>CM039124.1:27309741-28674543 GCA_022036555.1 Microstegium vimineum | reverse complement strand
ATCCCTGTGTTGAGAGGTCGAGAAGACCAAATTGGTAGACAATCTTCACCTATTCTATGACCAAGCTTCTCATTTCCCAACTCCAAGATTCTCATACTTGGCCTTCCGATAAAGGTGAGATGAAACGAAAGTCTAGGAAGGTCAAAGATATGAGAATCTAGGAAGATCTTGAGATCATCAACGACCACAAGAACATCATGAAGAACTCTTAAACAATCAAGGATTTGACCATTGGGAAGTCTAAGACGCTTTTGTGATTGGGATTGATGATCCTTTGATGAAGTTGGAACATGGAAATGAAGAATGATGTTGATCCCGAGGCTAGGATCATAGCAAATTTTGCTATTAATGCCCAACACTTGACAATATATTCTCCTTAAATGTGTGGGAATTTTAGCAACTTCTTTTGAAGATTTGGCCTCATCCAACTATTCTTGACTTACAACGGTAGATAGATTCTCTAACCGTTGACTTTGCTCCTCTTGGTCAGATTTATGGCCCTCATGGCTTCCATACCTCAGGTGTCTTAATGAATTCCTAGAGTCATTAAGTGGGTCATCATAAGACTTGAATGAAGGAACACATGGGGGATCATCAGGATTAAGGATGGGTTTAGAAATGGGTTCATAAGATAAGTCAAATGTGGGCATAGAGAAGGAGAGGATAGATTTGGCTTCTAAACACTTTAGTTCTCATTCTATAAGCTCACTTGACATTTCTTTATCAGGTATCCCAGACTTTTCCTGATGTGCCATGTGGGAAGTCGAGGCGCAAGATGATGTTGCTTTGGGAGGTTTCGAAGAGATCTATACATGAGAGGTCTCGAAAGATGTTTCTTAGAAGGTTTTTTTTGGAAAGGATAATTTTGGGTATTCCCATAACCAGCAAGATTAGATGAGAGGTTGGCCTCGAACTCAAAGGAATGGTTTAGGTGTCTAGTTTCTTCTTCCTTCGAGATTTGTGGTATTTGTGGTTCATGATCGATGGTAGAATCTTTGGATAGGAGTGGCGGTGATTCAACTACCGAGGTTTCTTTTCTATGGGTTGTTTTTTCTCTTTCATTGGGTGCTTCCTCATAAACATTAGTGTAGGTGGTGTTTTCAAGAATCTTCATGAGAAAACTCTTCCCTTCACTAATGGGTAAACACAGGAAAGCTCTCTCGGAGGTTATATAAAGAAGTGCAGAATCTTTGCTAAGACTGCCATAAAAGTTTTGTAACAATGTTGGCTCGGTCAAAGCAAGATTAGGGCTAGAGGATGATAGATCTAAGAGACAGGCCCATGCTCCACCTAGAGATTCATTTTACTTTTGTTTAAAGGATAAGACCTCTATTTAAGGATGAACAACATGCGGGATAGAAAAAAAACTAGTCAGAATTTGGATTTAATAGGTCTTTCCCACTCTCCATGTACACTCTCTATGTATCGAGCATACCAACGTTTAGCTACTCCCGTCAAAGAGAACGGGAATAGCTTCCATTTCAAGGTATCTTGTGCCATGCATTTAATGTGAAGACACGAACACAATTGCTCAAAATCATGTGAGTATAGGGATTTTCATCTTCTTCCCTAGCAAAAGATTGTTCCCGAACTTTGGCTATGAAGCTAGGGCGAAGGTCATAGCTAGGTGGAAGGATGGGTTGTGATGATGGTGGTGGCTCCAAACTAAGGCCCTTTTTAGAGGCAAGAAATGATATGTGTGATTGGTTCATGGTGGAAAGGATAAAATGAGAGAAAGATAAAAAGAAGGATAACTTGGACACCTTGAATCTAAGTTAAGATAGCTACCGTTCCCCGGCAATGGCGCCAGAAAGATTGTTGACACTAAGAGTGGCAAATGGGTAAAAGATCCCAAGCGTACGGTTGTCAAGTGTAGCTTTCACTGAGAGTATTCTAGGTATTGTATTTCCATAGGGAACGAGAAGTGGTTTAACTAAGGTCAAGGTTGTCCTATGATGAGACAAGGGAGTCTATGATATTTGGGTAAAGAGGATCTTTGTAGCAAGGATATCTAACTAGGCAAACTGGTTATATTGGCTTTATCAGTCTTTCTCTTGCAGGAGGCGATGGGATAGATCAGTAAGAGATATAACCCCGACCGGACCACTCCATCATGTTGTATTGAGGCCCTACCTTTTAAGAACTTATGTTACACACGTGGTGGAATACAGAGACTAAACAGAGCTATCACCACCTGCTAGCTACCACAAACAATCTGTGCCATAAGCGGTTTACAAAGGCAAGATCTAGTCTAGACACCACGTCTACACTATTCTAACTATTTAACCTTAGCTCAAGGTTAAACCACTCTACTAAAAGTAAAGCGATGAACAAGCGTGAAAAGTTGTATAACAACTATACCAGAATTAGAATATCAAATACTATAAAGAACTCGGATGTATTACTTACAAGAAGATCGCATCCGTCGAGATACAGCTTGGAGAAGACGATGTCGATGTTTTACCACCTATAGCTTGCCACGGGGTTACCCGAGACAGTAGTTCGTGCCTCGGCGAATAGTGAAACCTTGGTGGTTGGACACATAGGGACACACGATTTATACTGGTTCAGGCCCTTGACAAGGTCGAGTAATAACCTTACGTCCAGTTGAGTCGTATGTTATTGCTCTTGATCGTAATACAAGGTGTTGTGTGTCGCTCTACATATCGGGTGTTGTGTAGTGTCTAGGAACTCTTTTTGGGTGATACCCTCACTAGCCCTTTATAGTCCAGGAACTGGCCGAGGTTATTCTAATCCTACTCTGTTACAAACTTAGAGTCCTAAGCTGCGCTTCGGTCTTATCGTCTTTACCGAGTAGAATTCGGTTTCTTCTGTCTGTCTTCCTTTGTGGGCCGAGGAAAGGAGGCCCAAAGCTCAGGTAAGCCGATCCCTGGGTACCCTATAGGATATCCCATCGATAATCCCCCGAGCATCTCATGATTTTTCTTCAATATATCAGGTTGCTTTGAAAGTGAGTCGAGTTCTTTTTTGAAGCAAAATCATGAAATGATCTTCTATGCTCTCCGCCTTGCAGTTTTTGTGCACCTCTGGTGCACTCATTGAGTGTAGCCCCCGAGGCTCTAGATACTTGGTACAAGTATTGGGAGGATCTGAAAAATGTCTTAGCTTTAGTCTTCTGTATTCTTTGTTTCGTGGCTTTTTTTGTGCACCTTTGGTGCACTCATTGAGTGTAGCCCCCGAGCCTCTGGATACTTGATACAAGTATTCGGAGGATGTAGGGTCGAGATGGCAGACTAGAGGGGGGTGAATAGTCTTTTCTAAAAAACTTAAGCGCAATGGCTAACCAAAACAAATGCGGAATTAAAACTATCGGTCTAGCCAAGACTACACCCCTCTATCTATTACTTTAGCACCTAGCAAAGATGTCTAATATGCTAATTAAGGTGCCAAGCTAAGAGGCTCACCTAAACAAGTCTAGGTTGCAAGTTCACACAAACCTAAGCAACTAGTACTCTAATCAAACCGTGGAGCTCCTACACATACTAGTAAGCAAAGCACAAAGCACCTAAGCTCACTAGCAACACTCAATAGCAAGGCTACACAAGCCCAACTAGAGAGCTCAACTTACTTAGCTACACAAACTAAGCAATGTGACTAACAAGGCTACTCAAGCCAATTAGTCACTCAAGATCTTACTTCTAAGCTACACAAGCTAGAAGGTAACTAGGCAAGCCACACAAGCTAAACTAGATACACGAGCAACAACTACTCACTAGCACAAGTATATGAAAGTAAATACAAGCTAGTGATTTGGAGAATGCAAACCACCGAGAAGATGTACAAGGTTGACATGGTGATTTTTCTCCCGAGGTTCACTTGGTCACCACCAAGCTAGTCCCCATTGTATCGGCTCACTCACTTGGAGGTTTACGACTTTTTACATGCCTCACTACCTAACCCCCGCAAGGGTTGCCGCCTAACCAACATAAGATGAGGGCACTCAACGATACCTTCAACTAGAGTTGCTCTTCGTGATCTCCCGCGGGGCGAGCACAACACCCCTCACAAATCTCTTCTCCGGAGCCACGCATAAGCTTCTTGCGTGCTTCGACGGAGCCTCAAACACCAAGCCGTCTAGGAGGTGGCAACCTCCAAGAGTAACAAGCACCACGAGCTTGCAAGTCGATCACCTAGTGTCACACGAAGCTATCTCTCAAAGCAATGCACTAGTAATCGCTCTCTCACTCAATCGGATGAACACTATCAAGTATGAGCGAGTTAGAGGGCTCCCAACCAAGCACAACTAAGGGTAACACAACCCCAACGTGCTCAACCAGCCCCAAGGGCCGGCCAAGGGCTATAAATAGCCATCCCAAGGGTTTCCCCCTCTCTAACGGCTCTCTGGACGGCTCCGGACGCAATGAACAGTGCAGATCCGGACCAATACAGACGCGTCCGGACCTACAGAGACACTACGTCCGGAGTGCATAGTGCGTCCGGATCAGCGTAGATCGCACGAAAACGTCCGTATCTCTTAGCTCTGAACTCCGATTTCGATAATCTTGGACTTTTTGGAAAGCTAACTCAGAGGCCTGCACACCCCTCAACTCCATTTGATCCATATCACAATGAATCAAAGTAGTATTTCATTCTAAGATCTTTTCTTTGGCGCGCTCGTCGATCTCTGCCACGTGCCTCCGGACGCGTGCAACAGTCCACCTCCGGACTAATGCACTGCGCGTCCAGACTTGAGCAGAGAGCTCCCTAAGAGCTCAAATCTTCCGGACTTAGGTCCGGAGTCCACTGATCGGACTGCGAACAGCGTCCGGTCCACTCCTCCGAGCGACAACAGAGAGCTCCAACCTCCGGACGCAGGGTCCGGAGTTCACCGTCCGGATTAACAACTACGTCCGGATCCTCTAAGTTAGAACAGGCACGCTAGGGTTAGCTTCCGGACGCATCCGCGATGGTCCGGACCAGCAGTGCCCTTGCGTCCGGACCAGCGTCCGGAGCTCATACCCGAGCCAAACCGAGTTGCTTCTTTCTCCTGCTTCTTATGTGCTAACACAAATGTGTTCTTCACCTTGTGCAAGTGTGTTAGCATTTTCACAATCATTTTCAAAGCATTTTCACTTGCTCTCACCGCGCCACTCGATCCTAATGTATCACAAAGTTAGATCGCTCATGGTGGCACTAGATAACCGATATGCAAACAAGTTTGCTCCTCTTGATAGTACGGCTATCTATCCTAAACCCGGTCATAATCTTCTTTACACACCTATGACCGGTGAAATGAAATGCCCTATGGTTATACCTTTGCCTTATGCATTCCATTCCATCTTCTTCTCCAATGTTGATGCAACACACGCACCAACCACTTGTCAAATGATATGATCCACTCCATATCATCACATGACCGTGTTGGTTCATCGATCTTGACCTCACTTGCTCTTCACCGTTGCCTTGGTCCATCGGCACCAAGCATCACCCGCTTGCCCTTCACACTTGCAACCGGTCCATCAAGCCAAGCCTCATCTTGATCTTCTCCACCTTGATCACATGACTCCATGTCATGTCTCATGTGCAATAAGCTCCTTCATCACACAATCACATGTGAACTAATATCCTGTGTATATATCACTTGAACACATATTAGTTCACCTAGGTTGTCACTCAATTACCAAAATCACATAGAGACTCTCAGAGGATCTGAAAGAAAAAATCTTGTAAGGTAGGTATTTCCAGCCCCTGAGCCTTCTCTGAGTTCTTTTATATCCGAAAAGAGCTCGGTGGAAGGGTCTGAAATAGTGTGCTCTTGTCCTCTTTTTATTCACGGGTGGGTACTGTGTCTTCATGGGTATGTGGAATCTTGCTTTCACTGTTTGCTTTGGTCAGGTTTTTGTCTTTTTCTTTCTCTTCCTTTCTCGTGACTTATGGCTTTTGGTGGTCCTTACTTGCTATAAATTCCGTTGTGCTTGCACTGATGCCTTGACCTTTAGGGTGTTCCTCTTTCTCCTGATGACTATGCTGCTGACTGAAACTGAGCAGCCCCCGGGCTTATGCCCTGTTTCTGGTGGTTGAGTGGGTAGAAGAATTCTTGTGAATAGAGTTAGAGGTAGACTAACTCTTTGGTTAGATTTTCCTGGGAAGTTTGGCGTGGTAGGCAGAAGAAGTCTTGTGAAATAACTTTCATGCCTTCTCTATCTAACTGCTGGACCCCGGGCTGTCACCGTTGCCGCTCCCAAATTGGTTGAAGTGGTATGCTTCATCCATTTGGTCGTCTATGTTGGTATCACACTCTTGCTGGAAAGCCTAGAGTTGGAGCTTTCCAATCTTAGTTGTTGAGTGGCTTTTCTGCCTGTTACTTAGAACTTTCCTCATGTTGTGTGGAAGTGCCAAGTTGTTTTAGCCTCTATATTTTGTCCCTTGTAGTCTTTTGTTGATGAGGCCTATCCTGGTCTTGAGAAGTTCTTTGTAAGAGTATTGGCCAAGTTGTTTTATGGCATGTGTAGTCGTTGCTAGTTGTATGATTGTCCTTGGAATATTCTTCTGGATATTCTGTGTAGTACCCTGATGTACTGTCTTTATTGCAACTGTATTTCTCTCTTCACTGTAGACCTTGTAGAATCTTTTGCTTTTACTTCTTCTTTCATGTACTGTTGTTGTTGTAATCTTTTATTCATAGACTTGGTGTATGTGCACCCGTTGTTCTTCTATAAATAGCTATAGTGTGGCTCCCTTGCCATATATCTTCTGCTTTCCTTTGTAAAAGTCCCTTGTTGTATCATGGATATTGTTATTGGCAAGCTTGACGAGCCCCCGGGATTCTTTCTTCCCTTTCTGAGTTGTAATCTTGTGAATGGTGTAGGTCTTGTGATAGAAACTAGTAGATGGCTAGTTTCAGGGTAGTGGAATTTTGTGGAGGAAACCGAAGTAAATGATGTAGGCCTTGTGATGGTATTGGTGTGTTTTGTCATGAACCCTTCAGTCATTTATTTGTGTCTCGCTCGTGGTTGTTCTAGATTCGCTGCCCTTGATGATGTTCGTCTTGGACGACTTTTTGCTTGTAATCAGTAAGGGTGAGCTTCTTATTGTCTAAGATCAAGTCTCTCCACGTTATTGATTCCTGCGCGATAATTACCAGTTCCTGTTTGTGTAATTTTCAACTTTTCTCTACTGCTTAGGCTACTTTTGTATCTGTTAAGGCCTTTCGCCCTGATATCCTTCTGTTGTATGCTGAAGCCCCTTAATAAAGAAATCTTTTTGATCTGCAATTTTCATATTCTGCCGAGTTGTTTTCTTGTTATGGTGTGATTCAACTGTAATTGGCCTAATCTGGTCGTTATCTTTCCTTTTCTGATGCGCAATCTTAGGGATCGACTGCTTCGTTATTTTTCCATAATTACTGCCCTTGAGTAACGGTTATTTTTGGGAACTAATCTTCCTGTTATCGCCTTTATATAAGCTTTTTCGTCTGTTGTTACTGAGTCTGTTCGTAATCGGGAAATGTATGTCCTTTGTCTTCGGTTTAACCTTCCTCTGTGATTCATCTTTAGAAAAATTTCGCAATGAAGGGTAAAGGAATTCCGAAGTCTTCCGTTCAGCAAAGTGATCTTGATCTCTTGATTGCGCAGGGACTTCTTTCAAGATCGACTCTTTCTGCCTGCGAGTTGCCTGTTGGTCAATTATCTCCAACCCTATCTCCTTTCTAATCTATTCTTTTTGTTTCTTATGTCAGATCTGGACTGTGCTTTCCACCTTCTGATTTTTTGGTTCAATTCCTTGACTTCTATGGTCTTCAACTTCATCATCCTATTCCTAACGCTATCCTCTTTCTGTCATGTTTTGCACATCTGTGTGAGGTTTTCATAGGAATTCCTCCTTGTCTTCTGCTCTTCCGCTACTTCTTTCGGGTCCGTTTTACTGGTCGGTCGAAAGCTCCTAGCTATGGCTGCTGTATGATACAATCCCGGCAAGGTCACAAAAACACTTTCCCCTCGCTATCCTTGTTTGATTCTGTTCGCGACTGGGTTCAGAAGTGGTTTTATGTTTCTCAACCGCCTTTCCCTAGACCTTTTGATTTGTCTTCCCTTCCAATTTCTCTTCCTTGTTGGTCAAATAAAATATTTGCCTCTGAAAGACGTGCTCTTAAGCCTTTGATTGATCGTCTTAGTTTTTTGACGCAATCTGGTTTGATAGGTAACGGTATTGTTGCTAGCTTTTTGTGTCGTTGAGTTCAACCTTTGATGAAGATGGATCATCTAGGTTTTGAATATACTAGTCCTTCTGACCCATCTCATCTTATCCCTGAGGTTGAACTTTCTGATGATGATATTCTTGAGATGATGAATAGAGTATTGAGTGGTGTTGTTATTCTTCCTGTTACGATTCAGGAGTATAGTGCTATCAATCCGCCACCTGATGTAAGTATTTGAATCTTTGATTTATTTTTTATTTTGTTATCCCTGTCTGATGTGTTCCTATTTTGCAGGATCTTGGCTATAACTTTTTTCTCAATGTGCCTGTTGCTGATGATGGTGGACACCTGGATGTTGATGATGATGATGATGATGATGATGATACTGACGCTGCGGTTTCTCCGAAGTGGGGTCGTTCTGATGTTGATACTACATTCCTTGGCCAAAAAGGAGGTGATCTGCTCGTCATGGTTCTTTGTTAGGTAATCTTCGCGCCGAGTTCTTTTACCACTACCGTCTTTCTAATTCTCTGTTTCTTGACTTTGTTTTTTTGTTGTGTAGATGGTCATTCGGCTTTTTTGACCGAAGACGAGTCAGCTGATCCATTGAGTCCTTCGGGGTGAGTTCTTTCTTTATGTGCTTTCATGATATGTGCTGACGCTTGTTCTTTTTGCTGTAGTCGGGTGCCTGCTGATGACCCCCTTGCTTCAAGCTTTGTTGCGCCTTCTTCTTTTGCTTTACCATCTTTTGATGATGGTTTTGATTTTGCTATCCGGAAGTTGCCCTTCTCTCAGACTGTGACCGAGATCAAAAAATCTTCTAGGTATGTTTTCTTTTATTTCCTTAGTACTTTCTGATATCTTTGTAAAGGCTTTTAATATATTTTTATTACAGTGTTGCCTTGAGTGGTTCCTCTTCTTCTAAGGTTGTTGTGAATTTATCTGTTCAAGGTAAAAATTTGCTGTCTTGCCTGCTTTTACCTTTCCATTTTTTCTCTTTGCTTACTTTTTATTACAGGTGATCCGGTAGCTTTCCTTGATGTCAGTTTGACTGGAGTTCCTGGGGAGTCTTATGTGACTACCCCAACTACTACACCGAATCCACCTGCAGTTGATCCTTGTGTTTCGTTGTCTGCTCGGTCTGAGCGGATTGGTAGATTGCTTTCAAACTGGGATTCTTTTTCTTTAGAGTATGGTGCAGAGCTCAAGGTGCCTTTGCTACTTCTTGTTTTGTATTACCATTTTTCTTGCTACCTTCTTCTTACCTTTATATTTGGTCAGCAGGCTTTCCATCGGGATCAAGGTGTTCTTTTTTGTCCTCAAGAAGAGAGGTATGTTATCCTTATTCAGGGTAGTCTTGGTAAGGCTGAAGCGGAGTTGTCTCTTGTCAAGGCTGAGTTGGTTCAGATGACAACGATGTGAGATTCTGCTGATGCCCGAGCTTCTGGTGAAATTGCTGATCTAAAGTCTCGGCTTTGCTGGTGATTTTTTCATTCTTGCTTACTTCCCTTCTGTTTTGTCAGACTACTTTTGTTTATTTGTTTGACATATGCTAGCTGTTGAGCGCCAACACGAAGCCTAGCAAAAGGATCGAGAAGTGATGACCGAGACCCTTCGATCCTCAGAGAACAGGGCTGATCATGTAAGTGAATCTGCTGATGATACTTTGAAAAAGGCTCAAGATTTGCTAGCCGAAGCTCAGTTGATTCGGGTCGGTGCTGATCATGATCTTGTTCAGGCTTTACAATCAGTTCAGACTTTGCAAGAGAAGTTAACGTCTGCTCGGGTGCAATTTAGGTCTCTCCTTGAGGCTGTCAAGCCTATTGTTGTTTTTGTTGTTTGCCATACTGGAGATGATAGTGCTGGTATAGATAGTATAATCCTCGTATTGCCCTCACGATTCCATGAGATTGTGAAAAATAGGTTTGAACGATGTATTGGAAATATTGTTTCCTTTGTCTGGGCTCTTGTTCTTGAAGTCCCTTTAGCTCGAATTCTTGAAGATCCTATGGAGTTCGATCTTTTGACTCGGTGGGAGCAGACAAAACCTGAGGTTAAGAGTCTCTGTAGTGAAATACTTGGTCAGATGGAAGTGTTGCCTCCTTTTTCTTGATAACATTTATCTGTCCCTTGATGATGGTTTTGTACTATATACTTTGATGATATTTTTTGCTTGATATCTCTGCTTAATATATTGTCAGGCTTCGTCCTGATGCTCTTATTTTTGTATGTCAATGTTGTACAGTCTTGCTTTTTGATTTGATGAATACCTTGTTTTCCAACCTTTTATGAGTTATGTCGACTTCTTTTGATTGATGTCTGAAGTAGTGCGCCTCTGTATTAGGCTCTGAAGTCCTGAGTTCTTCCTGGGTAACATTGTTGGCCTTCAAGCCTTGATGATTACACTGATAGTGTTGCCTGTAGAATGGCCTGTGCCTCTTAGTTTAGGCTTTGTGTTGTAAAAGACCTCCGAGTAGTTTCAGGGTAATTTTGTTGTTGTCTGACGAATAGTTCTTGACAAGTAGTTTTTTCTGTTGATATTTTGCTTCTTGATGTGAGGATATTTGGCTTGCATTCTTTTTGTGCCGAATTCATTCTGCTTTTCAAGCATTTGTCGTCGAGGTAGGCTATTCTTCTTTATTGCACCAAGTAGTTTAATATCATGCCGCTTCACGGAACGGTAGACTTGTAGATATATGAACCAGACTGTGCCGCTCTTAGTGCATAGTAGTCGGTTTATCAATTTGCCTCTTGAAACAACTGACTTGTGAATGTTTAGACAGTACCGCTCATGGTGCAAAGTTGTCAACTTGTCATGCCGCCTCACGAAACGGTAGACTTTATATATACCAGACTGTGCCGCTCATGGTGCAAAGCAGTCGGTTTGTCGAGTTGCCTCACGAAACAATCGACTTAAAAACGCTAGAGAGTGCCGCTCATGGTGCAAAGTTGTCAGATGGTCATGCTGCATCACAAAACGGTAGACTTTTTATATGAACCAGACTGTGTCGCTCATGGTGCAAAGCAGTCGGTTAGTCAAGTTGCCTCACGAAGCAACTGACTCTGGGCAGTGCCTCTCATTGTGCAAAGCCGGTAGATTTTAAATATATGAACCAGACTATGCCGCTCATGGTGCAAAGCAGTCGGTTAGTCAAGTTTCCTGACGAAACAACTGACTCCAGGAAGTGCCTCTCATTGTGCAAAGCCGGTAGATTTTAAATATATAAACCAGAATGTGCCGCTCATGGTGCAAAGCAGTCGGTTAGTCAAGTTGCCTCACGAAATAACTGACTCCGGGCAGTGCCTCTCATTGTGCAAAGCCGGTAGGTTTTAGATATATGAACCAGACTGTGCCGCTCATGGTGCAAAGCAGTCGGTTAGTCAAGTTTCCTCATGAAACAATTGACTCCGGACAGTGCCTCTCATTGTGCAAGGCCGGTAAATTTTAGATATATGAACCAAACTATGCCGCTCATGGTGCAAAGCAGTCGGTTTGTCAAGTTGCCTCACGAAACAAATCGACTCCAGACAGTGCCTCTCATTGTGAAACTGTCGGCTTGTTCTTGATGTCTTGTATCTTGTGCTTTTAGTTGTAGAATTTCTTGAGTTGGCTGATATGCCAAGTATTGCTTAGTTGAACTCCTTCTTCTATCATTAGCTCATAAGTTCCGGGTTGTATTGTTGTCTTGATGATAAAAGGACCCTTTCATGGGCTTAGTAGTTTGTGTCTTCCATCTTTTTTCTGGATTAGTCGTAGTACCAGATCTCCTAGTTTTAACGTTCTTGGGTGCATATTTCTGTCATAATGTCTTCGCAAGCCTTGTAAATATCTTGCATTTTATATTACTGAACTATCTCTTATTTCTTCGATTGAGTCGATCTCTAGTCGTCTTGTTTCTTCAGCTTCTCCTTCATCATATTGCTCAATTCTCAGTGATTGACATATTAAGTCGATTGGTAATAGAGCTTCTGACCTGTATACCAAGAAGAAAGGTGAATATCTTGTTGCTCTGCTGATTTGAGTTCTTAAACCTCATACCACTTTTGGTAGTTCTTCTATCCATTTTCCTCCATAATCTTTTAGGTCTTCATATAATCTTGGTTTTAGGCCTTGTAATAACAGTCCATTGGCTCTTTCAACATGTCCATTTGCTTGGGGGTGAGCTACCGATGCATAGTCTATTTCTATTCCACAATCTCTTGTCCAATATTAGAATTCCTTTGCTGTAAACGGTGATCCAAGATCAGTGATTATTCTGTTGGGCATCCTAAATCTGTGCATGATTTCTTGTATGAACTCTATCGCCTTTTCTGCGCTATATTTGACTAGTAGTTTGTATTCAATCCATTTGGTGAACTTGTCAACTGCCACGAATATGTACTCGAATCCTCCTTTTGCCTTTTTGAGGGGTCCGACTTGATCTAGCCTCCAACATGAGAAGGGCCATGCTGGTGGTATGCAGATTAGGTTATGTGCTGGAACATGGGATTGTCTTGCAAACATTTGGCAATTCTTGCATGTTTTGACTAATTGTTCTGCATCCTTGAGTGTTGTTGACCAATAAAATCCACTTCTGAATGCTTTACCGATTAGTGTTCTAGATGTTGCATGATTTCCACAGCATCCCGAGTGGATTTCTTCCAATATTTCTTTTCCTTCCTGCGTAGATACACATTTTAATAATATTCCAAAAGATGTTGCTCTTTTATATAATTTGTCCTTTACGAGAACGTAGGCTTTGCTTTTCCTTATAATCCTTGTTGCTTCTGCTTTGTCTCCGGGTAGTTTGTTTTCATTTTTGTGATCAATGTATGGTTGTCTCCAATCGCTTTCTATGTTGAGGATCTGTCTTGAGCTATTGGGTTCTTTTGCTTCATCTAAATCGATTGGGTCTTCTTTTGGTTTATAAGTTTCCTGGATTGATGGCTTTATGAGTTCTTCCACAAATACTCCAGGTGATATCTTTGCTCTATCTGACCCTAGCTTAGATAATATATCTGTTGCCACGTTTGAATCTCTTAAAATGTGGTGAATTTTTAGTCCTTCAAAATTCTTCTCGAGTTTCCTTACTTCTGCACAGTATGCGTCCATGTTGTTTTTTGTGCAGTCTCACTCCTTGTTTACTTGGTTGATTACTATTTCTGAATCTCCATAAGCGAGAATTCTTTTGATTCTGAGTGTAGTTGCTACTCTTAAGCCATGTATCAGTGCTTCATATTCTGCTTCGTTATTTGTTGCTTGCCATAATATCTATAATACGTATTTTAGTTGTCTTCCTTCTAGGAGATTAGCAGCACACCTGCTCCTGCTCCTTCGAGTTTTAGTGACCCATCAAAGTACATCTTCCAATGATCTCGTATTGGCTCGGGTTCTTTTTGTGCGATCTCCGTCCATTCTGCACTGAAGTCGGGTAGTATCTGTGACTTGATTGTTGTTCTTGGTTTGAAGTCTATATGTAGAGATCCGAGTTCTACTGCCCATTTTGATATTCGGCCTGTAGCATCTTTGTTTCTGAGTATGTCTTGTAGCGGAAAGTCGGTTGCTACTGTTACTTTGTGTTCATGAAAATAATGCCTCAACTTTCTTGATGATATAAGTACTGTGTATAGTAGTTTCTGTACGTGTGGGTATCTGACTTTTGATTATGTGAGTACTTCGCTGATGTAGTATACTGGCCTCTGCACTTCGTAGACGTGTCCGGGTTCTTCTCTTTCCATGATGATTGCCACACTTACTACATTTTTTGTTGTTGTAATGTATAACATCATGTCCTCCTTATTTCTTGGCGGTGTCATTACTGGAGATGATGATAGGTATTCTTTTAATTTTATAAAGGCTTGATTTGCTTCCTCTGTCCATTCAAAGTTCTCTTTTCTCTTCAGGAGTTTGAAGAAAGGTAGTCCCTTTTTTCCCAATTTCGATACAAATCTATTGAGAGCTGCCATACATCCTGTTAGTTTTTGTATGTCCTTGACCTTTTTGGGTGGCTTCATATCCATTATTGCCTTGACTTGTTTGGTGCTAGCCTCGATCCCTCTATTGCTGACCAAAAAGCCGAGTAGTTGTCCTGATGGTACGCCAAAGACACATTTTGTGGGATTGAGTTTCCATTTCCACTCTTTTAAGTTCTTGAAGGTCTCTTCTAGGTCTTCTAACAGTGATTCTGGTTCTTTTGTTTTGACTACTACGTCATCAATGTAGGCTTCAGTGTTTCTTCCGATTTGATCTCCAAGGCAGGTTTGTATTGCTCTTTGATATGTTGCTCCCGCATTCTTTAGTCCAAAGGGCATTGATTTGTAGCAGTATGCTCCGAAAGGTGTTATGAAGGATTTTTTGCTTTGGTCTTCTTCTCTTAATGATATTTGGTGATATCCCAAGTAGCAGTCAAGAAATGATAGCAGTGATGATCCCACTGTTGAGTCTATGACTTCATTAATTCTGGGTGGCCCATATGGGTCCTTTGAGCAGTGTTTGTTGAGGTCTGTGTAGTCTACGCACATACGCCATTCTTTCGAGTTCTTTTTCTCCACTAATATCGGGTTTGCTAACCAATCTGGGTTGATTATTTCTCTGATGAATCCAGTTGCTAGTAGTTTTATAATTTCCTTTTTGATTGTTGCCTTCTTGTCTGGTGCAAATCTACGTAGCTTCTATTTTATTGGTCTTGATCCTTTGTTTGTATCGATTTTGTGCTCATCCAACTCCTTTGGGACTCCTGGCATATCTGTTGGCTTCCATGCAAATATGTCTTTGTTATCCCTCAAAAAGTTGGTGAGCGCGAGTTCCTATTTAGGATCCAGGTTTGCACAGATTATTGTCATCTTCTCTGGATCTCCAATTAGTAGGTCGATTGTCTTTGTGGCTGCTTCTTTAGGAGGTGTGAAGGTGCTTGGCTTATTTGTTGGTATTTGGATTTCATCCGAGTTCATTTTCTCAACTTTCCTCGCGATATCTTCTTTTTCCTTGTAGTCTTGCAGCTTTTCTGATATTTGTATGACTTGTACATCACAATCGTATGCTCTCTTTAGGTCCCCTTTTAGTGAAAGAACACCTTTTGTTGTTGGCATCTTTAGTAGTAGATATGGGTAGTGGAGAATTGCCATGTATCTTGTGAGTGCTTGAGCTTCCAAGGATTGCATGATAACATGATTCAAAGTCGGCTACTTCAAATTTGCCGATGAGAAAGAATGCTACAGGAAAAGATAAGTTTGTTGTCGATGGAGGCTGGATGATTCTTGCCGATAAGGGTTAATTGGTGAAGTCAAGTCGCCCGAGCTGCAAAGTTGTTGATGCCGATTGCCGATGAGGAGATGTTGCCGATGTCGATTGCCGATAAGGATTGATTGGTGAAGACAAGTTACCAGTACAAGGTTGCCGATCGGAAAATATTGCCGATGCCGATGGGCACAGGGTGACTTAGCGGTTGACGTCAGCAAGTGATAGCTGATGGTGAAAAAAGGAAGTCACGGATTGAAGGAGTCTGCCGATGGAAAGTTTTCATCGAAAGAAGGACAGAAGGAAACTGGTGATTTTATACCAGTATTAATATATGTCACACCCAATTTCAAGGACGAAATAGGATGCATAACATTATGTGTGCCCAGGAAGTAATCCACACATAAGTTCACAAATTACATAGTACCATCACAGAGTTTAATACATAGCGTACATATATCCATTACATAAATAAATAAAACAACGGAAGGTACACCTAGCTCTCATGGAACTCCATCTCACAGGGACCAAGCCTAGAAATCTTCACGATAGTCCTCATAGCCTCCTGCTTCTGTTACCCAACCGGGATTTTTATCCAAAAGTTGAAAAGTAAAACAAGTGTGAGCACATACGTACTCAGCAGTATAACATGGGGTTATGAAGCTCAAAAGGTTGACACTGGCTTACTGCGTTTAGCACTTTTAGTTAATCAAACTTTTATTATTAAGTAACATCAAGTTATGCTTAAGCCCCATATGATCCCACTTATAACCTTGCCAAAGTTTAAAGGAACATAAACATCATCATTATAGTGGCAACAGGAACATAAAGATTAATCAAGTTAATTATAATTAAACCGTCAGTTTTCCGGGCCGCTCGTATCCGTGAGCACGGCTGATATATCAGTTTTAACACTCTGCGGAGGTTGTGCATCTTTACCTGTGAGTCGTGATGCCCCGAATGCCCGGGTTAATTACTCCCGTAAACACTACCAAGGTGAGTGGGCTGGGTTCACTATGAAACCTTTCATAGTATCTCGTCTAACAAGATTAGGGTCGCTAGGATTGGCAAGGGGCGATAGAGCCCCCCTTCCGAGTAGCATAAAGACCGCAGCCTACGCTCAAACCCGGACAGAGGCCGCACTATAACCAGCTCGGCAAGAGCCTAATGCGCCCTTTCGGGTAACCGCTAACGAGCTAGAAAATAGCCTATTACTGAGTTAAAGCTAGAGCCATGTAGCTCTCACAGTAGCACTGTCAGTCCCAGCTTTTGCCAACAGTGAGTTATTATAAAAGGGTTGTGTTCCAATTGCCATAAACAGGTTCACCAATTCATTCAGAGCATTATATCATTTGGCAGGGATCAAGTATCATTTCGTATTGCACTAGCCATCTACCCATATGCATAGCCCATAGGAGTCAAGGTAAAGTATTTCAACACTATGGAAAAATACTACGGGTATCAGATTAAACACATGCACATGAAATTATGATTACAGTGAATAGGATATCAAGGTGGGTCCCATGCTATACTTGCCTTGATTATCAAACTCCTGCTGATCCTGCTGCTGGTCAAAGAAATCCTGGTCACAACCAAACTCCTCACCGTCTGAACTCGATCACGGCATTGCAACAACACACATTCCAATTTGCATACATACAAAGCAAACAAAGCTACTATTAGAACAGTACACCAGCAACAGTAAACAGAGTTAAAAGGTTTATAAAAAGATACTACGCACTACTACGATCATTTCAACGCGAATTTCACGAAAATCGGATTTAAAATGCAAAAGATATGAATGAAACTAGTTCTCAAAGAGCATTTTATTAATTATACTTAACCTAGAAATTAAATATTTCAAACAGGACTAACAAAGGGTTTAACATGTAGAGAATTTCATTACGAATCTAACGTAATTCGAATCGCTCAAATCGGATTTAAAACAAAGTTTTTATAAGCAAAACAGTGCAGTGGCAAATCTGTAAATACTGAATTTCCATTTATTTTCCAAAATGAATTAAACCGAACAGGATTACGCTTTTGAACAGAGAAAACATATTTTGTGAAAGGCGCCAGGGCTAAGGTGCGGGGCCAGCAGGGTTGCCATGCGGCAGCTCGGGGTTGGTGCGGTGCACCGCATAGTGCGTGCACCCGCTGACTCAGCGCGGGACCGAGGGTCCACGGGTCCACGGTGGACCGTACACTTAACCCCGAAGGGGTATCTAATCCTGGCCGTTGGCCTAGGATCGGACGACTGAGAAAGAACAGAGGGAGGAGGGGAGGCCAGCCGGCCGGGGAAGAGGAACCCACGGCGGCGCTGCCATTGCCGGCGTCGAGGTGGTCGCCGAAGTTCGCGGACCCGGTGATTTAGGCCACGGTTTTGCAAACCGAGAGCAAGGGGAGGAAGAGCGGAGCGAGGTGAACGCGATGGCGCGCTCGGACGAACACAGGGAGGCGAGTAGAGGCGGCGCGGTGGTGCGCCATGGCCGGCGGCGCGCTGCTTGCACGGATCACGCACTGGAGATCACGGTTCGACTAGGCGAGGGCACGGAAAGAGGGAGGAGCTCACGGCGATCCTCATGGCGGCACTAATTGGACGCAAAGAGGGTAGGAAGGCCGGGCGCCGTGTACGCCATGCCGGCGGCGTACGGTGCACGCCGGCAGAGCCATAGAGGCCACAAATCGCCAAATTGAGAGGTCAGGGAGGAAGAGGGATGGATTGCGGAGCTCACCGAGTCAACGTAGAGGACGGAGACGGCTCGGTGCGGACGGTCGGCGTGCAATGGCGGTTGGCGTCGGCAGAGCTCACGCCGGCGTTGTTCGAGGCGGTGTCGAGGGCTCCGGTGGTCTTCTCTGCGACAACGGCGGCGTTCGGCAATGCGGTGGAACAGAGACGGAGTAAGGGGGAGATGGGGACTGCGCTCTGCTTTAACGGGCGAGACGGGGAAGTGCGGGACGTGCGGGGCCGTTGCCGAGACGGGACTGAGACGTGGGGGAGTGGGAAGCGGGGCACGCGGCGGTTGCGGCCCGCTGCTCTGTGCGCCCGAACGCGGCGGGAGGAGGGGGACGGCGCCGACAGGTGGGGCCGAGAGACAGTGAGAGAGAAGGAAGGGAGGCGGTTGGGAGAGGAGCTGACGGGCGGAGCCCGATCGGCAGAGAGAGAAAAGAGAGAGAGAGAGAGAGAGAGAGAGAGAGAGAGAGAGAGAGAGAGAGAGAGAGGGAGGCACACGCGCGGGCTCTCTGGGCCGGTTTCCCGGTTGGGCCGCGCAGGAGAGAGGGGGGGGAAAGAGGGCCTGCGGCCTTGCTGGGCTAAAAGGAGGGAGGGAAGGGTTTTTTTTCTATTTCTTTCTTTTCTTTTTCAAACCCTTTTTCAAATCGGTTTTCAAAAGTGAATTTGAATTCATTTTGAAAGTGCTTTGCACACACAGGCATTACAAAATATTATGCAGCAGCATGTATGCACATTCATGTTACTAAACTAAGAATTGATTTTATTTCCAAGAATTTTTATTATTTCTCTAATTGAAATGCTCACACAATTCTTTAATAAATCAGTTTCATCTATTTTCAAATGCAATCAAATTTGTGGGTGTTACAATATAGTAGTTTGAGTCTGACTCTTGCACGAGTCGTTTGTTTCCTTTAAAGTAGGAGTTTTGTTTAGGAAAGGTACGAGTCGTGTCTCTATACAACTCTCCATGCAGGAGTATAAATATGTGCCCGAGGGCTGTGTGTAAAAATATCATCAATCATATCAAAAATCAAATCAATTTACTCTTATTCTACTTTTACTACAATTTATCCTTTTTTGCATTAGTCTTAGTTTATCTACGAGTTCTTCAAGCTTCAACGGGCTGCATCATCTTGATCTCCATCAAACCCTTGTAAGTTCCACGTGGGAGTACCTCTGAGCTTTGACATCCGGGCGCATCGTTGTTGTCTCGTTCAGCTCTGCTCTAGTTATCCTGATCAAGTCTGAGTCTTGGCATCCAGGCGTATCGCCGTTGCCCTATTCAGATTTTGTTCTAGTTATCGTCCTTGTCGATTAACTGGTCAAATCGACTGGCACACCCTCGGATATCGAATTTTGGGTATAAGCCCGAGGTGTTCGCAGATTCTGACACTTTTTGTGTCAACACCTCTTTTGGCACACCCGGTGGGACCCGATTATACAAATTACACATCTATCATGGGTGATAACTCCGACGTTAACCAAAGGAACATCATTGAAGTCTCCGAGGCCGATCTAAAAGATGATCAGAGGCTGGCCATGGAGCGGGCTATGGAGGAGTACAAGCAATTGTATCTGAAATCCTTCAGCCTAAGCAGGAGTGGCGAAGCAATCCAGAAGCAAGATCCGCCGTTGCCGCGGCAGGTCACGTATGACGCCAATCCTGGTAAGTTACAAGAGATGGTTAATTCTGCTTTAAATCAAGCATTAATTAGCCACTCCAGCATGTTGTCCAATACTGTTTACAATGCTGTCATGCAATCATTCAAAGAAGGACATGCACCTCAATATGTTGGTCCAGCGTATCATCAACCTGGATCGGCATCTATAAACCCATCGGCAGCCCCAATGGCGTCTTCCACTCCTGTGGATCCATCTGCCGATGTGGCTACACCGCCAAGGCCGAGCCCTGAAAGCGTCATCAAACTCAATACAGATCCAGTGGCGTCGGCAATTTCAGGACCTGCTATCCAAAGTCAACCAGCGCCTGCCAACTGGTGGGGTTACGGTATGCCTTCAAATCCATCCGTTGGTTCTAATCTGGTGCAGGGAGATAGCTCAGCTTGGAAGGGCTCCATGGCATCGGCAATGCAATCACAGCCGGTGATCCCTATGATGCATTACTCTACAACTGTACAAGTGCCATTAGAAGATTTCCAAGTGATTCCTAAAATACCTCTGATGTCACCATCGGCAAACTCTATGCCGATGCAACAGAACATAGCAGCTGGAAGTCAACCTATGCTGATGAATCCTCAGGCCGGGGTACTGGCACCTCAAGGTAACCAATTTGTTGACTATTCTAAGATGCAGGAGCAGCAGGCGCCAGTTAGCTATCAGCCATCGGTAAGTCACATGCCGATGATTTATAATCCTGGATGGACTAACCAACCGCCGGTTCAACAGTCTGGCGTATCAATGTATCAGTATGGAAGTCCAGCAAACACTCAGAGTGGACCATTGGTACAGCAACCGATGAACATGATGACTCAACCTAATCCACTAAGTGTGCAAAACTATACATCGGTAAGTCAGCCGATGCATAACGTACAGATGACTGGTGCTGCGCCCGTGACTACTCCGAACCATCTTCTACCAAGACCTGAAGGGGCGCATCAGCCGGCTCCACCAGTCAGCAACCAGCCAATGAGTCAGCAAGAGCAGGATGCATATTGGACCGATAAGATCGCCGAAGTAATGAACGAACAATTCGGCATTAAGCCCAAGGTCAATACATATTCTTATCGGACCCCGTATCCTCCAGCATACGATCTAATTCCTCTCCCAAATCGGTACAAAGTGCCTAACTTTACCAAGTTCTCCGGCCAGGATGACACGTCAACGATGGAGCATATCAATCGCTTCATTATCCAGTGTGGAGAAGCTGCCAGTAGGGAGGAATTGAGGGTGAGATTGTTCTCTTCATCATTGTCTGGATCGGCATTCACATGGTTTATATCATTGCCTCCAAACTCTGTAATTACATGGGCCGATCTAGAGAGGCAGTTTCACAAGTACTTCTTCGCTGGCATACATGAGAAGAAGATTACCAATTTGGTCAAGCTGAGGCAACGTAATGACGAATCGGTGGAAAATTTTGTTCAGAGGCTACGGGACGTGAAAAACAAGTGCTACAGCCTGGTACTTGATGATCAGCAACTGACAGATTTGGCTTTCCAGGGACTACTACCGCACCTCAAAGATAAGTACGCGTCTCAAGAATTTGAAAGCCTAAGTCATCTGGTGCAAAGGATTGCCGATCAAGATATCAAAACCTTTGAACCTAGGAAGACTTGGAATAAGAAGGTGACCTTCATCGGGCAAGAAGAAGATTCCGGGTCAGATGAAGAGCTAAGCATCGGTGCGGCCGAATGGGTGAAGGATAAGAAATCTGTGTCTTGTCCGTTCGGCCAGAAAGAAGCTGAAAGGTTCACCTTTGACATCACCAAGGCCGATAGGATGTTTGACTTATTACTTCAAGAAGGGCGAATCAAGTTGGCGCCTAACCAGGTAATTCCATTGGCCGAAGAGCTCAAGAAGATCAGGTACTGCAAGTGGCACAATGCAACTTCTCACAGTACCAATGACTGCAAAGTATTCAGGCAGCAGTTGCAGTCAGAGATTGAATCTGGACGAATTAAATTTGAAAATTCTAAAGTCCAGAAACCGATGAAGATTGATCAGCACCCGTTTCCAAATAATATGGTGGAAACCAGTGGAAGAACTAAAGTGCTGACATCGGAAGCTGCCAGGAAGAATGCATCGGTAGATCCTAACCATCAAGTGGCTGAACGTGATGAAAGGAGGTTTGCCGATGACAGAAAAGGTAAGAAAGTTGCCGATGGGGGTAGCAGTGCCAAGAGGGCTCCTGGTGTTATAATCACACATAAGCAGCCAAGGCAAGAGTATCGGCAATCACGAAAGGAGCGATATCGGCAAGAAGAAGAAGAACATCAGGAATGGCTTCGGCATAAGGACCACTGGAAGTGTCCCTTCTTCGTTCACTGTTGGGAAGAAAGCATCAAGCTACCTACTACCGATAATTGCCCTGAGTGCAATGGATATTACACTGTTGATCGGTCAGGTAAGAAACCTCGTTTTGATAATCGAACATCCAGGTATGCCGGGCCGCTCAGAGAGAAGAAATCAGCACATGACCGACTGGGGGGCAAGCTCAGCGCGCATAGCAGGCTTGGTAGGCGTGTTGATCATGAGGAGATGGAGGAGATGGCTAACGCAAGAATGCCTGATGAAGAAATATCCTCCAGAGATCCAAACATCAGGAGTGGTGCCGATGCAAACAATGAGAGGCAGCACCAGCCTGTCTGGAAAACCAAGCTTCCTCAGTGGTGCCCTAAGGGTCTGACAAAGACTCAAAAGGAGAATCCAGCGCGAACGCCAAGGCGATCTATATAACAGTGAAACTCCTTCAAGGGAAAAGCAGTGGAGGCCAAAACGTAAGGATAGGGATCCATCGGCAGAAATCAATATGGTCGTCATATTGTCGATAGAGTTCATGGCGCCTGTCAGCGATGATGAAGAGACTGCAGAGATGGCGCAATTGGTCTTGGATCCGATGGCAGTTGTCTTCGAGAAGCCTGCCGATGATGAAAGGCAGCACCTAAGGGCTCTGTTTGTTAAGGGCAAAGTAGATGGACAGCCTGTAACAAAGATGCTGGTAGATGGTGGCGCGTCAATAAACATAATGCCATATGTCATGTTCAGGAAGCTTGGAAAAGGCGACCAAGACTTAGTCAAAACGGACATGAAGCTCAAAGATTTTGAAGGCAATGTGTCGTCAGCCATGGGAGCCGTATGTGCTGAGTTAACCATCGGCAGCAAAACTTTGCCGACAACATTTTTTGTAATCAGTGGCAAAGGCACCTACAACTTGCTCCTAGGAAGGGATTAGATCGACGCCAATTGTTGTATTCCTTCCACCATGCATCAAAGCCTTGTGCAGTGGGTCGGAGACAAGATTGAAGTCGTCCGAACTGAAACCCCATCGATCGTTGCGTCGGCAGAATCGGAAACTTATGAGCAAACCAGATGCATATCAGGTGAAGCTTGGGACACGGAGTTCCTCAAAGTTGCTGATTACCGCATTACACCGATCCAAGCAGTCGGTCCTGAAGAAGAGTTTTAATGGATCGATTCGCTGATGATGAAAAACTGGGACAGGGCTTCACATCCACCGATGATTTAATAGAAATAGACATCGGCGATGGTAGTAAACATAGGCCTACCTTTATTAGTGCTAATTTAGATTTCCAATGTAAACAGCAGTTGACTGATTTATTAAAGGAATACAAAGATTGTTTTGCTTGGGATTATACGGAGATGCCTGTTTTAGACCGATCGATAGTTGAACATCGGTTACCTATCAAGTCTGGTTTCCAACCACATCGGCAACCTGCGCGCCGAAGCAATCCTACTATTCTACCCGACATTAAGGCTGAGATTACAAAGTTAATCGAAGCTGGATTTATTCGGCAATGCCGATATGTCAAATGGATTTCTAATGTGGTTCCTATTTACAAGAAAAATGGAAAACTTCGTGTTTGTATTGATTTCAGGAATCTTAACAAGGCTACGCCGATGGATGGTTACCCGATGCCCGTTGCCGATCTGCTGATTGATGCTACTGTTGGGCATCAAATCATTAGCTTCATGGATGGTAATGCTGGATATAATCAAATATTCATGACTGAAGAAGACATATCCAAGACTGCCTTTAGATGTCCAGGTCATGTCGGTTTATTTGAGTGGGTTGTCATGACTTTTGGCTTGAAGAATGCCGGTGCTACTTATCAAAGAGCAATGAATTTTATTTTTCATAAGTACATCGGCACGATAGTCGAAATCTACATTGATGATGTGGTGGTTAAGTCTGGAAATTTTGAGAAGCATCTTGCCGATTTGCGAAAAATCTTGGAATGCACGAGGGAGTATGGGTTGAAGATGAATCCTAACAAGTGTGCATTTGGTGTATCGGCAGGTCAGTTTCTGGGTTTTATGGTACATCAGAGAGGCATCGAGATCGGCAGAAAATCTATTGATGCAATTAACAAAGTGGTTGCTCCTACAAACAAGACTGAGCTGCAATCCTTGATCGGCAAGATTAATTTCATCAGAAGATTTATATCCAACTTGTCTGGTAAGATTAAATCTTTTAGTCCACTGTTAAAGCTGAAAGTCGATCAAGAGTTTACATGGAAAGAGGAACAGCAGTTAGCCTTGGAGGAGATCAAGAAATATTTGGTGGACCCTCCAGTCCTGGTTCCGCCTCGACACGGGAAGCCCTTCAGGTTGTATTTGTCTGCCGATGACGGTGTTATCGGGTCAGCCTTAATTCAAGAATTTGGAGGGAAAGAACGTGTGATATATTATTTGAGCAGAAGACTGGTGGATGCTGAAACAAGGTATTCGGCCATAGAAAGATTATGCTTATGTTTATATTTCTCTTGCATAAAATTGAGGCATTATTTGTTGTCGGCTGAATGCACTGTTATCTGCAAAGATGATGTGGTTAAGTATATGCTGTCGATGCCGATATTAAGTGGAAGAATCGGCAAGTGGATTCTGGCACTTTCAGAGTTTGATTTAAAGTATGAATCAGCTAAGGCAGTTAAAGGTCAGGTGATGGCCGATTTCGTTACTCAGCATTGCAATGTGGTAAGCTCTGTGGAAATTGCTCCCTGGACTTTGTTCTTTGATGGATCTACATGCAAAGAAGGAGCAGGTATCGGTGTTCTCTTAATTTCACCCCGAGGACGAAAGTATGAGATTTCGTTGCCGATTGTTGCTACATCAACAAACAATCAGGCTGAATATCAAGCTTTAATAAAAGGGTTGGAATTACTCAGAGAAGTGTGTGCCGATGCCGTTGAAATCTTTGGCGATTCCATGTTGGTGATCAATCAATTGACTGGAGTATATGAATGTCGAAGTGAAGTGTTGATTGCACACTATGAGAGGTGTTTACGATTATTGAAGGAATTCAAAGAGTACCGCCTTAAGCATATTCCTAGGTTGCATAACGAAGAGGCCAATCGGTTAGCACAGAATGCTTCAGGATATCAGCCGATTCAAGAAGTCATAACATCGGTAATGGTTACCGATGATTGGAAAAAGGAGATAGCCGATTACTTAAGAGATCCGTCCAAGAAAGTGGAAAGGCGTCTAAGGTTTCAAGCTACCAAGTATGTACTCTTCGACAATGAATTGTATTATCGAACGATTGATGGAGACTTGCTCAAATGCCTTGGTAAAGAGGAGTCAAAAGAGTTGATGGGCGAAATCCATGAAGGTGTGTGTGGAGCACATCAATCGGCATTCAAGATGAAATGGATGATTAGACGGAATGGATATTATTGGCAGACAATTCTTGAAGATTGCTTCAACTATTTTAAAGGGTGCCAAGATTGTCAGAAGTTTGGTAATGTCCAGAGGGCACCTGCATCGGCAATGAATCCTATAATCAAGCCTTGGCCATTTAGAGTATGGGCTATTGATCTTATCGGTCAAATTTATCCACCGTCAAGTAAGGGGCATAAGTTTATACTTGTTGCTACTGATTACTTTACAAAATGGGTTGAGGCGATTCCTTTGAAGAAGGTAACATCGGCAAACATGGTGGATTTTGTAAAAGAACACATTGTTTACCGATTCGGTATTCCTCAAACTATTACTACCGATCAAGGAACCATGTTCACATCGGGAGAGTTTGATGAATTTGCTGCTAGTATGGGGTTCAAGGTATTAAACTCTTCTCCTTATTATGCCCAAGCTAACGGTCAGGCTGAAGCAACTAACAAAGGAGTCATTAAGCTTATCAAACGCAAGATTGAAGAGAACCCTAAAAGGTGGCATGTAGTGTTAAATGAAGCCCTGTGGTCGTATCGGATGGCTTGTCATGGTGCAACCAAAGTTTCGCCGTATTAGTTAGTCTATGGACACGATGTTGTCCTGCTCTGGGAAATTAAAATAGGTTCTAGGCAATTGTCTTTTCAAGATCAGTTGACGACCAATGATTATGATACTCTTATGAAGGATGAGTTAGAAGATTTAGCAAGTCATCGGTTGAGGGCTTTGATCAGCATTGAGAAGAACAAGAGAAGGGTTGCCAGATGGTATGACAAGAAAGTAAAGTTGAAGGAATTTGCCGATGATGATCTGGTATGGAAATTGATTTTACCGATTGGGACTAAGAGTTCTAAGTTTGGAAAATGCTCTCCTAATTGGGAAGGTCCTTATTGGATAAAACAGTCTGCTCCTGGTAATGCTTATATTCTAGAAACTCTCGAAGGAGTTGCATTCTCCAGAGCAATCAACGGTAAATACTTGAAAAAATATTACCCTAGTATTTGGGTAGATGCATAAAATGCTCAGTTGAGTACCGATGGAAAGAAAAGTTATATAAGCATCGGTAAAAGTTGTACTGACATTGCAGCAAAATCAAGTATCAATGTTACATTTGCCGATACGATGAATTGTAATAAATTACAACAAGGATTGAATAACTGATATCGCACGTAGGCGAATTTGTTCTATTTCTTTCATTTCCTTGGCATCAACATCGGCAGAACCTTCAACTGGCTTGAGTTTCTTCTTTAGCAAAATAGCTTGTCGGGCGTTTTGATCCCTTTCTTGTTGTAGAACCTTGATAGTATCGGGCAGTTGAGCTTTCTTTTGACTAGCTGTGTTTAGGGCTTCTTCCATCCTTTTCAATTCAGTTAGCAGCTCTTCCTTCCTTGCCGATAGCTGGATGATCTCTTGCTCAAGAGTGGTGTTGGAGGCTTCTGCTTGGCCGATGTCCTTGTGCTTCTCATCGGCAATTTGTTTGAACTTGAGCATCTCTTCCTCAGTCTTGGATCGAGTGGTCCTATCAGCTATACGACGAGAAAGTCTTTGGTACTGGAGCTGCTTACTTTCAAGGAATGCCGCCTGGAAGAGTACTTCCTCTGTATCAGCAGACAAGTAGCCTTGGATGTCCTTGAAAGCTATCTTTGCTGCAGTGGAATCTTGGATGAGATTGAATGTATCTTGTTGCAGTAAAGATAGTAGCGTTTCCAGCTTTACTTTGACTTCTGCCGATAAAGCTAGAGTAGAACTTTCTTCATCCTCGTCCTCATCGGAGAGGTTAATGGTGAAAGAGAACAAGCTGTCTGCTGGAGCGGGGTTTTCTTGGTTTTCGTCCTCGTCCTGGAGGTTGACGCCGAAGGAGAACAAGCTGTCTGGGGAGTCCTGGGCCTAAAAAAGAAGAAGTTAAGATGTGCCGATCATAAGGTTATACTGCAAATTTTTAGGTAACCGACTTACCATCTTGAAGCGGATTTCTTGCCTAGGACTTGGCATGTCGGCTGTTACAGCCTCATCCTGGAGATCGGCAGCAGTTGCTGATGAGCACGCTTCTATTGGGGAAGCAGTTGGCGCTGTTGGTGCTGTTGCTGGCGTTGTCTCTGCTATTGTGATCGGTTCCTGTGGCGGTGGTGCCGTCCTCTAGTCAGGATTTTCATCTGGTGTAGGCACTGGTGTTGATGCCGATGTTGTTGCAGCTAGTTCCTGCGGTAGTGGCATTGCTTCCTGGGTTGGGGTTTCCTCTGATGGTTGTTCAGGAGCAGATGTTGATGGTTGTTCTTTTGTTGGTGCACCGGCGGCGGTTGGTGATGTAGCTGGGGTAGCTCGCCTCAAGCATTTCCACTTTGGCGCAGCAGTAGGCGAACCAGCCTGTTTTTGTTGCGAAGGCTGAGAGGTATCGGTAGCAGGAGTTGGGGAATTTCGTATGTTTGGAGCAGCTGCCGATGACCTCATTGCCTAAAAATGTTTAGTGTGAGTTATATAAAGTAAATGTTGCCGATGAGCAGTATGTGATTGGTATAAGTAAAGATAAGATTTACTGCAAAAGCCCGTGTCAAGGCAGCAGCAGCAGCCGATGTAGCCATGGTTTTTGTAGGCGTCGGCTTGGGCTTGAGAGTAACCTTGGGTACCTTCTGAGGGGTGAAGGCAGCCAGTGTGGGGCATTATTGCCGATGAGTGATATAGGACTCATCATTCGGAGGTTGAAAGGCTTGCCACTCCTGCTCGTCTTGGGGATTGGATCATCAACCTGTTAAGCATAAGAAGGTCAGATGCCGATGATAGAAATAAGTAATAAGGAATGCATCAGGATTAGAAGCTTACTGCATCATCGGGAATGACGTGATCGGTGTCAATCATATTCCGATAGTAGTGTGATGACTTGGCAAATAGTTGATATCTCCATTCTTGCCACCAAAACTTATATTCATTCGTGATGAAAGATGTTGGTGCCCAGGAAGATAGATCAATGTCTGACGTATCGGCATTAGGAGGAAGATTGATGACTTTGTTCCAATCCATGGCACTGGAGATGATTTGCCTTGGTTTTACTACCTTGGCGTAGCAGAGCTTGATCGGTAGTTGGCCGAATGCAAGTTGTCTTGCTGCTGCCGATGGGTAGTAAAACTCAAAAGATGGAGGAGCGTTCTTTCTAGTTCCGAAAATATTGACTGGAATGGCTCGGGGAATAATATTGGCCTTCATGATTATTTCATTTTGAGGCACATTCCCATCGGTAAGATTGAACAGCAAGGGAAATCGGTTGTCCTCATCAATATATGGCCACCAGAGCCGTTCTGAAGCAGGGATTCCATTGTACAACTTCTGGAAAAACATGCCGAACTGCTCTGCATCGGCATCGGTTCCTGGTAGCACTATGATGGCTTCTTCGAAGTTGAGTGGAGGTCGAGTTGCCGATTCATCGTCACTGAATACATAGTTCTCCGATATATCCCTTGGGAATTGCTGGGCAAACAAGTCAAACTGAAGGACTTTGTACATGTGTGCGTTCAGCCAAATGTTTATGAACCACCAGGGGCCTCTGAGGTTGCCGATGGATTCGCCTAGCAATAGCTTCTTTGATACTTGGTGTAAAAGATGGTATACAGATCCAAGAAGATATCGGCCGAGAGGGAGTTTTGTTCCATCGGCTAAGAGCTCTGCTGCAGGGAGGTACATTGTGGTCGGTCCGACAGTTTTGCCACAGAAAATAAACTTCTCCAGCCACATGTTAAAAAAGATGGCATGCTCTCTTTATCCTACAGATCCAGTCTTTTGGTGCTCCTGGATATAACCGGTCCAACCGCCGATGTTCCGCGTGTTCACCTTATATTCAGCCTTCCTATGGAATAGGGCTGGGACATCGGCAGAAGAGACATCCAGGCCGGTCAGCATATGCACATCGGCAAGAGTAGGAGTGGCTGGTCCATGTCTAAATAGAAAGAGATTCATGGTGTTGGACCAGAAGTAAGAAGCTGCTATCATCATGTTTTCGTTCTTCTCCATATCCGCAATGGAGAGCCTGATGCACTGGTCTAGGTTGCGCTCTGACCAATAAATCTGTTGCGTTCTAATTACCCTGAGGTATCAGTTCTTCCACCCCTTGGTATGTTTAGGCCATGAACGGAAAGCATCCTTCCATAAACCTAGACTGAAACATTCGGATCTGAAGGGAATACGGTTGGTTTCCGCGTTGATCATATAGCTAGGATCAGGATTGCCCATTGGGCCTAGACAGGTGAAGTTGGACTGCTCAAGGGGGATTACTACTTTGTTGTACAGTTCCTAGGTTTCGAAAAGAAGAGGAAGGGTCAAAGAAAGAAAGGGGAAAAGATTGCAAAATTTATACAGAAAGGGAACTGACAGAAGATGGGATGAGGAAGAAGTGGATTTACCTTGGGGATGTCAACGTGAATCGCCATTGGAGCTTGGGGAGTTCTTGCGACTTGTTTTCTGCCCGAATGAGGTGTTGTTGCTTGGGCTCATGGAGCAGTTCTTCGGAGTCGCCGCTGAGGTTGAAGACGCCGAGGTTGAAGACGGAGGCAGGTGAAAAGTAAAAGTAGGCCCAGGGTAAAAAGCAGATTGGACTGTGGTAACTTTTATAAGCTTACTCAGGGGTATTTTGGAATTTCTGCTCGTACTGTGCGTGAATATGGAAGGTCCTGCGACGGATGTGCGCGATAATCAAGGAGATATGCTTGGATTTGCAACTGTTTGTGCTATAGTCGAGGAATTTTATTAATAAATTGCGGTTCTGCACGCGGAGATCGAGGAAGTTGTGGAGTTATCTCGGAAGGAACGGCTACAGTGGAGAGAATTTCGGCGCGTAAAATATTATACACTCCGAAATTGGGGGGCATGTGTTGACATCGTTTTTCGGCACGTGTCAAATGAACTAAGACTTGTGTTGATCGGTGGCTGTTTTCTATCGGTATCGGAAAGTTATCAGTCGAATTTGCCGATGAGAAAGAATGCTACAGGAAAAGATAAGTTTGTTGCCGATGGAGGCTGGATGATTCTTGCCGATAAGGGTTAATTGGTGAAGTCAAGTCGCCCGAGCTGCAAAGTTGCTGATGCCGATTGCCGATGAGGAGATGTTGCCGATGCCAATTGCCGAGAAGGATTGATTGGTGAAGACAAGTTACCAGTACAAGGTTGCCGATCAGAAAATATTGCCGATGCCGATGGGCACAGGGTGACTTAGCGGTTGACGTCAGCAAGTGATAGCTGATGGTGAAAAAAGGAAGTCGCGGATTGAGGGAGTCTGCCGATGGAAAGTTTTCATCGAAAGAAGGACATAAGGAAACTGGTGATTTTATATCAGTATTAATATAGTAGTTTGAGTCCGACTCTTGCATGAGTCGTTTGTTTCCTTTAAAGTAGGAGTTTTGTTTAGGAAAGATACAAGTCGTGTCTCTGTACAACTCTCCATGCAGGAGTATAAATATGTACCCGAGGGCTGCGTGTAAAAATATCATCAATCATATCAAAAATCAAATCAATTTACTCTTATTGTACTTTTACTGCAATTTATCCTTTTTGCATTAGTCTTAGTTTATCTACGAGTTCTTCAAGCTTCGATGGGTTGCATCATCTTGATCTTCGTCAAACCCTTGTAAGTTCCGCGTGGGAGTACCTCTGAGCTTTGACATCCGGGCGCATCGCTGTTGTCTCGTTCAGCTCTGCTCTAGTTATCCTGATCAAGTCTGAGTCTTGGCATCCAGGCGTATCGTCGTTGCCCTATTCAGATTTTGTTCTAGTTATCGTCCTTGTCGATTAACTGGTCAAATCGACTAGCACACCCTCGGATATCGAATTTCGGGTATAAGCCCGAGGTGTTCGCAGATTCTGACGCTTTTTGTGTCAACACACCGATAAGAACGGAGGTACACCACCCTGAGGATCATACACCCCGTATAAACCGGAGCGCAGGATAACACCCTAGTCCCCTACTAAAACGGAGACACGACAAGTCCTCTAGCCAGGGACGGGACGGAATCGGACTTCTGAACAGGCGGGACCCACGCTTCCAAGAAGCAAAGACAACTCCTCCGGCCACCGGGCCCCTACAGGAACCCTTCAAATGGAGGTACATCAGGTACATGGGGCCCACCAGGTAACGAAGCCAATTGGCCCGGAGTGGAGGAATCCGCCGTATACAAAAAGAATAATAAGAAGGTACAGTCGCGTACCTTCCAACGGTACAACGAACTCCATGCCTCTACTACGCTACGGGTTCAACCGGACCCCCCCCCCCCCCCCGCCCGTATCCTCCGGCAATGCAACAAGGAGCCAACACGACTCCTCTCCTCTGACCAAGTACGAAGACAATAGGAATATAGTATTATAAGTGTCCAACATCCTTCATGAGGAAGGAAAGGGCTCGGTATCCTAGGTAGATATCCTTCGACGCATGTTTGTAACTCCCCGACCCTCCTTATGACTATAAAAGGGGGACGACTCAGGGGGGCGGAGAGCTCTCTACTCTCAAGCTTCCAGAGAAAGAGATCACACACACACACACACCCGAAGAACACGGCTAGTTTACACCATCCAGAGACCTGGGGCTCATACCCCCTCTCTCGAACCAGCTTGTAGCCCCCTGCAAGCAGAGATAAGGAACACGAGCAGCTCTACACTGGACGTAGGGATTTCTTGCCCGAACCAGTATAAACTTCTTGTCTCTTTATCTCACCATTCGGAACCCGACACACGTACAAATTTACTCGTTGGTAGTTTCTAAACACCGACAGTTGGCGCGCCAGGTAGTGGGCATCGCGTGTCACGATGATTTAGTGGTTCCGAATGGCCACCTTCAACTTCGGCAGCCCGGGCTCTCCTCCATCTGCTTTGGAAGCCTTGAGTTAGCCTACTCCCCGGACGGAACTGTCACCCGCGTGCTATCTTCGCCGGACCAGGTTGACATCCTGGCACGGACGAACGAAGACCACCCTACTCCCCGTAGGGACACACCGATTGAGGCTCTGAGGCCACGGAGCCCTGAAGTCAACCTTACCAGACTTGGGGAGGAAACCCTTCCAAACAACGACAGAGCACTCCACCCGCTTGAAGCGTTCGCGCGCAACATGGGGGACTCTGACAACGATGACCGTGAAACCAACCACATGACCGAGCATGTCGTGTTGCGTTTTGTGCGCTCTCGGTACGACTACCTCCTGGATTCGGACCCCAGCTCCGACGACGACGAAGCGTCATCAAGCGACAGCCGACTCGGGGCTATCATGTCGACGGAAAGGGTCCACCAAGATACTAAGGGACGCGTCGGCAACCTCCTCCCAGGCTCCTCCGAGGGCAGCGACCGCCCGCTCCTCCGATGGCGCACGCCACGCCAGCGCGCCGAAGGCCGGAGGGTGCCGCGACCCTCGCCGGTCCGCGCACAGAAGCAACCGCTCGCCCACGTCGACACCGTCGACCATATCAAGGGAAGCGTGCCGGTAGAAGAAGGCATCCCCGCAACAAACTCGTTCGGCCTCGTCAGCGACGCATCCATCCTTGAGCGGCTTATCACTCTAAAGATGGCCAACGTTGGCGACGACGACGAGTTCGTGGAAACCATCGACTCATTCTACGATCCCCTGACTAAGAACAGCTTAACCCTCGACGGCACTGATGGTACGGGAACTGAACATGCCACTCCTGGGGTTGACGAGGCCCTCTTACGAGAATTCTTCGCGTGTGACGAAAGAGAGGCCCTCCCCGAGGAAGCTGCGCTCGACCGCGACGAAGGCGGCGGCGAAATCCCTTTCGAGAGCCAGCAAATTCTTGCACCATCGCACGCCAATCTCACACGAGTCCAGCGGGATGAGTTTGACGGCGCCCATCGCCGGATCAACGGCGAGTGCGCCTTCCTCGAGCAGCGGCTACATCCATGGCTGGTGATTAACCTTCGAACCCGAGCTCGGGGTACACAACACCATATAAACAAAGACGACATGTCTCTCCCTGGTTCTCCAAAGGGGCGGCAGAGCGTAGTTGTCACCCCCGTACTTATGAGATGGTCTTCCAGGGCCATCGCGCCCGAGGAAGGAATGATGGGGAGAAGGTCGCGCGCCCTCCCAGGCCCGACGACCGCCAGGCCAATGGAGTATCGAGCGCAACGAAGGGAAGGAGCCTCCACCAGTTTTCGAGACGCATCACTCCTTGAAAACTCTACTCGACAAGAACTGGGACGGGCCCCAGTCAGGCATCATTCTGGCGTCGAAACATACCTTTCGGGTCACAATCGTAGGTGAAGCGACGGTGACCGACAGCACGCGCAGTCCTTGCGCAATGACAGTTGAGACAAACCCGGCGAGGACCAAGGAACCAGCCTGGGCTCCGTCGGGCCATGCTGTTTTTCCCCACGTATACATGCCGCACGGATCCCGACATGATTCCGGCCACCGACTTACCTCTAGAAATACGTCGGGCTCTCGGACCCCGGATTCTGGCTGGAGGATTATCGTTTCGCCTGCGAGGCGGGTGGGGCGGGAGACGAGAACTTTATAATCTACCACCTACCGTTCTACCTCTCTGACGCACCTCGCGTATGATTAGAACACCTTCCGGAAGGAAGGATTCGAAACTGGGGAGACCTGAAAGAATCCTTCGTCAAGAATTTCCGAAGGACCCATGCCCCGCTTGGACTTTCCAAGCACTCCCAAGGTGCGAACGACGGTGACGTCGTCACGGGTTTCCAGATGCCCTCGACCCATCCCTCTGAAAGATGTCGAGACCAGATACGGCGCCAACCATCATTCATCACGGCAAAGGAGAAAAGTGCATGGAGGAAAAACGGGCAGGGTAACGACCACTTTGAGAAGATGTTGGGGCAACCCTGTCCAAACCACGCGACTTCTGTAAGCCACTCCCTCAAGGACTGCAACCTCATGAAAATGTTCCTCAACGGAGGGTTGAAAAAGAGAAGGTGGGTGAACAAAAGAGGCGACGGCGGGAAGCATGGCGGAGGAAATGACGACGGCCGCGCTTCAGCAAGCGAAGCCTCAACCATCCTCAACAACCCGGGCGCACGCGGCCCCCGGTATCATTAAAGGATTACTCCACAAAGAGGTATACGCGATCGTCTCCCTCTTCCTCCCCATCGAGTGGCTAGGACTTATCAGTACCTTTGATAGTCGATCACACCCACCGCCTTTTTATGTTTCGAATAACATCTATTAATCGATACTCACATCGTTAGCATTAAATACCTCCCAAAAGTTATCAAGGATAGCAAAAGTATACCTGGCTTCCCTATAATAAAATCAGGGGATACACGAAAGACATGTCCCAAGTTTGTGGCGAACATAATGATGCAGATACGAGCTAAATAAAGACACAAGGGTAACGATCAGGGTTCCGAGGTCTGTTCGGGTGCGCTTAAGGCGACATCCTCCTACTCGCTAGCGGCCTCGTCCTCCAACGTGTGGAGCATCCCGACCGCGATCGGTTCCATCTCCTTCTCGATTTCCGCCACCAGGGAGGAGGTAGTCTCAGGGTACCACCCCAAGCCCATCGCTGGGAAACCCAGCTCAGGGTAATGGGAATGCACGATGGACACCGCTCGCAGCGCGCCCCTCTTTATCCCGGCCTTGATAAACTCTTCGACCAGGTCAGGAAAGCTGGAAACAACCACTTCGAGAGAGTCCTCAGGGCCGACGGATATTCGAAGGTCCTGAAGAGCGGAAATCAGAACGGCCTCAACCCTCACCCGCGAGCGAGAGGATTCCGCCGACAACGCCTTCGCCTCTGTAGTCTCTTCTTGAAGATGTTTCTCGCCAACCGCCAGCGACCCCAGTCGGTCCCGGGCGTCTGAAAAATGTAAGGTTAGCTTATTAAGCTAATAATAAAAGAGAAAATGCCTCAAGAAAGGCACGCACCCTCAAGCTCCTCTGTGAGGTGTCGGGTCTGAGCCGCTAGTCGACTGATTTCCTCTCGCTCAGACCGCAAATCGGTGCTCAGGACGAGGACGGAGTCGCGATGATTGTCCCTCTCCTCCTCAGCCTAACGATGCGCATTCTTCTCCACCTCTGTCTAGTCCAAGGCCAGCTTCCGAGCGTGCTCTAGGCACTTCACGTCCTCCTCGGTGTTCCTCAGTCTCTCCTCAACAGCCTTACGAGCCGCCTCCTGAGTCTCGAACCTCTGACATGCGACTTCCTCAAACTGACACAAGTCGCAAACATGAACGCGAGCCTCGATCAGTTCAGCCTCCAGGGCGGCGATTCGCTGACGGCTCTCAGCGGCGGCCGGCCAAACCCCGGATTCCCCGCGAAGGAAAGCCGACTTGAGGATATTGCTCTCACATATCGCCTACAGAGGAAGGGGCATAAGAAAAACATCGTAAAACGAATGAGAAGTAAATCAGGGATCGGGACATGTCACCTCCACATTAGGAGTTACCACATCGCCCGAAATCTTCGCCATATCTCGCATGCCTTGGTGCACAGCCTACCGATGAGAATCTTCAAGACGATCGTCCAGAGCAAACACAACTCCGGGCTCGTCCACACGTGCCCAAACGAGGGGGTGGCCGGGTCGGTTGCGAGGCCTCGCAGCCACCTCCCCAGGAAGCATTCGGAAAGGAGGGAGGATATCCATCATCTCCCGCACCTCCACAAGGACGATTTCGACACCTGAACAGGATCCAATTTGGCGCGGACCTAGGACCCGAGGTAGGAACATATGGGCCGAGGACGGAACGATTCCGACAACCGGCAAAGAAGGCAACGGCAAAGCCGCCACCGGGATGGTCACCGATGAAAGGCCTTCCGCCAAAGAAACATCAGCGCCGGGAACGCCGGGCTCAGACGAAGTAGCGTCGTCCGCCTTGCCCCCGATACCACTCGGACCCACAAGCATGACGACACCCACGTTCCTCGACGAACCCTGGGGATGCGAGACCACCAACCTCTTCGCCGGAGCTAAGGTCGAGCGGCCCACGCTCCGACTGAAGAAGAGGCATGATGAAGCAAGGAATACGAGCTCTCTGGAAAGTAAAACAGATTGAAATAAATTTACCTCGGGGCTAGCGTCGGACGCTTCAGCCGAGGATTCGACAACAGGTTCAGCAGCGCCGGCCCACGCTTACGGGAAGAAAACTTTGGCTCCGACCGACCCGAATCTGGCACCTGCGATGCGACGTCGGGCACAAGGACATCCGGGGGCACCAGAATAGGGGTGACCTCAGAAGACGGTGTCGACTAAGGGCGCAACGCCGCGAGCACGTCGTCTGGCACCGGTGAGGCAGAATCAGTCAGAATGGGCCCCACTCCGACGCCATGACGTCATCCGAGGCTTTCGCCGCCTCGTGCAAACTCGTACTCGGAGGAGGGCTCGAGGGCCCGGATTGCGATGACGGACTGCGCGCTTCATGAGAAGGAGAGCACTCCGAGTCTGTAGGATCATCGTCCCCGTCGTTAGTATCTTCCGACATCGACGAAACCTCCTCTCCCTTCTCAGCTTTCACCCTCCGAGCCTCATTCCGAAGGTGGCGATCCCTCCTGCGGGATTTCTATGATCGTCCCATCTCATCACGCTCCCTGTTCGCCCGCCTCGACGCGACCGTCAGGAGAGGGGGACGACTGGGGCGAACGTCCATGCGACCAACCTGCAGAAACCTCCTCAATCGGTCAGTGGTAGGGAAGCAAAGAGACAGAGCTCCATTAACCCAGAAAGGACGGGAAGAAATAGGGTACCAAGGCTTTCGTAGTCTGATCAGAGAGCATCCTAGGGACGTCGTCGATAGGATAAGACGCGCCGGCCAAACCGGTGACTAGCCGGATGCACGCCACCACAGCATTCGCATCCGGTGCCCCCAGAGCCGTCACCGTCCCCTCAGGAGACACGTCCTCGGCATCTGGAACAGCATCAGCGTCCGCTGGCACAAGGGCACCACCCCTCTGGAGAAATAGCCGCCGGTCACATCACACGAACATATGCTGGCCTCCCTCAAGATCTTGATGGCGCGGAAAGCATCATCCAGTTGCTTCAAGGCTTTCTCATCAATCCCATAATAGAAGGAAGGAAGGCCAGCATCGAGGGGTGTCCTGGTGTAGCGGGGAAACGGGGCGTTCTCGTCACTCCGTAGATAAAACCACGACGTGTGCCACCTTTGTTCATCGACCGAGTAGGCACCCCCCCCCCCCCCCGCGCGTCTGGGCCGGAGCTTCACCCCGGTGCACCCCATGAGTCGCCCCTTTATGAAATCCATAGAGAACAGCTGCCGCCATAGATCGAAGTGAGGCTCGATCCCCAAATATCCTTCGCAGAAAGCTACGAAGGTCGAGATCTATTGGACGCCGTTAGGATTAAGGTGATGAAGCTCAAGCCCATAGTACTCAAGCAGACCTCAGAGGAAGGGATGCGGAGGCGCGCCCAGCCCATGCTGATGAAACTCGACAAAAGAAACGACGTAACCATTGGAGGATTGGGGGAAAGCTCGTCTCAAGGCAGCAACCACCATGACGGATCGGAAGACGGAGGAAGAATTCCCTCATGGACCAACTCCTCCAACTGAGCATGGAACACAGCGGAGCGCAGCCAATGACCCATGGACGGCAAAATAGGTGAGAATAATCGGTAAGCTCGCCCACCCGATGAAATTTCATTCAGATTTCCATTTTCCTGTATCTAGAACGCAGGGGAAGTGGCGGCGGTGATGAACTTCAGCAGCAGGAGCACAGCTCACCCCGTCCGCTATACTCATATAAAGACCTAATGGGCCGCTAGTCCTCTGATCCGCTGCGATGCGGATTCAGGTGAAAATAATAAGGCCGAGGGATCTTGGGCTGGCCCAACTCCATGGGTTCAACAGCCTCCCTGGCCGAAAAACGAAGAGTGAGGGACATTGCTGAGTGGGCCCTCGCGGCCGGAACGTAGATGTCTTCACGTCCAACGCGCTCAGTGGACGTGTATAGGCTTCAACAGATAACAGAATATGTGGTAGACCCCACGAGGGGTGGCATCGAGCCCTCAGTTCCGAGCGAACGGAACCGGGTACTATACATATCGACTGTTGGGATTGAGATCGGTCGCCGATAGACTTCCGCTGGTGCGAGCCTCCACGAATGAGGACCCGGGGTCTCACCTAAATCACCCGATTGTAGCTCGCTGAGCGATCGGTCTCGTCCATCGAGGAAAGACATGAGGTAGTTCACTTCCACATCCTAGATCATGGGGGTGCGATGAAGAATGGAACCGTGCGACCACGGTCCCCGGACGCATGATCCAACTAAAATCATAGGCTACGAACACGAGCCTATGAAATAAAACAACTAAAACAACAGTTGAAACACGGAGCAAGGGATTAATGATTCAAGACCATACAAACAAGGTAAGACTTCCCATTCAGCAGTACATATCTCCTTTTGCTAAACACCGGCCGTCATGGGGTCTCCGCCCTGGGCCACGCCGCTAGGATTTCTTCCGCATGTACGATGCCAACGACAACTTCCGCCGCTTCTGAAAGCCGCTCGACGAGGTTAGAATATGGACCGATACTCTGTTCGGATGCGAGCTCCGCGACGTCAGTCATGTCCACGCCGGAATGAACTTCGGCTATGGAAAGCGCTACTCCAGCCCTGCGAAAAACAGCGCGCGCGGTGGCATTATGGGCGCGCGCCGGGACGGCCCGAAGGCGCCTAACGACGGAATCCCCACACACGTGAAGGACATCGACGACGCCAACCGCGGCGGAACGGAGCGCCCGCAGCTCCTCTTCCAACACTGTGAAACAGAAGATGAAGCGACGAACGAATCGTATCAAGGAAAAGAGAAACAACGATCACTTACCCGCGGCACGCTCGTCAGCCTCAGCCCGCTAGTCCCGAAGACGAGAGGGAGCCTGCACGGACACCAACAGACTCTGACGAAACCCTTCGAGCATCTGATAGAACAGCTGAGCGTCCTGAACCCGACGAAGGTTCCGCATCAGACGGCTAAGCAACTCCTCTATCAAGCTGCGGTCTCTGAGAGCTGGAAATGCCAGCACAGGCCCCGATGAGGAGGAAGACCCCGACCCCGCGCGACAGGGAAGGCGAGATGGTGCCAGCATGTCAGACGGCGCCACCCATGTCTGAAAAGCCCGCCAGAGCGACTCATCGTGGGTCGGCGATGGCATCCTGACCCAAGGATGGGATTTAGTGAGCACACAAAGGAAGATAAAGGAAGGAAAGGGGGACAGAATAATGCAGAAACCATCTCGTCGCGATCAGCCGACGATGGAGATTCCAGGCATCTGATGCGCCCTCTCCCATGGAGCTATCTGCTGGAGGGCGTCCGTCGCGATCCATGGCTCAGAAGGAATGGGCTCTAAGCGGAAGACAAAAGGCGAAAGAAAAGGAAGAGCGCCGCAGTCTGGCTCATGTGCTACGCCCGAGCCAAATAAGAAGAAGATTCAACAAGGCTAAAATCAAGCCACTTGCCACAGGGACCCACATCATCACTCCTTCACCCGTGAGACGGTCAAAGGGGCGCGGTGATGAGTCTTGTCAAGGTGGGTCGGCCGATGCATCGTGTACTGAAGGGTGCGACACGCGGAGCACCCACAAACGTCACCAGGCTAGGGCGCGGCACGAGTCGTCCTAATCCCTAGGCCTGTTGCGGCGATGTCCGGGTCACTAACAGAGCCCTACCATGGATCCAACCTCGATTCAGGCATAAATCGATCCCTGCGGCCCGACTGAATGGCTACAACCATAGAAGAAACCATGTATTGGCATACACTTGGGAGCTTCACGCCGCAGAAAATCACCGTACATAGAGAGCTCGTTAATGGATGCGTAAGAAGGCAAGATAGCCGCTCCATTACCTCTGATCACGATAGACGAGCCAAGGCGTCGGCAGCAGGAAGGTATGAAGCATGGCAGCATGCTAGAGGTGAACAAGTTTCGATGCTCATAGCATCATGACTAAACAGTGGTACCGGCAATAGCGACAGGTTGTCAGGAGGAGAACCAAAATCGACCCGGTTCAGTCTGTCTACGCGATCAAAAGATTGCGGTGCGAAGCAATCTGAGCATATCCACCACTTACGGTCAAAACCTCAATACAAAAACGACGAAATCTAAGCTTGCGCAAGAGTTACACTCTCACCCAGGCTCGGGGGCTACACCCGGCGGGTGCGCTCGCACGCACCCTCTCGGCGAAGGATTAAAATAGATGTCTAAACAACGTATATAAAGCCTCAACAAGATAATTAGGAAACTCTTCCTAAGGCTCGTGGGCTACCGTCGGAGATCTAATTTAATGATAAACTCTCAAAAACAAACCAACAAATAAGAGTCCCATCTAGGAAAAATCGCCGCAAGCCCACAAAGAAGAGGGGTATGAATCACAGAACCCCGCCGGCCCGGGTAGGCAGACGTGCCCCCGGGCAGACGTGTTTCCGTCTCGCCTGACGCGGGGAGCGAGATGGTTCCACAGTCAGCGGAAGACGTGAAGAGCACTGCTGGTAGGGAAAAGACCTATTTACCCCTTCTAGAAGGTGACGACTATCGCTCTGTAGGCGCTGACAGTGCAAACACCGATAAGAACGGAGGTACACCACCCTGAGGATCGTACACCTCGTATAAACCGGAGCGCAGGATAACACCCTAGTCCCCTACTAAAATGGAGACACGACGAGTCCTCCAGCCAGGGACGGGACGGAATTGGACTTCTGAACAGGCGGGACCCATTCTTCCAAGAAGCAACGGCAACTCCTCCGGCCACTGGGCCCCTACAGGAACCCTTCAAATGGAGGTACATCGGGTACATGGGGCCCGCTAGGTAACGAAGCCCATTGGCCCGGAGTGGAGGAATCCACCGTATACAAAAAGAATTATAAGAAGGTACAGTCGTGTACCTTCCAACGGTACAACGAACTCCATGCCTCTACTACGCTACGGGTTCAACCGGACCCCCCCCCCCCCCCCGTATCCTCCGGCGATGCAACAAGGAGCCGACACTACTCCTCTCCTCCGACCAAGTACAAAGACAATAGGAATATAGTATTATAAGTGTCCAACATCTTTCATGAGGAAGGAAAGGTCTCGGTATCCTAGGTAGATATCCTTCGACGCATGTTTGTAACTCCCCGACCCTCTTATGACTATAAAAGGGGGACAGGGGGGACGACTCAGGGGGATGGAGAGCTCTCTACTCTCAAGCTTCCAGAGAAAGAGATCTCACACACACACCCGAAGAACACGGCTAGTTGATAGCATACACACTCACTACACCATCCAGAGACCTGGGGCTCATACCCCCTCTCTCGAACCAGCTTGTAGCCCCCTGCAAGCAGAGATAAGGAACACGAGCAGCTCCACACTGTACGTAGGGATTTCTTGCCCGAACCAGTATAAACCTCTTGTCTCTTTGTCTCACCATTCGGAACCCGATACGCGTACAAATTTACTCGTTGGTAGTTTCTAAACACCGACACGGGTACTATTCCATAAAAAGGAATACTGTTCGGTGTGATCATGCCTTCATAGTCCAAATTCATCTTTCTTAGAGTATCTGTGAAGATTATGTTTAGTCCTGCTCCTCCATCAATGAGTACTTTGGAACTGATACTCCTGCTATTGTAGGTCCCATTACTAGAGGATAATAACCAGCATTTGTTGCGCTTGTCCATTGATCTTCTCTTGTGAATTGAATTGGGTATTCTGACCAATCCAGATATCTTGGGGTTGCTGGTTCTGCTGCCATGATGGTTCTGTGTGCTAGCTTTTCTTGCCTTTTATTTCTTGTATATGATACTCCCGAAAAGATTACTGCTATTTGTCGTTGGGGTTCTTGATAATTCCCTTCTGCTTTCTTTGTGTCCTTCCCTGATTCATCTGTTCTTTGCTCCGAGTTGTTTGATCGTGTATCTTCCTTCTTTGTGAATCTTCGTTGGAAAACGTCACATTCAATTAGCTTGTGACTTGAATTAGGATGTATGTAGCAGGGTAGGTCTTCTATCCTTTCTGCTAGTCTCTTCGTGTAATTGTTGCCCTGGTAATTGTTGTTCGAATATCTCTTGTTCGTGTTTCTGTTGTTGTTGTAGTTGTTGCTATTGTTGTTGTACCCTCCTTTGTCGTTATCATTGTATCTTCTTTTGTTGTTTGTTGCTGCTACCATATTGTCTTGTCTTGGTCTCTTGTCATTTGGCCTATAATCTGGTCTTTTATTTTCGTGAAAATCGTGGGCGAACCTGTGTCTGGTTCTTTCCTCTGATGATATCATTTTCTCAACAGCCCTCTTGAAGTCTTTGTTGGATCTCGGGTTTTCGTTAAAGTAGTCTTTGAACTGCCAATTTGCTACTATTCCATCCGCAAATGTTTCTATTACTTCCCTATCGGTGATGTCATGTATCTGAGCTTTGAGTTCTCCAAACCCTCTATAATACTCCCTTAGAGTTTCTCCTCTTCTTTGTTTTACATTCTTCAATTCTGCCACTGTCATGGAGTGTGTTATTATTCCTGCCAAGTTGTTGCAGAATGCCTCTTGCAAATCTTCCCAATATTTAATTGATCTTGGCTTCAACTTATCAAACCATTGTAACAGCATGGCTTTGAGTGCCATTGGAAAGTATAGGGCTTTGATGTCATTGTTTCCTCCTGCGAGTTCTATGGATTGGGAATTTACTCTTATCCATTGTCTGGGTTCTACTTTTCCGTTATACTTGGAATGATTTGCCAGTTTGAACTTGTGTGGTAGCTTCAATGTTTGTAGTCTTCCCGCAAAGCATGGAAATCTGTCGTATTGTTCTATCCTATTGAAGTCTGGTGATTCATCTCTTCTGTAATAATCTCTGTCCCCTCTATATTCAGATTCGTCATAGTCTTCTGGGTAGCGTTGATCCCAATCTGGGTTGTTTTGTTTTATCAGTTCGAAGTGTTGTTCTTGTCTTTTCGATGGTTGTGGTACTCCCGTTTTCCCTAGTCTGTGGAATATCGACTTCTTGGGTGGTTGTTCTTCTTGCTTCTCTCCTTGTCCTTCTTGAGGCGTATTGCCTTCGGGTTGTTTGTTTAGGTCTCCGTCTTCTTTCATTGGCTCATCTGTAATTCTTTCTTCTTTAGTGAGGATGTTCAATTCTTTCGTTAACTCTTCGATCCTTTCTCTCTTTGTGTTCTTTATGGATTCTCTTTCTGCCTTCTTTTTGTTATATTCTGTCAACTCTGCCTTATACTTGTTCCAGATTTGCTTCCTTTGGGCGGCTCGATTTCTTCTTCCTGCTCTAGCCTTGTTCTTTTTCAGCCTTGCGGCTTTGTGATCATTTGTTTCGTTGTCGTCCCCTTCTTCATCGTCTGAGATATCTCCTTCTGATTCATCTGATGATTTCAAATCGGGTATTTGTGGTGGCTCTAAATAAGGTTCCAACTCTGCCATGTATATGGTACGCATTCTCCGAGTTCTTTTTGCTCGTTGGCTTTTGGTCTTGTGTGATAATTCTTGGTAAAGTCCGAGTTCTTTTCCCACCTAGAATGGTAGTTCAGTAGCCTGGCTTTGTGTTCTTGTGGGTTGGTTTGGCCAGTGCACCATACATCCATCTGGAGTTGTTGACATGATCAACCCCTCTTGGGCACCTTTCAGGGTTTTGCTTTTCGTCATCTTCTTCCGAAGGAAATTCCCATAAGTTTATGCTGAATTGTGTACTCCATATAAATTCGAGTTCTCGGTGGCTTCTGAGTTGTTTTCGCTTCTGATTGAAATCTGCTTGTGCACTCCGACTAGATTTGTGCTTATTTTTCTCGTGTTTGACTCGGAGTTGGCGTGTGGTGGCGTCTCCTTTTCCGAGTCGGTTTCGTATCCATCTTCCTCTGCTAGTCTGGTTGGTTTCGAAATTATCAGATTCTGGATCCTTTGGTTCAGTTCTTGAAGATTTTGCTCTGCTCCTTCTTTTTCTCGGAGTCGGCTTTGAATTTTTCCGTCATCATTGATCTTGCAGATCCATGATCCAAAGAGAAACGTGGATTCTGTCAGCTTCATCATCTTGAGGTCGTGGTCCACCAAGCTTTCGAGAAAAAATTCGCCGAAAGCCCCTACCTGGCGCGCCAGCTGTCGATGTTTTACCACCGATAGCCTGCCACAGGGTTACCCGAGACAGCAGTTCGTGCCTCGGCGAATAGTTAAACCTTGGTGGTTGGACACACAGGGACACACGGTTTATATTGGTTCAGGCCCTCGACAAGGTCAAGTAATAACCTTACGTCCAGTTGAGTCGTCTGTTATTGCCCTTGATCGTAATACAAGGTGTTGTGTGTCGCTCTACGTATCAGGTGTTGTGTAGTATCTAGGAACTCTTTTTGGGTGATACCCTCACTAGCCCTTTATAGTCCAGGAACTGACCGAGGTTATTCGAATCCTACTCGGTTACAAACTTAGAATCCTAAGCTGCGCTTCGGTCTTATCGTCTTTACCGAGTAGAATTTGGTTTCTTCTATTGTCTTCCTTCGTGGGCCGAGGAAAGGAGGCCCAAAGCGCAGGTAAACCGATCCCTGGGTACCCTATAGGATATCCCATTGACAGACGCCAGACAGGTTCGGCTCTCCTCCAGACTCTCCTCACTCTCTTCCAACTAGCATAGCACTATAGTAGAGCTTCACTAAAGCTACTAGAGAGTGGTTTCCTCCAATGTGTCATGAATGAGAGTGAAGGCCTAGGGGATATTTATAGCCTGAGGTGGAGTAGGGGCTACTCCAGTGCCACGTCATTAATCCGCGCGAGCTTCATTCTTGGCCTTTGGATCAAACCGCCTTTTATTGGAGGGTGGAGATCTTCTTCATGTGTAGAATGTGTGGGAGAAAGATGGGTGACAAAGGCTCCAATAGGGGGTCGGCTGACCCCCCTTTGGTGGCTTGGGCCCACCTCCACCTTCTAGATGAATGTCCCACAAGTCATAGAGTGTGGGTGTGCAACTGAGTCTGAAGTTGTCACGTGGAAACTTTCGTTGTGGGCCCATGAATCCTTGTTCGAAGAATCTGGAGCATTGATCAGATGCACAAGTTGCATCGAAGGGTTGGCATTGTCTTGAGAGGCTCTCACATGGATTGTGCCAGCTCGGCATGTCTGGAAGCCTCCAAACACATGTCAGGGCTGTGTTTGGAGGGTTTGGACATTACCCTTTTGTGTGCGCCTTCCTTGACACGTGTAGATTAGGATTCTGCAGATGGTATTGGTTGGAGGGTCCAAAGGCAGGTCGCCCGACGTCCAAATTGGAGCCAAATTGGATCATCTTCCAAATTGGACAGTACTCTAGAGCATGTTGGATGACTAGTAGTCATTATAAATCTGGGAGGTGGGCCCATGTAGAGGTCGTCTGACCCCTATATGGAGGCTCCAACACCCCATTTCTCCTATTTTGAGTACCTACAAGCAAATAATGACATGTATATGTGAAACCAAATTATTTTTACAAAAGTCACTATGCATTTGCTTGTTAGCTTCTAGAAAAAGTATTTGGTTAACGGTTTTGATGGTATACCGTCAACAACTAGCAATCGGCAACTGGAGACGGTGGCACCAAAAAACGTGAGTGGAGCCTAGATAAGCAGTCCACATCTTGGGCTGAGGGACGAGCAGAGACGGACCAACACGAGAACAACAGGTGTCCAACTACAGGAAACAAACTGCTGAGACACGAAGACGACACATAACAGAGACGCTACCAAAAAGGCACGGTAGAAGAGGACGCGAGGGGGTGTATAGAGATAGGACATTTGTACTACAGTGAACGTGAGAGCACCAATTTTTTAGCGCTTGATATTCATCTTATACTTCATATAAGTTGATTATTAATATTTAAAGCTAAAGTATTGTTTACTATCTTGGAAAAGTATTTATAAATACAAGATATTACTTTATTTATGAAATTATAACCTCTTTATACACGACATTCTTTGGCCTTGTTTAATTCCCTTCAAAACTCCGAAACTTCACAAGATTTTCCGTCATATGGAATCTTTATACGCATGCATAGAGCATTAAATATAGATAAGAAAATAACTAATTACATAGTTTGTCTATAATTTGCGAGATGAATCTTTTGATTTTAGTTACTTTATGGTTAGATAATAATTGTCAAATATAAACGAAAGTGCTACTGTATTAAAATTCTAAATAATTTTGGATCTAAACAAGGCCATATACATGAATATATTCTTTGTGAGTTTCTTTTTTCTTTTCCCTTCCTCTTCTCCTTGTTCACGTCCTTTTCAACATCTAGCACACACAGGATCCTAATGTTTAATATTGTTGTGGATTTTGATTGCGCTATATATAATTGACCATGCAAAACACTGGTTAAGCACATCTAACATTAGAGATAGTTCGTTTTTATGCCTTATTAATCGTCATTGCCAAGATGAGTGAAAATTGTCTTCCCTTACGACCTTGTTTGGATGTGCATGTACCTCTCTCAAACCATATGAGTTGAAGTGTATTTAAACTAAATTTCACTTTAATCCACTCCAACTCATATAATTTGAGGGAGATATATGGGTGAAAGCATCTAAGCCCCATGGTTTCGGCGATTAACGACAATGCGAAGTTCTTATGGCTAACGTGTGTTTTGTAGAAGCAATTAGAGTGTTAGGCCATAATGATAAGTGTGAATGAGGAACTATTGGAGTTCTAATGCCATCAAGATGGATATCGTTTCGGATTTCAAAGGGTGAAGATGAAGACCATAGAATGACTAGGTATAAGTGCCACAAAAGAGATGAAGGACACTTAGTATAGAATAGGTCTTTGTTTACCTTTGACTATACTATTAACAGATGTTAGAATGAGTAGCTTGACTTAGGAGACCTTCATGATATAAGGGTGGTGCACAATTGACATCCATAGCCCTAAGTGAGCCCTAGTTATCCCTGAGATGACCTAGAACAACTTCCATATTCATCGCTAAGTGATTTAGAGTTGATAGAGGTGCCTAACATGCATTAGATGCTGGTGCAGGAGGCATCAGACGCGTTCGGTGTAGTGCCGATGCCTAGGGTTTAGAATCAGACTCACCTCAGAGGGGCATTGGACGTGTCCGGTGCCCCCAGGAAAGTTCAGTGTTGATCGGACAATGCATCGGACGCGGAGGAAACAAGGCGAGTGAGTCCGATGGTGCGTCCGGTGACTATGTAGAGAGGTTCTAGAGAGGGTCTGAAGCCAACGGTCGTGTCCGGTGGCATGGCGTCAGACGCTAGGGTGCGTCCGATGGTTTTATGAGTTGAACCCGAGAGGAACCAGAGAGCACAGAGCTCCATCGGATGCGTCCGATGCTATGGTAACGGTGTGTCTGATGCATTTGAGTTTGAACAGTAACTAGCCGTTGAGATAGGCATCGGTGCGTCTGATGCCAACTTAATTTTTCAGCCTGCAAGCTAGCTTTGTGAGGGGGCTATAAATAGCCCAAGGCTTGCTCTTCCCACCTGCTTTTGCTCATTTCATTTGCTAAGAAACACCTTGAGAGGTTAGGAGAGAGAGCAAGAGCCCTAGTGAGAGAGATTCGAGAACCCATCCAAGTTTAGCCCTCACTAGTGAATCCAAAATTTCAAGTGTGTATCCATCCATCTCATGAGGCTTGAGTGAGTCAAGTGAGAGTTCGAAGCTTGTTACGTGATCGGCATCACCTAAACCGTTTAGGTGATGTTGATCACGTAACAAGCTTCGAACTCTCTTCGGTGGCGATCGGAGGCGAGGTGACCGTCGGTAGATTGTTGACGGCCCTCCTCCATAAGTTGTGATCGGTTGTGGGCGATTCACCGAGCCGGAGCGGCGAAGAATCAGCCCGTAGAGGGCACTCGGTCCTTGCGTGGATCGAGGGGGAACGATACCCTTGCGCGGGTGCTCCAACAAGAACTAGGGGGAAGTGTCGACTCCTCAATACCTCTGCAAAACGTCGTCGTGTCAACATCCTTCTTCTCCCTAGCTCTTTACCTTTCCGCAATTACTTTCAAGCATTTCATCCTTGCTCTAGTTTCATATTTGTCACCATGCTTGATTATAATTGCCTAGGTAGTTGTTTTCTTCCTTGAATTCTATATTAGAATACACTTTAGTAGGCACGAGGAAGTTGACAATTACTTAGGTTTTAATATTTCTTTTAGAAATTGAAAATAAGTCTAATTCATCTATTTTGGGTATTTTGATCCTTTCAATGGGCATATAGGGCCTGAATTGAACTTGAGACCGGTAGGGGTATCCTAGCTTTTGAGAAGAGAGAAAGAAGAAGACACCTGAAAAATTGACATTCCTGGCCCTTTGCCTCTGCCTCGGTTCAGCCCGATTCAACTCCGACGTCCAACTCGCCAATCGCTCCTCACCTCCTCGCCATCCGCTCCCCACTCCGCTTCCATCCGCTAGCCTCACTCCACTTCCATCCGCCTCCCCTGCTGCAGTAGGAACGCTCTCTAGTCTCTACACCCACCACGCTGAGCTACTCTGGAGCATCGAGAACACCGTCGCCCCCGTCAAGCAGGTCTGGGTCGCTCCCCTCCCCTTAGCCCTAGATGGGTCGCCGCCCACCCTCACTCGTGATTCGTGGCCGTGGCAGGTTGCGCCGCCCGTCCGTGGGGTCGGTGCTGTGCTGGAGGTGGTGGAGCGGGGGCGGTGGGGAAGCTTGGCCGCTGGGGAGGAATCGGGACTAGCGACGAACAGGCGTCACCAGTAATCCACGGTCAGGGGCATTTCAGTCCTACTTATGGAAAAAATCTAACGTATTAGTAATTTTGGGATCTTTCCATAATTCCATGTCATTTCTTGTTTCTTTTAAGGTCTCTTAGATATTAGATAGAATTTCTTAAAAATTAAGATCAGTTGGTTACCCTACCTCACAGATTGAAACAGCCAGGAGGTCGCCCATGTTGTCTGAATAGGGATGCTCTGTTGGATTTGCAGCAAGAAAACCTTGGAATGAATGTGCATACTACTTAGGGTGCTGTATTGGAGTTTAACCGGATGGGTTCGTTATGCTGCGTAGCGGCACGGCCACATGGGGCTAGCACAGCAAGCCGGGAGTGGTCCTCTATTGGCCGCAGCGACCCACCCTGGCGGACTGGTGCTGGCTTTTCTCCACCTCTGTCTAGGGGGTGGGAGTACAGGATCAATTCGGAAGGTTTGTCTTATGGATCCCATGGTGAGAGCGGGGTCGCTATAAATTATGGGTCGTCACTATCATCAAATAGTAAAGGGGCTAGTAGGAGCTGGGAGAGAAATGAGCTTCCACAAGATCACCACTACTCTACATCTGAGGGCGCCATTTCGTATCTCAACAGCCCAGATGTCAGCTTCCAGAACCACCATATTATGCTACCAATGCTGCAAGATTCCAGTGTTGATGAATACATGAGAGGTATGTGCCTTGGTGTAGCAAACTTCTGTCCTCTTGATGTTTTAGCTACCGTTGTAATTTTTATATTTCTGGGTTAAGAATTTTGAGATTGTTCAAACTCAATATCTGTACTTTATTTTTTTGTACTTTTGTTTATGTGTCACTTTATCCTCTGCTGCTGTTTGATTTTTAACATATTTTTGTTGCCATGATTCTTCGGGCATTGCCTGGTGCCACAGGACTCCAAAAGGTTTTAGTTATGCTATATCACCTATGCGTTCAGGCATATCACCAGTGCCACAGGACACCAGAATGCCTCAAAATTTATGTCTGTTGAACCAGCTATATAGCATGTTGGTGTAAAAAATAGTTTTTGTCTTGCTGTTTTAACAGTCATTTTTTTTGGAGAATACTAGAAGTTAATGTTTTATAAGGGCTACAGATAAATCACCTTTTCTTTTTAGCCCAATGAAAATTGGTACTACATGATTCTATCAAGTATAAATCACCGCAGAATGCAGGAAAAATATATTTTATAGTAAATTTGCCACAGGGTGACGATCAAGAGAAACTCATGAACTTGACAAATTGATCCTGATTTATTTGGACCATAGTCATAAGTCATTGCAAATTACATAACAATAAGCCCATTTCAGCAAAATATGTTTGTGTTGCAATAGAGACTTGCTGTGAGCTTCATACCATCATTGTCGTTATGTGCAACAGGATTGCCATTTGATGACAGTCAGCAACTCAGCATAAATGTGAACTCCAATCTAGTGCAATACCCATGTACTCCCTCTGTTCCAAATTCTAAGCCATTTTGGCTTTTCTAGACATAGTGTATATCTAGGTGTTATGACCGGCGTCGCGTACCAGCGCTGGGCCAGGCCCACTGGCTAGGCCCAGCAGCCTTGCTCAGCGCATATGAGGAGGAGGGGGCTGGACACCCCCCTACCCAGAGTTCTTTTCTTATTTAGGTATTCTTATATAGAGTTGGAGTCGGAGTCGAGTTGTATTGGAAGGGGAATAAATACCCCTTAAACAATCTCAACATCAATATCAACATAGCCTGTTAGTCCCAAGCAAGTTGGGTAGGCTAGAGTTGAAACCCAACAAGATACCCAAGTCATGGTTTCGGCACTTCGATAGCTGCTTTCCAGCCAATCCTATCGAAACATAGATCTCTAGATATATCCCAAGCTTTTAAATCCCTTTTCACCGCCTCCACCCATGTCAGCTTCGGCCTTCGTCTGCCTCTCCTTATATTATTAGCTTGGCTTGGAACTCCACAACGCATTGGTGCATCTGGCGGTCTCCTCTGGACATGGCCAAACCATCTCAACCGATGTTGGACAAGTTTTTCTTCAATTGGTGCTACCCCTAGGCGATCACGTATATCATCATTCCGAACTCGGTCCATTCTTGTGTGACCACAAATCCAACGCAACATGCGCAAAGCAAGGCAAAAGTTATTTGCCTGGCCTCAAGGGCCTTACGTGCAGGGGCGGATCCAAAGGGGGGGCTGGTGGGGCTCCAGCCCCCCTACAGCTCGTGCGTCAATGGAAATATAGGGAGGCTGAGGGAGAAGAAGAAGTGGAGGAAAGAAGAAAAATGAAGAGATAGAGGAAGAAGTGACCAGCCCCTCCTTCAATCCTTTTCTGCATCTGCCACTGCTTATGTAACTTCCTGCCTCCCTCTCCCTAGAGCCTAGGACTAGCAGCCGCAGTAGCAGAGCCGCTGCTGCCGTTGCCGAACGCAACCATGGCTCCTGCTTGTCAGCACTCTGCTTGCCCTCGTCCTCCCTCCTTCCACCACTATGCCCTACGCAGCAAGGGTAGGATCAAGGATATTATCACTAGGTGACTAGGTGCCAGTGTTCGAAAAAACCTGATTAAACCTCGTTTAATCTCGATTAAACCTAAAACGGACCCCTAGCGTCTCGTTTAGGGCCTAGGCGTCCAATAAAACTTTGGACATGTATACTTGCTGCACATATGCGTGATGCAGTGCTTAAGCGGCATGGAAACACGAAAAAGCGGTAGCTTAGCTAGGTTGATGGGCTATGAGTAGCCGTGCAGGCTGAAGGGCAGGAAAAAAGCATGCAGAATAGCTAGGGAAAAGGGAAACAAGATGTGTGGAGATCAAAATGACAAGTCTTTTCACCACTTCTTTCCAAGTTTACAAGAATTGGAATTGAAATTTCCTTAATGTGTTATAATTTCTTCTGAGATTGAATTTGGGCATCTAATCTGAGCCACATATGTTGCCAGAAAAAAAATTAAAAAAAACTTAAACGATTAATCGTGTTTAATCTACGTTTAATCTTCCTAGGCGCTAGTCAGTAGGCTACCGCCTGCCTAGCGCCTAGCGTTTTCTTGAACCTTGCTAGGTGCATAATAAAAGTTGTGTATCTAGAAAACCAAAATGACTAATAGTTTGGAACAGAGGGAATAATATTTAAATGATCCTCGTATATTTGACCAAAAAGGGAAAATTGTGTTTTTGCCCCTGTCCAGCAGTTCAATTGGGATTTTGCCCTTGGTTTTTTAACTTTGTGATTTTCCCCTCGCTATTTTGAGATGAATCCTTTGTTTGCCCCTGCTTTGGATGTCTGTTAGATGAGGATAGACTAAATGAATTAAAAAAAATAGAAAATCTGTAAACATAAAAGGAAAGAGACCAAACTGCCCCAAGAGCCTCTCCCTCGTCCGACCAGAAGGAAAATGCACGCATGGGCTGTATCGTGGGCGACGACTGCATTGGGGACGCATCAAGGTGGTCCGGCAGCGGCGGCGGTTGCTTCAGGGTGCATCCGAGGCAGGGGTCTAGCTCTAGCGGCAGCGGTGGTGGCGTCAGGGCACATTCGAGGTGGGATCCAGCAGCGATGGCTACTGGAGGAGCGGCCGTGTGACCGGAGCATCAGCAGCCTGCTGGAGCCACCGCAGCAGGGCAGGTGCAGATTCCCGTTGGAGCTGCCGGTGACTTCTGTAGTGTTTATTTTGGGGAAAGGCGACCTATGTAGTTAGAATAGGCTGACCCGGTCGTATGAATGCGCTACTGCCTACTAGTAGATGATTTTTGTTAAAATATATTTTTGCACTGTGTATATTTGATAAATAATTGGAATTTGTACCAAATATATATTTTATAAAATCTTACCCTTTTTTTTTTGTTAAAATCCAACATAATTGTCTTTCCAAATCAGGGGTAAAATCACAAGAAACCATAAAAACTAAGGGCAAAATCACATGGGCATATTTGTCCTTTGTATAAAAGTGAACACCCTTAGGGTAGGATAACGGAATAGGGGCAAAGTGGTGCGTCGTTTTATAAACGCAGGCGCAAATTCATAAAGTTAAAACAGGTGTAAAACCACAATTTCAATACAAAACAATGGTATAAATGCAAGAGCCCCAACTAAAAATTATGCTTCATTTATGGAACTGTTTTTTAATTATTTAATTAGCAATAAAAATTATTTCAGCAAACAAAAAACAATTTTCTCGGCTAGTTCTGAATGCAGATGTTCCTTATTCGTCTCTTAAATAATTTGAGTTTGCAAATCTGATTATGCTCTAAATACTAGCAGGTAGCAGCCTTCCTGTTGGTTGGCCTGATATGTACTCCCTCCATACCCATATTAATTGTCCTTTTGGAAAAGGTTTGGGTCAAACATTGAGAATATAAATCATGAATAACTTTTAAGTTATTAAGTTTGGAAAAATGAAAATCATATCAATAGATTTATCTTGAAAAATACTTTCATAAAAGTATATATATATATTATATTTCAATAAATATTTTTCAAAATATAAGCAGTCAAAGTTACGCTTTGGAGACCGTGTTGCTGTCTGAAACGTCATCTAATATGAGTATGGAGGGAGTATTGTTTATGTCTTAGTGGAAAGATGGGTCTTAGTAGATCGAGTGACAGAATTAACTACTAAACTGATTATATGCAGCGTAATTTTGCATATTACTTTGAGTGACTTTTGAGTCTTCAATTATGATTGCAAACCTATCAGATTTGGAGTTGAATTCCATCATGATTAACTGGCAGATTTTCATGACAGTGATAGATCTCAAATCAGCAGTAGCATTAATTTGGATTTAACCATTGACTAGTGATCATGATTGCTGTAGATATTTTAGATTGCAGATGGCTGGTTGCATAATTTTTCAAGATGGCTCCTGGATTCTGAATTGTTTGGCCTTTTGATTGAATATACACCGTGGTTATGTTATGCTCAATGCTCATATTACCTGTGTTTCAACTGACATTTGAGATGCATTGGGTCTTGCATGATTAATTGATTAGGCTGATCCAGCATTCCAATGCGATCATTGAACAGTTACATTATCTATATATTAGAAACATATGCACCGTAAAATACTTTGAGAACAAGCTACGTCAATTCAGTGTGTCTAAGCTCTAATTAGTTAGTGCTAGGTGACTAAACATTGCCCCTGAAATGAGTGTTCCTAGTGGTGGGGGGGGGGGGGGGGGGGGACAATTATAAACCCTCCACAAGCTCTATGAAACTCTAGATATGGTGCATGTGATAGACGCTGTACATGACTTGTGACAGGGAATATGGAGGGAAAGCCTTAACTTGGTGGAGAGTGTAGTTTTACTGCTCTTCTTAATGTTGTGCTAAGGAATAAGGATAATAGTCTTCCTACAAATAATGCCAGTTTCTTATGATATAGGAACAAGATAAAAGAAAATATTGAAGATTTTCTATTGAAAGGACACTATTCTTTTGCTTCCATACTTCTATGACTATTGTGGGCTGTTAGGCTGTGAACATAAATGACTGAACAATACAGTTATTACAATTTAATTAAATTAAACTGCCATAGCATCTCAGAAGCTGTAGGTGGGTAGGTCTGTGTCACTTTTATCTAGTTGTCAGGAGCTTGATTGGTGTGTGGCACATTTTGTACATTGTAGCCAAAGAAGGTTGGAGGGTGAGGACAGTGGCAACTGGTGGTTACAGTTACAGACGAAAGGGAAAGGGAAAAGGGAAGGGGGGATACCTCCTGTTAGGAAATGCAACTCACTGTATGCCGAATGGCTAAGATATGGAGATGTACAAGGTGCAGATAGTGCCCTACACCCTGCACTAGTGACTAAATACATGCACAACATATACATCTAACACCTCCATATACAGTCCTTACAGATTGGACCTTCCCGTCACAAACAAATTCTAATTCAATCTCCTATTCTTATCTCAACCTAACCAGATTAAACTCCCTAATGTTTCCAAACCTAAGACTCCTAGAATAAGAAGTGCTGGGTCTGGTGGAGACTCATGGAGAATAGGGTGCCACTGTGCCTAGGGATGAAAATGGTTGGTAACATATCGTCTATGCGGAAAGGGTTGATGATCAGTCTGAATTTTTCCATATTTCTCAATTTATTAACTATTCAGTTGTGACTACAATATGGTACTGAAAGAAATTAAAACATCCAAATTTTATATCCGTATCTCTCTGATCGATATGCTCCTTCTTTCTTGTCTGAACCATTCGAGCTATCTCAAGTCTCGATAACCTTTTTTTTAACTCAAAGTAGTTCCTGTACCAATACAGTAGCAGCGGAATTACAAATGAGTTAGCAAAATCTATTCTTCTTTAAGAATGCGGCATTATTTAATGACATGATATGGTTGTAATTTTATTCATTAGTGGTCAAGCATACAAGATAGCACATTTGCTTCTCTAAATTATCTCCATCTCTCCTCAGGGCTTAGATGCCCATGTATTTACCTCAACCCACATGTGTTGAAGTGGATTCGAGGGTATTTAAACTAAGTTCCACTCCAACACATGTGGTTTGAGGTAGATACATGTGCATCCAAACAAGGCCTCAGAGTATCTTGTGTCTTGTAATATTCTTTGTCATCTGCGCTTTTACCATGTGGTTCAAGTTCTCTGCATGGTCGTTTGAATGTCCTTTTCTACTAGATGAGCATTTATAATTTTTTTAATTGCATAAAACAATGATTGACTGTGTGCACATAGCTATGGGCGGGTGTGTGCAACCTTTTCCAAAGAATTTGACAATATCGATTATATTAATTGAGCATTTATTATATGTATGGGCATGTGCATGCAAAATTTTGTTCAGTTGTATTGATTGGACCTTTTTGCAGTTTCAGTTGCTGAGCCTATTGGTGCTTTATTATTGTCAGAGGTATGCAATTTGCTAGGTGTTCATGTTGTAGTAACATTCATTTCTTGCTCCAGGCTTCAGGGGACTGAATTTTATTCTCTTTTTGTAGGGGATGTCAGGACAACAGAATAGTGGTGGTTCCACCTCCTCCCGCTCTGCCTCTGATGGAAGTGAATATGATATTGTACCTAAATCATACACATCAACGCCCCGCAACTTCCCGAGTCGCCGATCATTCCTGTCAAAGCCAATCCACCCTGTTTCATTTCCAGAACATGCACTAGAAGCACAAGAAACTCAAAGTCCTGTTGCCAGCGCAAGCTCCAACAATCCTCTGCGCTCTGCATTCAAGGGAACAGGAGAGCTTTGCTTTACAGGTCCCATGGATTATGGTAGCGGTAGTCATGGGGAGTCCGGAAATTGGAGCGCTGCAAGTAGCATGGATCTTACTGATCTATCAGAACAACCTGAAGCTGGACAAGCTGGACCACTGCGTTCTAATAGTAATGTAATGCAGAAAACAAGGTGTGACCTCTGTGAGAGGCTTCTGACAAAGAGATCACCTTGGGGTTCTCGTAGAATTGTACGCACCGGAGATTTGCCAGTTGCCGGTGTTCTCCCATGCTCCCATGTCTATCATGCTGAGTGTTTAGAGCGGACCACTCCCAAGGGGCAGAAGCATGACCCTCCTTGCCCTGTGTGTGACAAGCTGGCTGGTAAAGATACCGAGCAGTGGTCAATTTGCAGGTTAAAAAATGGATTCCCAAGATTACGTTCACTAGGGGAAGGGCCTTCTCGAGTTTGGAGCTGTGCTCATGCTGGAGATTGTGTTGCTGGGGCTGTCCAGATACCAAGATCAAATAGCATTGCGCTCTTGACTCGTAGTGGTCACAAGAGGCATGCATCTTCTAAGGGAGAACACAACAAAGACTGGGCTGAAACATCAAAAAATGCTTGCATGTAACTTCCTAATGCACTGCACTCAGTAGGTTATATTTATGACCTCGCCTTGTTATAGTTGCAAGGTTATGTATGCTTACGAATGTTTTCATGGATTAATGTTCCGGCTAGGAAATGATATATATACGCCTGTGTAGGTGACTAAATTCATCACTAATCAATTATCAGGGTTGCCACTTGTGCATAATGGCCTTAGGTCTCTACCGATTATTTGTCCCTGATGAAGCTGTATGTGCTGGAATGTAACAGTAAAATCCGCAGGTAAACTGGCCTCTTTAACTGGTCATCCAATTCTATGAAGCTACCGCAATTATCCCTACGGCCTACGGTCCTACTTCGTATGGTTGTAGCGTCGTTAAACTTTGAAACTTTGTATTGTTGTAGCGTTGTTAATGTTGAGTTCAATGAATGTGAGATTTGACACTGCATTGAGACTTGTGATAAGCATAATCTGTTCACTCTAATAAGCCACGATCTAGAGAATCTACTGTCTGAATAAGCTGGACGTTTGGTTGTCCTAATTATTTCTGGTAGATTATTTGTCTTGAATATAAATTGACCTATATACCTGAATAAGCTGGACGTTTGGTTGTCCTAATTATTTCTGGTTGATTATTTGTCTTGACTAAATTGACCTATATACTGATGAGGCTGATGATATCTCTTTGTTACAATGATCTCAAGGCAATGGTGGGAATATTGTTTGAGATAAGTAGTACAGTTCCATTAAGATACAATGTACAATAATAGTCCAAAATAACACTCATTTGGGTAATGTGATTGCTACAGAATACTAAAGTTTATAATAATGATTCACCCAACCAACTCATTAGAAATAGAATCATGGAAAGCACCTATATTCATATCATCTGCTGAAGCATTACCATCAGCTAAAGGAACTTGGGACCCAACACCACTACTGTATTCCACATAGGTTTCAAAATGTTCATCATTTATGGTATTGTCTCTAATGAAATTATAAAGAGTCATGCAAGCAACGATAATCTTTGATTGCTTCTCAATTGGATAGATAGGTAAATGTAAGAGAATGCACCATTTTATCTTGTGAACTCTAAATGAACGCTCAATCACATTTCGAAGGGCTGCATGAGCATAGTTGAACACCTCCTTCGAGGCTTCGATCCCACTGCATGACGAGCGTTTGGGTGAGTTTATCTGCTTGTCTCGCTCAGAAGCTAAGCAATCCCTGAAACAAACAGGGCCAATATTATCATTGAACTTGATCGCTGCTCTGTATGATCTGCAAAACAAAATGCAAACTGGATCAGGCTAGAAGCAATTTTTCAGGTGCTCGTGAATCCTTTCGCAGAAGGTGATGACATTGCTTTGGTTGTCTCTGAATGGAAGCTGCATCTGGATAGTTCATTTTTTTGCTGCATGCATGTTGGCTGCATGCCTAATTCCGGAGTGCATGCACGATGCGTCTGAGCGGCCGCTTCTCCCGCCACTTCTCCAGGATCTCCATCCAGCCGCTTCAGACAGACCAAGAGGTCGTCCATATAACACGCTGGCTGCTGCTTCTGTGGTGCTGTGCTTGCTGCGTCCTCATCCTGGTGATCACACCCAGATCAAATCTATTGACATCTGGTAAATGTCAAAAACTCTTGGCAAACTCATTTTTTGACTGTCATTATATAGACCCAGAATTTTTGTTGTACTTTTGCTGCAAGTACTCGGCAGATGAGTTATTGAAGCATTCCTGTACATTTGCTCGTTCCATGGAAGGAGACTCATTATGATTTTTTCTCTCAAAGTTGTGCAGGAGCATGGCTGAAGAGAAGAGCCATCCACGGCTGAACGAGCGGATCATGTCCTCCCTCTCAAAGCGGTCGGTTGCTGCGCATTCCTGGCATGACCTTGAAATAGGTAAGTACATCTTTTGCATTGCATTACGATTCTGGAGCGAGGTTCGTACAAGCTGATGCTTCATATTTTCCAAATACCAGGACCTGGAGCCCCTTCTGTTTTCAATTGTGTAAGCATCATGTCCTGTTGTTCATCCTGGGTAGCGAATACAGGAAGCCATTAGTTTAAGATGCATCAGACCTCCGGTATGCTTGCAGGTTGTTGAGATCACAAAGGGTAGTAAAGTGAAATATGAACTAGACAAGAAGACTGGATTGATCAAGGTACAAATTATCTGTTCAAATTTAAGGTTACGGGAAAGAGAGGATTTTTCTGATGCCACTGAAAATCTGACAATATGCTTCCCTAGGTTGACAGGGTGCTATACTCATCAGTGGTCTACCCACACAACTATGGTTTCATTCCGCGAACATTGTGTGAAGATGGAGATCCAATGGATGTGCTGGTGTTGATGCAGGTCAGCATGTCTTACGACTGTTTGTTTTTCTTCAGCTTCTGAGGTTATTCACTAACTGGCTTATTACAACCAAATAGGAACCGGTGATACCTGGCTGTTTTCTTCGGGCAAGGGCCATCGGCCTTATGCCCATGATTGATCAGGCATGATGCATTTTTTTTTTTTTTGCGAATAAAGGCATGATGCCTTTAATTATGAACTTTTCATTAAAACTTGTACATATCACATTATGTTGGATTGATGACGTATCTGTTTCTGCAATAACTAGGGTGAGAAAGATGATAAGATAATTGCAGTTTGTGTTGATGATCCTGAATACCGTCACTTAACCGATCTCAAGGAGCTTTCTCCTCATCGCCTTAATGAAATCCGTCGCTTCTTTGAAGACTGTACCTGCCACTTGTTCCCAAATCTGTCTGAGTTTTAGCAGTACAGTTGCTCCAGAAATGCTGAATTTTATTTCATATGTATTTGCAGATAAGAAGAACGAGAACAAGGAAGTTGCTGTGAACGATTTCTTGCCACCAACTACTTCCCTGGAGGCCATTCAACACTCAATGTGAGTCTGTTTTCCGGTCAGAAACTGGTGATGCAATGCATCTGAATGTATGCTTTAACATGATCGTGAGATGTGAAACCTTTGATCATCTGAATTCTCTTTCTTTCTACTCACTCCAAGGAATCAAATACAATACATAACAAGTATCATCACTAGATTAATCATGAAATAGATTTGCTTAATAAACTATATTTTCATAATAGATTATTATGAGGATACAAATACTGATACTATTTTCTATAAACATAGTTAAATTTAGGATCATTTGACTTATTGGGAAGCAATAATGTTTCTATTCTTTCTAAGACGGAGGTAGTACTTTGATAAATCAATTCACCTTGCGGAAACATTAGCTTCCTTTATTGTCTGAATTTTCTTCTTTTTTTCTGGTTAGGGTACTACTTCTAATATATTCCCATTTTTTTTTTGTACCAGGGACTTATACGCTGAATACATCCTACACAGTTTGAGGCGCTAGACCTGGTTTCGAGATCGAACAGTCCCTCTCCTGGTCTCGGGGAAAAATAAGCAATAACCGATCAGCCTCCTGGCTTGTGTTGCAGGTTCCGTTTTGAGGTATATATAACCTAAATTGAGGGATAATGTGATTCTTGTGCAAGTTATTGCATATAATATGCTAACAATGAGACATATATTGTCTACTTCTGTATATTTTTGTGGAATATTTGAATCAACGATTGGAGTCTCTTCTTGCTTTGTGTCAACCTCAAGTGTGCCTTCTCCTTCTGCGTTTTTTAAGACCATGATATGTGGTGGTTATAATGATCTGAACACTTCAACGCTACCTTTCAGGGCATATTTCATTCATGTTGAGCCTTAAACAAATTATGGTTGTCATACAAAGTCTGATGAGTAAAATTAAATGTATAGTTGCGCAAAATTTAGTAAAAAAAAATAGTATGTGACAGAATGTCACGAACAAGGCTGTGGGTGTGAGAAACTAGGCCGGACATATAGGTTGACTTGGGAGGCCTTTGTAAGACTAGTAAGAGGGAAAGCAACGAAGATATTGAGGTTTCAGCCAGAAGTCTGATGCACGAACACATCATATACTTTCTCTATATCCATAAAACAAGTCGTTTTGGACATCGACACGGCCTCCAAAGTATAACTTTAACTGCTTATTTTATAAAAATATTTTTAAAATATAATATTTATATATTTTTATGAAAGTATTTTTCAAAACCAATCTATTGATATGATTTTCACATTTCTAAACTTAATAACTTAAAGTTATTCATGATTTATATTCTCAATGTTTAACTTAAATCTTGTACAAAACAACTTATTTTATAGGTATGGAGGTAGTATATACTAATTAAGTGAACATCATGTATAACATAAAATATAAAAAAAATAAAAATAAAATTAGTGAAGTAAGTAAATATAGTCAAACAAAAATAAGAAAAATATTACCGAACATCACAAATACATCATAAAACATATCATAGAACATCGTATGTATACTACATGAATATCACAAATATCATAAAATATAAAATAAAATAATAACATTAGTGAAGTTTTTAATTGGTCAAATAAAAAAAAGAAAAAAATACTATCGTACATCAAAAAAATATCTTAGAACATCAATATATGCCTACTAAGCATCACAAAATATATGGTAAAACATCATATTTTAACTCACGTTCATAATATTATAAAATTCATTATAGAAAATTAAATTAACATTACATAGACATAAAAAACACATAATAGAATATTACATGTTTGTATACTATATGAACATCACTTATATAATGAAAAATTTACATGTATACTACACGAATATCACATGCTATGAAAAAATATATAAATAAATAACTTAAGAAGAGAATATATGGCTAAATAGAACATAGGGAAAATGATTAGAATAAACTAAAAAGGAAAATATACAGTAAAACAAAATAAGAAAATCCATTGAAGATAAAAAAACAAAAGAAAGAAAAATAGAAAAAAATATAAGATGTAAAGAATAATGGAAGACCACAATAAATAAAAGAGAAAATAATTAGGAAAAAATAAAATAGTACAAAAGAAATAAAAAACACAAATAAAAGAATAGGAAAAAGAAATAGAGAAAAAAAAGAAAAACTCATGTACCTGAAAGAAAGAGCCTATGTGGTTCCCATGTACGAGTACGGAAGTCAACCCTAGGCCACCACGCGCTTCGCGTGGGCAGTGCGTGCTCCCATAGCCCGATGTCAAGAAGAGGCCCAACAAGAAATTATCTTGTGCGCTTGGAGGTAGGGTTGTTCGACTTGTCAGCAGGAAAGATTTTAATTGTACGTGTCCTCCGTACAATCTGTGCTACTGACTGTAGATCATAACATCAATTTCACATTCCTCATAGTAAATCATATGCTTCTTAGAATCACGTGTCAATCATAATCCACACCAATACACCGTCAGATGATCCACATGTGATTTGTTTCCCCGAGGGGGGTCACCGGACATAATCGTCTTCTTCCTTTGTGCTCGTCCGAGAAGCCCTCTTGTTGTTCTTGCTTTAGATATTGAATTAGTTACTATTGTAATAGTGATTGGTAGTCAAGGTTTGTACACAATAGCGAACCAAACAACTAAAAAAACAATGCAATGATGAACCTGTGGCATAATTCAACCATGGTTATAAACTATAAAGATTTCAAGAATTAGTGACCGATGTTGAAAGGATCTAATAGATGCTATTGCTAGGGAGTGTGTTACATAGGCCCTAAAAATATAATGCAAAATATACGTTTGAATAAAACACATTCTGAAAAATCAGGTAGACCGTTTTTATGCCTTGTCACATAAGCCTATAGATCCTGCCATTCCTTTTCTCAAAACCGGCTAGGCTTGTTTATCTAGAAATCCTAAAAAAAATTGTTAGGTTCCCCTTATGCTTTCTTTCCTTCTTTCATCGGTCCATAGTGCTTGATGGTGTTTTTGAGTGATTTGAAACTTATTCAAAGTATGCATATATACTCATAAACAAGCATAACCGAGTAGCCACAAGCAGAAACTCGTTATATATGCAATGTGAATATGAAAGTGAGACAAACAAAAATAAGGAGATGCAACGATGCATTTTCCGGAGTTGAGATCCCCATTTGGATCCCATGTCTCCGTTGCAAAAGTCGTGATCCACCTTCGTGGTCGGGCTCTAGCTAGGTTTATTTCAACCAGTTTCCACAATCTACTAGATGACCTTTTCTCTTTCAGGGGCAAGATCGTAGCCCATACAAAACTTGGCACTTCACACCATGGGTGCTCACCGGTGACGTGCAGTTGTTTAGGAGCAAAGCTCCAAGAATAACAAATGCTTCACAATGAAACTTAAAATCACCATGAAGTGCTCAAGGATTGCTCAACTCTATATTGCAATCACACAAGCTCACAAGGTTCAAATCTTGCTCTCCAATTCAATAGATATGGCTAGTTTAACTCAACTCACACAAAGGGTGAACTGGGAGCTCTTTCTAGACTTACGACTTGTTTGGTACAACAACTTGAATAAGCTTTTTATAACTTTGAGTCAAAAAGCAGCTTTATTGGTGAAGCTGAATCTATTTTTGCAAGCCGTTTGGCAAAATAGCTTGGAAAACATGAAATGACAATAATACCCTCTTTCTTCTTTCTTCTTTTTTTATTTCTTAGTGTCTTCTTCTTTCACAGCCTTATCCGGCCACCATTATCCTCCTCACTTCACAACAAGTCATTAGACCCACTCGTCCTTCTTCATGTGTCGTCGCCGCCTAATGCTTCATCTCGTGCATCCTCAGCAGCCTCACCATCGTCGGTCCCCCTACCCTAGCCCAATGGCCTAGCTTTGTCCCCGGTGGCCCGCCCTGCCTTGCCCCGGTGGCCTCGTCCTCGCTTGGAGGCCTCATAGTGACCGGTCTACCCCGTCGCGATGGACTTGTCCTCAAACCGCTTGTCAGGGCCTCTCTAGCGGTCGCATGCTAGTCAAGCAAACCCATCTGAAACCATGCCCTCGGGAATAATTGCCAAAAATAATTCATCAAATAGTCTTGAGATGCAATACATATTGGGTGAGTGTTAATCGATGATGAAGATATTCCCTGCCAAGGATAGGTAAGAGATTTGAGTTACAAAGGACAAGAAGGCACAGATTATGGCATCACTTCTTAAAATAGGGCCTCCCACCTCTTGCTAGGGGGGAAGCTGCCAGTGTTAAGTCCCTTTGGGGGGTTTGCCTGCGATAATTATCGACTCGACGCTACACCAGAAAGGCATCTCGGGTGTATGAAACGTATAGATGTTTCTATTCTTTAGCACATGCCTGCCTACCCCCTAGGTTTGCCTCGGTATTCACACGGGTGTGCTTGCTAGTGGACTCGCCAGTGTCGGCCCCACTCTCCAGCACAAGCTTCAACCGCACAAGCCCGCCCCACTCTCCAGTGATCTTGCCCCTCCCTTCCCATCCCATCTCGCAGCTAGGGGCAAATGCACCATGGCCACGCTCGGCCCCACACTAGCGTCAAAGGAGTGTCAGAGCAAGGTGGGTGAAACTATTTTTTTCAGCTTCACTAGCCTTCAACGGTTTGTGAAGTTGTTTCCTTTGCTCTCGTTTGGTAGGAAAAGCTGAAACTGCTTTGTGAAGGTGTCCAAAATCCCTACCAAGCGAGGCCTTACCTAGTGTGTATGACGTGTAAAGTTTAGTCAATCACCAAGGGCCATGGAGTGGGTATAAATAGCCCTTCCACGATACCTAGTCGTTGCACTCCATTTGCAAAACCTGGTTTGGCCAGATCTCAGAACTAACCTAGCTGGTTTTTTCAAATCAACTAGTCACTTCTCTCTCAGTCTGCTAAATCAGCCTAAAACTAACATAGCCAGATTTCTCTGTCAGCATAAGAAATGCTCTCACAACTATGCTAATCACTCATATTATTGTAGCAACCCTAAAATTCCCAAGAGACAAAAATCCAAACTATCAAAAACTTATAGTGAAACCTTGCAATGGTGAGTGAAGCATGCTAGGAAAACATCCTAGTTGCATAAATAGACTCTAATTAGATGAGTGAGAATTTTCATTAACTACAACTCATGAGTTACTTCTTCATGGTTTTTATGATTTGATCAACTCTTAAGCAAATAACCTTGTTGTGTGTGAGTTCTTAGCCCCTAGCTTGCTTCACCCCCTAGTGTTGACCTAGTAGATCCCACTAAGGTGGTACACATGTATGCAGGAATAGGTGCTAGGGAATAGAAATATAAATTAGATTTAGCAACAGAAAAGAAGAGTAATGGAGAAAAAGGAAAGGAGCAAAGGAACCCGCCAGCCAAGCCTGCCTAACCTCATGGCCCAGCACCCCTCTATGTGCCACCTTTCTTGAAGGCGCTCGCATTGTTTTCGATTTTCCATGGCAAGAGGCGCCTAGCCAGCCATGCCCCGCTCCCTCCCTCCCCTTCTTTCCCATCCTCTACTTTTCCCCTCACACTCATGCTTGCCGTCCAAATTTGATGGCATGGGTGCCTGAAGAATCATGGCCCTATTGGTTTCAGTGATTAACAGAAATTAGTGTTTATTATGGCTAACGTGTGTTTTCCAGAGGCTATGCGTAGCTTAGCCATAGTGATCAACATGAATGGGCATCAATTATTATCACTTAGCCCCCAAGATGGATATCATTTCGGATTTCAATGAGACATGATCAAGACCCTAAAGTGATAGGCTAAGTGCCATAAGGTGATGAAGGGCACTTAAAAATAGATAGGGCTTCTATTTGATCTTTGACCGTACTATTAAGAGGGGTTGAGACTAGTAGCTTGACTTAGGAGATCTTCATAACTTAGGTGTGGTGCACACTTGACTTCCTTAGCTCTAAGCAAGCCTACGGTGACCGTAAGATAGCCTAGACCAACTTCCATATTCATCGCGACAAAAACCGAAGTTGAGGGAGCTGTTTTCTAGGCGTCGGACGCTGAGGTCCAGGCCACCGGACGATGACATATGCACGCCCTAGCGTCCGGCGGCGTTACAGAGAGCTCCAGAGACGTCCATTTTGCGATGGATGCGTTCGTCGCATGAGCATCGGACGCTCGCGAGCGTCCGGAAATATTTTTCCAGAAACCCGAGAGCAGCCAGCCAAGCGTCGGAGCGTCCGACGCCTGCTGACGTGAACAGGAACTAGCCGTTGGGGCTAGCGACGGAGCGTCCGTCGCCAACTTGAAATGCTAGCCCGAGGCAATTTTCTAGGGGGCTATTTATAGCTCCTCACTCTTCTCTCTCACCTTGCCTTTGCTCATTTCAGTTGCTGAGTTGTTTGAGAAGGTTGGGAAGAGAGCAAGAGCCCTAGAGAGAGAGAGTGATTCGTGAATCCATCCATCCTCTCCTCTAGTTCATCCAAGAGTTCAAGTGTGCATCCTCTAGTTGTGAAGCTTGAGTGATTCAAGCGAAGATCGAGACTTGTTACTCTTGGTGATCGACATCACCTAGACGGTCCGGTGGTGCTTAGAGGAAGGTGATCGCCGGAAGATTGTCGGCGGCCCTTCTCCATCGACTTGTGTTCGGTGGTGGGCGATTCACCGAGCCGGAGTGGCGAAGAATCAGCCCGTAGAGAGCACTCATCCCTTGCGCGGGATTCAGGGGCAGCTATACCTTGCGAGGTGCTCCAACGAGGACTAGGGGGGAGTGTCGACTCCTTGATACCTCGGCAAAACATCGTCGTGTCAAGCATCTCTTTCCCTAGCTCTTTCATACTGCATTACTTTCCGCACTTGTCTTTCAATTCGTATTAGAATTGTGTAGGAAGTTTTCGCTTTCAATTGGCTTGCTACCGCTTTCTAGCTAGGACACACAAACGGTAGACACTAGGGGGTTAATTGGCTCTTGATAGGTTTAATTCTTGTCTAGAAATTAAAAAGAGCTCAATTCACCCCCCCCCCTCTTGGGCATCTTGATCCTTTCAATTAGTATCAAAGCAAGGTTTGCTCTAAATTAGGCTTCACCGCCTAGAGCAAGATGTCCCATGGGGATGGACCACCTCCCATGTTCGATGGAGACGACTTTCCATATTGGAAAGTTCATATGGAGGCCTATCTAGAGGTCGTGGACGCTGGCGTGCTCAAGGCCGCCACAAAGGGGGATTCCTACTTTGCGGAGGACCCTTACTTTGAGAAGCACAATGCCAAGGCCAAGAACATTCTTTTTCGTGGCATTTGCAAGGATGTCTTCAACCAAGTATGTAACGCCAATGACGCATTTGAGTTGTGGACCACTATTTCTGCTGTTCACAAAGGCACAACGAGTGAGCGTGAGGAACGCTATCACTTGGTCATGGCTAAGCTCAATTCTTTTTCTATGCTTGGAAATGAAAATGCAAATGAGATGTACTCACGTCTTAACATTCTTGTAGAAGAATTGAATGGGCTCGGTCTCAACCAAATGGCACCATCCGATGTGGTGCGCAAGATTCTTTATGTCTTGCCCATTGAGAAGTATGGCCACATCGTCACGGTACTTCACCAAGGGGGCCTCTCCACCGCTACACCAACACAAGTATTGGGCAAGATCAATGCCCATGAAATGCACATGAAGATTGGTGATGGTGGCTCTTCTTCCTCCTCCAAGAAGAAAGAAAAAGAGAAGGAGGAGAAGAAGGACTTGGCTCTCAAGGCTTCCTCTTCGGAGAAGTGTAAGATGCAATTTGTGTATGAGAGTGCAAGTGATGAAGAGGATGATGACGACCTCGCCCTCATGGTGAAGAAGACAACAAAGATGTTGAAGAGACTAAACAAGAATGGAGTCAAGTTTGACTCAAAGATGAAGAAATTCTTCACAAGCTCTTCAAGGAAGCCTATCTCTAAGATGGATTGCTACAATTGTGGCAAACTTGGACACTTGGCTCATGCTTGCCCCGAAGAGAAGAAAGACAAGTACAAGAACAAGAAATTCAACAACAAGTTCAAGTACAACAAGGGCAACAAAGATGAGTCAAGGGATGAGGAGAAGAAAGATGACAAGCCATTCAAGAAGAAGAAGAACTTCAACTTCCACAAGAAGAAGAAGGATGGCAAAGACTACATTGTTAGTGATTGGCTCACCGACATTAAAGACACAAGTGACTCATCCGGAGATGAGAGTGAAGATGAGAAGGTGGCCGCCTTGGTGATTGGGTCATCTACTCCACCGCCACCTCCTCCATCATCTCCGGGCTCATCCTCTACACACCTATGACTCATGGCTAAAGGTGACAAGAAGGTACAAAAAGAGGATAATGATGATGAGGCTAACTCTAGTGATGATAGTGGTGATGAGTTTGAGGCACCTTCCTATGATGAGCTAATTGTGATTTACAACAAGTACACTAAGCTCATTAGGAAGTACAAAACTAAAAGTGAAACACTAGAGAAAGCCAATGATAACTTGCATGCAAAACTTGATGACTTGTCTGGTGCTAATGATGATTTGAAGCTTAAGAACAAATCTCTCTCATCTAGCACTAGGGAGCTCAAAGCCTCACTCAAGCAAGCTAATGAGAAACATGATAAGCTTGAGAGGTCAACACAAGAGCTCCATACAAGATACAACTTGCTAAAAGATGACTACAACCAAGTTAGAAATGAACATGGCACACTTGTTGTAGCTAATGAATTGCTTACAAATGATCTTGCTACACATGTTGCTATTAACCCGGTTGTTAAGTGTCATATAGCTACTTCTTTTGAGGACTTGCTTGATGAAGTTTCTAGTGAGCAAAATGCTAAGTGCAAGGGCAAGAAGGTAGTTGAGGCCGACAAGTATGAAGATTATGTGAAGATGAGGCAAGATAACTCCAAGCTCAAGGAAGAGCTAATCACTCTCAAGGCCAACAAGCCCTTCACCATCAAGTCGGCCAAGCAAGATGACAATGATGCAATCACCTTGATCAACTCCCTCAAAGAAGAAAATGCTAAGCTCAAGGTTGAGAAGATCAAGCTTGCAAGTGGAATGGAGAAGTTCACCAAGGGCCACAACCTCCAAAGTGAGCTCTTGATGAACACTATCATGAAGACCGACAAGACCGGTATTGGTTTCAAGGAGAACCAACTCATGAAGGCCAAGGTCAAGATAGAAGCAATGAACTACTACAAGAACAAGGCCATGAGGAACAAATATGACACACCAAAGCCCAAGCCCAAGAAGTGCTTTGGATGTGGTCAAGAGGGTCACTTTGAGTTCCAATGCAAGACTCCACCTCCCAAGACCTTGCCCAAGCACACAAGGCTTTTTGCTCATGATGCACACTTCATCATCAATAAGGACTCTAAGGGTAGACCCCTAGTTGTGTTTCTCTGTCCTAAGATGAAGAACAAGCCCAAAGTGCTATGGGTTGCGAAGGAGTTGGTGGACAAGGCTATGGGACCTCTCCAAGTGTGGGTTCCCAAACAACAAGCTTAACTCCAAGTTGCTTGTGTGTAGGTGAACTACAAGACCGGTGGAAGTCATTGGGTGATTGATAGTGGTTGCACTCAACATATGACCGGTGACTCCCGGATGTTCACTACACTTGAGGAAGATTGTGAAGGGCAAGACAAGATTACATTTGGGGAAAATTCAAAAGGCAAAGTGCAAGGCTTAGGCAAAGTGGAAATCTCCAATGATCAATCAATATCCAATGTCTTGTTAGTGCAATCTCTAAGCTTCAACTTGCTATCGGTTGGTCAACTATGTGATCTTGGTTTCCAATGTCTATTCACTCCAAATGAGGTAGTTGTGACCAAGATTGAAGACTCATAATTGATATTCAAAGGGTTTAGGCACAACAATCTCTATCTAGTGGACTTCACCTCAAATGGAGCTAGTTTACAAACATGTCTATTCTCCAAGAGCTCTTTGGGTTGGCTATGGCATAGAAGATTAGCACATGTGGGAATGTCAACCTTGAAGAAACTTGTCAAGAAGGATATGGTTAGAGGTGTGAAGGATGTGGTGTTTGAGAAGGACAAGTTGTGTAGTGCATGTCAAGCCGGCAAGCAAGTGGCCAACACCCATCCCACCAAAGCTTTCACGTCAACCTCAAGAGTCCTAGAGCTACTTCACATGGATTTATTTGGACCTACCACCTATGATAGCCTTGGAGGCAATCTCTTTTGCTTGGTCGTAGTTGATGACTACTCTAGGTACACTTAGGTGTTCTTTCTTCAAGACAAGGGAGAGACCCAATCAATTTTCAAGAAGTTTGCAACTAGAGCCCAAAATGAGTTAGATGTGAAGATCAAGAAGATAAGAAGTGACAATGGGACCGAGTTTGTGAACACCAAGATTGAAGATTATTGTGATGAAGTTGGGATCAAGCATGAAGTGTCCGCCACCTATACCCCCACAACAAAATGGTGTAGTAGAGAGGAAGAACCGGACACTAATCACTCTTGCAAGATCAATGCTTGATGAGTACAACACCTCCGAGAAGTTTTGGGCCGAAGCAATCAACACCGCATGCTATGCGGCCAACCGGCTATTTGTCCAAAGGCTTCTCAAGAAGACCCCCTATGATCTTGTGAATGGGAAGAAACCGGATATATCCTTCTTCCGAGTGTTTGGATGCAAAGTGTACATCTACAAGAACCGTCAACACTTGGGCAAGTTCCAAAGGCGATGTGACATTGGTTTCTTACTTGACTATTCACTTAAATCCAAGGCATATAGAGTATTTAACAAAGCCTCCGGCCTAGTTGAAGAAACATATGACCTGGAGTTTGATGAAACTAATGGCTCTCAAGAAGAGCATGAGAATCTTGATTATGTAGGTGATGAACCCTTGAGGGAGGCTATGAAGAATATCCACGTTGGTGCCATCAACCCACTAAAGGTGGAAGAAGTAGAAGATGATGCAAATCAAGTACCTTCTCCACCACACACGCCTCAAGTTGATGAAGAACAAGTGAGGGAAGCACAAGAAGATACCTTCATCCCTCAAGATCAAGCCGAGGCTCAAGCTAGTGATGTTGATGCACCACAACCTCCTCCCCAAGTGATTGATAGAAGATCTACACCTATGTTTCAAGCTCATCCACAAGATCTCATCATAGGGAGTCCATCAAGAGGGGTAACAAATCGATCTAGACTTGCTTCTTATGTTGAGCATCACTCTTTTGTTTCCTTTGTTGAGCCTTCTAGTGTGGAGGATGCACTTGCGGATCCGGATTGGGTGAATGCCATGCATGAAGAGTTGAACAACTTCACCCGGAACGAAGTGTGGACACTAGTAGAAAAGCCCAAAGGAGCAAGAATCATTGGCACCAAGTGGGTGTTTAGGAACAAGCAAGATGATCAAGGCGTGGTTGTGAGGAACAAAGCAAGATTGGTGGCAAAAGGGTTCTCCCAAGTTGAAGGCTTGGATTTTGGGGAGACCTTTGCACCGGTTGCAAGACTAGAAGCCATTCGTATCCTTTTGGCATATGCTTCACATCACAAAATGAAACTATTTCAAATGGATGTGAAGAGTGCCTTTCTAAATGGTTTCATTAATGAACTTGCCTTTGTCTCACAACCTCCCGGGTTTGAAGACTCAAATTGTCCTAATCATGTGTATAGATTGTCCAAGGCACTCTATGGATTGAAGCAAGCTCCAAGAGCTTGGTATGAGAGGCTAAGGAACTTCCTACTCAAGAAGGGCTTCAAGATCGGGAAAGTGGATACCACACTATTCACCAAGGTGCTAGATGGAGAGATCTTTGTTTGCCAAGTATATGTCGATGACATTATATTTGGGTCAACAAACCAAGATCATAGCAAGGAATTTGGTGCATTGATGTCCAAGGAGTTCGAGATGTCGATGATTGGCGAGCTAACCTTCATCCTTGGCTTCCAAGTGAAGCAATTGAGGGAGGGCACCTTCATATCTCAAGAGAAGTACACTAATGATGTGCTTAAGAAATTCAAGATGGAGGATTGCAAGCCAATCAAGACCCCAATGCCTACTAATGGGCATCTCGATCTCAATGAGGGAGGTAAACCGATAGACCAAACTCTTTATCGCTCTATGATCGGTAGTTTACTTTATCTCACCGCATCTAGGACGGATATCATGTTTAGTGTGTGTATGTGTGCTAGATTTCAAGCAAACCCTAAGGAGTCGCATCTTTGTGCGGTTAAAAGAATCCTTAGGTACATAAGACACACCCCTAGCATTGGCCTTTGGTATCCCAAAGGAGCTCCCTTCCTACTTTGTGGCTATTCTGATTCGGATTATGCCGGGTGTAAGGTTGATAGGAAGAGCACCTCCGGTGGTTGCCATTTTCTAGGAAGATCACTTATTTCTTGGTCCTCTAAGAAGCAAAATAGTGTGGCTTTGTCTACCGCCGAGGCGGAATACATAGCCATGGGAGCAAGTTGTGCACAAATCTTATACATGACCCAAACACTTCTTGATTACAGTGTGGTTTTAAAAGATGTTCCACTCTTGTGTGATGATGAAAGCGCCGTAAAGCTTGCTAATAACCCGATTCAACACTCTCGCACCAAGCACATAGATATTCGCCATCACTTTCTTAGAGATCATGTGGCTAGGAAAGATATCACACTAGTGGGAGTTTCTAGCGAAAATCATTTGACGGATATCTTCACTAAACCTCTCGATGAAGCAACCTTTTGTAGGTTGAGAAGCGAGTTGAATGTGTTTGATCACTCAAACTTCACTAAAAGATGGTCTTGTGTGAACCAATCTTGCATCATGTGTAATATAATCATGTTATTTTAGTAATGCACATAGGCTTGGCTAACATGGTTGGAATAACTGTTCTTGAACGTGTGAAGAAGTCCAAATCATGGTTTATACTTGCAAGCAACCTAGATTCAATTTATTGCAATGCATTGCATTTGCATGTGTTGTTTGTCGTTCCTTTTCGGTTAAGTTTGAGCATCCTCTATGTTCATCCACTTAGGGGGAGCATTACAAGCTCAAGTCATTACTTTACCTCTCTTGTGGCCATATGATGTCTCCTTGCAAGTTTCCATTTGAAATATTTTGAGCTAAAACTAAAGTTAAAGCCTATTGCAAAATACTTGAAAATGAGAGTTTGAGAGATGATTCTCATATCAAGTCCAATCAGGTGTTATTTGGATCTTATTGGGATTGGAACTTGGTTGGGAGAAAGACGCAAAAATCTGATTTGAAAAATTCTGTTTTAAAGGCGTCGGACGCTGCCGACGGACGCTCGGCGACAAATGCCTCAGCGTCTGTCGTGATCGTTCGGAGATTAAAGTCGCACGTCTAAGGGGCGTCGAACGCTTGCTAGCGTCCGTCGCAGAGGCGTCAGACGCGTCTGGCGCGTCCAGGAGCTCTCTGTACCTCTCTGTTCAAGCGTCGGACGCTTCACAGCGTCCGTCGCATTGGCGCCAGACGTGTCTGTCGCCAATTGGAGCTCTCTGTACCCTTACTGCATAAGCATCGGACGTTGTGACCTAGCGTCCGTCGAACCCAACGGAGTGTCCGTCGCAAACTTGCAGAGCGCATATGATTTCGAAAACCGCTCTTTTCCCCTCGGTCGAATCACTCCTTATCCGTACGCCGCCGTCTCATTTAGCACCACTTCCTCCGCCGTCGTGGCGCCACCTCTTTGCCGCGCCGCACTACTGCATTCCCCGCGCCTAGAGCAGCGCCGCCCCTCACCGCCGATAGTGTCAGTGATGCCGACGCCAGTGTTACCGTCCGAAGGACAGATGAGTCGGGCACTCTCCTCTCCACCCTTCTAGGCACCAGCTTCTCCAGAGTGCCAGTCCCCGCGGACCCAGGTGTCCTCTTGGTTAGCTTCTCCCGATGACTTTCAGTCAGGCTTTACACCTGTCCGGGGAACTACCATTGCAGAGGCCTCACGCGAGCTCACAGCCTCCTACAGGGAGACCACAGGCGAGGACTCTCCAGCACCAGCAACTCAGCATGAGACTCCGCCAGTAGAGGCTGCGGTGGATCCTCTGGCGACGGGCACTCACCTCTCTTCAGTTGCCTCGTCGGAGATCGCACCGGATCAGTCCACTCAGACCGTCACCACCCCTCCAGCTGCAGTTCAGACCGATGATATCTTAGTTGCAGTGGAGGCAGTTGAGTCAGGGGCTCCAGTCCAGGCACAGGAGCAGGCAGAGGCAGTCACAGTGGCAGTATCTCCGCCGCTTCAGACCCAGCCATCAGAGCTTGTTGCAGCAGTTTCGCTTGTTGCTTTGGCAGTGACTACTCCTCCCCGCCTCGAGTCTTCACTCGTCGGGCTCCCAGACCTGCTACTTCAGAGGCAGGACCGTCAGAGGCACCAGCTGAGCCTCAGGGGGAGCTAGTTGAGTCAGCAGCTCCAGAGCTTACAGTGTCAGCTCCAGAGGTCACCCCAGCTGTGCCTACACCTGCAGAGGCCGAGGCAGATGTTGAGTCAGATGAGTCAGATCTTTAGGACTTCATCATGCTCGATCGCCAGACTGCAGCTTCTTCGCCTCTTCCTCCAGCTCCAGATGCTTAGTTGTTGGTGCTAGACGCCAAAGGGGGAGAGAGGGTCGAGTATAGAGATAGGGGGAGGGATTTGGGATTTGCTTCTTTGTGTGATTTTATTCCCCATACTCATGTCATCATGTCTATCTTATTTGCATTTGTGTATATGTGTGATGGATGATGTTTGTGAGATACTTATGCTTGTGTGACATACTCTTGATTATCACTAATACATGTTGTGAGTTGTCACTTGTTTCATGATATGTCTCTATTCCAATGGTAATTGAGCTTCCGCGCTATACTCCGATATATGCTTGAGAATTTCTTGAGGTACTTCGTTTTCATTTTCATATTCATCAGTACCATGGTGGTGATTTGGTTTGGGTGAGCAAGCTTGTTTTTTTGCTAATCACTAACCTTTGCTCAACCATTCCAAGTCACTTGAAATCCTATCTCTTCAATCTTATATCCATACTCGAGGAGTCATTGTCGTTAATCACCAAAAAGGGGGAGATTGAAGAATCATGGCCCTATTGGTTTCGGTGATTAACGGAAATTAGCGTTTATTATGGCTAACGTGTGTTTTGCAGAGGCTATGTGTAGCTTAGCCATAGTGATCAACATGAATGGGCATCAATGGTTATCACTTAGCCCCCAAGATGGATATCGTTTCGGATTTCAAAGAGACATGATGAAGACCCTAAAGTGATACGCTAAGTGCCATAAGGTGATGAAGGGCACTTAGAAATAGATAGGGCTTCTATTTGATCTTTGACCGTACTATTAAGAGGGGTTGAGACTAGTAGCTTGACTTAGGAGAGCTTCATAACTAAGGTGTGGTGCACACTTGACTTCCTTAGCTCTAAGCAAGCCTACGGTGACCGTAAGATAGCCTAGAACAACTTCCATATTCATCGCGACAAAAACCGAAGTTGAGGGAGCTGTTTTCTGAGCGTCGGACGCTGAGGTCCAAGGCGTCGGACGATGACATATGCACGCCCTAGCGTCCGGCGGCGTTACAGAGAGCTCCAGAGACGTCCATTTTGAGATGGACGCGTCCGTCGTATGGGCGTCGGACGCTCGCGAGCGTCCGGGAATATTTTCCCAGAAGCCGAGAGCAGCCAGTTGGCGCCGGACGCTGAGGCGCAGCGTCCGTCGCCAAGCGTCGGAGCGTCCGGCGCCTGCTGACGTGAACAGGAACTAGCCGTTGGGGCTAGCGACGGAGCGTCCATCGCCTGTCAACGGAGCGTCCGTCGCCAACTTGAAATGTCAGCCCGAGGCAGTTTTCTAGGGGGCTATTTATAGCTCCTCACTCTTCTCTCCCACCTTGCCTTTGCTCATTTCAGTTGCTGAGTTGTTTGAGAAGGTTGGGAAGAGAGCAAGAGCCCTAGAGAGAGAGAGTGATTCGCGAATCCATCCATCCTCTCCTCTAGTTCATCCAAGAGTTCAAGTGTGCATCCTCTAGTTGTGAAGCTTGAGTGAGTCAAGCAAAGATCGAGACTTGTTACTCTTGGTGATCGACATCACCTAGACGATTCGGTGGTGCTCGAAGGAAGGTGATCGTCGGAAGATTGTCGGCTGCCCTTCTCCATCGAATTGTGTTCGGTTGTGGGCGATTCACCGAGTCGGAGTGGCGAAGAATCAGCCCATAGAGAGCACTCATCCCTTGCGCGGGATTGAGGGGGAGCTATACCTTGCGAGGTGCTCCAACGAGGACTAAGGGGGAGTGTCGACTCCTCGATACCTCGGCAAAACATCGCCGTGTCAAGCATCTCTTTCCCTAGCTCTTTCATACTGCATTACTTTCCGCACTTGTCTTTCAATTCGTATTAGAATTGTGTAGGAAGTTTTCGCTTTCAATTGGCTTGCTACCGCTTTCTAGCTAGGACACACAAACGGTAGACACTAGGGGGTTAATTGGCTCTTCACAGGTTTAATTCTTGTCTAGAAATTAAAAAGAGCCCAATTCACCCCCCCCCCCTCTTGGCCATCTTGATCCTTTCAGTGCCCATGCCACCACGGTCGTCGTGCACACCACCATCTCGCGCACCATCATGGATGGACGCCATGTTCACAATCTATTGCTCGCCCTACTAACGCCATCGTCATATCTCCACCACACTAACGTCGTCGATTTTATCCACCAACTTCCTTTGGATGCCCATCATTCAAATTCAAGGGCGGAAAACCCCTAACGAACCCCTGATGCACCCTAAAACCTAGTCCCAACGCAGCGATCACCACCACATGCTCCCTCCACCCGAGCACTATGTGTCGTTCACTGCCCGCCATGGTCGCCATGCGGCTATAAAATCACACCCCTCTTACCTAAAATCCTGACCACTCCCAACACCAACAATGGCACCCTGAGCACAAACACTAAGCTAGAGAGGAAAGCCAAGAAGAGAACAAGGAAGGCATCGTCGCTATAGTGCTGCTATCGGAGCTAAGGAGGATGCCCCGATCATCTTTAGCAATGTAGTTGCTCAGCATGACACTGCTTCGCCTTACCACTATGTCAATGTTGGTGGTACTTAAATCTTATTTATAATTGCCAAGACTCACATAAAGTTCACTCAAAAGAACACCAAACTTAGAGTTAGGGTTTATACTTAGCAAATTCTACGAGTTTTGGTGTTGAGCATTTGCAGGAGATAACAAGACTAAGAATGTGCAGCGAAACAAAGCGTAAATATCACCCTACAAGAGCCCAAGAGGAGAATGCACACTTATCAAGCAAATGAGGGCCTTAGTCATATGGAGAAAAAGGCCAAGAACCCAAATCAGACCTTCTCCAAATATCACCAAACTTTGTAGGCTTTGCCCATGCATCCTAGAGGGAAACTAGCCAAAAATTGAGTCGAGATGGCTCTGCCAAGGTGCATGAAAGTTCCTAATAAGGTTGTCCCACTTGTCATGGTGGATGCTGATCACCTTTGTCATGTAGATTGCTTCGTTATGGGCCCATATATGCATGTGCTCAGCCTCTTAGCCAATGAGAGATGAGAAACATGGATCCAAGGGTGGAGATTGCCTTCTGGAGTGTGCGGGAGGATCATGGGAAGATTGAGAGGGGACAATGAGCCCAGAGGGGGTCCCCGGATGCTCTTTTTTTAAGTACACAGTACAATGCAGACACTCAACACACACGTACACTCGCCCCTACGAACACACGCACGCAAACCCTACCCCTATGAGCACCTTCGAAGGACTGAGCCGACAAATCTTGAAGTTCACGAAGTCACCACAGGCGCCTCGTTGTCGACGGGAACGTCGTCTACCACTTAATGCGTAGCGCCGGAAAATCCAGGAATAAATCCAGAATAAAGTGTCGCACCTAGGATTTGAACCCTGGGTGAGAGCCCCCCTAACCAATGGCCTTTGTCATTGCGCCGTGAACCCCTTGACGTCGCCCGATGCTCTTATATAGGCTCCAGCCTCCCAAAGTGCATGTTTTAGAGTATTTATTTTATTAAATGAAACGAATGTTTCTTGTGTACTTTTAGTGTAGAAGCAACAAGTGTATTTGGTGTATACGTGATCTTGATTTTGGATTTTTTTTTTCAAAATTCTCAAGAAGGTTCAACAAAACTTGACCAAACTTAAAACAAAATAAGCAGCATATATGGAAGCTTTAAGCATGAATGAACATATAAATTTTACCTTTGGTAGGAATTTTTATTGAGAAGCTTGTGACACTATAGTTCTATGATATTTTTAAAAATTAAAGCCCACTAGCACATGCAACTGTAAATGTCCACCTCAATAATGCACTATCACTTGAAATTAAAACCCACTAGCACATACAATTGTAAAGTCTATTTCAACATACAAGACATCAACATCATTCCTCGTCATCACCCACTAATTTTGAACCTATTAATACAAGCCATTCACATCGTACAATTATCATTTTTCAATATATAAAAAACATAAAAGCATGTATATATTGTTATTTATTTTGCGATTCTATCATCTTATAATTGTATCTGTTTTTTAGTTTTTTATTGAATTATTTGATTGACATACCCAATTTTGATACAAATCAATGCAAGAACATGTAGGTTTAATTTATACGTGCAGCGAATTTAAAAAAAGTTTCGCAGCAATGCTTCTAGTTGAATGGGATACCCGTTAAAAAACTCCGGCCCATCCGATGGCCGGACTGCAAGAACACCGGTCCAACCGACGACCACGTGAGTTTTGACGAAAAGAAAAAGAGTCGCCGAAAAGGACCCCGCGCGTGGGCGTGGCGCCTGGCGGAAACACATAGCCTGATGGCAGTCAGCGCCCCTACTTCTCCGCTTTTCTTCCACCACCCCGTCAAATTTCGACAACAATTTCTCCTACCCAACCCCCGTCGATCCCCTCCTCGTTGTTCTTGACGCTTGGCGGAAGTAACATTTTTTTCTGGTTTCCAAGAATCAGGACGGAGACATCCAGGGGGCGGCGTCTCCGCCGCCGCGTCCTCCCTTCCCTGAGCCGTATAACAACAAAGCCCCCTCGGCCCCGTCTCCTTTATCCATCGATCACCTCTTGCGTGTGCCGCAGACTGGCATCTCCGGCGAATCTGGTTTGAGGTACGGAGAGAGGTGACTTTCCTGATCAGAGGTGCTCTTACCCGTTCTGCCCGGTTCGATTTGCTGATGCGACCGGCAGGTTTGGTCGTTTTTGGGTGCAATTGTTGGGCTTGCAGCAGGCAATGACACTGATTCTAGAATTTTGTTATATCAAGTGGATGGATTCTTTTTTTTTTCTCTTGCCTCTCCTACCTGCAAAAGAGAAGTGTATCGTATCACGATTCTTTTTGCACATGGAAAATTGTACATCTTTAGTCGTTGGAACTCCAGTCACCGTAATATTGTTGGATGCTCGTATCATCCACCTTTTTAACAATACAAGCTGACTTTGTTCTATGTAGTGTAGGACAGTAGGAATACCCTGTCTCATCTTTCTACTATTTTTTCTGATTTTTTTTCTAATTCATGTACATGAACTCGAAGGTGGCTCCTGTAGTAGCCTTGTTAATAATTAGTATATGTTTTTACCATAATCTCAATCTGATACTGATAGCTAGCTGGAACCTGTCCCACAGGATATTGGCATGCTGAGCAATCTAAACAATGGCACTAGCGCCCATGGACTGCACTGGTTTGATTAGTTCAGGCCAGAAGCACTTGGGCTGTTTAGGAGTACCCACCAGCAGTAGATTGCGATGGGTGGGATATGACAGGAAATTGAGGACAGATCAGTTGGTTGCTAGAGCCATATCTGTGGATCGACAGCAACTAGACTTCTTGAATCCAGAGTGGAAGAAGCAGTTTCAAGAGGATTTCGATAAGCGCTTCAGCTTGCCACACTTGAGAGATGTAATTGATGTGCAACCGATGCCAACTACTTTTTCTCTCAAGAGCAGGTGACATATTTCCCCTCGTTTCCATTATATTTGAGTGGTCTCATACTAATCCTAGTTTATACCATTTGTGACAGAAATGTCTTTTAGGATTTGTTTGATGTGTGTAATATTGTTACTCTGTCTACAACAGGACCCCTCTTGAGAATGTGAATGGTACCATGCAAGAATCATGGAACGGCTATGTGAATGATGATGACAGAGCACTTTTGAAGGTATGCATACCGAGACATGCATTGTGTCCACAAGAAAATACTTTCTAGATTATGTCGTTATTTGAAGATAATTTTAGCATGCCATTCTTTATATATAGGTGTTTCACTTGGGAGATAAATATATGGTGAATAGATATTTATGACTTGAACTTCAATTGTCTTGATCTCTATGTTAAAAAAAGATTATTTTCTTGCCGTGTAGGATTAATCTTGTTATTCAAGTGCATGCTTGTGATAATGCTTAATGTGAACTGCTTCTGAATAGAAAAGGGTTTCTAAGGAAATAGTCAAGTGTGCAAACTCATTTGTTTAGTCAGGTAAACAACAGTAGATGGATAAGAAGTTAACCTTACAAACTTATTGCTTATTTATTCAGGTTATTAAGTTTGCATCACCAACTTCTGCTGGAGCTGACTGCATTGACCCTGATTGTAGCTGGGTTGAACAATGGTGGTGCCACTACATGAATTCAAATTTTGTTGTGTAGAAATCATTTTTATTTCCCTATCCTAACTTATTATCATTTCCAGGGTGCACCGTGCTGGTCCACGTAAACAAATATATTTCGAGCCTCAGTATGTGAAGGCTGGGATTGTATCATGCGGTGGGCTCTGCCCTGGTCTCAATGATGTCATTCGGCAGGTAGGTTAGAACTGGTGTGGACCTTGTATTGTTTAGAACCAAAATTTATTAAAATTGCATTATAGGTTACAACGTTCTAAGATTTGTATTTGAACAATTTTGTGATCTTGTAGATTGTGCTTACACTTGAAAAATATGGGGTGAAAAATATTGTTGGGATACAGCATGGGTTCCGTGGATTTTTTGAGGATCACTTATCAGAAGTGCCGGCAAGACTCTTTTCTACTTCATTATAATCTGGAAACACTGATAGACTTGTTGAAGATAACTTACTTTTTTCCTTCATTCAGCTTTCTAGGCATGTAGTCCAAAATATCAATCTTGCTGGTGGTAGCTTCTTAGGAGTCTCTCGTGGTGGCGCAAACATTTCAGACATTGTTGACAGTATTCAGGCAAGTATATGTCCATTCTTGTTACTTTGCAAAATATGTCTGCAATAATTGCTAACTGAAAGACATCAACTTAATTTTGACATGCCACATTCAGGCCAGGAGGCTCGATATGCTCTTTGTACTAGGTGGAAATGGAAACATGCTGGAGCTAATGCTATACATGATGAGGTATATTGAATCCAATGTTCATTGTAATGAATAGGTAGCTTATCTGAATTCCTCTCATATAGCATTAAAAATTTGTTGGTCCGGATAAATATAGCATGAGGGGATGGCTCATACTTCCCATGACTACTGATGCCACAAAATTCTTAATGCAGTGCCGCAAGAGAAAACTGAAGGTGTCTATTGTATGTGTCCCCAAAACTATTGACAATGACATATTACTGATGGACAAGACCTTTGGATTTGATACTGCTGTGGAAGCTGCACAAAGAGCTATTAACTCTGCATATATTGAAGTGATTCCTTCAGCAACATCTTGGTCTATCAAGCACATATAAATCTTATAAAATGTATGCACAGAGTACCTGTGGTTAACATTTTATTGGACTTAGGCACATTCTGCATTTCATGGCATTGGACTGGTCAAGCTGATGGGAAGAAGCAGCGGCTTCATCACAATGCATGCCTCCCTGTCAAGTGGCCAAGTAGATATATGTCTGATACCTGAGGTATGAAGAGCACGTTTGGTTGAGTCTATGATAGGTGATTCAAATGACTAAGGCCCTGTTTGATCCCAAGTCTAAAAAATAGCTCATCTTGTGATAATAGGCTAAATATGGGCTAATAAGGACTAATGGGTTCTAACCACTAATTATCCCTCATTAGCTCTTATTAACTTAAAATTAGCCCATGTTTAGCCCTCTTATTTGGCATTAAAAAATAAGGGCTAAGTGTTATCTCCCTTTATCAAAACAGGCCCTAAGAAGTTAGGCTGATTAAGTTGTGGTGCAAAGAAAACTGGACTGCCTAAGCTTAGTTGTGACAACCTTAGGCTGCAATGCAAAAATGCCCAAACTCTTATATTGTTTATGCATGTTAACCTAAATCATTGATAACCAAAATGAAGGTACCATTCACTCTTGATGGACCGAACGGAGTTCTTCGACATCTCGAGCACTTGATAGAGACCAAGGGATTTGCTCTGGTTTGCGTTGCCGAAGGAGCAGGACAGGTTAGATCCTGTTACTTTAAAAGATAATCGTGTTACCTCTAGCACCAGTTTTGGTGTCTTTTATGTTGTTACTGTCGTTGCTTGTGTATAATATGAGAAATCCAGTTTAAGTATTTCTATTTGTATGTGTTGGGTTATACAAGTAATGTTCTGATGCATTTTCAGGAATATTTTCAAAAGTCAAATGCAACTGACGCATCAGGGAACATGGTTCTTAGTGACATTGGTGTCCACCTTCAGCAGAAGGTTAGTCCATTTTAATCTTCAGCCACTGTAATGGGCATGAAGCACTGGGTGGAATGGCTTTACCTGTGTTGGATTTTTTTAAGACAACTAGGTTTCCCCCACTTTATTACGCATAAAGCGATTTAACAACATCCAATTAAGTGCAAAGAGTATAGGCACGTCCACCAAAAACAAGCCTAAAGGCTCTCCGCAACCGATGACAGAATAAAACCCTCAGAACTCACAGCAGTGTAGCTCTATCCCAAAGATTTAGTATTTGAAAGATCCAAATCGGCTGTATTCCCCTGGTCTCTTCCCAGCAGAGCACCAAAGGCTTCAGTGCTTGAGCCTCCAGCCTTGTGGCCTTCTCCAAGCATTCTCCAATCTCCTGCTTCATACCATAACTGCATCAAACTTTCAGAAACAAACCTTCTAAAAGAGAGTTCTAGAACTTCCCCATCCCATACCTCTGCTATTGTTTTACCATGCTGCTCATTGATTATATAAAGATGCCAATATTGGATAGACAAACTAGAATTACTAAACCAATGATCCTCCCAAAAGCGCACCTTCTTCCCATTACCAAATTTCCACATAATTCCCATACTAGCAGCCTTAATAGCCCAAACACCCTTTCCAAAAAGGGGAGGTATTTATATCAGGGCAACGTAGTAAATTTGGTTTCTCAGTTTTGTATTTATAGTCAACAATCTGTCTCCAAATGCAGCTAGAATTTAAATGGTATCTAATTATCTAAAGGTCCATGCACTCAGCAAACGGAGATTAAGATTTCTTAAGTCTGGGATACCAAAGCCCCTAACTTTTTTTTCTGTGCTATTAACTGCCATTTTTCTGGACTATTAACTGCCAATTAGCCAAATGGTATTTATGGTTTGTTTCATTATTACTCCAAAGGAAATATGCCATTTGGGAATTGATTAGCTCAATAGCCCATTTAGGAAACTTTATGATAGACAAGAGGTAAATTTGTATGCTGGTTAGGCAAGCCTTAAGCAGGCTGCCAGCATATGACAGTAATCTGCCCTTCCATCCAGCAATCCTTTTAATAACCTTATCCACTATGGGCTGTAAATCCTCCTCTTCTGAGGAAAAAGTTATCAGCTTCCTCCTCTTCTAACCCTATAGTAAGCAGGTCACTCTTCTCATAGTTTATTTTCATGCCAGACATAAGCTCATAGCAATTAAGAAGCCATTTAAGATTGATGGCTTTTTCTTGATCATTCTCCAGGAATAACAAAGTATCATCTGCATACTGCATACTGATAATACCCCCCTAAGTCACCTGGGGGAGTAGATCGGAAATTAGATTGTGACTAGCACCTTTAACAAGCATCCTAGTGAAAACATTTACCACCAGATTAAAGAGCAAAGGTGATAGAGGGTCAATTTGTCTTAAACCTTTACTAGGTTTAAAATAACTACTATTTTCATTATTGACCCTCACACAGCCATGTTTCTGATCACCGATTAATCGTCCTGATCGACACTTAGCACTCAATTAGGCCCTTCGATTCGATCAGAGCGATCAGAAACCTGATCGTCCGATTAATCGGACGATTAATCACGATTAATCTGATCGACACTTAGCACTCGATTAGGCCCTTCGATTCGGTCAGAGCGATCAGAAACCTGATCGTCCGATTAATCGTCGATTAATCGCGATTAATCGTCCGATTAGGCCTCTTTGCCGATCAAAACTAAATAGAGATGGACTTCTTCAAGCTATATCTATTTGGGCCAGACCCATTAGGGTTTCTCTTATATACCTCACCCCCACTCTTTCTCTCCTCACTCACTCCCACTCCAGCCGTTAGCTATGTGCAGCTGAGCTGCATCACTTCCCTGCAAATCTCCAAACATATGGAGGCTGGGGCAAGAATATAGAGCCAGATTTCATAGGTAAGTAACCAACTAACTATAAATATAGTATTGATGCTCAATGTCTACTATATAAATATATAGTATATGGTATATATTACATTATATATATATACCATACATATATGATATATACTTGTATAGTCCTGCTATATGCTGGACGATTAGAACGATCAGAGCTCGATTAATCGTCCTGATCGTCGATTAATCGTCCTGATCGGTACCAGACCGATTAGGAAAGATCAGCCGATCAGAAAACATTGTCACACAGATAGAACCTCCCTAATGAATTTTATGATCCAACTCCTCCATTTAGTACCAAAACCTCTAGAGTTTAGCATATTTTCAAGGAAATACTAGCTTACATGATCATAGGCTTTCTCATAATCTAATTTCAGTATGACACCTTTTTCCTTGTTCCTATGAATATCATGTATAGTCTCATGGGAAGCTACCACACTCTCCAAAATAAATCCCCCTTTTATTAATGCAGATTTATTAGCAGTAATCAACCTATCAGCTATCTTGATAAGTCTATTGTTGAATGCTTTACCAAAAATTTTGAAACTACAGTTTCATAGTCTAATAGGCCTAAATTTTTTGAGGTTCCTGGCATTAGATTCCTTGGGAATCAGAGTAATCATGGCATAGTTCAATCTGTTCAGATTTAAATCTCGTTTCTCAAATTCCCTTAACAAGGTTCATAAAATCCTTTTTGATCACCTCCCAGAAGTTCTGATGAAAAAGGAAAGAGAAGCCATCAGGGCCAGGTGCCCCTTCAGCATAAGAGCCAAAAATAGGATCTTTTATCTCCTCAGTGAAAGGAGGTTCCAAAAACTCTCTTTTATCATTATTGATTCAATCTCTTCTGTCCAGAAATTTTCATCAAGAGTTATGCCATACTCTTCCTCCTTGCCAAACAACTTTTTTATAAATGTCCTCCTTGTACGGCCTCGTTGTACTCTTGTTCTTTCTTAATGAAATGACACACAACTCTCTTGCGTCATTCGAGAAAAAAAATGTTCGTGGCATGTTGTAACATAGGACTTTGATCTACCAGTAAACCCTCCTCGCTCTCCAGGCAATCAATTCTCTTTTTTCTATTTCTTTTGATTAGCCACAGCTTGAAAGTAAGCTGTTTTTCTTTTTTTTTCTCGAATATGCAGGAGAGCTGCATATCATTGCATTAATAGAAGTAAGAAAAGGCCAAAATGGCCGTACAACTCACGCACACACACTGATACTCAAGATGCGTGCACCCACGCGCCAAAGCATTCTTGAAAATGTCCACACACTAGGACCAGCCTATCTAGGGAGTCCAGAAGCGACCAATGCACCTAGGTCCTTTGCACCTGCAAGCATCCAGAGGTCAGCTTCCTCCTGGGCAAGTAGGATAGTTCTGTCCACCCTTGGGGTGACCCTATTGAACACGGCATCGTTCCTTGCCTTCCAAATGGTCCATGCTCCCAACACAACCAAGGTATTAAAACCACGTTTTGTGACTGTGCTAATTCTCTCACAGCCCTGCTGCCACCAAGAGAAAAAATCAACATCATCTAGTGTAGGAGTGAGTTCCTGAAGACCCATCTTTCGTAATAACCGATGCCAAAACTGCCGGGCAAACACACATGCTGTTAGGAGGTGACTGATTGTAAGCTGTGTTTCTATCTCCTTTAATACAACGTTCTCTAGACCTTTGTCTAGCCTTCATCTCCTCCATACTCCAAATGATACTCCGAAGGGCTCCTAGACCTGTGTTTTTGAAGGGTCTCGCCCTTTTGCATCACCAGGTTGCTTGAGGAGTTCAGAGATGTGCATCATTTTCGGTGCCTTGCGGGAGCGTGTGGCCTACTCACGTTGGAATTGGTCACCGTGGCGGGCTTGGTTAGCCTACCTTGGTTTGGTCAGTTAGGAGGTTTGAAGTCAAGTCTTACCTCTATCTTAGTTATCTATTAGTTCCTCCAATGTAATGTAAACAACCCCTCACAGTCCGGCCCGGAGTGAGATGGTGATGTTTGTAAGGGGCCAATCCTTTTTTTTTCTCTTTAATACAAGGATACGCAGCTCTTCTGCGTATTTGAGAAAAAAAAATATCTAAAGGGTCAGAGAAAGCACAATCAATACTCCAAATTTTCTTAACCAGATCTTTAAAATCTAGTTGTTGTGACCACCATTTCTCAAATCTGAAAATGTTAGGTTTTTTAATAGTTGTTATACCAAAATTCAGAATAAGGGGAACATGATCACTCCCAGCTCTTGGTTTTGCAGAAACATAGGCCAAGGCAAATTTCTGATCAAAATCAGCAGTACAAATTTTTTTTGTCAATAGCAACCATAATTGGTTGCTCTTGATTATTAAACCATGTACAAGATCTACTAGGATTTTTTAATTCAATAAGCCCAAACTTATTGATCCAGTCCTGAATTATATCAGCCCACTTTTGATTAATAATACCATTATTCTTTTCTTTAACTTTGGTGTTCAAATTAAAATGCCCCCAATCACAGTTGGTCCAGACCAATTATTGAGTAACTCATCTAATTCTTGGACAAAATCCATTTTGCCTTCCTGATAAGGGGAACCATAAACACAGATAAATCTCCAAGTAAAATTGTCATGACAATTTTTTACCATAACTGAAATAGAGAAGGTCTTAGTTTGATAAGCTAGAATTTCAAACTTGCTATTTTAAAACCAACTAGAATACTACCAGTTGTTCCTATGGCAGGTAAGCATTGCCAAGAAAAGTGTCTATGAATATATTATATACCTCAAAAAAGAGTCATGGAAAGTTTCCTTTTTAGTCTCCTGAAAACCAACAAAATCTAACTTATTCTCTGCTAATGAACAGAGAGTTAGTTTACCTGTGTTGGATTTACGGTTGATGAACCTTATTTAACTTTAGTCATGCCATGCCACAGATCAAGTCCCATTTCAAGGATATAGGAGTACATTCTGATGTCAAGTATATTGATCCCACCTACATGCTCCGCGCTGTGCGTGCCAATGCATCTGATGCCATCCTGTGCACCGTGCTTGGTCAGAATGCTGTAAGATATCATTTCTCCTTGCTGCCTCTCCGCCTCATGACGAAATCCCGCATTTTTCGTTACTAACCATTTGTTGTTCTGTGTAAATCCTGCAGGTTCACGGTGCCTTTGCGGGTTTTAGCGGCATCACAACTGGAGTGTGCAACACACACAATGTTTACTTGCCAATACCAGAAGTCATCGAATCCACGAGGTTTGTCGATCCAAATAGTCGGATGTGGCACCGGTGTCTGACCTCAACGGGGCAGCCAGACTTCCATTGATCAATTATTAACGAAGCTTGTAGTAGAGCATCTGATTGTAAAAGGAAGGTGGTGTATAGTATAGTATAGTATAGTATAGTATAGTATAGTATAGTATAGTATAGTATAGTATAGTATTCTAAAAGGGATTTAGTGACTTTGTCAGTATGGGAAAATAATCATCTGATGGATTTTTCATACTCCATCTGAAAAAAAAGGAAACATCTTTGTGACCTTGAGATGCAAGATGGATATAATAGCTGATCCGCAAGGGAACGGTGTGCAGAACTGGACTCACTGAAGGAGCGTTGCCCGCATTCTGTTTCGAGCACCAAATCATTGTCTTCTGAAATCAACTGCAGGATCGTCGGATTGCCTGTGATTGCTTTTGAAATCTGTGCAGAAACAGCACCAGGAAAAGGGCAACCAATGGCGCATCAGTCTAGTGCAGTGCGTTCTCAACACGAATAATAATTTTTAAAAAAACTCTGCGATACAGCATATATATTCTAGTCCACGATGTTGGAATTAGATCTACCGTTTAGGCCCAACGTTCTAACGGGCCCTAGGTCTGCGCCCTGATCGGGGGCGTCCAACCTTGTGGTTAGTGGGCCCCTGTCGCACAGCGCTATAAAGACAAGGTGGGGGCCGGGGCGCTAGGAACGAGATGTGACAAGAGTCCCGAAGTTGACCAAGCCGCCAGTCACCCCACCGACATCTAAACCCTAGACCGATCCAGAGGGGCGCTGCCAGCGACGTGATTCCCCATCGACGCCGGTGAGCACCCGGATGGCCACGGACGCGACAACCGACGCTACGCTGACGGCCATGGCGAGCAGCGGCTCCTCGAACCCCGGCGCTACCGCCGCCGCCACTGCACCACCTCACGCCGACACCTCCGGTCTGCGTACTATCTCTCTCTCTCCCTATGTGCATAGCATACGAACTGCATCTATTCCATCTACTCGAACTGTTCTACTCCACTGGATCTACCTCCTAGCGATCATATGAATCTAACAATGGTATCAGACGCCTCCTACGGAGGAGATCCATTCGGATTTGAGCCGACTCGGCTCAACAGAACGAAATCCTAACCCTAACGTTTGAACAGCAGAGGGTTAGGGAAAGATAAAGAACTCGCAACATCGGATCGGCATGAACGGACATTGAATCGAAACCCTAACAGGGTATGGACATCCGATCAAAACGAAACACGACTCACGAATCGAAACCCCAACATTCACAAAAGAAATAGAAACAACTAGGGGAGGGAGAAGACACTCGGATCTAGAAAATCCGTACTCAACCAAGAAAATCCCAATCGGGGTGAACGAACTCCAGACCAAGAACTCAAACTGAATCCCCTACCGGGGAGCACTGCACCGACACCGCCACGGCTCCGTTCGACGGCGGCGTGCTCAGCCGAGGCGAGTACGCTAGCCGGCGAAGGGGGCAGCTACGGCGCGTCACGGTCGGACTCGGCCGCCCCGACCTCTCCCTCACGCGAACACACACGAACAGAACACCGTCGGAGACCCGCTCGACGGCGGCGTGCTCAGCCGTGGGCGAGCACGCTCGCCGGCGAGAGGGCCCGCGACGGCGCTGCCTCCTCCGGACAGTTGCTCTCGGCCGCCGTTTTCTCTCTGAGCAGAAGCGGCGTGAGGGAGGAGAAAGGGGAACGGGACGAGTGAATGGATTAGGGTTTCGGGGAGCAGCCGCTGGCCCGTTTTGTTCCTGCGAGATGCGCGCTCGGCCGTCCGATCGGTTTACCCTACATCCGACGGTCCGCGGCTACTTCTGGCTGGCTGGGCCACTTAGAGCCCAGGCGGGAGAGCAGATTCTCGGCCCAGGCCCACGTTGCGGCCTGCCCGGGAGGGGGGAGCCCCGCGAGCGTGGTTGCTGGGCCGAATTGGTCTCTGGGTCGATTAGTTCGCCCAGGCCCGCGAACTGAATAGTGAACTTTGTTTATATTTTTTAGAAATAAAATGAATTAGATATTTGAATGAATTTTTTCGATGAGAATTTTTCTGTACAAAATTTTATCCAACGATATCTTTATGTTCAGAGAATAATTTGAATTGTCTATTCTGGAAATAATATTTTGAAGCATTTTATTTATTTATTCTATTTTCCAGAAACAGTTATGAATAACTTTGAATTTGAGACCGAATTTTTTGATGAAATTTTCTCTGCACAAATTTTATCCAACGATAATTTTCGTTCAGAGAATAATAATATGAATTAAATTTCTTCTGGAAAATAAGATGTTGAACAATTTTATTACTGTTTCCGCTGCGAAGAAAATATTGAATGTCTCTTAATTAAATTTGAACCAACGGGATAATTTAATTTTGAGCGAATTATGAATTCTCTGAAACTTTGATGAAATTATAGTACTGTTATTTTCTAACCAACGTTGTTAATAACATTATTATAATGAATTGTTATGCATTTATTTTACTTCTGCCCAACGGTGATGTATAATTTTTGTATAGATGAATTGTATGTTTTAATTTTGACCAACGTTGAGTTAAGGCATGCAATTTATATGATGAATGTTTCTCACTTTTCTTTGGACAAATTTCAGGAGTTAAAGGAATGGTGAACATAAACAACATTCCTCCGCTCAACGGTACCAACTACCGGGTGTGGCGTGAGAAGTACGAGCTGAAACTTGCATTGGCAGAGATCGACCTTGTCATTACTTCACCGTGTCCTACTATTCTAGAGGAACCGGAGAAGAGAACTGATGAAACTGACGAAGCATTTAACGTCCGAAAGCGTGACTTTGTTGAAGACAGAATGAAATATGATATTGAACACAGGCTTTGGATTCAATCCAATAAAAAATGTCTGTTGGTGGCGAAAGCCACTATTGAAGACCAAATCCGAGGGTCTATCTCAGAATGCATCACTATCATTGACTACCTCGAAATGGTGAAGAGTCAGTTTAGTGAGTCTTCCAAGGCCACAGCAAGCACCATGATACATAAACTTGTATCTGAAAAATGCAATGGTGGTGGTGTGCGTCAGCACATATTAAAAATGAACACAATGGCAGCAAAATTAAAGACAATGGATTTGGGGATCAATGATAAGTTCCTCATTCACTTGGTCTTTCTTTCTCTGGCAAAAGAATTCGAAACGTTTGCTGTGAACTATAATATATTGCCTGAAAACTGGGACATTGAAAAGCTCATTGCAATGTGTGTTCAGGAGGAAGAGAGACTTAAGTCCTCACAGGGTGACTCAGCTCATCTTGTGAAGAACAATAAAAGAAAGAATTATTACAAGAAACCACAGGGGAAACCCCAGTGGAATAAAGTCTCTCTCTCCAAGCCACAAGAAAGGGCAATTGAAAAGGAAAAAGAAAAGGACTCTCAGGATGAGGACTTCAGAAAAATATGGCAATGCTGAAAAAGACAAGGAATGCTTCAAAAGAGGGCATTACAAGAGAGATTGTCCAGTCTATCTGAAAAAGTTATTGAAGAAAGGTGATGATACTATCACATTTGTAGATGAATCCCTGTTTTTATGTTATTTGAACACCACTTGGTGGATTGATTCAGGAGCAACAATTCACGTTTCGAATTCTTTACAGGGGTTAAGTGGGAGGAGAACTCTGCAAAGAGGAGAAAGAACGATTAAAGTTGCGAATGGAATACAAGCTGGAGTTGAAGCCATTGGCGATCTAGCTTTAGAATTAAAAGATGACTTTGTACTTAAGCTTAGAAATGTACTCTATGTTCCCTCTTTGCGTAGGAATTTAATAAGTGTTTCGAAACTCGATGATGATAAATTTGACTGTAATTTTGGTAATGGCAGATGTGAAATATTTGATAATAATGATAAGTGTGTTGGTCTTGCCTTCCGACAAGACAAACTTTATTTATTATCTCTTGCTGAGAATGTAAATCATGAATGTGATGTTATGAATGTCTCTCAATCTACAAATGAGAACAAGAAGCGGAAGAGAAATGAAAGCGTCTCTTCGAAACTATGGAATTGTCGTTTGGGCCATATTTCGAGGGGGAAAATAGAACGCTTAGTGAAACAATCGATTCTTCCGCACTTAGAATTCTCCAATTTAGAACAATGTGTTGATTGCATCAAAGAAAAATATGTTAAGAAAATAAAGAAAGATGCTAAACGAAGCACGAGAGTATTAGAAATAATTCACACAGACATTTGCGGTCCATTCCCAATGAAAAGCGTGGATGGTTATGATTCGTCCATAACATTCACGGATGATTACTCTCGTTATGGTTATATTTATCCAATTAAAGAAAGAACAGAAGCATTGGATAAATTTAAGATATTTAAAGCCGAAATTGAAAATCAACACAACTTGAAAATAAAGATAGTTCGATCAGACCGTGGTGGAGAGTATTATGGGCGACATACCCCGTATGGCCAAATTCCAGGTCCTTTTGCAAGGTTCCTACAGGAAAACGGCATAGTCGCTCAATACTCCACACCGGGGGAGCCTCGGCAGAATGGAGTGGCTGAAAGAAGAAACCGTACCCTAATGGATATGGTGAGAAGCATGATGAATTACTCACACATACCGGTTGGTTTATGGATGGAGGCACTGAAAACCGTCATTCATATACTTAATCGAGTACCAAGCAAGTCGGTGCAGAAAACATCATATGAATTATGGACAGGAAGAGAACCCTCACGTAAGCACTTACGTGTGTGGGGCTGTCCAGCTGAGGCAAAGGTTTTTAACCCAAATATTGGAAAGTTAGACTCCAAGACCGTCAGCTGTCATTTCATTGGCTATCCAGAAAGATCGAAGGGATATCGATTCTATTGTCCTGATAGATATACAAAATTTATTGAAACAAGACACGCTGTGTTCTTGGAGGATGATATAATCAGGGGGAGCAAGGTAACACGTGAAATTAGCCTTGAGGAGAAGCGGGTACATGTACCTACTCCGATGGTTGAAGAACCATTCTTTACGTTACCTGCTACTGATGTTGCACCAGCAGTACAGGACGCTGTGGTGACAACGCCTGTTGTGAATTCTCCCATAGCGACAACGAATGAACAAGAGGAATCTGTCCATCAGGAGCCTGTAGAACTAAATGTCGCTAATGAGGAAGAAGAACAACAACCCATAATGGACCAAGTGCCAGAGGCTCCTAGAAGGTCTCAAAGAACTAGAAGGTTAGTCATTCCAGATGATTATGAAATTTATGAAACTGAAGAATTCCATATGGAGGATGACCCTATAACTTTTGAAGAAGCCATAAGAAGCGAATTCTCATCGAAGTGGCTTCAGGCCATGGAAGATGAGATGAAATCTATGAATACCAACAAGGTTTGGGTTCTAGAAAATATTCCTAAAGGAGCTAAGAAAGTAGGCTCCAAATGGGTCTATAAGACGAAATATGACTCCCAAGGGAACATTGAAAGACACAAAGCGCGACTTGTAGCTAAGGGTTTAACCCAAAGAGAAGGGATTGATTACAATGAAACCTTTTTTTCGGTTTTTTGTAAAAATTCTTTTAGAATTATTATGACACTTGTGGCTCACTATGATCTAGAATTACATCAGATGGATGTAAAGACCGCATTCCTAAATGGGGATTTAGATGAAAATGTCTATATGGCACAACCGAAAGGTTTTGTCGTAAAAGGAAAAGAAAATATGGGATGTCGTCTGAAAAGATCCATTTATGGTTTGAAACAAGCTTCGAGACAGTGGTACTTGAAGTTTGATAAAACTATAAAAGATTTTGGGTTTAAAGAAAATGTCGAGGACAATTGTGTCTATGTGAAATTTAAGAATAAGAAATACATATTCCTGATCCTATATGTGGATGATATCTTACTTGCTAGTAGTGATGTCAATTTGCTATCGGAAACGAAGAAATTCTTGTCCTCGAACTTTGATATGAAAGATCTCGGTGAAGCTTCGTTTGTCTTGGGAATTGAGATTCATCGAGATAGAAGAAAAGGGGTATTGGGATTGTCGCAGAAGGCATACATAGAAAAAGTTTTGAAGAAATTTAGTATGCATGCGTGTAGTCCATCTCCTGCTCCGATTGTCAAGGACTATAAATATGGGGAACATCAGTGTCCCAAGAACCAATATGAAATTGATCAAATAAAAGCGGTACCGTATGCTTCGGCAATTGAAAGTTTGCAATATACTCAAACGTGTACGGCCCCTGACATAGCTTTTGTTACCGGGTTACTTGACAGATATCAAAAGAATCCAGGAATTGAACATTAGAAATTAGTGAAGAAAGTCTTGCGTTATTTGCAAGGTACGAAAGGTCTCATGTTAACATATGAAAAATCTGATTCCCTGCACATAGAGGGGTATTCAGATTCCGATTATGATGCTGGAGATGAAAGAAAATCCACATCGAAATATATCTTTACTCTTGCTAAATGAGTGATATCATGGAAAAGTTCGAAACAAACAGTGACTACATCCTCGATAATGTACGTCGAGTTTGTAGCTTGTTATGAGGCCTCGGGGCAGGTAAATTGGTTGAAGAAATTTGTATCCGGATTGAAAATAATTGAAAGTATAAAAAGACCGATGCGGTTGTACTGTGATACAAACTATAGAAAGTATAGAAAGACCGTGCTTGGTCCAGCATCACGCACGCTTCCTAAGCGGTCGATGGACCATCCAACAGTCGGCTTAGCCCACACCTGCCTGCTCCCACCGCACACCTACCCGAATCATTTCGACATCTGCACTTGACAGCGCTTCTTCTACCTCCCACCCGCGCGTGCTCTTCTCTTCCTCGGCGTCCGGCGAGGTCTTCCCCTGCGTCGACCGTGCTCCCTCCTCCCTGATGCGGTTCCTTTCCTCTCTCCGGTGAGCAGGAAGGTTGTGGCGAGCTCCTTAGGGTTCCGGTGTGGCGTCCACGGCAGATCTGGCGGCGAGTGCCTGACCCGGGAGAGGCGGCTCCCCTCCGCTCGGCAGCACGGTGTGCTGGCCACCGTGGCCCGCCCCCGCTTTCGTCCTCCCCCGCACGACCTCCTGCAGGCACTACGTGGGGACACACCGCGGCGACGCGTTCGTCTAGGGTTTGGCCCTTTGCTCGTCGTCGGCGGCCGCGACTCACCTCGTCGACCGGATCTGCCGGTACCTCACTTTTTTCCTCCTCCTGCTCCTTCTCATGGCTCCTCCCGTAGATCCTTTCTCCCTTCATCTTCCTCTTTGATTTGCTAGCGCTGTCTCCCCGCTGCTATGGCCATTGGCTGCAGCGGCCCTGCACCAGCACCTCCTGCGCGCTGGCCGCCGGCCGCGGCAGCCCCCGCACGGGCACCCCTATGGCGCAGCGGCTTAGCCAGGCCCCGACTGCGGTTGTACCTGCACAGGGGTGCCCCCATGGCGTGGATGCCAGTTCCGCACTGCCACTGGCTGGTTTGGCCCTACAAAGGTTTTATACTCTCTCTGAAGTTACCTCTACAGGTGTGGGTGGCCATTTCGATTGAACTTCTTTGTGTGATTTTGGATTCCGATTCATATGCATGAGACGATACCGCACATATTGCGCCTATCCTTATTACTGGTTACCATCTTACAGCCTAGGAAGACACATACACTGAGTATTGTTATCACCACATCTATTTAACATATATGGATCATAGTTTTTCAAATTTGATATATCACAGTAGCCGCTCTTCTTGAAAAAAGGGTTGGGATATGCACACCATCGATTCTTTATTTAGCATAAATATTTGCAGATCTCACTGCTGGCGTTGATATTCAGTCACTGGTTCCTATGTAAGTCCCAGAGGCAAGGACAAGCTGTGGCTTTAAAGAAGTGTCATAAAGGATATGTGCTATTTGACATTTCTTAAAAAGAGCTCTCGGTACTTGCTGACTGCATTGCATCTTCATAGTGGTTTATTTTTTTAGATAGACATATGGGTTCACATATTTTTCCAAGGACACAGAGCTCAAAATAACCCTATGCCCCATGGGGTGCACAAGCTAAGGATTTCGACACTGATAGTGTTAGTTGGCTACTTACAAAAAAAACTGCAAGTGGGTCACTTTTCACAAATATAGCAGCTTTATACACTGTCTCCAGCCTATATATAACAATGGACCCTCGAAAAAGGGCTGTCACTTGGTTAACATCTTTGGACAACAATTCTAATATGTATTTTTTATGTCCTTACTATCACCACAGCTTTGGATGCCCCTATTTAAGTACTACTAAGCTTCGTACCTCAGAAACAACAGACTATCTGAATGGTTATGCAGATGTTCCATGAACATTGTAGATGTGCATGATTCAGAAGCAAATCAGACGGCGGCCTGTGAGGTTCAGCCTTGATGCTCCAATTTTCCTTCTTTATTTTTCTAATTTTGCTCTACCTCTCTCACTTAACCCAAAACTGATTTGCTTTTGTATTCTAGGGTTTGGACTTCGATTCCTGCTGGGACCAATGATGGTTCATAAATCACAGCCAAGCGCTCTCTTTCTGAAACTTGTGACATTCCTTCTGCTTCAGTTCACCTCCTGTCTCCTTGTATGTTTTCCCCTCATATCTGCTTTAATTTATGGTGCTTTACTAGAACTGGGTTACATGATACAAATAGATTGTAATACTTCTTTGATATGTGTATTTGTAGACCAATTATCTTCCTACCCCAATTTGATTAGGGGTGTTGTGCATTATTTGTCATTAGGGGTCTTCTTCCGCCTCTAGCACAAAAACTGCAATTCCATAATTCTCTGATGCTATGCAGGCCTCATATAAATGTCATTGAACTATTGTACTGCTTCACTATAAGCATACTGCAGAATTGTGGGTATAGTCCGTACTTATATTGGTTTCTGATTGTTTGTTTTCCTTTTTTTTTTGGGAATCTTGATCCTTCTTTCCATGTAGTTCTAGCTTGTTCATTTTATATGCCCAAAACAAGCTAATTGCTTTTTATTTTTCACAGCTTAGTTTTCATTATTGTAGCTTAGTTTCACAATGCTAACTGTAATGTGTGGGCTAGGACCATGACAATGCTACTCTTCTGCACTTCCAAACAATAATCACAACCGCATGGGCGTGTAGACCAGCTAGCAGCACTCCCTTTCTGCACGTTACCTACGACTGTGTTTAAAAACCACTTGTTCAGCATGAGATTATCTGCTTAAATTACTTTCCAAAGTGGAGTTCAGACAGGTTTATAGCGAGATGCATGGTCAATTGTCTCCAATACACCTGCTGCATACTCCTCCAAGGCATGTTCTCTTTGTTTTAAAAAAAGGCATGTTCTCTTGTTTTAGATAGGCCGGGGCAGTACACCTACACAGATGTACAGTACACATTACACTCTCTCGTCTCGTCAAATGAAAATGTGTGACGATGCATTGCTGCGTGGTGCAGTAGATGAGTATAACAGTACTGTAGAGTGTAGGTGTGGCAGTGGCGCAGTGCCAACTACTACCTCGGCCCTGTCTCCTCACTCGTCACTACAAGCTAATAGCTTAGTTTTCATTGCTTTTTATATCGATTTTCACAGCTTAGTTTTTATTTCTCTCCTGTTTCACAGTGCACTACTAATTGCTTAGTCACAGCCTCCCAAGTGATAGCCTACAGCACCACTACAGGTCATGTAGAGTGAACTTTGGGAATACCCTCTTCAGTTTATTTAATATCAATATACTTGCTTTTTAAGAATATATAAATGACTTATTTAGGTAGACATTGTTGCCTAACGAATGAAAATTAAACTGTTGTAGCTATGCTTCTGCTATCTGCATATTTTGTGTACCTACTATCTGTATGTTTGTAGGTTGCAACTTATTTTCTTGAATTTGTTGTTATATCCCTTTGCATGTTTGTACAATTGTAGTTTAATATACCTCTGCCGCTATTAATGTAGATTGTTGGTGCAAGATTGTGCTCTTGAAACTGCTGCATCTCTATGTATCTGCGTCATCTATATTGTAGAACTGAATTATGTGTTGTATTGTGCTACTGGTCTGCTATCCATTTAAATTTCTTTTTTTTGTTGCTGCTAATGATGTCTAAAGGTCCGGCGCACCTAGGAAAGCTGGAAGTGTCGTCACCCATGGGGGTCTACTCACCCGCATGGTCGCGCAACCACCTATTGGGGAATCCACCTCGACCACTGTGGCTTCCTCGGAAGCAAGCGCGGCAGCCTTAGGGACGCTGACCCCGAGCTCCGGCCTGCTCCCTGCTCCGCTCACCTCGACGGATCTTGCGTCAAGCGCCCGAGGCTAGCCCTTCCCCTCCCTCCGGCTTTTCCTGGCATTAACACCTTCAGCAGTGTGTGTTATAAGTGATGCTTGAAATAGGAGAGAAGAAACTAGCACTACTTCTCACACTGTGACAAGCAATGCCAACTTCGAGGTGGTGTTTCAAAAAGCAGGAGGGAGGCACCGCTACCAGATTCCTAAACAACAATAAATCTGGTGTAGCAAACACACTGACAGGAGAAAATGAAATGCATTTTTTTACTTCAATGTGAGCCCAGAGCAGTAGATAGATTTGATGCCGAGTTCGATGAACATTGCAGTAGCTGAAGATCGATGGCTATTTTCCAATGTCTCTTTTTTTTCTAGCATTACTCTCACATTGCGGAAGGCCTAAGTGGTCCTCAAGCCGGCCTGGCATAGCCCCGCTTCCCGTGGCTAAGCCTGGGCAAAAATAACCGAAACCGAAATAACTGGAACCGAAACCGAAAGAACCGGTTCCTTATTTTGGGGAACCGAAATAATCGAAGAAAATTTGATTCCTACTCTCGGTTAACCGAATTAATTGAATTATACTTTATTTATTTGTATTTTGTAATAATTATGTTTGTTTCATGTTTGATTTTCATATTTGAACTGCTACTTATTTGTGTTAATATATTGCTAATGTCCCTTAATGAATTATCAATATTAAAAATAGATATAATGTTGCATAAATTTGCTTTAAAACATATATATTTATTGTTGATTTGACTTTTTCTCGAAATTTTGGTTAGTTCGGTTAGAACAATTGGTCGGTTCCAAAAAATTTTGGGAACCGATCGATTCCTATTTTCTGGGAACCGAATTTCTTTAAAAATCGAAGAACCGAACCGAGAAACGAATGCCCAGGCTGACCCGTGGCGTGCTTTTCTAGATAGCCAGACATAGAAAAAAAAAACTCCGACAGGCTAGGACTAACCGTCTCTTTAGCCCATGGTTCTCCTAAGGGCGTATCCAACCGTATAAGCTAGTACTAGCTCTTAAGCTCACTCATATGGTGGAGAGAGATTATCTTGAATATCGTGTTGTAAGAGAAGAGTGCTACAAAACTATCTCTTGTCTCTTGCATTATTTAATGATGATTAAAAAAATTATAAGATAGCAAACGCTCTAATATGTACAACCCGGGTGCCAGCTTGACCTCCGTCGGGCCGTGTCTGCCATGGGCCCATGCCGGCCCGTTGGACATGTACTGCAGGACAGCAGGAGTGTCCACCGTGCACAGCTAGCTAGCACACTCGAGTTCGGCCGGGGCATCCTAACCCATGGCGCACTGCTCGTAGCTGACCTGACACATGGTCAAGGGGTTCATGGCTCAATGACAAAGACCATTGGTTGGGGGATTCTCACCCAGGATTCAAATTTTGGGTGCGACATTTTATTCTGAATTTATTCCAGAAATTTTTCGGCGCTACGTATTAAGTGGTAGACGACGTTTCCGTATGTGGTGACTTCGTGAACTTCAAGATTTGCCGGTTCAATTCTTCGAAAACGCTCATAGGGGTAGGGTTGCGTGCGTGTGTTCATAGAGACGAGTGTGCGTGTATATTCATTGTGTACTGAAAAAAAAGCTAACCTGACACATGCTCGCGGGCTTGATCAGAGTTGGGACCACAGACAGCAGAAACGAATCCCCCACAACCCCTTCCACCAGGTAGGGACCACCCGAGCCTTTTGCCTTTTGCCTGCGCGTTGCGTTGCGCCGCTGGCTTCTCCTGGCGATCAGCGTGTAACCGCTGACAACTCCACTTCCATGCCTGCCTTCATCTGATCATCTCCACGGGTTGTTCGGCGCATGAATTCAGCATTTCTTTTTTCTGCGACGAGGAGCAGAAGCCATCGGGTGTTAGTTTTTTGTTGTAGGTTGAAGTTAATTCAAGTAAAGTCGTCATGGTTGACGAACATGGTGATCGTGGTGGGCTTGAGACGTGTGAGTGTGAGTAGTGTGATAAGTGCGAGGTGCAGCTTCCAGCCGGGCGGAATCAGACTATGGGAGGGCGGGCCCCTACGCAGCAATGATGCTGTTCCCCGGGTCACCTTGCGAACAACCTATTTACCCCTCCGTAAAAAGAAGTTACCTCAAAAGTCAAAAATTGTTAAATTCAATTAAATATATAAAAATACTAGTATTTATAATGCATTTTAATAAGTAACATTAGATCAATAGGGTAATTTATAAACATCTTTAGATGAAAAAAGTTTTTATGTTTTCAATGACCGAAGGAGTATAAAGGAAAAGAAAAAAAAAAATATGAAGCAATTTTGAGTGAAAGCGGTCCAGTTATTAACAGGAAACAAATTCCTATTGATCGAAGGGCGCGAGCTGGGATCTACAGTATACATGATCAGAGAGCGGCGATTCCTCGCAATCTGCTATGGTATCACATGCACGCACCAAGAGAAACAAACAACATCCGGAGTCCGGAGATCGGTCTCGATCATAGCGTAGCTAGGGTGTACGTGCAGCCACTGTAGACATGACACAGTCGGGTTCTGGTTCCCTTGTTGACTTGTGGATCTGATGGGCGGGCGTGGTCCTTCCTGCTGATGAACGAGGGAGATCATGCACTCGACTCGTGCGTCCCGACCGCGTGGGCAATGGCAGCGTTGCCAGCGTACCCAGATATTTCGCAGGCTCTCGCCGACAGAGAGGGCCCACCTGGTCTCGCGCGCGCCGCCACCGCACCAGGTTAACGTGAAGGCAGACATGTGGGGTCCGCGGGCAGTGAAGGCCCACGTGTCATCGGCTTCCATCGCCCGGCAGACCAGCCCAGCGGCAGGCCGTTCCGTCCATGCTGCTGCATGTTCTGTCCGCCTGGTTGTCCAAGATCTCTCTCTCTCTCTCTATAACGGCATCAGCAGCATCACACGCGCGCTGCGCCCCCCTGATCTCTCCTGTGTCTCCATAGAAAAGATTCTCCTCCACGGCACCCTTATACGAGGCAGACGGTGATCGGCGAGGTGAAGCCGGCCCAGTCCCGGGAGGAGGAAAACCCAGTCCCCTCACCCGACCCCGATCGACCGTAGTAAAAAAAGTACATTAGACTAATAATATGTGATGTGAGCTATTAAATGTAAAGTACATGTTATCAGGAGTAATAAAATTGAATTTATAATTTTTAGATTATTCTCCTCTGTGGCTTTGTCGCTATTTTCCTAAACCGCACTTGGTTTTGTTTCCATCCATCCGTGCGGGTGCCAGGTGGCACGGCTAGCCGCACGGAGGAGAAAACAACTACAGATTCTCGGTTTTGCCATAACACACGTAGTACTACTCAACCAGACGGCGTCTCTTTAACTGTTGGTTTCTGTGACTCATAAATTGGACGATGTTGTTTTATTATGAGAGCAATACTATATCACGATCGATAACACATCGCTAAATATGTTCAAACGAACATGATAGAGATGATGATGTGCTCTCTTTTCCTCTAACAACGTTTAACCTTACTCTTTGTTTAGTAACTCGGTGATTAGGTGCTCTCTTATCGTCCTACCTTTAGGAACTAGAGCTAATTTTGGATCTGTCTAGGTGACATTTTGTAGTTTTAGCACATCCTAATGACCGACTTTTTTTTTATGTTTTTAGCAACATTTACACTATCTTATTACTATATTTATACGTATTTCATTAGTGTAAGTTATTGGACGAGCTGATATAGTTTGAGGTTAACACAAATATATGCTAACTTTTCAAAAAAAATATATTGTTATGGTTTTAAAATATCTATACTCTTATAAAGCTAAATCTCACCAAATCCTTTTCCTCTTCATATAAGGTGTCGACCTCATTAGATATTCTATCTCTTAATGCAAGGTGTCTACGTTATCTTCCACTAAGTCTGTGTCATCCCATATTAATTGAAAAATATCCACATTATCTCTATCACGTGGAATAGTTTTAATCTCTAATAAATAACATGCAAGTCATATACTTCATTCATACCAAATTATAAGACATTTCAAATTCATACCAAATTATAAGACATTTCAAATATCTTGGAAAGCCAAAGCATATTAAGTTTGACCAATAATTACAAAGAAAACTATAAAAATTCATACCATCAAATAGGCATACTATAAAGTATAATTAATAATGAATCTAATGACACTTAGTTGGTATCATAAATATTATTATATTATCATATAAGTTTGATCAAATTTGAAATACTTTATGTCTCTAAGATTCTTAAGATATATCTTATAATTTAGGACAAAGGGTGTCCTTATGCTTTTTTTTTGTTTTATTGTTTTAAAAAAATCTCATGATAACATGTGAGATATGCTTCTAGCATAATATAGGAGAAATATATGTCTTCATAAATCATTTTTAAAAAGCATATAAGTTGTTCTCACATTGCGTTGGGACCCACCGTCACCACCTTTTTCACTTCCCTTCCCCTTCCCGTTGCCTTCCGTGAGCCGCACAGCCCCGAGCCCGCGACGGGTCCGGAGGAGCCCGGAGTCCCAGTTCGGCCAGCCGCCGGCGAAGCCGCTGCAGCTGCCCTTCGGCTGCTCGATCGGCCTAGGGGCGGCGGTGGCAGAGGGAGCACGGCGGCCTGGGGCGGCGGCGCCGGAGAGAGCAGGCCTAGGAGCGGCGGCGCCGACCGGCCTTGGGGCGGCAGCGGCAGAGGGAGCAGGTCTGGGGCGGCGGCGGCAGACGGCTTGGGGACTCGGAACTCGGAGACGTACGGTAGGAAGCTGCGCTGGTTGGGAGAGAAAAAATCGGGTGCTGAGTTCCTCCAAAACAACCGAACATCGGCTAGCAATTCTTCTTAATTTTTGTGTGTTTTTTTCGGACTTACTATTTCTAGATCTCATCAGTTTGGTCGGAAAATCCCAGTGCGCAATAATGTGTGTTAGTTCATCTAATTTTTTCTATGCTAGTCATTTTGGTTGGGTTTTTGATTTTTTTTTAAAAAAACTGGTTGGGTTTCGAAAACTTCTTATGGTCTCGATCACCGAAGGTTTCCGGGCGGCCAGAAATTAGCTGGTTCTGGCCTTCTTCCTTAACTCTACAGCTTTTCTTTAACTATATGTACTAGCTGTTTTGATCGATGGGTTTGTTTGCCTTTTTGCTTTTGCAGGAGGCAAAGCTCTCAGGACCCGGATGCAGATGGACGTAGAGACGGTGCAGGCGAGTCCTGCGCTCGCGGCTCATCTTCAGACCTCGCCGGTACGTACGTGTCGGGCTAGTCCGGTCTTGCTACACGTAGACGCTGTAACTTTTGCCAGTTCGATTACCTTTTTCTTTCTGTGATCTGGTTGATGATCTGTTTGCCTTTCCACTGATCTACTGCTGCGGTCAGTTACACTGGTATATGGGATATTGTGCGTCGCTTTATTAGTTGCTTTTTGGGTGATTCGACATTTCGACTGGATGTTTAATTGGGATGTACAGTAAAGTTTATACTGAGATGTATTTGATATATGCTTTGATGCTCTTGTAAGATATATGCAGTTTATTGTCTGTGTGGTAGTTATCTGGACTCAAGAGTTGCTAGGTTAATCAGCTTGATTTTTTGACTGTCGTTAATCAGCTTGTTACTTTGTTAGACTGATCGTGTTCATTTAAGATCAAGTGCATGGATGCTATAGGTAGCCAAAATGGTCTAGTCTTCTCCAACATGATCATCATTGTTAAAATCTGCTGAGTTCATTAACTGTTGCATTTTGAATTTGCTGAGCCGGGGCTTGATTTGGAATGATGTACTTTATTTAGTATTTACAATGTGCCTTATCTGGACTCTGGAATCTGCAATCTGGATCCGGTAGTTAGTTTTGTGAGGGCACAACTACGTACTACTAGTTTGTTCAAAATTAATTATATCCCTTGCATCGGTGGTGTTCCATATATATGTAGCTGATGAGGAAACATGGACGCTAATCGCTAAATGAACAATACAAGCTTGCCAAACTAAACAGCCTGGGCTTGTTGAGTTTCTGTGCTACTTTTTACAGGCAAAGGATAATGCATTTTTTTTACTTTGGGTTCTTTTGTGCAATTGAATGATTGAACACTAGACATTCTACATGTACACATGCTACTAGCTGGATTAGTGTTATTGTTCTTTTTTCACGAAGAGGTGGTGTTGGTTTGTTTTGAATCAATGCAATTAAATAGTCTTTTTTTCGAATAAAGTCCCAGATAGTTGTATAATTTGTCACTGTGTATACTGTACTAGTATAGTTCGTTGCCATTATCATTTAAACCTTTCAAGTTGACCTTGTCAATTAGCTATATACCTAAGTTCTATTTTGGTGCATGTGTATATAAATATGTAAGTCTTTTCATATATGGTGATATACACTAACCATGTATTTGAATCAGAGAACTGGATCAGCAGTCTTGCATGTTAAAAAGTAGACTCCATTTGCCAGGTTGTTCTATAAGAGCAGAAAAAATATGTTCCCTTTGCATGTAAATGTCTCTTTTCATTTCTGTTGCTGTAGTGGTACATGCTGTTGACTGCTGTCTGTCTTTCACAAGGCTAGGTTCTCCCATGCACGCGCACTGCATGCTCACTCTCCGGAAAGCTTAACCATTCCAGTATAGGAGTATATTTTTCTTTTCCAAGAATCATACACGTCTGGGTCTCACCCGTTGTTTCTGTGACCATTGCACATCACAAGAAGCCACAGGTGAGCAAGTACTACTTCAAGAAGAAGACCAGTAGGAGCCATAGCAGAAATGGCAAGGATGATGGCAACCACGACTCCAAGATCCAACCCAGGTCGCCCCTGAGCAGACAGAGCCTGACCTTCGACGCCACCCCTACCTACCATGCTGGTGAGCACGGCTGGGCATATACGATGCAACACAGAAACACTATTCTTCATGCCACACGCCACACCCACCTGACACTTGTGTGAATTGGTGTGATTTCCATCAGGTGCCTTCTACGAGATTGACCACGACAAATTGCCCCCAAAATCCCCAATCCATCTGAAATCCATACGGGTGGTAAAGGTGAGGTTTTTGTTTCTGGGATTCAATTGCTGCTCTCAATTTCTTAATCTGTTTGTTTAGCATATGTTTGATCAAGTTTTGTTTCACCTGATGTCTGTGCCTAGGTGAGCGAGTGCACAAACCTGGACATCACTGTGAAATTTCCGTCCCTTCAGGCTCTGCGCAGCTTCTTCTCCTCCTACCCGGCACCTGGCACCGGGCCGGAGCTAGACGAGCGCTTCGTCATGAGCAGCAACCACGCTACACGCATCTTGCGCCGCCGGGTGGCCGAGGAGGAGCTCAAGGGCGAGGTGCAGCATGACAGCTTCTGGCTCATCAAGCCTCGGCTCTATGACTTTGCCGTACCTCAGAAGGTGCCGTCACGGACATCGCGCCTGCCACCGCCGCCCGCTCCACCTGCAGCTACGCTGGGGCTGGCAGCCGACTCCTGCCTACTCACCACATTGAAGTGCGATGGTGCTGGTTGGGGTATGACACGCCGCGTCAGGTACATTGGACGGCATCGTGATGAAGCTTCCAAGGAGGATAGTGTTGATGGCTATGACACAGAGTCCAGCATCAGGGAGGTGCAGCAGCCTCCAGCAATGCAGGAAGTTAAAAGGAGTGAAAGAAACTGTAAGAGGAAGCGGGAGGCAGAAGGGAGCAGCAAGGACAGGAACGAAAACGAGGGCAAGAAGAATAACAAGGTTCAGGGCGGCAGCAAGAAGAGCAAGAAGGGTTCGAAGAAGGCCAAGAAGCGGACCGTGGAATCCAAGGACGGTGACCCTCGGCACGGCAAGGACCGGTGGTCAGCCGAGCGTTACGCCGCAGCAGAGAAGAGCCTGCTCGACATCATGCGCTCCCGTGATGCCCGCTTCGGTGCACCGGTGATGCGGCAGGTGCTGCGGGAGGAAGCCCGCAAGCACATCGGTGACACCGGCCTCCTTGACCACCTGCTCAAACACATGGCTGGCCGGGTGCCGGAAGGCAGCGTTCACCGGTTCCGTCGCCGGCACAATGCGGATGGAGCCATGGAGTACTGGCTTGAGCCGGCCGAGCTTGCTGAGGTACGGCGTCAGGCCGGTGTGTCTGATCCATACTGGGTGCCACCATTAGGATGGAAGCCAGGTGATGACGTGTCCCTTGTCGCCGGCGACCTTCTAGTCAAGAGGCAGGTTGAGGAGCTCACCGAGGAGGTCAATGGCGTAAAAAGGTGTCTCTTTTTGTACTCCTTTTATCTGTCTGCACTCTGTAGTATGTAGTTTTGTTGCAAATCAAGCCACCAGTGCTACAACCCTGTTAAGTTCTTACATAGACAACGGATTTCTTCTGAGTTTTATGTTAAGTTATTCTTGTGGTGGTGTGTGAAGGCAAATGGAGCAGTTAATGTGCAAGGACGGTGGGGATTTCGATGCAGAAAGAGCCTACAATTCATTGGAGGTATGCAAAGGATCAACTCCTTTACCCTGTTACCCTCTTACAATTCGTTGTTCCCTTTACTTTTTTAAGGCTGCTGCTTCTGATTAAACTGAGCAATATGTGGCAGTGGCACTGATGTGCATATTTCTGTATATTTGGATATTTAGTTGCACCTTTTTTTTTTGGGAAAATCATAGGCATTAGAGCATTTTCCATGTTTCTGTATGCTGGGTTGTGCAAGTCATCTGTACATCATTTTGTCTATTGATGGGAGGTTTTTTGAAGTGCTAGAATGCTAGTCCTGGACTCTCGGTTCAGTTTCTCTGATGTTTCATAATGCTTGTTATCTGTAAGATCATAGCAAACTCTTTGTCCAGTCTCTGAAATTCTGAATCCAGGATGTACCAATGTAAATGATCTGACTAGCATGAGATACACTTTTTTCTGTTTTACTTCTCACATTGACTATACTAAGGAACTGATAGAAACTTTTTGGCATGCCCATTTTGGATGCACTAATTGAAGCTTATCAAATTGTTTGTCAGGAGAAGTACCAGCGTGCTGTGAGGGCTAATGAAAAGCTTGAGAAGCAGGTGTTCTGTTTGAAGGTAAGAAAATGCATGCATCAACATTGTCTACTACGAAAAAATGTGTGAGTTAATTTCAAATAAAATGAGAACCGAGAAAACCATGCCTGTTACCAATTTGTCTTCAACAACTTCAAACAAAATGAGAACTGAGAAACCATGCCTGTTATTGATTTGTCTTCAGTTATTCAATTTACAGGGAAGTTAGTTATGACTTTGATATCCTCGCAAAAGAAAAAAGCCATGTCTTTGCTAAGTTTGCTTGCTGCATTTACAGAAACAATCTTGCCTTTTATTTTCAGGACATGTGTGAGAATGTGGTTCAGATGAATGGTGAGCTGAAGAAGGAGATGTCATCCTTCAAGGTACATTCATGCAGCTGGCTATGACATTGACAATATCTTTATCATCTGTAACAACATTTATTTCTCTGCATACTTCGCATGCTAGCTCCGTGCAATTCGAATACAGTTAGTGAACCACTGACTAATTTCAGGAGCATATAGCTGACAAGAATGATAAGTTAGAGGAGCAGATTACCTATCTCTCCAACTCCTTCCTTTCTTTCAAGGTAGCTCTTTGCACTGCAATGCACTGTTTTTTGTTGATTTTGCTCAGCCTGTGCAAATGTACATTTGCCATCATCCGTGAGGTTAAGTAAACAGAATTGGGTGGTGCAGGATCAGCTGGTACTGGCTCTGAAGATGGGAACAGAACGTCAGCTAGAACTGGCTCCTAGTGAAGCTGTTCCCCGCACAGCGCTGTGTGTTGGTTCCGGTGACCAGATAATCTCCCGGACAGACGGCATAGCCATCCAAGGCGGTCAAGACAGGCCGGTAAGGAAGAGCAGCTTCCATGTCTGCAAGCCTCAGGGCACGTTCCTGTGGCCGAGCATGGCATCCGGCATGACTATCAGCGGGGGCGCCAGCAGCAGCTGCCTGGCCGCTGCCACACCAGGCCAGGGGATTCCTCGCAGCACCAGCTGCCCAAGTAGCGCCGGGCCGGGGCTCCCGCGGTCATCGCGAGCCCCAGTTGAGGTGGTGGCGGCGGCGGGCGGCCTGGACGAGCACATGATGTTAGGCGCCCTCTTCTCTACGCCGCCCTCGGCATCGTCAACCAACGCCGCTACCGCCGCTGCCAAGCTGCAGCTGTCCCTTCCCAGCCCGAGGTCGCCGCTGCAGCCGCAAAAGCTGTTTGGCACTGTTACTGCTGCTGCTTCTGGGTTTAGTCCTCAAAAGCTGATGCATTTCTCCGGACTGACTCTACGCCATGTGGTAAGTCTCGTTATCCTATGGTTCTATAGTCTGACATGATTCTGACAATTAGTTCATACTGGCCTGCTGTTCCATTGCTGTCAGCAAGCATTAGTACTACTAGCTAACCAATCAAGAAACGTGCAAGCTGATTCATGTTCAACTGATCGTGGACTGTGCAGGACACCACGTCGTCATTGTCCGGGGCCAGCGGTTCCAGCCTGTTAGAGGGGATGTTCGATGCAGACACCGGCGGGATCCGCGCGGTGGGCACCGAGCTGGCCCTGGCTACTCCATCGTGCTGCTGATCAACTCCTACCTCTCCACTTCAGGATCATCACCACTTCCCCATCTGCAAGCAAAGCTTTGGATGGTTGGCCTCAGGGTGCTCCAATTTTCTTTATTTCTTAAGATAACGAAGGGGAATTGTCGAATTGGGAAACATGTAGCGTAAACACAGAGACACACAAAAAAGGGGGGAATAGGAACTCTCTTGAGCAGTCTTGGTGGCATAGTTCGTAGCTATCTCAGGTTCTTTCGTCAGTTTGTAGTTAATTTTCGTCCAAGCTTGTACTGCTGCAAGCTTGACATGAGTCGCTAGTAGAAGTTGAAGTAGTTGCATTGGATTGATCTCTTCAGTAAGTTAGTTGGGTATAGTCGTCTGTCAATGGTGCATGACACATTTGGAGTTGAGATGTGTCAATTTTGCTGGCTCCATTAGGGTATATAGAGTTATATAGAATATATCCGGCCGTCTTGTATGCCTCGTTGCACAACAAATGAAGTGTGACCAATTTTTTCGGGCAAATATATATTGGTGATATATTTAATTTCCCATTACAATCTCTGCGTTCTTGATGTTGATAATAAGCACAATCATATCCACAGGTCATGCCTGCATACATGCTGCTACCTTGTAATTATTATTGTTCACATAGGTGATCGAATTGGAATCTTTTTAAAACCGATTAAAGTCCATTTTTTTGCCTCGAATCTGATGTGTTTTTTCTCTCTCGTAGATGATGTGTTTTTTTTTCTCTTAGATGATTTTTTTTCTCTTAGATGCTGTTTGGTTCCTCCGAATTGAAAGGAATTGGACAATAATCTAGTCTAGTAATGAACCAAGAAGCAATTTCTAGATATTAATTTTAATTCTCATAAAATCCAAACATGATTGGATGAGCTAGGGCTATATAGTTACTAGTTGCGTTAAAAGTTAGCTCAAATTAGATAAAGTTGGCTAGCTGAAGACTTGTCTAGAAAAGCTAGACCACTTGTTATTGGCTCTCCTGTTTAGATGCTAATTTGCGCTAATTTCAGCTGGCTAGTGATTAACCCTCTATCCTAATAGGCCCTTAGTTGCACACCGACGAGAGTGACTTTCTGACAGACAAGCATTTTTGCTCAGATGGATACGGGATAGCACATCAGACCGAAAATTGACTTTCAGTGCGGTGCGGTACGGTAAACATTTTTGCTCAATAAATGTCATTAAGTGTGGGTGTTCGATGGCTCTAACTAAAAACACAAAAATAATGCAGAGATGACGTAATGGTTTATTGTGGCATGGGCTATCGGAGCTCTACGTCTAGCAGCAAATGATCAAGAGCACCTAAAATCGAGGGTTACAATAAGACTGTGTACGAGATTTGGGAGAGGATCGCTTGGTGATCTTCTAAGCTCGTCGGCGGTGAGGCCTCTCTTTTGGCGAGGAAGAAGGCCGGCGATGGGAAGGAGCTCTCGGTACTCCTATCGGTGCATAGCCACCTGAGTTCGTCGAGATTACTATGTTTGACTCTTGTTTTGTCGTCCTCCCCCTCTCTAGGGTCTGACCTCTCCTTATATATTGAGGTTAGTCGGGTACATGACGGTTTCGGGGATTTAGTCTATGGTCTACATGCGTGAAGCATCATGTTCCTAGTGGTTTCGATGATTAACGACAATTAGAAATTATTATGGCTAATGTGTGTTTTACAGAGGCTATGCGTAGCTTCGCCATAGTGATCAACATGAATGGACATCAATGGTTATCACTTAGCCCCCAAGATGGATATCGTTTCGGATTTCAAAGAGTCATGATGAAGACCCTAGAGTGATAGGCTAAGTGTCATAAGGAGATGAAGGACACTTAGTATAGATAGGTCTCTATTTGATCTTTGGCCGGACTATAAAGAAGGGCTGAGACTAGTAGCTTGACTTAGGAAAGCTTCATGACTTAGGTGTGGTGCACACTTGACTTCCTTAGCTCTAAGCAAGTCTATGGTGACCATAAGATAGCCAAGAACAACTTCCGATTTCATCGCAACGAAAACCAAAGTTGAGAGAGAGCCTCTGTGGGCGCCAGACGCTGACGCATGCATGTAGTCGCATCTGTCGACCAACACAGAGAGCTCCAGAAACGTCCAGTTTGCGACAGACGCGTCTGTCGCATGGGCGTCGGACGCTAGCGAGCGTCTGAGAATATTTTCCAGAAACCCGAGAGCAGCGAGTTGGCGCCAGACGCTGAGGTGCAGCGTCTGTCGCCAAGCGTCTGACGCCTGCTGACGTGAACAGGAACTAGCCGTTGGGGCTAAGCGACAGAGCGTCTGTCACCCTTCGACAGAGCGTCTGTCGCCAACTTAAAACGCCTGTTTCTCAGCCCGAGGGTTGATTGTGAGGGGGAGTATAAATACTTCACCCCTTGATTCTCCCACCTTGTCTTTGCTCATTTCAGTTGCTGAGTTGCTCGAGAAGGTTGGGAAGAGAGCAAGAGCCCTATAGAGAGAGAGAGTGATTCGTGAATCCATTCATCTTCTCCTCTAGTTCATCCAACAGTTCAAGTGTGCATCCTCTAGTTATGAAGCTTGAGTGAGTCAAGTGAAGATCGAAGCTTGTTACTCTTGGTGATCGACATCACCTAAACGGTTCGGTGGTGCTTGGGAGGAAGGTGATCGCCGGAAGATTATCGGCGGCCCTTCTCCATCGACCTGTGATCGGTTGTGGGCGGTTCACCGAGGCGGAGTGGCGAAGAACCAGCCCGTCGAGAGCACTCTACCCTTGCGCGGGTAGAGGGGGAGCAATACCCTTGCGCGGGTGCTCCACCGAGGACTAGGGGGAGTGTCGACTCCTCGATACCTCGGCAAAACGTCGTCGTGTCACTTTCTATCCCTAGCTCTTTCATACCGCATTACTTACCGCATTGTCCTTACCTTCATTGGAATTGCTACCGCTTTCTAGTTATGACACACTACCGGTAGGCACTAGGGGGTGATTGGCATTGCTAGGATTTCATATTGCTTTAGAAATTTGAAATAAGCCCAATTCACCCTCTCCCGTCTTGGACATCTTGATCCTTTCAATGCGCCAGGGTTTAGGAGGGCGCTGCTGCGGCGTGGATAGACCTTGTCACCTTGGTATTGTTGAGGAGTTGGAGAAGCCCTAGGCGTTGTAAGGGCCGTTTGGGAGTGCTCCGTGGAGCTGATTCTCATGGAGAATCACCCCCTGACAGCCAAACAGATTTATAGTGAGAACTGATTCTAAGAAGTGATTCTCTAACATGAACTAAGAGGCTAAGAGCTGAAAAAAATAGCTTCACCGGATTCTGTGAAATGATTCTTCATAGTGATTTCAAGAGTTTAGGTTAAACAATCAAAGAGAATTAAATTTCAGACACAGAATCACTTCACCAGTGAATCAGGAGCACAACTCTACCAAACAGATCTAAGGCTGCATTTTTCAGACTATGTCCGTCAAGCCATCTCGGACTGAACTGGCCTCCACCAATTGCACCCTATGGAGGCTTCTTGATGGCGAAGGTGTTCAGCTTGAGGGACTGATGAGCGGGCCTACGAGTCTAGAGCCTCTAGAGGTTTTGTCCTCTTGTGTCATGCCTCGTGGGTGACTTTGTCAGAGAAGTGGATGACTGCGCTGCTCCCGTTGGACAACGCTAAAGAACCCCCGAGCCTTGAGCATTCGAGGCACCGGCACCGAGCTCCGGTTCTAGTTATGCTAGAGGAAAACTAGATATGCTTGAATGTTCTATACTCTTACCTGATTGCACCCTGATGAATTCAAAGATTTGTTTTCTGCTGCTGTTCACATCATATACCGTGAAGTTGCAGAAGATTACGTGCCAACAAAAATAGTTTATGTTTGATCAAGTGTTTAATGTAGTGTTCATATTTATGTCTCTAAAACAATTTATTATGAAAATATATTTCGTAATTAATCTAATAATATTTACTTAAAATTATAAATATTGATTTTTTATCTATAATTGGTCAAATTTATAAAATAGTAAAACATGACACTGCATTAAAATTGCATGTTTTCGTGACCGGGGGAGTACTTGTTTTCGACATGGAAATAGCTATGCTTATTAGTCGTATTTGACCTTGTTCCTTCTACGGCCAAGCAACCTGTATGCAGAGATGTTCTTGATAGAAAAATCAAATTCAGAGATGCGCACAATAAATAAAGAAGTCAAAAGGAAGAACGGGACGGACATTCAATATATCACCTCAAGCGCAGACAATTTTCTACAACCAAAACACAAGTCACACACCTTCAGACCCAATCCTTTTCAGATCACATTGCACTAAAAGTTGCGAGCCATCGCTTTTGACTAGGAAGAAAAAGCACAGCAAGAACCATGATCTTTTCTTCCCTGCAATCCGTCCTTCCTCTCCCTCTCGCTCTCCCAATATCTCATGAGTGACAAGATTACAGAAGAAGAGGAGGATTACAAATTATGCAAACTTTACAGTACAGAAGAAATCTAACAGCTATTTGCACAGGAGTTATGTGCTCTGACACTGCAGGAAGTTTTGGAATTCTTCATGCTCTGATACAGCATTGGAAATAACTGAGGAACTTCTTCCTTCCCTGCATCGATAGCAATAGATTGGAGTTATTAGGCAGTCTTTGGCACCGCCGGTCAATTACGTGCAAGATTGGAAGAAACATCACTACAGTTGGTCAATCATAAGCAATGGAACACATGATGGTAACACAAGAGAAAGTTCGGCATAAGACATTGAAAATGTCATGTTGAGATTCTGAATTGAAAATGTCATGTTGAGAATATGAAGAAAATGTGGAATAAGTCAGACTACGGGTCACTAATATCAGTGAACAACACATTGGCACACACTTTACGAGTAGTTAACTGTGGCTGCAGCACATCAACAAGATAGTAAACCAACAATATAAGTCATCACCACCTGAAAGTAACGAGCCACACTATTTTTCTAGAAGGAAAAAAAGACTTCATTTAATCGTGGCCAACTAAACTATGTCTAGTTTGTTCTATTTAAAAAAGAGCATCTATAACCACCTGCACTAATCACGCTCTTTGGCAATTCGATCCCCAAAAGCTGCTCATATCCTTATTAATTCAAATCATTTTAGGCCGCCACATCACTGCCATCTACTGGTAAGGTTAGCTAAAATTGGACTCATAAAAGGAGCACCCATGGGAGGTCGTCTAGTATCTGTGTAAACCCACCGATCTAAGGGTCTGTTTGGAACACAGGAATTTCAGAGGAATTACGCAGGAATTTCACAGGAATCAGTTCATTTTCACAGAAAAAAGTAGGAACATGAATAAATCCCACGTTCAAAAGTTGATGCACACGTGAGTGCTGCCAAACCCATCAACTCCTGCTTCCCACAAAAAGCTTCCACTGATGGATGACGTTGTTGTACGCCACCGGGTAAAAACATAAATCTGATTTATTTATTTTGCCCAGATAACCTTCTCCCCACTCCAAATGGACAGGATCAGTACAGCTAACGATTTCAGACAAAAGCAGATTTGGAGGCTAGGAAGACATTGATGAGGCTGTCTCTTTCATCCAAGTTTAGACAAGCACTACTACTGCTACTACTATACACTGCATGCGCATAATTGGATGCATTAGCCAGTTGTATCTGCAATTGCCGCATCAGAACTTAGGCCAGTGCATCGCCCCTGGATTACTGATGTGGTTCATGACAATTGACAATTCTACGGATGTGATGGTACTAAATTGGTCCCATCTCACACGCATTAATTAACAAATATAAAAAGTTCACTCAATTTTAACTAGATACTGGTAGTTGTACCGTGTATTAAATTAAATCTTCGATTTTGAAAAGGTCGATCAAAACATTCCAATCCATTTTGAAGTCTAAACATACTTTTTGGTTACTTCAGTTCCACGCCCTGCAACCAAAGCAACCGGATTTGGGTAGGTGAGGGTGAGCCATGAGGCGTGAGCGAGACAAGGTGAAAGAAGGCACTCTCTCGGCCTCCCTCACAAATCAAGGGCGGTAATAACAAGCTCTGCTGGGGTATGGGCGCTAGTGGTACGAGTGGAAGACAGCTGATTAATCCTGAGTTGTTACCGTTGGGGAGTCGTCGTGCAGCGGCCGGCGGTGGTCATCGTCGGCGACGGCGGCGGAGGACTTGGGCGGCTGCGCCTTGCTACTCTGCTGCTGCTGCTGGAGGAGGTCCTCGTCGCCACCGAGGCTGGCCCTGGAGAGCTCCCGCTTGTTCTGCTTGCGCATCTCGCGGATCTTGGAGAAGTCCATGGAGTAGTCCGGCACGGCGCCGTTCTTGACGTCCCACTCCCCGAACGCCGGCACGGTCATCCACCCAACCTGCTGCTCCTGCAGGAACGGAAAGCAGCAGCCCGATTCAGATTGTTGCGCCGCCCAGATGAGGTCAAAATACGGGACCGGCAAGACGGACGGAAGGAAGAGCAAGTAGCTCAGAATCGAGGCGAGATTTCCCCCCAAGATCTCAAGAAAGTAAAATAACTTCGCCAGGAAGCATGCTCATACCTCGTTGCGGTTCTCCATGAACAGTAATAAGTTTGTGACTGTGAGCGCTGCTGAATGCTGGAGGAAATCAATCAATCGGAAGCCGTGGCCCGTGGCAGCAGCAGCAGCAGCAGCAGCGTCGTCCCAGGCCAAGGACGGAGACGCCGGTTATAAAGCGGAGAGGCGTTACGGCGATGCTACCTGCCTCTGCCTATGGCCGGGCCCAAGCCGACGGACCGCGGACGGACTGGGACTGGCACATCGGGCGCGTGAGCCGCCGCCCGCTTCGGAAAAAGCAACGGGAATTGCTTGAGAGTGGGGCCCGGCACGAACCAAAAAGTGGGAAAGGTCGGCCACAACGTGTCGGCATGGAAGCCACAGTAACATCCGTCAACGGTCAGCGGCGACCCTCGTCCATCGACCCGTGTGCCTTTTCCTTCTTTTTTTTTCTGTTTATTATTTATTTATACCGCTATATATTTCTCTTTCCCTACTAAAATACTACGAGATCTCTCTATCCGATCCGGTACATAAAGAATGTATATTTCAGCATCTCTGCATAATCTTCTAAATTTTGCTCTCTAAATCAATATTTAAAGAGTCATTTAAATAAAAAATATTTTTAGATTTTTGTATGCTTCAATAGCTTCTTCTTTATATGCTGTGTGTATTTTAAGAAGCCATCCTCGATTTTATATTTGAATGTTCAATAAAGAGATTGTTCAATGATATTTTTATCAAAATCTTGATTTCTATATATTATAAATGATATAAAAAAACTTCTTACGGTTGTTCTAAGGTTAGCCTTAGTAAGATTTTATGAAAATTTGTTTTAATGCAGTTTTATAGATATTAAATATGTTGACATGACATAAGATATTTTTTTGGATATAAAAATATAAGAGCATCTTGAATAATATTAGGACCAACGCCCTTTTTAAGTGATTACCGTCTCTAGATGATACTACACTAAGGACTATTAGGGCATGTACAACCCACAGACAGGTAGTCGCCTCTATAAGTCTAGAATATGATGTAGAGACAGTTAAAAAGACAAGCCATACAACCCAATACCCATAGACAGGAGTTGTCTACAAGCAGTTTAATGTTGTAGTTAAGATCAATCATGAATATCAATTTGTATATAACTATGTGGTCATTTGATAGAAAACGGCTAAAACATAAATAAGATGAACATAATTACAATATTTTTAAAATCATCAACATAATAATTATATTTCAAAGCTAGAAAAATAACAAGTGCATAGATGCATAAACAGAGGGAAGGAGCAGCTTGCCATGACCTGGCAGCTGATTCAGACTCTGGTTAGCGGGCTTGCCTTCTGGACTAGCATCAAATCGTTCACATGAGCACGAGCACTAGTATTGCTGAAGACATCAACAAGAGGCAGAGGTGCCGCACCAGCCTGACAGCCCCACTGATGCTCGATCTCGCAACTATCATTTGAGCTAGTGGTGAACGCAGCAAGAGACCCTGGGCCGCCGCCGCCAGAGAGGCAGCCCCCATCAGAGCACTCCGTCAACGAAGATTAGCTCCACCACCGTCTCCCCTTTCGACTCCAATTTCCACGCGCCCTCTCGATCCGCCACTTCTTGCCCTGTCCATCGTCCCTGCCTCCACCAGCGCGTACACCTGACACCGCTCCCGCATGGCCACCGTGGCAACGACGCCGTCGAGCAAGGGCGCAGCCTCATCTCACACCAGCACGTACGACAACCGCCGGCGTGGGTGGGGATTTTGGCGCGGAAGATATTCTCCCGCGCGCACAACCTGATCCGCACGTCATCCGCTGGAGACGATGATGCAGTACAACGCTTCCTCCTTCGGCGAATGGATCTGGGAGCACGAGCCGGTCTCGTCGCCTCGCGAGACGACGGCCTCGCTCGTCTTCTCGGTCTCCAGGGTGTTTTCTGCAAAGAATACGACATACAGACGGGGTGAATCGCCCCGTTGTACATGCCCTTAGACTACCCACGGTGTGCTCGGTGCCAAGAAAATTAATTTACGTGCCATGAACACCGATGCTCAAAACTCTTGCGCTGCACAACGTTTAACATCGATGACTCAATGTCCATCAACATGTGGGCCAAACCTGTCAATGATCCTGTTAGTCAAATGTTTCTGCATGTGCATAGCGTGAGCCCGATTGAGAAATCATTTTTTATTTACCAAGCATCGGATCATCTTCTTGTCTCGATACCTGAAATTTGGGAGTCAGCATCACTTGCTGCAATGTGATGAGCCGATGCTTGAAGCTTCTCTCTTGTTTCAGTACCGTAAAACTCATACGTTGTGGGTACTCTTAAATTGGACACATCTCTTAATCGATCATTCCAATACATCTTCCCTAAGATGTACTAAAATACCAGTGTAGGATAACAGAACTGGTGTATAATGTGATGAATGTATTAGCCTGAGCCTTGGGGCTGTATATATAGAAGTACATGACTTGGAGGGCAAGAGACCTCTCCTACAGATATGGTAGGATACAGATGCAATCCTAATCTACCTAATATAGAGATATTCCCTACAGATATGGTAGGATATGAATGCAATCCTAATCTACCTAATATAGAGATATTCCTAATATACTCTAACAACCAGCCTTCATCAAGATCAACTAGAGAGAGAATATGATACAATAATCTTACGTCGTTATTAAGGGCACTCACAATGCAGACTCTATCATATAGTCTAATCCTATTTATTACCTTGAATCTTGTGGACTTGGAGTCTAAATAAGACTTGGAGTCTTGTTTTTTCACCCTCTCTCTTCTATAAATATATTGTCACATCAGCAAAATACTATAAATTAGTGGTAATAAATAGTCTTGGGACTCTATGATAGAGTCTTGCATTGTGAGTGCCCTAATTACCGAAACCCATTAGAGGTCCGTCAAGGTTAAGAAATAAATTGGTTTGGTGTCGGTTGGCTCTATGGAGTCTGGACGAGATGTGCCCACCGTTAGCCTGCGAAGCTGCCATCAGTGCAATAATATTTTATTACTCGCTCCCTCCGTGTTGAAATGGTATCCACAGTGATCATAAAGCCAGCTAGCTACCGATCCAATCGATTATCAATCTGTGTTGTCTAGCAATGATCGGAGGACCTTTCAGGCGCAGATCACGCGAGATAATTGCATTGCAGGCGGGTTCAGGATGAGGCGCAGCCATGGTGCTGTAATTTCTGAAATTTGTATGATTGTGTTGGTGATAACTATACTACAGTACGTAGTAGGAGAATCAGTGGATAACCAACGTTTAGTTAGATGCTCCCTCCGATCCGGTCCAAAATATTTTGCACGTGAACTGTGTGAACGTGCACGGTCGTCCTCCATAGCCTGCAAGCGGAATTCAGAAATCGGCTCGTTTGGTTCCCTTGGAACATTTGACAGTTGGAATGATTCACTAATTTGTATAAATAAGCGAGAATGGTTCCTAGGTCCAATCCAGGCTAATCGAACGGATGCTTAAGGTGGTGTTTGGTTCGGTATTTTTGGACCATGAACCATTCACGCTACTATCGTGTTGGTTTGGCTGCCTCGGAGTGGATAACGGAGTGTGACATGATACGGTCCAGTTCAGCGCCAATACTGCTCCTATCCTGCTGTTATCTGATCATGCTGGACGGAGGTATGGTTGCGGATGCCAGCCAAACAAAGTCCATGTTTCTCATAAACTGTAACAGATAGCACCATTATTGATTCAAAACTTCATTGATCATTATCACTGCCTTACATGTACAGTGCTAGCGATGTCATTCAAACAGGTGATCGATAAGGTAAAGACATTATCACCTGGTCGATCTGTGGCAGGTAATTAATTAATCTAACCTTAGCGACGCTGAATCAACACATGCTGCTTTGAACCCTCAATATGCACACCAAAATCTTTTGTGCAGTGGTTGTTGACTGCTCTATCACAAGGAAAATAACACATTGTAGCGGTTGCAAGGTAAAGCGATGAAGAAGCAACAGGCACATCCCTTCAATCAAAACTTAATAATGCATTGGCTCAAAGAACCAGTAATCCATCTCATCTCATAATGGCGAAACAAGGGTTCACTGTCTCACTCACAGAGCGGATTCCATGATACATTCACCCGCACGAACAAAGAACACTTTGACTGGGAGCAATACAGCAAAAAATATACAGCTACATGGAACACAGCTACAGGCCTACAACAACACACATATGCGCTCCATTTCGTGCTTCTCTCAGCACGTCTAGTGCACCTGCGCGGTCCTACAAGACCCTGGGAGCGGAGACCCTGCTGCTGCTGGCAACGACGAAACTGACAGGCGCCTTGGAGAAGGCTGCGGCTTCATGGGTGACCTGGGGACTGAGCCTGAGGACGACGACGATGTCTGCCGTGTGTTGACTTGAGGCACAGCGATGTTGTACTTAGGGTCCTGGAGCTGCTCCAGTTTCTCCACGACCTCGGGCATTGCAGGCCGCATCTTGCCCTCGTTGCGGATGCACTGCAGGGCGATTCCAGCGACAGCATGGGCGCCTTTCTTCGGGTACTGCCCTCCCAACTTCGAGTCCATGATGCGGTACAGACGGCGTTTGTCTCCCAAGTAGGGTTTTGCCCAGTCGACGAGGTTCTGCTCGGATACCGGTTTCGATTTGTCTAGCGCCCGCCGTCCAGTCAGTAACTCCAGTAGCACGACGCCAAAGCTGTAGACATCTGCCTTTACTGAGAGGCGACCTGGAGCATTTGTTTAAACAAGATGATGAAAAACAATCTTATCCAAATAAATTGTGTGTCTGAGCAGATTATCAATTCATTGGTTTTATGCCCACTGCTTATGAATGGATCTGGTTTATGTGAAGGTCTCTTTGTACCTAAATAAATTAGGGAGTTTCCCCTGCTGTGTTCCTTCAAAAGGATTGAAGAAAAGATATCTGAGCTCCCCTCAGATATAACGAACGGAACAGGCTATTTGTTTTGTAATGACATTTTCTTAAAAAACAATTTTTGAACATGACCTCTAGAATCGTCGAGTTAGGTTTTGCCAAAACCTAAAAACTTTTGCATCAAGCCTTTTGAATTGTTGAATTGCATGAAAATGAAAATTTAAACATATTATAAATGTTATTTATATAGGCTAGATTACACACGAAAATAGCAGGAAGGGGAAATATAAAGATCCAATAAGATGTAAACTACACGTCTAATAAGATCTTTTATCAACACAAGAAACTATCTTACCAAAATAGAATATATTTATCCACATGGTTCAAATGACCGGTCATGAAAATTGTGCACATAGGCTGGTTTCTTTCCTAATAAATGTACTTTTGTGAGGAATCCTATTATGTCAAAAGAAAATTACAAACAACCTTCAATGGTGACTCTTAGGGGCCGTTTGGATCCCTTGATTTTGATGGAATTCAAATCTACTTAATGGACTAGGCTATTTGGCTTAGAATTTGACATTCCACAACTTTCCAAAGTTCAAATATAAGTCTATCTTAAATTCATGGGGTGGGAGATGGAAATAGATCCTATATGTCCCAGTTCTATGTTTCTGCCTTACAACTTATAGCACACCCTTCGACTCGCTTCCCTGTAGTACTAGTGCTGCACATAGGTATCTCATTCATGTGACGAACAATAGTATACACATACATTTGACATACAACTATATTAGCTTTATTGATTTGTGCCTAAATTATGGTTATTAGAATATAATTCAATTCCAAGAATCCAAACAGGGCCTTAGTGTTTAGTCATTCTAAGGATATATTATTATATTATATTCACACATACCAAGAAGCAAGAATCACCTCTGGAAAGAGAATTTTGTTTGCGGAGTTTTTTCCATTTTTATAGGTGCTTTATTCTAAATTTGCTACCACCAAGTGGAAATTTGTCACAATATTAATGTTTAGCCAAGGATAATCAATAATATTCTGATCACTGTAATAAATACATTTTATAGCTCAGCAGTTTCTTGGCGTTCACCTTTTAGCAGTTTACTTGTTTTACTCCCAACGTTCAAAAATGGATTTTGAACATATAGACTGCTCTTGTGAAAAACTCATAGTTTTCTAACAAATGGAGTTGACCATCTTTTTGAGAGATGAAAACTCTTTAAGGGCCAAGATATCATACAGAAGATAAGGCACATTTTAGCTAGTCAAAGATCTTAGTAAAAAACCAGAAGCGGTGCTCTACAAAGCATACAGCATCATACCAAAACTACAAATCCAGTAGGTTGGAGTGGTATGTTTGCAAACCAGTTCAATAGTACTGGCATTACAGCAATTCTGGCAATTCTAAAACCATAAAATGAAAAATTAAAAGGTGACACAAAATATTTGGATTTCATTATCATAGCACAGAGGCATGTGATCCTGGATCATAAGTAGATAAGCTTCCAACATAGTCAGAATATGATAGACTAACTCAAACTAAATACCACCTTAGCTAATACAAATTCGGCATTAATAGCTTATATTGAACTTAAGGTGATATAAACAAAATAATGTTGAAGAAATGGCAAGCATAAAGGAATAAACACAACCTATCATTCGGCATGTTTTCATTATTTCAGATATGTTCATGGCTTTTACTCAAATTTAGATTGTTTTCTAACCTGTTGCAACATATTCTGGAGCTGCATAACCTCGTGTGCCCATGACTTGTGTAGAAACATGGGTCCTATCCCCAGTTGGGCCTGCTTTTGCCAAGCCAAAGTCTGAAAGCTTTGAGTTGAACTCCTATATTAATGGACAAAGAAGTTAAAAACATAACAATGTACGGTTTGCCAAAATAAAAGTTTGCTCAGAAAAAGGATAAGTAGACATTTCACGTATACCGAGTCAAGGAGAATGTTTGATGCCTTGAAGTCACGATATATGACTTGGTTCTCAGCGTCATGCAGAAATGATAAACCCTTAGCGGCCCCAATTGCAACTTTGAGTCTTATTCCCCAGGGTAAAGGATCAGCACCTCCTAAGACAACAGAAAGTTTCTGCTGAACTAGGTACAAATAGAAAACTGACAGATTTCAGAAGAAAAGGGTTGCATTAGAATAAAAAAACGTACGTCTGAATAGATGATTTTCCAAACTTCCTTTAGGCATGTACTCATACACCAGGAGTCGGTTATCACCATCTAAGCAATAACCAATGAGTTTGACAAGATTCTGGTGGTGAAGTTGGCCAAGGTAGTCAACCTCTGTCTGCAGGAGAGCAACCCCAGTAAATACAAAGAGGTCTCAAGAAACCTGATAATATGAGCTAAAGCACTGGCAAACCATACCAGCCACTCCTTGTGGCCCTGAAAACCTTCTGGTTTTAGCTTCTTGATGGCAACAACCATACCACTTCCTGGCTTTGAAGGGGCAAGAGTTTGCTCATCAATCCAGCCTTTGAACACATAGCCAAATCCTCCTTCCCCAAGAAGACTATCTGATTTAAAGTTCTTCGATGCAGATTTGAGATCACCAAATGAGAATGCCTTCAAATGTGGCGACGACAAGATTTCTCCTTCTGTCCTAGGAGTAGTAAGCTCTCGACTATCTTTGTATGAGGCCACAGTCCAAGTCGACCGAGTTGATCCACTTTTGACCGTGGATGATGAAATTGATTTGCTCCCTACTTTCGATTGATCTGATGTGTCAACAATAAACAAAAAACAAAATGTGTAAAGCATAGAGTCAATTGCTTGTGGCTAGTTTAATTAATGATCGAGTTCCTTCAATTTTGCAGATAATGTGGTCCAAGACATAAGTATGGTCATGGTAATGGCATACAATACAAATTAAAAAATCAGCAAGATGCAACAGCCACAACCATACTCCTAGCATCGATGAGCCAAACTGAAATGTCTCTAGCTGTCCAAATAAGTAAAAATTCAGGGAAAAATGTTCCTGTTGTCTCCGAAAGACCATGCTAATTCTGAGAAATTGGGGCTGAGCTTATTAACTAATCTAGCTAGGCACTGCCTCGAAGAAGACACTTCACGAGTTGTGCACAAATTGTATCACATAAAGAATCAAATTACAGATTAATTAACAGCCAAGTTCTTACACTTCTAAAAAAAAAAGACAAATGTGAAGACAAAGTGGCCACGCTAAGTAGCAAGACACGATTTGCACACGATAGCATCTATACCTTCCAAACTGAAACTTCTGTGCCTAAACTTAAATCCAGGAAAAAGGTTTCCACCTTTGTCAGACAAGCATATGCTAATTCCAACTTCTAACAATATAAAGCAATGGTGCTGCTCTTTTTTAGAAAATATAACGAGACACTTGCTGCAAAGGCAACTCCATGAGTTGGACCATATTCTATGATTCGAACAACATTATGGCTGAGCGTATTGTAGTACCAATTTGACACCCTCTGCTTATAAGTGGGTAATCGAATCCCAACTGGGAAATGGAAAATGATACTCCTTTAATCTTAAAAAAAAAACTTATTTCCTCTTCTATGAAAGAAATCCCCACACGGTACTGAAAATCAATAGCTATAGCACTCCATATATATAGTAATAATAACTAAGGAAAAGAAGAAAGCGAGGGCACATAGACAATCATACACAAGAATAGGCAGCAAAAGGCTAGCAGCAGTAGCAAGCAACACCCAATCATGGTGAAGGAAAATTCATCCACCAATTAGAACCCAACGGAACCCGTAAGGCAGGAGCGCCCTGTCCAGCCTCCTCGGAGAAGCTAGCCATTACGCCGGATCTGCCTAAGGGATCAGACGAGACGAGACGAGACGAGCACAGAGCAACCAAGCAAGAAACGGTTGCTTAGAAATCCAGCGAGAAGAGGTTCGTGGAGGGTGCACTCACCGGAGGTGTTGTGGTCCACCGGCACCGCTTTGTCCATACAGTTCCCCATCTCCTCCCTCCGCTGCCGCCGGCCAATCTACCGGCGACACATCGACCGATCCGATGCCTCCTGTCCTGGGAGGGAGCTGAGCTGCCACGAACAGCAACGGTGCAACCTCTTGGCACGCGCCTGCGAGAACTCGGCCGGAGTCAACGCCGCCACCAATAGCGCACTCTTCCAGAATCCAATCTTTGGAGGATCTGAGCCGAGCCCGACCGCCACGCCAACCCGCGCCGGCAGAAGAACGTGTCCCCGCCGGAGTCAAGTCAACTCGGCCGGCGGCTGCAGCGCGCGCCCGGAGAGTGTCGTGTGGATGGGGTTCGCCAGGAGGAGGAGCGCGCGCGGGTTGGCGCGGCCGTGGTCAGCCCAAGGCCACCAGGGTTGGAGCGGAATGGAACTGCGGAAGCCGCGAGGAGGAGGACTCGAGGAGAAAAGTGGACTCACTCTCCTACGCGTGAGTCGCTGTCTCTCTCTCTCTCTTTCTCTGAATGTCCGGTTGTCGTGGGGCTGCTATGCTACAGCGGTGGAGTTCGGGAGTAAAGAATTGGCCATGAGCATTGGGTAGACAAGGTTTTATGGGTTTTTAATGCCGGATGTGATCCGGTCTTTGTTGAACAAATGATGAGTTTATTCTTGTTGCTTATTGTGTCAGTGTCAACGTGGTGTAATGCGAGATGACAAAAACAAACACAACGACATTTGTTTTAATGTATACTACTCCAATATTTGCACCAGCTTTTGATATATATATATATATATATATATATATATATATATATATATATATATATATATTCTAAACACGCTATAATGATATTTCTATGGTTTTGTTTTTAGGAAAAACTACCCAAAAAACATATTTTGTACCCATGCGCACTCAAAGTTTTAAACTTTTGCTCACCAAACTTAGATCGGTCGTCTCTGATCATCCATCTACATTTTCAACTTTGTAACGTTGTTCCTCTCTCTTTTTCCGCCAAAAAATGCTCTTCCCCTCTATAATGTTTTGATCTTTTATACACATCTTACTCATTCACTACACGATTCAGTCTTTAGTGGCTCCCAAACATCATCAGTATGCTAACATGCCAAAATTGCGGTCCTCACCTCCCAACATGCGTTATACCTAGTCCCCATGCCAGCCACCATAGTTAGCCACCTGAGAAGCCCAATGGTTCTAAAGAACCTCAAGAATAATGTCCAGCCCTGACATCGTCAAAGACTTGTTGGAGATAGTCATAGATCGTTATGTGCCAAGAGAACATATATTTATCGTTGCAAAAGTTGATTGAGGATTAGCATTTTTTGAGAAAAAAAGATATCGAGAGTTACAAGAAAAAATGCCTCTCAAGAGTTGATGGGCATGCTCCCGTAGGTTGCTATAATATCTACTTTTATATGTGCAAAATTGTTTTGCGAAATGCATTCAAACTACAAAATGTAAATGTATTGGAAGAGCTCATATATATGTGTGCTTTGAGAAGAAGCATGGTGTGAAAAAGCATAAACGTAAAACAATAGGCAACAATGATGCTCCATCACGTTGAAGCTGGTGGACACTACTACAATATACATTCACAATAGGTCAGAATCCATTAACATAGGAGGACGAGCCATCCGCCTATAAGTCAATGCATGTGTTAATCAAGATCTATGGAGAAGGGAAGATGCCCGCCTCTAATCAATAAAAAAATAGAAAGTAACCAAAGTGGGATAGCAGAGTCATTATTGTAGTGACCCATTCACACTAGTTCGATCATTAGTGTGAGTCAAACAAGTGATGGTGAGTTATTGTTTTGTTTGTGACATGAAAAGACATACATATATGTGATTGTGGGCTTAGGGATAAAATAAACACATATAGTCACTATATATATTTGTGATGGTGCTAACCAAATGATGGCATAGATACCTAGCACTGTGCCTAGATTAGATCTATGTTAACATGGATATATGTATGCATACCCTTTACTCCTCTATTGATGTCCCAAAACCTTACCTCCTTATTTAAAACTTGCTAATTCTAGCTTCCCCTAACTCTAATCCCAACCTTCTTGTAGATACCACAAAATCACCCTCCCTTCACCTCTCCTCCCCGATCCAGTAATCCCACAACCACCTCTCCATATTGTCTTCCCTCCTACTCTCTCAAGTCCACGCCTCCTATTTCCATCCCGATAATGTAGTATCATTGGCATTGCCAATGTCATTACACATGTCGATACTTCATGTATATTCATTGTTGTCATCTTCATCCAAGTTGTGTTGCTCTTCATTGTGTTCTTTTTCTTCTTATGTTGCCTTGCCTTCTCACATAGAGTGTAGACGTGTCTTGGATTATAGGTAATGTAAGTGCCAACATAACTTGTTATGAATGAATTTGTAGTTTTGTGTCTTGTGGAGAGTAGATCCTTAGTTATCTATGGACTAGGCTAGTTTATTAATCAAGGTTATGTTCTAGCCATTAGTTGGGTAGCTATGATGATGAAATAGCCATAATTGTATTATTTGTGGTGAATAACTAGTTGGTAATGACGATGAACCTAAATAATTCATGATGAACTAGGTATGCTTAATTTGTGATGACATAGTTACTGATACTATGTATGATTATGATATTACTATGATACCAATAGAAATGCATGCTTGAGATATAATGAATTTCATGATCTAGTAATCTCTAACAGTAATAATAAGTGTTTTAGATAAATTAACTATATGTGATGGATAGTATAAAGTATAGTTATCTTTACTTGGTAGTAATCCAATTGTACTGTATTGTTTGAACTAGACATAGGTAGATGACGAGTAAAGTACATGAAGTAATGAACAAGTAGCATGACATGCATTCATCTTGATACTAATACATGTATCCTTACGAAGTTTTCTCATAATCAATATTATGGATATACATTTTAATTACTTCAATATTACATTTTGAAAGAGAAAACCCAAAGTACCTTCTATGCACACATCTAAAGCAATCGGCTTTGCCACAATTAACCATTTTAGCATGCATAGACCATGAATTTCAACTTGTAGTTTAAATATCAATTGAAACAAGCAAGTTGTGTATTAAACAATGCAAAGGCCATTTTTGTTACATCAACAAGACTAGAATTTTCTTTATATTAGAGAAGCCCATTTGAAAATATCCAACTATTGTATATGTTTGTTTTTTAGCCATGCAACTCTTAATGTAGGAATCTTTAAGCACTAAACTATTAACAACAAACAAATTTGTCACTTATCTGGTTCCAAAAGTTAATGATGAAAATTACAATCCTAGTTACGTGGAAAAAACATCAGGCCAGATTTGTATGGTATTAGTTAATAGATCAATGGTCAAATCTTGGTTTTAGAGTTATGTAACCAAAAAACTTGCATAATAGTTAGATGGATAAAAAATAAACATCTATAAGAATATCATAAAAACCCTAAATGTACATCTAAATTACCTACCTCTTTTGTAATAAAAGAATGTCCCAAAGTACTATATATAGTTCTCACTTCTCCTAAGAAACAGGTGCCCAAAATCAAGCTTTAATTTAGGCGATGTGTGTGGTCATCAATCTTGCTTCAAGATCTGTGTCTATTGAGTGTTTTACTTGTTAATTGTTTTTATGTCAATTCAAATCAAATTTTTGTAATTTCTTACTATAGAAAAATATTTAGAAAATTTATTTATTATTAATTGTCTTTGTGTGAATTTAGAACATAATCTGGCACAAAAACTGAAAATATGTCTAAATATTTCTTCGTCTAAAGGCTCACGACTGTCCTCTAAATAGATGCTATTTTTTAGACACCTGAAAATAGCAAATCCCATATGTCATTGTTAATATAAAAATGATTTAGTTTAAGATATGCATGTATTATGTGTATGTGTCATGGAGAGCACTCGTCTTGAACATTCATAGAGGTGTGATACAAATAGAAAAGTATGAAATGATGTTACAAACAACTGTGCATACATGTTAGGAAAAAACGAACTAATATTACTAGTGAACATAAGTAATTTTGATTAGATATTATATGTACTCTAAATTTGTATACAATATTTTATGTAGATCTCTTAAATTATTAAACTTTGAATGAAATTGAGCACGAGATAATGGACTCGGGAGGGAGTAGTATAATTTAATATATAAAATAGTCATATCGTTGGGTGGAAGGATTGACTTTTTTTAGAAATACCAGAGCTTCATATATTAGTCATGAACGCTATTACAATCAACATTGATTATATCCCTTAATCCAGGCGGGGTTATAAGCCACTCCGCCACTGGGTGATCACTGGGGATACTAGTCGAGCACACTCATGAGCTAATCTATTACAATCTCTGTGTATGCACATTAATTCAAAAACTTCGAATCTCCGGCTGAGATACTCCATTTGTTGCAGTAAGGAGACGATCTCAGATTTTTGCCTTGCACGGTCTAACCATAAGTGGACTAGGACCTAGCAGTCCATTTCCATCTTCAGCTTTCTGACTCCCCTTTCAATCGCATACAACAAGCCGTCATGGTATGCCATAGCTTCTGCAGTCAACGTGTTGAGGCAATGATCATACCATCTCGTTGTGCCGCCACACGTTCTTCCATCATGGTCTCGCAGAACCACCCCCGTTGCTGCAGTACCATTGCCGGCCTAGAAGGAGGCATCAGCATTACATTTTATCCACAATGTTGGTCGAAGGCTGTCTATTGCCCAATGAATTGCAGTCGGTACCCCATCTTCTCCATGTCTCCTCTTGTTTCTCGACATCCAGACAAACCACATGACGTACAAGATAACACCTGCATCCTTAGCTGCAGTGGAGTAGCCACCCTAGAGGCGGGGTGGGGCGGCCGCCGCAGCTACCGGCGAGCTCACCCCATACCCCCATACCCCTCCTTCATCCCTGGCACCGGTTACGATGAGCCTTGGAGCGACGATGGCGAGCACAAGCATGCAACGCTAGAACCTAAAGGAAGATGGGGCCTTTTCTTTACTTTGTTCAGCCTAGCACAGGTGAGATGGCCATGGAAAGCCCACTGTTGCATACTCCTAGCCCAACCGGTGGAACCCTGTTGACGGTCATTAAGTATCAATTTCTATATGTCAACAAGAGATAAAAAAGATTTAATTGAATCACCACCATAGACTTAGGGGATCCAACTGACAGAATTCCACAAGTTTTGGTGAGTTTATGTTTTTATAGGGAGTTATCAGGAAAAGAGCCAAAGAAGGTCCACATGTCATGTTTACATAGAGAGAAAGGACCTCCGAACAAACAAGAATACTCAGGAAGACTCTAGAAGGGACTGGACCAAGACGGAGGCCGAGAGGGCCCACACCCAGGGCGTCCGCCCCAGGGTTGGGGGCGGCCACCCTACCCCTGTAACCAATCAGGGTGAATCTCGCGGATCGTGCCTAACCGCCTTTGAGGATGAATCTAAACCACTCGATTAAGGTCGGTTTGATCCGACGGTCCACGTTCATTTGAGGGGGCTATATAAGCAAGGCCCTGCCACCCCTGAGGAGGAGAAATCATTATTAGAGGAAGCCATCAAAGCTAGGGTTTCATATGCCTCTCTCCACGAGAAAATTAGAATAGCTACTCCCAATTCCTTCAAGTTCTATAGGATTGATTAGATAGATTTAGAGAAGTAGAGCATCACGCTCTGGATTTCGGATCATCGTCATAAAGATTGGTATTATCTTGTATCTTTCTCTACGACTTTATTCTTAATATCATTATGTTTCTATTTATTATGTTCTTAGTTTGTTCTAGTTCTATACTTGATATAGTTATGATTGATAATGAGTTTATGTATGAGTTTGCAAAGCGATTAACTTTCAACCTAGGGGAGTTAAGTGGTAGATCACATGTGAGCATGGTGCTTAGATGCTATTTATCTACAAATGTATCCTATTGGCCGGGTCGTGTGGTAGTTCGTGGAACTGACAGTTCCATTGATTCTTATATAGTCCACCCCCGTTGGTAGGACATGCAGAATTGGTATTGCGGAGTAAGTCTTGCTATGTTCTGGCTTTCTTTAGCGATGTTCCTTATACATAGATGAAGAGTCCTTTATGCTATATATGATTGTATATGTGCTAGAGTAGATTATGACTTAATAGATTAGAATACACTTCTCTTACTAATCCGACATCATCTTACATTTATATGGCGTAGTCTATCTCTAATCTCTGTGTTATTTATCTTTGAGCTTACACTTCAATATCTTTATTATTATTATGGCTTACCCCCTGCCGAAGCAAGTGACTGTGTGATTGAGTTTCTCATAAGTAATCATGCTCTGCAAGTCCATCTCTAGTCTAAACCCTTGTTAGTTCATGCCACCAATGTTTGCTTTTCCTTTAGCAAAATTATAAATAAACGATACCTAGATTACTTTCTGGTAAAGTGCTACAATTGGTATTTTATCTGTGCGCTTGCGGATAGAATAAATATATTTTCTAGAGAGCCTTTACATTCATAAATACCACCGCACATTTCTAGCACCATGCTGGGGATGACAACCCAGTATTCAAAGTGGTGTTAAGAAATGCCAACAAACATTTTTGGCGCCGTTGCCGGGGACATAAAACATCGGTACACATAGAATATAGATTTATATTAGAATTAGACTATGGAGAAAAATTGCATGAACAACTACTTAATGAGGAATCATAACAAGGCACCTCTGCTTTGGTAGGATAACCCATGTTGTTTTCTATGTTTATATTTTTATACAGGGTATTGCAGGATTACTTGATACATTCAACTCTTCATCATTAGAATCAAAGCAATCAAGAAAGAAGAATCTAGTCACCAATTTCTGGAGCTATGGCACAAAAGACCCTGCGAGAATTCTCTGCTCCAAGCATTGAGAACATTCGCGTTGGTCCGGTACTTGAGGCAGAAGGAGAAGAAGAATTTGAATTGGAACTCAAGCCAAGCCTCATCAATATGGTGCAAGCTACACAATTCAGTGGAAAGGCACATGAGGATGCCAGTGCACATTTGTAGAATTTCTTAGAGATCGGAAGCACAATCATCATCAACGGAATCACCCAAAACACCATACTACTTCGCCTCTTTCCATTTTCACTTGTGGGAAGAGCGAGGAAGTGGTTCTACACCAACAAGGAAGATATCAACACATGGGAAAACTGTTCAAATGCCTTTCTAGCAAAGTTCTTCTCTATAGGCAAAACCAATGCCTTAAGAGGAAGGATTGCCAATTTTCAACAGCAGAAATCAGAAACCATTCCAGAAGCATGGGAGCGTTTTCAAGGATACCTATCAGATTGTCCTCATCATGGAATGGCAGGATGGTTACTCATGCAGACCCTTTACCATGGATTAACTCAGAAGGTTCGTGAGTGCCTAGATGCATCTGCTGGAGGATCATTTTTGGAACTTACACTTGAAAAAGCAGAGATACTTATGGAAAAGATAGCAGAAAACCAAAGCTGGTCCCAAGATAAAGTTTAACATTGACACCAAATAGAAGAAATACTCGAGGAAGTAAATGCACTATCAACCAAGATGGATGATTTACTCCATTAGCTTGACCAGAGTGCCAAATATAAAGAAGATCGAAGGGTCATTGAAACAACATACAAATGCCCACATCAACCCACTCCAAGTCAACCCAATAGCAAAGGTATGAATCCAGGTAATACTTTAAAGAAATCTACTTTGAGGAATTTAATTGCGCAACAAACTAAAATTAATTCGAATCTTGAGCAAAGGTTAGAAGAAAATGAATTCTCTTTAAAAGATATACATGATAAAATGGATTTTCTAGCATCTGCTTTTGATGAACAAAATATTCTTAATAAAAAGGTAGAGATTAAATTAGCAAACCTAGTTGTTGTTTTGCATGTTGCCACTAACATTGAGCAGGTAAAGAATATAACTACAAGAGGAGGGAAATCCACCAGAGATCCCCCTCATCCAAGAGGAACAAGAAGAGCACTAGCAATACCAGTAGTGGTAGAAGAAGAAAATCCCAATGAAATAGAAGAATTGCTACAAGCACCAACCGACCAAGAAATGAGAAAAGATTACCAAGACACCAACTATTTACCATTTCCTAGAAGAAACAGAGGACTACAGTCGGATGAGCAGTTTGGTAAGTTCGTAGAGGTTATCCAGAAGTTATACGTCAACATACCTCTACTTGATGCCATACAGGTCCTTACATATGCAAAGTACATCAGAGATATTCTTAACAAGAAGAGACCACTGCCAACCACTGAGGTGATCAAGCTGACAGAAGAATGTAGTGCGGCCATCCTGAATAAGTCCCCAAAGAAGAAGGAAGATCCAGGATACCCCACTATTGATTGCTCGATCGGGAACCAACACTTCAACAATGCACTTTGTGATCTTGGGAGCAAGTGTCAATGTGATGCCTTCATCAGTCTACAAGAAGCTTGATTATGCAACACTAGAACCAACATCAATGTGCTTACAACTAGCAGATCAAACAATTTGATACCCATTGGGCGTGGCTGAGAACATTCCAGTCAAGATAAGAGATTTCTTTGTGCTAGTAGACTTCATGGTACTGGACATGAGCCCTGACTCTAAAGTGTCCATCATCCTTGGAAGACCATTCCTGAGCACCGTCAATGCCCACATTGATGTTGGAAAGGGAGAAATCAAGTTCAACATAAATGGTCAAGAAGAACACTTCACATTCAAGCCTAGACCAGAAAACAAATCCACAGTGAAGGAAGTTCATCAAGAAGAATCACCTGAGGCATCACCTCTGTAATTGAATACATCAGAAGAATGAAAATAATTTGGAGGTCCAGTTTGGGGGACCCTAAAAACTCGAACCCTCGCCGGAAGGTAAATCGGTATTTATCCACATCCATTAATCTCTTGCATATTTAATTCTTGCATTAATCATGTTTACTTTTATAATATCCAAAAGCCCCACATAAATAATCTTTATGGTGTGTTACAACTCATATCTATTACTTATAGTGGTGGCACAAAAATATTTTTCTTAATCATCCTTAGTAAGTTTTCTTTTTTTAATTCCTACATTTTATTTACCAAGTTTCTAGAAGCATGACTCTTATTCTTTGGACCCACATGTCATAGAATCCACCTCACATACATGACATCACATTATTTCATCCACTTACAACCACCAGACAACTTCCACCGTCCAAATTCCACCCACGACCAATTATTCTGCATGAAGGCACACCATGTGAGGTGGAGGCAAAGTTTCAACCATTTTGGGGCCCAGAGTGGGGCGGCCGCCCATGCCACTAGGGCGCCTGCCCTGGCCCCTGCTCCTCCTATAAAAACCCTCCTCCAGCCTCTTCTTCACACCACACACACTCCAGAAAACATCTCCAACTTCGAGTTTCCGAGTTTCAGTAGTTCTGCTCTTTTGAGAGAAGAAAGAAGAGAGTGGAAGGGAGGAATAGAAAGAGTTTTGAAGAGAGAATTGAGAAGTAGGAGTCACTTAGAAGCTAGTGATCACGTTGTCCAAGCGCAACTAAAATTGTTTAGGGGGAAGTGTTGTTGAAGTTCCAATAAAATTTTGTCTTGAATGACTAACCCCCGAACGACTGACATCTGGACGGCTAATCACTAACCATCTCTTTTGTCTCACATTCTCCACGAGTTTTTGTTTTTGTCATCAAGTTTTGCAGGATGTTTAAGAAAGTCGCGAAAGCCGCCAAGGAAGCCTTGAAGAGTGTTGGGACGAGAAACTCGTCTCGGCTCTCCTCTCGTCGCTTCGACATGAGCGTCGATCCACCGGCCAAACAAGCACCATCATCATCATCAGATAATATGAGGAAGGTCCTTCTGAAAACAAGTGACCTTGGATTAATTTCTCGGCGAGAGAAAGAAGTCTTCCAGAAGCTGAAAAACAAAGATTTCATCCACACACCTACAATCAATCCTACCCTGCTAAGAGACACATGTATGTATTCTGAACTCGATCTTATCTTTCAAATGATTGGGTGGACAGACTTTTGGAATGTAACCGAATTAGGATCTCGTCTTTTAACCATTGAGTTTCTTTGCACCTTACAATTAAGTGAGGGAGGGATTGCTTTTCGGTTATTCAAACAAAATTTTATTTTGTCATGGAGGGAGTTGAGTGACCACCTTGGTTTCTCTCCAAGAGCTATCCGAGACTTAGATGTTGATCTTACAAATTTTGATAAACACCAGTTCTGGCGGGAAATTTCTAGAGACCAACACTTTTTGCAACCCCGAACTAGTGATATAGAGCATCCCACACTTTGTATGTTTCATAAATGGATATGATATGTTCTGTTCCCTAGAGATGACATTAGGAAGGTGAGAGTAGGAGATCTGCAACTTCTTTTCGCTATTATTAATAAAGTGCATGTTTTACCTGTAAGTTTTTTAGTTGCACATTGGCTGAGCACACCAAACCTGCTAGGTCCTGTCGGTTGCACATCTTTGATCACCGGTCTAGCCACAAGCATGAATTTATTAGAAGGCTCATCACTTAACTTCATTGATGACTTCAGACTTTATTATGGCTATGACTCATTTAGACAAGGAAGAATGTTAAAAAAAGAACACAATATTATGTATATGCTTTATGATAAGGGCAAGGTCCGGTTACCTAACCCGAGCCTTGGGCTCTACACTGTCCAAAGTTATTTGATTGAAATTGAAGCAGAGCCAGTAAACCAGAGAGCGCCACAGCGCGTGGCCTCCGAAAGGATGGCCAGTCATCAAGAACGCACATGGCACGGAGCTGATCCAGGCCCAGAGGAACCGACGCACATCAGTTATAATGATTACAACCCTCGCATCCTTAGGGATCTGTGGGGTCAACATACACGACAAAAAGAACCAGCTCAAGAAACATGGCCGGAAGGACAAGACCAACAATGGGCAAACGGACCATACCAATCCAGGAGATATTCCACTGACCCATATGGGGCATCAGGGTCCAGAACCCAACCTCATTTTGATGCAGGTTGAGCCTCCAACGCCACATACGCATTCACTGGAGATTATTATCATTAGACCGGCGCCTTCTACGCCCACACCGACAACAGCCTCCTTGCCATCCAAGAGACACAAGCCCGACACACCCAACTACTAGAGCAGCAACAAATGTGGAACCAGGACCACACCATCGCCATGCAGGAAATACAAGATGAGAACGCCGCAATAGGTGAGAACGTGTCTACTCTACTTCAATTCTTCAAACTTCAATAAAGCCATCCGCAACATCAGCCAGCTTGGGGAGTATCTCCCCCCAATTATCAAGGTTAGTTTTCTATTTCTCTTTATTTTTCTATAATCATTTTTTATCTGGTTGCCTTTACGTATTTAAAAAAATTTAAAAACTTAGAAAACCCAATAAATATTTTCTTTTTTGTTTACTACATTTCTTAATCATGAAAACCAAATAAAAAGAGTGTGTAGATAAGTATGCTTTATTTTTGCTAAGTTTAATCTGTCTTGAATAAAAAAGTTAGCATGATAGAAATAATGAAGAGTTGCTCTGTTTACTTTCTTACAAGAACCTAACTTTCAATATAAAGTTCTCTTAATAAATGCTAAAACAATGATCTAAACTGTGGGAGCATAAGCCTAAATTAAGTCTAGGTAATTTGTTGATATGATATGAAAGTCCGAGCTATTGTTTATCTTGTTCTTACAACACTAAATTCTGGAGATTTATTTTGAAAACTTAAAAATACCACATGATGAGTTCTTGTATGACGAGAGTTTAAAATCCTACCACAGCCATATATACATGCTTACTAGATTAGGAAACCATATTTTTACATACTACTTATAAGCATTGAGTGTGGTCAAGCTGTGTGACCCTCAGGAACTAGTCATGCGGTCTGAATCCAGATTCACACACACTCCATCCATACATGCTGCTTCTATCCTATAAGTACGCATCTACATACATCCACTCATTTCCATCTCCAGATCCACCAAATATTTCATCACTCATCATCCCACAATAGTGTTACTCTCTCACTACAAGGATTCAAATATAAAAAGAGCATGGGCTATGCAAAAATATATATTTATATCCGAGGAAATAAAAAGAGGCAAGTGCCCGGACCCTCGAAAGAAAAAAATATCTCCGAGGAACTAAAAAGGGGCAAGTGTCCGAAACCTCGAGAGAAAAAATAGAGCAATTTTCCGACAGTAGAATTAGGGGTATGCAACTACCCACTTGAAAAAAAACACAAAAGATAGCCCTTGTTCTCCCAGAAGCAAAAGATAAGACGGTTATCACCATTACATCTTTATCACCATTACACCATCATCACCATCACATCTTCATCATCACCATTACCACCATTCCACCACACATGCACATCTTGATTTTGATTTATTGACCAGTTCCTTTGGATCCACGGTTTGACTATGCAACATATGTCTTGTAAGTATGTATTCGCTATCTCCCACCTATGAGCTCCAGATATTAGCCTTATTAGAAGTAGGGTGAGAGAAGGAAATACCACAATGCCTTATACCATAAATACCACATATTTGAGAGAAGAGCATCCACCATAAATGCCTTAGTAAGGATCCAAAAATACCACAAAGGAGTGAGTTGAGAGAGTCATATTAAGGAACTCTGAATTTTATTTGAAAATTTACGAAAACTCCAGAACAGAGGTGAAGTACAGAGCATGAGACATAATGCTTGACTTGATTACTCTATCTTTTAATTACTCAAGACTCAAGTGCAGGTACTAAGCCCCATGGTAAAAGAAGGATAATTCACTCTAATCTAGATGATAATTTTATTTTGAATGCATGTGTGCTTGTTAGAAAAGTAAATTTTAAAGCAATTTCTAATCCATCTGAGTTAGCTGTTTGCTCAGGGACGAGCAAAGGGTAAGCTTGGGGGAGCTTGTTGACGGTCGTTAAGTATCAATTTCTATATGTCAACAAGAGATAAAAAAGACTTAATTGAATCACCACCATAGACTTAGGGGATCCAACTGACAGAATTCCACAAGTTTTGGTGAGTTTATGTTTTTACAGGGAGTTATCAGGAAAAGATCCAAAGAAGGTCCATATGTCATGTTTACATAGAGATAAAGGACCTCCGAACAAACAAGAATACTCAGGAAGACTCTAGAAGGGACTGGACCAAGCCGGAGGCTGAGAGGGCCCACACCCAGGGGGCCCGCCCTAGGGTTGGGGGTGGCCGCCCTACCCCTGTAACCAATCAGGGTGAATCTCGCGGATCATGCCTAACCGCCTTTGAGGATGAATCTAAACCACTCGATTAAGGTTGGTTTGATTCGACGGTCCACGTTCATTTCAGGGGGCTATATAAGGAAGGCCCTGCCACCCCAGAGGAGGAGAAGAAATCATTATTAGAGGAAGCCATCAAAGCTAGGGTTTCATATCCCTCTCTCCACCAGAGAATTAGAATAGCTACTCTCAATTCCTTTAAGTTCTATAGGATTGATTAGATAGATTTAGAGAAGTAGAGCATCGCGCTCTGTATTTCGGATCATCGTCATAAAGATTGGTATTATCTTGTATCTTTCTCTACGACTTTATTCTTAATATCATTATGTTTCTATTTATTATGTTCTTAGTTTGTTCTAGTTCTATACTTGATATAGTTATGATTGATAATGAGTTTATGTATGAGTTTGCAAAGCACTTAGCTTTCACCCTAGGGGAGTTAAGTGGTAGATCACATGTGAGCGTGGTGCTTAGATGCTATTTACCTGCAAATGTATCCTATTGGTCGGGTCGCGTGGTAGTTCGTGGAAGTGACAGTTCCATTGATTCTTATATAGTCCATCCCCGTTGGTAGGACAGGCAGAATTGGTATTGCAGAGTAAGTCTTGCTATGTTCTGGCTTTCTTTAGCGATGTTCCTTATACATAGATGAAGAGTCCTTTATGCTATATATGATTGTATATGTGTTAGAGTATATTATGACTTAATAGATTAGAATACACTTAGAAGTTGTTCTCTTACTAATCCGACATCATCTTACATTTATATGGCATAGTCTATCTCTAATCTCTGTGTTATTTATCTTTGAGCTTACACTTCAATATCTTTATTATTATTATGGCTTACCCCCTGCCGAAGTAAGTGACTGTGTGATTGAGTTTCTCATAAGTAATCATGCTCTGCAAGTCCATCTCTAGTCTAAACCCTTGTTAGTTCATGCCACCAATGTTTGCTTTTCCTTTAGCAAAATTATAAATAAACGATACCTAGATTACTTCCTGGTGAAGTGCTACAATTGGTATTTTATCTGTGCGCTTGCGGATAGAATAAATATATTTTCTAGAGAGCCTTTACATTCATAAATACCGCCGCACATTTCTAGCGCCATGCTGGGGATGACAACCTAATATTCAAAGTGGTGTTAAGAAATGTCAACAATCCCCAAATTGTCAGGACACCGTTGCATGCCGCCAACCGCCCGATCCCCAAGGGTGGAAGGATTGACTAATGATGACACAATTTGTATTGAGCATCTTAGAGTTACGAATAGTATCTCCAGCAACAGCCTCTAAATCAGAGCCCCTACTTTTGATTTAGGGACTCTACCTCAATTTTAAGGTCCTATTTTTTTCTTCCACTCCAACACAAGTGCTCAAATTAGAGCCCTCAAACCATTGTCATACCCAATGACACATGGGACCCACTCAAGTCCTCTTCTTAAGTGTGCTCAATCTTATCTACTGAGCCACACAGAGAGGGAGGAGTGCCCGCTTGCCGCTAGGAAGGAAGCCGCGACAGGAGAGGGACCTCTAGGGATCTAGAGGGAGAAGCGACCACTCGCCTCTAGGGAGGAATGGAAGCCGCGATGGGGAGAGAGAGGATGAGTGTTCGCTCGACGCTGGGAGGAACAGGAGCTGCAACGGGGAGAGTGTGTGGCGATCATGCAGGAAAAAGGACGCTGTGGGGAAGTCCGCGTTGCGGCCCACCCGCACACGAGAAAGAAGTTGTGCTATGAAGAAGAGAACACCGGAACCGCGAGAAAGAGGAAGTGCCACACGGGGAAGGCCAGATCTCACTGGCACCGGTCTCGCCATGCCTCCGGGTGGCGGAGCATGGCAGAAGCCGTGGACCCTGCTAGCTGAGGGGTGTCGCTACGGGAGCTCATCGCGGCCTCGCTGCTCGTTGGAGGAGCTTGTTGCCGCTCGACACAGCCGGAGAAAGCGCGCGGGAAACTAATAGGCAACTGTCGTATAGGGAGGAGGGAGGTCGACGTCGACGCAGCGGGATTAAGGGCCGAGGAGGACAAATTATGGGTCACATGCATAAATATGGAGGCTTGAGCAGAGTCTGTGGTGAAGTTGTGTTTTTAGCTTGAGCTCTTAAATTTTACTTTAAGAGCTTAAATAGGGTGCCTACTAAAGATGCTCTAACCAGATTCCTCAAGCTGCTAATACCGGATAGTGGACTAGTGGAATAGTTGTAGAGTGCAGGTTGCAACCGGAAGGAACAATCAGTCTCGTGGGTCTCATGCAGCGTGGTCAATGAGACACTCACGAATGCGCGCACATGGTGTTTTTTTTTGCCTTGTGAGTGTTCTCCGTTGGCACATGGCATACAAAGTACAACCTACCTGTGTCATGGGGAGAAAGTTAAATGTGGTCTTGAGTGCATATGCTCTCAATACATCCATCGTTGGATGTGCATTGAGATGTGTGTATGCATATATTTTAATATAAATCCAACAATGGATGTGTTGAGGGTATGTGCACTTAAGAGTAAAAAACCGTATTCATATGATGGGTGATGATGTCGAAGAAACTAATGTATGGGATATTCTACTCTCCCCTTCTCACGATAACGATGGCCATCTTTTTTTTCTCTTAATAATAAACAGATAACGAATCAACGGATTTATTTAATCAGGTATACCTTTTAGATAAAGTTTTTCACGCTTTATATAGTATAAATAGTGATGTTTATTATAAATTAAATGGTACCTTCACCCTCAAGACCATCTCATTCTCTGTTTTATGTTAAGCTTGCTTCGCGTTGGTCAAGGTGTCGATTCACTACTGACTTCTTTTGTGGAGCCGAGTTCACCGACCAGAGATGTGTTTGGTTGAGGAACAGAAGGGGATGGAGCCGTTCCTATCCTTGTGTTTGATTGTAGGGATCTCACGATGATAAGTCACCCACATATTTATTTGGGAAAATTATATTCTTGCCCTTACATAGCAGTCTAATTGTGATTTTACCCCTATTTTTAACTTTGTGATTTTGCCCTTACTATTTTGAATTGATCCATCCGTTTGCCCCTAGTTTGGATGCCGTCAGATAGTCATGGAATAAATGAATTAAAAAAAAATCAAAATCCGAAAAGACAAAGGTGGAAAGACCAAATTGCCCCTTATCCTTATATTCAGACTCTCGAAGGAAACTGTGCCACGGGCCTGCATCGACCGGGGCGTCGGGGCATCTGGCGGCGGCGGCGACGCGGTGCAGCAGCGGCTCCCTACGGCAGGGTTCGTCGCTCGCGGGGCCGCGGCTCTCATCCGGTCCTCGTTCTCCCAAATCCCGGAGGCAGGCGGGCTGTTGTGGCCAGGGTTTTTAAAATCGCGGTAACCGTTCGGTAACCGGTCGGTTACCGACAAACCGGCCGGGACCGGTTCGGTTTCGGTACCGGTTTAAATTCAAATTTCAAATTTGAAAAAAAAAACGAAAATGCTGAAAAAATTCCTAAAAATAGTTCATGATTTATAGAGTCGAATGGTGTACAAAATTTTCAAATTGGAGTTCGTTTGCTATTTATTTTGACGTGTACAAGTTTGAAAAAAAAAGAAAATGGATCTTTTCTATTTTTTTCCAAACTTGTACGCGTCAAAATAAATAGCAAACGAACTCCAATTTGAAAAATTTGTACACCATTCGACTCTATAAATCATGAACTATTTTTAGGAATTTTTTCAGCATTTTCGATTTTTTTTTCAAATTTGTACACGTCAAAATAAATAGCAAACAAACTCCAATTTGAAAAATTTGTACACCATTCAACTCTATAAATCATGAACTATTTTTAGGAATTTTTTCAGCATTTTTGATTTTTTTTTTTCAAATTTGAAATTTGGTTTGGGGCGATACGTCGGTAACCGGCCCAAACCGGTCGGTAACCAGCCCTAACCGACCGGTTACTGACCCCAAACCGTTTGAACTACGTCGTTTGAATTCAAAATGCGAACCGTTCGGTTTGGGGCCGGTTTGGACCGGTTACCGCGGTTACCGGACGTCCGCTCGCCGGCGGTTACCAGGGACCGGTCGGTAACAAAAACCCTGGTTGTGGCGCGTCGGGCGGCCAGCAGCGGGTGGCTAGCAGCGGATCTGGCACCTGATCCGTGAATCCGTGATCCCTGCTCCCTGCGTTTGACATGCCTCTGTAGTGGATTTTTTTAGTGAACCAGTGTATCTGAAATGCGATGTTGACCTGCTGTTTCTCTATGATTGTTGTCATGTTTTTATACATGCTTAATATTGTTGCCATAATCCAATCAAGATATTGCTAAGGTGCTCCAAAATGTTGCCACCATTTTGAATATTCTTTCAATATTAAATCAGATTTGAAATAATTAAAAATTGTGCTAATTATATCTGACCAAATCTAACCATTATTATCAAAATGTAATATAAATGTCTTATTCCAAATCAAAGGTAAAATCACAAATAGACATACAAAACCAGGGGCAAAATCACAAGGGCATATTTGTCCTTTTATACAAAAGTTAACACCGTTAGGGGAGGATGACGGAATAGGGGCAAAGTGATCCTTCGTTTTGAAAAGACAGGGGTAAATTCACAAAGTTTAAAAACAGGGGTAAAATCACAATTTCGATACAAAATAGGGGTATAAATGCAAGAGCCCCATTTATTTAAAAAAAATGCAAGCCTGATGGTCTTTACGCCTTTCGTTTGTCTTTAGATATAGATACAGGTCTAACTTTCACACAGGGTGATTCCGTTTGCATGCGTGTGGTGTGTGGTGTGAGTTTATGCCTTTCACATATCACAACTTGTACATAAAGTATTGAGGCATAAAAAATTATAAGCTTGTAATTTTTTTAATACTTATAGCACCAAATAAGTATAATTAAATTTATTATAAAAATATGTTTATAGTATACTTCCTCCATTCTGTAAAACAATTTATTCTAAAAAATTAAGACAACTTAAGAGAATACTCAAAACCAATTAAAAAGTTTCTCCTCAAATTATGATTTTCTTTTAAACAAAAATTGTGCATAAGCATCGCTACTACAAAACCTGCAATCAGTGTCGGTTCAAAACCCCCTACAGTGGCGGTTTTGGCACTTCGGCATGATGAGCCCGTGTCATCACTGCCGGTTATGCCAAACCAGTAGTGATGGCTCAAGCATCACTGCTGGTTCGACTGCCGGTTGGTAACATGAACCAACAGTGATGCTTGAGTCATCACTGTCGGTTTGTTCCACCAACCGACAGTGATGCTTGAGCCATCACTGTCGGTTTTAATTGAACCGACAGTGATATTATTTTTTAAAATTGCATTTTATTAATTGTTTTATTTTTATTTGGGGTTTAGGGTAGAGGTGGTGGGGTGGGAGATCGTGGAGGTGTTTGCTATCGAACCATTTGATATCGATGTGAATTGAAGGTGGTTGTGAACTAGCGACAATACAAACCCATCACACATTTATAATTATTATTACAAAACATCCAAACAAAACTTAAAGTATCGAATTAAATGTCGCATTACAATAGCCTTTCGAGGCGATCTTTTCCGTAGATTTTCTTGAAGTCCTTACTCTGCACAATGGACATATATCCTTTTTTATACACTATCTCGTCCAGAATAAGAGCTGCTATCTCCTCTTGAAGTCCTCTTATCTCAAAATCTAGCAACATGTTGTGGCCCTGATCTTTGCGTTGTAAATTGATACAAGATGATATTGAGATGCACATACGTAAGACAAAACAATAGAATTAAAATGAGACGCGTACGTACCATGTCATCTCCTAATCCTAGTTTTGCGCCAAAGTAGCAAAGCATTGCCCACATCACATAGAACCCGCATTCGTTGTTCCCCATTGGTTGATCTAGGGTCTTGACCTTCTTCATATACTCCACGCTGAATGGGGCTCTCCATTTCTTTTGCATCTTAGGCTCCACATTTCTCCAATCAGATAACACCTTCATCCTATGTGATAATGTAAATGAAGTGTAAAGCTGAGGACATTAATTACAATATCATATGTGATTGAAAAGTGTGGTGATATTGGGTTCACTTACATATTTAGCACTTTGACTAGGGGTTCGATAAGTTTAAATGGCTTATTTTTTGAGTCCCACACCTCGATAGTTGAATTTTTAAGACTTATATCTACGAGGACGTAATGGTTGCTGCAATCACAAAGCTCATGTTATTGAATGATATATCAAGAAAAAAACACTTAAGTAAGGGTCGAGAACACATACTCGCAATTGTAGGTTAGTAGTGCGTTTGTTTTGCCAACTGAAAACATTCTTTCAAACTCTATCTTCAAACTTGCTGAGACATACGGATCTTTGAGACCGGCTTTGCATGTTATCTCATTTACCAAGATGGGGTCCAAAAAGTCAAAATTGCTATTTTATTTTTGGAGGCAAAATTTTGTTACAGACCTGCAAAATAAACATGCATGGATATATTCAAATGCAGATCACGTAGTTTATTATAACGTTGTTAGGGTATGGTACTTACAGAGTCCATAACATCATAATCTGCACATCCAGCGAGCGTCGTTGAAAGAGTTGAAAGAGATCTTCATAATGAATAGTATGCACAACTTCTTCAGGATGCTCGATGTTATCAATATGAAGCCTCTATATCTCCATCTCTATCTCAATCTATCCACAAATTTGAATCATGGTAGCCACAATATGAAATAAAGAGATGACATATATATGTATGTATCTCACTCTCTATCTCTCTATCTCTATCTATCTATATATCTATAAGTGATCAAAGAGTTTACAAGCATACCATATATCATGAAATAAATGATTGTATATATAACGAGATGACATATATATGATTGTATATCTCTAACTCTCTCTCTCTATCTCTATCTATATCTCTAGTTATATGTAATCCATCTCTCTCTCTGTCTCTCTCTATCTCTATCTCGATATATGATTTTTATTTATGGCATTCCATCGAACAAGCAAGCAAGCAAGCAAAAGCAGGGAATTTCATCTCCTCCCTTTCTCTCCCTCCTTCAATTCATCTCCTCATCTATCTCCATGCCAAGCGAGCAAGCAAAAGCAGGGCAGGTCCATGTACACATTTCGTCGAACACCTTCGGTGCGTGGACATGGAGCTCACCGCGTGGAGGTTAGGGCCGGATTTCGCGCTCCTGTACGTGCTCCTGCTCCTGCTCCTGTGCTCCTGCGGCGTGGATGTGGCGGCTGGCGATGTCGTGGCATCCCTGGCGGTCCTGGGCGGCGTTGACCAGCGGCGTCACAGTGTCGAGCAGAGCGAGCGGCGGTGGCGTGCAGTTGCGACAGAGTGCAGCGGCGGCGACGTGCAGTGGAGGGAGCTCCTCGCGGCGTCGAGGTCGTCGAGGTCCAGGGGGCGGCAGCGGTGTGTAGTGGCGAGCTCGGGCTCGAGCAGAATGGCTAAGTGTGGAACGGGCGCACGTCTAAAATTTTCGGACGCGCGCCAGTTCTTTAAATAGGGTGACATATCACTGTCGGTTCTTGTTACAAACAGGCAGTGATGTCCCCTATCAGTGCTGGTTTGTAAGAAGAACCGACAGTGATGAGGGCGCATCACTGCCGATTCTGTTTAACCGGTAGTGATGAGGGCGCATCATTGCCGGTTAGTAATTAGAACCGGTAGTGATAGAGGCACATCACTGTCGGTTGCTCTATAACCGGCAGTGATGTGTGTATTTTTTTAAATCTGCCTTTTTCCTTAGAATTCAAATTACTCCTGATTTTTCACTAGAACTTGAAAAACTCCAAACATAGAAGTTGCATAATTTTTAATTCTCTACAACTTTTGCTGAAGGAGCATATTCAAATTCTTTATAGTTTTTGAATTCCATTTTGTATTTGAATAAGGGTTTAAAATTCAATTACCCCCTTTGTAATTACTCCAAAAATTTGAATAGAAGTTGAAAATCTTCCAACATAGCTTTTGCTAGTTTTGAGGAGATCTACATTATTGCTTATACACTCAAGGTCCAATTCTTTATAGTTTTTGAATTCCCTTTTGAATTTGAATAAGGGTTTAAAATTCAATTATCCCCTTTGTAATTACTCCAAAAATTTGAATAGAAGTTGAAAATCTTCCAACATAGATTTTGCTAGTTTTGAGGAGGTCTAATTCTTCATAGTTTTTGAATTCCTTTTGATATGGCATACATCAATCAACAACGTGGTACAACTCATCAATCTACAACTCCATATGATCTCAAATTCAATGCAAATTACTAAAACAACATTTCATTAATGATTACATAGTTTATGATACTCTAACAATTCACGGTGCAGGCATGATGATGGCCTCATCGTGATCACTCCGGAGGTAAGCAGGTTCGTCACCCTCTTCAAGGACATGTAGGGTAACGTCCACCCCAAAAGGAGCCATTTCTTCATAACCTTTGTAGTCTTCTTCGTCTGTCACTTCGTCGACACCAACAATCTTTCTTTTTCCTTGCAATACTACATGTCATCTTCCATTTGTATTGTTATCCCTTGCATAGAAGATTTGCAAAACATCCTTTGCAAGGACGAAGGGGTCATCTCTGTATGCGGTCTTGGATAGATCAACGGTAGTGAACCCATCCTTGTCGGTGTTGATTTCATTTAGCCGGACCCACAGACAATGGAAAAGAGCAACTTTCAACTGATGTCCATAGTCTAGCTCCCATAATATGTTGCCACCACCGTGCCGTACTCATCGTGGGCGTCGAAACGAATACCACTATTTTGGTTGGTGCTCTTTCCGTCCTGTTTTTTTGTGTAAAATGTAAAACCATTTATTTGATATCCTTGGTACATCATTAGCGTAGTCGAAGGTCCAGGGGCTAAGAGATCTAGTTGACATCACGTCACCATTCCTAGCCTTTGGCGTCGAAACCAGTCACTGAATTCCTCCTTATGTTTTTTCTCAAGCCAAGCCTGTGACCTACCGATGTGCTTCCTTTGCAGTAGCTGTTTGTGCTCATCAATGTATGCCATCACACCGTTGGCCCGCTGGAGAACAACGAAGTGTGCTTGTCTGAAGGAGACCACTTTGTCTATTTTCACAGCTTTCTCACCTATTGTTCCTTTGCCCCCTAGTCTTCCATCATGATGAGATACTGGAACTCCGACCCGCTTGATGTCCAGATAATATGTGGAGAACTCAATAGCCTCCTCTGTTGACCATCCTTCTACCATGCTCCCTTTTGGTCTGAATTTATTCCTAACATACCGCCTAAAAACTTTCATGAGCCTCTCAAAAGGAAACATCTGGTGTAGGTACATTGGGCCAAGGGCTTTTATTTGATCCACAAGATGAACAAGTAGATGCACTGAAATGTCGAAGTAAGTCGGTGGGAAATGCATCTCAAGCCTGTATATAATCGTGGCTATCTCCTGCTTCAGGCGGTCTAGCCTGCCCACTTCAATGACCTTTTAAGAGATCGTGTTGATGAACGAACACAACTTTATGATTGGAGCGCGGACCTTGTCAGGGAGGATACCTCGCAGGGCAACTAGGAGCTGCTGAGTCATTATGACATGACAGTCATGGGCCTTCATAGAACCATAGTTAAACTTAAGTTCTCTCATGTTAACTAGCCTCTTCGGGTTCCCATAGTAGCCACTCTGTACTTTGAGATCGTTGAAGAAAGAAATAAGCATTTTTTTCCTCCTTTTTCAGTGTCCATGATGCCACCGGAAGTTTCAAGTCACCATTCTCAAGAGTTACTGGGCGCAACTCCTTCCTGAGGCCTAGGTGTTGCATGTCCAAGCGTGTCGCGAGAGAATCCTTGCTTGTTCCCCCGGTGTTCATCAACGTGTTAAGTGTGTTACCGCACACGTTTTTAGTTATGTGCATTGGATCAAGATAGTGACGTACACTCAAAAGTTGCCAGTAAGGTAGTTTCCAGAAGATTGATTTTTTCTTCCAGATACTATCGGTTGGCGCTGCTACTGCCCCGTCCCCCTTCCCAAGGACAACATTTGTGAGTTTGCTTAATTGTTGAAGCAGCTGTTTCTCGTCTCGATACTTTGGAGGTCCACGTTTCTCAGTAGTCCCATTAAAATCTTTTGTATTCATACGGTAAGGGTGATCACGACGTAGGAACCTACGGTGTCCCATGTAGACCATCTTCCTGTTTTTTGGTAGATGTGTAGCATCAGTCTCATCCAAGCACTCGACACACCCAGTGTATCCTTTTGTCTTCTCTCCAGACAAGGAACCTCACCCTGGTAGGTCGGTGATTGTAGCGATAAGTACAGCCTTTACCGTGACATGTTCTTTTTTGTACTCATCCCAGACATCCTTCACACCCGTCTCCCACATCTGTAGTAGTTCATCGATCACTGGTTCTAGAAGCACATCAATATCATTACCAAGTTGTCTTGGTCCTTGGATTAGTAATGGCATCTGGACGTATGACCGTTTCATACAAAGCCAGGGTGGAAGGTTGTATGTACATAGCGTCACTGGCCAAGTGCTATGATTGGTTCTCACCTGGTCAAACGGGTTCATCCCATCCGTGCTCAAAGCTAACCACAGATGCCTTACCTCTCCACCGATGTTCTTATAGAACATAGTGTTGATAGTCCTCCAGTTCGACCCATCAGCGGGGTGTCTCATCATTGAATCTTTCTTTCTCTCTTCGCCGTGCCAACGCAACAGCTTGACTGACTTCTCATTTGCAAACAACCTATGCACTCGTGGAGCTATAGGAAAATACCACACGGACTTTACTGGCCCTCCTCTGGTCTTGCTTCCATCATTTGATGGTCCTTGCTTGTATCGGAGAGTTTTATACTTCGGACATGCATCCAAGTCTTTGTATTTCTCTCCACGGTACAATATGCAGTCGTTGAAACACGCGTGGATTTTCTCAACCTCGAGACCAATTGGGCAAATCATTTGCTTCGCAAGGTAAGTCTTTTCTGCTAACTCGGTACCCTCCGGGAACAGTTTATGTAGTATAACTAACAAGTTATCGAAGCCTTTATCACTCAACCCATTCGTCGATTTGAACTCCAATAGCATGATGTTGGCTTCCAGTTTGCTTATTGGGCAACCCAGATACAATGGTGTTTTTGCATCCTTTCTCATCCTCTCCAGTTTTTTCAACTGTCAAGCACTAAGGAATCCCCCATGCACATCATGTAGAAGTTGTGAAATGCCATTATTTTCCTCAGTGTCGTCAGCTAATGTATTCACAAACACATCATCATTGGTAGGCACATGTTTTGTGTACTCATGAACAGACAATAATGCATTCAGGGATACACTAGGCATGGGCACATCATCATTAACATTTTGACCAACCTCCCCATGCAAAGTCTAAATTGTGTAGTTTCTCATAAACCTCCTTGTGATCAAGTGTAAACGTATATGCTCCACGTCGCCCCATTTTCTCGTATTCTTGCAGTCTTTGCATGGACAGAATACAAGATGTGAGTCCCCGGCATTGGCTCTAGCTCGCTTGATGAAATCGTCGATGCCTGTCAAGTGATCAAGTGCAAACGTATATGCTCCACGTCGCCCCATTTTCTCGTATTTTTGTAGTCTTTGCATGGACAAAATACAAGATGTGAGTCCCCGGCATTGGCTCTAACTCGCTTGATGAAATCGTCGATGCCCGTCAAGTACCATGGGTCTGTACGTGACAGATCATACATCCACCATCGAGCCATGTCTGCATTGATAAAATGGGCAGAGCAGAGAAAACATAGGAACATATTAATAGGAGCATTTTTGAACAATATTCTTCAATATTATTTGAATTTGGTCGCGCTATAAAAAGTGAGACAACAAATAGATAACAATAGATCCATGAAGTATTAAATACATACATGGAGTATTAAATATAAGTAATAAATACCGAATCTATTCCACATCCTATTAAATCTTTCATGTATGCATGGAGTATTAAATGTAAGTAATAAATATAACTAATTAATCAATGATTGAACAATAATTACCCAATAAAAACAAAGTGCTACAATTTTTCTAAATAATTTTGGATCTAAAAGCTAAAAAAAATAGACACAAATTGCAACATCCCTCTTCTTGATCATGAAATGAAGTATAGCTCTAAACTATAAATTTACACACAAAAGCAATGTAAACCTACAATTCTATAGAAATATGTTTATTACTAAAGAGATAGAAGATGTGAGCATCCAAGAGTGAAGAGGAGCCAACAATGGAGATCAAGAAATTCACCAGCCGCAACAATAGAGAGATGGAGCTCCTCACGCACTGATCTGCACTGTTGGGGCAGAGGAGGGAGAGGAGATCGAAGCTTTATAATGTACACAACATCACTGCCGGTTCCAGCTACGAACTTGCAGTGAAACACCACATCACTGTCGGTTGGTGGCTTGAACCGGCAGTGATAGGCTTGAACCGACAGTGATAGGGCCGAGAGGCATCACTGTCGGTTCAAGCCACGAACCGGCAGTGATGTGGTGTTTCACTGCCGGTTCAGCCTCTGCCCTCAATAATTGGGGTCTTTCAGAGTCTGAACCGACAGTGAAGAGACATCACTGTCAGTCCAAATATAACGGGTAGTAGTACATAACATATAATGCATTATGTTTAGTATAAAATTGAGAGGTGATAATAAACTATATTTCAGAACAAATTGATAAATTATAATAATTGTCAATATCTCTATTGAACCTTAGTGGTCCACCACAACTCTTGGTTTGCCTCCTGCGATCTGCAAGCACTCGGCCTCTGTTTATTTCTCTCTCCCGCTTGATTCCTCTCTTTGTTTTAATTTCGTCCATGTGGTTTTTCCACGCGATCCGCATGCCCCGTGGCGAAAGGAAAGATCATGTTCTAGCTGTTTTTTATAGCAAAATGATGGAAAAGAATGTCCCTACCATAGTTTTGTTTGGTACACATAGCAACAGAAGTCAATTATGGAATTATGGAAAACTAGTATAATGCCCGTGCTAATACTATGATTTTATCCCGGGAGAGTTTAGGTTTTACACAATTATATTTGAGCTTATATACAATTTTGGAAAATACTTTTGCATTTAAGAAGATATAGTTACATTCTCTCTAACTCCTTAATTATATATTGGAGATCTTTAAGGATGTCATTGTTTCCTATGACTCAAGTCAAAATTTAAAACTATTGGAGCACTGGAGCCAAAAAGCTTTTCATCCAACAAAATTGAGGGGTGCTATCATCACCGAATATTATTATTCAAATATTATTCTAGAGCAGTTGTTGATCTAACAATTCTAGAGCTTTTTGACATAGCATGTTGATCTTTGGTTGAACTTTCATGTGCTTCCAAGTCGCTTATTGATGCCAATTTTTCATAGGACAATTCAGGAGGTGAGCCGTTGTTAGTATAAGCTACATATTTCGTAGGTTTGTTCAGATACTCCACATATTGATTTTCTGGAACCTGTAGTTACTTTGGTTTAAGACCACATCAGATATATGTGGATGCATAGTGCCAAAAAAATGTGGATGCAAAGGGGCAACTTTGGTTTAAGGCCTCACCAAAGAGGGCAGATTGTTACTGTGATATGTAATACCTCTAGCAGCCTCCCAACCTGCTTTGCTTGTGCACATTAAGAACTCTAATCAGAGCATCGATGACTGGAGGTACCTCTAATCCTGAATCTTCTCCAAAAACCAAAACCTGAAATACCAGGTTTGGGTCGAGTGTCAAGTCAAAAAACATAATCCGAACAAGCAGTACACACTGCACAAAAAATTCACAATTCATATGGTTACAGATAAAGACACAAAAAACTCCATAGCACAGTCAAATAAGTGATAAAAAAGGTCCCAAATGAACCACACGAGGGCTTGCCTTCAGTTTATTAATACTTGGCCTTCTCTTTCTACCAGTAATATTGTCACTGCCCAATGGCCAACGCTTTGTCCAAGATATTACAAATGCAGTAATGTCAGACTAGGAATTAGGATCACAACATTATACGACTTGTGAAACATATGTTACCAATTAGTAGAAGATGAAGTTCGTTATGTAAACTGAAATTACTAATAGCCTGGCATAACGTGAACTTCCGAGTGTACTGGTCCACATCTGTTCGCTGATGGTCGCCATCCATGATGACACTCGATCCGATTCTCACATCCAGGACCAACATGACAAAGATCAACTTCTGACAACCTGTTGGAGACAGTCTAATCTAAGGCAGCAAACAAAGGAAATTAGCTAAACTTGCAATCATTTAACCAGGACATCTCATAGATCTATGGAAGCTAACCTAATTTGCTCTCCAAAATTTTCATATATGCACTCATAAAAAATCAACAAAGGAAAAAGGCCAACTCAACATATTAGAGAGCTCTGCCAAAGCGGATGTATATTCGATGGAGCTCCTATTCTTCTCAATCATTGGACCTGGGCACATGTGTCTCATTCACCAAGACAATCTTCACCTCCTTTGCCTCCTCTTTGACATATATAGATCTTGCACTAACCATAATTAAAGCAACACGTTGCAGAAGAAGAAAGAAAAGTATCAATTGCAAAGCAGCTACTGATAACTCAGTGGTATCGCTGTGCTCATCGAGGGATTCCAACAGAAGATAATCCCATGTATAGACCGTTAGCTTTCATGATATGTACATCTGAAAGGAGAATGCCTCAGTACCCATGAAAGACGTCATTAAGATCCATAACTGTAGAAGAAGGATGCCTCAGGACTCCCAAAGAGTGAAAGGATTTCTCTGAGAAAAAAGTATGAGTAAAATACATTTCACGGGATATCGTTTTTTTTTTGCAATTAAAGATAATTGGATAACGGCAATATACAGTCATATAGGTGGATAAACATATTGTGGTTCAGAATAGGTAACATGATAATAGTTTTTTTTTTTGCAATAAAGCTAACTGCATGACAACAAGAGACAACCATATAGGTAGATCAACATTTCATAAGAAGCAATTCAGTTATAAATATAATTGCATGGCTCAGGAAAACCTTAGCATTTCATGGCTTTTTTCAGGAAGCTATGAAGAGAGTAAAATTCCTGACAATACTATATTCATAACTGAAACAATAGTATGTCTGATTACGAATTTAGAAACTGAGATAGTGAGATCAGAATGGAATTTTTTCAAAAACAAATGCTACCATTATAGATACCTATGTCTGATTAATCTCTATGAAAAAAGATTGTGCACATGAAAATAGTAATTGATAAGATAATATGGCTCGTCTAAAACTTACACACAAAGTCTACATAAACATTCATTTAATTAGAACTACAATAACTTTCCCTTGATTTATCGGTTCTCTAGAATTTTAAAAAATTGAGTAACATAAATTGGATCAAGGTACCTTGAAAATGCAAAGTGCTCCTTATAGCTCAGACCTTGCCTTAGAACTAATTGGTCGTTCCTAAGTTTGTAGGCTGCAAGTATCTGAATGCTTTTTAGATAGAAATAGTTGTAAAAACAAGTGAAATATTTTTTCTTTAAATACATCTATGCATAATTAGTTTGCGAGAAACTATGAGCACTATGCATAGATGTTACCCATACAAATGTATTAGAGAGAAAGAAGTACAAAATTAGTTATGATGATTTGGCAATAATATGAAATTCCTGATGCATAACCATCTTCTATCTTTTATGAGAATTTTTTTGAAAACCGTTGGAGCGACCCTACTTTTTTAGCCACTTCAAAAACTCATTGGTACACCAATTACTTTTTGGAGCATCTCCACGAATCTTCCTAAATCTACTCTCTAAATTATTATTTTAAAAAATATTTGAGTAAAAATCGTTTCTAATATCTTTGTACCTTACAATAACTTTTCTATATCTTGTGCGCACTTTAGAGAGTCATCTTTATTCTTCTTCTTTGGCTAGCGATAAATTCGGAATAGAGGATGTCTATATTTAGATATCCAATTAAAGAGACTGTTGTAGGATATTTTTTTATTAAAATCTTTATTACTATAAATTAGGAAAACTATACAATGGATTTTGGAGTTGCTTTATTGAAATAATTGCTAGCACCTTCACTTTGCTAATAGTTAGGAGGTCTCCTTGATCCCAAGTACTCTAGAGAGCATTCTCGCTTTCTATCTTTAGTTAGCAAAAAATCTAAAATAGAGGATGACTATATTTGGATAACTAATTAAAAAAATCTCTATTCCTAATAATTAGTAAGGATATTGAGAATCTCTTGGTCCGATCTAAGAGATTAGCTAAATCGTTTTCTAAAGCTAAATTTAACCATAATTAAAGAAAAACATTTGCAACAGACTGTATAAATGACTCTTCAAATTTAATAGTTTTTCATCATACCTCTTCCGCTCTCTACTTTTGCATAGCCTACCTCGTTAGCCATGTAGTCTCTTTGTTGTATATAGTTTGTTAAGTACTATAGTGCAGGGGCGGACCTAGGCCATGGCCCTAGTCATGGCCTAATTTTATTAGGAACAACAAATTATCACTAGACAATACTCATTGATATTTCATAACTATTGTATCATACTATTCATTATATAGTTCAAAAAAATTTCTGGATTTGCAAATATTGTTTGAGAATATTTATTTTCTGTGACATACTCCCTCCATACTTTATTAGATTTCGTTTTAGATAAAGTTTGAGTCAAACATTGGAATATAAATCATGAATAACTTTTAAGTTGTTGAGTTTAGAAAAATGAAAATTATATTAATAGATTTACCTTAAAAAATATCTTTATAAAAATATATATATATTATATTTCAATATTTTTTAAACAGTAGCCGTCAAAATTACTTTTGGAGACTGCGTCGCTGTTCAAAATTACTTTTAGGCTGTACATTAGAGGGTCTGAGCTTTCATGTAAACCATAGTTGACCATCTAAGGTGTCATCATGGCGTGTTATATCAAACTCTTTCTCTATCTTAATACAAAGACGAGCAAACCTTTTGCATGATCGAGAAAAAAAAAACTTTTAGATTGTGGATGTTAGGATTTGACCCTAGTCTTGGTCAAATTATGGATCCGCCACTGCTATAGTGTATTTTTTGCCAACTCTATTTTAGAGAGTACCGAGATGCTCTAGATGCTAAACTATTATCGTTAATAGGTCCAAACATGCACAGGTTAGAGTGGTATATCTTTTGGACTGGGAGGATAAATCTCTGACTAAAAGTAGAAAAAGTTTGCTTTGACTCGTTATTTATTGTTTAATTACGATGGATCCGCTGAGATGAGACGAAACATACCAAAGTCATGATCCGGAGTTGCTAAAGTCATGATCTTTGCCGGCCTAATTAGATGCGGATCGGAAGGTTCAAAATACTTGACGACTGGCGTCTACAGTTCGTTAGAAATAGCTTCTGCTCTTGACCGAGGCATTGCTAGAAACCATCCTGCCCTCGTCATGCCGAAAATTCATAGCAGGTTTATTTATTTTTCTCAATGCCTGTCGCTAGAATCACTCACACTGTGTGCTAGTATTTTTGTTTTTATCTCAGGCATTGAACAGATCCTACATGTCACCTTCAGCTACGGCGCCTGGATCGTCTCGCAACCGTTGGAATAACGAGGGAACGATGACTTCGCTGAAATCTTTAAAACAGAACTCGATTATCTCTAACAACCCCACTCCAAATACAAGACCCATTCACGTTTAGGTTGCGCTACATGGAATGATGGAAAGAGTTCAATATTCATTTTGATCTTCTCCAACAACAAAATCCAATAGAAAAATCTTTCTACAAATCAGTATACAGAAGAAAGAAACTCAGTTTTACGTTGTATTTCTCTTGGCACCTAATTAAAATGAGTCTCATGTATATATACTCTGTTGAAAACCGATATAGTTTCGTGAGAGCCTCGTTTTAAATTTGAGTGTCGTCGTAAAACTCTTTGCCAATGTTTTATTCAACCTGCTCTCATGTTCTTACACAGTCTTCCTCATCCCAAAGATCTTCTGTTTACCCTTTATGGGCCTGTTTAGTCGGACCTCTCCTAGGCAGCCCATGAATGAAAGAATGTCAATGCTAAGCCTTTAAAATCTCAATGCTAGGCCTGCGCTGAAAACAAAAAGGCCCTGCCCCTGGATCCCGACGCACTTCTCATCTCATGTTAAATTGCTGGCGCACTTGAAGCTATTTGGCTGTGAACTATATTCCCTGTCAGGCTGCCACTCTTGTTGGCCTTCAGCAGTGAACGACAAAGACCCTCAATAATGGAGAGGGTCGCGAAATACTTAAACAGAGCCGTGGACACAGAGGAGGCTAGCAAGGATGTCTAAGACTGTCTCCAACAGGGAGACCCAAACCCAAAAATGCATACCGAACAATGCTTTGTCTATCAAAAATGTTCTCCAACAGGTAACCCAAAAGCCACCAAGAGTGTGCCTAGAATTTTCAAATGAAACGTAAAAATAAAATAAAAAATACGAGAACAAATATATTATCTACAACTTATCTTTTAATGGAACATAAAAACCAAAATATAAAAGATAAAAAGAAGAAACGTGCCGCCAAGAGCTGAACTGCCGACCTCGTTATAAAGCAACAATCTTACCATTAGGCTAACATCATTTGTTGTATGTATAGAGGACAATTGTCTAATTTAACTAAATATAATTCAGAGATATGTAGTGCAAGGCTGCCCCACAGGGTATGCCGTGGACCACCTGACATACCTTGTGGGTCCGCCCCTATAAGATCCACCTATGCATAGAAATATAATTTAGTAAGCTAACCAATGATATTGGTCTCACATCAAAATTTCATCGGAGTCAATAGGATCGTCTAAAGGAGTTAATAGCAGAATGTCGAGCCACGGTCTTTTTGGGCGTGTTTGCGGAGGTGGCCGGATAGCCTGGCTACTCTCCCGGGCTGCGCTCCCGTGTTTGGGTCGCCTGGCCCGCTGGGGAGCTCGGCTCGCATGCTGCTCAAAGTAGCAAAAAAGTGGCTCCCGGGATACAGTAAAATCGGCAGTTTTTTCTTCGGCCCGGCTCGTTCCGGCTCCTTTGAGCGCACCAGTTGTTCTCTCATCCACTAATTCCTCTGCCAATCACGCCGGTACAAGAAAACAAACACAGTCTCGTCTAAGCTCGGCTCCCCGACAACATAGACGCAAACAAACTCAGTTGCACCATTTGAACCGGTCTCTAGTTGACCATGTCTAGACCAGCCGATCAGGCCAGTGAGGTACATCCTCGTAAATACGCTCTTTATCCGTTGGACTGTGTATCTTCAAGTAGGCGTGCACGCCCCCCAAACAACTTATAATGAGTTGCCACATACTATGCTAGTGTTTGAATTTTACTTTAGATCAACTTGTCATCAAACAGTCACCACCACCATCGATATGATTGTGAAAATCCACTTTTCACAATTTCTCACTTTTATTGAGTTGTGTTCTTTTGAGTTCTTGCTTGTGTCTTTTGATCTACATGCAGAGTTTAGTCTTCTCGGTAATGAAACAAAACTAGGACGCATCACGTCGTTGAATTAGTAATTGGTAAATTTATTGTACATCCTATTGCAGTTTACGGCACGTTCGCTATTATAGAATAATTAGTAAATTTATAATAACCGTGTAGAGGCTATGGAGCATCTAAAAGGCAACCATTTTGGTTTGTTATACACACTAGATGTAACATCCCGAAAATTTGACATACTTGAAAATTACCAACCACAAAATTTTTCTTTAAACATTCTACTACTTGATGGAGGTTATGCATGACTTAGCACTTCAAACTTGGTTAACACCTAAACCTACATTCATTTTCACTGAATCTATTGAATTTGTTTCATTCCTTTCATGCACAGATGAACCTTGTCTGCTTTGGAAGTACCTTTGCCCTGGAGTGGAGGATTGTCCCGTGATTGAGGGATGGACTTTCTCTAATACTATTGCGAAACAAGACATATGCAAATCCGAAACAGGGATGACCAGGATGATCACCAACAAGGTATATCGTTATCACCTCCTAGGCGAGCCAGCTTGCCAACCTCTGCCCACCAAAGTCCGTGTCTCCTTTCCTCCAATTCTGCTCGTCGACGTCTAGTTCTTCCAGTAACTAGAAAGTTCGTCCAGTGACAATGCAAATACACTTAGTTGCAAACTCAACTCAAATAACTCACCTGCATGCCGAAGACCTCAGAATTCAGAACAGTGTTGTGGTAATGAGATCTGGAGCAACTTTAGCCAGCTATAGGCCGAGACGACATTTCTTTTCAACAAATTCTTCTTGTTTCATTTTAGGATTCCAACGATTCCTAGCGCTAGAGCAAAGGGGAAGGGTTGTTGGAAGGCCGCTTAGCACTCGAGTACTTTTTAGTAAGGAATTGTAGCATGGTAAGGTTGCTTTATTATGCCACTTGGAACTATGCCTATTCCGAGTAATTTCGACTTGACTTGATGACCGATCTGTGAGTACATACTTTGACTTGCCTTACCCTGGCTACTTTATCTACAACACCTATACTACTAGCTCGTGCACTTGACTTCTACTTTGACTTGTATACACCAATTATACCATGCCTATACTTGAAATAAAAGGTTTAATCAAACCTACGTTACCCATCCCATGTTTTGTACACCCTCCCCGGCTAACTACTCCAAAATGCCTAGAAGCTAAACCTTTACCTATTACGCATCCGGGTCAATATCCCTAGCTAGCAGCCCAATGTCTCTCTTGTGGAAAAAAGCTACTCTCTAAACGTATTCCTCGAATGCTTTGCCCCATCATCTCTTTTTATTCCATACAAATACCTCAAGCTATAGCTATCCCGTGCATATCCAAACTATGCATCTCGTGTGACTGAACTATTTCTATCAGCTTCTCTTGGCTAGGCCTATTCCTAATCACAACTAATAAATCTTGTTATCAGCAACTTTCCCTAGACTTTTCCAACGTTACCTATACTTGGCTACTCGTGTCTGTTCCAAGCTATCACACAAAAAAGCCTATCTACCTCGACTAGCTCTATCACGTGCTGTTGAAAAAACTACCTTTGGAACTATTCCTTACCTTGTTTTCCTATACGTTGAAAGAAATGCATCTCGAGGGCTTCTAGTTGTTGACTTACCTTACCAAGCTACTTGTTTTTCCTATCCATATGCTGCCTATTGATCTTCCCTAGTTGCTATTCCTTGAATGCTTTTATCCGGTGCATACCGAACTTTCTCCACCCGTGACTTATCACACACATACACCTGGACTTTACCTAGCAACTACTTCTCCCGCATCCCTAGTAACAACCTTCTATTCACTTCACTTACTGTTACTCTGGAAGATACATTAGCTGCAAATACATTAGCAGTTACTCCTCTTCAAGAGGTTAGGAGCAAAGATAGAGAAGAGAGAGATCATGTCTCAGCTTATTCAGCTTTGCTTTCCCCCTACCGCAAGTGGAGTCTGTAGGCCCCGATCTTTTGGCATTCATCTCCAGCTCTGTCCCTGTATTCCAACCGGTCAATCTGGTCTTGGGGAGTTCGAATTCGATACTCCTATGAGTTTAGTAACTATGTGTGTTGCTCCGGTAGTCCACCTAGTACAAAGAGTCCGATTTTCCTTAGTCCAAGGTCAATCTCAGGTAGAAATACCGGATAGAAAGGGAGTTTTACTTCCTCAGTTCATCAGCAACTTCATATGCCTTAGGAGGCTCTCTTTTTTCAGATCAGTTGGAATGTATCATTCTTTCCTGATTCTCTAAGAGGGTCAGCCTAAACAAGGGATTGTGACCCATGTGGTTAATGTCTCCCTGAGAGTTCCGTTTATTAAGTAGTACGGGTTTATCAAGTGAGTATAACAGAGTCAATTGGTAGGAGTGTCAACTGAGTAGTTTAGGTTCCAGTGTCCTCAATCCTAATCATATCGCCTTTACCGTGGACTGAGAAGTATTGAGTCGTAATAGCCTCTAATATTCCCATCTGGAAACAGGTTGATTTGAGGATTCCCCTATATTAAAAACGACTACTCATGGATTTTCCCAACAAGCAACTCCGTGAGCATGCGCCTCTTCTCACTAGGTGAATAGATTCCTTTGATCCGGTAATTCGATTCTAAATTCCTAGGTGCATTATAAATTATAGCTTCCGCTGCTTCAGACAAATTCGAAAAAACGAAGGCTCTGCTCCTTGGCCTCTTTAGCAAGTGATTCTTTACCAAGCATAGCATCTTTCCCATCCTGATCAGACAGGTCAAATTCTATGGAGCCCAGTGACCATGACGAATAGCATTTGCTACAATCACTGTTGCACCTAATTGATCACCATAGAAGTAAGATCTTCATCGACACCGGAGCAAGATCAGTCTTCTATTAGAGGGATAAAGATCGGTTTACCTGGATCGCTTTCTTAACCTCCTTCTACTCTTTTAGAAAAGGGCTGGACGCAACAAGCTATTTATTCTCACTCTACCGGGTGTGCTTAGAGCGTGACGGAGCTGGGTCGACCCAGACAGTTACCACATCGGGGAATCGAATTTCATGGTCTTCGGAGAGGTGTAATTCACCAGGTATGGCTCGCTAGATCTAATTTCATAGTCTGGGACTACCCCTTTCCCACTTTCGGAGTCTGAGTAAACTTCCGCACGTTCATCGGCGGAAACTCTTTGGGGTGGACTTTAAGTTGAATTGTCGGACTCTAAAAGAATTGAATGTGCTAGATCCGATTGGTTATCTTGGCTCACTACCTCCAGTAGGCCTTTCATCCCTCCGCTCCATGAAAACATATAGTTGTCTGGGATACGGTGGGTTGTCGTTGTGCAGGCTGGAAAGCTTCAATTAAAAAAGTTTCATGGTCCGAAGAGAATGCCTTGTCTCGGTTGCTGCTAAGCAGTGGAGAAGACGGTTCAAATGCTCAACTCACTCTTCGATTCTTAGCCTTCCTTGTAATGTAGTCACGAGGGCTACTTGGTAGGGAATGCTTGAATAGCTAATAGCTTTTGCTTGCAGAGTGTAGTCTTGGTAGTTTTGCAAACTTTGCTTTTCCATAAAGCTCCTATGCTAAGAAGCCAGCAAGCACGTCCTCTTAAACTAAGAGAGTAGGTATAACACTAAGGATCGGAATGGGGTAGGATAGGATCCTTTCATCCAATCCCTCTAGAGTAAGGGTTACACGCAAGACTTTTTCCTACTCATTCGTTGTGCTGGCAACAAAAAACAAAAGTGAAAAAGAAAGAAGCAATTGATCCCAGAGAGGTCAAAGAAGGGATAACGATGTTCCGACGGGAAGCCAACCTATAGAGGTGACACAAACCTATCTACGAGATGGTATGCCTTGCAAAGAAAGTGAGCCGTGGTACTTTCACCTAACATTGTATCAATGCTATGGCGAAAGTGGCTAGGTGATATAGCGGAAGCAAGTTCAGAAAGATGGGATCAATCAAATTGTGAATGTTCGGTTAACCTCGAGATATTGATTTTCCGAGACACTCTCCATTACTCTACTCCCTAAGGTGTAGGAAAGAGGTAGAAAGTAGGCCTAGGGTGGGCCTAGCGGATTTTCTCATCCTCAGCTCGTAGCGTAGGGATCAGGGGCACAGACCAGAAGCTAGACAGAAGAAGAACCTTATTCCAACAACCTGATTGTGTGGTTTAGCCTTACGAAACCAATAGTGAGTGATGCCCAGGCAGGGTATCACGAACGGATCATAGAGGACTTGCTTGAGGAATAAATCAATCTGCTGCTTTCGATTCTTGTCTATCGGATTCTATTGAGAAGAAGTGCCAATGCCCTATGGTAGTACTAATAGGGCTGCTTCCCTTATAGAGAAACTCCGCCCTCATGCCTATGTGGTGAAAACTCAATCAAGTCATATCTAAACTAGGCTGCAAATCCATAAACTCATCTATCCCAGGTAAAGCCCCACTTGTGATTTGACCTAAGAACTACTACTTATAGAAATTCTTTTGTTTATTATAAAAATTCTTTTGCCAAAGACCCTAACGACAGCTTGAACTACCTCTTTGTCTCATACCTTGCTAATGCCTCCTCTTGTAATGTGAAAACTCCTGTCGAACACATCAGGATGTCCATAGTGAAATCGTACCCTGCACAGAGAATGAAGTATGTCAGATACACAGCATTTAGACTACAAGTCTGACGCGTTCTGCCCTCTCAGACAGTAGTGCCACACTTTATACCGTCAACATGGTGAAACTTGAAAAGCTTCAATGCGGAAAAAGTTTAAAGCAATGTAGATTATTGATCTAATCTGTCACACCTTATTTACTTGTAATCTCAGACACATGTTCATGTGCATTTTCAAGGGGAGAAAGAATATCCTTAAAGGGTCATCTCGCAATCTTTTTCTAGGGGATAGTCACCACAGATGCTCAGCGGATCCAACATCGTATTGCAACATATAAGACACTCTGTGTTTACAGTATGATAATAATGGATATTGTGTCATTCCAATATGACATAAGAAAATGATTCATACTTACTTTAATGGATTAGCTAGGGCCCTCTGTCCTATTGTCACAAAGCAGGTCTCCTGGTTCGACATAAACCATGCAAGTGACGACACACTACAATCCAGCATTCTCAGAAATTAGTTGCTGATTTGGGAATTAAGGTGAAGAAAATGCAATGATAAATGCAAAGCAATTCAACCATTAGGAACAGCTGCCCCATTTGATTCTGGTCCATCTTTGCCTGCCCGACCTAGTCTGAGGGATAGCTTTCTCCTTCTCTTTTGATTCTATCAATATGCTAATTCATGGAACAAGAATTATACAACTATGATCTACAAAGAGAGTCGTTAGTGGGAGAGGCAGGATTCGAACCTACGTAGAAGGAAACCTTCAACAGATTTACAGTCTGTCGCTTTTGACCGCTCGGCCACTCTCCCCTTCCCTGGGATACGCCCTCCTCATTATAGTCCTCCTCGCTCCGCCCCGAATAGTAGGGGATTGGGTTTAAGAAGTAGTTGACCAATCTTTCTAGCTACATTGCGAAACCACGCCCAAAAAGCAAGATGCGAACCAAGAACATTCACAATTTGATCCCATCTTTCTTCAACCAAGTCGCGTGCATCATGGCTTTCTTGTTATTCCTTGATTTTCCTGCCTATTACTGACATGCCTAGCCTTATCCGCTTGCTGGTGCTTTGCTATCCGAACTACCATTGCTAACTCTGAAGAAAGGTCTGCCTCGTGCTTCTTCGCTTATTCAATGCTTTCTTTGGCATCCTACAACTCCCTTACATCCCTATGTCGGCTATCCACCCTTCTTTACCAAGTGACCGGAATCCCCTATCCCTATAGAAAGAAAGGCACCTAATCTTTACCGTCTTCACTGAGATTTCAGACCAGAAAGGAGTAGACTCTAGTTTCAATTGCGTATAGAAAGAGATTCGTCTTGTAAGAGCAGGTTGAAGCGCTTAGGCTACTTCAGCTATATGCTTAACACATGCAAATCTAACGAAGTGCTCCTAGACGACTCTTTCTTTGAGATTCTGTAAGTAACCTAGGGCATGTGCCTTTGAAGAAAATGAAATACGAACAACCGCGCCGGTTGTAATAGATCGACTTGAATGCGTCTTCTTGCTCCAGCATTCAAGTTCCATTTCAAGGAAGGACGACGTACCATGATACTTTCTGTTTTGTCGAGCCCTGCTTTGGTCTCTGGTTTGATGATTGTACGTGCTAAAAATCCGGTACATTCCGTTTTGTTTCCCATCCTAGTCTTTTGCGACACTTCTGGTTTACTTATTTTGTTAGGTCTCGACTTCTCCGCTATGATCTTCCCAGTAGTTCATATAGGAGCTATTGCCGTTTCATTCCTATTCGTGGTTATGATGTTCAATATTCAAATAGCGGAGATTCACGAAGAAGTATTGCGCTATTTACCAGTGAGTGGTATTATTGGACTGATCTTTTGGTGGGAAATGTTCTTCATTTTAGATAATGAAACCATTCCATTACTACCAACCCACAGAAATACGACCTCCCTGGGATATACGGTTTATGCCGGAAAGGTACGAAGTTGGACTAATTTGGAAACATTGGGCAATTTACTTTATACCTACTATTCCGTCTGGTTTTTGGTTTCTAGTTTGATTTTATTAGTAGCTATGATTGGGGTTATAGTACTGACTATGCATAGGACTACAAAGGTGAAAAGACAGGATGGATTCCGACAAAATGCCTTGGATTCTAGGATGAGTATTTCTCCTTTTGGCCATAGAAGAAACTTCTCCTCCAAAGCGGGGGGATCGTCCTCCGATTCCTATGACCCAAAAGGAAAGAAGGGTAGCTTTCTTTAAAGAATCCTAACTGTGTGTTGTAACACAATCTATATTTATTTGTATTTGCCAATACTAATAAATAGGATTATATGTGCGCTCTGCTTGTACTTTATCACGGTAAGGTTATTCCTTCTTCTCTTTCACTTTGCCCCCACTTTATTTGAGGCGGAAGCACTCGTCTTCGCTTCCTCATATAGCGGAGCTAGTGCTCCTAGTGATATGAATCTTATGGGTGACGATGATTTGTCGCGTGCTGTAGTGCCATTTCTCCCGCGAACTCTTCCCGAGGAGCGCCCCCTCACAATGGAGGAAGAAGAACGCCTGGCCCTGGTTTTTTATTTCCAAAAGCATATTGGCGCTCTTCTCTAGAGCCTCGATGCTCCCTGGCTTTGGAGCCACCACTTCGGGAAGGAAAGCGCCGAAGATCTCGTGGCGTCGACCCTCCTCCATAAGGATGCTGACCTCAATGACCCAGGCAAGCTTTGGGTTGTACATGAGGGCCTTCTGCGTCATAGACACAACTCTCGGTACTACTTTAGAGCAATTGAGTGGGTAAGGAAGAAAGAAGGGTTCGTAATGGGGAGTTGCCTATAACATTCATCATCGATGATGATGGTGAAGGATAGTGAAACTATATCCTTATAAGAGCCCATAGCAAGGGCTGGATGAAGCCGGAGACGGCCGAGGTGAATAAAAAAGGCTCTCCCTGGACTCTACGCAGGACTTCTTTCTAAGCCTCACATAATTTGAATTTCTCTGACATTCCATGTTTCCGAAACGGATCCTATAAAATATTTCACTTTTTCTATGATCATCTCTATTTTAGGTATTCGGGGAATCCTCCTTAATAGACGAAATATTCTTATTATGTCAATGCCAATTGAATCAATGTTATTAGCTGTCAATTTGAACTTTTTGGTATTTTCCATTTCTTTGGATGATATGATGGGTCAATCATTTGCTTCATTAGTTCCAACAGTGGCAGCTGCGGAATCTGCTATTGGATTAGCCATTTTCGTTATTACTTTTGGAGTCCGAGGGACTATTGCTGTCAAATTTATAAATTGCATTCAAGGTTAAACATAACTACATGAGAGTCTCCTTTCGTTCTCTTCTTTCTTTTCTTTTGATTTTATCAATATTTGATAACTCTTTCTCACCATAACTGTACTCCTGTTGTTTTGTTTCATTAAGGCGGAGGCGTATGTGTCTTTCCTCTGCCTGATCTGCACCTTCTTCGCGATCCTTCTCTTACCTCTACCGGAAGGTGGCTGGAAGAAGCCGTGGGTGGAGTTGGCCCATGCCCATCTTGCCTCCCTTCATCATCCTCTGGTAAGTGAGGAGATGGGATCTCTTGGATGGGCGAGAGGGTGTTCCAGTCGTCGTTGTCCATATGGACGCTGGTCTCTTCCTCTTGAAGACAAAGTTTCGGGTGAGCTAGCAAAGAAAGCAACAGTGCCACCTAAATACTCGTAGACTAAAGTACTTCTTTTTATATCTAGGAACAAGCGTCGGAGTCAATATCAAAGTAGCAGCGGAAGCTGTCTAGCCGAAAGACAGATCTGACAAAGCCGGTGAGGGGGGCAAGTGTTCTTCGGACTCATTCCAATTGAGTGCAAAGATGCGTCTGGAGCATAGCGCTGGGGTGCGACAACGAGTAGGAAGTTCTGGTCCCACCCAGAAGAGTGCACTGATAGCCTATCTATCAATCTTCTCCGGCCAATGACATAAGATAGGGAATCTTTCTGATTGGTCTAATTGAGAGGAAAGATAGGATGATATTAGTTGCTATCGGAGAGAGAGGAAAGTCTCTCGATGTCCCACAAGAAGAAATGGACTTACTTATAGACAAGTCTCCGAAAGTCACTGTCAAGGGAGGATGCTGAAAGCTACTCCTTTCGCAGGGCTCTCTCTCTCTCTATCAATTCCTTGCTGATTGATTAGAAAAGCTATTTGACAGTGAACTATTGTTCGGCAAACTCCTCTTTTTTGGTCCAGAGGATGGATGCGTCAAATTGATGTCACATATGAAGTCCCAGGGCTTTCCGGCTGGGAAAATGGAAAGAACTATTTGATTTCGTTTCAGATCAGCTAGCGCTTACGCCTTTCTTGGTTGAATGGATTCTGGCGCAATGCTGATTCGGATAATGCTGGAACTGCTACTCGGTAGACTATGAAACAGAAGCTTTGAAAGGGTTCCCTACGCCAAATGGTGAATTCAATTACTACTAACATTTTGGAATCAATCAGATGATTCGGAGTTTGAAGATCGCGTCCTATGATGAATTTTTCTTTTTTCTTCAGGATTAGGCTTTGTCTCACTTCCTTCAGAGGGGAAAGCTGGGCTAGAGGTTTCACCGATAGCACTTTCTGCTTGGTAGGCATCTCCTGCTCCTCTTGGTTGACCACCATGGTCTGCTGCTCCTGCCTTTCTTTACCCTTCCGCTTTTCCTTAAACCTAGTGATGAACGAGCCCTATAAAACCAGCCAGAATGAGGAATCTTTGAAAGTTATGCATTGGAAAAGAAGGGAGCACATACCATAAGAACAAGCCTTCTCATCTGTAGGGAGAGCTGCCCATTATTCTGATTCGAGAGGAATCCAAGAGAAACAAAAGGAACTAAACATTCTTTCAATGAGAAATCATAATAAAGGAGCAGTCTAATAGTCAGTCAAAAAGCACTTTTCAGATATACACTCCTCATTAATGTTACTACGAACGAACACACAAAAGCATTAAGCGATAGAGAAAGTACAAGGTAAGCTGCCTGCCTATGGCTGTAAACTCTAAAAATGCTCCTTCCTAGAATGGACGTAATATAAAAATACCGAAAGTACATACAAAAATATGAATCTATATATGGTCAACAGCTAAGTATTAAGCTATTTCTTATGCTTCAAACTGCTTAGTTCTAGTACATAAATCTGTTAACACGTGAGGTGAAGGTGGTGCTTTTTCAACCTTGTACTGTTTTCTTTCAACCGTAGTCTAACCATAGGGAGGGGTACTCTTCTTTGCATCCGGTTTTGGGACTTCTTTAGAAACAAAGGACGAAGAAGCCGAGGAACCAAAAGACCTTTTTAACCCCAACCAGATGAGGAAGCCAAGAAATTAGTACAGTTAGTTGCAACCTAAGAAAGTTCCAATAATAATAATGATTATACTCTAGAAATGGAGAAACTAAACCATTTAAAACAAAGAAGATTGCGGACGAAAAGGAAGTGCAGTAGTGATTCTGACTGTGAGCAAATAAAAGGATGAGTACTGGCCGAGATGGAATATAATGCATCATGAGTTCAGTACATGCATGTGGCTGCAGCCTTGCCCTAGCTAGAAAAGGTCTAGCATTTTATACCGAACAGAAAGCAAATAAAAGCAGATGGGCTGGGGAAGAACAACTTCAGTTCGATCATAAGTTCATCTGACTGATGATCGATGGGGGAAATTGGATTGTAGGGAAAGGAATTAAGGAGGTCGAGTTATATAGCAAGTAACCAAAACAAAGCAACAAGTGCTATTAAATATATAGCTAGCTATCCCAACCCAAATAACAAACAAAGAGGCACAAGACGCACATTAACAGGAGTACAAAACCTTTTGATTCAGAAAAGAGATAGCAGCTACTAGCACTACTGCAGAGCGCAAGATTAAACTAAGGTAGCTGGCGAGCGAGGTTGGTTATAGCTCCTCCGATATGAAATGGAGGGGTAGAGAGAAGAAGAGGGAGGGATCATCAGTATATAGAATAGAAGGGGGCAACCTGATATTGGGTAGGAGAAAGCAGCTGTTGGTTCCTTGTGGATCGGCAGAGCGACAGCTACATCGCCGGGGCTGGCTAGCTTTCAGAAGAGCGGTTTGTTACTTAGATTCCTCCCCGGGGGGCCCCACTTGGCGAACCAAAAACCTGCCATACACTGCACACACTGACAATTCTAGTGGTACACGTTCATGCAGGATTCAGAAAGGTGACCTTGCATTGGCCATGTATGTACCCACACCGACATGCAACGATTTGGTTTACTTGCATATGTACACCACTACTTGCCTACCAAGGGAGACATGAGAGATTAGCTAGCTGCATTCTATATAACTATGCAAAAAAAGGCATCACTAAGCTTGGACAAGTGTGTTTTATTTTAGCCCCTACGAGTTGGTTCATTCATGTTTAGGTGCAGGTGTTAGTATTGTCTTTATTTGAGTGCAAGATGTTGAGCTGCATAGTGTTTGATTTTTGTTCACATACCAAGTAGCCAAACGTAGCTCGTTATTTACGAGGAAATTAGAAGTGTAAACTTTATTTATTTACCACAGTGTAAACCGTTTACTATGTGCAAGTGATATTTTCTTTATCTAAAGAAAACAAGTTGAGGCACTTTTTGCACCATGATGCATACAGCCACCGTCACTTACCACCATTACATAATACTACTACATAATGTAAAATCATAAAGTTTGAATGGCATAATAAACCAAAATAAAACGTGGTGGACGACATCAAACACATAGCCTACGTACTGTGAAACCAATCGCAGAGAACTCCATGGCCACCACCTCCATGACATGGCCATATTGGCATGCCTTCGTGATATCTTCTCGCTATGTCTTGTTTTGCAACAATACAATCTCTACAATCTTAACCTTATGTGCCTCTAAATAAATCTGCATATGTAATAAGGAAAGGATGTTACAGATCGTTTCGACATAACCATTAGCTCCTCTAAAGAGGGCACAACCAACTTCAGAAAAACCTTTCTTCTGTTTCACTCCTATGTTGATGAGCCAATCATGAAAACCGATTTAGTCCTTCTGTTCAAATTACTCTTCCTAAACCAGGAGCTCATAACTACTACGAATGGAAAGATTCCAGCTATTGAAGCTTAAAAGAACAGAAGAAAAAGATAGAGGGGTTCAAGTTGATGGAATCCAAATCTTATGCTGATTCCAGTGATGATGACATATTTGCACATATATCATATTCCACTTGATCGATATACCAATTCCTACAAAAAGAAGAAGATAGTGTTGTGTTAACCAGTTGGAATGAAAGCACTTACTTCCGAGACAGCCTGTCCTCGGCTATTTCATTATCAAAAGGAAGTATTGGCAAGGCTGTAACATTACATGCAGGTCCTAGCCTACGTTCGTTGGTGGTTGACTACCGGGAAAGGGCAGAATAGCAACAGTGAGGAAGCATACCACCCAAAGCAAGAGGTGAACACATATTCAGCTGAGCTAACAAAGCTTCAGAGTCCAGATCATACCAGCCAGAACCTGAGGTGAAGATGTTGATACCAGTCTACCTTAAATGCGTTTTGACATATTTTCGATTACCACAAATCAGGTGATTGTAGCTTACCTTCTCTGTGGATTCCAGATTATGTATGCTATCTCTTTTTCTTTTTTATATCTAATACTATCTACATTCACACGCTTATTCCCAAGTAAAGGAACGAACAAGGAGGGGTGTCCGCCCTCTATTCTATGTGTTTGTTCTCTTAGCATTCTTATACCAAACTAGAAATAGGAAATCTAAAGACCTTTTGTGGATCTATACGCGCATACGTTTTTGCTTGGCTTTTTCTTCACTCCGTTTTGTATGGCCAGTACCAATTTCCTATGCTAGCCTTGCTTCCATGTGGATATAGGTAAAGAAGACTACCCCGCCTGAGCATACCCACACTACCTAAATGCCTAGATCTCTCGATGCATCACGGCTTCGAAAGCAAATAAGTAGACAAAGAGTGGCCTAGACACAAACAAGGGGCGAAGCGAAAGGAAGCGCAATCTGGTAAAATAACCAACCTAGGTTTCCCGCTTCGGATTACTAAAGTGCTAAACCTACCTCACCTTGGTGCACTCGATATCTATCAGCTCCATAGGATGTATAGGCCGGTTTCCTCGTCATTAAAGTAAAGGAAATTGTGCTTCTTTCGTTCTACATTAAAATTGTGAGTAGATTCTTAAGTTTTAAGCTGAGAAACTTGGTTTCAGGAACTTTGTGGGAGAAATTGAGCCATTTGGAGCGGGGGGTAATCGGTTTATGACAAAGACTGTGCTTTCAAACACGATACCCAGGGGAATGGAGGCTTTGTATACATAGTTGCAAGACATTGCTCTACAATGTTTTGGTGTTGACGCTCTGCGAGGCCTTTCTGCTCAGGAGTGGGGGGACACGATTTCCGGTGAAGAATAGCAGGGAAAGTACGATTCACTCTGTTTTTGCTTCTTTAATTTATCTCTGCTTTGGCTCGCCCATCGGCCTGGGCAATGGCCATTCGCCTCAAGTACTCATGCGCCAAGATCTGTCGCTTCTTAAACGAAGTCTAAAGATTGAAAGACTTTGGGCAATGTACACTAGGGTCTCTTACCCTCTCGAGCTAACCTGCTCGTGGGTCAAGATCGTTCATATCCCATACCCGCTTCAATAGGCTACTCACTACTACGTAAAGTTGATATTGAAAAATAGCAATTAGTGCTTTAAGCATTTAGGGATTCTATGCTATGATAAGTCTATCACCCGACTTCATACCTTTCTCTTAGCTCAAGTGACTACGTGCCTATCGCTTCGCTCGACTGACGACTACTTACCTTTGGTATGGTTAAACATACTGTTAGACTGAATCTTCGATTCTATTTTTCATTGTCTCGGTAACACCTCTACTAAAGAAGAGAAGGAGGAGCTACTGAGACAGTCAAGCTTTCTATGGGACTTGGTCTGCTCAGCCATGGCCCGTATCTGCTCTTGCGAATAGGCACCAAAAGCTAAAAAATAGGTTTCCGACCATAAGAGTTCCCCTTTAGAGGATAACCACAGTCGTTCTCTAGTGTTTATGCTGGAGGGATCCTGATGTCCAGTACTTTATCTTTATACAGGGTTTGGCACACGGACAGACTTTTCTAGTAGTTCAAATCCCACGAATCGTGACAGAGTGCTGTTTATATTCAAAGCCTTTCTCCTTCATGCCTAGACTAAAGAAAGAGCTCCCTATTCTAATACGTCTGTATCCACGGAAAGAGCGAGCCAGTGAATAGAAGGAATTCATTCAAAATCACATACATAGGCAAGACAAACTATCACTGACGACCTGATCCATAGATATTCCAAATAAAGTAAAGATGGGGCGATTTTTCTTTCTTTCGTGCACCCCTGGCTGGTTAAAGTAAGGTGCCATTTGCCGCAAGTAGATCTAGCTGATTGACTCGTTCATAGGAGAAAATCAATGCATCGAACCCTTTGCCGATCAAAAGATTAGGAACCGTCCCCCTTTACCGGATTCCCTATGCCAGCAAGACACCTACCCGCATCCGTTTTCTTGCTTAGTAGTTACTCACTGGGATTCCCGCAGTGCAGCCGTTGCTTGTTGGGCTACAAAGCACTTCTTAGACGGAAGAGCGGCAAGCAAGCCTACTTAAGTACCTAGCACTCCACAACCCATTAGTTGGAAGGCAATCAACAACTTAGCACACTAGAGCATACAACGACCTTTAGCAATCTTTTCTCGAGCGATAGTCTAGTAGGTCAAGCCAGCCGTAGTTGGGCAAGCCAACAGGGCGGGAATATTTTATATAATACACTACGGTAGGGCAAGCCAAAGTAGTCAAACAGTAGGCTGTATAGCAGGCTGTGGGCAGGCGCTAAGCGGTATAGTAGTAAGGTCAAGCGGCTGCCTTTAAGTTCAACACGAATTTCCATCCAGTCGAAGAATTACCTTTCCTTTACTTATCCAGTCGACGGATTACTTACTATAAGATCGTTAGAGATGCTTATCCATGTCTATCCATAGCGATCATGTTTACCAAAGATATGAGGTATCTTTCTTCTCCAGCTACTATCTAGTTTATTCTCCTGCTACTCTAAAATCACTTATCTACAGAAATGACTTATCCTAAGCTACATGAATAAATAACTTATTCGAAGATTTCCCAAGTGTTTAATCAATCCCCAGGCTACTTTTCCCATAAGGATCAGATGAGACCTGCATGTCATGCTTTGTACTTAGTGTTCGCAGTGGCTCGGGAATTTCAGCTAGACCTTGAGCTTTCCTTCTTCGCTTTTCACATAAAAGACGGGGTCTTACCGGCCGTTGGACACGTACTCTTGCTACCAAAGCTAGATAGGAAAGTGAAGATATGATCCAACTACTCGATAAAATGGATTTTCTAGAATTATTCTATGCTTACTCCCACTTAAACTTCTCCAACAATGCCGAGGGGTTGATACCTTCTACCCTTTCAATTCTATTACCAATAGACAACCCTTACGTTTATTTTGCGCGGATTGGGGAAACACCTACCTTAAGCTACGCAATTTCACTCTTTAGGGTAGGGATTTTGGAGACGAAGCATAATCTAGAGACGAAGCAGACACCACAAAACCATCTTCAGGTTCGAACCCAACTACGGAAAGTAGAAATCTCCATTCCTACACTAATTCGGCTCTTTCCTTGTCTCTGGACCTGTGAAGAACCACACTCGTACCAACACCCATGGAGAACGTTGCACCTCTTAAGATATTACCCAAAACCAGGCATATTCTCATATGCTTCACAACAACTAATGTTTATAACCAACAACAACTACTACCAACGAGAAACGTTACCTTACAATGTTTATAAACTAGGAATCAAAACACAATTCCATAATAATACAACTACCTACGGCAGCTTCGTTTTGCACACAGAGGAAGGAAGCGAGATGATCGTTATTTAAGATTATATGTGAATTGCTAATATTAAATAGGATTCCATTCTCTTTTATGAAAAGTTCTCTTTGTCTTCGAGCTTTTATTCCTCAATCCACTTATTCGTTCCCTTCTTTCATATACCTCCCCACCAATAAATAGAGACAAATGGGAATAACCGAACCACGTCTACAAAATGCCAGTACCATGCAGTTGCTTCAAAGCCAACGTGATGCTTCTTGGTTAGATGACCAATATATTGGCGAATACCACATACGATCAAGAAAAGAGTACCTATAATCAAATGAAAACCATGAAAGCTAGTTGCTAAGAAAAAGGTAGAACCATAAATACTATCCGAAATAGTGGAGGGTGCTTGGTAATATTCCATTCCTTGAAAGCCAGTGGATACTAGAGCTAGTAAAACGGTTGCTACTAAAGTGTAAACAACTCGTTTTTCCTTCCCCGCGAGTATAGCATGATGAGCCCAAGTTACGACAGCTCCAGATGAAGGGAGAATAGGGGTATTAAGAAGAGGGATTTCCCAAGGATCTAAAACCCCAATCCCTTTTGGGGGCCAAATACCTCCGATCTCTACTGTAGGTGCCAAAGAAGAATGAGAAGAAGCCCAAAAAAAAGAAAAAGGAACATAACCTCCGAGACTATGAAGAGAATAGAACCATATCGAGGTCCTAATTGTATAGCTTTTGTATGATGCCCTTCCAACGTGGATTCACGTAGAACATCCCGCCACCATACGAACATGGTATAAAGGAGAAATATTAGGCCCAAACTGAGAAGTGTTGCACCCCCTTTAAATGAGTGCATGTACATCACACCTCCTACGGTGGTTGCCAAAGCTCCGAGTGAACCCGAAATAGGCCATGGACTTGGATCTACCAAATGGTAAGAATGCCTCTGAGATTCAATCATAAACCACTTTGCCCCGGTTGTATGTAAACCCCCTTCACCCCCATCCCCTAAAGTGGTAAAGAAGGAGGCTCTTCTTTGTCTCATTAGGACAAACAAATAGGAAGGGACAGTTCTTTCATTGCATTGATAGAAGTTCAAAAGATCTCTCTATTTTTTAGAGAAAAGAGTTGGCGTGGGTTCTACCAACGAAACGAAGAAGTTTTTGATTAGTCTTTTTCATGCGGAAAGGGAAAGATAGTATCTGTAACTCAAAATTGATCTATCTTCTTCCTCTAGAAACTGTTTTAATCCATTTGCTATTTGGCTTTTAGAAAGGGAATAGCCATGTCCCATTTCTTCATCTCTGATTTCTTGGGGTTCCCCGGACTCGTTCTTTTAAAACAGTTGATAAAATGAGTCCAAAGTGTTGTGAGAATTTGGAACAATGCGACATGACATTGTTTCACGCTTTTCCTTCGCAACTCGCAATTTCGAGTATAGTATTTCTCGTTGATTTGATTCCTCATCCCCAAGTTTAATAATAATCCTCCTCATCTCCATAGATGAATAAGAAACCTAAACACAAACTATCCTTGGAATCGTAACGCTACGTTTCTTTCTATATGAGAATTTATGCAAAACCAAAGTAAGTCCAAAGGAATCTTGCTCGCTCCAACGGGGAATTGCTCGACGAGAAGAAGCTGGTTGGTGTTCACTTACTTTCATGCAGCGGTATGTACTACCTTTGCTTAGTCTAGTATAAGTATGCTTGCTTTCTCAACTGCCTTAGCCACTTCAGACTATACGGTGTCGCTAGCTTAGGGTCAGCTGGTTTTCTTTTTTACGGGGCGGGTCTCCCATTCGGGCGTTTAGTTTACTATGCTGGGAGATAATTTCGTTCCTGTCCAGCGAAAGAAAACAGTAGCGTAATAAATAAGCTTCGGTGACTCTATTTCTGCAAGGAATAGTGGTTTATTATGTTCCCTGATCGCTATTTTCTGCAAGGAATGTACCCTTTCTTTGCTTCTATCCCTACTAAAGACAAAGGTCACACATGAAAGCAAAGAGCGAGCGAATGGTCAAAGCGAAAACAGATCAAGAAGCTTTTCAATGATATAGATGGCGGGTAGGGAGTAGCTCTTTTCTTTAATAAGGCAATTTTACCATAATCCAAAACCTATAGCCGATCCATCCATCCAATCCGAGGTCCAGTTCTACCCCCCACAAAGGTATCAGACTACTGAATCAAGGCAACTCGCTTTCCAATGAGTAAAGTAAAGAGAGTCCTCCTTAAGATCTGACTGATCTGTTAGTCTGAGCTCAAAGTTCAGTGTTCTAGGCGAAGCGAAAGGAAGGCGCGCAGTGAAGAAAAATTGCGTAGCGTAGCAAGATCAGCGGATTCTGTTTTCATGGGCGGCACGCCGACACAATCTCAAATCAAGAATCACACGGCTATGAGACTGAGAATTAGGCGCTAGAGGCGCTCTCTTTTTCTCTGCCTTTGGTCAGCCTGGTCACCTTCGCACCACACACCTTTCTTTCCTTCCACTTCTTGTCTGGGCCACTTTAGTTATTCATAATAGAAGAATCATGATGCTTTCATATGAGTCCAGTAGGGTTTGCATTGCCAGAAAGCGAGGCGAGCTTGAACACGTCGTTTTAGTATTAGTAGTAGGTGTGATAGATAGCCAAGGAATAGAAGAGTTGACAAGAGATGCACCGGTTTATGCAGATATATCTGTATAGGTTTAGAAAAATAGGTAAAGTAAAGTAGTTGACAAAGCAAGTAGGAATAGGTCATGTCACAGATAGCCAAGTATAGAAGCAGGAGAAGCTGATAGGAATTTGTGAATAGCAAGGCCAAGCTGTATACATATAAGCATTTTAAGGAATTGTTTGTTGGCATATGGTTTGTTGTCACCACCAACAATTGTTGAGAAACATAAAAAAGGTAGGCATATTGTTCACGCTTAGGTCAGTATAGAAGTAAAGCACGAGCTTGGTGTTTTAGCTAGCTTGGTACAGTAGGAAGAGAAAGGTGTTAAAGTATTTTTTCAAGGCAAGGAACATCAGTAGTTGTTTACAAGGTATGCATTGTTTTATTGTAATGGGGTATGCCTTCTTTTCTTTGCCTTTTTTTGTGAGGTAGTCTCATAACTTTTAACGTGTAGGCATGGGAAAATCGAGGTTTAGGACTAGGCGTATTTCATAGTACAAAGCATGAGCTAGGGCTAGAAAAACACTGTCTTGAAAAAACGACTTGCTTTTTGAAACTATACATCAGACTATCAGGCATTAAGAAAAATCCAGTATCGACAGGCCTAGTTCTTTTCCTTTGCTTATGTAGGGAAAGAATTTGTCGAGTTCAATCAGTACAATAAGAAATCCAAAGTATTTTGTGGGTCAGGCGACACCCAGATTTGAACTGGGGATAAAGGATTTGCAGTCCCCTGCCTTACCGCTTGGCCATGCCGCCAAATCCGATCCAAAATAGAGAAGAGAAAAATCTTATTCATACACATTCATTTACTAATTCTTTCTCATAGGAGGGGATTACTAAACCCTTACACTTCCAATGATATATCAGGCTAGCCCCTTACTGTCACACCCAATTTTAAGGATAAAATTGAATATGAATAACTCATGTGTGCCCAGAGATCAATCACACACATAAGCCGACAAATCTTTAAATAGTACCATCACTGAGTGCTTATTACATAATGAATAATATTTAAATAACATAACAGCGGAAATAAAGATAACTCTCGCGACGAAGCTCCACTTCACAGGGAACGCTGACTGGTTGACCACTAGCCTAGTACTCCTCACGGTAGACTTCATAGCCATCTGAAGGGGTTGAGAAAGCAAGAGTGAGCACTTACGTACTCAGCAAGAGTAACATAGGGTTATGAAGCTCAAAAGGTTGACACTGTCTGTACTGCGGTTGCTTTTATCTTGGTCAAGTTTTACCAACACTTAGCTTTAATTATGCATAACCCAATTGATATCCACATGATAAGAGTAGTAATCAACATTAATAAATAAACAACATGTCCATCTACACTGTGAGTTTTCCAGGCCGCTCGTAACCGTGAGCACGACTATCATGATAGATTTACACTCTGCAGAGGTTATACACTTTACCCACAAGCCATGTTACCCATATGCCCGGGTTAATTACTCCCATAACACTTCCAAGGTGAGTGGGCAGGGAACACTATGAAGTCTTTCAAAAGTTCTTTCTAACATGTAGCGGACCCTACGGACCCAATGCAAAGGGGAATATGGGACACCCCGATGGTACCACCCGCAGTGGTCCCCACACAAGCTATACCCCATAACTAGCTCGACAAAGGTGCCTTTCACGAACCACAAGCATGCTAGTCCAAACTTTATACTTGACTAAAGCCAGAGCCATATAGCACTCGTGGTTGTATTAGAAATCCCAGCTTTTGCCCTACAGTGGGGTCCTATTCCATGTTGCTACAAAAGCCAGTTTTATCTCATTGTTGTATATATCATTAGTCAAGATTCATTTCCAGATCCATTATTGTAAAGCATAGCAGAGCTACCCATATGCATATAAACCCATGGTGACAAGGTAAAGGATAACAAAGCTATGGTATAGATCTAATAGGAATCAAATTAGACACATGCAATAATGACTAGATTGAATTATGGTGAATAGGTAACAAGGATGATCCCATGTTAAACTTGCCTCGATCCCAAAGCTCTTGGTGATCCTGATCTGCTGCAAAGAACTCTTGCTCACCGAAGATCTCACCGGCTGTACTCGATCAACATCACCACGCAATCCTCCGAACAATCATACACGAAGCAATAAAGACATGATCAGAATATTACACCATAAACAATAAAGAGACTTTAAAAAGGTTATAAAACAGATCTATACTTTACTACGATCACAAAGACACGAGAATCACGCTAATCGGATCTAAAACGAAGAAGTTATAGATTAAACGGGATTTTGAAAAGGGCAATATTAAAGCATTAGCAAAGAAATTTTCCTTGATTTTCAAAAGTAATTAACATAGGTGAAACCTATACTACTGGATAGAGCATAAAATTACGGATCTAACGCAACTTGAACGGATCGATTTGGATTTAAAACGAAGAAAATATAAGCATTTGAAGTTTAGAGGCAAAATAGGAAATTAGGGTTTTATTTTATTTTCGAATTAAAACAGATTAAAAAGGGATTACGCCTTCCAAAGGGGAAAGCGCATTGCTGGAGTACGCTTCATGGACTGCGGGTTGAGGGATCAAAAGCCGGAGGGCTCTTTAGCAAGAGTGCCACCGAAGGGGTACGGGGCGTTCTGATCGGTTGGATCTGAAATCGACGGTCCAGATTAGAACCGAGGGCAGAGAGAGAGGAGGCGGGCGGTGCGGCGACCGGAGTCGGGCAGCGCACGGCGGTTCCATTGCCGGCCGAGGCGGAATCTCGCCGGCATAGATCGATCCCGAGCTATGGTGCTCGGTTTTCCTATCTGAAAGCACCGGGAGAGAGAGAGAGAGAGAGAGAGAGAGAGAGAGAGAGCGACACCGCGAACTCGTCCAGGGCCACGGCGAGGCACGGGGACGGACAGGAGACGCTTGACGGCGCGGAACAGCGGCGGCGGGTGCTCGGTGTACAGCGGCGCAAAGCAGTTGAGGGCGCGGGTGGCTAATCCGGCCGGGAGACGGCTCGGGGAGCATGAAGGGAGCACGACGAACCTATCTAGGGCCTCTGCGGGTCTTGATCGGGACGGAGGAGGTCTGACGACGGTGAACCGTGGCGTCGTATCCACGACGCACGGCAACCTGACGAACCAGAGTGCAAAAGCAAGGAAGAAGAGGGAGACAGTGCGTTCGGCACTTACGCGAAGTCGGTGCGCGGGTTGGAAGAGGTTACTGCGGTCGGAGAGGCTTGGAACGGCGGCGGCTCAGCGGCGGAACGCGGCGGAGCTCTGCCCGCCGCTGAGCTCTGCGGCGGCGCTACTGCGTTCACGGGACGAGGCGAGGTGCTTGCGATGGGGGAAGATGGCGCGGGGGTCGGCGCTATTTAAGGCGGTAGAGAGGAGTCCGGGGCGGTTACGCCCGGACGCGGAATGGACGCAGCGCGGCACGGCGGCAGAGTCCGCTCCGGACTCGGGAGGGAGAAGAGAGAGCTGACAGGCGGGTCCGACCTGTCAGAGAGAGGAGGGAGGAAAAGAGCGCTGACCATCCGGGCAGTGCTGTCAGTGGGAGAGAGGGGCGCGGGCGCGGAGCTGGGCCGGCCCACTGAAGAACAAAGGGAGAGGGGAAGGAGGCTGGCCGAGTGGGCCTCTGGGCCAGAAAGAGAGAGAGGTGAGGTTTTCCTTTTTCCTTTTTATTTCTTTTTGATTTTTGTAAATACTTTTCCAAATTGATTTTCAAACTGATTTTGGAATGTACTTTCTAGGGTTTTGAAAATCAAGCCACACAATAAAAATGCAAGGGCATGAGATGCATCACACATGTTGAACCCTAACATGATGATTAATTTTATTTTTTATTTATTTAATTCTATGCTTCACACAAAATGCTTTAAATTAAATCAAATTAAACTCAAATTCAAATCTAATTTCTAATTCGAATTTTAGGGTGTTACACTTACTTTCTATGGTGTATGGAAGTAGACCGTATCGAGATGATATATGGAACTAAACTATCATTATTATTTAAGCATTTCTTAGGATGCATCCCAAATAGATAGATGCATTCCAAGATCCTATTCGCTATCCCTTAGATAGAGGACAGTCGAGGAAGAAGACACTGGTTGCTCTGCTCTGGTTAATAGGATAACCCTTCTTGTCTTTTATCGGGGAAGGATCCGCTGACTAATTACTAGGTGGTGGCCCTGTAAAGCAAACTAAGAGCGGGGAAGCTCCATCGATTCTTAAAGATCTGGTTGTTGATATTGGCATTGGCCAACAACGAATATTATTGTTTCCGTCCTTGCCTTCGGACTAGGATTGTTCCTTCTTTCCAAAACAGTACCTGCATCCTGTTTGCTTTATCTCGCTGCTTATTCTGCTTATCCTTACTTTCCTACCATCCAATTTGACTGAACTGAATCCGAATCCTAAAAGGCAAGACCCAAACCATTGGTCGATCAATAGTTCTTCTTTCACTTCCATCTCTTGATACCTGTTTTCTTGCTTTTCTTACCACTACTGTAGTGAACCGCATCTCTAAGCACCGGGAGTCATGAACCGCGCACAAGGTCCTTCTTAAACTAGAAATAAGTGAAATAATTGTTAAGGGTCACCTTGGCAATGTTATTACTAGTAGCTGAGATGGTGAGTTAGAAGCTAAAGGCAGTAGAGCTTATTCGTATTGTCAGCTAGAAACTTGTTATCAGATCTATACGGGACACAATCCTGTGGTGAAAGCCGCCATCAACATTCGCGTAGAGAGGTGCTTCCCAAAAAGGGAGGGGAAAACGAGATGATTGCTTCGCCCAGTAAACTATGCTTGCTCTGATGACCTGGCCTTTCTCCCGTTAAAAGGTGGGTACCTTTCGCTAAATCCTTCTCCCGTGCATGCTATTCTCCTGTTCCCCCGAAGGGCGGTATCAATACGGCAACCCGAAAGCTCGTTATCAAAGTGTTCTCTTCTCAAAAGCTTATCTGCCAGATGAAAACAAGTTCATAGTAACAGGGGGCAGCAGGTTGGATAAGGGTGCCAGTGAAGAAATCAAGAGAATATGCTTTGGAGTATTCATTGAAAGAAGTCTTCCTATAAGATAATCATCTTTCCTTTGTTTTGACATTCTTGATATATTTTCCACTGTATGGACATCCTTCTATCTTTGTATTGGTAGCCTCTTCAAAGTATTGCTTTAAAGTTCCTCATGAAGACAGAGAACCAGCTGACTACTATAACTCCCCATCTCATCCCTGCTGCTGATCCGTGGTACCATTTCTCTATGGAGAAGTGTTGATTGATTGATGATCTGAAATCAAAAGAATGCAGAGAATAGGATCCACAGCTATGAGAGAAAGCAAACTATACTAGCTTCCTATTGCCGATTAGTTGAAGGGAAAGCAATAAATAGTCTTAGGAATTATAGAGCAGTAGACAACATTCTAGACCTCCAGGATAGAGGAGTAGCTAGACATATATATAGACATCAAGGATAGAGCTGGAGACTCAGATCCAGATCCGGAATAAGAGAAGTAGGTCAAAGAAGAGTGATGGGACTCACCCGAAAGGTTATGCAGCTGGCGCAGGAGGCCAAGCATTCAACCAGACGTCCTGGGAGCCCCGTTTGCCTTTACTAGAGTCTTGAGTTTCTCTTTCTAGCTAAGTTTCAAAAGAAAAGGTGAACAACCCCCTACGCCAAAGGTTCCTAGAAGCTTTTCATCCTTATTGAGAAATGTACTGAGGCTTGCCTGGTCGGAAGTGTTGAGTTGCAAATCTAGGAATTCTCCTAATCACCTGGTCCAAGAGCTCTTCCTGAAGAAGCAACTTAGGTAAAAAAAAGAATTCGAAAAGGAGAAAGCCTCCAAATGAAAAATCTGGCTTCCCACTAACATCTGCTTTCGTCTCCCGTCCTTCACCCGCTATGCTTCCTAGTAGGTATGATGCTTAGCAACAGGCGCACAAGTAGGACTAGCTTATTGGTCCACTGGTTTTAGCAAGAGGAGCTAGATCAACCAATGACGCTTCGGGCTTCGAAAGAAAAGAAGGAATGAATTTTAGACCAAGCTTTCGATAAACTAAGATTTTCGGCTAACCCATCGCTAACTCTTCGATATATTTATTGCTGAAAGTATCCCTGATCCCACTGATAACGAGTAGGCCCAAATAATTAGATTGGGGTAGTTGCTGATCCATACCACATAGTTCCGGCAACTATGAAAGCAGCAAAAAAAACAGCAACGATACTACTGGAAAGTACAGTTTCAATATTGCCCATACGTAACCCTTTGTATAGACATTGAGGCGGACAGACACTTAGATGGAATAGGCCCGCTAATATGCCCAAAGTACCCGCAGCAATATGATGCGAAGCTATTCCTCCCGGAACGAAAGGATCAAAACCTTCTGCACCCCCACGCAGGATTTACAACTTGTACTTTTCCAGTTACTCCGTAAGGATCGGACACCCATATCCCAGGGCCATATAAACCCGTTACATGAAATGCACCAAAGCCAAAACAAGCCACCCCTGCAAGAAATACAAGAAAGATTCTTACATGAGTATGGAAGCCCTTTGCTAAGATTTCAGAAAAGGTAAACCCTATCAGGCACGGGAATAGATAAAGAGAAGTGTTTGGAACTAGCTCGTTCAATCACTCGCTATAGGCTTGCTCCATCGTGGCTAGAGCTTGCTGGGTTTTGAGAAACAAGAAGGGTACTCTTTTACTGTACCAGTGTGGTACATGTTCTTAAACTGGCCATAGAAACCAGATACAGATCTGTCCTCAAACCTTTGGTACAATGCTCCCACAAAGTTAAGCCAAGGTCTTGTACCATGCTCTAACTGGAACCCATAATACCAATTATATTATATGCTTCACCTACCAGATTCATTGAGGCCAGCTCAGTTCTAAGATTGTCAGGTACCAGATTCATTGTGAAGTAGGTCTCACATTTTCGTTCCCACTTCCTGGGATCAGGAAACACTGATAATTCAGACCTATAGTTAGGTCTCGGCCCATGATTAGCCACTAGTCGCAATTCATTTCCCGGATTTTTCCAACGAATTCTTCTCTCAGTTAACCCCTCTACAGGTCTCACAGTATCCGGATTCAATTTCAAGGAGTTGCACAGTGTTTCAGTCATTTTCTCTAACAACGCTAATCTTTCATCACATTTTTGAGTTCTGTTATCGATTGAATCAATTTGTTTACCTCTTCAGTCCTGACTGAGTGTCGAATTGTGCATTGGTTCTGGCTATGAATTCATTCAAGCTCGCCTGGTTAGACTTCATTAGAATTGTCAGAGCTTGCATTTTTTTCTTCCACTGAGCGAGGTGTAGATAGCCTGCCTTTTCTCTGGAAGCCTTAAAAAAACCTGTCTTATTTTCTCGAACTGCGTATCATATATAAGGACCTCACTCATTTGGTGGTTCACTTGAATAAGTTGATTTGGACATATGAATAGATTTATTTAGAGATTGACTCTTTTAGAATAATTCCTTCCTTTTGTGGTTATTGCTTTACACTTATACGACACTTCCCTGAATAGTTGAGTATATTTCATATCCATGTTGTTCTGCTCCTTCGATTGGATTGCTTCGAAACTTCTTTCTTTTGAATTTCATTGAAATAGTAGAGTGCTTCCTCATTGGCCTGTTTTGAAATCAACTCATAGATTGTTTTTTTCTTGATTTCTTCCTTTTCTCGATAGGCTGGCTAGGGAATAAAGACAAGGAAGTGGTTGTGTAGAGGAGTTACCCCTGACGTCCACATTAGCTTCCGTGAATATTCCACGTAATATCGAATTAGGGCTCTTTCTCATCTATAAAGCTTAGTTAGCACTTATCTATTTTAATGAAACCACACAAAATTGGTTAGTATTTCTGGTTTTGACCAGGGAACCAATCCATTCGCCGCAGAAAAAGAGAGGAAAAATAGGGCAAATAAACAGAAGCAGATGAACGGACGACCAATCGACTACAAGAAGAAATGAGAACTATTTTTTATATTTGGAACTCCAAAGTCAAAGAATGGTTTCGCCGCCTCTTTGAATCAAAAGGGTCTTCTTCAACACAAGCAATAGTGTCAATAGCAAGCTTTCTTCCCACCCTCTCTCTAAATGCAACAGAGTCCTACCACGTTAAGGTCAAGCGCCCTACTTGCTTGTTGACACGTGAGAGGAAATAGGAGTAAGAAGTGCCTGGATTTACCACTTTCTAAGAAGTACCGATCTCAAAGAACTGTCCGGCCCACTTTGAGGTTATGAAGGGAAGGCTCTCGTTGAGAACAAAAGATGTAGTTTCTTTCCTCTCGAGAGGAGGCGCGGCAGAGATAGACAGATCATTACATCGAACTAGCAGTCAAGATATATAACTCATCTTTCTACTATGAGAATAGTATAGTGGATCAAGAGCCGCGCCGCCAACCTCAAACTCTGCATTCCTGGCCAAATAGCTGAAGAGAAGATGGTTCGATCGCTAACAAAGACAGGGGGGCAGCAGAATCCCAACAAGCAAACAAGCAACTCCAAGAGCTCAAGCCTAAAGCCTTAGTAACGTAATGCGCATCCTCATTGCTCGCGTAAAGCAAGCGTAGGATCGAAGGCTTAGAATGATAGCAAAAGCAGATGGCCCTTACTACACTAAGCGCTATGAGAGCCAATCATTAAATAAAAGAAGGACTTGCTTCGGTTCCGGTCAAGCAGGAAGCCAATGCACCTTACTTAGACGAATAAGAAAGCCAATCGCACTTCCACCAATAAGAGGTGCGGGGGATGGTGATACCCCTTGAAAGACATAACTAACTTACAAGACTTCAAATGAAAAGTAAACTAACGGAACAAGGATTAGCTCGCTCCTTTCTCAAAGTCTAAGAGCTAGAAGGCGGGGTACAGCGGTTGCTTCCTGTAAGATTATAATAGTCATGGCCTCATGGTCAAGCCAGAAAGGAAAGACAGAGTCTATATCTTCTGTCCTCTCTATTACTCGCTCCAAGTATTACACTCGTTGGGCTCAAGGTAGCATTACTAAACCTATAAAGAGCGGTAGGCTATTCTAAGAGGAATTTACTGTCAAATAGATATCTCTTTGCTCTTCAGCCAGTAAGTCTGAAAGCAAGTCAGTTGTAGGCCAGACCTGCGTAGTTCTACTTTTGTAGATTGAAGCTTTTATAAGGCAGGAATGAGAGCTGCAAAGGAAGAGATAAAGCCGCAATTGCTCTTGCTCGACTCTTCATGGCACGGTTGGCCAAGAATGAGAACAAAAGGAGTAAGAAGAAACAAGCTAAGATTCAATTGACCTATATAGCAACTAGTTCAACTAAAGGAAGTAGCTTACGGGCTTAAGGCTGCTAGGGACTCTGGGGCGAGAAGAAGCTTTTCCCGCATTCATGTTGATGCAGAGATCAGACGAGAAGGCCCATCTCTTTACTAGAATCCGATGTGATAGAAGGAGCAGCTCTAGCTTAAGCCTAAGTTGATCCTTACTTACTGTTCAAGATGTCTACCACACAATAAGGTAGGCGAAGCCACTAGTTTACTTGCTTGAAAAAGGCAACCTTAGCTGATTCACATTACCTCTTGTTATTTCAATCCTTCCATGTCCAATCCACACATTAAAGCAGCTACAATGAGTAAGGAAGTTAGCAACACCACTTAACTCATGCTTCTGTTCGACTAGTTGTTGTCGTAACTCTTATTTCAGAAATTCCCTCTTTATCTGATCCTTGAAATCAATTCCCTTCATTCCTGTCAATTCTTGACCATCTGATAGTTCATAACAGCTGGGGAGAACAGTTCATTCATTGGCTAGCCTTCCATTCAGGTCGCTTAGTTAGGTATTTGAATCAGCTGGAACGATGTCTCGGAACTCTTCAAGGAGAGGTTTCAGCTCTGCGGGGACTTCGAGGTCTCTTTTACCAATAAGGCAAAGACTACCCGAAACTATTCTAAGGCTTCGTGAAGTTAGGTCTTTTTAAGGAAAAGGCTATTCTCCGCAAGAACTAATTTGGATGTGGTTTATAGACTGGCATGAACAAGGCTTTTAGTGTATTTAATAGGTTTTGTAGGGCTTATATTATTGGATTCGCAAGAGAATAGGCATAGCGGGGAGGGAAAGGAGGTAGATTCGATCAAAGTATTGATTGAACGAGCTAGTATCAAATCTTTGTTCAAAAGAAGTTCACTGACAACAACCGATCTTCCGCAGACGACATCAAAGAGAGAAAGATCAGTGCCAGTGACAAGTGACAGATCTAAGGAAGGATGGCAATCTAGTAATGTAGCTCCGCCTGAGTCTGATTCTTCGGAGTTCGGAGGTTGAGGTGGCAATAGTTCCTGCCCTTTAGGGAGGGTCAGCCCGACAGGGTCAGATAGGAGCTACTCTCTTTCGGCCTCTTCTGTTTAGTACTTCACTGGTATGGAGGAAAGAGCAGCTTCAGTAGTTCACAGAGGGACCAGCTTCAGGGAAGACTTAATGGAACTCCAACAATCTAGTTGTCAAGCTGGTATAACTTACACATACCAGACTACCGAGATAGAAAGCAGATCTGGGTGGGGCCGTTGGATAATAGAGCAGCATTTGCTTTGATTCCCCTTGAAAATCAAGTGAAATGGAGACCCAATTTCTCTCTAGAGACGGTTTTGCTTTCCAGAGCCCTGGTTTGGATTCGTCTTCCCGGTCTTCCTTTTGAATAGTGGGAGCTTTCTTTGTCCTCTCCGGGGTGTCAGCACTGGGTGTTTCCGAGCAGCTTAGGTGGAAGGCGAAGAAGGCATTTTGGAACTATGTTGGCTGATGATGTAGTCATTGCAGATGGCAAGGTTGCCTCTGAGTATCGCTCAATCTTGGATGACTTGGGTGTGACTATTTCTAGTCAGAAATCCATTGTCTCTAAGATTGGGGCTTTTGAGTTCGCCAAAAGGTTTAGGTAGGGGGAGGACTGCGAGATATTTATCCTGTTTCTCTTAAAACTCTTCTCCTTAAGGATAGTCCTTTTGGCCTGATGGCTATTCAAGAAAAGTACTCCATTTTAGTCCTATCTATTTATAGGGGCTAGCACTTGATCTCTTAGACGTCTATCTTACTCTTTATTTCTGAGTGCCTATCTCGATTCTTAAACAACCTCTCCCGTCCGGTCGAGTCAAGCAGCAGTCACAGCCCTGCGGAACACACACACGGGGGCTTGACCATAATGATGTGATAAGTTTGATATATTATTATGATACTATGCTTTCATTGTCGGACTTGTTGTAAGTCGTCTCCTGAAGTAAATAGTGGTGGCTAGAAATGTGTTGCGGTACTGGCATTGGATTAACGAACTGAGTTTTGAAGTAGCTGCATGCAAAATGTGAGATGACTAGTTGCATTCCATCACATGGTGAAGATTATAACTATAGTTCAGTCCAAACACACACAGAGACACATTATGCAACTGATTGGCTGTTTGATTGCAATAAGACTCAACTCAAGTGCATTACTAGATAATACTAATAAAGCCCTTTTTTCATGCCTCTTAGTTCACTAGAACTTTTTCTTTATCCTTGAAACAGCTTGATGACCGAGCTGTCGATGTGGTGATGACTAATAAGAAAGTGATAGGAGTCGTGCTCGGCTTTCTTTCTTTTTTTGCCAAGGATATTTTTATGAACTTATCTTAAAAATGAAAAAACAAAAGCTTTACATCATCTTTACTTAATATAGACGGAATCGAGACCTTGACTTCTTCTTAATTTGCTTCGGTTGTCCTCTTTGCTAACCAGAGTATATCACTATTTCTAACCTTTTGAAGAGACAAACCCATAGGAGACAAGGGATGAATGGCAGCTATCGAACGAACTTTGAAGAAAAGAGCAAACCCTGCCTGGATGACTGGAAAGGGAATTGCGTCTGTTTTCACTCTATCTTATTCCGAGTTTTGTTCTCATAGATAGCGTAATCCTATTTCCAAGTCATAGTTCAATGTTGTGTTGCTAAATTGATCCCAAACAGCCTCCTAATATTATCTTATCTGCCTCTTCAGGAAAATGAATATCTCCGGAAAACAAAAGAATCTTTTTCTTAGGATTCAAGGAGCCAGAAAGCATCCCATTGATTCTTCAGAGGGAGATAAATACAAGATCACTGGCTGGCCCTTGTTTCGGCGGCATCAACACAGGAGGTTTCGTCTGGTACTGTTTGATTTAATTAAACACCTTTTGGTGAGCCTCTGTCCACACGAATTGCTCTTTCTCTTTGATTCTGAGCAATTGCCCCCTGCTCCTCAACCAGCATGCTGTGTTGAAGATGAACCTTCTTAGGAATTCATTTTCCCAATCTGCCATTGCTATTCTTTTTTGTTTCTCGGGGGTGAGGCTTAGCACTTCCTCCTTCCCTGAAAGGTAGGCATGCGGACTAGAGCAGTTAGGTCAGCTCGCAAGGCTCATAACCTGTGAGTGTTGCCCCCCTTGTTAAGGGAAACCAACCAGACGCTTTGCACCTACCTTTCTTCATGGGAACGAACCGTAGCACTATGAAATGAAATTGTTCCGTTAACGCTATCTCAGAGAAGTAGTGCGTAGAGGAGGCTCTTTCCTTCTTTCCAACCCTTCTCTCTTCTTTTTTGGGACGTTGAGTATAAGAAAAGCTTCTTTTCTCAAGCAGTAGTTCCGAATCATTAATGTTACATCTCTAAATGAAACAATGCCCAACCTTTTCGATAAAGTACGCTATAAGGAATAACAAAAGATTGATGAATTCATTTCACATCTTTCCATTTCCACATTAGCACTATCGAAAGAAAGCTCCTTGCTTTTCTGATCTCACTGTCAGTAGTGATCATCTAGACATGACATAATAAGTCTATCTAATAAATATTGGAATTGCACGGGCAGACATCCAATGCATTTCGATCACATGAACACTACGAACCCAATGGATAGGGTCTACTCGAGTTGAGACTGATAACATGGATTCAAAACATTTCCCGAGTTGAACCAAGAAAGACAGATAGATAAGAATTGATTCATTTCACCGATACCAATCAGAGACTGAGCTCAATAGTATATGCCTCATCCCGCTAGCCAGATCTCTACCGTCTTATTGATCGAAATCTAGGGATACTTATTTCTTTTCTTGATGATTGAAAAGCTAGTTTGAATTCGTTGATCTGCCGATACCGGTGTATGCCCCATTTCACTGGCCAACGAGCTTGTGTATTACTTTGCAAATGATAGTTAAGGGCCGTGTATCTCTTTTATTTACTTCTGTTGATGTCTCGCTTAGCGGTTAGTTAAGGATAGCAATGCTATTGTCCATTCCGTCTAGCCGCTACTGTCCAATTATAGTACAGTGCCAGTTAGGACTGGCCCGCCCTGTTTGCTTCCTTGAGAGTGAGAGAAGTAAGTCCTAGAGACGGCACTATTTCTTCCGAGCAGTGCAAGATGGGGAATAACCTATTAATATCGCTGAGTCAAGATAGAAAGGAGCCTTATTTCTATCAGCTAGTGCAAGCTAGGTTGTTTGTTTTGGGCACAAAGCCTTGCTCTCCCCACCCCAATCAAGGTATAATAGTTGGGCGGCTAGTGCTGCAAGCAAGCAATCAGCATTTCGTTCACTTAGTGAATATAGAACTGTGATCGGTGACGCTAAGTCAGCTAGTTATTGTCTCTTCTCCCTATTAATTTGATTAAAGAAAGTATGTTCCCTAAGGAAGTGAAGGATCGCGGAAGTCTTTAGCCACAACCTATTTTTCATCAAAGCCCCTTACCCTTGCTTCTTTCCCCTGTCGAACCTTGCTTCAAGAAAATAAGGTAACAAACCCGACATAGCAACTTCTTTTCACCGAGTGCCTATCTTGAACTTTGAAGAAAAGGAGTACGGTGCCTAGTGGAGTGAAGAAGAGAATGGGCAGGTAAGCGGGTACTCATTCTTTTCCTCCTTGCCAGGAGAAGTTATGTTAAGGGTGTGGAGAAGCCAAAAGGGCCCCCGCATGGATTGAAGTTCTGGTTTATAATGTACTTATTTAGCCCGGTTCTTTGAAAAGTTGTGAGAAGCCAAAAAACGAAGTATGAAGCCGTCTTGAATTGCTTGGATAAGATGATCACGTAATATTTTGAGAAGCAAGGAGACTCTTATTCTTTGCCTTGGGTTTTCCAAGGAAAGAATTCTGGTAGCGATGACATGAGAGATAGACTTGACACCGACCCAATAACCACGAAAACGACACTTTTTAGTCTAGAAAGATTCCCAACCCACTGACACAAGGATTTTAAGTCCTTTGTTCTAACCAACTGAGCTATCTGAACCATGCCGACTTTATTTCAGCATATAGCGTCTACAAAAACAACATTGGATCACTTTTCCTTCCCTCCATCAAAAGAAAAGCAAGATCTTTCCATTTACGAAAATCCTCGATGTGGTGGAAACCGAACGTTGGCTTGTCTCATGTGGTGGCGCTTACTACTTCAAAATACTTATAGTTTCAGTCCATCTTTCTCTTCCTGCAAGCATAAAAAATATCCTGCCTTTGTGGTGAGATTGATTGCCTAGCAGTTCTAAGAAAGTACTTTACTTTTTATAAGAAAGAGCCTACTTAGTCAGAACTTTGACACTTGCAAGAGTCAATTTCTTAGCACCTATATGCATGCTTTATATACTTCCTCCTTTGCCCGTGAGTGCTCGCATTTCCGCCTACTATACTAGACCAGCTTAAACAGGAAGAACTGAGATCTCTCGCTAGGTTGAAGGAAGAATGCACTTTCCCATTCGACTTGTGATGCCAGCCTATAGTAAAAGTAAGAAATGCTATCCTAACCAAGCTTTGGACTACCTCCCAACCGTTCACTCACTAGAAGTGCAATAGAACGCGATACAGCACAGGGCTCAACCTAAGGATTTAAAACCTGACTTTATGTTGACGACTGCTTCGAGAGCAGATAGAGCATCCTCTTCTGGGCATGAATCCGATTTGAATCAATCCGAATAGTAAATAGCCCAGCTGCTCCCTACTTTGATGCTTTCTAACCGATTGAAGGAAGCGAGCGAAGCGCCAACCTCAATCCTTTCCTTGGTTTCCCTCGCTCTACCCATTAAGGGCATAGCGAGGGAATAAACCCTTCCTAGCAGTAGAGGAAGAGAGAGATAGGGATAGGTGGCTTTCTTTCTATAGGGATAGGACAGAAGAGGATAGAATGAAATGATAGAGCAGGCAGTACAGTAAGGAAGGAAAGGAAAGGAGAGGTGATATACCCTAACCGTATTAGATAAGCATAGCCTGTTTTATAAGCACAGACTTTTGTCTGTGAACAAGACTATGAGAAAGACATTTCTCTGTCAACCAAGCAAGCGTCTCATAAAACCATTCTCTTTGCCATGCTCTGTACTGTGTTGAATCCATGCTTTTCCCTGTTAACAATCAATGCATGCAGTTCACAATCCCTCTTCTGTACCATTATTCTTTCAAGCATTCCTATACCGCACTCTGTGTTTCACACAACCAAGAAGCAAGCAGTTAACAAAAAATTCTCTGTACCCACAGGCCTGACCCTATAACCAAAGAGTCCCTTTTCCTATGAAGATTACCTTTTTTTCTATGCTTTCCCTAGAATGCATTAAACCCTAGCGGAGTGATTAAACCCTATCATGCATTTTAAACCCTAACTGAGTGATTTAACCCTATCATGCATTCTAGCACTATGATTCATTCATTACTAGCTTGGAAACCATACTCCCTTGACTAATCACTTAATCAAACCTATTTCAAAGCGTTGTTTTGAATTACTAAGATCGGCGATTCCCCATTGTTGTTGCCGGGATTACCCCGGCCGGACCTTGAACAGCCATCTGTACTTGGAAGTCTAATTGCTACCAACATCGCCTTTGTCATCCTAATCTAGTCTAGAGCTATTGGACATATGAGTTTTCTCGGTTGAATAGTTTACTCGGCTCCACGGTTTGTAAAGATAGATTAGAGAGAACGATGCAATAGCTATTAAAGTGAGGTAGAGCTGTCACCAGGATACCCTGGCCGTGCCTTAAACAGCCACTACTGGTTCACATTATTCCAAGTATCCCGATCCTTTGTTCTCCATTCCGCTTATCTTAGGTTTGATTCTTCCTGGTCGAAGCAATGTGCTCCCATGTAAACAACTATACCATGACCAGGTTACCTACCTCCTCGCGTAAATGCAGCTTCACCAGAGTAGATTTCACCATTCCTAACAACTCATCCAGCTTGACTATCTCTTCTTGTCCACTGGTATAGAAAGAATATGCATTTTATTGATGTTTAAAACTAGGCCTTTGGATTTCTCCTATATTAAGTTGTTGGGTATGAAGGAGCTTATGTTGCATATATAGATATAGATTTTGATTTCCTTATTATTAAGTTGTTGAGCAGGAAGCAGAACAAGATAAAATAAACCATATTGAATACCAGAATATTCGGTTTGCTGCTACTAATGATTCTTCTGCCTAGCTTTTGGTTCTCTTTCTATTCAACCGCACTTCTTCCTATATTATCGCAGAAATCAGTATTCTCGTTGGGCTATCACTTCGTTCCAGAAGTCATTCCAGTCCATGTCGTCCCTTTCTATTCCTTTATCTAGGCAGTTTGCTTACTACAGCCCCTGGATTTGGTTCAAAACAAAGAGATCCGTTCCTGGGAGAGATAGGAACAGAAGGGTCTGTTGCTAGCTTGTGTTTCATCACCTTGGGATCAATGCCAGGCATATCGCTCGCACTCCATGCAAAGATGTCCACATTGCGAGAAGGCAAGAGGGATATCAATCAAAGCAAAGGATTCTCTTCGGTCAGGGCTTATATATGCTCTTCAAGCAAGACGAATGGTATCGATGCACTGCTCTCAGGCGAGATTGAATATAGGGAGGAATGAATAGTAATGATTTACGATGCGAGGAATGAATCCGGCATCAAGTAAACTAAGGAAGAAAACAAACTAACACTTTCAGAACAAACAGAGAGCGAGTGATGCCCAGGAGCGGTATCACGAGGGAAAGAATGGGGTTGTACTAAGCAAAGCAAACCAAGGGATACAGAAATGAGAAAAGCAAACCACTACCTTCCTGTAGAGGAAGAGGGAATAAACCCTTCCTCATGTGGGTATTAGCAAGGTTGGAGTATTTCTATTGATGGATCGAGGTCCTTGGACTTCGCTTTGCTTATGAATCTTGATTTCTTTGCTTTTCAAGGCATACCTTGTGACTTACCTGTCCCCTCGTAAATACATACTCACAAAGGTCTAGACCCCTATTCTCTGACCAACGGGGTCAATCTTTCTAGTAGCAAGAAAAAGCCTATACTTCTTATTCAATACGCATACCTCTTGTAAAAAACTAGTTTAGTGGTGACTTCTTTCTATCTCGACTATCCCTTGGATACTATTTGAATGTTGAGTAATGGGAATTCCATCCTAGAAACATAGCATCTAACAATATAGTTTACTGTTCCATTCTGATATGAAGGAAGGTGTCATTAGGGTTAAGCAGATAGGTAGGTTCAAAGAATGGGTGAACCCGACCACTGTTGGGCAAATGAGTACGAGCTCTCTAGCTGTGGACAAGAAAGGGGGTACTTCGAAGAGCATGAATACAGCTGGTTGTGCTCTTGTAGTCATACCCTCGGTAAGAAGATCCTACCCAAGGATAGCGAGACTCCCACCATAAGCGAAGTAAGATAGTGGAATTCAGTCTATGAACGCAAGCCTAAAAGTAGAAGCACAAAATCATAACCATGGATGTAGAAAGATCTGGTGGAAGGCCACTGAATGGAAGGTTATGCGTAATATCAAACTAAAGTCAAAGTTTACCAAGAGGTAAGCCTGAATTGAATGCTTTAGGTGAGCTAGGATAGTTGTTACTCACTGGGTGGGTCAACTAGTCATGGTATAGTTGTTTACATGGTAGCTGGTTGGTTCGATAGACCAGAGAAAGAGATTAAGGGTCATCCCCATGAGCTGATACAACTATTGTTTGGATCGCCTTCAGGGCAGCTAACTAAGGATTATCGGGATTCATTCCAATTGTGGGTTGAGAAGGATGGCAAGCTGGTTACTTAAATTGGAGATACATAGTTCTAGGAATGAAAGGGTTCATCACACCGGAACGAGGTAAAGGGCTACCCCTTGACCGAGTGAAGGCGAGCCTGGATCCAGAGATTGATGGATGATGGAATGGATCCTTGAATGAGGCTAGCGAGTAAATAGAAATGGCCACGCCCATTGAAGCATATAAGGATACCAAATATTGAAATCCTACAACCTACTTGACTACTTGAGAAGGGGTTTCCTACTTGGTTGCCTACTTGGGAATGGTATAGAAAGCCTGTCTTCCCCGAGAGTCTTCCTCTATAAAACAACAACAACATTAGTGGATATAGACTATGGTAAGGGACGTACTTCATCTCTGTTCTTACCCAAGGAAGCCACTTTCTGGGTATCGATCGTAAGGGGCGGTATAGGAAAGGAATGGATCAATAGTAACTTCGCAGCAGAAAGAGTATGGCGCTCCGCGGTGGCGAGGTCTCGGAGAAGCAGTTGTTCGTGTGCAAGAGGGAGCAGTATGGAAGGAGGTAGTGCTGAGTGGAGCGTTTGAGAAAGTAATGGAGTATAGTTCTTACCACATGTTAGGTAACAACCCCTGGTTGGCTAGCAAGTAGGGAAAGAAAGACCTGTCGAATTAGCAATGGGAAAGATCCTCCTCTTAGCCCTCCCTTCACAAGCTTGACCTAATCTACCAAATTGGGAAGCATGCATCTAAACAATCAATTCCATACCCTTGCCAGAAGGATCCTGTGGAAATCGAAAATAATACAACCCCCACTCCTCTTTTAAGGCACCTTTGCTTTCATTTCACTTCGAGGGAAGACCTTACTTTTGTTCCAGCATTCGCTTAAGGATGAAAGGAAATGATAGGAATAGGAATAGTCATATCGCTCGGGACTTCCGTTGGATAGCGTACATTCGCCATTGATTCCTTTTTGAAAGGAAAACCAAAGTTCTCAACCTTCCCTAAGCAAGTCGATCACACCAGATCAAAAAAGTAGGAAAGACCGGGCAGGCTATCATAACTTCAAACTCATAAACGTAAACTTTTCTCTTTAATAGCTTCAGTACTCATTCATGCCTATTGGCAATAATATGTTTCATCATAAGAATACCGTGAAACCTAGACATATTAAGAAAGTCCATAACTTTGATCTTCTCCACTCTCATAGTTGCTACCACAGAATCAAGAAAGGAATCATTCATCACCATAGTACTCCTACCTGCTCAAAAGGAATCCTCACTATACCAACAACAGCTTCGAAAGTTCTGAAATAGGAGTGCCATATAAGCAAACACTTTCATTATTTCAAGTGCATATGTCACATGTCAAGATTAAGCATTACTAACTCTTTCCATATCTGCTACCTTCAAGCGCTTTGGTCTAAGGGCTGCTTTCTCTGCCACTTTTCTCTTTATGGTATAGCCAGCCAATAAACATAGAAAGAATTGACTAATACATAAAGGTTTTGTCTACTGATTGAGATACCCGTCTCATTGGCAACACTGATCCTAGTACATTCGTAATGTTAAGGCTATAAGTATTCCACTACTACTCGAGTAACTAAACATACGCTAAACTAATGGATACATAGACTCTCCAAACTCTCATGAATAGCTCATCCCCTGCTTGGTAAGTAAGGCAAATAGCCTCGCGCGTAGAGTATAGTAAAATGTCTAACCGGTTGTAGATGATTTGACTGATACAGCTATAGTTATTTTGCCAATACCATTCAAATATATAGTTTTTGTATAAAAGTAACCAGATTTCTGAATAGACAAAGGAGACTGAACCAACATAAAAAGACTTCTCGAAGGGCAGCATTCTTGCCAAACCCTGACCTCTATTTCGATCCGATAGCAACACACGAACATTTGGATGAGAGCTTCAGGTTGAATAAGGCTGTTGCACATAATAAGATTAAGTAAGGCCTTGTACCTTTACTAGTACTTGGTTTTACAAGGTCATGACCAAGCAAACCATAGTGAGAAAGTTTACAAACTCTATTGTGTTTATTGAATGAACTGGAAGGTCTCTTGTAATGACGAAAGCATGACAAATGTAGCTATCCTTCCTCACTGTCCTGGTGCGTGGTGAATTCATTGGCTAATTAATGAGGACACTGACTCACAAAGGCTATAGCTAGTCTCTACGAATATCTCGATGCAAGCATTACCAATAGTTGGAGTTCGTGCTTGAATGTATTAATGGGAGAGTGGAAGGGAGGTTAGTAGCTTGAAGAAAGGAAAGTGTCTTATCGTCTGTCTAAAAGAGTTGATGAATCACGCAGATAGGTAATGAGAAGTTTGGCGTCATATACTTGTATTCTCAATTTCTAGAATGGATAGGCATAGACTGATTGTTCATTTTGAGGGTCAGTATAGTTGCTTGCATATGTAACCAGAAAGCTTTGATGAAGCCTCAGAGGGTCATTTGTTTTTAGCATCTCCACTAGAAAGAGTCACTACACCACAACCCCAGAATAACGACCTACTTGAAAGAGGCCTATATAGCGTCGTTCCATCGATCGGTATAGATCTATGCCGACACTTACTTGGAGTCACTGAAAGTGGCGTCGGTATAGCCTATACTGACCAACATATCTATAGCGACCAACAGTTTGATGCCTTACGGGCTATCAATAGCGACACATAGTTTGAGGCTATAAATACTTTTAGCAACTAACAATCCAACGCGAATCATTCACATAGACTATATACGCTACTAATTAATCAGCAGTACATAATGAATCCAAAATTATCCATCAATGCACACATATTCAATACAATATAAATTAACCATACATACAAGGTCAATAATTAATGTGAGCATAAAACATTAACATTGATACATTCATATATAAGCTAGCCCAATATATGGCTAGTTAGATTCGACATCGTACAAGTACAAAATACATTAGAAGCTCGCTGACATGAAGTTTGTGCATGAGCACGCTATCTTATCTATAAAAAATTCAAAACAAAACACAACTTTGATGAGTACTCTCGATACTTGATGTGCATTTTGGCCTTCAATCCCTCAACGGATCCCTGTGCACAAATTAACACTACTTTGCTTCTCTTTAATCTTTGCAGGCATCATCAACATAAGTATGCCTGTTTATCAATAAGAAGCAGTAAAATGAGTGAGCCTTCAATGCAGATAAGTAGGGTCTATATCTGCATAGATTATAAATGGATATTGGACAATAGCTCACATCCTTAAGTTTGTGTTCTAAATTAATTCACTGAAATTGGCAGTTAAATTACTTATGTTATGGCTGCCAATCTACAATTGTTCAGATTGCACTACGTATGTTGTAACACTGCAACTACAGTAGATGCTTTATGGTATAATGAGAGGTAATTAGCTTTATGGCTGCACCCAAGGAACAATCTGTTGAGTGTCAATATGCTAACAGTTATCACCCAAGGAGCAAGACCTGAAAATAAAATTTTATGGATTTTCTGCTAATGATTGATCAAGTACAGCTACTAACATTCCAAGGATGCTTGTGAAAGTCTGTATAATCTAATGACTTCCTGAGTAAAATAACAAAGAAAGCAATGGTATGAACTTCAGTATGTGCTTACATAAAAAAAATCCTGCTACACAAGATCATTGCATAGGCTCTAAAAATTATACTCAATTCTAATTCATCTATGTAACAGACTTATTTGATAAAAAAACAAACAGAGAAGAGATGCTCACCTCACATTATAATTTATAAATAAGGGCAAACCGCAAACCTAAAAAAGCCGATAGAAACTGAGACCTCGGAACCAACCAAACCATAAGCTCAGAACCTCAATATGAGAATGAGGACAACATTCTGAGTGCATAAGTGGAGGTTTGGCTATGGAGGATCAGTATCTTGCAAGAATCAGTAGCTCCACATTAGCGTTTATAGATATAGAATTGTGAATCTAGAGAACTGTAGATGTTATAACAAAGTGAAATTGTGCCGCAGCCTTTCTTGTGGCAAGGTAACATACAGATAAGCTATAACATGTCAACATTCAGTTTAATCACAATGCAAGTAACTCAGTATCTTCAATTCTTAACTGATGGAGTAAGGCAATGTACATGCAAGTATGCAACCTCTGGTGCATAATAACTAAATTATTGTGCGATTGAAATTAGGCTTGGTCTCACGAAATTAACCACTGAAAATAACATAGCAGAATACAATTCAACGACTAACCTTATTTTGTATGGAGAAGTTGATAAGGTTGGTGTCCACATTCACCCAATATGACAGTGTGCATTGCTGTAGCTGAAAAATAAAGTCGTCAAATCTGCATCCTTCAAATCACAGAAGCAAAACGACATCAGCAATCCAAACAAGCACATGAAACCAAACTAAGCCCCCAAGATCCGAGCAGAAACAAGCAGTCACACATCACAGAACTTGCAGCCCTCGCTCTTCGCCTTCCCCATCTCGAGGCCAACCCTAGCACCCACAGCTACCTCACCGGCGGGCAATGGAGCTGGAGGTAGGGCAGGACGCGGGCACTCGGTGACAGAACAGCTGCACAGCAGATGAATCCACGTCGCCGGGCAGTGGTCAGGTCGTTGATGGGGAATACGCATCCTGGGGTGTAGATGCAGTGGCACAGTATCAGTGCGGGGGAGGGGGCTCCGTCTGCCGTGTGCGAGACACCGAGCGCCGCCACCTAGTGCAGGATCTGGGAGGGGAGGAGGACGGGAACGATACCGGAAAAGAACTTACTCACGGAGTGCTACCGGCTGCGCGAACCACTGCACGCCGCCGCTGGCCGTGCTGCAGCGCACTGCAGCCGCGATGTGGCGCTAGCTGCAGGGAGCAGGAACCGGGACGGGCAGAGGGCGGGGTACGGGAGAGAGTTGGACCGCTGTGGTAGAGCTTTGTGGCGGCAGGCGGCAGCGGAGTATGGCGCCTGCAGAGGTTGATTTTTTTTCTTTTGTGAATGGAGGCGACGGGAGCTAGGAAGCCTGAGAGGAGTGGTGCTGAATAGTTAGGGTTCGGATAGGCCAGTATTTGGGCCTTAACAATTTGCCGCGAACGGGCCTAGTTTCATTTTCAGTTTCCCGCGGACATTTCTTTTTCATTTTAACAGCGTACCACAGGCATGACACTATACCGACCGATGGTTGGTGCTCTTTACTGACATGTCCCGACCGAAAGTTTAACTCTACATGTAAATATCTATAGCAACCCACAGTTGATCATAACAAGTATATTTAACGACACTTGCTCGGTCGGCCAGCTATAGCGACCAACAGTTCAACGATATTATTCTACTTATAACGATACCCATGTGACGCTATATTAGTGTTGTGGTGTAGTGAGTAGAGAGAAAGAAGCCTTTCGCATCTGGAAAGAGACACCCACTACAACTTTTGATCTTAGGGGGTTGCTTCTTGTGAAGAACTAAGGCAGCTCAAATGAATGCTCGCCTACTCATGTAGTTGTCTCTTCTTATTTTATTGCTTAATATGAATTGTAAATGCTGAAAAATTATCTCTCTATACTATAAAGTAAAAAAGAAGAGTTTTCATTAAAAATAAAAAAAATGAACAGTCTCACTATTCGATGAACTAGGGTGGGTCAGGAACTCATAGCTTATGCACGCACACGAGGCATGAAAAAGGAGGAAAGTCATTACATAGGAAAGGAGCACATGCCATAGAGGAATTATCATGTTATGCCTGGTAAAGAAGCACACTGACTTCAGAAGAAAGAAAAGAGGTCATCCCAGGAGTGTGTGTTTTCTCATAGGAGAATCCTTAGTAGTTTTCTTTTTAAGTGATCAATCTTCTCCCATCTTTCTGTAGATGATTTATTTTTCGAATTATTACAGTATTGTCTTCTTACATGATTGGTCATAGTAGAGTGAGTTTAAGATTCTAGTTTTCATTCTTCCTTCATAGATTCCCGATGCCAAGCAAATCTTGATAGGCTTTCCAAGACCAAGTTTATAGAATGATCCCTTGCACATTGAGCAAGACAGTGTATTCTTTAGGTTGGAGTAAGATCAATGGAGCCGAAAGTAAAGCATCGGTAGTGAGGCTTTCCTCCATGAGGAATTAATCCTTTGGTCGTCAATGGGAACTTTAAGACGAGAGCCAATGTGTCCAAACTTCCGGCTAAATTGTTGCTTTCTAGTGGCCGACCATCCTTTCCAGACCTTCTCTAGAGCTCTTCAATCCTTCCTCCTAAGATCCAGGCTCACTTTTGCAAGCAATGGAATGACTGGTAGGCGATCTCAGGCTCGCTCGTCGTTGGGTAGTTTCCGATAGTTCTATCACCATTCCAGGCTCTTCGCATATAGAGAACTCGAAGGTGGTCGATGTAAAAGAGCAGGCCTGAGGCCATTACGTACTTTCTTTGTTTAAGTTATTATTGAGAGGGATGATAGCTATACACAATGAGCGTTGTTTTCTACATGCGAGATGAAATGCCATTCAAGAGCGGATAAGGCTAAAAAGAGAAAAAGCAGGGTTTATTCTATTCATCTGCACCACCTGACAGAGATTCTTTCACAACCTCGTTCAGCTAGTAGAATTCTTTCTAGATCTCGTTCTTTTCACTTTCTGGGCTAAGACCGTCCAATTTCATTCTTACCTGGGAAGAGAGGATCAGAACTCACACTCGATCCCTACTCTTTCCTCGTACTTCACAGGTTTTCGAGGCAGAGGGTGAACTGGACTCGCATTCACTTGCTGGGAAAAAGAGAGTGGATCAGGCTACGACTGAGGCTGAGGATAGGTCACAGGACGGATGAGGTAAAGTATTCCAAAATGGAGGATTCCAACCGGTCAACCACCTTGAATATGGCTCTGTGGAAGTAGTTAGGGGATAAGCCCAAGGAGGATAGGCCTATGGGATTCCCACAATGAGTCCTAGTACCAGGTAGGTTAAGGCGTAATAAGTCAAAGAGGTCTTAGCGGAACTTGATAGGCCAAACAGGAGGGACTCATCAAAGGAAGTTGTCGACTCGGGTAGGTAAGCAAGAAAGTAGACTCCTTCATTGGCCAGGGTACTCCTTAAATCTATCTCAGTAGGGAAAAGAGGAGTTATGGTATAGAGAATTCTGACCTAAATGTATGCATGTGTCTTTGTCCCTAAGAAATGCATCCTTACGAATACAAGAGTGGTTTTTTTTGGGTATAGCAGGACTTGAACCTGCGACCATTAGGTTAAAATCCCAAGCTCTACCAACTGAGCTATACACCCGATTTTACAAGAAGGCTTGGTGAGGAAAAGAAAAGAGGGTGGTCTGACCCCTTTTCTTCTTATCATATCACAATGGCGCGGCTTTGTATGGGGCTCGTACTGCGGAGCAAGTCTGGGAGTCCTTTCCACTCATTGAGGATTCTATCTAAAAAAGAAGGTCAACGGGGGAGACTACAGTAGCTCGAACTCAGACTATCTACGAAAAAGCTAAAACTCCCTTGTCTTCAACTATGAACTTACATCTATCGATAACACGGGCTTCTTAGGTCAATCACATCCCCAGGAACTTATAACTGGCCTAGAAAGGACCAACTTGAGAAATTGATTCGATTTAACGAGAGGCTCGGAGATGGTATACGTAGAATAGGGGAAGTAACGAATGAAGTGAAAAACTAGAATCTAGATTGTGGTGCTTCATCTCTAGAATGGGCTCTTTACTCACGAACAAACACCATTCCACATCTTCAACATGCTACCAGTACAATCTGAATTGGAAAAAGGATGAGAGTGGCATTGGCTTTAGGGGATGTTGCTGGCTCTATAGTAATTGGATCGGTCATGGTGCATTTTGGAGAAGGATTGGATTGGATAGATAGCTTCTACCTCTCAGACGTGACAACAGTAGGTTATGGAGATTACGCCTGATCGACCATGGAAGGAATACTGTTTGCCGCAGATGCTATATGAAAACTCTACATAGGAGGAGATTAAACACTAGCATCTCCACTTGGCCTTTCTAGCATAATCACTGAGACCCTACTTGCGTACTCGGATTACTGAAGGCAACCTATTTGAAAATGGGCTTCCGGCCTGCCTGGTTATCACGAACGGATGATAGGATAAATGGCAATCAACAAGAGCAGAGGGGTTAAGCCTGGGATTGACTAGTTGGTTGGAAAGCGCTTTGGCAAGACCTCCCTAGTGTCTGTTCAGAAAATACATATCGTGATATCAGTATCGGGGTGGTATTGGTTCGGGTCTCATCTCAAATAAGCTTGACCTAAGAACCGCCCTTTTTCTAATATCTATAGCGTATATGACCGTAGTTACCAAGCCTTATAACGGAAATCCCAAGAACGGCTCCCACCTCTCCTTTGTTCAATCTAGCTGTAGTAAAGTATAGAGATTTGAAAGGAGCTGGATCCCAAGAGCACTCTTATTCCTCGGCAAAGGGTTCACATCTTTATCCATCAATACGAGACGAGCTATTAATATGATAGAGATATTCCTTGAGAACGTTCTTTGCCTAGCTCATCTACAGGAAACAAATATTCCCATCACTCCAATCTTTACTTACCTACCTTGGCTTAGCTCATTCACTTCCACGACTGGGTTATCTATAACTCCTTATGAAGCCCTTCATTCTTCTCTTATTTCAACTCCGACGAAGGCCTGTCCCTGTCAACTAGAAAGGTAGTAAGCAAGTACTGAACAGAAATCCATTAGCTAAACACATGCCTACGTTACAAACATTAAGGGGAGGGTAAGGTTGATTCATTTTCATTAGTTTTTGAATTCATATTCATGCATAGGAACTTAGCTTTGAAATCGGAGACAAGGAAAACAACTTCATAGAAGCGCTGTGGATAAATATAGAGATGCGAACCAATATCCTTTTCCTGGTGGACTCTGAAGTACTCGTCTTTTGCTCAAGGCCTCGTGTCAAATAACATCCAACCACGTCCACGTCCTCCTACCTCTCCCATTTGCTGAGATCATCTACATTTTGCTTCGTGTCGAGCTCTAATCGGCCCAAACGTTTTCCTTCGGGAGGGCATTGTTGCTTTCTTTCTGTAGTGAGGCTGGCTCTTAAAAATGAGCTCAACTCTGATAGATTTAAAGGTCATTTTAGGTATTCTTATATGTATCGAGTGATTGTGAAGCGCATTTACCGCGCTAGATATGAACAAGGCTTGTTAGCATTGGCACGTGCATATGTTGGGTATGATATTTACTTTCCAGCATTTATTGATTTTAGAGGGCGCATCTATCGTGCAGGAATACTACACTTTCACGAGCGGGACTTTGCTAAATGTCTAATATCTTTTCCGTGGTGATGTTAAGTTCACAGGAAAAGAAGACAAGGAAGAAGCTACTACTTATATGATTGAGCAAGCTGTGGGTTTCCATCATCATTTGGCTTTGCCCCTCCTCCTCGTTTTTCTTTGAGATTGGCAATCTTATCCACTTTTTGACTTTGCTCCACACAGATGAAGGCAAGCTTGCCTTGTCTTCGCTTTATGTTACCAGGAAAGTAGGAAATACACACCCCTGTTGGTTAAAGCAGACTCGTATGCCTATTCTGATGCGGAGGGATCAACCACCTCTTTCTGTTCGAAAGATTCCAGACCTGACTTAAAGCCCTCTTTCACAAGACATTTGGTTGATCGGGATTTGGTAAACCTAGAGATCTGATTTTGGGATAGGATAAATCTGTTCTTTCTGCTTCTGCCTATGCTTGTCTTTTAGCATTCGCCTATGCCTGTGAAAGGATTGAGATAGATATTGATATCTATCTGGGCGAAAGAGCACAAAAGGGAGTGGTTTGGCCGCTAAGAACTTAACTCCTAGGCGATGGAAATATAGAATCTATGTATGGCTCAGCCATCTCTTCTTGAACTTGCTGTGGAACTTCTCTATCTTTGTCATTAAAGGCTATGTATCCCTTTCCCTCATTAGTACTCAAGCACTAGAACCGCTTACTGATTCAACGACGGTTACTGATATGCCATGTTGATCATCATTTCTCGTTGAATGGTTCTCCCTCCTGTAGCTCTGTGGGCATTCAAACCAGAGTTTATGCGGTTGGCTATGTCCCTTCTAGAACTTCGGGTTTCACAGACTTTTCCCACAATAGAGGCTTTGTTCTTTTTGATAAGCTCCCGTCTTTCCCTTTGCTTCTCAATATTGTTCATCCCTCTAGCGTTCGTTACGAGGACATTCATTAGGAGTTTGAGGTTAGATTTGATGGGGAACTCCCTCCTCTATTGGAGGCACTTTTCATTGCTCTTGTTTGGCTTCGAGCCTTAGCTTTTTTCTTAGAGTTGCATTCACTTCCCTCACCTTTCGTAGATAGAATAGACTTCCCAACTAGCTGGATCCAAGAAGGCTTATCCGCAGCCAGGACACTGGGGATCTATCTCTGAGTATGATATAGACTTACTCTCTCTGCTCCAGTAGAATGCTGAAGGATTGTGCTCTTTCATGGCCACTGAGACAACAAGAATCTCGTCCAGAACCACAGGAGCAGTGGATGTGGAACCAGCAGGATCCGGGATTAAGGCATTGGAAGGTTACTCAGATTGGTGGCCTGGTTACATAATGACATCTCCAGAGCTGACAACCGATTCTAAGCCCACAAAAAAAAGAAATTAGACATAGGTAATGAGGAATGCTCAATGGCTTGCTCGGCTCCAATCTCGCATACATTACCAGTAGGAATCGCTTCAAGCTCTGGGGCAAGGTTATCAGGCTCAGGATTGGGCGCGCTAAGAGCCTTACGAACCTGTGGAGGTAGCTTGACAGTTCTCAGAGGCATTAAGTCGATATTCCAGATTGTGCAGAATCCTTGGGCAACAAAGATTGAGTCACTTTCACCGGTTATGACCCGCGGCCTTACAATTAGTACATGAAAGAGGAATCCATTCGTATTCGACACATTCTTCCTCAAGGCTTCCATTTCCGACGTCGATCCAAACCTTCGAAGGCTGCTTCTTTGCTCTATTAACTTAAATACAGACCCTGGAAAACACGAGAGGGGATTTGGTATAAGTCTGCTTCTCCATATAAAGTGGCTTACCTATAGTACTAGCAATCCTTCCTATAATATTGGATGACCAGAGGTGGAGCCCGAGTTGAGGGAACCGTACCCTCATAGGGACACTCTGCAAGAGGTCTTTATGGACATCCAATCCTCTTTCCCATTTTTTCAGGATGAAAACCCGACCACCAATAAGCCAAGGTCCGCCTTCGAGCACTTTGGAACCATTTTCCCCCAGCAGGAATTGAAAGAGGAAAAAGCCATTCATTTATGAAATGATCTCAAGAGCCCCTCTGGGTTCCCAGATCTTAGGGAGGTCTTTATTGAGATATTCGAAAGGCGGGCCTCTCTGAATAAATAGTATACCCTTAGAGTAACTCAAACTAATTCCTACTTTTTTTGTTCTCCACGAGCTCTTCTTCCAGGTAGACGCCACGATCTTCTCAGCCCTAGTTTAAGGTGAAAAGTAGTCGAGTTTACTCTCAATGTCGCCCATAGCTCCATTACCAAAAAGGGTGCTCCATTGGACAGAGTTCCTAATATATAACGCCGCCTGCTGTTGAGGGTTTCGTCGCCGGTTGGTCTGGGGATCAGGAGGTTTGGGTGGAGGGGCAGGGGCGAAGAGCGAGGAGTCAGAAGTTCAATCAGATCGATGTTGGGTGGTTTTGTTTTTGGAAAGAGCTCGAAGCACAAGAGTGAAAATTTTAAAGCGGTTGCTAGAAAAATGGGATAACCAAATTGGACCCGAACTTACTTAGAATTGACGCTCCGTAGACTTCCTTCTTCCTTCCAATAGCGGGTCTCAGCCAGGGAACTTGCTCAATCTTCTGTTTTCATAATATAGCTTCACCGAACTTCCATACATCGATTGATTGTACGCTTGGTGTTCTCAACTGGGCCTCGGAATCTCCTCTGGTGTCACCTTTGCGAGTCGAAGTAATTTCCGGAAAGACATAGAGGAGCTATCAGGCGTGGACCAGCAGTAGCCCTGTCCTCTCCTCTTTGTTGGAAGATGAGTACACATCGGGTAATCTGCCCATGAGAGCCCAATCACAAGAGGCTCATACAGAAAGAAATCAGCCCATAGCCCAATATCCAGACCACATCCTATTATTCAAACCACAAAGGATCCGTCTTTCATTGTCCAATCTTCTCGATCGAACATATTGACATCAATACTCCTTTCCATGGCCATTCACGGCCCGCGAAGATCAACCACTCGTGCCCGAGATCACTATCCAATCAAAAACCAGACTTCCAAGATCCATCTCACTCAGACCCTTTTGAATGTAGCGGATAACAACGGAGCGGGGCTATCGAATTGATATGTATTCGAATATTAGGAGCTATTAATCACTGATATGCTCATATTGGTGACGATATTGTTGCTGTAATCAAAGAAGCAGTGCCCAAAATGCCTCCTGAAAGATCAAACAGAAGTAAGACGAGCTGTAATTGTACGTACATGTCAAACAACCACAATATGAGCCACTTTCAATTGAAAAACAAATTGTTGTTATTTATGCTGCTGTCAACGGCTTCTGTGATCGAATGCCACTAGACAGAATTTCTCAATATGAAAAAAACATTCTAAGTACTATTAATCCTGAATTACTAAAATCCTTCTTAGAAAAAGGTGGCTTAACTAACGAAAGAAAGATGGAACCAGATGCTTCTTTAAAAGAAAGCGCTTTAAATTTATGAGAAGCAAAACTAATGAAATGACCACTGCCACTGTATTTATTTGAATGCCTCTTCACTAGCAACGGCGAAACTACAAGAGAAAAATAAAGATACGAAAACTTTTTTGGGAGAATGAGATATCATTGGGATCTATCTCCAATCAATGGGAGGAGATAACGGGGAAACCCGACTCCTGCTCTTGGTTGGATAAGCTGGGGGGGAACCACGCCAGACGGAACAATTGGACTACGCCATTCGACCTTGTCTTGAATTTGCCCCTTAAGAACGTAGCCCGGCTGCAAAAAGACGGAAAAATCACTGACATTTTAATGTTTGTTAATGACCCAGAGGAAAAGAAGGCCCTTGCCCAATTTCTGGTCCACAAAGGAGTCGACAAGGAGACCCTTCAAACACTTTTTTCTCCGGACGTTCTCCCGTTGGACCAGAATGAGGAGTCGGAGCCGGCAAGAGAAAGAGATCCCAATCAAAGGCCTCGGCTAGAGCTGGATCTCAATCAAAACCCTCCGCCAGAGCTGGATGAAGCCGGGACGACGGAGGGGAATAACAAATAAGGGATATGTATGAATTTGCTTTCTAATACAGCGCAGCATTGGTAGCTTCATTTCTTGTGCAGAAAGAAGCGAGGCCGCTGCCTCCCTAGGCTGCGGCAAAGAAGAGTGGGTCAGAGGGCTTCTTTCACTTTATTGTTTTTTTTCTTTTTCTTTGTGCAATGGTGCTTCGCTTCGCGCCTCAAAACCGGTCTTCAACTCAACAGCGGAAGCAATCCTCGGAGACTCTCTTGGCTTTTCCTCTATGTTGGGTATGCTTACTCTTTTTGATCTCCGGAGATATGGCTATCGTATGTCACCAGCCTTATCCGTTTCGATGGCACTACTTGAAAGATTAGACTTATCCTATCGAGACAGTATTTCACTAATATATTATCCCCATTTGCATTCTTTTCCATTCAGACTGAAATGAATGATTTTGCGTCGCTTTCTACTTACCTATAAGACAAAGGTGTTTGAATTTAAAGAACAACTTCTAATGGAAATCGATGTCTGTATGAAGCTTGACCTTTACCCGCTCATTCATAGACATTTATTTTATTCTTACTGCTTTAACGTTTAGTAGTTGAGTGCAAGGGCATAATCTATAAGTTCTGTGTAAGGTTCAAGGCAAAAGTTTCGTCAGTCATACTATGGTAGACTCGTGTAACCAAACTGAAATGTCTCCCTTCTAAGGTCTACTTTCGGATAGGGAAAGATTTACTTTTCTGTCGAGAGGAGGGATTAAGTACGAGTCGGTCCATTAAGTAGTAAAAAATCGATACATAGGTAGGCTAATTTTTTTCATTCTTCGTCTGTCCGTCTAAACTAAACGTTTCCTTTCGAGCTTGAAAAAGAATCCAAAAAGCAGCTTGAGAGAGTGTCCGAGGAGCTAGCGAAGCTTTCTACCAAATATAGATGAAGATTTTAGCAGTAGGTAACGATGAAGTAAAAAGAGATTGTTCCCTATTTACTATTGCATACGATTGTTGACACCGTTTTTTGGCACGTGTCAATATAATCTAAGGATTGTGTCGATCGGCAAGAGGCTGGTTGCTGTTCCTTATCAGCATCGGGATATTATCGGTCAGACTGCCGATAGAGACAAGAATGTTGCTGATGAGGACAGACTTGTTGCCGATGGAGGCAGAAGGACTTGATAAAGGCAAATCAGCTTGCCGATGAGAACTCAGTGCCGATGAAAGCTGAAGGCTGTTGCCGATGGGTGATAGATGCTGCCAATGGAAGCAGAATGACGTGGTTGGCAATTGCCGATGAGGAGATATTGCCGATTGCCGATGAGGAGATATTGCCGATTGCCGATGAGGGAATATTGCCGATGCCGATTGCTGATAGGGATCGATTGGTGAAGACAAGCTACCAGTACAAGGTTGCCGATCAGAAGTATTGCCGATGCCGATGGGCATGGGGTGCCGATGAGCACAGGGTGACTTGGCGTTTGATGTCAGCAGAGGCCAAAAAAGGAAGCCGCGGATTGAAGGGATCTGCCGATGGAAAGTTTTCATCGAGAAGGAGACATAAGGAAACTGGTGATTTTATGCCAGTGTTATTATAGAAGTTTGAGTCCGACTCTTGCGTGAGTCATTTTATTCCCTTAATAATAGTAGAATCTGTTTAGGAAAAGATTGTTTCTATTTGGGTCCAACTCCTGCGCGAGTTAGTTATTTCCTTAAAATTAGGAGTTTGTTTTAGGAAAGATACGAGTCGTGTCTTTGTACAACTCTCCATGCGGGAGTATAAATATGTACCCAAGGGCTGCGTGTAAATCAATCCAATATAAAAAACAAACCAATTCTACTTTTTATCCTACTTTTATCGCAATTTACCCTTTCTTATGCATTAGTTATAGCTTTAACAAGTTCTTCAAGCTTTCGACGGGCTGCATCACCTTGATCTCCGTCAAATCCTTGCTAGTTCCTCTTGGGAGTACCTCTAGGCTTTGGCAATCTGGGCGCATCGCTGTTTGCCTCGTCTAGCTCTGCTCTAGTTACCCCTGATCAATCTGAGCCTTGACGTTCGGGCGCATCGCTGTCGTCTCGTTCAGTTTGTTCTAGTTGTCATCCTTGTCGATTGATTGGTCAAATCGACTGGCACGCCCTCGACATCGAGCTTTGGGTAATAGCCCGAGGTGTTCACAGATCTGACGCTTTTTGTGTCAACAACGATTAATTCAAGAGATTATCGTCTAGGCGAGTATATAGATAGCATACTATGAGTATATATATAAATCCTTCATCTTCCCTTTGCATAATAAATCTTTTCTCGCCAAAGAAGGCGCGTTGGAGGCAATAGCAGGGCCAGGGGTAGAAGTATCTAATTCCGCGGCTGGTGGATATGCTAGATCAGTTGAGTGGGGCTGTGGTGTGGTCCTCGATTTCTTGGAGGAGCTGGTATCACCAGATAAGAATTAGGTCGGGGGTTGTCAAGACCTAGGAAGGGTTGTATGAGTGGAACATGATGCCTCCTTACAAATGCTCCAACTACCTTCATACGAGTGATGAATCAGGTACTGAAACCATAAGTTTGTTGTGGGGTTGGTGTTTTGGTTCACATTAAGCTGGTTGTGTGGAGAGAGGGATGGAGAGTTATCTACAAAATGAGCCTTGACTGAATAGGCTGAGCCTAAATCTTCCTCCAAGACTACTCCTTTATCCTTTCTCATAGCTAGAGCTACTAATTCAGCAACCCTCAAAGCTATAGCTTCTTCCCCGGGTCTTACACTACAGTCAGGTCACTTGGCTTGGGGAGCTAGGCTATTTCAGTGAACCGGAAGTCTTCATAACCCACTGGATAGAATTCCTTGCGAATGAGTTGAGTTCATCTCTTGCACGTCACTTCTTAATTGGGATTGAAGGCTAGGAAAGATGCCATGCCTTGTGTCAACAAAGTTATTACGGGTAAAATAATAATAATTCCTTTAACAAAAGGGCATATAAAAATGTCTTGACCATAGTGCGAGATCACGAATAAGAGATAGATCGAACGGCTCCGGAATCTCTCTAATTCTTCTCTTCACTTCTGTTTTAGAGCAAGAAAAAAGGTCAGGTGGATAGGCTAGTCCACAATTCCTTCCACTTGTTCTACTCCGATTCATTGCTTGTTGTGATGTTCCTTTCTCCTATTTATTTGGAAAGGAAGGAATGGGGTAAAGTACACGATATTAGTATTAATGCTAAGTACCGGAGGCGGATTTCTGCCTCCCTGTGGGTGTGTGGTGCTAGCTTTCCTTTTGTTATTGCTTACTTTCTCAACAGTTGACTCGAATCATCTGGAACGGGGTCACCCTTTGGAACGTACAACAACCAGATCCTTGATAATATTGTGCCCCTAAGGTTGAATAGAAGAACTAGGTTGGAAAAATGGAATCAAGAACTAGTCCAGCATCAGCAACTATTTTGTCACGCAGAGTAACCAGTCCAGAAAGCAAGCTGTGGCCTAGGTCGGCATGTTTTGAAGCCACCTCAACAATGTCCAGCAATACTTGGTGAGCACAAGCATCAAGTCCATCATACTTTTTTATATCCCTTAGTTTAGGTGGATCCGGTACAATCTGAGCTAGATGAGTGCGGTTCAAATCCTGACTTACGCCAACGGTTTAGCAAATACCGTTCTGGCAACATATCAATACCCCCCCCCCCCGCAAACTGAGGCCATGTCTACAGACAATACCTCAGAATTGAAACATCATACACTCACATTCATACTTGTTAGAATCTTTGGGTTGTATAAATGCCAGCCCAAGAAAAATGCCTAAAATAAAACAGGTACCCAACGATGCCTCATATCATAAAGAGTTTCAAACCACCAATCATAGTAGGCACCCAAGTCATAATCAGCCAACATTTGTAACCACATGAATGAGAACTCACCAGAGGAAGGAAAATCATAAACAGCCTGACATACAACTTGCATGACCTGTGTATTATTTCATGAAGAATTAATCCTACTTAACATATGAATGTGTATAGGGGTCTTGTTTTTGAATGGGACACGCAAAACAGAAAGGTTTGTTGTATGCGTATTCTGGGTACAAGCACAAGAAACACTAGCTAAGTCTGCATAAACATTACCTCAGTGCACTGAGAAACCAGATAGTTGATTCAACTCGTCTATAGCTACCATGATAATAAGTCAGCTTAACATTACCTCATTGCGCTGAGAAACACAGGCTAATTTCTCTGGTAACTTCTTCATTATATGCCATAGGCAAAGACGGTGACGTTAGGGAACACTTATGAAATAGCTCTACATATAGCACCACACTGGTCCGTAGTCATCCCATCAGGTGGTTTGTCAGACATACAAGCAGTCATACATAAGTTTGAACTCGTTCGCAAGTAGAGATTTATAACAACAGTAGCTTAACTAAAGAGATAGACTTTCACTCTGCCACCCCCGTTGACAGAGGGTTAGCCTAGTGGTAAAACGGTCAATCCTGTTGTAGCAGCAAGTATTGTAGTTGGTCAAGTCGTTCAATCTGCTATTGATTGAAAAATCTAATGCATTTAATAATGTCTTTCACATAGATACTATAAAACAATGTGTTCACACGTCATGAAGGGATAGATAATAACCTCTACGAGGGAGATGGTGAAGATTGAACAGACCATTGGCACACCACTGCTCACACACAACTCGTAAATGGAATGATTTTTCACGTGTGAAGGTCCAGATCAATGTTGAAAAACCGCTCAAAGATGTCATTCAAGTCAACCTCCCAGCCCCAAACCCCCTAACTAGTTAAGACTAGCAATAGGGCGTCCTTCTTGGCTGAGCACAGCGTCTATGCCCACATTGGAAGCATCACACTCAAGTTCGAAGACCTTGTCGAAACATGGAAGTGCGAGGACCGGAGCTTGAGTCATCTTCTCTTTGATCAACTCGAAACTTCGTTGTGCCTCATCGGTCCACTTGTACTCTCCACCTTTAAAAAACTCAGTAATTGGGAAAAGAAGAGCCAATCCGGCTTCAGACATTCTTGAAATTGGATCTTTTGATGAATGAAGAGGCAGGTCAGTACTTAGTGGTCTAATTGCATTGCGAGATCAAATATGTGGTCAAAGTTCTTTCCCAAACAACCCTTACACATAGTGTGATTCTATTGTATGATTTGCATCCTTACCTTTATCCATTGATATACATGCAATAGTATAGTCATGATCCTCGATTCAACCAAGGATAAGCTTTCAATCAGCTTCCGGTTCTCCTGACCAGTATTATTTGTAGATTTATCGAGTGCCTTTACCTCCACGCTTTGGTCTTGAAGTCGTCTTATAAGGATTATCAAAATATATAGAATCTCCCGGTTAAGCACATTACTACGAGGAAGGCAGCTTCATCCATTATTTATACAATGTTTGTTATGTACCTCAGTGCCTATTGATGTCTTTTGATGCGTTAGTACTTTGTTTATTCGCTGATCGTTGATGTAGGGAGGGAGGGTGTGCTCTTGTGGTTATCATTCAGTAGGTAGGGAACTAGTAATCCGGTTCCAGGGTAGTAGTGCAAGTGCCATGGGCCAGGAAAGATGATAGGCATTAGGCTTGGTTGCAGGATCATGGGTGGTTGTTTAAAAGGGGAGTAAAGGAAGGAAGGAAGTTATTCTTGGCACCAGGCATGGAAGGATCGTTCTTGTGTGTAAAGTAAGTGAAGGAATATGCTTCATCCATTTTAAAGAGAACCCATTGAGCTCCATTGATCTCGTAGAGGGGAAGAACTATTGCAGTCTGTGTCCCACCCTCTCGGGTCTTAAAGCTTCGTTATCTGTTTCTGTTTTCCCTTTTCTCTTCCATGAATTCTATCCCAGCTCGGAATAGCTTTCGTCAAATCACTTTTTCTTACTCCCCTATTCTTGCCCTTAGCCTTTTGCTTATGGTTCCTTTTCCTTAGCCTTAGATTTCGTTTTTCTTATTGATCTTTGATCCGCTCTTACCCGAGTTTCTTTCTCTTGTTAGTCAAGTAGGTCAGGTAGGTAAGAGATAGGATATGGGAAGCAAGGATTCTAGATTGTTTGTATACCCCAATTTCCAAGATTGTTCATGTAACTAGCGAAAACCTAAAGCCGAGTGATAGCCCGACGATAATCTCTCACTAGCTTGCTTTCTTTCTTAAAGGAAATAAGTGTACAACAGGTGCATAAGAACTTAGCGTACGGACATATATGAATGCTGTCTTTTCTCTTTTTTTCTTATCCTGAATCTATGATTTGTTAGCAAGAAGGTTTGCAGTATCTAATAGTTGCTTTTGGCTGCTTCTTTAGATTCGTCCAGAGGAGATGCCTGCGAGAAAGAAGGAGGGACAGAAAGACCTTATTTGCTTGCAACAATAACGCAATGTTCTGGAATTGGATATTTATGGCCAAGGGGAGACAGAAGAGAGTCTTCCTCTGAACTTTCTATACTTTACTTTCTTCTTTGATTTTATTTGAAATACTAGTTTTATCAAAGGTCTATTCCCTCTCATTCCTCCAGATTCAATCTTGCCCCAGGCGTACCTGATACTACGCTCATATACGTCAATTCAAGGAGTATTGGTGGAAAGGAAGCCGTTGTTTTGCGTAACCATTGTAGGAATCAGATCCTTGTGGAGAGAAAGGGGTTATCCCTTGGGGCATGCTTTGTTTAGGTCCCGAAAATCGACACATATGCGTATCCGACCATTCTTCTTCTTGACCGGAACGATAGTGTAGGCGAGCCCGGATGCAGAGATGGATGGTGTAGATGTGTCTGGATAGGAACAAGGCAAGTAGGCATGAACGGGAATAGGCCTCCTTTCCTTTGAAGGAGCGGGAAGCACCGGTTCCGGCAAGAATAGGCTTGTGAAACATAGGCATAGGTATTCGCGTAATAAATGGAATATGAATCTGGATAGCTAGCTAGGGAAAGTTGCACAGAAAGGAATTCCAACATGGGCAAGGTGTGATTATTTCCATAGTAAAGGTCAGTCACAGATCAGTCATCTAGTATGGATGCACCGGTGTATTAGGTATCAAAAGAAAGGCATCTGGATAGGTATTTAATAAAATACTTCTTCCCTCATACTTATCTACTTCGCTTTTATTTAATATGTTTATTGACCAGTAAATCGATCAACTATGAATCTCATGGAAAACCTTCTTTGTAGTAATATGAAAGCTTATCGCAAAGCATAGAAATTAATAGAGCTTATAATCAGGTCAGATATTCCACTTACTCCTAGAAATAAGGTAAGGTTAGTTAGCACTTTCATGCCAACTTTCATCAGCAAGCACTTATATAAGTGGGGCGCGTTAACAGAGGAACTTGAAAAGTGAAATAGATTCAGCAGTAATAGTAAAAGTAAAGTAAGGCGCGCTGCTAAAGATAAGTCTAGTAGAAGAAATAGGCCGAGGACTAGGTTTCAGTATTCAGAGATAGAAAGGTAAGTGAAAAACTCACTCTAGTAGTAATAAGTAAACTCCCTGATTCAAGATCGTACCAATCCGTAGGTTTCTTTAGTAAGGAATAAGATCAATCAGAAGCAGCGAGATAAAGCACGGATATTGGAGTTGATGAGTATGAGTAAAAAGTAAGTAAGCTTACAGGCGGGCCATACCATATTTACGATTACTAGTTAAGGCTTTTCGCATTTCGCTTGGTTGAGTCTGATAACGCATTAGAAATTGTAAATTTGCAACTTATTATGGACCCAACATTCTAGAGTCAAAGCTGTTTTGAGAGACAAGTAAAATAGAAAGCAAAACCAGCACAAGGCTTATCTCCTAAAGAAATCGATTTTGATCTGCAAATAAACAAACAGTTATCGCCATCGCCAAGCATTTCTTTGAATGAAAAGATAAAGCAAAGAAGAAACACACACCAGTACTGACTGCTACAGATCAGTGCCTTTTCCAAATGCCTAATTTAAACAGTATTACTTATAGCACCACTCAACTCGGCCGTTAGGTACGAAGTTGTATGCCACTGATATGGTACCGATAAATTCACTACTTCAGTGCCGTTATCAGGCATAGCAAGCTAAGCATTGTTTATTGTATATCTATCCACACAAATAAGAGGGTTTTTTCCTCCAGCAACAACAAGGAACCAGAGTAGAGAGTGCCGACCATTGTGGAAGTTCACCACTTGCTTTGGTTTCGAATTTAGGAAGAGAAGGAACGGATTTCTTTGATGGGGAATCATAGTAATTCATTTCTAGGTCTGGCTAATACATTCGCCTTGGTAGTGTGCCTTGTACAACTAGCTAAGGTTGGAGACTGACTTAACCGTCTACAGATAAGCATTGTATCAATCATGCCTAATTCTTAGGTGGTGCATTCTGCCTCAAGTACTACACTATTGCGAAAGCGCAACCTACACCTATTTTCCTTCGATTGAGATCGTACCCACCACTCCTATCTCGCACGCAGGTGATGCATCCCGTTCTCCTGGTAACCAAAGGCCAAAGTGATCCTTTGCCATACTCCAAAACATTCTTGCATGGTCACATTCCACCAGAGCATGGAACAGGGTCTCCATCCCATGACCACACAACGGGCAATTACTAGTCTCCTTCATGTGACGTCTTCTCATCTCCCCGCATCTCAGTAGCCAATTTTTCCCTCCACCAAAAGATACGGATTTTTGGCATTACCTGTAGGTGCCATAATGCTTTCCAGGAAGCCTCTTTACCATCAGCATTACTTGCTAGATGATCATCAGAATTCTTTTGCTCTAACAGTTTCCGGTAGGCTGACCTGACTGAAAACAAGCCATGCCAATCCCAAGCCCAAGCCCAAATATCACTATGCTGTCGACGGGGTCGGGGCATGCTCAAGATCACTTCTGCATCCGGCACCAGAAACTACTACCCTCAAGAACAGAAAGAATGGAGTGAGTGATGCCCTGGCAGGGTATCAGGAACGGAGAATAGCTTCCTTGCCAGAGAGTCAAGTTAAGACTATTCTTGGGAATTCCGACTTGGCTCGCTCAATACAAGCTGACTAAGAGGTTGAATAAGCTGGCCTCGGGCATAGTTTACTAGGTCGGTCGTCCTTGGGCAAAAAAGAACAGGCTTGGAGTAAGAGTGATAAGTACCTGCACCTGTATAAGTCAAGTAATAAGTGGCAAGCTAAGCAGTAGTAGTAGTTCCTGTCATTCAATAAGCAATCTATACACCAGACTCTGTTGCTTGGTTTGATGGATACCCGGCCTAACTCATGGACATGTTTTTCATACGTTTGGAAACGAGCTTTGAAGGAAGAATTCACATCTGTTTCATCCACTAGGTAGGCTTATTTTACTAGTCAAGCAAGTATTGGACAACTGCGAGCGAAAGCAAGAGATGTTTCTCGAGCTACAGATGTGATTGGTTGGCCATGCTCCTCTCCTACTAATAGAATAGGGAAATAAGAATCATCAGCTGGGACTTTGACAATGTTGTATGGATAGGTTGGGGCGACATAAGGATTAGCTTATTTTTCTGGCTCGCTCCGAGCTTAGTTTGGTTATATAGGACCAGTTTATCTGCCTACTTTAGGTTCGAAAGTCCAATTCGTCTTCTTCACTAAACACTTTACTCTCAAGATGAATAAACTCGTTCCCTTGCTTGTCTGAGACCTGATTCGATAGTGGTGTACGGAAGATTTCATTACTGTTGCAAATAAGTCAGTAGAATAAGTATGTCGAGTTGCGGGTGCCAATTCCCTTATAAGGAAGCCTCTCTTTTTAGACTAGTCAACCTATGCACGCCTTTTCCAATATGCTAGAGTAGGCGATTGTTCAAGGGTAAGTTACTTCCTCCTTTATGTAGATGAAATACTTGCTTAAGCGTGAGGCTTAGCAAAAGTGCTTTGACACAGTAGGAAAGGTCAGTACGGCTTTCGATAGCTAATACGACTGGGGGATGAGCCTCAAGCAAGAGGGTAAAGCTAAACTCGTTCAATAAGCTCCTTAAAAGGACCATCTCAATCGAAAATGAATGGAAGATGACTCTAATAAGAAATACATAGGCCATAGCCCCTATTTACCAGTGAAATTCAATGATGGGGTTCAGGGATACCAAAACAAGCTTGAGAGATATCCGCAGGCTCAAATCTTTCAGGAAGGAAGGAATGGTACCAGGCCTAGGCCTAGGTGAAGAATAGGAAGTCCTATCAAGCAAGAGTTCGGACGGCATTAATCGAAGAGCTTACCTGTCTGTGTTCCATCAATACCCTTCTGACTGGCCTGAGAGTTAGGTGATTAGTGAAAAGAAAAGCACTAGCCACAGACCAAGGAGCAGTGTGAATCGAACAATGCATGAAAATGAATGATTGGCTTCTTGTCCTGCACCCGCCCCTTTTGCCAATCTAGTAAATTGGACCTCGGATCTGATAATGGCTAGTTCATACATACGGAGTTATAAGGTCGACCCTCACTTCCTTCAATGAAAGCTAGGGCTAAGGGTTATTGGAATAAGGATTCCGGCTGGTTAGGTTAAGGGAATATCTAGGTCTGCTTACTTCTTCAGCTAATGAGTCTCCTTCTTCTAGGTTCCAAAGCGTAGGCCAAGGACCCGGACCTCGATCCGTCAATAGAAATACTCCAACTAGAAAGTAAGAAGGAAGGCTAGTAGTAGGCAGATAAGAAAGGTAGAAGCATGGCAGTCGTCGGATAAGAAAAGAGGAAACCCTGACCTCGATTAGGGGGGTGAAAGGCAAAATGAAATACTGGAATCCTTTCGCTACTCTTGTTAACCCTCACTCTGACTAGGGTTGTCCCACCAACCCGATGCTATGATCATGATGCGATTTACCGGACTAGCCGGCATACGCTCACTTCCGTCAATCAATGATATCACTCACCCCGCCAGGATGGAGGCCAAGCCGACTTCGAACAGCTTGAATCTCTTTTCAATGAGGGATGCCCACTTAATAAAGTAAGTAAAGAATGATCGATTCGATAGGAAGCACTGGTTCAAGGAATAACCCTTAGACGAGGGATAGTGATATTCCTTTAACCGAGCAAGAAACCATCTCTTTCTTTCACACACACACACACACACACACACACACACACACACACACACATATATATATATATATATATTTAAATAGTCCAATCCACCACTATCAATGGAGCACTCTACTCTATACTATTACCGAGTGAAGATTTCATCGGATCCGGGTTTGCTTGCTTTCATTGAAGGACAAGAGCTTATAGTTCCCTTCCCTTTCTTCGATGAACCCTTATCTTTGGATAGAGAAATACAGCGAACAAAGCGAGATGAACGATAAGTCGAACGACAGAACAACCTGATGTTACTGCATAAAGTAATTCAGATTGCCATATTGAGATTTTGTCCTTCCTTTTTTGTACTTATTATTCCAAGCCAAAAGGCTATGTTCTCTCCCATACAGCTCGCAAGGCTCATAACCTAACTGCTCTACTTACTTAATTCATAAATTCAACAACCCTTGCCCGACTCCCTTGAAGGGCCAAAACAACAGCAGAGTAGCAGGTCAAAAAGAGAGAGAGAACTGAAACCAAAGATACTTGGGTTGGGAGAACTCTTCTATAGTACTCCATTAACAGAATCAAAGTATAGACCAATCAACCTTCCTTATTGTCCAAGATCATTACTAAAGTGTTGGCCAACAGACTAGTACCAGTGGTGGATAGGAGAGTAAGTCCCAGACAGCTAAGAGAAACTCCCGAGTAGTGTTGTCATTGCACAAGAGGTGCGTAACAGGTGTAAGCAAAGAAGAGAGGATAACACTGGATTTCGAAAATGAGCATATGATATGGTGAGACAACTTTCTCTTTTTTGAGGTGAGATGCTAGCCAACCCTCTATTCATGGGTGAGATATCGACTTTACAACGTTACCACGTACCAAATCGTTCACTCTATCAGGCAGGCAGTCAATCAATCCGCATACGGACCCACCGACGTGATCTCACTTCTGCAGCCTGCACCATACCCGTATTATGTATTTTATGGCATAATCCTTATCTATTCAGGAGCGATAGGGGTCTTCTTAAGAAGAGTTGCTTTGATGAAAAGAGTGTAGCCATGATGGCAAGTCAAGGTGGTGCCCTTGCTTCTGGATTCAAATCCATAGGGATAGGCAGGAGGGGAGCGAAAAGATAGATACGTTAATGTTTCCACCTACTCTCGAGTATAGCATAGGGCTGAGTTAAGTATAGGGATGATCCACTCGTCGTAAGATCCTGATCGGCCATCACATCCCTTGATGAGTAGATCATTCGTGTCTTACTGCCTCTTGATATCGGGAAGTGCAAATAAATAATAGGTCAGTCTTGCTGTCTCAAATAGGGATTGAGTGCCTGTGGAGAAGAGATGGGTTGGTTTGATTGAGGAAAGAATAGGAAAATAAGGAAGAAGGATAGCATATTTACCGTGCTCTGCGAAGTTCGGTGGAAGTCAGCTGGTATCGTACCCAGCAAGGTTCTATTAATTGGTAAACTACTTAGTAGCCAACCCCTGATTATAGGCAAGCCCTGCTCTTGTATATCGATAAAGAAAGGGAGAGTTTACTGATGGCACATTTGCGTCCAGCGGAATCGATCATCGTTCCCCCACGACCAAGACCCAATTTAATATCTTAATAGGAAGAATGTCTTGATCCGCCTCGTATATCTATCATTTGTGTTGATCTAGAATCGAGATTGGAATGCCTTGCTCTGCCTAATCATGAATAGTATATGCCTCATCCCGCTAGCCAGATCTCTACCGTCTTATTGATCGAAAGTAGGGGGTTACAGCAAACAATGATTACATACCGGGAAGGCCAGAGAGCTACCTACTCCTTACAGGGCGGCGTTTAGCCATTCCAACCCTAGAATAAATAGAATAACCATATTCCATCTTCTCATCCCTTCACACTCGACTAGAGGGCGGGATTCATTCATCCAATTGATGGCACTTTACTAAGAGAAAAAAACGGGTCCCCGTCAAATCGGTTCAACTTGACAGTCATAATTAAGAATGTCTAGTTGAACCGTCCTCTAGTCGGAATCTGTGGTCTGTGAAGAAGTTCTGTCAGCTATTGCCTGTGCTCTATGTTCCTGATTTCTTCCATCTGTAGTCGGAATCTTACCATTTTGCAAATGCTAGTGAACTTCACTTCTTATAATATTCAATTACCGAATGGGAACACACTTGAAACCCTTCTTTTCCTAGTATTTCAGCCTAGGCGGCTTCCCTCTATATTAATAACTTCTTTTGAGCAATCACTGATGTAGGTAGGGGCTGGTGCGAGAAGAGATTGTATTATGCCTGAAAGAGGTACACCATGTTGAAGGCAAAAAAGAGGTGCTTATCAAATAGGTGGTCCAATCTCTACCAATCAGGGAGTCTAACTACACTGGTCTATAGGGCTTAAGCTAGGGAAGGGGGTATAGAATGGTAATTTCCATTTCTCTGGAATCCATAGAGAGAAGATCCTCCAGCAGCAAGTACAAGGCTGTTACACTTATTTCAGCTAAAATAATTAGGAATGAAGCTGATGGCTGATGCTTGCAATATTCACTTAAGGCAGGGTTGGGTTCTCAGTTAAGAAGAAGCAAACAGTTCGGTGTGATTGAAAACTACCCTTTCTTGTCCATCCATCTTGCGAAAAAAATAGAGTAAAAAAAAGAACAAGAGCATGAGTTACGTCTGTGATTCCTGTTCGAGAAGCGGTTCCAACTTCCGCCTCAGGGTCTTGTGATAAAATTGATATAGGATTTGGCATTGCTGTCCTCCAGGGTGCCTGGCTAAGAAAAGAGAAAGGTCTCACTCCAGTGATTTTATTAGACATCCTCTTTCCTCGACTTCCCAAGCTCGATTTCCTACCAGCATTTCTACTCAACCACAAATCCACCTAACTCTTTACCAGAGAAAGCCTGTCTTCTCAGACATCCTGTAATCAAATTGGATCAGGCAAAAAAATAGTAGATAATGAAAGAAGAGTCAGCCCTTGGGGCACGAGGTGGGTCCCCTGTATGCAGGTCGCTACTTAACTTGACAAGCAGTGTGGAAAGTGTAAAATCCAATTCAATAAAGAACAAGAAAATGTAGGTGAACAAAGAAAGAAGGCAACTGCACTGCTCTAAGCTGTATGTCATGTGCAGGTACAACCCAGTTGAGTCTGCTTTATTTCAGAGCTTCTAATGTCTGTATGCTGTCGCGGTTTGGTCAAGTCTAAATGCTCATTATGGTGGCTCATGCGACCTACAATTTCAATAGAGTGAATTTGGCTGCCAAGAGGCACCTGCCAAGAAGACTCAAGTTGTTGATTTCTGCTTTCATAGGGGTCTTTTGGGGGTTTTTTAAGCATAGGGATGGGCGAGTGTGGGCTACAATGCCACCGGACTTGCTGTGGGTAGCTCAAGAGGTCTGCCTATGGTTCAATTGACAGGTGGTTGTGGGTTGTAGTTTATTTCAAAGTTTTTGATGTTTCATGTACATGATGATAGAGATCTGTCAATTTGGGATTTTTACACCCACTAGTTTTATAAAACTTAGATGCGAGGAGGTTTCTTTTAGAACACTCTTCAATGAGTCCTCTGCGAGCCTTATGAGTTCAGATCCTCTACTGTGCAGAAGCAAGCACTTGGAAAGGAGAGAAAAGGTCGTCCCTTTACTCTATTCTTGACGTTAGGACAGATACTTAACTAGTGGGAGGCCTTACGAGTGCTAATCTACTACTTGACTCACGAGTTGCTCAAATCATCTCTTGATTCAGAATCACGGGATCGATAGATGTCACATAACTTGATTAGTTAGAAAATGGTTATGCTATCGGCTTGATAGAATCAAAAATATGAATAATACAAGTGCCGGTCAGCTAGCACCTTTGGTGACATGTACATGCCCATGGGGTCATCCCTAAGGCCTATTCAGCACTACACACTGGGTAGCACGTAACTAGTGGTCATGCTTACTTCAGATGTTCTCAGCTCAGCTCAATCTATCACTTAGACTTCAGATTTCGTGCAGTGTTCAACAAGCTATGAACACAAAAGAACGCTTTTCCTCTTAGGGGCCACATTCTTGCATACTCTTTTGGATTTGACAACGTGAGTTCTAAACTGAGCATAGAGCAAATATCTCTTGATAAAAGAGAAATAGCAAAGGGAAATGTGCTAGCTGATAACTCCTACTATTTCGCTTCGCGCCTCTGCCTCGTTTTCAATGAGATATGCCCATCAAAGAGAATCCAAGACTCCTCACTTGCCTTGCCGCTTCACGCCTGCCTCGTTGACTGATCTCATACAATCACTTGCATTTTCCTATGTGGAAAACTTAGCAACTACTCTACCCTTCCCTTAGAGTGGAACTCACAGTGTAGCGAGCCACCCATAATCGGCTTGGAAGTGTTGCAGCTCGCATCCATCATACCTAGAAATACGCTCTCTTTCTGGAAGTCACTGGCCAAGTATGACATAGAGAAGATGGATGAAATTCGATAAAAGGCCGAAGGCGCGCCTCGAAGCAAGCTCTATTTGAGATTAGAGGCCGCAGGCTTTCCGGTGCAGCCGAGTAGTCATTGGTGAGGATCCGAGTAGTGAGGGACTTTGCTACCAGGTCATCATAGAGCTCAAGCCACCTATGCTTTTGAACAAGGCACGCGGTGTCTTACGTTCAAAGACGAAAGGCCGTAGGTGTGGTTCCAGTACGTTCTTTTGCTACAGCAATCAAGTATGGTTTTAGCAGTGATCAAGATTTGTTGCATGTTATTAAATCTACACATCAACAGTTGGAGCTATAGCAGTAAGGAGTTGGTTTGAAATAGGCTGGCCTAGCCCTTACATAGTAAATTCCATTCAACCATTAGAAAGAAAGACTGAGCTAGGTAAGCAAAACGGGTTTCATACAAAAATATCATTGAAATCTCAGGACCAACAGCTTTTTCTTTAAACGAGATCTTCCTTCGTTCATCACTCCGATCTACATCCAATCCTTCTGGTTTTTTCTAACGACCTACTTTCTTTTCTTCTTACTTACATTACAGGACCCAAGCTACTTTGAAAGGGGTTTTCCAAGGTCAATCGGCTTACTACTCACTCGCATACGTGAATACCTTGCGAGCATACTTTTTTAATAAATAAAAGAAACAAGGCAAAGCGGAAACCCGGGCCCCTGCATGCACTTCTGAACTTCTCACTTGAGAGAGCTATTTAGTAGACATTCTGCATTCTCTTGGTCTCATTGCTTGGGATTCGTTCCCGGCTCGCATTCTACTATTGCCTCAGAGGGGCCCTTACAACATAGAATAGGCTACTCTCACCAAACCTCTAAGGTGAGGATCCTCCTCGAGTTCTACCGGGACCTGGCCCACCCAAATCCAGTGTTTTTAGTGAACTTGTACACCTTTTTCTTTCTTATGCGCACGCAGAATCAACCTTACATGCCATACGTGACTGCTTTCATGCAAGAGGAATTTGGGAACAGGTTATTCCTTCTAATCTTTGGCCAATCTTATTTTCTCTAAATTGGAAAGAATGGTTGACCCGTAATCAATCGAATAATGAAGATAATTAGAAATCCGTTTTTGATTCGGGGGATCTATGGCAGCTGTCTACGATCGAAGGAATGATAAAACTTTTGTTCATCATCGAATGCTAGCAGGATGATCCACAGGCAAATAGAGAAGAGCTTATTTCTTTGCTTGTGAAAGCTACTTGTAGGGAAAGAACAACCATCAGTGTAAGTCTATCTATTGGTTTTTTGTACCCACTGAACGTAATAGTTGTAGGCGACTTGCTTGTTTGTAGGCGGAAGTCTTCTTCCATGGATTTTCCTATGATTGTTGCATTCGGATCTGCCTTATTGACCGGCTTTGGTCGAGCAACTGAGAAAGATACATTTCTGATTTTCCCATGATTGTTGCATTCGGATCTGCCTTATTGACCGGCTTTGGTCGAGCAACCGAGAAAGATACATTTCTTTCACGGTAACTGCCTACATAAGTAGTCTTCCTCTTTTCCAGGAATCAAGTCTCAGACCATATGCTCAGATACTCTGGTTACCTCGCAGGGGGTAATATCTTAAATCAAATCGGACCGTTGATTTTTCTAAACTTAATAATTTACTAAATAAATTAATAAAAGCTTGCGTGCATGTACGTACCGTTTTTATATAAAAGCTTAGAAAAGGTAAAATAATTTACTCCAGCCAACTCGTACCGTTTTCTATGTACGTGACGTTGCATGTACGTACCGTTTTTATATAAAAGCATGCTTTCTTGTACACACATGCATCTGGAAAGAGACAACCAATGTCAAGAGCTAACGGTAAAATCTGTATGTCTTGTATGTGTACAGTAATGCTCAAAGTGGTTACAATCTGATAAGTATTCACAACAAAGCATGTAAAAAAATATCAAATAAAAAAGATTTTCCATATTAAAGATACCGCATGTATCTTAACAACCAAATCTTAAAAAAGATTTTAAATATTACAAAACTTCCTTATTTACCCTATTTTTATAAAATAAAAATTCAATAAATACTATTACCTCAATAGATGATCGTGACCGTTGGATCGGAATAAATGGACGATCCACATTCATTCCGGAGTACCGTAGCAAAAGCCTACTAATATTGATTCCATGTCAATATGCCTTGCATGACTAGTATTCCATACCCTGTTAATAACTACTCTAGACCATCATATTAACCTAGAGTTAATTAATCTTAGGATGCACTACCTTTATGTGATTTGGCTTTTAATTCTCTTGCTATGCTTGCTAACACAAAACATATAAATAAAAGTGAAACACACTTATGAAGGAATAAATATACATGAGTATATATATATATATATATTAGAACTCATACAAACTAGTATAGTGCTCGTGCTAACGCTACGGTATTATTTTAGGGAATATTATTGTTATATAAATATGCTTACACTGTACAAACTCGTCACAAAAAAAACACTGTACAAACTCATTTCCACATTCATCAGCTGCTGGGGCGTATTCTTCAAGAAGAGCAGCAGCCCTAAAACATTCAGCAGCTTCAATCGCTGCGCTGTCACCTTCGTCCTCATAGAGTAAGCCAAGGTTGAACCAAGCAACATGGTTTGTTCTGTTTTGTCGCAATGCATCAGTTAGGAAGCATCTAGCAGCAGGCAAGGGCTTCCCGTAAAGCTGTCGAAGAACAGTAGCAGTTGATATCAAACTCGGTACATGTTTAGGTTCTTCGAGGTCTAATGACGTTGAGTATGCTCGCAGGGCCTCTTTCATAAAACCTTTGGCTTCATTTAGCTTCCCTGCATGATAATATATTTTTTCATAAATACTAAGAATTGCAAGATATTGGGAGCCTCATTAATTACAGAAGATGTGCTGATAATACAAAAAAAAAAGATGCTAAGATCCTAAGCACAGTGCAATCATAATAAAACTGAGAATAATTTCTTTAAAAAAATGGAGAAGAGAAATCACCTGTAGCATGACAAGCCAAGGGAGAATATGGACTGATAGATTTTATTTTGGATATGCAAAGTTCTGCTTCCTTCCACTGAGACATTCTTAGGTACAAAAGGGCAAGATCATACCAAGTTTTTATTTCCAGACTTTTAGAGAGTTTTCTCCCTGAAAGAGAGTTTTCTTCTTGAAATGTTAGTCCCACAGCTACACTTAACTAACACAACTATATTCTCCCTTGCTTTTAAAAAGTACTGCTTTCAATATGTAAAATGGATGCCCATGCATGTAAAATTCATACATATGGTTATACGCAAATTGGATTTGATTCTTTAATCTCTAATAACGATACCAAATTCCATTATGTTAGGTCTGATCCTTTTTTAAAAGATTTTAGATATAAACCTGAAATTGTTTCTATGTCCTAAGAAGTATCACAAAGTTTATCTGACAAGCTGCGCAAATGACACGTAAATCATGATTACCTGAGGTCATAAAGTTGGATTTGATGAGCTGTAGAGGATAACCAGCAAGCAGCTTCAGGCTTTGGTTGACAACCATGGTGGTCTTCTTCAATAATAGTATTAGAAGATGAAATGGCATCCTAGGAATCGTTTTAAACTAATATGTCAGTAATTACCATATGAGAAATATAGAACAGAAGCAAAGATAAAAGAACAGAAGCCTGTTGTTTTGGAAGATTGTACGTATAAACTTCAAATTGTTTTAATGTAAAAAAAAGGAAACTTAGAGGTTGTCTGACATGCAAAAAAAGGGCAACCAGTATTAATATATGCTAGAACCGAAGGCAACGAAGCGGACAAATATTTAGGCAATAGATGAACATGGATACTCTTAAATGTAGAATTGGGAACTAACAAAAGGTCAGGCTGATGAACATACCATGATGGGCGATAATTTCTCCCGCACTGCAAGTACAAACACTGAAAATTAGCAAGAGGCAGTTTGTATGCTTTGAATTTTGACTATCTAAACCACCAATTGACTATGTAAACTATCGCGTGCATGTGCAGATTCGATCGGTTCTTTAATTTGCAAAGGACGTGTATATGCTACAAAGACAGGGACAAATGTTGAATAGCCTCTGGTGGATCTCCAGCAGCTGCTGGTCAAGTAGCTTTTGCTACCACAAATAAGAGTGTTTAGCATTAGCACCGAGGTGTCTGAATAATTGTTTTTGGTATAAAGAACTAAGAATCTATAAAGCTACTCCATCAATCTATCTGTCATCATGGCTTTACTACCTATTATCTTCATGAGACGATATTTGTACATTGCAAATTCAATATCTCCATTCCAATGAACGAATAAAAATCACTATATAATAGGATGCAGATTTGAACCACCCTGTAACCTAAATTATTCAAGTGATATGTTATCTAAGCAACCGTGCAAGAAGTAGAGTGCCTCTCTATTATTTATAGCCTGTTGAATATGACTTTTTACATATATTTTGGTAATGAAGTTGTAGATATAGAAACTCTGAAATGAGGTTGCTTAATTAAGAAACAAAAATGAAAACATAACAATATGAAGTTACCTGTCCTCTAAGTACAAATTAGAGTGCAAATATCCATGAAAATACCTTATCATCATTGAAGATAGGCACTGGCAGGCCACAGCATGACTCAACCACCACGAGATGTGATAGGAGAAAGACTGAAACAATAATTTTTTCCTCTGAGATGAAGCCGAGTGAACAGGTAGAATTCTCCTCATAGGTTGTACAATCTGGAGTGACCAATATATAATAGATTGCAGGTACTATGTAAACTAAGCAACCTACAAGTAGACAATACCTTTTATGGCCTGCTGAATATCGCTTTTTACCTATAATTTTGGTAATGAAGCTATAGATATAGAAACTCAGTGACCGTCTATCAGCATGCACAAAATTCCATTGACCAATAGTTGGTGCTGAAATCATAAAAATAGAAGCATATGTTCTAGCTGCATGAAAACAAAGAGAGAAAATGGAGGAGCATTTCCTCTGCCATACTCCATATTTATTTTACAATCCAGGATGTAAGTTAGATATCATATGCAACCTTCAACTCTGCCAAACCTATTTCCCAGCTGTAACTAAACTAAAACAAGCATTCGTAACCATATAACTTGAGGAATTATAAGATATAAACATCTTACATAAAGCACGTAGCGCAGTGGTAATAGAAAAAAAAATTAAGAGCTACTCCCTCCGTTTCAATTTATAATTCGTTTGACTTTTTTGACTCCAACTTTGATCACTCGTCTTATTCAAAAATTTCGTGCAAACATAGTCAAATTTAAGTCATTCATGTAGACTATTTAATAAATAAGTAAGCCACACCAAAAGAAATGATATTTTGCACAAAAAATTAAATAAGACGAGTGGTCAAACTTAGGATTGAAAAAGTCAAACAAACTATAATTTAGAACGGATTAAGTATTTTAGACCATCCAAGAACTATCACTGCCCCAATGGGAAACTCACCAATAGTTTGAAAAGTTGGCATGATAAGATCCAGGGCATGTCATACGACAACACACCAACTGTTCAGTGAAGATGAAATGAGTCGTTGAGCTAGGCGGCAACCTGCACAATCAAGAGGGAATAAGCGCCAAACTAAGCAATATAGATGATTAAATGTCTCCGAAGTCTATTGACCAGCTGAAGTGGCCTGTGCAAAATAGAACAAAATGCCACAAGATAATGGTTCAGCATAACATAACAAACAAAGCCCGACAATTGGTACCATTTTCCCAGAGAACAAAATAGAGTAGGCAAACATTAGAGCGGTGTCACGTGGCCGGAGCCTCGCGTGCCTGTACACCAGCACATGAGAGAGAGAGAGAGGGGGGGACGCACCTAGGGTTTCCCTGGCCACAGTAGCGCATATGGAACAGAGAGAGAAGGATGCACGGGAATCACCAGTGCCGACGACCAACGCTGGGATCCGCCAACGCCATGTTGTGGCCGATGGCGGCAGCCCCCGGGCCGTTGGGAGGCGCTGCGGCGCGGCCTGGGGCGCCGTCACCTCGCCGGAGGCTCGCGTGTTGAACCTGCAGCGCTGGTGCCTGTACACCGGCACATCGAGAGAGAGAGGTGGGGGCAGGGGCAGGGCCAGGGCCAGGGCAGACGCGATAGAGGCGACACTCCGCGAGGGGCCAGGAGGGGCAAGCCTTGGTCGTCCATGTGGACGAGCTCGTCGGCGAAAACCTTCTCGCGGCACGAGTAGTTGTGGACATGGAAGGCGAGCGTGCTGGCGGCGGCTTAGACGGAGAAGTCGGTCGGTGCCGTGGAACTCCATGCTGGTTGCCAGGGTCTGCGCCGCGGCAGGGAGGAACAAGCAGCGGTGCCGGCACCAATGGCCGCGTCGACGTCGATGCTCCGGTGAGGCAGGGTCGAGAGTCCGCACCGGCGGCGGCAAGGTGCCGGGTCGACGTCCCGGTGAGGGGAGCGGTTGTGCAGGAGGCGTGATGTCCGCGCCGGGTGGGCGACGGGAGTGGGCGGGAGGGCGGGCGATGCGGCGGCGGGCAAAGCCGAGGCGGGCGAAGCGGAGAGATTTTGTTTGGGGAAAAAGTCTACTTACCCCCCTGAACTATTGGGGTGTGTCGAACCTAGGCCCCCAACTATAAACCGGGTAACGAACACCCTAAACTTTCGCAAACCAGTCAACTAAACCCTGTGGCGATTTGGGAGAGTGGTTTCGCCGATGTGGCGTCCAACGTGTCAGCGGTTTCACACGGTGGCGAAGGGATGTCTTGGTCTGTGTCGCTGGCCGGTGGGCCCCACCGGTAGAACGCCCCACCTCTCAGGACGCTGCTACTCGGAGCCCGAGCAGAGCACGGCGCCCGGACAATAGGACGACGACGTGATCTTGCACGCCGCGGGCCGCGTCGACAAGCGATCGAGGAGTTCATGTGGGTTCGCCGGACGGACGCGACGGTGGATTCGTGACCTTTTCTGCCCTTGTCCTTACCTCACCGGTTTCAGGAGGCTACGTTCGCGTCCGCCGCGCGCGTCGAGCCGGCGGGGCGGCGATGCTGCGGAGGATGGTGCCCGACCCGGCCCCAGACTCCTCCGGCAGCTCCGGCGGGGGCGGTGACGTCCAGCCCGCGTCGGGAGCAGCGGCGCCGCGCTCTTCGCCGTGCCGCGCCTCTTCGTCGGGTTCGCCACCACCAAGCGCGCACCGTCGTCCGACACGGAGTCGTCGTTGTCGTCGTCCAGGAGCCCGACGTCGCCGCTGGATCCCAAGGCGCTGCTGCTCCGGTCGCCGCGGTCGCCACGATCGCCGTGGCTGACCTGTTGGGGGCGCCGGGCCTCGTCGACGCGCTCGCCACCGACACCGGCAACTGCCTGGTCAGCCGCGCCTGCTGCGGCTCGTCAGGTCGCAGCAGCACAGCTCCTCCTCCTCGCCCAAGGACTGCTGCGGCGGCGGGCACTCGCTGCAGCTGGAGCTCGGCAACAAGACCATGTCCTACCCCGCCCCAGACACCACCACCGCGGCGGCCGCCGGTGCTGGCATGTCAGTTCCACCGCCACATCTACGGGGATCTGAAGTCTAGTCCTGAGGAGGAGGAGGCCACTCGGTCCGAGTCGTCGGACACCAGCAACGCCGCCAGCGCCAGCAAGCGCCACTCGTTCGACCACCTCGACGACAAACTCCCAGGTCGGGGCTCGGCGTCATGGCGCTTCGCGGCTTCATCCACTGCGCCCGGTGTCGCGTGCCGTGGCACATTGAGGGCGGCACGCTGCTGCTCGAGGTGAACCACCTCCTCCGTCCCGGCGGCCTCTTCGTGTGGTCGGCGACGACCGTGTACCGGAAGGTCCCGGAGGACGTCGAGATCTGGCACGGTGGGTTGGGTTGGGTACCCTGCTTGCTGCTTCCAATTTGCAATGTTTCCAATTTCCATGAAGCATGCACTACTACATAAAGGCAAATCAGTGCCGGTTCGTAATCCCGCATCACTGTCGGATTTGAACCGGCACTGCGCTTTCGGCAGTGATGACTCATCACTGCCGGTTATGCCAAACCGGCAGCACTACCAGTTCATTACGAACCGACTGGATTACAGAATAAAATCGCGTTTTTAAAATAAAAAAAAATTAAATTATGGGACAAGCCCAGTATTAATCCGTCGGAAACCGACAGCACTACCGGTTCATTACGAACCGGCTGGATTCCAGAATAAAATCGCGTTTTTAAAATAAAAAAAGAATTAAATTATGGGACAAGCCTAGCCTAGTATTAATCCGTCAGGGATTCAAACCTGAGACCTCACCCTCGCACGGTACCTCCTCTACCACTGCACCCATGACTCACTTGTGTATAGACTCGTTAGTACTTCTTCATATTCTATACTAAACCGAGTGTAAATTGATTGTTTGAGCCACTAAACGAATTCAAATGAAAACGTTGTGAACTACAAAGTTTTATAACTTTTCGAGATCTACAACTTTCATGTAGCAAGTTTTTTCATCCGAGGTCATTTACAAAAATTTGAATTTCAAATTTTACACATTCAAACGTATTTTTCGATGACAAGATGATTTCAAATGAAAACGTTGTGAACTACAAAGTTTCATAACTTTTCGAGATCTACAACTTTCATGTAGAAAGTTTGTCCATCAGAGGTCGTTTACAAAAATCAAAAAAATTAACTGTACAGGTATATCAGTGTCGGTTCCAGCCACGAACCGGCACTGAAGCTCCTTATCACTGCCGGTTCGTGGCTGGAACCGGCAGTGAAAGTGGCTATGATATCACTGCCAGTTCCAGCCACGAACCGGCAGTGATGAAAAGCTTCAGTGCTGGTTCGTGGCTGGAACCGGCACTCATATACCTGTAGAGTTGACTTTTTTATTTTTGTAAATGACCTTGGATGGAAAAACTTTCTACATGAAAGTTGTAGATCTCGAAAAGTTATGAAACTTTGTAGTTCACAACTTTTTCATTTGAAATCATCTTGTCATCGAAAAATACGTTTGAATGTGTAAAATTTGAAATTCAAATTTTTGTAAACGATCTCGGATAAAAAAACTTGCTACATGAAAGTTGTAGATCTCAAAAAGTTATGAAACTTTGTAGTTCACAACTTTTTCATTTGAATTCGTTTAGTGGCTCAAACAATCAATTTACAAAACTGAATTTTCAAATTACGAACCGACAGTGATGGGGACCTTCACTGCCGGTTCGTGGCTGGAACCGGCAGTGAAGATTCATCACTGCCGGTTTTGCCAGACCCGGCAGTGATAGGCTGACAGTGATGTTGAAATATGTAGTAGTGATGATCCCATTCCTGTTTGCAATTGCAACAGCCATGGCGGCGCTGACCAAGTCCATGTGCTGGGAGATGGTGAATAAGACAAGCGACACGGTGGACCAGACAGCCATGGTGGTGTTCAAGAAGCCGACGAGCAACGAGTGCTACGACGGGAGGACGACGACGAGCGCGGAGCCTCCGTTGTGCGAGGACACCGACGACCAGGACGTGGCGTGGAACGTCACGCTGCAGCCGTGCATGCACCGGGTGCCCACCGGCGCGTCCACCCGCAGCTCGCGGTGGCCGGCGCAGTGGCCGGACCAGCTGGCGACGACGCCCTACTGGCTGAGCGCTGACCAGGTGGGCGTCTACGGCAAGCCCACCTGCAAGGACACCGACGCCTCCCATTCTTGTCGTGTTGGCTGAGCAACCGCACCGGCGTGTTGCGCCGCCGCCGCCGCCCCTCGCGTGCGCGTCGGCGTGCCGCTGCCGCCACCACAGCAGCCGCACAGGCGTGCCGCGCTACCCCGCACCGACGACTAGGATGCGGCGTGGAACGTCACGCTGCAGCCGTGCATCCACCGGGTGCCCACCGGCGCGTCCGCCCGCGGCTCGCGGTGGCCGGCGCAGTGGCCGGACCAGCTGGCGACGACGCCCTACTGGCTGAGCGCTGACCAGGTGGGCGTCTACGGCAAGCCGCTGCCGCCGCCTCGCGTGCGCGGTCAGGAATAGGGAAGGGATGGAGGGCGTCCTGACAGGTGGGGCCCACCTGTCAGTGGCCATGGACACCATCTCCTTTGCCAGCGTGTAATACCGCTCACACGCTGGACGCCACGTCAGCGAAACCACTCTCCCAAACCGCTCAGGGGTTGGTTGACTGGTTTGCGAAAGTTTAGGGTGTTCGTTACCCGGTTTTGTAGTTGGGAGCCTAGATTAGACACACCCTAATAGTTCATGGGGTAAGTAGACTTTTTCCTTTTGTTTGGGTTTGCGGGGGTGTGGGCGTGGGGGTGAGAGGTGGGTAAGCCTGACTGTGGGGTCAGGGGTGAGATCAGGCTTCCCACTCTGTTTAGAAGATTTCAATTATAGTAGAGATAACAAAACAAACAAAGCCTGACAATTGGTGCCATTTTCCCAGAGAACAAAATAGAGTAGGCAAACATTAGAGCGGCGTCACGTGGTCGGAGCCTCGTGTGCATGTACAGCGGCACATAGAGAAAGAGAGAGAAGGGGGAGACACACCTAGGGTTTCCCTGGCCACAGTAGCGCATATGGAATAGAGAGAGGAGGATGCGCGGGAATCACCAGTGCCGACGACCAACGCCGGGATCCGTCAACGTCGTGTTGTGGCCGACGGCGGCAGCCCCCGGGCCGTTGGGAGGTGCTGCGGCGCAGCCTGGGGCGCCCTCACCTCGCCGGAGGCTCGCGTGTTGAACCTGGAGCGCTGGTGCCTGTACGCTGACACATCGAGAGAAAGAGAGGCGGGGGCAGGGCCGGGGCCGGGGCGGACGCGATAGAGGCCGCACTCCGCGAGGGGCCAGGTGGGGCGAGCTTTGGCCGTCCATGTGGAGGAGCTCGTCGGCGAACACCTTCCGACGGCACGAGTAGTTGTGGACATGGATGGCGAGCGTGTCGGCGAAGGCTTAGACGGAGAAGCCAGTCGGTGCCGTGGAACTCCATGCTGGTTCCCGGGGTCTACGCCGCGACAGGGTGGAACAAGCGGCGGCGCCGGCACCAATGGCTGCGTCGACGTCGATGCTCCGGTGAGGCAGGGTCGGGAGTCCGCACCGGCGGCGGCCAGGTGCCAGGTCAACGTCCCGGTGAGGGGAGCGGTCGTGTAGGAGGCATGCTGTCCGCGCCGGGTGGGCTTCGGGAGCGGGTGGGCGATGCGGCGGCGGGCGAAGCGGAGGCGGGCGAAGCGGAGAGATTTTGTTTGGGCTTGCGGGGGTGTGGGCGTGGGGGTGAGGAGTGGGTAAGCCTGACTATGGGGTCAGGGGGAGATCAGGCTTGCCACTCTTTTTAGAAGATTTTAATTATAGTAGAGATAAATATATATGCCCTGCAAATATATTTACTTACACATGTACACATACACACCCACGAACATGGAAATACAAATACATATACTCAAGTCAAAATACCAAGACATAAAAGAAAAGAGATAAAAGGAGGCAGGACAAGGCCAGCTCGGCCTGGGAAACCAACCAGCCCAGCAGAGCCTGACCGCACCAGCTCGACCCAACGCACCACGCTGGATGACAGGTGGGACCTCCCTGTCATCCCTCTCCTCCCGCCTACCGCTCTCTCGCGCGTGCGCTCGCGGCAAAGCACAGCCGTCGACCCCGATAACACCCAACAGCCGTCTGACACCCACACGAATCGCGTGAGCCCTGTCCCCTGCTTGTCCCCCTACCTGCTCCTGTGTATTGGCGGACAAGAAGAGCCTTGACGCCCTTGGATCGGCCGATCGCACAGCCCCACCCTCGGATCGGGAGCTCGGCTTGCCCCCATGGCCACCCCACTATAAGAACCCTCCCTACCAGCCGCTAGGGTTCCTAGAACCGCGACGCCGTCTGCGGCACAACCGCACACGGACACAGCCATAACAGAGGGATCAGAGAGGGAGGATCGGGAGGAGGGAAGAAGGAGTTGCCAGAGCCGAGGACCGCCGGAGCGCTTCGGGGTGCTTCGTCGACTACGGCGGAGGCGCTGCACTGCACGGCTTCCGGAGCTGCACAGCTTCACCTCTTCACTGCGCCGATAGCCTCCCTACTTCGACCGTATGGTACATACTCCCTGGACTTTGTTCCGAGCCCGAGCTCTAGAGCTTCGACCTCGCCGGAGAACACCACCGCGTTCCCAACCTGGTGATGCGAGGGAGCCTCGCCTGTCTAGCTCCATGGACACACACACTCACACCGTCACTGAACAAGACTCAACCGGCCCTAGAATAGCCCTTGACCCCCAGAACGCGGATGCCAGACCACGGACTGCCATGGCGAACGTCGTTGTCGCGATCTCGCGGCGAGGAGCGTTCCCAAGGACCGAGCCCCTCCTAGGCCAAACTGAGGAGACCTACAGCTACACAGAGAATACCTCAGTACGCAGAACTAGCTGGTTGAGACCAAAACCCACTGAAACCCCCTAGTCACGTTGACCGGCGGCGAGCTCTTGCTTGGCAAACTCGTCGCCATGGGCAGGTGGCACCGGAGACCTTCCCGGACCAGTTTGACGAGTTGTATGGCTTAGCTGTGACCGCCTTGGACTCCTGGACTTGTTGGATGAGACCGATGAGCCCCCTATGCCCTGGAGCGCGGTAGCACACGCGTGGGTGCCATGGCTGGGAGCCACCGTCGCGACGTCGCGGCGGAACGCGTTCCCAGCAATACAGACCTCCAAAGGCCACAACGTCGAGCCCTACGGCTTCACCATATCTGCCGGAGACCCCCTGTGTAGATGGTTGAGTCTGTAACACCATGGACTGCCTTGACCACGTGAGCCGACGGCGTGCTCCTGCCTGGCAGAGCTCGTCGCCGTGGACAGGAGGCCCTGCCGAGCCGGTGAGTCACTGGTGCGGCTTGTCGCGCTCGTCTGATCTAGCCTAATCTCGTCAAAGTCCCGCGCGTGGAATTGACTTTGTCCTACGACCATCCCTGCCTCTGAATCAGTTCTGCCGGTGAGCCGCCGAGCCGGTTCGCCGAGGAGTGAAGCCTCAGAGACCATAGGAGACCCCGTCAGCTACCACCGTAGTTCGGTGAACCTCCACAGGCCAAACCGCACCGAGAATTGGGAACCAAGGCCACCTCGCGCCTCGAACTTGAAGCTCCGGTGGGCAGCTCTGCTCTGCCCGTGCGCTGATGGCCCTCGGGTCCTGTTCAAGCCAATCCAAGCTCACTGTGATGCTCGCCATGAATGGGCGGGCATGAAAGAGCCGCCAATTTGACCTCCCTTGCTACCGGAGTGCTGATCGATGGCTCACCAGCGAGAAGCCGCCGTTGGCCTCCGCGAAACAGAGGAAGAAAGGGAGAGGGAAGAGAAGCTAAGCCCCGCGTGGACCTAGCCTGTGTGAGCCGTGAGACTGAGCGGTGGGACCAACCCCACCTGCGTTTCGGTGGACCGGCCAAACCCACCACCATGAACCTTGCCTCGCATCGGTAGACACGGTCTACACAAGCCAGAACAGAGAAAGGTACCGGTGCACTTGGTGCACCGTAGATTGAGTCTGTGGTCCAGTGGACCACACCTGGGGTGCACGGTGAACCCCGCCCCGTGGATCTCGGCCCAGTATGAACCCACAGGGACCACGTGGCGTGACTACTGTTCGACACGTGGCGGGCTCGGCCCGGCCCTGATCGAGCCCTGGCCCGGCCCTATCCGGCCCAGAAAGCCCAGAAATGTTGATTGTGGTCAACGTGATGTCACGTAGCTAGCCAACCGCACACTGACACGTGTCTATGCTGGATCCAAAGCCCTATTTATCCAATTTCAGAATTGATTTAAACTTGGAAAATTCATAGTAAATTCATACAAAGTCCAAAAATTGCAAACGACCTATCAAAATCATCAAAAAAATGAGTTCTACATGTTGGAGCTATGTTTGTGTGCATTTGGATCTTCTCATTTTTCTGATAATTCTTTGTGTGATTCTCTATACGTCGCTAACGCGACTATTTCGTGTATTCATTTCAGAGAGCGAGGAGGACCTGACCGAGGAGGGTAACTACGAGTACGGAGACGATCTCGGTGACGACAACGGAGGTGTCACTTCCCACCCAACTTTGTAGAATCCATTACGCATACTCACATGTTACCTTTTTGGAAATAAATGATTAAGCAATGCATAGGTTGCATGGCAGTTTATTTGCTCCAACCTTTACCTTGACAAACCTTTACCCTGCTAGCCCGCAATAAGATAAACGTACACTTGTTCGCTCTATATATACTACTACTGCTACTACTACTACTACTACTACTACTACTACTACTCCCACATATCGATGAGATGATGATGATGATGAGGCACGTGGTGTCGGAAAGAGGGGAGTGTGTTGTGTGTGTCTTGGGTGCGTGTGGTGAGGGTCATGTCGGCCAAGTGGGAATGACGACGAGCCTTGGGCAAGTCTTGCCGGGAGAGCTACCTGAGCAATCCCTTGATCGTACCTGTGGCGGGTAAAATGGACCGGAAAAGGAGGTTCCGAGGTTGAACCTCGGAAGAGTGGAATGCTGTGATGGCATGGGGTATGATGAAGATGTCTTGCTTGGTCAATTAGGAACTTCCTGGTGTCTCGAGTCATAGAAACCTTACATGCCACTTAGTCTCTGTGGGGGGAGACGTCCAGACTACTTGGTAGGGCGGTACTAGTACTACTTGGAAGTAAGCGAATTAGTGTAGAGAGGTACGGGAGTGCGTCTCACACCCTCTCGAGACAGCTGGTAACCCCCGGGGCCCGGTTACCAGACCTCACAGTCTTAGCGCCCCCGTGCGGTACGTGGAGCTGGCTCAGGCTGAGTGGTAGGGTGGCATCGACCTAGGCTAGCAAGCGGCCGACGTCTGGCCTAGACGACTCCGGATGTCGATGATGGCAGAACCCGTGGTATTGTAAAACACACTGCAGAGTGTTGTACGGTTTGATCGATCGATACATAGTAGATTCGTCGGCTATGGACCTGTTTCTGTGACCGGCTTCGCCGATAGAGAGTGGTGTCTTCTCTTCTCCCTCTGGTTAATATATGATCCGACAGTGTGCTCTGAAGGAGTAGTGTGCCGCTGAGACAGGCTCGAGCGGGAGTTGGGCCTGTCGAATGAGTGTGAGGTGTGGTGAGACGTGTGTGATGGGATGGGAATGGATTGGAATGGAAGGATGGACTATGGATTTGAACAACTATACAATGACTTATTTTACAAGTTAATTAATGAATCTTGCATAGGAAGTCCACCGCCAAAGATAGGTCTTCTTCTATACCTTGAAATGTATCCAATACCACAAATATGACATTGGTGGGAATGTGGCACCAGTACAATTCGTACTGATAGACATTTTAAACAGGTAACGACTCAGACCCAGAAGTTGGTGATGATGACTTCGAGGATTAGGTGTCTCGTGCTTAGCCACAGGCTTGGAGACTTCGAGGATTAGGTGTCTCGTGCTTAGCCTCAGGCTTGGAGAGGATCCCGGACCCAGAAGTTGGTGATGATGACTTCGAGGATTAGGTGTCTCGTGCTTAGCCTCAGGCTTGGAGAGGATCCCGGCGCTTCGCCCGCGTTGCTACTTTGATCGATTCTAGTGTGATTTCCGTCACTGTGGCGATGTAATAACTAATGTAAACCCTTCTATTGCTCTCTTGTACTCGAAGTTTGGTAATGAGTATCAACTGAAATTGGATAATATTGTGGATTGTTCACACAATCTGTTTTATTACACTGCGAATCTGTGAATTTCCCTTCGTGGAAAATCGAGGTTGTTTCAGTAGATTTGTCCATAAAACTTTTAGTGCTAGAGTATGATTTGATGAACTATTTTGAATTGTTATTTGATGACCCTCTCCAACGGTATCTCTACTCCTAAAATGATGAAAGTGGAATCGTCCACACCCGCCTCCACGGCCTGACGGTCCCCGCCTCCGCTCCCACGCACCTGACGGACTCCCTGCGTCTCTCCGTAACTCAACTGCGCGACTCCCCGCGCCCGCCCTGAGCCCCTGACCCGTGCGCCCCCGACGCCTCTGCTTCCGAGCAGCCCCGACGCGGATGCGGGAAACGACGCTCGCCTCCCCGCCTCCTCCTGTGGAGGCGGCGGTGGTGGCGCGGTACACCCCGCGAGCCAACAGCGAGTTCGCGGCTAAGATGGCACTGCCCGGGTGCGAGACGATCCCGCGCCGCGCCTTCACGGACGCGCTGGCGGCCGTGGAGTGCAGCGCCGCCGACCGCGCCGTCCTCCCCATGGAGTCCACCGTGGAGGGAACCGCGCTGCGAAACTACGACCTGCTCCTTCGCCACGGGCTTGTGGAGGTGCAGGAGATGGAGATCAACCTCTTCGTGCACTACTGCCTGCTCGCCATGCCCGGGGTGCGCGCTGCCCAGGTGCGCCGGTCATCAGCCACCCCATGGCGCTGGCGCACTGCGGCCCCGCGCCTGGCCCGCCTCGGGTAGGCCGCGAGCGCCGTCGAGATGTTGCGCTCCAACCGGATGCTCGACAGTCGACACCTATCGCCGCCATCGCCAGCCCGCGCGCCGCCGACTTGTATGGCCTCGACGTCCTCGCGCACGGCCTCCAGGACGAGTCTTGGAACGTCACGCGCTTCCTGCTGCTCTCCAGGCCGTCGCCCGTCGCGCTGCCCGTGGGCGGCGCCGACGCCAAGACCAGCATGGTGGTCGCGCACCGGGGCGGCTCCATAACGATGGTGCTCAAGGTGCTCTCTGCCTTCTCCTCCCGCAGCATCAACCTCTCCGTTGCGGGCTGCGGCGGCACCTGGCGGCTGGCGAGTGGCGAGTCGCAACATTACCTCACTATGCTCCAGGCATCCGCACGGTCCCGGCAGGTGCAGGCTTCGTGCTCCAGCTGTCCGAATCAGATAGGATGATTCAATTGTTGAATTAATTAATAGAGAAAACTGCAGGCACTGAATTTGATCCATTGTCTGAATGGACAATGTTCATAATTTTTAGTTTCATCAGATTAATAGTAGGTCCTCATATAAGTTATGGAAGAAGGAAGTGAATGGACGTTACGTTATTCAGTTTCTGACGAAACATATATTTTTTTAGATATTCAGACCTTTGCTTTGAGATAAGTTTTAGAGAAAAAAACCTTTGCTTAGAGAGAGAATTCAGATTAGAGCACGACAAGCTATCAGAAGCTGACTTACTTTTCCAGAGAAATGTGTGATGAACCAATAATAAGTCATTGCATCTTCTTATCCTATGCAATGAGTCATCTTCCTTATTATAATTTGAACTTTTGATATTGCGTGATGTTACTCATTAGGATGTTTGTTTATTCTTGTTCTGATGTCGGCAAATAATAATTTGACCTTTTGTTGTCTGGAAAAGATCAATATGCTATGCAAGATGGAGTAGCTAGGATATTTTTATATACATACGATTTTTTCATCAAATTTGGGCCAAATTTGTATTTGAAATTAAATTAAAAAAATTGTATGATGGTGCCTTAGAGTTACAGCTTGAATAATTTATTATATAGAGTGGTATTTTCAAATACATATCATATAGTGTGTGAAAGAAATAGACGGAAACTGAGAAATGGATGACACTCCATGTTTCGTCTAGCCCATGAATATTAAATAGTACATAGATGGCATTATGTTTTTTTTGAGGAAGTAGAGAGCATTATCTGTACTGGCAGTGGCAGTGTTTATTTTCATTTTGTTCTTCGATTCTTGCCTAGAGCTTAATTATTTCTTACTTTAGTTTGACAATCAGGAATTTTAAGTGAAAATCGCCGCAAAGTGCAAACAGGTGCATACATAATCATGGTTTTTTTCTTTGTCTACGCAAGCATGGAATAATTGATTAAACCATCAAATGTTCTTTTCTACAATTCCTCTTGATCAATAGATCGTGATGATTTGTTGTGTGTTTGCTGGCTAGAATCATTTTAATCAAATAAGTTGCTCCCACTTTTTTTTTGGAAACGAAAGCAATATGCTTCCATCGGCTTGTGTAAAATACTTAATTTAAATTTTGTATGAAGAATATATATAGACTTTTGTAAAATAGGTCTACCTGCAGGGTTTTGCAAATCATCCATGAATGCAAGATTGTTTTATTTCTATAGACATCAGTTAAGCTTCAAATTTTTATTTACCTCACTAGGTTTGTCAGTTATACACCACCTTCAAGATGTTTTTTTTTTAAGAATAAGATGTCCTATTTTCAGGTGTGAGGTACCAAGCACATCTCCATGGTAACTGAACTTCAATTGAACTCTTAAACTTTGGTCTGCACTTAAACTTCAATAAGTGCAGAGAAATTTGGTCAATTAAAATGTTAAAGGAGCCATAATGCAAGCTCATTTTGTTGTCTTATGTTGTGTACCAGGCACATCTCCATGGTAACTGAACTTCAATTGAACTCTTAAACTTTGGTCTGCACTTAAACTTCAATAAGTGCAGAGAAATTTGGTCAATTAAAATGTTAAAGGAGCCATAATGCAAGCTCATTTTGTTGTCTTATGTTGTGTACCAGGCAGCCGAAAAAAAAAGGCTAGAAGAGCAATCAAAATGACAAGCTGCTAAGAAAACACTATGCGGCAGCTGGTGGCCACTGATGCAAAAGCGAGCTTGATGTCATTGACCATATTGTTGCCTAAGGTGGACAAGTAATCAAGGACCTCGATTTAAGCACCACTACGAATAAAAATTATAGTATGGTGGCATTAGTATGGGTATATATGGATTGAGTAGCAATATAACATATCGATGTGATATAAAATATTTAGCCGTAGCGACGCACGGATATTAGCTAGTATATAAATATTTTTAATTATGGATAGACAACTGGAGAGCTATTAATTAAATTATTAGCTGAATATTTGTCACAACTTTTTACCTATCATTGGTTACTCTCTCTATCATAGAATAGAATTGAAGTCCTTCCCGTTATAAAAAAAATCAACTTTTAAAACTTTGACCAATTATATATAAGATTATATTAATATTTGTAATATATAATTAGTATCATTAGATCGTTGAATATGTTTTCATAATAAATTTATTTAGAGATTAAAATATTACACGTAACGTATCTTTTACGAACCTAGTTAAAGTTGAGAATATTTGACGTGTCCGTATTTCATAGACTTTAATTGTGGGTCGAAGGGACTAATTTGAAATTGTTTACTTTTAGAGGTTGATGGATGTCTGACAGTATATTGGTTTTGTGTGAATCAACACAGTACTGTGTCAGATCACTCTAAAAAAGAACCATATCATATAAACACAAGTTATGGTATAAACTCATCAATCTATAACATATGAGTTATTAATAAGGAACCTCAGGTTAATTAATTATCGAACATATTATTTCTATGGTGTTGAATCAACTCTTGTACGAGATTTATAGCCCTCAATGTCGGGCCCAAGCTGTGTCATAAGATGATACTGTATGTAACTACTCCCTCGGTCTCAAATTATCTGTCGTTTTCGGTTTTCGTACCATGACTCAATTAGTAGAAAATACGTTCAACATTTGTATCTCTAAATAAATTTATTAAAAAACTAGATTCAAAGATTTTTCCAATGATATTAATCATGTGCCATGAATATTAATATTTTTTTAATATATATTTTATTAAAGTTTTTTTTTCTCGTGAAGCGAAAGCGACAAATATTCTGGGACAAAGGGAATACATCTCATGCCATGTGGCAAAAATCTGGAAATAGCCTCAGAGTATCAGTGACAGTTAGGGCCTGTTTGGGACTGCTCCACGAACTCAACTCCACGGTAGAGCAGCTCCACGAACTCCATGTTTTATCTCTTTAGGTGCTCTCACAACTCCACCTTTTTTTTTGAAGCTGTGTGCGTGAAGCTGAAATCGTTTGGCTAAAAGACCCTTAGTACGCTGCAGACCTGTGCAACGGTTTTTGTTAAACCGGCTGCCGGCCCGCAGCCACCCAAAGGCAAAACCAACATCGCGGTACAATGTGGTCAACGCACTATAAAGGCGATTGGTAATATATTTTCACGGGTGTTTTTGAGAATCGCCTGTGCTGGACCAGTAGAAATGGAACAATAATACAGGCGGTCACTTGAGAAATGTTTGTGGAAATCGATTTTCACAGCAGTTAAAAAAATCGTCTGTGAAAATCGATTTCCACAAGTGGTTCATCTAAGAAAACCGTATGTGAAAATGATTGTCTGAAAAGTATAAATCGACTTTTTAAAATAGAAAAAAATAATTTAATTCTAGGAGACACCCCAATAAGCCGCCCGCTTGTCTCCGTGTACCCTCCTCTCCCACTCCACCCATAACTCGCTTGTGTCTAGATTCCGTTTTTGTTCTCCACATATTATACCAAACCGAGTTGTTAACTATAAAGTTCGGTGTTTGAGGCCCTAAACGATTTCAAATGAAAAAGTTATTAGCTATAAAGTTTTCGTAACTTCTCAAAATCTAGAACTTTTATTTTGATAGTTTTTCTATCGAGGTTGTTTATGAAATTTGAATTTCAAATTTGAAAAATTCGAACATAGTTTTCGATGACAAAATGATTTCAAATAAAAAAGTTGTCAACTATAAAGTTTCATAAATTGTTGAAATCTACAACTTTCATTTTGATCGTTTCACGTGATTTCAAAAACTCAAAAACATCGGTGTCCAATTATTTTTAGTGGCTGATTTCTTAAGAAACCACCCGTACAAATCATATTTTTACATTTTGTTTTTTAAGAAAACTGCATGTAGAAATTAAGTATTTCTAATTAGGATTTCTAAGGAGAGATTTCTTAAAAAATCGCATGTAAAAATCAAGTATTTTTAGAAGTGGTTTTTTTATAAATTTTTTTTGTAAAAATCGATTTCTAGTGACGGTTTAGAACCGTTTTATTTGTACGGAGGCACGATAAGCGAAACCGTCTATACAAACTATACACACCGCCGGCGTAGAGCTATTTTGTCCTAGTAGACCTGAAACACGACTACCTAGACTTCGATAGCCTCCTCTCTCTCTATATATATTCACAGTTACCAACCATCCAAACCCCATTGAAACCCAAGGAAAAAAAAGGTGAGGCTGAGGTGCGCGGCAGCAGGTGTGAGCTAACGCGAGCGCGGTGGCGGTAGGCACCATCAACGGCAAGCGTGTCAACAGCGATAACGGGCGCAAGCTGGAGCATGACAGCAGAGGCGACGAGCTCGATCGGGACTTGATTTTCGTGCGTTTGTTGACAACCCAATTATTGTGCAATCTTACCTGCTCTCTAATTAAGCTCAATGTGCCTGATTTGTTCAACCCAGCCCGTCCATAGCCCTGACAACGTTGTTGCTGTGGTTCGTCCAACCCAGCCCGTCCACAGCCCAAATCACGCTTGTTCTTGTGTGCTTGCCATCGTGGTGTCTAGGGGACACTAGTAAAAAAAGCTATAAGTTAGCGGTATGCAAAAGTTTATACATACGGTTTTGGTTATCATGAGTATGTAGAAATAAAATGGTTATGAATCGTTGCAGGCGGATTTCTTAAGAAACACGTATGTAGAAATCGATTTTTACGGATGGTTCCTTAAGAAATTCGTATGTAGAAATAATTGAACTCTATTTTTTTAGAGTTTTTCAAACGATCTCGGATGGAAAAATTTCCTAAATAAAAGTTGTAGATCTCGAAAAGTTATGAAACTTTGTAGTCGAATTTTTTTTATTTGAAATCAACTTGTGATCGAAAACTACGTTTGAATTTGTCAAATTTGATATTAAAATTTTTGTAAACGACATCGGATGGAAAAACTTCCAAAATAAATGTTGTAGATCTCAAAAATATATGAAACTTTGTAGTTTACAACTTTTTTATTTGAATTCGTTAGTGGCTCAAACAATCAATTTACACTCGTTTAGTATAGAATGTGTTGAACTAAAACGGAATCTAGACACAATTGACTTATTGGTGGAGTAGTAGAGGAGGGTACAAGTGAGGCTAAGGTTGATGGTTTTAATCACCACGGGAGCATAGTTTTTTATTTTAAATTATTTTTTCTATTTAAAAAAACCGATTTCTGGACAAATATTTCTACAGACGGTTTATTAAGAAAACCGCCTATAGAAATAACCAATTTCTACATGTGGGATAAAAAAAACGTCTTTACAAATGCGTTTTGAATCGCCTATATAGTATCACTTTGTACTAGTGGGATACAAGTGGACTGGTGAAAGACCTTGTTTGATTTTGGTTAATTGATGAAACCTTGGTACATGGAGCTAGATGGATGATCATCTTGAATCAAGTGTTCCATGGACTAAGGAAAAGAAGAAAGAGAAAAACAAAAATGGGCTCAAGGCAAAGGTATATCTATAGGGCCATTTTTGGTTTAGTGATCAAGACACTATAGAGAGTGTGATCACATTTAGGATAGATAGCCGTACTATCAAGAAGGGAAAACTCGTTTCGATTGCGGTTATCATATGCCACTAGGTTTGTATTGCATTCACATAAAATGAACCTAAGTGACACAACTAAAATAAATCCAAGAAAAATATGTTGCAAAGGCTAACACAGATGAACAAGGACTGGATCACAAGGTGTTAGCACATGGAAGCTTGGAGAAGAAGCAGAGGCTCGGATTGGCACTCAGAAGCACTCCGGACGCAGGGTCCGGACCACCGAGCACCACCGGACCGTCTAGGTGATGTCGATCACCAAGAGTAACAAGCCTCGATCTTCGCTTGACTCACTCAAGCTTCACATCTAGAGGATGCACACTTGAACTCTTGGATGAACTAGAGAGAGGATTGATGGATTTACGAATCACTCTCTCTCTCTAGGGCTCTTGCTCTCTTCCCAACCTTCTCAACAAACTCAGCAACTCAAATGAGCAAAGGCCAGGTGGGAGAGAAGTGGGAGGGGCTATAAATAGACCCTCTGAAAACTGCCTCGGGCTGGCATTTTAAGTTGGCAACAGACGCTCTGTCGACTAGGCGACGGACGGTCCGTCGCATGCCCCAACGGCTAGTTTCTGTTCATAGCTTGGGCGACGGACGCTCCTGCGCCTAGGCGACGGACGGTCCGACGCCCTGCCCAACGGCTAGTTCTGACACACTGTTCCCAGCGACGGACGCTACGTCACTGGCCGACGGACGCTCATCCCCAGCGTCCGACGCTACACTCTGGCTCAGGCTGAAAACACCCTCTCTGGAAGATCGACGGACAGCGTCCGACGGACCCTGAAAAACTTAACCAGAAAACATCCCCACTGGAAGGTCGACGAACACTGTGGACTCAACCACCCAGCGTCCGACGCCTCTGTCCGATGTCGACGGACAGCGTCCGGCGCCCCTGTCAGGAGCGTCCGACGCCCAGAAAACAGTTTTAACAACTTCGTTTTTCGTCGCGATGAATATGGAAGTTGTTCTAGGCTATCTTACGGTCACCATAGGCTTGCTTAGAGCTAAGGAAGTCAAGTGTGCACCACACCTAAGTCATGAAGCTTTGCTAAGTCAAGCTACTAATCTCAACCCCTCTTAATAGTACGGTCAAAGGTAAAAAGAGAAGCCCTGTCTATTTCTAAGTGCCATTCATCTCCTTATGGCACTTAGCCTATCATTCTAGGGTCTTCATCATGTCTCCTTGAAAACCGAAACGATATCCATCTTGGGGGCTAAGTGATGACCATTAGAGCCCATTCATGTTGATCACTATGGCTAAGCTACGCATAGCCTCTGCAAAACACACGTTAGCCATAATAATCTCTAATTGTCGTTAATCGCCGAAACCAACTAGGGCAATGATTCTTCAATCTCCCCCTTTTTGGTGATTGACGACAATAGATCCTCGAGTATGGATAAGAGTTATGGTTTAAAACTTTATTGTGACTTGGAATGGTTGAGCAAGGGTTAGTGAATTTGTAATGAAGCATACTTGCTCACCCAAGCCAAATCACAAAACATGGTACTCATAGATATGAATGAAAAAGCAGTACCTCATGATATTCTCAAAAGATATGACAGAGTATAGCGCGGAAGCTGAAATAACGTTTAAGCATAGAGATATATCATGAAACATGAGACAACTCACAAGATATATTAGTGAAAATCAAAGAGTTTGTCACATGCAACCATATAAACATCAACCAAAGCATTCACCACATCACTCATATAAACAAACGCATAGAAGTAGACATGATGAAAGAGTACGGGGAAAATAAGCATACAAAGAACCAAATCCCTCCCCCTATCTCTATACTCGACCCTCTCTCCCCCTTTGGCATCTAGCACCAAAAACTAAGTGTCTGGGGCTGGAGAAGAAGGTGGAGGAGCGGCAACCCTGTGATCCAGCATGATGAAGTCCTGAAGGTCTGACTCGTCTGACTCATCATCTGCCTCGGCCTCTGCCGGTGTAGGTGCAGCTGGGGTGATCTCTAGAGCTGGTGTCTCAACTGTCTCCCCCTGAGGCTCAGCTGGTGCCTCTGACGGTCCTGCCTCAGTGGTAGCGGGCCTGGGAACCCGACGAGTGAATACTCGAGGCGAGGGGGACGGTGTCACTGCAAGTGCCACTAGGGACACTGCTGCTGCAACCTCTGTAGGCTGAGTCTGAACTGGAGAAGACACTACCACAGTAACTGCCTCATCTGCCAAAGATATAGCATCCGTCTGAACTGCAGCTGGAGGAGTAGTGACTGTCTGTGCTGACTGCTCAGGAGCGATCTCCGACGAGGCAACTGAGGACATGTGATTGCCCGTCGCCGGAGGATCGACTGCAACTGCTGTAGCTGTTGAGATTGGCTGAGCGGCTCCTGGGGAGTCTTCTCCCGTGATCTCTAGATAGGAAGCTGAGAGATCTCGCGAGGCCTCTGCTAAGGTAGTTCCCTGGGTAGGAGTGAATCCTGTCTGGAACTCACCGGGCGAAGCTATCCAAGAGGACACCTGGGTCCTCGGAGTTTGGTACTTAGGAGAGGCTGCTGGCTGGAACGGAGGAGTAGCTGGTGCCTGACTCTGCTATCCTCTGGACGGTAACGCTGGAGTTGGCACCACAACCACTGGAGGCTGCTGAGGAGGTGAAGTGAACTGCTGCTGCTGTGAGACGCCGGACAACTGAAACTGTGGCGTGGAAGTCTGCCTGGAGCTAGAGGCCAGAAGACACTCAAGTAGCAGTGTCTGAGTCTTCTGAATCTCTGCCTGCTGCAGCTGATAGGCTAGGAACAGGCGCTAGAACTCATCCTGCCTAGCCTGTGTCTGTGCCTGAGCTGCCAGCTGCTGCTCAGTGAGCCTCCGTAAGTCTGCAGCCTATCGCCTCTGCTCCTCGGCCTGACGGGACTGCTCCTCTTGCATCCTCGACAGAATGGTGAGCAAAGTGGCCTCTGAGGAGCTAGAACCTGGAGCTGGAGCTGCTGCAGCTGTGCCTGACCCTCCTGCCTCGTGGTCATGGGTCATCGGTGTATACTCACGCACGGGCTGGTAGTCCTCGTCAGAGCTGTCGGAGTCGAGATCCTCTCTAAAGACTGTCTCAGCAGCTGTATCAATCTCTGCATCTAAGTCTGCCAGCTCTGCCTGAGCAATCTGCTCAACTGTCGCATCTGTGACCTCGGCCGACTATGGTGGCACTCCGGCCTGCCTAGTGTCTGGTCTGTGAGCTCGGCTGGGGCGAGGCAGGTTTCCATGTATCACCAGCTGACTCATCGAATATACAGGAAACTCTGTCGTTGACCTTGTAAGGGTGACTCTCATAACCCCTGATTCGGTCTTGGCAACTATCAAATAAGAAATCCAATGGGAGAACTGCAGCTGCCAATGACCCCTGAACCCAACAGCTATAATATCCTCGAGCTCGCTCACTATCAAATCCCAGAGGTCGAACTTCTCCTTCCTGACAATATGGGCAAGGAGCCATAGCTGTAGGCGAGTGATCGTATCTCGGGCTCCAATCCAAGGGAGGATAGTCCGTCTGAGTACCTCGTGGAGGATCCGAGCCAAAGGAGTAAGGTCACGTGGCGTACGGCTCGAACCCTCAGTGAACGGCTGCTGAAAGCACGGCCTCACGAAGTCCGTAGATGGCACTATACCATCGTGAGGTCGGCAAGGGGCCTCCTGATCCCCATAGCAAAGACTGTGGATCCTGGTAGGTGAGGACTCTAGGTGAAAGAGCTCTCTGAAGCGTGCTGCTGTAACCCTAAAATCACGTCCCTGAAATCCAAAGTGTAGGAACTTGTGATCGGGCGAGATCCACAGAGAGGCGTAAAACTGGTATACCCAATCGTTCTGATATGCCCCTGAGCGTCCCATCAGATCTGTCAGACCCTGGATATACTGGAGGTGTTGCAGGATCTCTGGACCACCGATCCCCTCTATATGGGCAGATGGGCACACCCTGTGGGCCCTGAGAGGAGCATCAATGTCTATATATGATCTGTAGAAGTCCTCGTGCACCGTAGTGTAGAACTCTCGTCCGACACGGGGGTCCCTCTGAGGTGAGAACCAGGACTGGAAGTCAACGAATCGAAGCAGCTGGACTTGCTTCGCTGTAAGTGCTCTGACCTGGTGCCTCACTGGGTCTGGGAGCTGGGGTCCTGGAGGGCTAGGTGGTGCACCTGAGTCTCTGGATCAGGTCACTCGACGGCTCATCAGCTCTACAATAGTAGAGTGGCCCGCGGCCTCTGTCGGCTCAGTCGCTGGGACTGGCTCTATCTCCTCAGCCTCTGTAGCCTCGACGGGCTCTGTCTCTAGGGGTGGAGGGGACTCACGACGCGCTCCACAGCGAGGCAAGAGCCTCAAGCCGGCGCGACGTCCACCTCTCTCTGCTAACTCAGCTGCCTCCGCCACTGCTAGTGCTGCAGCCGAGTCTGGATCCATCGCTGGCCTCTTGCGCTTCCGAGAGATGACCTTTTGCTTTCCCTTTCCCCGGTCAGTGGGTGGACGCGGTGGAGGTGGAGGGTCACCACCACTACCGGGAACGGGCCCTGCATTCTTTGTTCTAGCCATCTGTCAAACTTTTGCAATCAAAACACTGACAAGGATACTTAAAGCACTGATCACTGATACTCAACCACTGACACGCTCACTGCCCACTGACAAACTGACAATCAACTGCAAGAATGGCACGCCGGCCCTGGACTGTCCTCGCGAGGCTTTGCCTCGATCCATACTCGCGGGCTTTGCCCCGAGTTCACTGTCACTAGCTCTGACCCTCTGATTCTCTGATCAACTGACCCTGCTCGTGAGAAATAGATAGGAGTATACCATAAGCATATAACTAGGGATGAGAGTGACTATAGAAGCATGAAATCTAGATAAGAAAGAGTCATGATATCAAATGCCATACCTCGAACCTCTGACCAAAAGAAGAGAAGGGGAAAGATTCTCGATCGATCAACCGCAATCCACAATCTAATCAAGGCAGTGGGTTTAGGGTTGGCAAGGTGACTTGCAATTCAGAGGGAGAAACATAGGATTTGAGATTCACCTTGATGTGCAACTGTGCCTGATCAAACAACCTCCTTGGAGGAGGGCCCCTTGGCAAAGTGAGCCCTGCAAGACTGCAAACAGGACAGGAGATCGAAGGTGGCGCAGTGGAGGAGCTCAGGCGCGGAGTGGAGTAGTGTCACGGCGGCGCAGTGCAAGGAGAGCGGCACTGGGTGGAGGAACGCGGCGGCGCAGGGAGCAGGGATCCGCGGCGGCGCAAGGAGGAACAACGGCGCAGGGCAGGTGGCGGCGCTGGATGGACGGAGGAGCTCACCGCCGAGGAGGTGCTCAGCGGCGGTGGAAGAACGACGGCTAGGGTTTGATAGCAGCGGCGGTCGGACGGAAAATGGATCGAGCGAGAAGAACAGAGGACGCGGAGATTTTAAAAAATTTTCGCTGTTAAGTTTGCGACGGACGCTCCGACGCGGAGCGACGGACACTCCGTCCGTATGCGACGGATGCTCCGGGAGCGTCCGACGACATTGTCCGTCGGGCTTCCAGAACAGATTTGAAACGCCCAATCGCATTTACCGCGATGAACGCTTGGGGAGCGTCCGTTGCCCTGTTAGTGGGCAACTTTAATCTCCGGACGATCGCGACGGACGCTGAGGCAATTGACACCGAGCGTCCGTCGGCAACGTTCGATGCCTTAAAAATAGAATTTTCAAATTTTCTTTTTGCGTCTTTCTCCCAACCAAGTTCCAATCCCAATAAGATCCAAATAACACTTGATTGGACTTGATATGAGAACCATCTCTCAAACACTCATTTTTAATTAGTTTGCCATAGGCTTAAATTTAGTTTTTAGCTCAAAATATTCGAATGGAAGCGCCAAGGAGTCATCATATGGCCACAAGAGGGGTATTGAAGTGACTTGAGCTTGGAATGCTCCCCCTAAGTGGAGTATCATAGAGGATGCTCAAGAAACTTAACCGAAAAGAAAGGGCAAACAACACACATGCATATGCTATGCAATACGAAATTTGAATCTAGGTTACTTGCAAGTTTAAACCGCGGTTAAGCTTTGTCACACGCTTTGAGGGCGGTTATCTTAACCGCGTTAGCCAAGCCTATGTGCATTACCAAATTAAACATGTTATATTACATATGAATGCATGGTTCACACAAGCTCATCTTTTAGTGAATTTAGAGTGATCAAGCACATTTAACTCGCTTCTCAACCTACAAAAGGTTGTTTCATCGAGTGGTTTAGTGAAGTTATCCGCCAATTGCTCTTCACTCTTAACTCCAACTAGTGTGATGTCTTTCCTAGCCACATGATCTCTAAGAAAGTGATGGCGAATATCTATGTGCTTGGTGCGAGAGTGTTGAACCGGGTTGTTTGCAAGCTTTACGGCGCTTTCATTATCACACAAAAGTGGAACTTCTTTTAAAAACACGCCGTAATCAAAGAGTGTTTGGGTCATATATAAGATTTGTGCACAACTTGCTCCCATGGCAATGTATTCCGCTTCGGCGGTTGACAATGCCACACTATTTTGCTTCTTTGAGGACCAAGAAACAAGTGATCTTCCAAGCATGTGGCACCCGTCGGAGGTACTCTTCCTATCAACCTTACACCCGGCGTAATCCGAATCGGAATAGCCAACTAGTTGGAAGGGAGCTCCTTTGGGATACCAAAGACCCATGCTAGGGGTGTGCCTTAAGTACCCAAGGATTATTTTAAACGCACAAAGATGCAACTCCTTAGGGTTTGCTTGAAACCTAGCACACATACACACAGTAAACATGATATCCGGCCTAGATGCGGTGAGGTAAAGTAAACTACCGATCATAGAACGATAAAGAGTTTGGTCAATCGGTTTACCTCCTTCATCGAGATCGAGATGCCCATTAGTAGGCATTGGGGTCTTGATTGGCTTGCAATCCTTCATCTTGAATTTCTTGAGCACATCATAAGTGTACTTTTCTTGAGATATGAAAGTGCCCTCCCTCAATTGCTTCACTTGGAAGCCAAGAAAGAAGGTTAGCTCGCCAATCATCGACATCTCGAACTCCTTGGACATCAATGCACCAAATTCCTTGCTATGATCTTGGTTTGTTGACCCAAATATAATGTCATCGACATATACTTGGCAAACAAATATTTCTCCATCTAGCACCTTGGTGAAGAGTGTGGTATCCACTTTCCCGATCTTGAAGCCCTTCTTGAGTAGGAAGTCCCTTAGCCTCTCATACCAAGCTCTTGGAGCTTGCTTCAATCCATAGAGTGCCTTGGACAACCTATACACATGATTAGGACAATTTGGGTCTTCAAACCCGGGAGGTTGTGAGACAAAAACAAGTTCATTGATGAAACCATTTAGAAAGGCACTCTTCACATCCATTTGAAAAAGTTTCATTTTATGGTGTGAAGCATATGCCAAAAGGATACGAATGGCTTCTAGTCTTGCAACCGGTGCAAAGGTCTCCCCAAAATCCAAGCCTTCAACTTGGGAGAATCCCTTTGCCACCAATCTTGCCTTGTTTCTCACAACCACGCCTTGATCATCTTGCTTGTTCCTAAACACCCACTTGGTGCCAATGATTCTTGCTCCTTTGGGCTTTTTCTACTAGTGTCCACACTTTGTTCCGGGTGAAGTTGTTCAACTCTTCGTGCATGGCGTTCACCCAATCCGGATCCGCAAGTGCATCCTCCACACTAGAAGGCTCAACAAAGGAAACAAAGGAGTGATGTTCAATATAAGAAGCAAGTTTAGATCGAGTTGTTACCCCCCTTGATGGACTCCCTATGATGAGGTCTTGTGGATGAGCTTGAAGCATAGGTGTAGATCTTCTATTAATCACTTGGGGAGGAGGTTGCGGTGCTTCAACATTGCTTGCTTCGGCCTCGGCTTGATCTTGAGGAATGTGAGTGTCTTCTTGAGCTTCCCTCACTTGATCTCCTTCATCAACTTGAGGTGTGTGAGGTGGAGAAGGATCTTGATTTGCTTCATCTTCAACTTCTTCCACCTCTTGCGGGTTGATAGCACCAATTGGCATATTCTTCATTGCCTCCCTCAAGGGTTCATCACCTACATCATCAAGATTTTCATGCTCTTCTTGAGAGCCATTAGTTTCATCAAACTCCAAGTCATACATTTCTTCAACTAAGCCGGTGGCTTTGTTAAATACACGGTATACCTTAGATTTAAGTGAATATCCAACAAGGAAACCAATGTCACATCTCCTTTGGAACTTGCCCAAGTGTTGGCGCTTCTTGTAGATGTACACTTTGCAACCAAACACTCGGAAAAAGGATATATCCGGTTTCTTCCCATTCACAAGCTCATAGGGGGTCTTCTTGAGAAGCCTTTGGACAAATAGTCGGTTGGCCGCATAGCATGCGGTGTTGATTGCTTCGGCCCAAAACTTCTCGGGGGTGTTGTATTCATCAAGCATTGATCTTGCAAGAGTGATAAGAGTCCGATTCTTCCTCTCTACTACACCATTTTTTTGAGGAGTATAGGTGGCGGATACTTCATGCTTGATCCCAACTTCATCACAATAGTCTTCAATCTTGGTGTTCACAAACTCGGTCCCATTGTCGCTTCTTATCTTCTTGATCTTCACATCAAACTCATTTTGGGCTCTAGTTGCAAACTTCTTGAATATCTATTGAGTTTCTCCCTTGTCTTGAAGAAAGAATACCCAAGTGTACCTAGAGTAGTCATCAACTACCACCAAGCAAAAGAGGTTGCCACCAAGTATAGCATAGGTGGTAGGTCCAAATAGATCCATGTGAAGTAGCTCTAGGACTCTTGAGGTTGACATGAAAGCTTTGGTTGGATGAGTGTTTGCAACTTGCTTGCTGGCTTGACATGCACTACAAGGTTTTTCCTTCTCAAACACAACATCCTTCACACCTCTAACCAACTCCTTCTTGACAAGCTTCTTCAAAGTTGACATTCCCACATGTGCTAATCTTCTATGCCATAGCCAACCCAAAGGACTCTTGGAGAATAGACATGTTTGCAAGCTAGCTTCATTTGAGGTGAAGTCCACTAGATAGAGATTGTTGTGCCGAAACCCTTTGAATATCAAAGATGAATCTTCAATCTTGGACACAACTACCTCATTAGGAGTGAAGAGACATTGGAAACCAAGATCACATAGTTGTCCCACTGATAGCAAGTTGAAGCTCAATGATTGTACTAGCAGGACATTTGATATTGATTGATCATTTGAGATTGCCACTTTGCCTAGGCCTTGCACTTTGCCTTTTGAATTGTCCCCAAAGGTAATCTTGTCTTGCCCTTCACAATCTTTCTCAAGTGTGGTGAACATTTGGGAGTCACCGGTCATATGTTGAGTGCATCCACTATCAATCACCCAATGGCTTCCACCGGTCTTGTAGTTCACCTACACACAAGCAACTTGGAGTTAAGCTTGTTGTTTGGGAACCCACACTTGGCGAGGTCCCATAGCCTTGTCCACCAACTCCTTAGCAACCCATAACACTTTGGGCTTGTTCTTCATCTTAGGACCGAGAAATACAACTTGAGGTCTACCCTTGGAGTCCTTGTTGATGATGAAGTGTGCATCATGAGCGAAAGGCCTTATGTGCTTGGGCAAGGTCTTGGGAGGTGGAGTCTTGCATTGGGATTCAAAGTGACCCTCTTGACCACATCCATAACACTTCTTGGGCTTGGGCTTTGGTGTGTCATAGTTGCTTCTCATGGCCTTGTTCTTGTAATAGTTCTTTGCTTCTATCTTGACCTTGGCCTTCATGACTTGGTTCTCCTTGAACCCAATGCCGGTCTTGTCGGTCTTCATGATAGTGTTCATCAAGATCTCACTTTGGAGGTTGTGGCCCTTGGTGAACTTCTCCAATCCACTTGTAAGCTTGATCTTCTCAACCTTGAGCTTTGCATTTTCCTCTTTGAGAGAGTTAATCAAGGTCATTGCATCTTTGTCATCTTGCTTGGCCGACTTGATAGTGAGTGGCTTGCTTTCCTTGAGGTTGATTAGCTCTTCCTTGAGCTTGGAGTTTTCTTGCCTCATCTTCACATAGTCATCATGCTTATCGGCCTCAACTATCTTCTTGCCCTTGCACTTAGCATTTTTCTCAATAGCAACTTCATCAAGCAAGTCCTCACAAGAAGTAGCTATGTCACACTTAACAACCGGGTTAATAGCAACATGTATAGCAAGATCATTTGAAAGCAATTCATTAGCTATCACAAGTGTGCCATGTTCATTCTTAACTTGGTTGTAGTCATTTTTTAGCAAGTTGTATCTTGTATGGAGCTCTTGTGTTGACCTCTCAAGCTTATCATGTTTCTCATTAGCTTGCTTGAGTGAGGCTTTGAGCTCCCTAGTGCTAGATGAGAGAGATTTGTTCTCAAGCTTCAATTCATCATTAGCACTAGACAAGTCATCAAGCTTAGCATGCAAGTTATCATTGGCTTTCTCTAGTGATTCACTTTTACCTTTATACCTCCTAATGAGCTTAGTATATTTGTTGCAAATTACAATTAGCTCATCATAGGAAGGTGCCTCAAACTCATCATCACTATCATCACTAGAGCTAGCCTCATCATCACTATCCTCTGTTTGTACCTTTTTGTCACCTTTAGCCATGAGGCATAGGTGTGTAGAGGATGAGCCCGGAGATGATGGAGGGGGTGGCGGTGGAGTAGATGAACCAATCACCAAGGCGGCCACCTTCTCTTCTTCACTTTCATCTCCGAATGAGTCACTTGAGTCTTCAATGTCGGTGAGCCAATCACCAACAATGTAGGCTTTGCCATTCTTATTCTTCTTATGGAAGTTGAAGTTCTTCTTCTTCTTGAATGGCTTGTCATCCTTCTTCTCCTCATCACTTGACTCAACTTTGTTGCCCTTGTTGTACTTGAACTTGTTGTTTGCTTTCTTGTTCTTGTACTTGTCTTTCTTCTCCTCGGGGCAAGCATGAGCCAAGTGTCCAAGTTTGCCACAATTGTAGCAATCCATCTTGGAGAGAGGCTTTCTTGAAGAGCTTGTGAAGAATTTCTTCTTCTTTGAGTCAAACTTGACTCCATTCTTGCTTAGCTTCTTCAACATCTTGGTTGTTTTCTTCACCATGAGAGCGAGATCATCATCATCATCATCATCGATTATACTCTCATACATGACTTGCATCTTGTACTTCTCCGAGGAGGATGCCTTGAGTGCCAAGTCCTTCTTCTCTTCCTTCTCTTTTTCTTTTTTCTTGGAGGAGGAAGAAGAGCCACCATCACCAATCTTCATGTACATCTCATGGGCATTGATCTTGCCCAAAATTTGTGTTGGTGTAGCGGCGGAGAGATCTCCTTGGTGAAGCATCGTGACGATGTGGCCATACTTCTCAATGGACAAGACACAAAGAATCTTGCGTACCACATCGGCCGGTTCCATTTGGTTGAGACCGAGCCCATTCAATTCCTCTACAATAATGTTAAGTCGTGAGTACATTTCATTTGCATTTTCATTTGCATGCATAGAAAAAGAATTGAGCATAGCCATAACCAAGTGATAGCATTCTTCATGCTCAATTTTTGTGCCTTCATGAAGAGCACAAATCGTGGTCCACAACTCAAATGCGTCTTTGACATTACGCACTCGGTTGAAGACATCCTTGCTAATGCCACGAAAGATAATGTTCTTCGCCTTGGCATTGTGCTTATCAAAGTTGAGGTCCTCCGCAAAGAGGGTGCCTCCCTTTGTGGCGGCTTTGAGCATGCCCACGTCAACGGCCTTTAGATAGGCCTCCATACGAACTTTCCAATAAGGAAAGTCATCTCCATCGAACATGGGAGGTGGTCCATCCCCATGGGACATCTTGCTCTAGGCGGTGAAGCCTAATTTAGAGCAAACCTTGCTCTGATACCAATTGAAAGGATCAAGATGCCCAAGAGGGGGGGGGGTGAATTGGGCTCTTTTTAATTTCTAAACAAGAATTAAACCTATAAAGAGCCAATTAACCCCCTAGTGCCTACCGCTTGTGTGTCCTAGCTAGAAAGCGGTAGCAAGTCAATGGAAAGCGAAAACTTCCTACACAATTCTAGTATGAAGTGAAAGACAAGTGCAGAAAGTAATGCGGTAATAAAGAGCTAGGGAAAGAGATGCTTGACACGGCGATGTTTTGCCGAGGTATCGAGGAGTCGACACTCCCCCGTAGTCCACGTTGGAGCACCTCGCAAGGTATAGCTCCCCCTCAATCCCGCGCAAGGGATGAGTGCTCTCTACGAGCAGATTCTTTGCCACTCCGGCTCGGTGAATCGCCCACAACCGATCACAAACGTCGATGGAGAAGGGCCGCCGACAATCCTCCGGCGATCACCTTCCTCCGAGCACCACCGGACCGTCTAGGTGATGTCGATCACCAAGAGTAACAAGCCTCGATCTTCGCTTGACTCACTGAAGCTTCACAACTTGAGGATGCACACTTGAACTCTTGGATGAACTAGAGAGAGGATGGATGGATTTGCGAATCACTCTCTCTCTCTCTAGGGCTCTTGCTCTCTTCCCAACCTTCTCAACAAACTCAGCAACTCAAATGAGCAAAGGCCAGGTGGGAGAGAAGTGGGAGGGGCTATAAATAGACCCTCTGAAAACTGCCTCGGGCTGGCATTTTAAGTTGGCGACGGACGCTCTGTCGACTAGGCGACGGACGGTCCGTCACATGCCCCAACGGCTAGTTTCTGTTCATAGTTTGGGCGACGGACGCTCCGGCGCCTAGGCGACGGACGGTCCGACGCCCTGCCCAACGGCTAGTTCTGACACACTGTTCCCAACGACGGATGCTACGTCACTGGGCGACGGACGCTCATCCCCAGCGTCCGACGCTACACTCTGGCTCGGGCTGAAAACACCCTCTCTGGAAGGTCGACAGACGCTCTTCCCAGCGTCCGACGCCTGGCCGACGGACAGCGTCTGACGGACCCTGAAAAACTTAGCCAGAAAACATCCCCACTGGAAGGTCGACGGACGCTGTGGACTCAACCACCCAGCGTCCGACGCCTCTGTCCGATGCCGACGGACAGCGTCCGGCGCCCCTGTCAGGAGCGTTCGACGCCCAAAAAACAGTTTTAACAACTTCGTTTTTCGTCGCGATGAATATGGAAGTTGTTCTAGGCTATCTTACGGTCACCATAGGCTTGCTTAGAGCTAAGGAAGTCAAGTGTGCACCACACCTAAGTCATGAAGCTTTCCTAAGTCAAGCTACTAATCTCAACCCCTCTTAATAGTACGGTCAAAGGTAAAAAGAGAAGCCCTATCTATTTCTAAGTGCCCTTCATCTCCTTATGGAACTTAGCCTATCATTCTAGGGTCTTCATCATGTCTCCTTGAAAACCGAAACGATATCCATCTTGGGGGCTAAGTGATGACCATTAGAGCCCATTCATGTTGATCACTATGGCTAAGCTACGCATAGCCTCTGCAAAACACACGTTAGCCATAATAATCTCTAATTGTCGTTAATCGCCGAAACCAACTAGGGCAATGATTCTTCAGGAGGCATACCCTAGGCCCCGGCCCCTCTGGACAGGAGGTCTGGACGCAGATCAGCGTCCGAACGCAAGACTCCGGACATAGCGTCCGGAGCTCAGCGCTCTTTGTACTCCTCTGGGGTATTTATCCGGACGCTGAAGCGAGTCCGGACGCAAGAGACCGGACGCGGGTTCGGAGCTGAGGAGCTCTCTGGACCCTCTCTGGGTTGGGTCCGGACGCAAGAAAAAGGTGGACCGGACACAACTGTGCTGTGCGTCCGGAGGTGGCACATTAGCACCAGTGAAGGCGCCAACCGGCAGATTCAAATTGGAGGAGGGTCCGGACGAAGACGCGATGGTCCAGACCCCCCATGTATTCTGCGTCCGAACCAATGCAGAAGGCAGTGGAAAGGGGCAAAACGGCTAGCTCGACTTGGATGGCTATAAATATGTTTTGGCCGGCTCCTAGGGCTCTCTCTTGCACCTCTCATTCATTTGACATACTTGTGCTTGCTTGAGATAGCCCCCAACTCACTCAATTCACTCTTGTTGCATACTTGTGAGAGTTTGAGTGATCCAAGTGCTTTGATCATTGCATTGCATCTTAGTGGCACTTGGTCATCGTCATCGCCGCGTGGTTTCTTCTTATTCTTGGTGTTTGCCAACACCTAGACGGCTTGGCGATTGTAGAGAAGCTTCAGTGCAATTGGTGATTGTTTGCGGCCGACTTCGGTGATTGTGAGAGTGCTTGTACCCACCTCGGCGGAGAGCCAAAGGGTAACTCTAGTTGATTGCTCGTGTCATTGAGTTACTCTCATTTGGGTGGTTTCTTGTGGCGCTCGAGTTAGTGGGCTTGGCTTGTGAATTGCCAATTAGCCACCGAAACACCATTTGAGTAGTCGACACAACGGGGACTAGCTTGGTGGCAACCAAGTGAACATCAGGAGAAAAATCGATTGTATTCTTGTCTCCTGGCTACTCTTGGTATTCATTGTGATTGGTTCATCCTATCGACATCCATACATCACAAGGCATCAGTATATCAATCACCTCCTCTCTTGTATTTACTATTTCATATCTTGTCTAGTTAGCTTCTTTAGTAGTTGTTCTTGCTAGCTTGTGCTAAGTGCTTTAGGTTCTTGCTATTGATTGACAAGCACTTAGTTGACTAGAATTGCATTGGATAGGTGGCTTTGCACCCCAAGTAGAGCTAGAGCAAAAAGCTTCACTTAAGTGTTATCTAACCATTTGCTCTAGTGACTTGTAGAATTTTTATTAGGCGATTCACCCCCCTCTAGCCATCTAGGACCTTTCAAGTGGTATCAGAGACGTGGTCACCGCTATTATCAAGTCTTAGCAACCTTCGGTGTTAGTGATGGCTCAAATATCATTCAACCATGTGGGGAGCAAACCGCCAATGTTTGATGGCACCTCATTTGATTATTGGAAGAGGAAGATGAAGATGCATCTAGGCTCAATACATGAAAAGGTGTGGAGTGTGACCGAACATGAATTTGTCATTCTCGATGAAGCCACTCCCACACCTAAAGAGCAAGAGAACCGACAATGCAACACCATGGCACTCAATGTCATCTACAATGACATTGGCTCCATGGTGTTTGAACAAATCAAAGATCTAGAGAAAGCAAGTGAAGTGTGGAAGAGATTAGAAGATACATATGAGGGCACTTCAACGGTAAAGAATGCCAAGCTATACATGCTCAAGGACAAGCTATCTCACTTCAATATGAAGGATGATGAGTCCATCCCGGAGATGTTCCATAGGCTCCAAGTGATCATCAATGATCTCAAGAGCTTGGGTGAGAAGGTCAAAGATGAAGACTTCTCAAACCGCTTTCTTGGTTGTTTGCCCAAGAAATACAAAACTTTGAGACAAATAATTAGGAGAGATGGTTTGGACAAAATCACTCCCAATGAAGTACTTGGTGAGATCATGATCGAAGAGCAATACAATGAGGAAAGCGAAGAAGAAGAGGTCAAGGAAGAAAAGAAAGAAAAGAAGAGCTTAGCATTCAAGGCTTCTTCATCCAAGAGCAAGGGCAAAGCAAAGAAGCAAGAGTCAAGTGATGATGAACAAGCTAGTGATGATGATGATGATGATGAGATGATGGCCCTCTTCGTGCGCAAGTTTGGCAAGTTCATGAAGAAGAAGGGCTATGGTGCTAGAAAGAGAAGAGATAACTTCAAGGGCAAAGAATATGAGAAGAGATGCTACAAGTGCAAGAGCACCGGTCACATGATTGCGGATTGTCCCAATCATAGTGATGATGATGAGAAGAAGAGCAAGCATGACAAAAAGGAGAAGAAGCTATCCTTCACCAAGAAGAAGGGTGAATCCTATGTAGTGACTTGGGATGATAGTGACTCTTCCGATGATGATTCTAGTGATGATAAGAGGAAGAAGACCAAGAAGAAGGCTTTGGCAAGCATTGCTATCAACAACAAGCCATCCATCTTCGACACTCCATCGTGCTTCATGGCTAAGCCAACTAAGGTACAATCTCATGATGATAGTGATAGTGATGATGATAGTAGTGATGATGAGGAGGAGTACTCCAAGGAGGAACTAGTTGATATGATGAAGCAAACTTATGATTTCTTTGAGAAGAAGAGAAAGGAGTGCAAAGAATTGAACAAGAAGCTTAAGGCTCTTGAACAATCCTTTGATGAGCTCAATGGCTCTCATGAGAGGCTAATGGAAGCCCATGAGAAGCTTGAGAGGACTCACTAAAAGCTTGAAAAGGCTCACTCCTCTCTCCTTGATCAAAACAAGGATAAGGTTGTTGCATCATGCAATGTTGGAGTAACTTGTGATATTCTAGATGAATCATTTTCACTCCTATCATTGTTGCCCCAACCGAAACACAATGTAGCACCTCCACTTGTACATCTACTAGTGATAGATCAAAGGATGATGCTACACTAGTGATTGAAAATGAAAAATTGAAAAATGATGTTAATGAACTCACTCATGCTTTGGGTAAGGCATATGGTGGAGATGCCCGTTTACTAAAGTGCTTGGGTAGCCAAAGATTCTCTCATTACAAAGAGGGTTTGGGCTATACCCCCAAGAAAGGCAATTCAACCTTTGTCACTTCTAAGCCTAGCTTTGTGAGGAGCAATGGTCGGTTTTGCACAAAATGCAAACAAGTAGGGCATGTAGAACAATATTGCAAACTTAACATGAGCCAAACCAAGTTTGCTAAAGCTACCTCTATGCACTTTGATTCATGTTATATGCTTACCAAAAGTGCTAAAGGTATCATGGCTAAGTATGTTGGCACATCCATAGTTGGCCCAAAGAAGAAGGCTATTTGGGTACCAAAATCCTTGGTCACTAACTTTGGAGGACCCAAACAAGTATGGGTATCGAAAAGAAACTAATTTGTTTTGTAGGTCAATTACAAAGCCGGAGGAAGGCATTGGGTGCTTGATAGTGGGTGCACTCAACACATGACCGGGGATTCTAGAATGTTCAAATCAATCAACTCCAACACCAATGATGGCATTGATAGTATTACATTTGGTGATAATGGCAAGGGAAAGGTTAAGGGTCTTGGTAAGATTGCAATATCCAATGACTTGAGCATATCCAATGTCTTGCTAGTTGAGATCTTGAACTTCAATTTGCTATCGGTAGCTCAATTGTGTGATCTTGGATTCAAATGCATATTTGGAATAGATGATGTAGAGACCAGTAGTGTAGATGGTTCAAACTTGATCTTCAAAGGATTTAGATATGAGAACCTCTACCTAGTTGATTTCAATGCTAGTGAAGCTCAATTGTCAACTTGCTTGCTCACTAAATCAAGTATGGGTTGGTTATGGCATAGAAGGCTTGGTCATGTTGGGATGAAGCAATTGAATAGATTAATCAAACATGACTTAGTAAGAGGATTGAAGGATGTTGTGTTTGAGAAGGACAAGCTTTGTAGCTCTTGTCAAGCCGGCAAACAAGTTGGTAACACCCATCCAAGGAAGGGCATGATGAGCACTAGTAGAGCATTTGAGTTGTTGCACATGGATCTATTTGGACCAACAACATACACTAGTATTGGAGGCAACAAGTATGGATTTGTCATAGTGGATGATCTTACAAGATATACTTGGGTATTATTTCTCAATGACAAGAGTGATACATTTGCAACCTTCAAATCTTTTGTCAAGAGATGTCACGATGAGTTTGAAACAACCATCAAGAAAGTAAGAAGTGACAATGGAAGTGAATTCAAGAATACAAGAGTTGAAGAGCTATGTGATGAGCTTGGAATCAACCATCAACTCTCGGCCAAGTACAACCCACAATTAAATGGCCTTGTTGAGAGGAAGAATAGAACATTGATTGGTATGGCAAGATCTATGCTTAGTGAGTACAATGTGAGTCAATCCTTTTGGGCCGAAGCTATCAACACCGCTTGCTACTCTAGCAACCGGTTATATTGTCATCCGTTGATGGAGAAGAATCCATATGAGCTATTAAATGGAAGAAAGCCCAACATTGAATATTTTAGAGTCTTTGGGTGCAAATGCTACATCTTGAAGAAAGGCACATGACTTGGGAAGTATGACAAGAAGTGTGATGAAGGGTTCCTACTTGGTTACTCAACCACAAGCAAAGCCTATAGAGTTTGGAATTCGGCTAGTGGTATACTTGAGGAGGTTCATGATGTTGAGTTTGATGAAACCAATGGCTCCCAAGTTGAGAATGAGAACCTAGAAGATGTGAGTGGTCCTCAATTGGCAAATGCTATGAAGAGCATGGATATTTTTGATATTAGGCCTAGGCAAGTGATTGACATTGAAGATGACAAAGATCAAGTGCTCAACTCACCTATCAAGAAAGCTAGTGATTCTCAAGCACAAGATCAACAAGTTGCTAGTTCATCTCAACCAAGCTCAAGCAATCAAATCCCTATCCTCCAACCGACTAACATTGCAAGAGATCACCCCATTGATCAAATAGTTGGTGACATTACAAGTGGTGTTCAAACAAGATCAATATTGGCATCCTTTTGTGAGTACTACTCCTTTGTATCATCCATAGAGCCAACAAAGATTGATGAAGCTCTACAAGATGTTGATTGGGTTAATGCTATGCATGAAGAGCTCAACAATTTCACTAGGAACCAAGTTTGGGAACTAGTTGAAAGACCCAAGAACTACAATGTGATTGACACAAGATGGGTATTTAGAAACAAGCAAGATCAAGATGGTATAGTTGTGAGAAACAAAGAAAGATTGGTAGCTCAAGGATACACTCAAGTTGAGGGTCTTGACTTTGGAGAAACTTATGCACCGGTTGCATGATTAGAGGCAATTAGAATTCTATTGGCCTATGCAGGTGCACACAACATCAAGCTATACCAAATGGATGTGAAGAGTGATTTCTTGAATGGATAAATCAATGAGCTAGTATATGTTGAGCAACCTCCCGGATTTGAAGATGACAAGAATCCCAACCATGTGTACAAGTTGAGCAAGGCTTTATATGGCTTGAAGCAAGCACCTAGAGCATTGTATGAAAGATTGAGGGATTTCCTTCTATCTAAAGGGTTCATTATGGGGAAGGTTGATACTACTCTCTTCACCAAGAAGCTTGGCAAGGATCTATTTGTGCTCCAAATCTATGTGGATGATATCATATTCGGTTCAACCAATCAAGATTTTTGTGAAGAATTTGGCAAGATGATGGCAAATGAGTTTGAAATGTCAATGATTGGTTAACTTAGCTAATTCCTTGGTCTTCAAATCAAGCAATTGAAGAATGGCACCTTTGTGAGTCAAGGCAAGTACATCAAGGATATGATGAAGAAGTTTGGCTTATGAGATTCAAAATGCATTAGCACTCCAATGGACACTAATGGACACTTGGATAGTGATGCTAGTGGCAACATGGTGGATCAAAAGTTGTATCGGTCTATGATTGGAAGCCTACTTTATGTGACCGCTTCTAGGCTGAATGTGATGTTTAGTGTATGCATGTGTGCAAGATTTCAAGCCTCTCCAAGAGAAAATCACTTGAAGGCTACAAAGAGGATATTGAGGTCCTTGAAGCATACACAAGATGTTGGTTTGTGGTATCCCAAGGGGTCTAACTTTGAGCTAATTGGATACTCGGACTCCGACTATGCCGGATGCAAGATTGATAGAAAGAGCACATCGGGCACATGTCAATTGCTAGGCATGTCACTTGTATCTTGGTCATCAAAGAAGCAAAATAGTGTTGCACTCTCTACCGCCAAAGCCGAATACATAAGTGCGAGTAGTTGTTGTGCTCAATTGCTTTGGATGAAAGCAACTTTGAATGACTATGGGATCAACTTCAAGCAAGTGCCATTGCTATGTGACAATGAAAGTGCAGTAAAGCTCACCAACAATCTAGTTCAACATTCAAGAACCAAGCACATTGATGTGAGGCACCACTTCATAAGGGACCATCAACTCAAGGGTGATATCAAAATCACAAGTGTTGGCACCGATGATCAACTTGCCGACATATTCACCAAGCCACTTGATGAGAAGAGGTTTTGCAAGCTAAGAAATGAGTTGAACATTCTTGACTTCTCAAATATTTTTTGATGCACCTCCATATATGACATGCCTCTCCTTCGAGCTATACAAGGTACAAGTTGATTGACATGTCATTCATCCTTATTAGGACTTGTTAGTGCATCTAGACATCAATTCATTAGGCTCATTCATGAAACTCAAATGATTTTGATGCTTATATGGTACCACTATTGCTTCCATGCTTGACTTGATCTAGTGGTAGCATATGACATATTTGTGGGCTTGCAATCCTAGAGTTTGATCTAGATCATGAACTTCAAATGTTTAGCTCAACATGGGCAAGATAACCATTCTAGGATGTGTGAACAAGCTTGTCCATGGTTTAAACCGAGTTAAATAGCTTGGGGGCAAGTAATCTAGGTTGAACCACAACTAAGGTTCTCTCCAATAATCAAACCTTTGAGCACATCTTTTATGATAATAGATGACAAAGGGGAGAAGTAAGTAGTACAACAAATAAAAATATTTTTGAAAATTTTGAAAATGAAAGCACACAAGTAGGGGGAGCAAGCCTATGAATAAAGTTGTTGCATATCTTTGTGCATTCATAAGTGCTTGCTTGCATATGTTTTTACATTCATGATATGCTTGTGTGGTGAATGCTAGAACCTAAATTGATATGGTGATTGAGGAACTAGCATGCTTAGATTGTTACATCTTTAAGTGGCATCTAGTTCTCTCAAAGTGTTTCCAAGTTTTTTGTCAAGTGGTTTCTAGTCATTCATGGTGCGAAGGATGGTTTATATTGCACTCCGATTGGTATCATGCTTCAAAGGTCCATCCTACACACCTTAGCATCATTTGGTAGCATTTACTCTCCACAATTCTTGTTCATGCATATGTGATCAAAATGAACCAAACTCATATATCACATATGTAGGGGGAGCTAATACTACCAAAGTGAAAATTTTCATCATATATATTTATTTGTGAAAGGTTATCATCAATTACCAAAAAGGGGGAGATTGAAAGACCTTGTTTGGTTTTGGTTAGTTGATGAAACCTATGGACTAACCCTTGAACTAAGTGTATGATCAAGATAGGGTGGTTCACCTTGGTACATGGAGCTAGATGGATGATCATGTTGAATCAAGTGCTCCATGGACTAAGGAAAAGAAGAAAGAAAAAAACAAAAATGGGCTCAAGGCAAAGGTATATCTATAGGGCCATTTTTGGTTTAGTGATCAAGACACTATAGAGAGTGTGATCACCTTTAGGATAGATAGTCGTACTATCAAGAAGGGAAAACTCGTTTCGATTGCAGTTATCATGTGCCACTAGGTTTGCATTGCATTCACATAAAATGAACCTAAGTGACACAACTAAAATAAATCCAAGAAAAATATGTTGCAAAGGCTAACACGGATGAACAAGGACTGGATCACAAGGTGTTAGCACATGGAAGCTTGGAGAAGAAGCAAAGGCTCGGATTGGCACTCAGAAGCACTCCGGACGCAGGGTCTGGACGCAGGCAAAAGGCCGTCCGGACCATTGGTCATGCGACCGGAGGCATACTTTAGGCCTCGGCCCCTCTGGACAGGAGGTCCGGACATAGATCAGCGTTTGGACGCAAGACTCCGGACGCAAGAGACCGGACGCGGGTCCGGAGCTGAGGAGCTCTCTGGCCCCTCTCTGGATTGGGTTTGGACGCAAGAAAAAGGTGGACCGGACGCTACTGTGCCGTGCGTCCGGAGGTGGCACGTCAGCACCAGTGAAGGCGCCAACGGGCAGATTCAAATTGGAGGAGGGTCCGGACGAAGACGCGATGGTCCGGACCCCCCATGTATTCTGCATCCGGACCAACGCAGAAGGCAGTGGAAAGGGGCAAAACGACTAGCTCGACTTGGATGACTATAAATATGTTTTGGCCGGCTCCTAGGGCTCTCTCTTGCACCTCTCATGCATTTGACATACTTGTGCTTGCTTTAGATAGCCCCCAACTCACTCTCTTCACTCTTGTTGCATACTTGTGAGAGTTTGAGTGATCCAAGTTCTTTGATCATTGCATTGCATCTTAGTGGCACTTGGTCATCGTCATCGCCGCGTGGTTTCTTGTTATTCTTGGTGTTTGCCAACACCTAGACGGCTTGGCGATTGTGGAGAAGATTCGGCGCAATTGGTGATTGTTTGCGGCTGACTTCGGTGATTGTGAGAGGGCTTGTACCCACCTCGGCGGAGAGCCAAAGGGTAACTCTAGTGGATTGCTCGTGTCATTGAGTTACTCTCATTTGGGTGGTTTCTTGTGGCACCCGAGTTAGTGGGCTTGGCTTGTGAATTGCCAATTGCTAATTAGCCACCGAAACACCATTTGAGTAGTCGACACAACGGGGACTAGCTTGGTGGCAACCAAGTGAACCTCGGGAGAAAAATCGATATTATTCTTGTCTCCCGGCTACTCTTGGTATTCATTGTGATTGGTTCATCCTATTGACATCCATACATCACAAGGCATCGGTATAGAAATCACCTCCTCTCTTGTATTTACTGTTTCATATCTTGTCTAGTTAGCTTGCTAGTTAGCTTCTTTAGTAGTTGTTCTTGCTAGCTTGTGCTAAGTGCTTTAGGTTCTGGCTATTGATTGACAAGCACTTAGTTGACTAGAATTGCATTGGATAGGTGGCTTTGCACCCCAAGTAGAGCTAGAGCAAAAAGCTTCGCTTAAGTGTTATCTAACCATTTGCTCTAGTGACTTCTAGAATTTTTATTAGGCTATTCACCCCCCTCTAGCCATCTAGGACCTTTCAACTGGTCCACTAGCCAGTATATAAACTTAATTTTGAGGGTTGCCGCTCGTGTTCGCTTGACCGTGTTTTGGCTGATAAGACGCAACTGTTGTTGTTTTCGTTGTTTTTCTGTGAGACAAAAACAATGTTTCAGTGACTGATAAGCCGACTAATAAGCCAAGTGAATAGGCTGATAACTCATAAAAATTAAGTCTATATGCAAGCTCGCGGGGCAGCCCAGTTGCATCCCTAGTGATGTCTCATTGAGTGCTCATGCACCAAGCCGGATTTCTTCTCGGAATGTCTTCGAGCACCCACTCCGTTTAGGTTTTTTTGCTTTCTCTGGAATGGGTCGATTTCGACCAAAATTATTCTGGTCCATATATAAAATATACATGCATTCCTAGTCGGATTTGTTTCGCGTCTTCAATCGAGATAACAAAACACGACCTTACTCATTCTCCGAGATGATGCCAACCGTTCTGGATGATTGCCGGAACGAGTAGACGACTCAACACCTCTTGTTGGATTTATTTATGGGCAAGCCCCATTTATTTATTCAATAAACCAGTAAGATTTATAAGTATGTAATTGTGTAACCGGATTGTAAGGCCAAGGTACATTGACTCAACTTAAAATAGTGGGATTTAATCCATCTTAATTGAGATGTTGAGAAGGCAGGCAATGAGCGTGCATGTTATGGTAATTAAATTTTTAATTGCCACTAATGCGGGGAGTTACGGGAGTTTTGTCTAATCTCTTGCATGCATGCATGCACAAGTAATACTCCCTCTCCCACACACACATGCCCTCCTGCGCACCCATCCTTTTGTCTCCCACGCGCAGGAGCCTGTGCTGCCCTTTGACCTCCCCTGCAGGAGATATAATCCCACCCGGTTACAACTTGAGTCGGTTCTGAACAGAACAAAAATTCCAGACACAGTTCCGCTGCTAGTTGTATTCCCATCTCGTGAACTCTGCGCGCACAGAGAAGCGAGAGGGCAGGTGCCTCCGGAGCCCTTGTCGTTCGAGACCTTGCACGGGGATCGACAATTAGGTTTTTGGGGAACGTCTTTGCGACTGCCCAACGCTGCCGCCGTTCGTCGTCGTCTTCGCCGTCCGTTGTCTTCTTCCTGGAGGAGACGCTCCCGCTGCTGCCGTCTTCGTCTTCTTCGTGGAGGTTGCTGCCGCTGTCGTCGTCTTCTTCCCGGAGCCGATGCCGCCGATCGTTTTCTTCCCGGAGGTGCCGCTGTCGTCGTCTTCCTCTCGGTGATCGTCGTCGTCGTCGTCTTCCCAGTGGACAGTCCACCTTTGGCCCCTACGTCATGACCATCGAGGTTGGTCAAGGTTCTGGATCCTCGAACGCTGCGCGGATGAGCGGGTATGTTCATCTCATCATGTCTTTGTTTTCCATCGTACAATTTTGATATGTTTCAGTAGTTCATCCATGATGTTTCATATGCTTCTGTGTATCTGTTTCAGTAGTTTTGTTTCGTCATTTCATATGCAGTCCAGTAGCAGTTGTTGTCATGATATATATGCTATGCTTGTATGTGATGTTACATATATCATGTTTACATGCTTTTGACATCTACATGTTTCATGCTGCTATGAATATGTTTGATGTCATGATCTCAATTATATATAATCTTTTATATGTCATCATCATTATATTAATTTACGGAATTAAAATGACATAGAAATTGCCTAATATGCTAACAATCCAAAAACCTAAGTATAGGCATTTTTCTGTTAGAGGTTTTGCTGCTGTTTTAAAGACTGATCCGTTTGATGGTAAAAACTTCTTGATATGGAAAGCTAAGATGAAATTGTGGCTCACTGTAATGTCATGTTTTTATGCCGCTGAGGGCAAGTCTGCTAATCTTCCTCCTGCGGATTTGGCTAGATTCAAGGCTGCTGACAACATTTTTCGAGGTGCAGTGATTAGCGCACTTGATGTAAAATTCTAGAAAAGCTATATCATACTTCCTATGGGGAAAGAACTGTGGGATGCACTTGTTGGAAAATTTGGAGTTACTGATGCTGGTAGCGAGTTGTACCTCATGGAGCAGCTGTATGACTACAAAATGGTTGAGAACCGATCGGTAGTGGAGCATGCTCATGAGTTTCAGGCACTAGCAAAAGAACTTGAACTTTTTCCTTGTCCTTTGCCTGACAAGTTTGTGGCTGGCGGTATAATCGCCAAGTTACCACCTTCTTGGAAGGACTTTGGCACCTCCATCAAACATAAGAGACAAGAGTTCAATGTGGAAGAGCTCATTGGTACTCTTGATGTTGAGGAGAGAGCTACAGCAAAAGACAATTGAAAAGGTGTTGAGGACTCTACTGCAAATGTTGTGCATAAGAGAAACTCTAATTTACGCAAGTTTAACAAGAAGAAGAAAAACTAGAACAAGCAAGCGAATGCCCCTAAGCCTGTTCAAACATCATAGTTTAAAAAGAAGAACAACAACACGAACAAGAGAAATGGAGGCTGCTATGTGTGTGGCGGTGAACATCACTCGGCAAGTGAGTGCCCAGATCGCAAGTTCAAGCAAGAGAAGAAAACAACTAATGTTGTTACTGCTGATACTGAAGGAGGAACATCTGGGTATGGTAATTTGTTGACACCGTTTTTCGACACGTGTCAAATAGGTTGAAGCTTGGCTGGTTAATGACCGTTCTCCATCGGCATCGGTAACATATGAGCCAATATTGCCGATGAAAGAATGCTGCAAAAGGCCAAGTGTGTTGCCGATGGAGGCTGGATGTTGGTGATCTTGTCGATTGCCGATGAGCTGCTATTGTCGATTGCCGATGAAGGGGCCTTGCCAATTGCCGATAAAGGATCGTTGCCGATTGCCGACAGAGAGATGCTGCCGATTGCTGATTGGGAAAATATTACCGATGCCGATGGGCGTAATTTAGCACTTGGCGGTAGCGGAGGATTACGAGTGGTCAAAGAAGGAAGGTGCGGATTAAAGGGATCTGCCGATGGAAAGTTTCCATTGAGAAGTATAAGGAAGCTGGTGTTCTGTGCCAGTATTATTATAGTAATTTGAGTCCGACTCTTGCGTGAGTCATTTATTTTCCATTAAAATAGGTGTGTTTGTTTAGGAAATAAATATTATTATCCGGCTCCTGCGCGAGTCAGTTTCCTTTAAAGTAGGAGTTTGTTTTAGGAAAAATATGTGTCGTGTCATTGTACAACTCTCCATGCGGGAGTATAAATATGTGCCCGAGGGCTATGGAATAAACAATCAATCCAATTCAAAACAAACTAATTCTACTTTTTATCCTACTTTTACCGCAATTTACCCTTTTATGCATTAGTCATAGCTATCAACGAGTTCTTCAAGCTTTCGACGGGCTGCATCACCTTGATCTCCGTCAAAATCCTTGCTAGTTCCGCGTGGGAGTACCTCTAGGCTTTGGCAATCCGGGCGCATCGCTGTTTGCCTCGTCTAGCTCTGCTCTAGTTATCCGTGATCAATCTGAGCTTTGACGTCTGGGCGCATCGCTGTCGTCTCGTTCAGTTTGTCATAGTTATCATCCTTGTCGATTGATTGGTCAAATCGACTGGCACGCCCTCGACATCGAGCTTTAGGTAATAGCCCGAGGTGTTCACGGATCTGACGCTTTTTGTGTCAACACCTCTTTTGGCACGCCCAGTGGGACCTGATTATACAAATCTACACATCCGGCATGGCTGATCACGCCGATGTTAATCAGAGGAATGTCATTGAAGTGTCTGAGGCCGATCTGAAAGATGATCAGAAGCAGGCCATGGAGCGGGCTATGGAGGAATACAGGCAGCTGTATCTCAAATCCTTCAGCCTCAGTAGGAGCGGCGAAGCAATTCAGAAGCAAGATCCGCCGTTGCCACGGCAGGTCACGTACGACGCCAACCCTGGTAAACTACAAGAGATGGTTAATGCCGCTGTAAGTCAGGCTTTAATTAACCACTCCAGCGTGCTGTCCAATACTGTCTACAATGCCGTCGCACAAACATTCAAAGAAGGACATGCACCGCGATATGCCAGTCCAGCGTACCATCAACCTGGATTGGCGTCTGCAAGCCCATCGGCGGCCCAAATGGCGTCTTCCACCCCTGTGGAACCGTCTGCCGATGTGGCTACATCACCAAGACTGAACGCTGGCGACACTACCAAGTCCAATGCAGATCCAGCCGCGTCGGCAACCTCAGGACCAGCCCCCGCTAACTGGTGGGGATACGGTATGCCTCCAAATCTATATGCTGGCTCTAATCTGGTGCAGGGAGACGGTTCAGCCTGGAAGAACTCTTTGGCATCGGCAGCACAACCACAGCCGATGACTCATATGATGCACAACTCTGCGCCTGCTCCAACCATACAAGTGTCATCAGACGATCTCCAAGTAATCCCCAAGATACCTCTGATGCCACCATCGGCAAGCTCTGTGCCGATGCAACACGTTATAACCACCGGCAGTCAATCTCTGGCGGCAAACTCTCAAGCTGGAGCTCCGTATCCCCAAGGTAATCTGGTGATCAATTGCTCTAGAATTCAAGAGCCGGCTGCTCCGGTCAGCTATCAACCATCGGCAAGTCATATGCCGATGCCTTATAATATTGGATGGGTCAATCAATCACCAGCTCAGCAGCCTGGCGCGCCGATGTGTTATTATGGAGGCCCAGCTTACGTCCAAGGTGGATCATCGGTACAACAATCGATGAATGTGACAGGTCAGCCGACTCCGCCAAGTATGCCAAATCATCCATCGGTAAGTCAACCGATGCATAGCGTGCAGATGACTGATGCTGCGCCTGCGACAACTGCATATCTTCAAGGGGCGCGTCAGCCGACTCCGCCAAGCATTCCAGTCTACCCATCGGTAAGTCAGCCGATGCATAGCGTCCAGATGACCGGTGCTGCGCCCACGACTACTGCACATCTCCAAGAGGCGCGTCAGCCGACTCCACCAGTCGACAATCAGCCAATGAGTCGGCAAGAGCAGGATGCGTACTGGGTCGGTAAAATTGCCAAAGTCATGAAAGAGCAATTCGGCATCAAACCCAAGGTCAACACATACTCTTATCGGACCCCGTACCTGCCTACATACGACTTGATTCCTCTTCCAAATCGGTACAAGGTACCCGATTTTACCAAGTTCTCCGGCCAAGGCTACATGTCGACAATGGAGCACATCAACCGCTTCATTATCCAGTGCGGGGAAGCTGCCAGCAGGGAGGAATTAAGGGTGAGATTGTTCTCTTCATCATTGTCTGGATCGGCATTCACATGGTTCATATCGTTGCCTTCAAATTCTATAATTACATGGGCCGACCTGGAGAGGCAGTTTCACAAGTACTTCTTTGCTGGCATACACGAGAAGAAGCTTACCGATTTGGTCAAAATGAGGCAACGCAACGACGAATCGGTAGAAAGTTTTGTGCAGAGGCTGCGGGACGTGAAGAACAAGTGCTACAGTCTGGTGCTTGATGATCGGCAACTAGCAGACTTGGCCTTCCAAGGGTTACTGCCGCACATCAAGGACAAGTACGCGTCCCAGGAGTTTGAGAGCCTAAGTCACCTGGTGCAGAGGATTGCCGATCAAGATGTCAAAGCCTTTGAGCCCAGGAAGACTTGGAACAAGAAGGTAACCTTCATCGGGAAAGAAGAAGACTCTGGATCGGATGAAGAGCTGAATGTCGATGCTGCCGAATGGGTGAAGGATAGAAGCCTGTGTCTTGTCCGTTCGGCCAAAAAGAAACAGAAAGGTTCACCTTTGATATCACCAAGGCCGATAGGATGTTTGACCTATTGCTGCAAGAGGGGCGAATCAAGTTGGCGCCTAATCAAGTGATTCCATCGGCCGAAGAGCTCAAGAAGATTAGGTACTGCAAGTGGCATAATGCAACCTCACACAGTACCAATGACTACAAGGTATTCAGGCAGCAGTTGCAGTCGGAGATCGAGTCTGGGCGTATCAAGTTTGAAAACTCTAAAGTCCAGAAACCGATGAAGATAGATCAGCACCCATTCCCAAACAACATGGTGGAGATCAGTGAAAAAACCAAAGTGCAGACATCGGAGGCCGCCAGAAGGAATTCATCAGTAGACCCTGACTACCAAGTACCCAGGCACGACGCAAGAAGGTTTGCCGATGATAGAAAGAACAAGAAGGTTGCCGATGAAGGTAACAGCGCCAACAGGGCTCCTGGAGTGGTGATTACTCACAAACAGCCAAGGCGGTATCATCGGCAATCACGTGAAGAACAGTATCGGCAAGAAGAGGAGGAGCATCGAGAATGGCTTCGACAAAAGGACCACTGGAGATGTCCCTTCTTCGTTCATTGCTGGGAAGAAGGCATCAAACTGCCCACTGCCGATAACTGTCCAGAATGCAACGGGTACTACACAGCCGATCGGTCAGGTAAGCGACCTTGTTTTGATGATCAGGCGCCCAGGCACGCCAAGCCGCTCAGAGAAGACAAATCGGCACATGACCGACTGGGGGGCAAGCTCAGTGCCCATGATCGGCTTGGCAGACGTGTCGACCAGAGGGAGCTGGAGGAGATGGCCAATGCTAGAGTGCCCGACGAGGAGACATTCTCCAGAGATCCCAACATCAGAAGAAGTGCCGATGTAAGCAGTGAGAAGCAGCATCAACCTGTCTGGAAGACCAAGCTTCCTCCCTGGTGCCCTAAGGGTTTGACTAAGACCCTGAAGAGGAGGATTCAGCGCCAGCGCCGTGACAACCTGAATAACAGTGTAGAACCCTCGGAGGAGAAGCAATGGAGGCCGAAGTGTAAGGACAGGGGCCCATCGGCAGACATAAACATGGTTGTCATGCTGCCGATGGAGTTCATGGCGCCCGTCAGTGACGATGAAGAGGCTGCCGATATGGCGCAACTGGTGCTGGATCCGATGACGGCTGTCTTTGAAAAGCCTGCCGAAGAAGAGAGGCAGCACCTAAGAGCTCTGTTTGTCAAGGGCAAGGTGGATGGTCAGCCGATGACCAAGATGCTAGTGGATGGTGGCGCATCGATCAACATAATGCCCTATGTCGTGTTCAGGAAGCTTGGCAAAGGTGATCGAGATCTGGTCGAAACCGACATGAAGCTCAAGGACTTCGAAGGCAATGTGTCAACCGCCATGGGAGCTGTATGTGTTGAATTAACCATCGGCAGTAAGACTTTGCCGACAACGTTCTTTGTAATCAGCGACAAAGGCACCTACAACTTGCTCCTTGGGAGGGACTGGATCCATGCTAATTGCTGTATCCCTTCTACTATGCATCAGAGTCTGGTACAGTGGGTCGGGGACAGAATTGAAGTAGTCCACGGTGAAGCCCCATCTACTGTTGCATCGACAGAGTTGGACACTTATGAGCAGACCAGGTGCATATCTGGCGAGGCCTGGGACAAAGAGTTCCTCAAAGTTGCCGATTACCGCATCAAACTGATCCAAGCAGTCGGTCTTGAGGAGGAGTCTTAATGGATCAGTTCGCCGATGACGGAAAACTGGGGCAGGGCTTCATGTCTGCCGATGACTTGCTCGAGGTCGACATCGGCGATGGTAGTAAACCTAGGCCAACTTTTATTAGCGCTAAGTTAGATTCCCAATGTAAGCAGCAGTTAATCGATTTATTAAAAGAGAATAAAGATTGTTTTGCTTGGGATTATATAGAGATGCCTGGTTTAGACCGATCAATAGTTGAACATCGGTTACCCATCAAGTCTGGTTTTCAGCCACATCGGCAGCCCGCACGCCGATGCAATCCTACTATCTTACCCGATATTAAGGCTGAGATTACTAAGTTGATCGAAGCTGGATTTATTCGGCAATGCCGATATGCCGATTGGATTTCTAATGTGGTTCCTGTGTATAAAAAGAATGGAAAACTTCATGTGTGCATTGATTTCAGGAACCTGAACAAGGCTACGCCGATGGATGGCTACCCGATGCCCGTTGCCGATCTGCTGATCGATGCTGCTGCTGGGCACCAAATTATTAGCTTTATGGATGGCAATGCTGGGTATAATCAGATATTCATGGCTGAAGAAGACATACCCAAGACTGCTTTCCGATGTCCAGGCCACGTTGGCTTGTTTGAATGGGTAGTCATGACTTTTGGCTTGAAGAATGCCGGTGCTACTTATCAGAGGGCAATGAATTTTATCTTTCATAAGTACATCGGCACAATAGTTGAAATCTACATCGATGACGTGGTGGTTAAGTCTGGGGACTTCAAGAAGCATCTTGCCGATTTGCGGAAAATATTGGAATGCACGAGGGAGCATGGGTTGAAGATGAATCCTAACAAGTGTGCGTTTGGCGTATCGGCAGGGCAGTTTCTGGGCTTCATGGTGCATCAGAGAGGCATTGAAATCGGCAGAAAATCTATTGATGCAATTAACAAGGTAGTTGCTCCCACAAACAAAACTGAGTTGCAGTCTCTGATCGGCAAGATTAATTTCATTAGAAGATTTATATCCAATCTGTCTGGTAAGATTAAGTCTTTTAGTCCTCTGTTAAAGTTGAAAGCCGATCAAGAGTTTATATGGAGAGAAGAGCAGCAGTCAGCCTTAGAGGAGATTAAAAGGTATTTGGCAAATCCTCCACTCTTAGTTCCACCTCAACACGGGGAGCCTTTCAGGTTATATTTGTCTGCCGATGATGGTGTTATCGGGTCAGCCTTAATTCAAGAGTTTGAAGGGAAGGAGCGTGTAGTATATTACCTGAGCAGGAGGTTGGTGGACGCTGAAACCAGGTATTCGGCCACAGAAAGATTGTGCTTATGTTTATACTTCTCTTGCATTAAATTAAGACACTATTTACTGTCGGCCGAATGTACTGTTGTCTATAAAGATGATGTGGTCAAGTACATGCTGTCAATGCCGATTTTGAGTGGACGAATCGGTAAGTGGATTCTGGAATTATCAGAGTTTGACCTAAGGTATGAATCGGCAAAGGCTGTTAAGGGTCAGGTGATGGCCGATTTTGTCACTCAGCATTGCAATATGGTGGGCTTTGTTGAGATTGCCCCTTGGGCTCTGTTCTTTGATGGGTCTACGTGCAAGGATGGAGCAGGCATCGGTATTCTGTTGATTTCACCCCGAGGACAGAGGTATGAGATTTCATTGCCGATTGTTGCTACTTCGACAAACAATCAGGCTGAGTACCAGGCTTTGCTTAAGGGGTTGGAATTGCTCAGGGAGGTGCATGCTGATGCCGTTGAAATCTTCGGTGATTCCATTTTGGTGATTAATCAGCTGATCGGGACATATGAGTGCCGAAGTGAAGTGTTAATTCCAGCCCATGAGCGGTGTCTGCGGTTGTTAAAGGAGTTCAAAGAATACCGCCTTGAGCACATTCCAAGGTTGCATAATGAAGAAGCTAATCGGCTGGCACAGAATGCCTCAGGATATCAGCCGATTCAGGAAGTCACGACATCGGTAACGAATGCCGATGACTGGAGAAAGGGGATTGCCGATTACTTGAGGGATCCATCCAGAAAAGTTGAAAGGCGTCTAAGGTTCCAAGCTACTAAGTATGTGCTCCTTGATAATGAGTTGTATTATCGGACAATTGATGGAGTTTTTCTCAGATGTCTTGGCAAAGAGGAATCAAAAGAGTTGATGGGTGAGATCCATGAAGGTGTATGTGGAGCGCATCAATCGGCATTCAAGATGAAGTGGATGATTAGGCGGAATGGATATTATTGGCCGACAATCCTGGAAGATTGCTTCAATTATTTCAAAGGGTGTCAAGACTGTCAGAAGTTTGGTAATGTGCAAAGGGCACCTGCATCGGCAATGAATCCTATAATCAAACCTTGGCCGTTCAGAGGATGGGCTATTGATCTCATCGGCCAGATTTATCCGCCGTCGAGCAAGGGGTACAAGTTCATACTTGTTGCTACCGATTACTTCACCAAATGGGTTGAGGCAATTCCGTTGAAGAAGGTGATATCGGCAAACATGCTGGATTTCGTTAAGGAGCACATTGTTTACCGATTTGGTATTCCTCAGACCATTACCACCGATCAAGGGACCATGTTTACATCGGAAGAGTTTGATGACTTTGCTGCTAGCATGGGTTTCAAGGTGTTAAATTCTTCTCCTTATTACGCTCAAGCTAATGGTCAAGCCGAAGCGACTAATAAAGGAGTCATTAAGCTTATAAAGCGCAAGATTGAAGAAAATCCTAGGAGGTGGCACATGGTATTAAATGAAGCTTTATGGTCATATCGGATGGCTTGTCATGGTGCAACCAAAGTCTCGCTGTATCAGTTGGTTTATGGACACGATGCTGTCCTACCTTGGGAAATTAAAACTGGTTCTAGGCGATTATCTTTTCAGGATCAGTTGACGACCGATGATTATATTACTCTGATGAAGGATGAGTTAGAAGATTTGGCAGGTCATCGGTTGAGAGCGTTAATTAGTATTGAAGAGAACAAGAAGAGGGTTGCCCGATGGTATGATAAGAAAGTAAAGGTAAAGGAATTTGCCGACGGTGATTTGGTTTGGAAGATGATTTTACCGATTGGGACTAAGAGCTCTAAATTTGGAAAGTGGTCCCCTAATTGGGAAGGTCCTTATCGGGTAAAACAGTCTGCTCCTGGTAATGCATACATTTTGGAAACCCTCGAGGGGGTGACATTTTCTAGGGCGATCAACGGCAAATACTTGAAGAGATATTACCCTAGCATATGGGTAGATGCATAGTGCTCAGTCGAATGCCGATGAAAAGTAAACTTATAAAAACATCGGTAAAAACAAACTGGCGTTATATTACAAAACGAAATCAAGTATCAGGCTACATTCTTGCCGATACAACAGGCATTAGAACAAGGAGTGGATAACATTTATCGCACGCAGGCGAATTTGGTCTATTTCGTCTAACTCCTTGGCATCAGCATCGGCAGAACTCTCAACCGGCTTGATTTTCTTCTTCCACGAGATAGCTTGCCGAGCGTACTGATCCCTTTCTTGCTGTAAAGCCCCGATGGAGTCAGACAGTTGGGTCTTTTGTTGATTGGCTGCCGTTAGACCCTCTTCAACCTTTTGCAGCTCTGCCAGCAGCTCCTCCTTCCTTGCCAACAATCGGGAAATTTCCTGGTCAAGGTTGCCGATGGAAACTTTGGCTTGACCAATGCTTTTGTGCTTCTCATCGGCAAGGCGCTTGAATTTGAGCTTCTCTTCCTCGCTCTTGGCTTGGGCAGCTCTATCGGCAATGCGGCGAGCAAGCCTTTGGTACTGGATCTGTTTGACATCAATAGAAGCTGCCTGGAGGAGGGTTTCTTGCGGCATCGGCGGAAATATAGCTTTGGATATCTTTGAATATAATCCTTGCCGCCGATGAGTCCTGGACAAGTTGAGAGGTGTCTTGCAGCAGCAGGGAGAGCAACTCCTGAAGTTTGGACTTGACTTCTGCTGATAGAGCCGGGTTGGAGCTTTCCTCTTCATTGTCATCGGGGACGTCGACGGCGAAAGAGAACAAGCTGTCTGCTCGGGGGCGGCTTGGGCGCTCATCTTCGTTCTGAAGGTTTAGGCTGTAGGAGAAGAGGCTGTCTGGAGAGTCTTGGGCCTGAAAATAGAAGTTAAAATATGCTGATTGTAAAACTATACTATGAGCTTTAAGGTAATCTACTTACCGTCTTGAAGCGGATCTCCTGCCTGGGACTTGGCATGCTAGACGGTCCGGCTTCATCTTGAACATCGGCGGCAGATGCCGATGACTGAGCCCGTGTTGGGGAGGCAGCCGACGCTGTTGGTCTGGGCGTAGTTGTTGCTGGTATCGCCTCCGATGTAGTGGCGGTTTCTTGTGGTGGCACTCTGTCATCGGGGACTTGGGTCGACGGTGCCGATGCCGACGTCGTTGCTGCTGCGGGGGCTTGAGTGGTTCCTTCGCCAGATAATCTGGTTGGCGATGCCGACGCCGATGCTACCTCCGCTGTTACAGCAGGAGTTATTTCTTCAGTCAGCATAGCCGGTGCCGATGCCGATGCCGTTTCGATCGTTGCAGCAGCCACTATCTCCTGGACGGGGGCATTATCCATCGGTTGTTCAGGTACGGAAGCCGATGGAGCTTCTACCGATGACCCGTCGGCAGGTGGTGCGACTGGAGCCGAAGCAGTCTTACTGGCGGTGCATCGGCAGCTAGTGGTGCAGTTGGAGCTGATGGCGGAGGAGAAGCCAGCCTTCTAGTCTTGTTGGCGCAGCAGTAGGGGAACCAATCCGCTTGGATGAAGACTGGGGGGCATCGGCAACAGGACTAGAAGTCAGTTGTATTCTGGAAGCAGATGCCGATGACCATAATGCCTGAAAATACAAAGCGAGTTATGCAAGATAAATGTTGCCGATGAAACAGTATGTGATCGGTACAAGTAAAGAGTTTACTACATAAGTTTGCGTGAAGGCAACAGCGGCAGCCGATGTAGCCTGAGCTGTTGTAGGCATCGGCAAGGGTACCTGTTGAGGCGTGAAGGCGGCCAACGATGGAGCTTTGTTGCCGATGATCGATATAGGGCCCATCATCCGAAGATTGAAGGGTCTACCGCTGTTGCTCATTGTGGGGACTGGATCATCGGCCTGTTAGGTGCGAAGGGGCAAAAGATTGTTGGTGCCGATGACAAATGAAATAAAATAATAAAAGTACATCGGATGGAAGACTTACTGCGTCATCGGGAATGAGGTAATCGGCGTCGATCAAGTGCCGATAGTAGTGCGAAGACTTGGCGAGTAGTTGGCACTTCCATTCTTGCCACCAAGATTTGAACTCATTGGTGATGAAGGAGGTTGGCGACCAGGAGGACAAGTCGAGGTCTGACAAATCGGCATCGGCAGGGAGGCTGATGACTTTGTTCCAATCCAGATTGCTGGAGATTGTCTGTCTGGGTCTTACTACCTTGGAATAGCACAGCTTGATTGATAGTTGGCCAAATGCCAGTTGTCTTGCCGCTGCCGATGGATAGTAAAACTCGTACGACGGCGGAGCATTCTTCCCACATCCAAAGATGTTTACTGGGAGAGCTTGGGGAGTGATGCTGGCCCTCATAATTGCTTGATTTTCGGGCAGGTTCATATCGGCCAAGTTGAACAGCAGTGGAAACTGGTTGTGTTCATTAAGATACGGCCACCAAGCCCGTTCCGATGAGGGGAGTCCATTGTAGAACCTCTGGAAGTAGTAACCGAAGTGATCTACATCGGCATCGGTACCTGGCAGCATTATGACAGCTTCTCCAAAGTTAAGCGGAGGCCGAGTTGCTGATTCATCATCATCGTATCGGTAATCTTCTGATATGTCCCTCGGGAATTGTTGGGCAAACAGATCAAACCCGAGAGCCTTGTGCATATGGGCGTTTAGCCATAGGTTGATAAACCACCAGGGGCCTCCGAAATTGCCGATAGGCTCTCCTAGCAGCAGCTTATTGGATACTTGGTGCAGCAATCGGTAAACTGACCCGAGGAGGTACCTGCCTAAAGGGAGCCTTGTGCCGTTGGCAAGCAGTTCAGCCGCAGGGAGGTGCATGGTGGTCGGGACGATGGTTTTGCCACAGAAGACAAACTTCTCTAACCACATGTTTAAGAAGATGGCATGCTCCCGTTGGCTTACCGATCCGGTTTTCTGGTGTTCTTGAATGTAACCTGTCCAGCCGCCGATACTGCAGGTGTTCACCTTGTGCTCAGCTTTTCTGTTAAACATGTTAAGCGTATCGGCAGAGGTAATATCCAAGCCGGTCAGCATATAGACATCGGCAAGGGTGGGAGTAGCCGGTCCATGCCTGAAGAGGAAAGCATTCATGCTGTCGGACCAGAAATATGAAGCTGCTATCATCAAGTTCTCATTCCTCTCTGCATCGGCAATTGAGAGCCTAATGCATTGATCTAAGCCACGCTCCTGCCAGTATACTTGTTGTGACCTGGCCAACCTCAAATACCAGTTTTTCCATCCTTTGGTGTGCTTAGGCCATGAGCGGAATGTATCCTTCCACAGCCCTAGATCGAAGCTCTCAGATCTAAGCGGAATCCGGTTGGTTTCTGCGTTGATGATGGAGGTGGGGTCTGGATTGCCCATTGGGCCTAAGCAGCTCAGGTTGGAACCAGCGAGAGGGATGATGACTTTGTTGTACAACTCCTAGGGTTCGAAAGAGGGACGAATCAGAAGAAAGAATGGGGATAAAGACTAGGTTTTTGCGGAGAAAAGAACTGTGCAGAAAGGTTGGATTGGATGGGAAATGAATCTTACCTTCGGGATGTCAACTTGGATCGCCATTTGGAGCCGGAAAGGTGCTTGGTTCGTCCTTGGAGTGCGGAGAAGTACTGTTGCTCGAGCCTGTGTTCTTCAGGGCAGCCGGAGGTTGAAGACGAAGGCAAGAAGGTGAAAGTGAAAATGGGCTCGGGTAAAAAGGCAGTGTGGATCCCGGTAACTTTTATAATCCTGTTCAGGGGCATTTTGGGGTTCTGTTCCACACTGTGCAGGAATGTAGAGAGGCCCGCGGTAGATACGCACGGTGATTGAGGTGGTCTGTAACTGTTCATGCTACAATCGAGGGATTTTATTATTAAATTATAGTTCCACATGCGGGGATCGAGGAAACCGTACGTCTATCTCGGGGTAACGGCTACAACAACGGCTACAGCAACGGCTACAGTGGAGAGAATTTCGGCACGTAAAGTTATACGCTCCGAAACTGGGGGGCATGTGTTGACACCTTTTTCGACACGTGTCAAATAGGTTGAAGCTTGGCTGGTTAATGACCGTTCTCCATCGGCATCGGTAACATATGAGCCAATATTGCCGATGAAAGAATGCTACAAAAGGCCAAGTGTGTTGCCGATGGAGGCTGGATGTTGGTGATCTTGCCGATTGCCGATGAGCTGCTATTGCCAATTGTCGATGAAGGGGCCTTGCCAATTGCCGATAAAGGATCGTTGCCGATTGCCGACAGAGAGATGCTGCCGATTGCTGATTGGGAAAATATTACCGATGCCGATGGACGTAATTTAGCACTTGGCGGTAGCGGAGGATTACGAGTGGTCAAAGAAGAAAGGTGCGGATTAAAGGGATCTACCGATGGAAAGTTTCCATCGAGAAGTATAAGGAGGCTGGTGTTCTGTGCCAGTATTATTATAGTAATTTGAGTCCGACTCTTGCGTGAGTCATTTATTTTCCATTAAAATAGGTGTGTTTGTTTAGGAAATAAATATTATTATCCGGCTCCTGCGCGAGTCAGTTTCCTTTAAAGTAGGAGTTTGTTTTAGGAAAAATATGTGTCGTGTCATTGTACAACTCTCCATGCGGGAGTATAAATATGTGCCCGAGGGCTATGGAATAAACAATCAATCCAATTCAAAACAAACCAATTCTACTTTTTATCCTACTTTTACCGCAATTTACCCTTTTATGCATTAGTCATAGCTATCAACGAGTTCTTCAAGCTTTCGACGGGCTGCATCACCTTGATCTCCGTCAAAATCCTTGCTAGTTCCGCGTGGGAGTACCTCTAGGCTTTGGCAATCCAGGCGCATCGCTGTTTGCCTCGTCTAGCTCTGCTCTAGTTATCTGTGATCAATCTGAGCTTTGACGTCTGGGCGCATCGCTGTCGTCTCGTTCAGTTTGTCATAGTTATCATCCTTGTCGATTGATTGGTCAAATCGACTGGCACGCCCTCGACATCGAGCTTTGGGTAATAGCCCGAGGTGTTCACGGATCTGACGCTTTTTGTGTCAACATAATTCTTTACCATTTGTTCTCTCAGTATGTAATTCACCAGAGTGGTGGATGGATAGTGGTGCAAATATACATATGTGTGCTGATGTTTCTCTGTTCTCCACTTACCAGGTCGGGAGGTCTGGCGCCTTGTTGATGAGAAATGGGTCGCGTGCTCATGTTTTTGGTGTTGGTACGGTCATTCTGAAGTTTACTTCGAGAAAGATGGTGCCATTGAAAAGCTTACAACATGTTCCCTCCATCAAGAAAAAACTTGTTAGTGATTCCATGCTATGTCGAGATGGCTACAAAGTGGTTCTTGAGTCAAATAAATGTGTTGTGTCGAAACATGGTTCTTTTGTAGGTAAAGGATATGATTGCGGAGGTCTGTTCCGCTTATCATTGCATGATGTGTGTAATAAGATGGTGAATTATGTTGATATTTCTGATGAGTCGGATTTATGGCATTCACGCTTCTGTCATGCGAGTTTTGGTTGTCTCATGCGGTTAACAAATCTGAATTTAATTCCTAAATTTAACCTGGTCAAAAAGTCTAAGTGTCATATTTGTGTGGAATCAAAACAACCCCGCAAGCCCCACAAGGCTGCTGAGGCGAGGAATTTGGCACCTCTAGAACTTGCTCATTCTGATCTGTGTGAGATGAATGAAATTTTGACTAAAGGCGGTAAAAGATACTTTCTCACTTTTATAGACGACTCTTTGAGATTTTGCTATGTGTATCTATTAAAAACAAAAGATGAAGCGTTCAATTATTTTAAGGCCTATAAAGCTGAAGTTGAGGACCAACTTGAAAGGAAAATAAAATGATTAAGGTCCAATCGAGGTGGAGAATATTTCTCTAATGTGTTCGATGAGTTTTGGGTGGAGCATAATATTGTTCATGAGGGGACACCGCCATTCTCACCACAATCCAATGGGATTGCCGAACGGAAAAACCGCACTCTAACAGACTTGGTGAATGTCATGTTGAGTACAACGGGATTATCCAAGTAATGGTGGGGAGAGGCAATATTGACAGCGTGTTATGTTTTGAACAGAGTTCTAACAAAGAACAAAGAGATCACACCATTCGAGGAATGGGAAAAGAGGAGATTAAATCTCTCATATTTGCGCACTTGGGGATGCTTGGCAAAGGTGAATGTGCCAATCAACAAGAAGCGTAAACTCGGGCCCAAAACTGTTGATTGCATTTTTCTTGGTTATTCCTTTCACAGCACTGGATATAGGTTCTTACTTCTTAATTATAAAATTCGATGTGCCTGATATGTATGTTGATACTTTCATGGAATCAATAGATGCTACATTTTTTGAGAATGAGTTTCCCATGAAAAATACACATAGTGAAATAAGTCATGAGACTACAATTCCCCATGAGCAAGAACTGTCTATTTCTATAGATCATGCTGATGATTCTCATGTGCACATCCCTGAGGAGGATGACACTATAGTCACTCGAAAGAGCAAGAGACCGAGGGTTGTAAAATCCTTTGGTAATGACTTTATAGTGTACCTTGTGGAAGATAATCCAACCACCATTAGAGAGGCATATTCATCTCCTGATGCTGACTTATGGAAGGAAGCAGTACGGAGTGAAATGGATTCTATTATGTCTAATGGAACATGGGAGGTCGTTGACCGTCCATATGGTTGTCAACCCATAGGCTGCAAATGGATCTTTAAGAAAAAGCTTAGGCCTGATGGTACTATTGAGAGGTACAAGGCAAGGCTTGTGGCCAAAGGATATAGCCAGAAAGAGGGTGAAGATTTCTTTGACACCTATTCACCAGTGGCTCGATTGACCGTTTTGTTGTGGTTAGATCTTACCACAATGAAAGACTAGGGAGAATATCCTTCAGACCAGTCTTCCTCATTCTTTGGTGGCAGAAAGAAGAAGAAGGAAGACACCAGCAAGAAAAAAAAAGATACTCAATTCCACCTACAGGAACGTTGGCCGTCCGTTGGGCATCTGTTCTCAGGTTTGCTACTATTGCTGGTGCCGAGTATTTGCCTATGCGGTCATCTATACGAAGCGTCAAAAAGGTTTGGTTTTGAGATTTGAAGCTTTTCACGGCGTGGGTATATTTTAGACGAAAATCAGTTTATGAATATTGTAATCCAGAGTGCTTGTAATATGTTGATGTACCTAGCTATTATATAATATAATTCTTCTTTCTTCGTAAAAAAAGAGTGAATCTCACGTCGCACAAAACTGTCAATTCAAGGCATAGTCCGTTGTTCAGTTGTGACTGAGTGAAACTCTTGTTCTAGGTGGATGTTCAACTTAACAGTCTCCATCGAAAAACTGGTATATCAAAGAATTGTGATTCTAGAATTACACGGTTACAAACCCTAGAGCTTGGTGGGGATTGTTGGATTTATTTATGGGCTAGCCCCATTTATTTATTTAATAAATCAATAAGATTTATGTGTATGTAATTGTATATATTATTATTTATACCGGATTGTAAGGCCAAGGGACATTGACTCAACTTAAAAAGGTGGGATTTAATCCATCTTAATTGAGATGTTGATAAGGCAGACAATGAGCATGCATGTCATGGTAATTAATTTTTTAATTGCCACTAATGGGAGGAGTTACCGGAGTTTTGTCTAATCTCTTGAGTTTTGTCTAATCTCTTGCATGCATGCATGCATGCACGAGTAATACTCCCTCTCGCGCACACACATGCCCTCCTGCGCATCCATCCTTTTGTTTCCCACGCGCAGGAGCTTTTGCTGCCCTTTGGCCTCTTCTGCAGGAGATATAATCCACCCGGTTACAATTTGAGTCGGTTCCGAACAGAACACAAATTTCAGACACAGTTCCACAACTAGTTGTATTCACATCTCGTGAACTCTGCGCGCACAGAGAAGCGAGAGGGCAGATGCCTCCGGAGCCCTTGTCGTTCGAGACCTTACACGGGGATCGGCAATTAAGTTTTTGGGGAGCGTCTTCGCGACTGCCCAACGTCGCCGCCGTTTGTCGTCGTCTTCGCCGTCCGTTGTCTTCTTCCTGGAGGAGACGCTCCCGCTGCTGCCGTCTTCGTCTTCTTCGTGGAGGTTGCTGCCGCCGTCGTCGTCTTCTTCCCGGAGCCGCTGCCGCCGATTGTCTTCTTCCCGGAGGTGCCGCCGCCGCCGTCTTCCTCCCGGTGATCGTCGTCGTCGTCTTCTTCCCGGTGGACAGTACACCTTCGTCCCCTACGTCATGACCATCGAGGTTGGTCAAGGTTCTGGATCCTCGGACGCTGCGGAAATGGGCGGGTATGTTCATCTCATCATGTCTCTGTTTTCCGTCATACAGTTTTGATATGTTTCAGTAGTTCATCCATGTTGTTTCATATGCTTCTGTGTATCTGTTTTTCAGTAGTTCTGTTTCGTCGTTTCATATGCAGTCCAGTAATGGTTGTTGTCATGATATATATACTATGCTTGTATGTGATGTTACATATATCAGGTTTATATGCTTTTGACATCTACATGTTTCATGCTGCTATGAATATGTTTGATGTCATGATCTCAATTATATATAATCTTTTATTTGTCATTATCATTATATTAATTTACAGAATTAAAATGACATGGAGATTGCCTAATATTCTAACACCTCTACCCCCTCCTTCTCCTAGCCTGTTCGCTTGGATTCCACTCGTTTAATTTACTTTCCTTGTGCGGCATCAAGCGACTTGGTGCCCGGCGATGGAATTGGAGCTGGCGAGAGAGGGCAAAGCCATGGGTACGGTGGTTGCAGCATTGCCAGACTACATGCTCACGAATTGAACTGCATCCATACGCAGACCAACGAGCACTGCTCCGGGCAAATTAAAGCCATGAATATTCAGCACCATAGACTCGATGTATTCCAGCTCAGCGACTCCTCCAGGAAGATGTCCACCTTGGCACATGAGCACTCGCGTTGGAAGATAGCATTGAAAGAAATCCGGCTTGTTGGTGCACATGCACCAGAGTTGTATTCCTCCTGACGACGTGCGGCGATGATGCCGCGATAGGTGGCCACCAAAGGGATCCGGAAGATGCGTGGTATTGTGGTAATGTGATGGGCACGGGTTGAGCCTGAATGGGCTAGGCATGCTCATGCGGGTCCAAGAAAAAATATTTAGAGGCCCTTTGAATTTTTTTTCATCTTAGAGGAACTAAAATCTACTTAATGAATTAGGCTATTTTGTTTGAAAATATGATATTCTACAACTATATTTTCTCATTTGTTTGGCTATCTCAAATCTATAGGATGGGAGATAAAATTTGATTATATGATAACCATGCTATGTTTCTACTTCCTCTATCCCAAATTATAAGACATTTGACTTGTTTTCATCTCACGTAAGACCACTCGCTTTATTTAAAAAATTATGCAAAATATCACTTCTTTTGTCGTGGACTGTTTTATTAATAAAAGTTATTTGAGAATGAATTAAATTTGACAAATTTTGCACAAAATTTTTATCAAGACAAGTGGTCAAACTTGGGTTAAAAAAATCAAATGACTTATAATTTGAGATGAAGGAAATACTCTATAACTATAATTTTCTCCATTGTATGGCTAATAATAATATCCAAATATATTACATATACAACTATATTAGCTTATCTATGCCTAAATTATTAGAATAAATTTAATTTCAGGGATTGAAACAGGCCTTAGAGCATCTCCAAGAGTTTGTCAAATTCACTTGGCACCTATTTATTTTTGGTAAAACGTAAAAAATTGTCCTCTAACAGTTTGAGTGTTTGACATCAACCTCGTAATTTTAGAAATTTGACAATTTTCTCTCGCTCTACGCGCATATATGCCCACGCGAAGAGGTTTGCCATCCTGCCCCGCTCAGCGCGCCGGTCTTCCTGCGGTGCGCATGCAAGCAATGGACAGTACTGCTGCTGTGCGGACTTTGACTTGACGCGACACGCGGTACCTGCCTTGCATTGAAAGAACAGTGACTTTTATTGTGTAGGTGCATGTTCATCTTCTTATTTTCTTTGCAATTGTTTCTAGTGATCTGCTAGCTAAAAAATATACATAAATTACACAAAATACTATCTATCGTCAAGAATATGTCAATGGTTTTTTTTTACATTTTTCACCATCCATGAGTTATAAGAAAAATATACAAGTTAACATCTATCAGCATATAGAAGAAAGAAGATCATATGTTGATTGTCTTGTCATTTGCATCTCTGCTCTCAACAATAAGTTGCATATTGAAAGGATCAAGATGCCCAAGAGGGGGGTGAATTGGGCTTGTTTTAAATTTCTAAAACAAATATGAAAACATATCAAAAGCCAATCACCCCCTAGTGCCTACGATACGTGTGTCCTAGCTAGAAAGCAGTAGCAGTTCAAAGGAATTAAAAGCAACCTAAGCAATTCTAGTAGATAATATAAAAACAAGACGGAAAGTAATGCGGAAATGTAAAGAGCTAGGGAAAAGAAATTCTCAGTGACGCAGTGATTTTTTCCCGAGGTATCGAGGTGTTGACACACCCCCCTAGTCCTCGTTGGAGCACCTCGCAAGGTATCGCTCCCCCTCTACCCGCGCAAGGGTAGAGTGCTCTCTACGGGCTGATTCTTCGCCACTCCGGCTCGGTGAATCGCCCACAACCGATCACAAGAGCTTGGAGAAGCGCCGCCAACAATCTCCCGGCGGTCACTTCCTCCGAACACCACCAAACCGTCTAGGTGCTGTCGAACACCAAGAGTAACAAGCACAAGACCTTCACTTGACCCACTCAAGGCTAGGAAGGTGGATGGATGCACACAAGTCACTCCTAATCACTCTAGGAGGGAAGAACAAGATGAACTCTCTCTAATCTCTCTCTCACTAGCCTCTTGACTCTCCAAAGGATTACTCAAGGTGTCACCAGCTGAAACAATGGCCAAGAGACCCTCTATGGACCAAGGGGGCAACTATAAATAGTCCCCACCTCCAAAACTAGCCATTTTTTACCTTTTCTTCTCTCTGTGAAGCCACCGGACTAGTTCGAAGCTCATACCACCGGACCATGCACACTGGTCCGGAGCTCACTCTGTATTCAAACTCAGGCACCGTCGGACTACTCTGCTTGGTCCGACGCACTGGTCCGGAGCCTCGGTGCTCTCGGAGTGAAAAACTTTCTCTCTTTTACGAACCACTGGACCACTCTCCTTGGTCCGGTGCCCTGGTCCGACGCTCTGGTCCGGAGCCAGGGGGCTCTCTGCATGGACCCAACCTCCTATCAAGAGGCGTCGGACTAGCCGTCGGACTAACCGTCAGACTAGTCCGAAGCCTTCTCTGTCTCTGAACCAAGCCACCAGACCACTCTCCTATGGTCCGACGCTTTCCAGACAGGTGGTCCGGAGCTCCTCGAGCCGAGATTCTGCCTAAGTCAGGGACCGTTGGACCACTCTCCTTGGTCCGACGCCCACTTAGCAGAGTGGTCCGGAGCCTCTTTCTCCCCCTATTACAACTGTTTTCGCTGAGATTTCTCAAGGGATTTTGCTCCTACCATTTCTAGGGTTTATCAAGGGCTGAAAGCAAGGTCTCTAGGACTAGTTATGACAAGTGTGCATATATCCACTTTCCTAAACTCTCCTAGGTCAAGCTACTAATCTCATACCCCCCTTTATAGTACGGTCAAAGGAAAAACAAAAGCCCTAGCTATACTTAGTGCCCTTCTCAACCTTACGGCACTAAGTGATGGAATACGAGGTTGCTACGCTAGCCGGAAAACAAAACTTTTCAACCTCATAAACCAGGATCTACTGCTAGTTACAGGTTACGGGATTACCACTAGACGCGCAGGTGCAGCGGAAGACGACTTGATGTAGTCATGCGCGTCGCAGCAGGCAGTGCAGTTGCGTGGTCGTCCGTCTCAACGTCCCCTTCGCGCGGTTCGTCCTTGTGCTCCAGATGCAGCACCTCCGAGGAATCCCACACGTGCAGGGAGGAAGCGTTGCGCCTCCGGACTGCTAGGTCCGCGAGGAGCAAAAGGCACGAGCGTGGGGAGGCGACGGCGGCTGCCAAAAGGCGTGGATCGATTTCGCCTTGCGCCCACCCCTTGCTTATATAGGCGTCCTGACGAGCTCCCACAGTGGAGGCCCATTAGAAACCCTAAACCTAGTCTAATTCGGGTCCAACCCGAATTAGGCTTCCAGCCCCTTAAGCGTGCGACCCTATGGGCTCACGCATACATAGACATGGCCTAAGTACTCTTACTCGACCAATAGTTGATAGCGGCCTCTAGCAAGGCGTGTCAACTCCTATGCATACGCTATGATCATATCAGACGAACCACTATGACCATGTACAAGTTATTCCCTTCGCCACTCGATATATGGTTCAACTCGTGGGTTAACACTTAACCCAAGCACGGCCATGCATTTGTTGATCCAATCACATGAGTGATCCAGTGATATCTCTCTCACGAAGAGAGGGGCAAATTCCATCTTGATTGTCTATGTCTCATAGCATGTTTCCCGACCACCCAAGGACCACCTTTATAACTACCCAATAACGGAGTAGCGTTTGATAGTCTCTAAGTAGATCGTTTCACATCTTGAGTACATACCACAATCTCAGATCTAAGGACATAACATACATGACATGAATAGAGACTTTCTCTTGTTGGGTCAGTCCAGCCTACATGTCTCACATGTGCCCACATTATTAGTTTGACATCTCCATGTGTATGACTTGTGAAACATAGCCATCAACTAATACATGTGCTGGTCTAATATTCAAGTGTGTTCTTACAAGAATGCCGACCAGGGACAACTTTTAGAATAACCATTCAGGTAATTGAGTTCCACAAACAATTCACATAATTGTCAATCAATACTAGTTGTCTACAATGGATATTCTCGGAACACTTTATTAATCATGGATACAATCGGAATATAATCATCTACATGATTAGCTCTAGGGCATATTCCCAACACTAAGAACTAGCCTATTCTTCAACTTGTATCATCATCCTTTGCAACCGAAACGATTTCCATCTTGGGGGCATGAATGTCCATTAAGCCCATTCAAAATGCATCACTAATGACCTAACATTGACAACTTTGCCTCTGCAAAACACACGTTAGTCATAGTGACCTAGTATTGTCGTTAATCGCCTAAACACAAGGGTCCATGATTCTTCAATCTCCCCCTTTTAGGTGATTGATGACAATACAAGCTTGAGTAGAGAAAAATGAGTGAATTTTGATGAGAGAAAACATGACTTGACATGAGATAGGCATGGGTTAGTGATAAGAAAGATAAGTACATGCCTAACCATTCAAGCCATGACAAGCATAATAGATATGAATGGAGCATAGTACTTGATTTCAGAAAGGATATGCTATAGCCAAAAGATCAGAGATTAGAGCGGAAGCAAAATAGCATAACCAAGTGACATGATATATAGAGATGAAAGTCCACACATCTCACACAACCATCAAGTCTCAACCATCACACATATCATACAATGCATAAAGACGGTAAACATGATGCATGATGCAATAGAGTTTATACACATCAAAAGAACGAGTCCTACTAGCTCCCCCTGAAGCTAGCCCATCTACTCGACTCTCCCTCTCCCCCTTTGGCGTCAAAGCACCAAAACTAGGAGTCTGGAGGCGGAGTGGAAGCAGCCGTGGAGCGGTCGAGCACCCTGAAAGCTGCCAGATATGTCTCATCATCTGAGTCCTCCCCCTGAGTATCTGTCTCTGGTAGTGAAGCGGTCTGGGGGTCGGTAGCTAACAGGCCTGCTGCGGTCGAAGACTCTAGAGCAGTAGCTGGAGAAGTAGTAGGATCAGTAACCGGTGCCAGGGTCTCTGCGGGAGCCTCAGGAGCGGCGGTGTCCGGTGGTGCCTCATGCACTGACTCGTTTGGAGTCTGAAGAACCGGAGACTGCGGAGGCTATACTGGAGTAGAAGTGACCACTGTGGCATCGGTAGCAACTGCAGCTGTAGGTGGGGTAGATACGGCTGGAGCCCGACTGTCGTGTGTAGCCTCCGAGGAAGCTACTGAGGAACGGTGCTGATCGGCTGTCGATGCAACTAGCTCGGCCTCAACCTCTGCTGCTATCTGAGGACCAGTGGGGGACGGCTACCCGGTAATGTCGCTGAACGACGCAGATAGATCTCGAGCAGTAGCACCCATCATAGCAGTGAGCGGAGTGAAACCAGTAGTGAGAGGGGTGAACTGCTGAGTCGGGCCGAAGGTGTCCAACCACTGAGTCATCTGAGTCGCCGGAGACTGGAACGGGGTGGTCAATCCGGCACCCTGAAGTCCACTGGACTGTACGGCTGGGGTGGGAGTGACTGTCTGACCGGCGGAGCTCGTAGGGGCCACTGAGGGTCCAACTGAGAACTGTGGGCCTCCTATCTGCCCAACTGACTGAAAGGGCTGTGAGGTGCTCATCATTTGTATCTGAGGAGCAGCTGGAAACTCAAGAGGAGGAGCGCCTGTCCACTTCATCATATGGGCCATAAAGGCCATGTTCTGCTGCTGCAGCTGCTGAGACTGTAACTGAAGGCGCCGTGACTCTAGCTGCATAGCTAGCATCTGTCGCTGCATCTCGAAGTGGCGCTCCTCAGACTGTCACTGCATCTCATCCTGTCGTTGCTATACCTGTGTAACTGCAATGACCAAGGAACTCTACTGCTCATTCATTCTGTCAAGGAGCTTCAGCATCATGGTCTCGGTGGCAGAGGCAGAGCCGCCAGCCTCAGTGTCGTGAGCCCGTGGGGGCATCTGTGGAACTGGCTGGAAATCTGCATCTGAGCTATCTGAAGTGTCCTCAGGAGTCACATCAGCTCCAGTATCTAGTCCATGGAGCTCCTGCTGCTCAACACTGCGTATAGCCTCATCCTGAGCATCAACCTCAGCTCTGTCAGTTGGAGCTGTCCTTTTCTGATAAGACGGAGGACCCGGTTGCCAAACCGGCTGTCAAACGAACCAAGAACTCTGTAGGCTAGGAAAGAAGTCGGCGACTGGTCTAGCAGGGCGCGGAGTCCAGGGTTCGCTCCCTCAAGCTCAATAGCAATGATCGATGATATCCAATGAGCATAAGGAAACTGACGACGGGCCCTCATACCATCTGCTATCACGTCCTCTATCTCTGACACAAGAAAGTCTGCAACGTCGAACGGTGTCTGAGATACCAGGGCCTGAAGGAGAAGCTGTTGCATGTTTGTCAGTCCTTCCTTGTAACCTGTGCAAGGAAGCAAAGTACGACGGAGGACCTCGTTCAACCTGTGAACGGTGGGTCTGAGCTCTGTTGGGCTACGTCTGGAGCCCTCTGAGAAAGTTGGCTTGAAGAGAGGAGCCACCTCCTGAACTGACAGTGTACGGCCACCTCGAGCTCTGCGAGGCACTGAAGCTCCTCTGTAGCACTCATAGTGTAAATCAAGCTCACCACCCTGCTGACGGAGGCGAAAGATCTCTCTGAGTCTGGTCAAGTATAGCCTGTATCGCTCGCCTCTGAAAGTGTACTGCACAAACTTGTGCTCTGGATCCACCCACACTGAGGCGTAGAACTCTCTGACCCATCTCTCTATGTAGTTACCGGAACGCCCAAGTAAATCGGCGAGTCCCGGTAGGTAAGTAAGGAACGGTCTGATCTCCTCACCAGCTAGCTCAACTATGCTCTCTAAAGAGCAAACCCTGTGCGGTCAAATCTGAATGCTGGTCAGCTGAGCTGCTCTATAGAAATCCTCCATGAGAGGTGTGTGCCAACCGGGTGAGGCTCGGGGGTCACGCTGATCTGGGCACCACTTCTCTAAAGCGACAAACCGTAGCTTCTTCACCTGCTTTGCTGTAAGATTCCTCAGATCGAGGTGAACTGAAGCTGAAGCTGCTGTCGGTGCTGCTGACTGCGGTGACTGAGCTGACTGGGAACGAGTAGAACGCCCCCAGGAACTAGGTGCCAACAGAGTCCCAAGAGCTTCAGTGACAAGCTCTGGCTCCTCTGGAGTAGCCTCGGTATGTGACCCATTTGGAGGAGTAGAAGGAGGATCCCGCGGAGGGGTGCCAAGTCTCACTATGCCTCGGCGACCGCCTCGCTTTGCGCGGTCTGCTGCATCGGCCACTGCTTCGGCTTTCTCAGCCTCTGTGAGCTTGCGCTTCTTTTTCTTTGCCTTTTCAGCCACTGGCTTCTTACCCTTATCGCTGGAAGGACGTGGAGGAGGCGGAGTATCATCACCTGACCCAGCTACGCGAGCACGAGTACTGCGAGTCATACTGAAGCAATCAAAGAAACACTGCCCACTGACAACTATCAAACACAAGTGCCACTGCCAACTGGAAGAACCACTGATTCTCTGTCACAAGATCCACTGAAAGCTGCAAGTATCAACTGTCAACTGATCAAACCAAGTACAACTGACAAAGGGGCCTCCAAGCCACTGGACTGAACCTCTGAGGCTTTGCCTCAATCCTTACTCGCGAGCTTTGCCCCGAGTTTAAACTGCCACTGACTGCTGCTGGATAGAATAGACAAGGTATACATAAGCATATATAAAATCTAGAGATAAGAATCCGTATAGAAGCAAGCATTTAGATAAGTAATAGAATGAAATGGTGACATTATACCTGAGATAAGAAGGCGTATCTAATCAGAGCAATTTCAGTACCAAACCACGCTCGAAAAGATGTATTACCAACTGAAGAATTGCAATTGACAATTGGAATTAGTGAATTGAGTTGAATATGAATTTTCAAGGAATAATCCTAGGATACGACTCTATCTACGACTTGACAAAACACGACGTCAAAGATGAAACCATACCCTAGAATCGAAGAGTGAAGACGTCGACGACGTAACGAGTTCGGTCGCGGACGAAGACGTCGAAGACGATGAATTGAATTCGTAAGGGTCGAAAACGTCGACGGTCCAACCCTAGGGTTAGGTTTAACCCAAAAAGGGGGGAGAGCTCCTCTGCTGTGGCAATGAGGAAGGGTGGAGCCCTAGGTGAGCAAGAGCGTGGCAGGGAGCTTGGACGCCGGCGAGGTGGGCCCCTCGACGGCGAGGTCGGTGGGCGCGGTGGACGGCAACGGCGATGGGCGGCCCTACTGCGGTGGGGCGCAGCAGCTGCGTGGGGATCGAGGTGGAGAGCAAAGGGAGGAGCAGCGGTGGAGTGGCGGCGGAGAGGAGCTCGCCGGCGGCAATGGCGCAGTGAAGGAGCGGCGGCGGAGCTGTGGCGGTGCGCGGCTCGGCGGCGTACGGACGAAGACTGAAAAAGCGCGGCCAAAACAGAGCCGCTCGCGGGGGGGTATCCGCGAAAATTCGAAGCATCGGACCACTCCGCTTAGTCCAGAGCCTGGTCCGACGGGTAGTCCGATGGTACCAGAGAGGGAAAAACAGTGAGCACCAGACCACCGGACCAGGGCGTCGGACGACTCACCGGACTGGTCCGACGGTGCACCGGACTGGTCCGACGGTGCACAGATAGAAATGACAGAGGCACCGGACAACTTGTCATTGGTCCGGTGGAGCGTCGGACACTGGTCCGACGGATTTTGTGGTTTGAAAAGATTTATGCAGTGAGGGACAGGGCGTCGGACCACTGCGTCGGACCATTGTAGAGTGGTCCGGAGGGTGGTCCGGTGCTTAATTTTGCTCTGAATTTTCCTATTTTTCTCTCCAATCTTTTCTCTTAGCCAAGTACCAACACAAAAGAACAAAGAGGAACACTTGTTTGACTTAGCATAAGAACCATCTCTCAAACCCTCAATTTTAGAAGTAGTTTGCCATAGGCTAGGATTAGTTTTCATAAGAAAATAGTTCAATAAAGCTCCAAGGGTCACCATAGGGGCACAAGAGGGGTATTAGCTGAAGCTAGAGCGTTGAATTGCTCCCCCTAGTGTTGAATCTAATAATGACCAAAAAACTTAACCGAAAAGAAACGAATGAGCAACACTCATGCATATGCAATGCAAAACGGAATTTGAATCTAGGTTGCTTGCAAGTTTAAACCGCGGTTAAGCTTTGTCACACGCTTTGAGGGCGGTTATCTTAACCGCGTTAGCCAAGCCTATGTGCATTACCAAATTAAACAAGTTATATTACATATGAATGCATGATTCACACAAGCTCATCTTTTAGTGAAGTTAGAGTGATCAAGCACATTCAACTCGCTTCTCAACCTACAAAAGGTTGTTTCATCGAGTGGTTTAGTGAAGATATCCGCCAATTGATCTTCGCTCTTAACTCCAACTAGTGTGATGTCTTTCCTAGCCACATGATCTCTAAGAAAGTGATGGCGAATATCAATGTGCTTGGTGCGAGAGTGTTGAACTGGGTTGTTAGCAAGCTTTACGGCGCTTTCATTATCACACAAAAGTGGAACTTCTTTTAAAGACACGCCGTAATCAAAGAGTGTTTGGGTCATGTATAAGATTTGTGCACAACTTGCTCCCATGGCAATGTATTCCGCCTCGGCGGTTGACAATGCCACACTGTTTTGCTTCTTTGAGGACCAAGAAACAAGTGATCTTCCTAGCATGTGGCACCCGCCGGAGGTACTCTTCCTATGAACCTTACACCCGGCATAATCCGAATAGGAATAGCCAACTAGTTGGAAGGGAGCTCCTTTGGGATACCAAAGACCCATGCTAGGGGTGTGCCTTATATACCTAAGGATTCTTTTAACCGCACAAAGATGCGACTCCTTAGGGTTTGCTTGAAACCTAGCACACATGCACACACTAAACATGATATCCGGCCTAGATGCGGTGAGGTAAAGTAAACTACCGATCATAGAGCGATAAAGAGTTTGGTCAATCGGTTTTCCTCCCTCATCGAGATCGAGATGCCCATTAGTTGGCATTGGGGTCTTGATTGGCTTGCAATCCTCCATCTTGAACTTCTTAAGTAGATCATAAGTGTATTTTTCTTGAGAGATGAAGGTCCCTTCTCTCATTTGCTTCACTTGAAAGCCGAGGAAGAAGGTTAGCTCGCCAATCATTGACATCTCGAACTCCTTGGACATCAAGTCCCCAAACTCCTTGCAATGGTCTTGGTTCGTTGACCCAAATATAATATCATCGACATATACTTGGCAAACAAAGATCTCTCCATTAAGCTTCTTGGTGAATAGTGTAGTGTCGACGATCCCGATCTTGAAGCCCTTCTTGATTAGGAAGTCCCTTAGCCTCTCATACCAAGCTCTTGGAGCTTGCTTCAATCCATAGAGTGCCTTGGACAACCTATACACATGATTAGGCAAGTTTGGGTCTTCAAACCCGGGAGGTTGTGAGACATAGACAAGTTCATTAATGAAACCATTTAAGAAAGCGCTCTTCACATCCATTTGAAAAAGTTTCATTTTGTGATGTGAAGCATACGCCAAAAGGATACGAATGGCTTCAAGTCTTGCAACCGGTGCAAAGGTCTCTCCAAAATCGAGTCCTTCTACTTGAGAGAACCCCTTTGCCACCAATCTTGCTTTGTTCCTCACAACCACACCTTGATCATCTTGCTTGTTCCTAACACCCACTTGGTGCCAATGATTCTTGCATCCTTTGGCTTCTCTTCAAGTGTCCACACTTGGTTTTGGGTGAAGTTGTTGAGTTCTTCATGCATTGCATTCACCCAATCCGGATCCGCAAGTGCTTCTTCTACACTAGTAGGCTCAACAAAGGAAACAAACGAGTGATGTTCAACATAAGATGCAAGTCTAGAGCGAGTCATTACTCCCTTTGATGGACTTCCTATGATTTGATCATGGGGGTGAGCTTGAAGGATAGATGTTGATCTTCTATTTTTCTCTTGAGGAGGAGGATGCGGTGCTTCAACATTGCTTGCTTCGGCCTCGGCTTGATCTTGAGGAATGTGAGTGTCTTCTTGAGCTTCTCTCACTTGATCTCCTTCATCAACTTGAGGCGTGTGGGGTGGAGAAGGATCTTGATTTGCTTCATCTTCAACTTCTTCCACCTCTTGCGGGTTGATAGCACCAATTGGCATATTCTTCATTGCCTCCCTCAAGGGTTCATCACCTACATCAATATCCTCAAGCGCTCCTTGGGAGCCATTAGTTTCATCAAACTCCAAGTCATACGTTTCTTCAACTAAGCCGGTGGCTTTGTTAAATACATGGTATGCCTTGGATTTAAGTGAATAACCAACAAGGAAACCAATGTCACACCGTCGTTGGAATTTACCCAAGTGTTGGCCCTTCTTGTAGATGTACACCTTGCAACCAAACACCCGGAAGAATGAAATATCCATCTTCTTCCCATTGACAAGCTCATAGGGGGTCTTCTTTAAAAGCCTTTGGACGAAGAGACGGTTTGCCGCATAGCAAGTGGTATTGATTGCCTCCGCCCAAAACTTCTCCGGAGTGTTGTACTCATCAAGCATAGACCTTGCTAGAGTTATGAGTGTCCGGTTCTTCCTCTCTACGACACCATTTTGTTGTGGAGTATATGTGGCGGACACCTCATGCTTGATCCCAACTTCATCACAATAATCTTCAATCTTTGTGTTCACAAATTCGGTGCCATTGTCACTTCTAATCTTCTTGATCTTCACATCAAATTCATTTTGAGCTCTTGTAGCAAACTTCTTGAAGATGCCTTGTGTCTCTCCCTTATCTTGAAGAAAGAACACCCAAGTGTACCGAGAGTAGTCATCCACTACCACCAAGCAATAGAGATTTCCTCCAAGACTAGCATAGGTGGTAGGGCCAAATAGATCCATGTGTAGCAACTCTAGTACTCTTGAGGTTGACATGAAAGCTTTGGTTGGATGAGTGTTTGCCACTTGCTTGCCGGCTTGACATGTACTGCAAAGTTTGTCCTTCTCAAACACCACATCCTTGATTCCTCTAATCATTTCCTTCTTGACTAGCTTCTTCAAGGTTGACATGCCCACATGAGCTAATCTTCTATGCCATAGCCAACCCAAAGAATTCTTGGAGAATAGACAAGCTTGCAAGTTTGCTTCATTTGAAGTGAAGTCCACTAAGTAGAGGTTGTTGTGCCGGAACCCTTTGAATATCATCGATGAATCTTCAATCTTGGTCACAATCACCTCATTTGGAGTGAAGAGACAATGAAACCCGAGATCACAAAGTTGACCAACCGATAGCAAGTTGAAGCTCAATGATTGTACTAGCAAGACTTTTGAGATTGATTGATCTTGGGAGATAGCCACTTTGCCTAAGCCTTGAACTTTTCCCTTTGAATTATCCCCAAAAGTGATCTTGTCTTGATTTGCACAATCCTCATCAAGTGTGGTGAACATCCGGGGGTCGCCGGTCATGTGTTGAGTGCAACCACTATCAATTACCCAATGGCTCCCACCGGTCTTGTAGTTCACCTACACACAAGCAACTTGGAGTTAAGCTTGTTGTTTGGGAACCCCCTTAGTGCGGGGCCCCATTGCCTTGTCAACCAACTCCTTAGCAACCCAAAGAACCCTAGGCTTGTTCTTCATTGGTGGTCCAAGAAACACCACAAGTGGTCTACCCTTGGAATCTTTGTTGATGACATAGTGAGCATCATGAGCAAATGGCCTAGTGTGCTTGGGCCAGGTCTTGGGAAGTGGAGTCTTGCATTGAAATGATAGATGACCAATTTGTCCACATCCAAAACACCTCTTAGGCTTGGGCTTTGGCTTCTCTTGATTGTAGCCATTGTACTTGTTCTTGTAGTAGTTCTTGGCTTCAATCTTGACCTTGGCCTTTATCACTTGGTTCTCCTTGTACCCAATACCGGTCTTGTCATTTTTGATGATGGTGCTCATTAGAAGCTCACTTTGGAGATTATGGCCCTTGGTGAACTTTTCAAGGCCACTTGTAAGCTTGGTCTTGTCATTCTTGAGCTTGGCAATTTCTTCTCGAAGAGAGTTGATCAAAGTGATAGCATCTTTGTCTTCTTCTTGAGCCGGCTTGATGGTGAAGGGCTTGTTTGCCTTGAGGTTGATTAGCTCTTCCTTGAGCTTTGAGTTCTCTTCACTCATCTTCACATAATCATCATACTTGTCGGCTTCTACAACTCTCTTGCCCTTGCACTTAGCACTTTGCTCAAGAGCCACATCATCAAGCTCGATATCACAAGAGGTAGCACTTGCACACTTAGCACACGGGTTAGTAGCAACATGTGTAAGATCTTGAGTAAGTAATTCATTTGCTACCACTAGTGTACCATGATCATTTTTCACTTGATTGTAGTCATCTTTTAGCAAGTTAAACCTTGTGAGGAGCTCTTGGGATGACCTCTCAAGCTTATCATGTTTCTCATTAGCTTGCTTAAGAGAGGCTTTGAGCTCCCTAGTGCTAGATGTGAGAGAGTTAATCTCAAGCTTCAAATCATCATTAGCACTAGACAAGTTGTCAAGCTTATCATGCAAGTTTTCTTTGATTTCAAGAAGTTTGTCATTTTTACTCTTGTACTTCCTTATGATGCTAGCATACTTGTTGCAAATTTTAATTAGCTCATCATAGGAAGGTGCTTCTTCATCATCACTATCATCACTAGAGAGGTCATCACCATCATCCTCTTTTTGTACCTTCTTGTCACCTTTAGCCATAAGGCATAGGTGTGTAGAGGATGAGCCCGGCGATGAAGGAGGAGGTGGCGGTGGAGTCGAAGAACCAATCACCAAAGCGACCACTTTCTCTTCTTCACTCTCATCATCGGAGGAGTCACTTGAATCATCAATATCGGTGAGCCAATCACCCACAATGTAAGCCTTGCCATTCTTCTTCTTCTTGTGGAAGTTGAAATTCTTCTTCTTCTTGTATGGCTTGTCTTGCTTCTTGTCATCATCACTTGAGTCATCATTGCCGCCCTTGTTCTTCTTGAAGTTCTTGAACTTGTCTTTCTTCTCTTCGGGACATGCATGGGCTAGATGACCAAGGGTGCCGCAATTGTAGCACTTCATTTGGGAGATTGGCTTTCTTGAAGATCTTGTGAAGAATTTCTTCTTCTTTGAGTCAAACTTGAATCCGTTCTTGTTTAGCCTCTTCAACATCTTGGCGGTCTTCTTCACCATGAGAGAGATGTTGTCTTCATCATCATCATCACTTGTACTCTCAACGATATATTGAATCTTGCACTTCTCCTTGGAAGATGCCTTGAGAGCCAAGTCCTTCTTCTCCTCCTTCTCTTTCTTCTTGGAGGATGATGAAGTTCCATCATTGATCTTCATATACATCTCATGAGCATTGATCTTGCCCAACACTTGCATTGGTATAGTTGCGGAGAGATCGCCTTGATGAAGAACCGTGACGATGTGGCTATACTTGTCTATTGGAAGAACACAAAGTATCTTGCGCACCACATCGGCCGGTGTCATTTGAGAGAGCCCAAGGCCATTCAAATCCTCTACAAGCACATTCAAGCGAGAATACATTTCATTAGCATTTTCATAAGATAGCATAGTGAAAGCATTTAACTTAGCAATGATTAGGTGATAACGCTCTTCTCTTTCACATTTAGTGCCCTCGTGAAGAGCACAAATGTTTGTCCAAATCTCATGCGCAGTTTTGCAATTCCGCACATGGTTGAACACATCCTTGCAAATGCCACAGAAAAGAATGTTCTTTGCCTTAGCATTGTTCTTCTCAAAGTATGGGTCATCGGCGAACACCGATCCACCTTGGGTGGCGGCTTTGTGAACGCCGACATCCACGGCCTCAAGGTAGGCCTCCATCCGCACTTTCCAATACGGAAAGTCATCCCCATCGAACATGGGTGGCGGTCCATCCCCATGGGACATCTTGCTCTAGGCGGTAAAGCCTAATTTAGAGCAACAAGGCTCTGATACCAATTGAAAGGATCAAGATGCCCAAGAGGGGGGTGTTAGGAATATGCCCTAGAGCTAATCATGTAGATGATTATATTCCGATTGTATCCATGATTAGTAAAGTGTTCTTTGAATATCCATTATAGACAAATAGTATTGATTGACGATTATGTGAATTGTTTGTGGAACTCAATTACTTGAATGGTTATTCTAAAAGTTGTCCCTGGTCGGCATTCTTGTAAGAGCACACTTGAATATTAGACCAGCACATGTATTAGTTGATGGCTATGTTTCACAAGTCATAGACATGGAGATGTCAAACTAATAATGTGGGCACATGTGAGACATATAGGCTGGACTGACCCAACAAGAGAAAGTCTCTATTCATGTCATGTACGTTATGTCCTTAGACCTGAGATTGTGGTATGTACTCAAGATGTGAAACGATCTACTTAGGGACTATCAAACGCTACTCCGTTATTGGGTAGTTATAAAGGTGGTCATTGGGTGGTCGGGAAACATGCTATGAGACATAGACAATCAAGATGGAATTTGCCCCTCTCTTCGTGAGAGAGATATCACTGGATCACTCATGTGATTGGATCAACAAATGCATGGCCGTGCTTGGGTTAAGTGTTAACCCATGAGTTGAACCATATATCGAGTGGCAAAGGGAATAACTTGTACATGGTCATAGTGGTTCGTCTGATATGATCATAGCGTATGCATAGGAGTTGACACGCCTTGCTAGAGGCCGCTATCAACTATTGGTCGAGTAAGAGTACTTGGGCCATGTCTATGTATGCGTGAGCCCATAGGGTCGCACGCTTAAAGGGCTGGAAGCCTAATTCGGGTTGGTTTAGGGTTACTAATGGGCCTCCAACGTGGGAGCTCGTCAGGACGCCTATATAAGCAAGGGTGGGCGTGGGGCGAGATTGATTCACGCCTTTTGGCAGCCGTCGTCGCCTCCCCACGCTCGCGCCTTTTGCTCCTCGCGGACCTAGCAATCTGGAGGCGCAACGCTTCCTCCCTGTACGTGTGGGATTCCTCGGAGGTGCTGCATCTGGAGCACAAGGACGAACCACGCGAAGGGGACGTTGAGATGGACGACCACGCAACTGCACTGCCTGCTGCGACGCGCACGACTACATCAAGTCGTCTTCCGCTGCACCTACGCGTCTAGTGGTAATCCCGTAACCTATAACTAGCAGTAGGTCCTGGTTTATGAGGTCGAAAAGTTTTGTTTTCCGGCTAGCGTAGCAACCTCGTATTCCTTCAGGGGGGGGGTGAATTGGGCTTGTTTTAAATTTCTAAAGCAAATATGAAAACCTATCAAAAGCCAATCACCCCCTAGTGCCTACGATCCGTGTGTCCTAGCTAGAAAGCAGTAGCAGTTCAAAGAAATTAAAAGCAACCTAAGCAATTCTAGTAGATAATATAAAAACAAGATGGAAAGTAATGCGGAAATGTAAAGAGCTAGGGAAAAGAAATTCTCAGTGACACAGCGATTTTTTCCCGAGGTATCGAGGTGTTGACACACCCCCCTAGTCCTCGTTGGAGCACCTCGCAAGGTATCGCTCCCCCTCTACCTGCGCAAGGGTAGAGTGCTCTCTACGGGCTGATTCTTCGCCACTCTGGCTCAGTGAATCACCCACAACCGATCACAAGAGCTTGGAGAAGCGCCGCCAACAATCTCCCGGCAGTCACTTCCTCCGAACACCACCAAACAGTCTAGGTGCTGTCAAACACCAAGAGTAACAAGCACAAGACCTTCACTTGACCCACTCAAGGCTAGGAAGGTGGATGGATGCACACAAGTCACTCCTAATCACTCTAGGAGGGAGGAAAAAGATGAACTCTCTCTAATCTCTTGACTCTCCAAAGGATTTCTCAAGGTGTCACCAGCTGAAACAATGGCCAAGAGACCCTCTATGGACCAAGGGGGCAACTATAAATAGTCCCCACCTCCAAAACTAGCCGTTTTTTACTTTTTCTTCTCTCTGCGAAGCCACCGGACTAGTCCGGAACTCATACCACCGGACCATGCACACTGGTCCGGAGCTCACTCTGTATTCAAACTCAAGCACCGTCGGACTACTCTGCTTGGTCCGACGCACTGGTCCGGAGCCTCGGTGCTCTCTGAGTGAAAAACTTTCTCTCTTTTACGAACCACCGGACCACTCTCCTTGGTTCGGTGCCCTGGTCCGACGCTCTGGTCCGGAGCCAGGGGGCTCTCTGCATGGACCCAACCTCCTGTCAAGAGGCGTCGGACTAACTGTCGGACTAGTCCGAAGCCTTCTCTGTCTCTGAACCAAGCCACCGGACCACTCTCCTATGGTCCGACGCTTTCCAGACAGGTGGTCCGGAGCTCCTCGAGCTGCGATTCTGCCTAAGTCAGGGACCGTCAGACCACTCTCCTTGGTCCGACGCCCACTTAGCAGAGTGGTCCAGAGCCTCTTTCTCCCCCTATTACAACTGTTTTCGCTGAGATTTCTCAAGGGATTTTGCTCCTACCATTTCTAGGGTTTATCAAGGGCTGAAAGCAAGGTCTCTAGGACTAGTTATGACAAGTGTGCATATATCCACTTTCCTAAACTCTCCTAGGTCAAGCTACTAATCTCATACCCCCTTTATAGTACGGTCAAAGGAAAAACAAAAGCCCTAGCTATACTTAGTGCCCTTCTCAACCTTACGGCACTAAGAACTAGCCTAGTCTTCAACTTGTATCATCATCCTTTGCAACCGAAACGATTTCCATCTTGGGGGCATGCATGTCCATTAAGCCCATTCAAAATGCATCACTAATGACCTAACATTGACAACTTTGCCTCTGCAAAACACACGTTAGTCATAGTGACCTAGTATTGTCGTTAATCGCCTAAACACAAGGGTCCATGATTCTTCACATGTGTGAAAGCATCTAGGCTCCAATGGTTTCAGTGATTAACGACAATGCAAGATCACTATGACTAACGTGTGTTTTGCAGAGGCAAAAATGTATAAGTTAGGTCATATGTGATGGTATATGAATGGGCTTAATGGTATTCATGCCCCCAAGATGGATTTCGTTTCGGTTTTCAAAGGATGGACGTCAAGGTTGAAGACTAGGTTAGGTCTAAGTGCCATAAGGTGTGAGAAGGGCACTTAGTATAGACTAGGACTTTGTTTCTCCTTTGGCCGTACTATTAAGGAGGGTATGAGATTAGTAGCTGGACCTAGGAGAGGTTGTGAATGTTGGTGTATGCACACTTGTCAAACCTAGTTCTAGAAACCCTACAAATAGCCTTTGAGATGTATGGAGCAAGTCCCCTTCACAAGTCATGGTTTCTAGAGGTGAAGACGGAGCTTCAGAGAGCTCTAGACCAGTCTGCCCAGGTAGCTCTGGACCAATGCCTATGGTCCAGAGGCTAGGGTATGACACAGTACTGTGAAAGAGGCTCTAGACCACCTGTCCGGAGGCCTTCGGACTAATGGTGATTGGTCCGGTTGCATTTGACTTGAGACAGAGCCTAGGGTAAGGTCCCGGACTAGTCCGGAGGTGAAGTTCGGAGCTGAGACTGACGCAATACAGAGAGGTTCAGGGAGGTGAAAATGGGGTTGGACCTCATCCAGTGCCTAGCTCTAGACTAATGCAAGTAGTCCGGAGGTTCTTAACACAATGCAGTGATTGTTTGATCTGTGAGCTCCAGACCAGAGTGATTGGTCCGACGGACCCGATACTGGCCTGGTCCAACGGTTCGCAGAAAGGTGAAAAAGCACATAACGACTAGTTTAGAGGGTGGGGGCTATATATAGTTGCTCATTTCTTCCAAGTTAGCTCTCTTGGCCATTGTTTCAGCTGAAGGAAGCTAGAGAGAGTTCTTGAGAAACCAAGAGCCTAGTGAGGAAGAGATTTGAGTGATCCAATAATCCTTGCTTTCCTCCTTAGGGTGATTAGGAGTGACAAGTGCGCATCCATCCACCTTCATAGCCTTGAGTGGGTCAAGTGAAGGTCTTGAGCTTGTTACTCTTGGTGATCGACAACACCTAGACGGCTTGGTGGAAATCAGAGATATGGTGAACACCGGGAGCTTGTTGGTGGCCCTTCTCCATATGTTGTGATCGGTTGTGAGCGATTCACTGAGCCAGAGCGGCGAAGATTCAACCCGTAGAGAGGGGGAGCGATACCCTTGCGTGGGTGCTCCAACGAGGACTACAGGGGAGTGTCGACTCCTCGATACCTAGGCAAAACATCATCCTGTCAACACCTTCTTCTCCCAAGCTCTTTACTTTCCGCAATCTACTTTCAAGCATTTCATACTTGTTGTTTCATACTTGTCATCATGGCTTGAGTCTATTTGCTAGGGTGTTCTACTTTGATCTTGCTTAGATGTCTTTTTCATATCTTGTTCTAGTTGATTTGTGTTAACACCATATTTTGGCACGGCCAGACGTGCGCTTATGGGCCCCTAGCAGGCCTTTGGAAGAGGCATCCAAGATGACCCCGAAGGATCGACTAAGGGAATAAGGATCATGGAAAGATCTTTCGGCCGACTTCAACAAGTATGTACGCGATGATTCTAGCAATGAAAAGAATTGAGGCCCAAGTCATGCTTTGTTTCCTTATTATTAAGACTTGCGTGACGTCCGATTAGGGTATCTGCTATAGTCTATAAATAGAAAGGCCTAGGGAATGAGAAAGACATCCAATCAATCAAATACACAACTAGTTCTTAGTTTCCGACCTTCGGCCACCCCTAAGAGTAGGGGTAGAGTAGATTTCAGTGAACCTTCTACGGTTTGCTTGTAAGTTTAGCCTTGGTTCATGTCTCGTTTGTACAACTGTATTGTGTAACTCGTGCAAGCTCGGTATGAGCTAGTTATCGGTTTGAATCTGTTATTCATGGGGCTGCATTGCTTCAATCTCACATGAATTGTGGTTTCAAGCTAGTTATTGGCTCTATTAGATTGACGATCTAATAGATTCATTAAGTTATCGATATTGTCTGTTATGTCTTGTTCAATCTATTGTTACAATATCTTGCCCAATCTCATCTGATGGATTAGCCCGCGCTTTATCTCCCATCTGGATCTATTGCCTCCGATGCCTTTACTTTTATACTTGAAGAGGCGATAGATCTAAGATCATATCAGCTAATCCATTGGTTGTGATTGTTAGATGTTGCGGGTTCGAGACATGTATTCGGTTATTAGATTGGTTTGAGTATGGTTGGATTTGGTTCAACATACATGGTACAGATGCATCTATCGGACCCCACTGCCATGTGTGTTGGGCTATGTGTGTCCCAACTTAGATCCGTCCGATGTTGAATACATGGATCTTGTTCAAGCCTCATGGATCACATATCGGCTAATGTAGCTGATCTGGTTATGCTTCAATCATACGATGCATGTACGTTGTCATCTCAATCTGTTAGATCTATTAAATATACCAGACGTGGTTTGACTTGTTTACTTTTATGGCTGCATGGAAACACCCCAATGCTAGTAAATCAGTCAAGTTATTGGGTCAATTGTCATCATGACTGCATGGGAACACACCTCTATTGATGGTTGATCTTTATCTGGTATGATTGGTAGATTTGGTAGTTTGATGACGATAACGTTATATGTGTTGCATCTTTACTTTGTTCTTATCATATGATCAGCTAATCATGTACTTTATGCTCAACATCCTGTGACAACATTCGTATACCATTATTATGTTTTGTATTGTCAGGGGTTGACTCTTTAGTCAATATCTCATATTCATCGGCTATATGAGAGCCACACACTCATGGAACTGTCTGGCAACAACCGACAGGTTCCATAATTTGATGTTTCATCTCCTTGTCAATTGTAGGTCAAATTGACTAGCATGCCTAGAATTGATCATCGAAGTGGCTTGAGCCGCTTAAGAGGTTTAGGAGATCAAGTTTTGCTGTTGCACGGTCTCCGCAGGCCATACGCAGTGCTGACGCCAGATACCCCCATTTTTGGCGTCAACAATTTGCTACCACTTTCCTAGCTAGGACACACAAGTAGTCACTCGAGGGGAATTGACATTGCTAGGTTTTCATATTTGCATTAGAAATTTAAAACAAGCCCAATTCACCCTTTCTCTTGGTCATCTTGATCCTTTTAATGTGGATCTCTTTTTTGTTTTGGAAAAACAAAAATAGACAACTTTTGGAGAAGGGCTCTAATTTTACTTGGCAAAAAGTTTTAGGAGTTGGCAAATCACAAGATTTGCCAAGTAAAATTTGACAAACTCTTGGAGATGCTCTTAGGAAAATAATTATTTAGATTGACTGCATTGAGATGTGTACTATTTTTTTATCAAAAATAGGAGGGGGTAGGAACCCTACTGTGCTTTATTAAAAGTAAAGAAACAACTAAAATCAAGGTCTCCAGAAACAAAAAACATGACAAAGAAAATAAAGAAAATTACACATAAACTTCTAGCCATAAATCTATTTGAGGTTTATATTTTTCTTTTGTTCTAAGAATAACTAGAGAAAATTCCTCCTTGAAGATTGATTTGCAGCGATGAGTTGAAGGTAGTATATTCCTGAAGTTAAAATCATTTTGAATTGTCTAAATGGACCAACACATAGTCACCACAATTTCCATGAAGAAAGGGAGCTGGATCTGTGCTTTGAGACTGAGAATGACTTGTAGAAAATCATCATGTGCCGGAATGGTAAGATTCAAAATATGCCAACAGGCAGTAGCAAATGTGCAGTCCACCAGGAGATGAATTAAGGTTTCCTCAGCAAGGTTTGCACAATGTACACAACTGTAATCTTGAAGGATCATATTTCTGCATCGAAGCAAATTTCTAGTACTAAGATGATCTTTGAGAACCAACCAAATAAAGAACTTTCACTTATTTTGACAGGATGACTTCCAAAGCCATTGATAAGCTTGGTGGACCGTCGTGTGGCCTATGAGATGCATGTAATCTTTTTCTTGAGGAAAGGGTTGAGGAACCCTAGAGATATAACCTTTGATCTGCACTCTGTTGGATGGAAGATTTTGTACCACACTTTGAAGTTCCTGATATTAGGAATATGCCTCTTTCGACAAAGGGAGGTGGAAGAGAGAATACAATTGCTCTGTGTCCTGAAGATTATGATCTAAAAAGTAAATATCTTTGGCATAGGAATATAACTCTGGGTAGGTCTGCTGCAAAACTCTGTTACCCAGAGATCCAGCCAAAAGTAGCATGATTTGCCATCCTGGACATTCACCATGGCCATTCCTTTGAAAGAGTCTAGCAATTTAAGTATGTCTTTCCACCAAAAAAATCCTTTGAAGTTACTTACTGGCCTAGGAGGGCGCCCCTATGTATAATACATGTGCCACACCAAATGAACCCACGTGGTGTCCAATCGATTATAGAATTTGTGTAGATGCTTAAGCATTAAGCATTCATTGTGGGTCCGAAGGTTGAGCACTCCTAAACCTCCCTCCAATTTTGGAATGGTAACCATCAGCCAAGCTGCCTTGGGAGGCTTCTTATTGTAGGCGTATGACCCTCTCCACAGACTTACAATATTTTTCTATCTGATTGATGATCGTTTTTGGTCAGAAGATAATTGTTCATAGCAAAGGTTCGCAAGGCTGTAAAAACAAACATTTGTAATTTCCAGCCTACCTTCTTGACTTAAAAAAGAGGATATACTAATCAATCTTCTCGCAACCTTAGTAACAAGGGGCCAAAAATATACCATCGTAGGCTTAATAATACTCAAGGGGAGACCCAAATAGGTGAAAGGGAGGGATCCCTTTGGAACAACCAAAGGAAGAAGTAAGGAGGTTAAAATTATTCTTGATAACATTAATAGGTACCATGGAAGATTTATCAAAGTTTACTTTGAGTCCAGTAGATTCACCAAACTGTTGAAGAAGACTTTTTACAAAGATAATATGAGAAACATCTCCTTGCAGGAAGATCAAAGTATCATCAGCGTATTTCAAAATAGTGATGTCTTGATCATGAGGCAGAGGCAAAGGAAGATGGATGTCACCATAAGCACATGCTGCATTTAGGAGGGACTATAAGGGATCTGCAGCTAACACAAAAGGGAGAGGATACAAAGGGTCTCCCTGCCTAACTCCTCTCCATTGAGGAGAACAACAGAAGTACCAGATTCAAAAATCAGATTCATCCAATTAAGTCACTTGTTTGAGAAGCCTTTCTTCTCCATGATCTGAGTCATTAGGGGGTGTTCACTTTATCAAATGCTTTTTTCGAAATCTATCTTTAGAATGATCAACTCCCTCTTGGAATGATGACACAAGCTCAAATACTCAAGTGACCAGGCTAGACAGTCTTGGATACATCTATGTTTGATAAACCATATTGATTTTTATGAATGAGGGAAGGTAGCACAAGGTGTACTCTATTAGCCAAAATTTTAGTGATAATCTTCATTGAGGTGTTTAACAAAGAGATTGACCAACAATCAGAGACTTTCTCAGCATCATCTTTCTTTTGGACTAAAGTAATAAGTGATCCATTAATGCTCTTTAAACATATCCGTTCATCATAAAAATGTGAAAATAAAAGATAGAAGTCCTCACAAATAATTGGCCAACACTTTTTAATGAAGTCAGTGTTAAAGCCATCACGACAGAAAGAGGAGTATTGGAGTGATTCTCTTAAGGGACCGTTTAGACCCTTTCATTTTGGAGCAACTCCACAACTATACTTTTCCATCTTATATGGCTATCTCAAATTAATATGGTGGGAGATAGAATTTAATAGTATAATCATCATGCTATGTTTATCCTCTAAAACAATAATTTTCTCACTTATATGGCTATTAGTAGTATACAAATATATTCCATATACAACCATATTAGTTTTTCTAAATTTTTATAATAAATTCAATTCCAAAGATCCAAACAGAGCCTAAGTTTAATCTTTTATTACACAAGTATTTATTATACATTTTAGACTATTTGATTCAATTAAACCTAATAAACGTAGATAACTTATTATCATCGGCACAACCATCGCATAGGTTCTCTACCAAAAAGGTGGACTTCTCCTAGTGTTTTAAATTAGTAGTAAAACACTACCACTAGTCATAACACATGAGAATTCTCACTAGGAGACATTTACTAGGGAAAGTTTGTACTAAATTTTGAATAGAAAAACACTAGGAGAACTCCACCTCACTAGGAGAAGTTTTAAATTTTGGTAGTGGTTGTATTATATGCACACTGATATTAAAAAGCGATAATTTAGTTCTTCTATCTTCCTTTATCCTATGCACGTCCATCTCTCACTCATCTTCCATCCCCATCTGCCATCTCTTACTCACCCTTCTTGCTTTGAGGTTGAAGGTGCAAAACCTTTGTGGCACAACACAATTCATGTCATGGCCTAGCCGCCTGAGCCCATTTGCGACGCGACGTGTGTGTGGACACGTGGCTCAACTTTCACCTTTTTAAAATAAAAAACATGTGTACATAATAGTCATCCGTTTAAATTGAGTGAATATCTTATCGATTTTCCTATGTGTTCCTTAGAATTTATTTGTTTAAGGTTGAGCTAAGCCCAATTAAGTCCAACAAAATTCATATCACTAGCATAAACACCACTTGATAAATTGTCCTATGTTACAATACACGAACATGATCACTAGTATACTTTATAAATAAAAGGAGCATGATCTAGACCGAATTTACCTTGGAGTGAGCGAAAAAATACAGTCAGACTAGGCAAAGAGGAGCCCATACTGATAAGATTTACAAAGGGTGATTGCCGTTTTAGAGTATCTTCAACAGTTTTTGTTACATCCATCCTTTAAATCCTCGTTTAAAGAGCCATTCTACTAAGTATGCCATCTATGTCTTTCCACCTTCCAAGAATTTATATGTATACCCTCTTGTTTGACCTTTTGGAGAGCAAGCACTATTCTCTTCCTTTGGTGAATGCCAAACAAGAATAGATGATGAAAATATTTAATTTAGAGATCTAGTTAAAGAAGTTGTTAGATGATATAAATTAAGATGTTTGGAAGGATATAGAGAGACTATGAAGTTGCACTAGAGCGGATTCAATTGAGATGTTTGGTTTTCATTTTCCAAGAGTGCCACGTTACCTAGAATGCTTTGAGCTGATAAACGAGAAAATCATCTCCAATTTATAAATTCCATTTTTTTTATTTATAGGCTGGTCATATAAATTTAATACCTGGAGCGTATATAATTAAGATTGGAGGATCATCGGGTTAAACCAAACTATTTTATCCAAAGACCAGTGGAAAAAGTCTGTCAGATGAACTTTTTTCAGCACTCTATAGTGCCATGTCATTCGAATGAGGATGATGAGATTTGCTTACATGCCAGCTCAACTAATTAATGAGAATGAAATCCTCGTTAAACACCCGGTCGTTCACCAGAAAAATCGCAGCAAGGAAGCAAGCGAGGAGAGAGGCAAGCTGTGGAGATAGATGCAGAGTAGGTGAACCAAATCAGGCCCTCAATTTCCACAGAACTATTCCTATGCTATTGCCATTCCTGTGTTCGAAGCAGTAAATTCTACATAATCTTTGTGTTTTTCCAACATTTGTTAATTTATTTATCTTTGCATCTCTATCTATCGCACTCGTACTTTGTGCAGGTGCGGTGAGGACAGGAGGGAAGAAAAAAAAAAGAAAGTCGTTGCAGTATGATCAACTGTAGCGGCCAGACAAGAGGACAACTGTTACAGGCATGGCAATGCATGTGTTCCTGCTCGGCATCAACATTCGCTTCTATTAGCAAGCCAACAATAATGCACGGACAACGTTTTGTGTGCAGAGTAGTACGTACAGTAATTTAGTAAAACTCGTCCATTATATTTCATTTGTCTTGTGCTGCTGGCTGACTTTTCTTCCTAGCTAATATTGTACCCAGAGAGTATATAGTCGACTACTCTTACTCTAGTGTTTAGTCGTCTGCTTTGTTACGTTTCATCTCAAGACATTATTTAGGAACGGATTAATAATATATAATGAATTATGAATCTGAAATGGTGGTCATATGCTGCACAGCTTGCACGACGTACAGTCTGTCCGTCCAAGCTGTCTGTTTCGTAGGCTCGAAGATGAGACCCCACATGCCAAACACCAACCGCACACCACAGTACTACTGCTGCCCCATGCATGAAGCTCCCATCCACATCACTCATCCATATCCTCCATATTGGAATATAATGGGGAAAAATAATAAAAACAAATTAAATATGCATAAATATAATGTCCATTTCATTGGTTCACAGTCGTAGATCCATATATCCACACAAGTAATTTAATGAATAATAAAAGAGAGAGAAGAATTTTCAAGATCCAAGTAGTGCGAATGAAGAACTGGTACGGTACTCGATCACAAGGCCGGTACCATATAATCCTATACACCACAATATCACCACTGCCTCTCACAATTGTAATCACCGGCCTATATATATATATATATATATATATATATATATATATATATATATATATAATATTAATCAAACAGAAAAATAGCGACCAAGAGGGAGGGGGAAATAAATATAGAAAAAAAAACTTACTACTCAACTCCAAAATCTATCTAGACGACGACTGACATATATAGGATCCATCGTCCACACTCGTCCTGATCGATCTTGAACTCAAATTGGATCATCACCCCACATATCCTAGCTGCACGCTTCTTTGATCAATTTGTTCAACAACGCATTGGCCACATACGTCGGCGTCGGGGATGTCCTCCGGTCCGGCGCATAGATTAATTGATGGGATGCCAAGAAACGAAGAACCTGCAGGTTGGCAAGTCGATGCGCTGTTGGATCAAAACCTGTGTCGCCGGCCGGCCAAGATCACACGCAACGGCGCATATATGTATATAGCTTGAATTTGAATAATGGGTTTGTTCACTGGAAGGTATGGTGGCCGTCGGCCCACGGCCAGAACGGCGGCTGCTCGTCGACGGCGGCGCCGCACAGAAGGCTGCCAAAGGTACCTCCGCCGCCACCCGCCGTGGCGGCAGGCGTGTCAGCGGCGCCGTGGCCGAGCTCCATCTTTGGCACCGCCGCCGGTGGGGAAGGGTGGCCGCTGTGCAGGAGCTGGTCGATGTCGGAGCGGGCGACGTAGAACGGTATGCCGCGGTAGCTGTTCATGGTGGGGCTGTCGTCGGCGGCCGGCGGCGCCGCTGGAGGCCTGGAGATGTCGAGGTTGATCTCGGAGCTGTTCTCGCTGCGGTTGCTGCAGGACGCCTCCGTCTCTTTGACGTTGAGGTTGATGAGCTCCGACGCCGCCTCCTGCCTCCCTCCGCCCTTGAGCGCCATGATCTGCACGCGGAATGAACCAGCTCACGCACATGACGACATGGATGGGCCGGGTGGTGGGCTCAGAAAGAGAGACGACGACGGTACGCGATTGGTAGATCGAGTGGCGCCTAATCATGCTGCATGCATATGCATGCACCACACATCACATACAAGGGGGCCGGGGTGGTGGAGGGATGGATGGCAATGACATGCATGGGTATGGGTGGCCGACAGCAGGCGCAGGCGTTCATATGGCCGGCACCGATCCCGACACGCCCACTTTCTGCAGACGACGACGCTGAAACCCACATGGATCCTATTCCTATCTAGTCTACTAGTATCTCGCTCTCACCTACTAGTGCTCTAGCTAGCTTTGCTACGGAATCTATATGATCTATGAATCCTGCTACTGCTACACAATGTCTGTATAATCTCTTCTCTCTACTCTGTATCCACACACACACACCATGGACGATGCATCCCCAATCATATGCCTGCATTCTGACAGCCAAGAACGAACAATGGCGCCAAGAACAATATATAGTATGTAATACTAATTGCAGCTGACACTGCCAGTTGCTGATCCTCGAGATCTAAGACTGAGGAGAACTGAAGCTACTAGCTAGATCTTGGATGGACAAATGCATGCATTTTGTGGGAAACGACATAATTAAACAACCGATCTTGGACGTGCATGGCGATGGCATTGCTATTAGTGTGTACAGTAGTGGTTCCATACATACATACATACATACAGTACATACCTCTGCCTGCAGCTTCTTGTTGTGTGAAAGGAGAGCGTCGTTCTCAGCGCGGGCAGCATCCAGCTGCCGACGCAGCACATCGTAGTCCTTCTCCAGCTGCTTCGTCTTCCACCTTGCGCGGCGGTTCTGGAACCAGATGGCCACCTGTCGGGGCTGCAGCCCCAGCGCGCGGGCCAGCTGCGCCTTGCGCTCCGGCTCCAGCTTGTTGGCCACCTCGAAGCTGCGCTCCAGCGTGCGCACCTGCTCCACGCTCAGGCGCCGCTTCCGCTCGCCGCCGCACCCGCCGCCCGCCGCGGCCGACCCTTCCTCGTCGTCCGACGCGCCGTCCTGCTGCTGCTGGGGCTCCGCGTGACGCAGGTGGCTGTTGTCGTCGCCCATGCCGGCGTCGGGGTACATGCGCTTGCCGCCGCCCAGGCCGCCGGCCAGCATTGGCGGCGGAGGCGCGGCCATGGCGCCGCCAAAGTCGTGGAGGAAGGGGCCGACGAGGGCCGGGGGAGGGGGAGCCAGCAGATGGTGCGCCACCTCGTGCCCGTCATGGTGGTGGTGGTGGTGCTCCTGCTGCTGCTGCTGGTGGAGGGGCTGCTGCATTTGGAGGAGGAAGTTGGCGGGGAAGAAGGAGGGGGCCATGCCATTGGTGGCCATCGGCTTCATCTATCACAGGAGGAGCGAGACGAGCATGGCCGGGGATCCAGCGAGCGACTATATCAATCAATCACAGATTGACGACGGACTCAGAAAGAGAGAGAGGAAATAGAGGTTGGTTGAGAGCGAGCGGCGAGTCTGTGACAGAGAGGCACAGCTAGCTGTTGCAACCTGCCTGCTGCAAGAGGCCGGGGAGCTAATGCAAATATAACAACAACTTTATTATATTTATTTATTTATGAAACAGATATTTTGTGGAAGAAAATCACAAGAGAAATTAAAACAAGCTAGCCAGCTAGGGAATTGGAGTAAGCAGGTCGACCAGATGCTTCAGCTTATTTCTTTCTTTCTTTCTTTCTTCTTTTTTAACCAAAAAAAACGCGAGAGAGATACGTACGTTTCATTAATTTTATTTATATGAAGTTGCAGAAGTGAACCATGTTTAAATTACAACAGTGGTGGTACCGGAATCAAAGGGGGCCTGCTAGTATTTCTACTGCTACAGTAGGTAGGCGAGCGAGGAGTGAAATATTGCATCTCTCTGCTCCTGGCTTCATCTGACAAGCATGGTGGTGGTACTAATATTGCAACGATCGATCTCTCTGCTGCTGTACCAACCACGGACCACTGTTGTTGTACCACGACCATTTCCAGCACTCGCCGCTGCGTACAGTACAGGGAATTGAAACTTCGATTATTCCAACGGTGCTAGCTTTGTCATGTACGTACAGTAGTAGGATTACTTTCCAATTACGACATTATTATATTATATATTGGCAACATTATTTATATATATATAGAAACAACACTGGAACGTACACATAACACATTGCAGGCCGGGCCGGCCGGTTGACCTCTCGCAGTTTAATTTCCATGGTAATCCTTGGACTTATTATTACCCGCTAGCTCTAGCTATGCTGTTACTCACAATGCTAGGGGGACCCACAGGGTGACATAGTACTTGCATTGTGAGTAGGAAGGAGTACTGTACTACTGTACATGCTACTCGTTTTCACTCGCGCGTGTGTGTTTGTGCAGTGTGCGCATACTATAAATAAATACACTACTGCTGGTCCAGCTGCTCATTCTCTGACGAGAGTAAATCCATTGCCCTGAACCTAAGCAGCAGGATGTCGTTCCAAAGTCAGACGATTATTTTACCGTGCAAACACACACACACACTCGCTCACTCCCGGCGGCATTGACGATGATGTTGCAATCATAGGACCGGATGACACTGTCACGGAAAAGCTTATCATTATTCTCTGCAATCCGCCTCGGGAGTCGGGAACCCAACTAACTAAACCAGCTTTATTTCTACTACTGGATGCTAGTTGCCCCGATCCTACTAACTAAGTAAGCTAGCAGTGCAATGAGAGGCTTATGATAGAGATGAGCTTGCTAAAATACTACAGTACGTACATGCGACCTTTTGGTAGTAGGCTAATCTGGATCGCAAGTACTAGTAAATTATTATAAGCTAAAGACGTACGGTTAATTAAAATAAGGCAGCATGATCCTTCGAAAGGCGTGGCCGGAGATTCCTGCATGTGTTCAGTTGGGGCTCCGGTGGTTGCTGCCGCCTGCACTTGCAATATTCTTGTGTATGCGCCATGCGGATGAGCGCCCGAAAGTTGCTGGCTGCCATGTGAGCGCGCGGGAGGGGAGCCAAAGATCGCTACCAAGAACCTTCCATCTAGTTTATTCCCCTACGCACCTCCATCACTTGCCACCCATGCATCTCACTTTACGAACACATGATGAGTAAGTACCCATGTAGTTCAGTTTTGTGATGAGTGATTGCCCAACACTTGAGCGGTTCAGTTTGAGTGGCTTACTTCTAACCTCTTTGCGAAAGCAAATGTGTACCTGTCTATCGGCTTGTGGTGTGCAGGTGCTATACCTAGTGACAGTGGTCAATAGCGTGGAGAAGGTCGAGTAGAGGCTTGCCGTGCCGATGGACTGAGAGCGGTGAAGGGCGGAAGTGGGGCTCGGACTGAGGGACCATGGACGCCGGCGGACTAGCTGTGGTGGCTAGTACTTGGCACCGACGAGTGCGAGAAGACATGGAGATAGACCGAGTCGACCATGTCAAGACGGTGGACGCGCGAGTCGAGCGGAGGCTCATGGGACTCGGAGTCCGACCGGGCGAAGACAAGGTAGCTCGCGTCGAGTGGTTTGGTGGTTTGGGCATCAAAACCATCCGCGTCGGTTTCCGAGTTTGGGCCGCAAAACTCGGGGTTCGGTAGTTGAGCCCAAAGCTACCGGTGGCGGGTTTCCTAGGTTTGTGCCTCAAAACCCGGGCGGAGCTTCCGAGGAACCGGGGATGGCACGTGGCGGAATCCTGGAGGTTGCGTCGAGGCGACGGCAACTCCCGGCAGGAAGCGGGGTCGTCCATTCAAATGAGTGGCTGAGAGTTATCCACTTGGATTACAATGTCTTAGGGCTAGGTAATTCGGTTATGTATCTAGGGGGGTCTTTGGGAAATAGCCAAAGCCTCGTTAAATAGAGGATGAAGGGGTATCCTCATCCTATCTCTTAAACCCTAATCACTTTACCCCAACTCTCTCTCTCTCTACCCTCTCTCTAGTTCATGAGATCCCTAGGTTGTTTCCACCAACCTTTGTAAGAACTTGAGATCGTTGCGAGGAACCGGAGGCCGTAACCTCCGTTAGCCATGGCGGCGTTGATTACTTGATCGTGTCCCTCGTTTTTGCTTGTGTTCTTTGTTTTTCCTTTTGCTCTCTCTTTTTCCCGATATGAGAATTCTTGTTTGAGAGAAGATTTGCAAATTCCGTTTGAACCAAGTTCTTAGTACTTGTGAGGAGCAACTTTGCACCAAAGGAATTTTCCTAAAAGCTCACGAGTACGCAGATCGGGCAAATTCTTTGCGGTGTTCTTCGTTCTTGAGTTTGTCCCCCAAATCTTTTGTTTTCCTTCAATACGAACCAAATCGAGCAATGATTTCTTCGGGATAGCTCCTTCATAGCATTAGAATCATGCCTACCAAGTTGGGTTGCTAGTGGAGATCATTTGGTTAGGATTTGGGAAGATTTGGCGGAGAGAAAAAACGATTTTCGCTTTTCCTGCGTTCTGCTCGAGGGCGCCGGACGCTCCGTAGAGAGGCGCCGGACGCTAGGTCGTGCTGACGTCAGTGTCCGTCGCTCGCTGTGTCTGCGCAAGTTAAGTTGGCACTGGACGCTCGCCATTGTCCGTCGACCACGCGCCAGACGCGTCCGTCGGTTTTGTGAGTTGCAGAGCTCTCTGTTCTTTTGCGTCGGATGCTTAGCAGCGTCCGTTGGGGTTCCTCCAGACGTGTCCGTCGACTAGAGGAGCTCTCTGTTTCTGCTCTGTGTGTTTTGCGTCAGACGCTCGTTAGCGTCCGTCAAGTGTCCATCAGACGCGTCCGTCGCCTGACTGACCTCTCGGGTTGCTCTCTGTTCTTGCGTCGGACGCTCGGCTTCAGCGTCCGTCGCTCAGCTTCTCAGCGGCCGTCGGCTACAGTTTCTGCTGCTTTGCCTCGGGTTCTTACCTCTTTTCATAGGGGTGGGGAACTTGGTTTTCGGGGTTTCCGGTGAGTTTTGCTCCAATGCCGGTGAGCTCTCGTTTCTCCAATTTCGTCTGAATCCCCCCAGCAACGCGAGGGGGAGGTTGAGCACCCAGTAACTAGGTTTGGTTTTTGGGAAGAGTGGTCCGAATATTTCGAAAGGAATTTGAGGCTCCCATTCACCCCCCTCTGGTCCCCCCTCTGATCGCCGTTCTCGGTCCTTCACACTTACTTTATTTACGTTACTGCATCCCGAACTATTTCGCCAAAAATGTATGTACGACAGTGCGTACGAACAAGTTGTGTTGTGGGAGCAGTTACATCCCGAACCGGATGCTCCCGATGGGAAGCTCGCTCACAATTAGCTGAAAACCCTTCTGGAGCGGGCCGCAGCCCAACAGGCCGAGAGTTCCGCATCATGGAGGCGCGGGCTCAGTACCGGCCATCCGGCTGGTATGGAGCACGATGACCGCGAGGGGCCTCCGTAGCTGCAGGAAGAAGCCAGACGAGTCCCTCCGGGATTACATCCGTCGCTTCTCCCAGCAGTGCACCAAGATTCCGACCACGACCGATGCAGACGTGGTTGGGGCATTTCTCGCAGACACCACCTGCAAATAGCTGGTCCACGAGCTGGGCCGCAGCAACCCTCGCACCACCGAACGACTCCTCGACATCGCCATGAGCTACGCGTCGGGTGAGGAGGCGGTCGGAGCAATCTTCCACCCCGACAAGGGAAAGGTCAAGGAAGTTGAGACCGCCGGCAAAGGCGGCTCAAACCGCGCCCAGAATAGGAAAAAGAAGAAGGGCAAGCCGCAGCGTGGTGGTGGCGACAACGTCGTCGCGGCAGTAGACCGCAAGCCTCCCCGCCCCAGGGTGGGAAGAAGGTGGGCAAGTTCGACGACATGCTCACAAATCCATGCCCGTACCACAATGGGCTGGTCAAGCACACACTCCAGCAGTGTGATATGATGGCCAGGTACTTCAAGGCTGTCCCTGGAAAGGATGAGTCAAAGCAGTCGGAAGGCCAAGACGGGGACGGGGGTCACGATGACTCCTACCCCCACGTAAACAAGTGCCTCATGATCTTCGGGGGCTCGGAGGCCTACGGCTGCAAACGCCGGCAGAAGAAGGAGCGACGCGAGGTCTTCGCGGTCGCCCCAGCAACTCCGGCTTTCCTCGACTAGTTGGAGCCCGACATTAGCTTCGGTCAAGATGATCACCCGAGCCACGTTCCCATCCAGGTTGTTGTCTACTCGTCGTGGACCCGGTCATAGGGAACGTGCGCTTCACCAAGGTGCTGATGGACGGAGGCAGCAGCCTCAATATCATGTACTTCAACGCTTTCGAGGCCCTCGGCCTGCGTAGGGAGAAGCTCCGATCCTCGAGGGCTGTCTTCCAAGGAATCATCCCTGGAAGACAAATGATACCCCTAGGGCAGATCGTCTTACCCGTCACGTTCGGGGACCCGGACAACTTCCGGAGCGAGGACCTCACCTTCGAGGTCGTAGCTTACCGCGGGACTTACCACATGGTTCTGGGGAGGCCATGCTACGCGAAATTCATGGCCGTCCCCAACTACACTTACCTCAAGCTCAAGATGCTGGTGCCTTGCGGCATCATCACAGTCACCTTCGATGTCAAAGTGGCATACCAGTGCGAGGTGGACTGCTGCGAGAATGCCATGGCCGATGTCTGCAGCGAGGAGTTGGTGGTGGCGATCGAGGCCGCACACAAGATGGACGTCGACCCCTCGAGCACCCGGAGCTCGGACGCCCAGAGCACCAACAGCTATGTCGTCTTTTCTACTATTATCTAGTATACCTAGCACTCTGTACATACGCATGTAATCCTCTTCAAGAAAAAAAGTTCGAGGAATAAAAATAAGGGAACTCTCGGACCAGTCACCTAGCATGGTGCACTCCTGGCGCGGGCTAGAGCACACCTCGCTCGGAGGCTGGAAAGGGGGAAACCCCCTGTTTTTCTCTCCAAAAAGCTTTTTTCGCGCGAAGGCCCGCACTTTTTCCCGCTAAACGAAAACTTCGCCTCTGCCGGCCAAGGGAGATAATCTTACTGGATCGCGACAAATGGCCGCGAGGTACTCCGACTCCCCAGAGCCAAGTACTTCCACCCGACCACCCATCCGGGCAGACCAAACCTCTTACCAGGAAAGGTGAGGCAAGTAGGTCGAAACGGAAAAAATGTGGTGACCAGAAAACAAACGAACTTAAAGAAAGCTCACTAAGGAGCTATAAAAATTTGTCCAAAGCCCACTAGGGCGCATAGTACCAAGGATAACTTAAATTGTTCATTACATGGGCCGTCGACCCTAATTATTGAGCACGCAGGGTCACTCCTCCGGCGGCGGCGGGAACACTTCATCTTCAAGCTTGGCGGCTAGGATCGTCGCACGCTCCTCCGCGACAGCCTCAATCTGGTCCAAAAGCTCCTCTGGGGCGTCCAAGGGATAACCCTCGCTAACAAGCATGGGATTCACCGCATCATAGAGGCAGGCGGCGATCGCCATCGTGCGGTGGACTCCGACGCGCAGGGCCTCCTAGAGCAGGCCGACGCGGGTCCTGGCCGCGGCCGAACCATCCTTGACGGCTGGAACGCCAAAAAGGTTGCACGCCCCATGTAATGCCTCGCTGAATGCCTGCGACTCCTGTGCACCATCCCGCAGTTCTGGGGTGACAGAAAAAGGGGGTCACGACCTCCGAATTAAAAAGCAAGAAATGCCAGAACAACTGGGCAAAGAAAAGACAGCGTACCCTTGTTCTCGCGCTCCAGGCCGTTTAATGTCGGGCGGAGTTGCGAGGCGGCCGTCATCAACTCACTGACCCGAGTGGAGAACTCCAGAATCCTTCGGTCGGCGTCAACGCTGCGCTCACGCGCCCGATCGGACAGGTCCTCGAAGCGGGCCACAACATCATCGCGCTCCCGGTGGTTGTTGTCGTGCTGGCACCGTATGGTGTTGCGCTCCTCCTCCATGGAGTCCAGCACCAAGACGACCCGGCGTCGCGCTTTTTCCTCGGCGTTGCGCTCGGTCGTGAGGCGCTCAACTTTAGCCTGATGCGCCGCGCGCTCGTCCTCCAGCATCTTGCGGACATCCTCGGCACCAGTACGAGCTACATCCTGCTCTCGTTCGACCTGTTCGACGTCGGTCGCGCTCCGGCGTGCCAACGCTCGGACATCTCCTCCCTTGTTTCCAAAGCCCTCAGCTACTCCTCTAGCTCCACCACTCGGCTCCGAACAGCCAAGAGGTCCTCCGCCACATCAGTATCCTCGGCGGCTACCCACGACCCAGGGTCCCACCGCCCAACCTCGCGGCAGAGCAACTCAGACTTCTCGGCGCTCGTCGCCATCAGAATCTTTGTGGACAGGGATGTCAGGAAATCAACCGGGATAGAAGAGGCAACACTTACGTTTGGATGGCCTCTCAGATTGCCATGATGTGAAACGTCATCATTGAGGTACGCGACCGAACTCTGGAGAAGCTCTATTGCACGCGCCACGCGACGACCATTCTCCCGGCGAGAGCCCGCCATGCGTTGCCACTGCCGGAGTTCGCGCTGGTCGTCCAGCACGAACACTGGCTCCCCGGGTTCCCCCGATTGACCCAGGCAATCGGATCACCATCCCCGAAGGAACGGCGATGAACGCCAAGCCGGCGTAGGGCCCCAGGAGCGGCTTCCCCTCCCCCGGCGCCAGCCACCTCGCCCGACGAAGTCGCGCCGGGCCGGGAGAGAACGGCCTTCGCCGCACATGCGGCCGCCAACTCCTCCTCGATGAACAACCTGGGGACCACCACCACCCGAGCCAACACGTTGTGAGGAAGGGGGCTGCCAAGGCGTCCTCCCTCACCCGCGCCGGTAGCCACCGCTACGTCCTCCGGCATCGTAGCTGCCTGGACCTCCTCGACGTCCACAGCCATGACGACGCCCAGGCCACCCTCTTCCCCAGATTCGTCGACGACTACCACCTCCGAGGGAGAAGATGGCACGGAAACCGCGGGGCCGACGTCAGCAGGCGCCTGCGGCGTCGCGCCAACAACGGCGGCGTCACTTGGAGTCGGGCCACCCCAGGTCCCGGCGGCGCCCATCGATCCAGTAGCCAGGGCTGCGCCGCTTAACCTTGGGCCAACCAGAGGCGCACACCACAAGCAATCACACTTTGTTAATAAAATGGAGAGAGACGTCATGCAATGCAGTCTTACCGCGGGGAGAAGAGGCGGTTGTGTTTCCGAGACGACCCCACCGCGCCGTGGCCCATGGTCGTGGAACCACCGCTCCATTCATCGTCCCCGCTCTCCCCAAGCGGGGCCGGAAGAGGAGTGGCCGCGGAGCCACCGGCGACACCGCCCCCGGAACCACCAGGGGCCAGGTATGCGCCGAGCGTCTTCATCGGCGGCACCACCACCGTCGGCGCGGTCCCAGCCAGCCGACGCGGTGGCCCAGTCGTTCGAAGGGCGGGGACCACCTCGGACAGAGGACGCCTATCCTCGTCGTCATCCTCGTCACCGTCGTCATCACCGAGGCGGCGGCTACATGTCGAGCCATCGAACGGGGCCCCTACATAAGAAGGACGGTCGGCGTATGAGTCGGTACCACCGAACGAACGTAGCGTGGAGAAAGTACAATACAACGCGGTCCGGACTCACCAGCTCGACGAAGTTGGGGTCGGGGCGCATCGGTGGGCAACGATACATGCCGTCTTCATCTAGGGCATTGCCCAACAACCTCCGGGCGAAGTCGACTGCGTCCTCGAGCCTCAGGTCCACCTCAGCCATGGCGAACCCCTCGCGTGACGCCCCGGACACCATGTCGTTCAGCGGGCGCACCCGTGTCATGAGAGGGAGCACCCGACGCTGCAGGAATCGCGCGACGACCCCCGAAAAATTTAGCACCTGGTCATTCCAGCTGGGTTGTGTCGTCATTCCAGCTGGGGAGCTCTTCAGCTAAACGTCGGCCCGTGTAGACCGGGAGCGGCACCTCGGGATGGTTCCAAATGTAGAACCACTGTGAGTGGCACCCCCAGATAGACGAAATCGCTCGCGCTGGCATGTAGAGATGCGAGTTGGCAGAGCGGAGGCTGATGGCGCATCCCCCGCTCGGCGCCACCCACCTCGCCTTGAAGAATAACTTCCACAGGGCGAAGTCCGTCTCCATCGCCAGCATCCGCTCCGACATGGCTGCAAAGGCCGCAAGGTGGAGGACGGAGTTGGGATTTAGATTGTGGAGCTCAATTCCATAGTGGTGGAGAATCCCCCGGAAGAAGCGAGATGGCAGCGTCCCGAACCCGTGCTCGTGGAACAGAAGGAAGGAGACCACGTACCCCTCCGGCGGGTCCAGCATGTCGGCGCCGGTGGGGACTATCCACTCGGCATCATTGTTGACGGAGAGCTCAGGGCGCAGCAGCCCCACGTCCACCAGCTCGAGCGCCCGCTCGTACACGGCCTCACATCGGGGCCAGCTCCTCTCCGGATGCTCTTCGTCCATGAGGGGCACCCCTGAAGAACGAATGGTGGCTAGGCAGAGGGCGAGGCTAAGGCGGAAGCGCGGCGGCACAAACCCTAGGTGCAAAGGGAGGTGATGCGAACAAGAGTAGGAGACGAAGAAGGCAAACAGTACGAGCTCAGGGGGGCATGACAATATTTATAGGGACCCAGAAGGCGGAGCATCGCCTCATCGGTTCTCCATGCCATGCCACGACACCACTACCTGAGTCGCATTAAATGCGGCCGCTCGGCTACGTCGCTTCCACTGTTCGCGGGAATATCGGGAGCTGCATGCACTGTGGCAGGTAACTGACACCACTCGCCTTTTCCCTCGCTTCGATTCGTGTCCCGTATCCATCATCATTACAGGATCCACTCCGGGCCCACCACGCCAAACACGTAGATCTTTCTCACGCATCCCTAGCCAAGGCACACACCTCCCGAGCGCGAGCGCGCCTTGGGAGAGCATCTGACTCGTCCGAGCTCAGCCAACGCACGCGGAGGTCGGAAGGACGCACACGGGGTGCAACTAGCGGTGATGTCCCATGGGCCTAGGTAAGCTAAAGGGATAGGGGCTATAGATTTACCGACGGCCCATTACGGTCCAGAGATACGGAGGCCGACCCAGCGGGGTTCGAAACGGCCGACTCAGGACAATAGAGTGAGGGGCGAATAGGGGATGGACACGCTAGCGGTCATCAGCGTGGCAATCGGATGCCAAGGTCATCCCTAGATTTCGTATTTGAGTCTATCTTTACGGATGATTGGTTCATGGTATTCCCCCGAAGGAAGGCAACAGGCCCCCGGGACCTATCGAACGGACCCGGGTACTAGATGAAACCGATTTGGGATGAGCCACGACATGGGCCACTAGTCGGAACCCTAGCGAACGGGAACCAACACCCCACTCAGATTTGCCCGTTATTAACTCGACGAGCATCCATGGTTCGTCCGCCTCGAGGATAGCATGGTCGGGCTCATACTCCCCCTTCTCGCGGAGAGATGCGTGGGGAATGCACAAAAAGACGACACATACCTGAGACGTTTCTTTACATCGAGTAGAGACTCGGGGGCTACCGCCACACCCATCCTACTAGTTCAAGCAACTGGATAACGGAAGGGAAAAACGGGTGCGCCATGCCTCACTCGTGAGAGGTCCGTATAGGTAAACACAAATCACTTTCCATTTTAATACATATATGTTGATCCTTGTAGGGGTTACACGCTCTCTAAAAGCCACATAGGTTAAACCCAATCATCAGCCACCAAAAAACACGAAAACATTTACAAGGTGGACTGAAGGGAAATCCCAGGCCAAAAGGCCAAAAATTAGGGGGTGTCCTCAGGACACCCGCGGTAAAAAACCCACCGCCGCCCAACGCATCTGTGTATCCAGGTCAAGCAACCCAGCCGCGGGGCTCGGGAGGCATCTGCCTGATATGCAAGAACGCGTCGGACGGCGGCGCCACGACCAGTGGGCCACCCTGACCAGGCGTGCTGCAGTTGGGGGAGAACAACGGCTGCCTCGTCTTCAGGAAGCCTCGGGCCGTGCCCCTCCTCCGGAGTCGGTTGGGCACTTTACTGCTAAGTCGCCTCGGCCGCTCCGTGATCAATGCCACCGCCGGCAGGCAGCTCCGAGCCCACCAATCTCGCCGATGGCGGCATCACCATCAACAAACAGCCAAGGATGAGCCAACCCCTGGGGACATGCAGGCGAACTGCCATGACTTTCCTAGTGGACACATCCTTGACTACCCTCTGGGGAGGGATAGCACGCCACCGCTCCCCAGGAACGGAACACAGGGCCCATCCGAAAGGATGGACTCCACACCTTCCACCCCGAGGAGCGATTCGTGCAGGGGGTGGTGACAACCCTTCGCCCTACCAGTGGCCAGAATCAGCGGAGCTTTGCACATCTCACAGAGCTTCCTCTAAGTTCTGCCACTGGGCAAAACGGGATGCCTGCACCTCCAACGTAGAACTTCCCCTGAGTTCGGTGTACTCTCAAAAAGACGCTCGCCAGGGCGGCTCAAGGGTATCTCCGATGAGGCCTCGAAGGAAGAAGGTAGGGCAAGCCATGCCGTGGGATTGAGTTTCACCCCGCAGCCAGCAGCCCCTATTTATAGTCCGCCAGGGCACCCACACGACGGCCAACCCATGAGGCTACAGTGCTCCGCCTCCCCCAATTAAACCGCACTGCGCGTCAGTGCTCGTTTCAGAGGGGGTGCCGCAGAGCCATAAGTGGCCAGGCAGACGGTAGGCTTAGGGTGCGTCGTTCAAAAATTTAACCACTCAAGAGTGCTGCATTCGCAGCCTACCCCTGTTGAGTCCCTGTGGGACACGCTCCAATACCGATCGGACCATCGATTGACACATGCCATCCCTCCAGCGGACATCTGAATAGGGATCGGGGCGTACTTGGTCCTGTCCGATGGAACGCAGGGGTACCTGGCCCTGTTCTGCCAACCTTTGCCCATGCCCAGATATGGCAACAGAGACATCATCGATCACAAGGCGCGTGGCTATAGTCACGCCCAGGACGAACATGATCCAGGCGGCGTGCCAACAGGAGCAGTCTTCCCGGGGAAGGAAGGCAAACAGAAGCCGAAGGCGTCCCAAGTCAACAGCCCACACTAGGACCACATTTCCTCTCTCCCTCTACTGTACTCCCCCATCTCTCCCTACGTATAAAGGGGGATAATGTACCTCCAATCTCTCTCTGGACACCCTCGGAACTCTTCCAACCCATTCGCACACACTCATACTCGCATCCACGTGAGCTCTCACCACGAACCTCAAACCTCATACGCACGAGACCTGGGAACCGACTTCCCTCTCTCACCAAATCTTGTAGCTCCCCTCTATGAGCTCTCCACGCTTGGTAATATGACCCCGCAACACACTGGACGTAGGGCGTTCATGCCTGAACCGGTATAAACCGTGTGTTCTCCAAGCGTAACCATCTGATCTCCTATACGCTTAGAAATTTACTCGTTGGCCATCTAGACCACGCCATTTTAGACACCGACAGTAGGTGTTATCCTTTAGGGTGCCTTTGCTTGGGTCGTGGCTTTTGAAAAAGCTGATGTGAGCTGTGGGCTGTTGAAAAGCAGCTTTGGGAAATCAGCTGTGGGAAAAGCAGAAGGCCCTTTGGTTAGAGCTGCTGTCAAACTGTAGGTTGTGTATGAAATATCTGTTATGCCCTTGAGGTATGGGGACATGTTTATATGCAAAATGCTCACGAAATAATATGTTCACTAATTTTTGTTAAAAGGACTATTTAAGCAAGATTAAATTAATTTTTGTAGTTTTTAATCCATCAAAATGATTGGTCCTTGCAATAAATAGAACAATATCAATGAAAGGGTTTACAACGATGCCATCTCAACATAACTAGCCTCATCTCGCACTAACCAAAGCATTCACTATCCTAGTACGAATGGTATTCATGGTATCCTCATTCTCCATATGCTCACTACCATGCTCTTCTATGCCACTTGTCTCTTGTACCAAGTATTCATCATCGACATCACATCTCTCAAACTCCTTATCACACAATTGGCTATCACGGATAAAATTATGCAAAGCAAGACAAGCCGTAATGATATGCGTCTGAATACGAGGATGGAAACTTGGCATGCCCTTCAAAATACGCCACTTTTGCTTCAAGACTCCAAAAGACCTTTCAATGACATTATGATGGGATGAATGCAAGTAATTGAACATCTCATACTTTCCTTGAGGAGGCCACGAATGATTCCGAAATTCCGGTATATGGTAGGTGCTTCCTTTAAAAGGGGCAAGATACTCGGTTCGGTTTGGATATCCCGAATCTACAAGATAATATTTTCCTACAAAAAAAGATTTGTATGTAACAAAATAATACAACTAGTAGAAACAAAATATGCGAATCCATTATTACCATTAGGAGGCACAGGAAATGAAGGAAAAATTGCCAATGCATGATTGAGGATGCGGGTGTCATGTGCAGAACCCAGCCAATCAGTAACCGCAAATATAAACCTCATGTCAAAGTCGCAGATAGCTAGCACATTCTGAGATGTATATCCATGATGGTTTGTGTGGTTAACCACTTCGTCCACTGGCAGTGTCACCGGAACATGTGAACCATCTATTGCTCCAATTGCACCTTTGAAGTATGGCCAAAAGCGATCCTCTGTCACCCTTTCATGCTCTGTAGAAAAAAGTTGGATCTCTCGACTTGATATTGTCCTTAGCTAACTTGAGCAAACACTTCAACACTTCATGAAACTTGATGTGTACTGTCCAAAGTGATTGTGTGAACCGGTTTTCAGCTTGTGCAAACGATTGTGGGCCTCCGACGATCCACAAGAACATAGCCAAAGACTCAGTGGATGAAACCTTGTTACTTGACGTCAATCCATAGGTAGATACTAGCAAGTCATGCAGTGCCTGGAAAACCTTGGGGATCATCTAAAACATTTTATAAAAATATATCAGCCGTGAAATACACCTAATGACCCACTGAATGCTAGTTTCTGGTGTTTCCCTATATTCACTCTTGCACAGATACCTTTCAGTATAGGAGTTGGCTGACGAATCAATTAAGGCTTGGATCATTTGTTGGGATTAAGTCAGTTGGACGTTAATCCTGGCAAGTGGGCCCTGTTCTTAAGAGGTTCTGTCACAGTTGGTATCAAAGCATCTCATTATAGATCTTGCAGTTGTAAAATTTTTCAAAATGTTTGGATCTAAAACTTTAAAATATGATTTGAGTCCAAAAATTTCTGTAACTTCCCTTTCTCACTGTGAAAAGTAACTTTTAGGAATATCAAGCTTATATAGTGGTATACAGTATGGTATATTAATATAGCCCTATAAATATGTATATGTATACCTATATATACTTATAGTATATAATACTTATGATAGTTCGTATTAGGATGAATAGAGTATGCATGATAATGATTGTTGCATCATGATTGTTATGCTTGATGATATGCTAGTTTCTTATCAAAAGATAGATAATGATCTTGTTAGGGTATGTTATGTTATGTCAACCTTCATATGAGCATATGTTTTGCATGCAATGTCTTTTATCCCTGATATATGCTCTCTAAATTTAAGAATTTAAACTTAAAGCTAAAAGTGTTCAAATGCATGATCTAGTCTTTGTTGAGCTTGTCAAGTCATGCTGGTTTTTACAAGTTTTGAACCTCTTAAGTGGTAATTAAACTTTGTTTAACATGTTCCATGCTTTGTTGATATTATAGTTTGTTTTTATAATCATAGTTGTCATCTTTCACATTCTTTGGTTTAAATCATGAGTCGCTCGCCTTGTTATCTCTACCTTGAAACAGTCTTCCTTGACTCCAATCCTTGTGACTACCTTTGATTGTTATACCTCTGTTGTATAGCGTTTGTTCTTACAACTCTATCAGTGTCACTTGAAATTTCACATTGGTTGTGCGTTTGGTAATGGCGTCACGCTTAGTACTCTATGGTGTCGTGACGAAACCGAGAGCCTCCTGTGGCGGATGCGCACACATGGTTGTGTTGCTCGGCACACACTGGTATTGAGTATGTTAGCCATGATCCATTATGGAACAACACTAATGTGATATCTTCTTGTGTGTTTTTCCTTGATTATCTCCACATATCTTATCTAAAGATCCTCATATCAGTCTTGGGTAATCAAGTTTCTTTCTAAAGATGCAAAGAAAATGACCTTTGAAGAACAAGTCACAGACCTAAACAGTGACGACTCTTTGATAGCTTTGAAAGCCATCTCTCACATAACTCCTTGGTTTCATCCCAAAGTAACAATGCTTCATGGAAGTCAATGAAGGAAATTCTTCAAACAAAGTTTTTGATTCAAACCAATCTTTCACACCGAATCTCGGGACAAGATTCTTTTAAGGGTGGTAGATTGTAACACCCTGCGAACACATGGTGGATAAGTCCCATGTAGTTCAGTTTTGTGATGAGTGATTGCCCAACACTTGAGCGGTTCAGTTTGAGTGGCTTACCCTAACCCTTTGTGAAATCAAATGTGTTTGTGTCTATCAGCTTGTGGTGTGGAGGTGCTATGCCTAGTGATAGTGGTCAATGGCGTGGAGAAGGTCGAGTAGAGGCTTGCCGTGCCGATGGACTGAGAGCGGTGAAGGGCGGAAGCGTGGCTCAGACGGAGGGACCATGGGCGCCGGCGGACTAGCTGTGGTGGCTAGTGCTTGACACCGGCGAGTGCGACAAGACATGGAGGTAGACCGAGTCGACCAAGTCAAGATGACGGATGAGCGGGTCGAGCGAGGCTCATAGGACTCGGAGTCCGACCGGGCGAGGAAAAGGTGGCTCGAGTCGAGTGGTTTGGTGGTTTGGGCCGCAAAACCACCGGTGGACGGTTTCCGAGTTTGGGCCTCAAAACTCGGGGTTCGGTAGTTGAGCCGAAAGCTACCGGTGGCGGGTTTCGCAGGTTTGGGCCTCAAACCCCGGGTGGAGCTTCCGAGGAAGCGGGGATGGCACGTGGCGGAATCCTGGAGGTTGCGTCGAGGCGAAGACAACTCCTGGCAGGAAGCGGGGCCGTCCAGTCAAAATGTGGGAGATATTTTCCAGAGCTTGGACTGCAATGCGTAGGCTAGGTAGTTCACTCATGTATCTAAGGGGGTCTTTGGGAAATATCCAAAGCCCAGTTAAATAGGGGATGAAGGGGTATCCTCATCCCACCTCTTGAACCATAATCATTTGCACCACCTTTCTCTCTCTCTAACCTCTCTCTAGTTCATGAGGGCCCTAGGTTGTTTTCACCAACCTTTGTAAGAACTCGCGAATCTTTTGGTGGGAATTGGAGGCCCGACTCTCCGAGTGCCATGGCACGTTTGGATTCGTGATTTGTGTCCCGTTTCCTTGTGTTCTTCGCAATTTAGTTTTTGCTCTCTTTCTTTTCGTTGTTCCCAAGATGAGAAGTCTTGATTGAGAGAAGCTTTGCAAAATCCGTTTGAACCAAGTTTTCTGTACTTGTGAGGAGCAACTTTGCACCAGAGGAATTTCCCTAAACCTCATGAGCACATAGATCGGGTGATTTCTTTGTTGCGTTCTTCGTTTTCCCTCATTTCCCCCCAAATGTCTTCCTCTCGTTTTCTCACACCAAATTGAGCGATGATTTCTTCGGGATAGCTCCCCAACTGCACTAGGATCATGCCTACAAAGTTTTGTTGCAGTTGGTGACCATTTGGTTCGGATTTGGAAAGATTTGGCGAAGAGAATCGGGGTTTTCGTTTTTACTGCGCTCTGCTCGAGGGCGCCGGACGCTGCGTCGAGAGGCGTCGGAGGCTAGGTCGTGCTGATGTCAGCGGTGGTCGCTCTCTTGGTTTGCGCGGCTCACGTTTGTGTCGGACGCTCGCCATCGTCCGTCGCCTGCCCGCCAGAGCGTACGTTGGTTTTGTGTTTTGACATGCTCTCTGTGTGATTGCGTCGGATGCTCGCCAGCGTCCGTCGAGGTACCGCCAGACGCGTCCGTCGCCTAGAGGACCTCTCGGGAACTCATTCTTGGGGGTTTCAGGTGAGTTTTCCCCCACTGCTGGTGAGCTCTCAATTCTCCGTTTCCATCTGAATCCCCGCTCGCATTGCTCGGGGGAGGTTGAATACCCAGCAACTGGGTTTGGTTTTTGGGAAGAGTGGCCCGAATATTTCGAGAGAAATTTGAGGCTCCCATTCACCCCCTCTGGTTGCTGTTCTTGGTCCTTCAATTGGTATCAAAGCCGGTTAAGGATCAATCCACCTTACACGGTTCTTGATCCGCGAAGGCGACATGGAGCGAGGTGTTGGTAAACCTCCTTACTTCGATGGAACCAACTTTGCCTATTGGAAGGTGCGCATGTCCGCTTACCTCCAAGGGCTTGATACGAAGTTTTAGGAGATTTATGATAATGAGAACTATGAGGTTCTTGCTGCTCGGATCACCAAAGCTCAAATTACGTAGCATGCATCAAACGCAAGAGCCCATAGCATTCTCTTCTCGTGTTTGTCTCTTCCTGAGTTTGAGCGAGTTTCGAGTTTCACTAAGGCACGGGAGATCTGGCAAACACTCTTGAGATATCATGAGGGCAACCCTCAGATCTAGTCCAGACTCTTCGACACATACCGTAGGGAGTATGGGAACTTCGTTCAGTTGGGCGGCGAATCTGTTGACGGGATGTTCACTCGCTTCCAATCTATCGTCAATAAGATGCGTGCTAATCGAGCCAACTTGCCTTATGATGATCATGAGATGGCTATCAAGATTTTGCATGCTCTTGATCAGAAGGTGTGGGAGATGAAGGTGGATGCCATCCAGGAGTCACCAGGCTATGATGCCCTGACCGTGGACGAGCTGTTCAGCAAGCTCAAGTCCTCGGAGATTGACTACCAGACCCAGGCCAAGCTTGAAAACCCGTCGAAACCATCTATGACGTTGGTTTCTGGCCCCGGCGGTACGTCTTCTTCTTCCTCTGACCCTTCACACTCTTTGTTCACTTTTTCTTTGATGTCTGTGACAGAGGAACAAGTGGAGGCCCTAGGAGATGACGAGCTAGCTTTGGTCATCACTAAGTTCTCATGGTTTCACAACAACCGTTTGAACCGATGACGTGGTGGTTCGGCCAAGGGGTGCTACCGTTGCAGTGATGAGGATCACTTCATCACAAACTGCCCCAAGAAAGCTGCGGGTGACTTCACCAAGCGCAAGGACAAGCGCGAGCACTAATTCGAGGAAAAGCACAAGTCCAAGTGTGGCTACAACCGAAGGTCCTCCAAGAAGGTGATCGACAAGGTGAAGGCCAAGCACCGAGCCTTCCTCGCCTCCCTCAGCGACATCAATGTCTCCTTTGACGGAGGTGCTTCTTCAAGCAATGATGATTCGAAGGGAAAGGTTGAGGACAAGCTCAACGGACTATGCTTCTACGCCGATGCCAAGCACGGTGTCTTTTGCACCATGGCGATTGAAGAAGGCAAGGTCGGCACGGCAAGCGCAAGGATGAATCCGACTACGACTCCGACACACCTGAGGTATCACCCACCATCGAATCCCTCTCTCTCGAGCTTGAGTCTTTGAACGGCACCTTGATGAGTCAGGATGCTTTGCTCAAGCATTATGTGTGTGAGAGGAGCGATTTCAAGGCTAAGTATCTTAGCATACTGCATGAGCTAGAGTTTGCTAAGGCATCGGTGGTGGTTACCAAGGAGGTAGAGTGTGATGCTTGCGCCATTCACATGTTTGATCTTGTCACTCTGCAGGAAAAGTATGGCACTCTACTTGAGGAGGTCAGTGAGCTAAAGGCTAGACCTAGCTTACTTGATGCATGCAAGTCTTGCTTAGGCTTATGTTCTGAGCTAGCACAAAAAGATGCTAGGATTGCTGTGCTAGAGAAGGTCAGCTCAGATAGCACTAGAGAGTCGGATCTCTTTGAGACTTTGGATCTTGAGATCACGTCGTGCAGACACGACACGATGCATACCGAGGAAGCAAACACATAGCTTCGGTCCATCTTGAGCTAGGTGTCTTGCCGAGAGCCATAGTTGGGGATGATGCTTAGCTAATGCAAAAGGGCTGGCAGCACGGGAGTAGGCTTTGCTATAGGTGGGAAGGACGATAGCTTGTTCGGTAAGATCGGTGAGTGCAGTAGTTTGAGCGAGAGTGAGAAACCCACCACAACTCCCAAGATTACCAAGTTCACTTCACCTAAGCATACCAACCCCTCTGAGTTTCCTATGAGAGATGGTGTGTTTGAAGAGCCACCCAAAACCACTCCACAGAAGCAAGTCTGTATTGCTAAACCGAACCACCTTCGCAACCCACTTGACACACTGCCAGACATCTCTAGTGATCCCCTTCCTAAGAAAGCTAGAGCCACCCAACCCACCAAGAGAGTGCCTACCCAGAGTGTGGTGAGGTAACATTGTGAGTATTGTGAGAGGGATGGGCATTTGGCTGAGTTTTGTTTTAGGAGGAAGAGAGATGTTCAGAGGCAGTTTGAGTTGAACAACCGGGACATATACCACCCACGAGTTGGATGCGTGAACCGGAAGTTCAGAGGCGCACTTCTAGGCCAAGAGGTACAATGCCTCAAGGTGCTAGGCCTCAGGAGGTGAGACCACATGGTGGTCGTGCCCGGCGGGGTACCTATGGGCCTCGTGGCAGTGGCTTTACTCCACCCTTCGCTAGCGGACCATGTTTTCCCTATCGTGGTGATCGCTATCCCCCCATGGGGCAGGAGATGGTTGGTTTTTCTCCTAACCCTTTCTTTGGACAAGTGGGACAACACTGGTATCCTTCACAATTTACTAACCCGAGTGTTGGTCTATTTGCTCACCCTATGTATTTTTATTGATGTAGGAAGGAGGACTGGAGGAGACTTGTCTTGTGGATTCCGGATGTTCGCGCCATATGACCAGAAGTGCCAAGTGGTTCTCCAGCCTCGACCCCGTGCGCCACACTGAGTATATCACATTTGGGGACAAGAGTAAAGGTAAGGTTGTCTCCCGAGGGTCCATCCGAGTCAATTCGTCTTTTGTCCTTAAGGATGTTGCTTTGGTTGCGAATTTGCATTTTAACCTTCTCTCGGTTTCGCAACTCCTTGAAGACGGTTTTGAGGTGATCTTTAAACCAAACTTGTCTCGGATTTTGGACTCTCGTGGTGAGCTTGTTTGCCGGATTTTACCCTTCGGGAAGGTTTTTCGTGCGGATTTTACTATCTCTTCTGGACCTTCTCGTTGTCTTCTTGCCGGTTCTTCTTCCGAGCTTTGGAAGTGGCATAGGAGATTGGGACATTTGAGTTTTAACTTGCTTGCAAGGCTTAGCTCCATGGACCTTATCCAAGGATTGCCAAAGTTGAAGTTCTAAAAGGATTTGGTTTGCCATCCTTGTAGACATGGCAAGATGGTTGCTGCTTCCCATCCTCCCGTGACTCAAGTTATGACCTCACAACCTGGCGAGCTCTTACACATAGACACAGTTGGTCCATCTCAGGTTAGGTCAGAAGGAGGGAAGTGGTATGTGGTTGTAGTCGTTGATGACTACTCGAGGTACTCTTGGGTGTTCTTTTTGAAGAGTAAGGATGAGGCTTTTGTGAATGTGCGTGATCTGATTTTGAGATTGCAGAATGAGCTACCTAAGAATGCCATGAGAGCTATCCACAGTGACAATGGCACAAAATTCAAGAATGCTCACTTTGCAACTCTTTGTTCTTCTTTGGGTCTCGATCACCAGTTTTCATCACCTCACACTCCCCAGCAGAACGGTGTTGTTGAGAGCAAGAATCGGACCCTTGTTGAGAGGGTCAGGACGATGCTTGATGAGCATAGGACTCCTAGGCGGTATTGGGCCAAAGCACTCAGTTCTGCTTGCTATGTTTCCAATCGCATTTTTCTCCGAGCTTTCAAGAAAAAGACTTCTTATGAGCTGTGATTTGGGAGACCACCCAAGGTAAGTCACCTACGGGTGTTTGGGTGCAGGTGCTTCATCCTCAAAAAGGGCAGTAAGTTGGATAAATTTGAATCACGGTCTTCTGACGGTATCTTTCTTGGTTATTCTACTCACTCTCGAGCTTATCGTGCACTTAACCTTGAGACTAACCGAGTGATGGAGACTTATGAGATTACCTTCGATGAGACTATGCCCTGTGTTTCCACTGCTTTTGAGCTTGCAGGTGATGATGAGGTGAACACTAGAATCATTGTGGAGGAGGAGGAGGACGATGCCGATTGGGGTGATCCTGAGCCAACTCCACTGGCTGCCCCCGTCGACCCTGCGACATCCACTTCAGCTCACGGTCCCGATCCGACTACTTCCTCTACATGGGGGCCTGTCGGTGTCTAAAATGACGGGGTCTAGACGGCTAACGAGTAAATTTCTCAGCGTGTCGGAGTTCGGATGGTTACGCTCGGAGAACAGGGAGGTTTATACTGGTTCGGGCACGAACGCCCTACGTTCAATGTGTTGCGGGGTTGTATTACTGAGCACGGAGAGCTCGTAGGGGGGAGCTACAAGCTTTGGTGAGAGAAGCGAGGCTGTCCCCAGGTCTCGTGCGTATGAGGTTCTTTGTTCTGGTGAGTGCTCGCGTGTGTGCGAGTTTTAGTGTGTGTGAATGAATGTTGGAATGTTGAGAGAGCGAGATTGGGGGTTCTGCCGAAGGAAGCCTAAACCCTAAACCCTAAACCCTAAACCCTAAATGTTGGGAGAGATGGAGGAGTACAGTAGAGAGAGGGGGAGTGACATGGGCCCGACTTGGGCTGCTGCCGAAGGAAGCCTTTGTCTTCATCCTGTCTTCCTTCCTGAGGAATATTGCGCCAGTAGACGCATGTCCGAGTCCTGTTCGTCCTTGTCGAGCTGTAGCCATACGCCTTGTGATCGGGAAACCTGCTTTTCCCCTTTCCGGGTATGGGCGGAGGTTGGTCGCATAGGACCAGGCACCCCCGCGTCCCGTCATACAGGACTTGATGATGCCTTGATCCCTGTTGGGGTGTCTGTCGGAGACATGGCATGGATATCACGCGCGGAAGTCGTCAGTTAGGCAGCATAGGACCCTGTACCGCAGGGTGAATAGAAGTCGGCATGGTGGCTCATGCCTTGAACCCCATCCCTGAGGACGGAGCGTACTATGGACCTTTTGACTATGTGGGCTAGGGCGCCCCAGGCTGTGTATGGCAATGAGACCTCCGAGGGCAAGGGTCGTCACAGATGGCATTTGCCGGGCTCGGACGGGGCGGGAGAGCCCCTGAGGGTTGGCGGCGTCCTAGGTGACGCCACCTTGGCTCGGGCGAGGCGGAAGAGCCCCTGAGGGTTGATGACATCACAGGCGACGCCTCCTTGGCTCGGGCGAGGCGGAGGAGCCCCCGAGGGCAGATGACGTCATGGGCGACGCCACCTTGGCTCGGGCGAGGCGGAAGAGCCCCGGAGGGTGGATGACGTCACGGGCGACGTCACCTTGGCTCGGGCGAGGCGAAGGAGTCCCTGAGGGTTAATGACGTTACGGACGACGTCACCTTGGCTCGGGCGAGGCGAAGGAGCCCCTTGATGGTGGTTTTTGTTTTTGTAGAGTCTGGTAATTTGGTACCCTATTTCTGGGTATCCGACAGTAGCCCCCGAGCCTTCGATGTAGTGAGGACTACACCGGAGACTTCCGAGAGCATTTTATGGTGGTTTGGTTTGATTCTACGTATTACGGTGGGTGCTCGCGAGCGCCCCCATTAGGTGTAGCCCCCGAGACCTTAGAAGGGAGATTTTCCCTCCTAAGGGCTTATTCGGAAGACTTCTACAGTTCTTGACCTTTCGCTTCCTCCACGAGGCGGAGGGAGAGAGAGAGAGCTGCTCCGTGCGTCAAGGCCAGACCTCCGGTCGCACGCCAGCCCTGGCACGGGTGGCACTGTTGGCCTCGGGCTGACGCACCTTGAGATGACGAGTCAGCTCTGCTCCGCGCTATCTTCCGGCCTGTACGGTCGATTGACCGGTCGAAGATTTGTTTGTCGGATTCCAGAGTCTGACTGCGCCCCCTTTCCCTGTAACCCAAAAGCGGACGTGTCGTGTCTTTCCCGTTCAAGGAGTGGTGCCAGAGCACTGCTCGCTCTGCGGTCTAGACTCTGAACGGCGTGCCCTGAGTCCGCAGTCTGCTTGGCCATTTATAGCCTCGCTGCACGGCTGCGCCCCCTTAAAGTGGGTGCCGTCGAACAGTGCAATGTGGTTGGGTGGCGGGGCTGTAGCTTCACAGGCCGGTTGTCATGTGAGTGCCCTGGCGGGCTATAAATAGGGGCGGCCTCCTATGGGGAAGCACACATCCTCACAGTATGGCTTGCCCTAAGTTCTTCCTCCGAGGTCCCGTCGGAGAGCCCTCCGAGCCGCCCTAGCGGACGATCTTTTGAGAGCAAAACCGGATTCAGAGGAAGTTCTGCATTAGGAGCGCCAACGTCTCGTGTCGTGGGGCGGTAGATATCAGAGGGAGCTCTGCAATATGCATAGTTCTTCCCCGTCATCTCGTCCCACGGGATGGTCGTGCTCCCTCACCATCTCTCATTATAGGGGGCCGGGGATGCGTCTAGTGGAGAGACTATGTGGTCCGCCCGCTCAGTCCTCTAACCCAGACGTTCCCTTGGCCTGCTGGTGGCGACGCCACTGCTAGGAGACGACGGACCTGTGGGCTGGCGAGCCTGGTCGCGTTCGGGCGGGAAATGCCATCGGACCGTCGGACGTTCCGTGGCCTAGCATTCGAAGCGCGACCCAGAAAAATGCTTGACCAACCCGTCATGCGTCTTTCTGGGGGCGCAGTCGACCGCGCAGGTCTTGAATGACGGTGGTGCTGCCGTCACTCCGTCACCGAGAGACAAAGCAGGGGCAGTTCGGCTCGTTGGGCGTTCGCCTGATAGGCAGCCTTCGGAGCGGTCATTACCTGTGTTGGCGAGGCGTTCGAATCTTGCCCTGTTTCGCTTTCCTTTGGCCCTCGGTTGGGATCCCCCTTCAGTCCATCTTGTGTTTGATTAGGTCTGGCCTTTGTAGCACCTAAAATGTATGTAACCTTCCCAAGGATTAGCGTATACGAATATGACGCTCGTTTGTTGTTTTTACCTGTGTCAACCTCTGGCGTGTGAGGCGTGGCGCGTCTTTTTCCCTCTTCGTTATCTAGTTGCTAGAACCGGTAGGAGGGGTGCGGCGACAGCCCTCGAGTCTTTACTCGATGTAAAAAAATGTCTCGGGTTTGTGCCGTCTTTTTGTGCGCTCCCCGTGCCTCTCTCCGCGAGAAGGGGGAGTATGAGCTGGGCCATGCTATCCTCGAGGCGGACCAACCATGGGTGCTCGTTGAGGTAATAACGGGAAAATCTGAGTGGAGTGCTTGGTTCCCGTTCGCTGGGGTTCCGGCTTGTTGCCCATGTCGTGGCTCACTCCAAATCGGTTTCATATAGTAGTCGGGTCCGTTCGATGGGTCCCGGGGGCCTGCTGCCTTCCTTTGGTAGGAATACCATGAACAAATCATCCGTAAAGACGGACTCAAATACGAAACCGGGAAATGACCTTAGCATCCGATTGCTAGGCTGATGACCGCTAGCGTGTCCATTTCCTATTCGCCCCCTCGCTCTGTTGTCCTGAGACGGCCGTTTCGAACCCCGCTGGGTCGGCCTTTGTATCTCTGGACTATAGCGGGCCGTCAGGGTGTCTATAGCCCTTATCCCTTCGTCTTACCTAGACTCGGAGACCGTCCCCGTTGGCGTCAGTGCGTATGAGTTCGTTCGATCCCTGGTTGCATCGAGTGAACCGTGTCGGGGGTCGGGCTGAGCCCCGCTTCCGCCTGGGAGTAAGCGTGGCGTTGAGCCTAGTGTCCCTGCGAATGTCAAAAAAGATGTTCCCGCACGCGAGCGGGGACAGAATTCGAACAAAAACGATCGAGCGCGGGGAGGAAAACGGGGCGAGGTAAGATTTTATTGAAAAAACCGAGGAGAAGATGGCCCCTTTGTCCAACCCCCGAGTAAGTCGCGCGACCACCGGCTGGGCGCACGTCTTACCTTGCGTTCGAGCCACATGTCGCCTCCGTGGCACGTATTGAATCTTCTCCTAAAGGAAAGAAGGTATACACGGGCGTATATGATTCGAGGGGAGGCGTTTAGGGATAAAAACGACGTAGCTTTTCGATGTTCCAGGCGTTGGAGAAGACTTGGCTGTCGGGACCCATAGTGGCGATCTTGTAGCTTCCGGGACGGAGGACCTCCACCACGACGTACGACCCTTCCCACGGTGGCGTGAGTTTATTCTTGTCTTTGTTGCCTTGCCTGAGTTGGAGCACCAGGTCGCCAATGTCGAACTCGCGCTTGCGGACGCGACGGTCATGGTATCTTCGGAGGGCCTGCTAGTACTTTGCGGAGTGTAGGAGGGCGATATCCCTTACTTCGTCTAGCTGGTCCACCACGTCCTCCATGTTGGTTTGGTTGCCCTGCTCGTCGTAAGCCCTAACCCGTGGGGAACCATACTCCAAGTTGGTGGGGAGCACGACTTCCGCCCCGTAGAGCATGAAGAAAGGGGAGCAGCCGATGGCTTTACTCTGGGTCATCCTGAGGCTCCAGAGAATGGCTGGCAGTTCCGCAACCCAACGGCCCCCGAATTTCTTGAGCCGACTGAAGATTCTTGGTTTTAAACCATGTAGGATCATCCCGTTGGCTCGCTCGACCTGCCCATTCGTTTGAGGGTGCGCGACGGCGGCCCAGTCCACCCAGATGCTATTCCTATCGTAGAAGTCCAGGAACTTCTTGCCCGTGAACTGGGTGCCATTGTCGGTGATGATTGTGTTGGGCACTCCGAATCGATATATTATGTCCGTAAAGAACATGACCGCCTGCTCAGACTTGATCCGGGTGAGGGGGCGTGCCTCGATCCACTTCGAAAACTTGTCGATGGCGACAAGAAGGTGGTCGAAGCCCCCGGGCGCCCTGGCCAGTGGTCCCACTAGGTCCAAAGCCCAGACCGTGAAAGGCCATGTGAGGGGAATGGTCTGCAGAGCCTGTGTGGGCAAATGAGTCTTGTTGGCGTAGAACTGGCACCCTTCGCAGGCGCATACTACCTCCGTGGCGATCGCTACGGCCGTCGGCCAGTAGAAACCCTGGCGGAAAGCCTTCCCGACGATCATACGGGGGGCTGCGTGGTGCCCACAGTCCCCCGCGTGTATATCCTCTAGCAGGCTCATCCCCTGCTCCGTGGGGATGCAACGCTGCAAGATTCCCATGGGGCTGCGCCTGTAGAGCTCTTGGTCGATGATGACGAAGGACTTGGCGCGGCGAGCGATGCGGCGTGCTTCGTTCCTATCGTCGGGGAGGCGCTCCTGGACCAACCAATCTAAGATGGGTACCATCCAGTCCGGGGGAAGGTCGTCGTCGCCGCCCGGTGCGTCATCCCCGGCGTTGCGCACCCCCTCGATGTCCATGACCTCCGCCGTGGTAGTCTCCGGGACCTCGGCCTCAGGCTCCACGTGCCAGGTGACGGACGACTTGTGAAGGTCGCTGACGAAGACTCTGGGCGGGACCGCACCTCGGCTGGAAGCCAGCCTCGCGAGCTCGTTAACCGCCTCGTTGTACCTTCTGGCGACGTGGTTAAGTTGCAGGCCGTCAAATTTTTCTTCCGGGCCGCGGACCGCCTGACAGTATGCTATCATCTTCAGGTCGTGGCAGTTTGCCTCCTTCATAACTTGTTCAACTACGAGCTGGGAGTCGCCTCACACGTCGAGCCTTTTGATGCCCAACTCTGTTGCTATGTGTAGCCCGTTTACTAGGGCCTGTTATTTCGCGACATTGTTAGATGCCGGGAAGAACATACAAATCATGTACTTGAGTTGGGCCCCGAGCGGGGAAACGAAAACTAGGCCGGCGCCGGTTCCGGTCTTCATTAGCGATCCGTCGAAATACATGATCCAGAACTCCTGGTTCTACGCCATCGGTGGCAGCTGGACCTCGGTCCTCTCGGCGACGAAATCTGCGAGGACCTGTGATTTGATGGCCGTCCGTGGTGCATAAGAGATAAACTCCCCATGAGCTCTAATCCCCATTTCGCCACCCTTCCTGTAGCCTCGCGGCTTTGTACCACCTCCCCAAGGGGGTAGGAAGACAGGACGGTGACGTTGTGTCCGTCGAAATAGTGGGCCAGCTTTCTCCGCGTGGTGAGAACCGCGTAAAGGAGCTTCTGGATCTGCGGGTACCTGGTCTTGGTCTCGGATAGTACCTCGCCGATGAAGTACACCGGCCGCTGGACCTTCAGCGTGTGCCCCTCCTCCATTTCGACGACGATGACGGAGCTCACCACCTGGGTGGTGGCGGCTATGTAAAGGAGAAGGTCCTCGCGCGGCGTCGGCGGAACGAGGTGGGTGCGCTTGTGAGGATCGCCTTGAGCTTGTCGAGGGCCCCTGCGCTTCGGAGGTCCAGGTGAAGTGTTCGGTCTTCTTGAGAAGTCGGTAAAGGGGGAGGCCTCGTTCGCCATGGCGCAAGATGAAACGACTCAAAGATGCGAGGCATCCCATGACCCGTTGCACCCCTTCACATTGCGGATTTCTCCCATACTGGAGATGGCGGAGACTTTATCGGGGTTGACCTCGATGCCACGCTCGGAGACGATGAAGCCGAGAAGCATGCCACGCAGAACCCCAAATACGCACTTCTCGGGGTTGAGCTTGACGCATTTGAGCCTCATAGCCCCGAACGCTGTCTCAAGGTATGCAACCATGGTTTCCGTCCGCTTGGACTTCACCACGATGTCGTCCATATATTCCTCAACCATCGTGCCGATGAGTTTCCCAAAAACTGAGCGCATGCACCGCTGGTACGTGGCCCCCCGCGTTCCTAAGTCTGAATGGCATAGTGACGCAACAGAAAGAGCCGAACAACGTTATGAAGGATGTCGCGAGCTGGTCGGACTACTTCATCTGGATTTGATGGTAGCCGGAGTATGCGTCAAGGAACGAAAGTGTTTCGCACCCCGAGGTGGAGTCGACGATTTGATCGATACGCGGCAGAGGGTACGGGTCCTTACCGCACGCCTTATTCAAGCTGGTGTAATCTACGCACATTCTCCATTTTCCACTCTTCTTCTTAACTAGCACTGGATTAGATAACCATTCGGGATGGAATACCTCTTTGATGAATCCAGCCGTCAGAAGTTTGTGAAGCTCCTCCCTGATGGCCCGCCGCCTTTCCTCGTCGAAACGGCGCAGGCGTTGCTTCACCGGCTGGGCCCCGGATTGAATCCTCAAGGCGTGCTCGGCCACATCTCTCGGTATGCCCGGGACATCCGCGGGACTCCAAGCGAACATATCGCCATTCGCGCGGAGAAAATCCACGAGCATCGATTCTTGTTCCGGATCTAGGGAGACGCTGATGCGCAGCACTCGGTCGTCCGTTTTGGACGGGTCGAGCTGGATCTCTTTTACCCCCTCTAGGGGGGTAAAGTTTCCCATGCCCTTAGAGTCGATCCCCTCGCTGCTTCTGGCCTCGGCTGCTGCAGCTAGATCCGGGCATCGCGCCGCGGCCATTGCTCTTTCGCAACTGTCCACATCGGACTGGTACGCCTCCGCAAGCTCGTAGGTGACTCTGATCACTCCCTAAGGGCCTAGCATTTTGAGCTTGAGGTAGGTGTATTTCGGGATGACCATGAACTTCACGTAGCACGACTTTCCCAACACTAGATGGCAGGACACATCGTAGTGTGCGACCTCGAAGGTGAGGAGCTCGGTTCGGAAGTTGTCCGGTTCCCCGAACGTAATGGGTAAGTCGACCTGCCCGAGGCGTATGGAAGGTTTGCCGGGTACAATTCCATAGAAGGGAACCCCCTCCAGGCGAAGTTTTCTCTGAGGTACCCTTAGGGCCTTGAAGGCGTTGTAAAACAGGATGTTGAGGTCACTGCCCCCATCCATCAATACCTTGGTGAAGCGTATGCCCCCTATGATCGGGTCCACGATGAGTGGGTAGCGTCCCGGATGGGGGACGCGCTTCGGGTGGTCACCTTGCCCGAAAGTGATGTCGGTGTCCGACCAGTCGAGGAAGTCAGGGGCCGTCGGGACGACCGTGAAGACCTCGCGTCGCTCCTGCTCCTGCTGGAGCTTGTGGCGTCCGGTCCCCGAACCGCAGAAGATCATGAGGCATTTGCCTTCAGGGGGAGGAAAGTTGTTGCGACCCCTGCCCTTGTTTCTTGTAATCGAGAGGTGCCTGGCCATCTTTTCACATTCCTGAAGGGTATGTCTGACAGGCACGCTGTGGTGCAAACAAGGCTGGGTGAGGGCGTCGTCGTGGTCGCCTCTCTCCCTACCGTCGTGGGGAGGAAAAGGAAGCCCGTGGCCCGCCGGCGCAACCGCGTCGGCGTAGCTGCGTCGTGGACTGCCTTTTGCCTTGCCGGAATAGGAGGTGACGCCGGCCGCCCTTCGGCCCGGCGTACGGGTCGCGTTGACGCCAGAGAGGTGTCTACAGACCGGTCGTCGTTGTCCTCTCCTGGGTGTCCGTCCTGAGCCATCGGGCGTCCCGAGGCTGGGCCGACGAGGGTATGGGAAACACAGGTCACCTCGCTATGTGGGCGTCGGGGCTCTTGTTTCGCGTACGAGCGTGCTGTACCCAGAAGAGGGCGGCTGCCCTCCCACGAGATGTGCCGCCGTGCTGGCAAACGCGGAGCAAAAGTTGCGTAGGTACTCCCGAGCCGGCCGGGGTCCCGTGAGCATGTCAAGCTGGCGCTCGAACTGAGGATAATTGGCCCGCGGGACGGCCGCCCCGCGAGCGGTTTGTTCCCCGAAGGGAGACAGATGAAGGTGGGCCATGGAAGCGGCGATGGCGTCCATGGCTACCTCAGGAGATGTCGTAGGGCGACGGAGAGCCAGGTCGGCGTCCTGCCCGTGGCACAGGAAATCCAGGCTACCAAAACGAATGATGGTGCCCGGAGCGAAAGGAACGTGGCGATCGGCCATCCGAAACTCGAAAATACGGGTGACACGCAAAGTCCCCCTACCTGGCGCACGAACTATCGGTGTCTAAAATGGTGGGGTCTAGACGGCCAACGAGTAAATTTCTAAGCGTGTTAGAGTTTGGATGGTTACGCTCGGAGAACACGGAGGTTTATACTGGTTCGGGCATGAACGCCCTACGTCCAGTGTGTTGCGAGGTTGTATTACTGAGTGCAGAGAGCTCGTAGGGGGGAGCTACAAGCTTTGGTGAGTGAAGGGAGGCTGTCCCCAGGTCTTGTGCGTATGAGGTTCTTGGTTCTGGTGAGTGCTCGCGTGTGTGCGAGTTTGAGTGTGTGTGAATGAATGTTGGAATGTCGAGAGAGCGAGATTGGGGGTCCATTCGTTTGAGTGTGTGTGCGAGTTTGAGTGTGTGTGAATGAATGTTGGAATGTCGAGAGAGCGTGTATGTGTGTGCTTTATACGTAGGGAGAGATGGAGGAGTACAGTAGAGAGAGGGGAAGTGACGTGGGCCCGGCTTGGGCTGCTGCCGAAGGAAGCCTTTGTCTTCATCCTGTCTTCCTTCCTGAGGAAGATTGCACCAGTAGACGCATGTCCGAGTCCTGTTCGTCCTTGTCGAGTTGTAGCCATACACCTTGTGATCGGGAAACCTGCTGTTCCCCTTTCCGGGTATGGGCGGAGGTTGGTCGCACAGGACCAGGCACCCCCGTATCCCATCATACAGGACTTGATGATGCCCTGATCCCTGTTGGGGTGTCTGTCGGAGACATGGCGTGGATATCACGCGCGGAAGTCGTCGGTTAGGTAGCACAGGACCCTGTACCACAGGGTGAACAGAAGTCGGCATGGTGGCTCATGCCTTGAACCCCGTCCCTGAGGACGGAGTGTACTGTGGACCTTTTAACTATGTGGGCTAGGGCACCCCAGGCTGTGTATGGCAATGATACCTCCGAGGGCGAGGGTCGTCACGGATGGCGTTTGCTGGGCTCGGACGGGGCAGGAGAGCCCTTGAGGGTTGGCGGCGCCACGGGCGAGGCGGAAGAGCCCCCGAGGGTTGATGATGTCTCGGGCAACGTCTCCTTGGCTCGGGCGAGGCGGAGGAGCCCCCGAGGGCAGATGACATCACGGGCGGTGCCACCTTGGCTCGGGCGAGGCGGAAGAGCCCCCGAGGGTTGACGACGTCCCGGGCGACGTCACCTTGGCTCGGGCAAGGCGAAGGAGCCCCCGAGGGTTAATGACGTTACGGGCGATGTCACCTTGGCTCGGACGAGGCGAAGGAGCCCCTTGATGGTGGTTTTGTATTTGTAGAGTCTGGTAATTTGGGTACTCTATTTCTAGGTATCCGACAAGGCGCTTCGAGAAACTTCCTCAGTTGGTGCCCGTTGCACCTGAGGGAATTCCAGCTGCTATCGAGGGGGAGGCCACTTCTTCCAGGCAGGCTCCCCGCCACATCCAGCGGCAGCACCCGCCGGAGAACATCATCGGCGACATTGACCGTCGAGTCACGCGGTCCAGGTCCTATCTCTCTCACTTTGCTTATTCGACTTTTGTCGCTTCTTTTGAGCCCCGAGATGTTGGACACACTTTGATGGATCCTATTTAGACACTATAGAAAGTGTGATCACATTTAGGATAGATAGACGTACTATCAAGAAGGGAAAACTCGTGTCGATTGCGGTTATCATGTGCCACTAGGTTTGCATTGCATTCACGTAAAATGAACCTAAGTGACACATAGAACTAAATATAATCCAAGAAATATGTTGTAAAAGGCTAACACAGGTGAACAAGAGATGGATCACAAGGTGTTAGCACTTGGAAGCATGGAGAAGAAGAGGTGGCTCGGTTTTGCCACTCAGAGAGGCACCGGACGCAAGGTCCGGACGCAGGGCAAAGGCCGACCGGACAAATGGACTTGCGTACGGTGGCATACCCTAGCCCTCGGGCTCTCTGGACAGGAGGTCCGGATGCAAAAGTGAGTCTGGACGCTGACTCCGGTCGCGCATCCAGAGCTCGACGCTCACTGGACTTCTCTGGATGTATTTATCCGGACGCTGAGTGCGGTCCGGACGCAAGGCACCGGACGCGAGTCCAGAGCTCGGAGCTCTCTGGATCCTCTCTGGACTGGATCCGGACACAAGGTAAAGTGGGTCCGGACGCTACTGTGTTGTGCGTCCAGAGGCGACGTGGCAGCAGCAGGGCAGAGCGCGAATGACAGAATTCAAACAGAGGAGGGTCCGGACGCATGCGTGTTGGTCCGGACCCCCATGCAAAGTGCGTCCGGACCGACGCAGGAAAGCATGGAAGGGGACAAAACGGCTAGTTGGTTTGGGATTGCTATATAAGTGATATGGTCAGCTCCTAGGGCTCTCTCTCTCTCGCACCTCCTATTCATTTGACATACTTGTGCTTGCTTGAGATAGCCCCCAACTCATTCTCTTCACTCTTGTTGCATATTTGTGAGAGTTTGAGTGAACCAAGTGCATTGATCTTTGCATTGCATCTTAGTGGCACTTGGTCATCGTCATCGCCGCATGGTTTCTTGTTATTTTTGGTGTTTGCCAACACCTAGACTGCTTGGCGATTGTGGAGAAGTTTCGGCGCAATTGGTGATTGTTTGCGGCTGGCTTCGGTGATTGTGAGAGGGCTTGTACCCACCTCGGCAGAGCGCCAAAGGGTAACTCTAGTGGATTGCTCGTGTCATTGAGTTACTCTCATTTGGGTGGATTCTTGTGGCGCCCGAGTTAGTGGGCTAGGTTTGGGAAACACCTATTAGCCACCGAATCACCACTTGAGTAGTCGACACAACGGGGACTAGCTTGGTGGCAACCAAGTGAACCTCGGGAGAAAAATCATTGTGTTCATCTTGTCTCCCGGCTACTTATTGGTATTCATTGTGATTGGTTCATCCTATTGACATCCATACATCACAAGGCATCGGAATAACAATCACCTCCTCTCTTGCATTTATATTCTTTTATATCTTGTCTAGTTAGCTTGCTAGTTAGCTTCTTTAGTAGTTGTTCTTGCTAGCTTGTGCTAAGTGCTTTAGGTTCTTTCTATGGATTGACAAGCACTTAGCTAACTAGATTTGCTTTGGATAGGTGGCTTTGCACCCCAAGTAGAGCTAGAGCAAAAAGCTTCGCTTAAGTGTTATCTAACCTTTTGCTCTAGTGATTTGTAGAATTTTATTAGGCTATTCACCCCCCCCCCTCTAGCCATCTAGGACCTTTCAAGTATATGTTAGACAACCTCCCGGTTTCGAAAATCCCAAGATTCCAAACCATATTTTTAAACTTCACAAAGCTTTGTATGGTTTGAAACAAGCCCCTAGAGCATAGTATGATAGGATGAAAACATTTTTACTTGCTAAGGGTTTTAAAATGGGATCGGTAGATAAGACGCTTCTTCTCCTCAAGCAAGGCAAAGACACTCTCCTTGTTCAAATATACGTGGATGATATCATCTTTGGTGGTTCTCATGCTCTTGTTGCCAAGTTTGCAGATCTTATGAGCAGGGAATTTGAGATGAGCATGATGGGAGAGTTGACCTTCTTTCTTGGGTTGCAAATCAAGCAAACCCGGAAGGCACATTTGTGCACCAAGGCAAGTACACGAAGGACATACTAAAGAAGTTTGACATGGGCGAGGCAAAGCCCTTCTCGACGCCCATGTCGACCTTGACTGCCTTGGATGCGGACGAGGAAGGAGAGGCGGTGGATCAGACGGAGTACCGAAGCATGATCGGGTCGCTTTTGTACTTGACAGAGTCTCGACCGGACATTCAGTTCGTCGTCTCCTTGTGTGCTCGCTTTCAGGCGTCCCACAGACATCGCACAAGCAGGCAGTGAAACGCATCATGAGGTACTTGCGCTTCACTCCCGAATTTGGACTTTGGTTCTCCACCTCTTCCTCCCTTGAGCTTTGTGGTTATTCTGATGCCGACTTTGCCGGTTGCCGTCTTGATCGGAAGTCCACTTCTGGGACTTGCCAGTTTCTCGGGTCTTCTTTGGTGTCTTGGTCTTCTCGCAAACAGTCTAGCATGGCACAATCGACATGCGAAGCTGAGTACGTTGTTGCGGCTAGCTGTTGCTCGCAGTTGATTTGGATGATTGCCACTTTGAAAGATTTTGGTCTTGTGCTTACTAAGGTGCCTCTGCTTTGCGATAGCACGGGTGCAACTAGTGTGACCAAAAATCCCGTGCTTCACTCTAAGACCAAGCACATTGAGGTCCGCTTTCACTTCTTGCGTGATCACTACAAGAAGGGCGACATTGACCTCCGGCATGTCGAGACCCAAAACCAGCTTGCGGACATTCTCACAAAACCATTGGATCAAACTGCGTTTTCGCGCCTTCAAGGCTAGTTGGGTGTTTGTTTCCCTTTTTAGTCGAGGGAAGATCTTTGTGTATTATAGTTCTTTTTGGTTCTTATTTGTCTTTTCTTTCTTTTCTTTGGTGTTTTCTTAGTGTTAATTGGTGTCTATGCATTTTGCATCTCATTTGCATTTGTGACATAGTTCATTTTAAGTTTCATACCTATAGCCTATATAATGAATCTATGCCCTGTTTGAGGTGCTTTATGTGTCTATGGTGTTGCCTAACTTAGACTCTCTTTGATCTCTTGATATGCAATAGAGCTAAGTTAGAAAAGCTTTAAAACTGAATTTAATTCCCCATGTCACCTCTGAAATGGCACTAGCATGTGTAGGCTTTTGAAGATCCTTCTTGGCTTTTGAAATGTCATTGTTTCATTCACTTCCATTGAGCACCATGATTAAAATTAATCTAAAATGAAATTGCTCTCTATTTTGTGAATTGGAAAGATCAAGTTGGGTCTGCATTGTGAGCACTTCACCGTGTGTTCGAGACTGTTTCCCATTTGGGTGGAACTTGAGCGGTGTCGTGTATGACCGAAACCGGTGTGTCAAGTCCTTTGACTTCGCCCGGTTGGTAAGCAGTGGCATCACTTTGCTTACAACCACTCGCATACAACTTAAATGTGACTAAAACTGAAATTTGGCTCTGAAATTCTGAAACTTGAAAAAAATATTCAGTTGGGTCATTGGCTTGTTGTATGAACTTTGCTAGGGATAGTTCTACTTGCTATACATGAGATTGCTTTGAGATAGATCCTATCTTGTTTGCCATGTTTAGTTGTCTCTAGGAGGTGATACCCATTCCTTGCTCACACATGTAATCTTCTCTATTTTGGCTTATATGGTGATCTTTAGCTCAACCTAAGTCTTTGTTGGGCATGTAGAGCTTTTCCTATTCTCACAAGATCACATCACTTAGAGCATCTATTCATTGTTTTAGCTCTATGTATGAAGCTTGTTGCACTCATTTTGCATATCATGGCATTTGTGGCTGGATCTTGAGTCTTGAACTTTTATGAGCTACATGTGTCACCAAGGGGGAGAGATGTGCATTTCATTCCATTTTCAGTCATTTACTTCCAAGGGGGAGATAGAGTGCATCTCATTGGTTTCATTGGTTTAGAGCTTCTTTGGTCCAGGGGGAGTTTTTGTGCTGCTTTTGCCTTAAGGAGTTCAAATTGGTATCTTGTTTTTGGCTCATCAATAGGTTTTTAATTGGTATCTTGCTCAGGGGGAGCTTTTGCTAGTTGTGTTGAGCCGTTGCCTCTTCTGGAGGGTCTAGCTTGCTTTATTGGCTTCGATAGGTTTTGATTGGCTTCTTGAGCCTTATGAGGTTTATTTGATATCTTTGAGCTTCTCTTGGTGCTTCATTTGGTATTCTGAGCTTTGAGAGGTTTGATTGGTATCTTGGACTTGCTAGCGGTGTTGACCCCGTTTTCTGCCTCTTCTTGAGGGCTAGCTTTGATTTGCTTAGTTGCGTCGAGTCGTTGCCCATGTCTTTAGGAACCAAGTTTTGGACTCGTTTTGCTTCTCTCAAGTGACCCCGTTTTGGCTTCCTTCGCTTTTGGTCATTTGGAGAGCTTTACCTTATGGCTCAAATCTGAAATGCACTTGTGTTGACAATGCACCCATCAAGGGGGGGCTTTTGCTAGTTGTGTTGAGTTGTTGCCTCTTCTGGAGGGTCTAGCTTGCTTTATTGGCTTCGATAGGTTTTGATTGGCTTCTTGAGCCTTATGAGGTTTATTTGATATCTTTGAGCTTCATTTGGTATTCTGAGCTTTGAAAGGTTTGATTGGTATCTTGGACTTGCTAGCGGTGTTGGCCCCGTTTTCTGCCTCTTCTTGAGGACTAGCTTTGATTTGCTTGGTTGCGTCGAGTCGTCGCCCATGTCTTTGGGAACCAAGTTTTGGACTCGTTTTGCTTCTCTCAAGTGACCCCGTTTTGGCTTTCTTCGCTTTTGGTCATTTGGAGAGCTTTACCTTATGGCTCAAATCTGAAATGCACTTGTGTTGACAATGCACTCATCAAGGGGGACATTGCGAACACATGGTGGATAAGTACCCATGTAGTTCAATTTTGTGATGGGTGATTGCCCAACACTTGAGCGGTTCAGTTTGAGTGGCTTACCATAACCCTTTATGAAAGCAAATGTGGGCCTGTCTATCGGCTTGTTGAGTACAGGTGCTATGCCTAGTGACAGTGGTCAATGGCGTGGAGAAGGTCGAGTAGACGCTTGTCGTGCCGATGGACTGAGAGCGGTGAAGGGCGGAAGCAGGGCTCGGATTTAGGGACCATGGGTGCCGGCGGACTAGCTGTGGTGGCTAGTGCTTGGCATCGGTGAGTGCGACAAGACATGGAGGTAGACCGAGTCCACCAAGTTAAGACGACGGATGAGCAAGTCGAGCGAGGCTCATAGGACTCGAAATCCGATCGGGCGAGGACAAGGTGGCTCGAGTCGAGCGGTTTGGTGGTTTGGGCCGCAAAACCACCGGTGCACGGTTTCGGAGTTTGGGCCTCAAAACTCAGGGTTCGGTAGTTGAGCCGAAAGCTACCGGTGGCAGGTTTCGCGGGTTTGGTCCTCAAAACCCGGGCGGAGCTTCCGAGGAAGCGGAGATGGCACATGGTGGAATCCTGGAGGTTGCATCGAGGCGACGACAACTCCTGGCAGGAAGCGGAGCCATAAGTGGCCAGGCAGACGGCAGGCTCAGGGTACGTCGTTCAAAAATTTAACCACTCAGGAGCACTGCATTCGCAGCACCCCCAAACAGGAGAATATGGTGCACCTACTTTTGGGTCAAGAGAGGCGCTGTCAGACAAGGCTGATGCCGACCCGACATCGACCGGTCAGGCAGATGCTCAGACCGAAGGACAGCTCCGCGCAGTCCCGATTCATCACTACGGAGCGCGCCAACCCACGCACAACAATGCACCCCGTGGTAGGGCTGGCGTGCAAGCAGAGTCCTGGCTCCGACGCACGACGCAGTCCGCTTTCTGCCCCCTCGTCTCATAGGAGGAACTAAGGGCCAACCACTGTGTGAGTCTACCGAATAAGCCCTTAGGAGGAAAAATCCTCCTCCTAAGGCCTCAGGGGCTACAGCCGGCGGGTGCGCTCGCGCGCACCCACCGGAATCCAAAATCCAACCAAACCATATAAGCACTCTCGGAAGCCTCCAGTGTAGTTCTTCACTACCTCGCAAGCTCGGGGGCTACTGCCGGATACCTGATAATAGGGTACTCGAACTCCTTGCTTTGCAAAAACAAAATCATCCCCAAGGGCTCTCTGCCTCGCCCGAGCAGGGGTGACGTCACCACCCTCGGGGGCTTTCCTGTCCCCAAATCGGTTAAGACAACGGTACACCCTCGAGGGCTCTTCCGCCTCGTCCAAGCTAAGGTGACGTCATCCGTGACGCCACCCAACCTCGGGGGCTCCTCCGCCTCGTCCAAGCTAGGGTGACATCATCTGTGACGCCACTCGCCTCGGAGGCTTCACCGATCCCCTGCGCACTTTAACATATAGTCAAAAGGTCCACAGTACAGGATCGTCCTTATGGGATGGGGGCTGAGGGCATGGAATGCCATGCCTACCCCTATTGAGTCCTTGTGGGACACGCTCCAGTACCGATCGGACCATCGATTGACACTTGCCATCCCTCCGGCGGACATCTGAATAGGGATCGGGGCGTACTTGGTCCTGTCCGATGGAACGCAGGGGTACCTAGCCATGTTCTATCAACCTTTGCCCATGCCCAGATATGGCAACAAAGACATCAACGATCACAAGGCGCGTGGCTACAGTCACGCCCAGGACGAACAAGATCCAGGTGGCGTGCCAACAGGAGCAGTCTTCCTGGGGAAGGAAGGCGAACAGAAGCCGAAGGCATCCCAAGTCAACAGCCCACACTGGGCCCATGTTTCCTCTCTCCCTCTACTATACTCCCCCATCTCTCCATACGTATAAAGGGGGAGAATGGACCTCCAACCTCTCTCTAGACACCCTCGGAACTCTTCCAACCCATTCGCACACACTCATACTCGTATCCACGCGAGCTCTCACCACGAACCTCGAACCCCATACGCACGAGACCTGGGAACCGGCTTCCCTCTCTCACCAAAGCTTGTAGCTCCCCTCTACGAGCTCTCCACGCTCGGTAATACGACCCCGCAACACACTATACGTAGGGCGTTCATGCCTGAACCAATATAAACCGTGTGTTCTCCGAGCGTAACCATCTGATCTCCGACATGCTTAGAAATTTACTCGTTGGTCATCTAGACCCCGCCATTTTAGACACCGACAGTAGGTGTTATCCTTTAGGCTGCCTTTGCTTGGGCCGTGGCTTTTGAAAAAGCTGCTGTGAGCTGTGGGCTGTTGAAAAGCAGCTGTGGGAAATCAGTTGTGGGAAAAGCAGAAGGACCTTTGGTTAGAGCTACTGTCAAACTGTAGGTTGTGTATGAAATATTTGTTATGCCCTTGAGGTATGGGGACATGTTTATATGCAAAATGCTCACGAAATAATATGTTCACTAATTTTCGTTAAAAGGACTATTTAAGCAAGATTAAATTAATTTTCATAGTTTTTCATCCATCAAAATGATTGGTCCTTGCAATAAATAGAACAATATCAATGAAAGGGCTTACAACGATGCCATCTCAACATAACTAGCCTCGTCTCGCACTAACCAAAGCATCCGCGATCCTAGTACGAATGGTATTCATGGCATCCTCATTCTCCATATGCTCACTACCATGCTCTTCTATGCCACTTGTCTCTTGTACCAAGTATTCATCATCGACATTACATCTCTCAAACTCCTTATCACGCAATTGGCTATCACAGATAAAATTATGCAAAGCAAGACAAGCCGTAATGATATGCTTCTGAATACGAGGATGGAAACTTGGCATGCCCTTCAAAATACGCCACCTTTGCTTCAAGACTCCAAAAGACCTTTCAATGACATTACGAAGGGTTGAATGCAAGTAATGGAACATCTCATACTTTCCTTGAGGAGGCCACGAACGATTCTGAAATTCCGGTATATGGTAGGTGCTTCCTTTAAAAGGGGCAAGATACTCGGTTCGGTTTGGATATCCCGAATCTACAAGATAATATTTTCCTACAAAAAAATATTTGTAAGTAACAAAATAATACAACTAGTACAAACAAAATATGTGAATCCATTATTACCATTAGGAGGCACATGAAATGAAGGAAAATTTGCCAATGCATGATTGAGGATGCGAGTGTCATGTGCAGAACCCAGCCAATCGGTAACCGCAAATATAAACCTCATGTCAAAGTCGCAGATAGCTAGCACATTCGGAGATGTATATCCATGATGGTTTGTGTGGTTAACCACTTCGTCCACTGGCACTGTCACCGAAACATGTGGACCATCTATTGCTCCAATTGCACCTTTGAAGTATGGCCAAAAACGGTCCTCTGTCACCCTTTCATGCTCTGTAGAAAAAGTTGGATCTCTCGACTTGATATTGTCCTTAGCTAACTTGCGCAAACACTTTAACACTTCATGAAACTTGATGTGTACTATCCAAAGTGATCGTGTGAACCGGTTTTCAGCTTGTGCAAACGATTGTGGGCCTCCGACGATCCACAAGAACATAGCCAAAGACTCAGTGGATGAAACCTTGTTACTTGACTTCAATCCATAGGTAGATACTAGCAAGTCATGCAGTGCCTGGAAAACCTCGGGGCTCATCCGAAACATTTTATAAAAATATATCGGCCGTGAAATACACCTAATGACCCACTGAATGCCAGTTTCTGGTGTTTCCCTATATTCACTCTTGCACAGATACCTTTCAGTATAGGAGTTGGCTGACGAATCAATTAAGACTTGGATCATTTGTTGGGATTAAGTCAGTGGGACGTTAATCCTGGCAAGTGGGCCCTATTCTTAAGAGGTTCTGTCACAGTTGGTATCAAAGCATCTCATTATAGATCTTGCACTTGGTGCCGCGACGAAATCGAGAGCCTCCTGTGGCGGACGCGCACACATGGTTGTGTTGCTCGGCAAGCGCTGGTATTGAGTATGCTAGCCATGATCCATTATGGAACAACACTAATGTGATATCTTCTTGTGTGTTTTCCCTTGATTATCTCCACATATCTTATCTAAAGATCCTCATATCAGTCTTGGGTAATCAAGTTTCTTTCTAAAGATGCAAACAAAAATGACCTTTGAAGAATAAGTCACAGACATAAACATTGGCGACTCTTTGATATCTTTGAAAGCCATCTCTCACATAATTCCTTGGTTTCATCCCAAAGTAACAATGCTTCATGGAAGTCAATGAAAGAAATTCTTCAAACAAAATTTTCGATTCAAAGCAATCTTTCACACCGAATCTCGGGACGAGATTCTTTTTAAGGGTGGTAGATTGTAACACCTTGCGAACACATGGTAGATAAGTACCCATGTAGTTCAGTTTTGTGATGAGTGATTGCCCAACACTTGAGCAGTTCAGTTTGAGTGGCTTACCCTAACCCTTTGTGAAAGCAAATGTGTGCGTGTCGATCGGCTTGTGGTGTGCAAGTGCTATGCCTAGTGACAGTGGTCAATGGCATGGAGAAGGTCGAGTAGAGGCTTGCCATGCCGATTTACTGAGAACGGTGAAGGGCGGAAGCGGGGCTCGGACTGAGGGACCATTGGCGTCGGCAGACTAGCTGTGGTGACTAGTGCTTGGCACCGGCGAGTGCGACAAGACATGGAGGTAGACCGAGTCGACCAAGTCAAGATGACGGATGAGCGGGTCGAGCGAGGCTCATAGGACTCGGAGTCCGACCGGGCGAGGACAAGGTGGCTTGAGTCAAGCGGTTTGGTGGTTTGAGCCGCAAAACCACCGGTGGACTATTTCCGAGTTTGAGCCTCAAAACTCAGGGTTCGGTAGTTGAGCCGAAAGCTACCGGTGGCGGGTTTCACGGGTTTGGCCCTCAAAACCCAGGCGGAGCTTCCAAGGAAGCGGGGATGGAACGTGGCAGAATCTTGGAGGTTGCGTCGAGGCAACGACAACTCCTGGCAGGAAGTGGGGCCGTCCATTCAAAATGCGGGAGATATTTTCCGGAGCTTGGACTGCAATGCTTAGGCTAGGTAGTTCACTCATGTATCTAAGGTGGTCTTTGGGAAATAGCCAAAGCCCTGTTAAATAGGGAATGAAGGGGTATCCTCATCCCACCTCTTGAACCCTAATCATTTGCACCACCTTTCTCTCTCTCTAACCTCTCTTTAGTTCATGAGGGCCCTAGGTTGTTTTCACCAACCTTTGTAAGAACTCGTGAATCTTTTGGTGGGAATCGGAGGCCCGACTCTCCGAGTGCCATGGCACGTTTAGATTCGTGATTTGTGTCTTGTTTCCTTGTGTTCTTCACGATTTGGTTTTTGCTCTCTCTTTCTTTTCGTTGTTCCCGAGATGAGAACTCTTGATTGAGAGAAGCCTTGCAAAATCCGTTTGAACCAAGTTTTCCGTACTTGTGAGGAGCAACTTTGCACCGGAGGAATTTCCCTAAAAGCATGAGCACATAGATCGGGCGATGTCTTTGCTGCGTTCTTCGTTTTCCCTCTCCCCCCCCCAAATCTCTTCCTCTCGTTTTCTCACACCAAATTGAGCGATGATTTCTTCAGGATAGCTCCCCAATTGCACTAGGATCATGCCTACAAAGTTTGGTTGCAGTTGGTGACCATTTGGTTCGGATTTGGAAAGATTTGGCGAAGAGAATTGGGGTTTTCGTTTTTACTGTGCTCTGCTCGAGGGCGCCGGACGCTCCATCGAGAGGCGTCGGGCGTTAGGTCGTGCTGACATCAGCGTCCGTCGCTCACTTGGTTTGCACGGCTCAAGTTCGCGTCGGACGCTCGCCATCGTCCGTCGCCTACTCGCCAGAGCGTCCGTCGGTTTTGTGTTTTGACATGCTCTCTGTGTGATTGCGTCGGACGCTCGCCAGCGTCCGTCGAGGTACCGCCAGATGCTTCCGTCGCCTAGAGGACTTATCGGGTTCGGCTCTCCATAAGCGTCAGGCGCTCGCCTAGCATCCGTCTCTGTCTGTTGCAGCGTCCGTCGCCCAGTGTCTGTTGCACTGCGTCGGAGCGTCCGTCGCCAGTGTCACCAGCAACTGGGTTTGGTTTTTGGGAAGAGTGGCCCGAATATTTCGAGAGAAATTTGAGGCTCCCATTCACCCCCCCCCCTCTGGTCGCCGTTCTCGGTCCTTCACACCCCAGGTGTTAATTTCCAAATAATCAAAATTAGATTCTCTTTTAAACTTCGTTTTTGGATCAAACCCTGATTTTAATCTCTAAGTGTCTCCAAAAAGTTAGCCCAAGTCTTATGTCGTTTTAGTTTCTCGAAATATTTCTAAGTCTGGAAAACTGCGGTGAGTTGCCTTCTTGTGATGATTCTCTTGTACAATTTCATGTGGTAACTCTTTTGGATTATTTTATATGAGTGAAGTACTATTCATGATAAAAACAATGAAACAAGTTTCACAAGATTTGAAGCTAATTTGGATCTTTAAATTTGAATTCAAAAATAGCAAAAATTAACTTTTTCTGGGTTTTGTTGGATTCCGAATTTTTAGTTTTAAATACCAAACTTTGGGTGTTCATATTTATCAAACCATTTGAAATCTGTCAAACTCCTTTATGCCATGTTGTTGTACTTTTTTTGCTCTCCATGATGGTGCATTTGGGTATTTAATTTAATTTTCGGTTTATTTTTAAAAGGATTTTAAAGTGAGTGGCAATCTTGTAGTTATAAAATCCGACCTTTTCCGTGGGGGCAGAATGACCATGGCCACCTGCCCCGTGCGTGTCTTCCTCCCATGGATCCCCTCTGCTCGGCCCAACACCTGCCTGATGTCATGTCCATCGGCAGGAGCAAGGGAGTCGACATCTCCTTCTGCCAGCTCTCTCTCCCTCTCATTCTCATCCTTCCTCCCTCACACTCCCCTGCTCCCACCCTCTCTCTCGATTCCCTCTCGGCTCGGCAGAGGGCCGAGGCAGGCCGACGCCGGCCCCCTTCCCGACCCCTCCTCCATCCGCCTCCCTCCCTCCTTCGTGCTTCTATGACAATGCTCCTCCTTCCTCCCTGTTGATTGATCTACTCCCTCCTTCCTCCCTTTGAATCAATCATAAGAAGAACGCTTTAATCCATGACCCCCATGAAAAATCTCCGTTAAATCAAGAACATGGGTATGATTTGTTAAGGGAAACTTTTTGTTGGATTTTTATGCATATATTTCATGACTCATGAATTTACATATAAGGGTTTTGTTGATTTCTTGAAAAATTGGGATTCATGTTGCAAAAGATAAATCCCGTAATTATTTTCTCATAATTTTGTTGATCTTTGGAAATTCATGTAAAATCATAGAAAAATCGTATCAATGTGTTTTTGGACTTTTTGGAATCCTCATGAAGTTCTCCATGCAGTAGATCCATAATATTTGGTAGTTTAGTTCTTATAGTTTTCTGTAAAATCTATTTTGTGCAAGGTATGTCAATTCTGTTAAGATGTATTTGTCATTTTCGTAGTCACTGTTATACTTGTCAAATAAATATTAAATTTTTATATGATCAGTACAAGTTTATAATTGATGTCTTGTATTTATTTCATGATTTTAGGCGTTATGGTTGTTGAGTTATAAAAATAACAAAATGACTGTTTGACTGTTAAGGCTGCTATTGTAAATTTGTTTGAGTATTTTATTTCGCGGTCAAGATGATATTTTCTGTGGATGGGTTGAATACCAAAGTGATAGATAATTTTATGCTGTATCTTGTGTTAAAAGTTCATGATTTTATATTTGATAGTTTAGGAGTTGTTTGAGCTGATAAGAATGAATTGTTTGAGCAATTTACACATAGATTCATGCTTTGAGCTTATGGAAACAATTTAAGTATATTTCATAAGCTTTCTAAAAAGTTAAGATTCATATTTTTATATGGTCTAGATCTCAGGTTATGGTTGTTTTAAGTTAAGTGTGAAATCTGCTATTTTATTTAAGATGCTTGCAATAGAACTTTTGTCTTTTTCATAGAGGTTTCTATACTTGCTTAAATGACATGAAATTTATACAGTAGACTAATGAAAGCATATGTAGGCCTCTGTAATTTTGGTAGAATATATTGTGCATGTTTAATATGTGTTCTTAATTACACCTAATTATCTAAATAAATTAAGAAAATGTGTTTAAAGAATTTATTTAGCAATGGACATTATATTTTCTAGTGTTCTTTAGTCATGTGTGACATGTTGGTAAAGTTGGTTTTGTCCATTTATGTGTTTGCACTATAAGTTAATTTTATTTATTGCATTTATGTGTTTGGCAAGTATTAATCTAAGTTCTATTGTGTTTATACTTTAGATTCTTTTATGTTCAAATATTATGCTTGGTAAGCTTAGTTGATCAATTATGGAGGTCTATGCATTGTATAATGTTGTGATGCCTTGAGTGCTTTAAATTGTCTTTGCTTGACGAAATTTGTTAGTTAGTCTTGATTGCTTTATGCTTAACATAATTTGAATTAAGTCATCTTGTATGTCATGTTTGAAGTGCTTAGCATGTCCAACTTTTATGCTTAAATGATATTGCTTAATTAACTAAAAGTGCATATGTCTTGTATGACCTCTTGTTCACTTCAATGTTTGTTGTGATGCAACTTTGTGTTATCAATTCCTTACATTTATACATTTTCATCTTTGCATCTCATTAAGGTACGCTAGATTCAAACGTGATGTTTAATGCCGAACCAGAAGACGGTGATTGATAAGTCTAGAAGATGGATGATATCGGTTTTCTAATGTTGATCAATGATGCTCGCCAAGCAAGTATCGTCTAACAAACACTAACTATTGTTCTTACCCAGGCAAGCTCCGGTGCATTCAAATCCTACCTTGTATTTAAAAGTTTTTCTTTAAATACACTTATGATTAATTATTGCATGGTTACTATTCAAATAAATTCCTACTTGATGCATAGCCTTATCCTTGAATATTTATTCTTGTACCTTGATACCGTTTTAAAATAAGAATGTTACTTTATGCTGCTTAGCAATGCTTAGACCGATAGAGTCAGATAATTTTCTGTCATCTGCGAGAGTAGGTGTTAACATGATTGCTTCGGCAATGCTTATGATTTTGAGAAGAATAGCGGATTGATGTGACAAATGGCTATGTCTTAAAAAGAAAATGATGTTGTTGGAAGTAATAATCGGGACCGGGCGGACACAGTGTTTGGGAGCCACCAGTAGTGACTGGTGAGCGGGTTATGTCCGCCTGTGTCATTAGGGCCTTGCCGCTGACCTTGATATTAAGCGAGACTTTGGAGTACTGATCACATACTTTGGGAAGCTGGACTCTGGCTAATTCAGTCTTAAGAACGGTTAACCCACACTAGGAGTGGAGAGATGGCGAGAGTAGTGTGTACCCTCCAAGTTCGAGGAACTGGATGGAGGCGTACTATGCTCTCGGGTGGCGGAACCCCGGTCTTGGATGGAGCATCCAGGGAAAGGTAGTTATATGTGTGCTTTAGTGTTGTATATGTCGTGTGATTAGGAAGCCCCAGCTGGGTTTAATTGATTCGAATCGCTGTGCTCCTCAGATATGGAGACTCAACTCTTTCTTTTTCAGCGTAGTATTAAACTTAAACTGGATACTTAATGTTTCCGTTTATGGATGGTTTGTTACCTCGTTATCGATCATAAATTTAGATCGGTACTTGAGTAACTGTTTATGTGAAATAAATGAATCTCAATTATTTTACAAAATGCTCATTTATGCAAAATACTTGATTCTTTCAAAACCCACCTTGAATCCTATGATTTGCATACCTCTTTGTCCACCAAAATTTTTATTTGTCGGATAAGTCTTGTTGAGTACTCCCGTACTAGGTTTGTTAACCCTTATTGCAGATGAAACTCCAATTGCGGTGTGTACAACTTCGTGTTGTATGATCATAGCTAATGTTGATGATGAAGAATAGTTTCTTTTGTGACCCTTGGGCAAGGTAATGGTTTGTTTGTCTCCTAATCGTTACCACTTAGCTTGATGTAGTAATGACACTTGTGTTATATTTTTTAAACTTATGGTTTGTAATATGACTCTTATGTATTCTGTTACTTTGATGTAAATTAAATTATTGTATTACTTCTGCAATGAGTATAATGAGGATTCTGTTCGGAAAGAGGTGGATGACCTGTTGCAAAATGGTGACACCTGACGAATCAATTAAGGCTTGGATCATTTGTTAGGATTAAGTCGATTGGACGTTAATCCTAGCAAGTGGGCCCTATTCTTGAGAGGTTCTGTCACATTGGCCATTTCTCCAATAGCAGCATCATGCTGTGCAAGTTCAGCAAGCAACGTCAATCCCTTGTGCCCTTCTTTGGCTACATCTCCCACTGTACGATCCATCTACAGAACACAATATAGTAACAGACTGTCAGGCTATATGGAATGTAACAATTACAAGAATCATTTACAAAAATATGACAAGCCAAGCATACAGAAAATATACAGAAGGACACACTTGGCACTCAAACAAAACAGGAACACATCATCGTGCACACTACAGCAAGTATACAGAATGGTGCACAATACAGCAAGTATACAGAATGGTGCAAAGCAGGTACAACAAATAGCTCAAGCCTCAAATTAATAGATAAAAAATATTCAAGCACGCTACAACAAATAACTCAGCCACAAATAAATAATATTCCAGCAGAGAGGTAACTCAGCACTTAGGCACAACAAGCCATGACAGGTACAACTTATTTTGAATCAGTTCTGGCAAATGAAAAAAAACATAGGAAAAAAATAAATCACTAGCTATCTGATTCTTCAATTTGAGCCTTCCTTCTTGTTGTTTTCCTTCTCATGCTCCCTCTGAATCAAATCGAACCTTCCATTAATTGTTTCTAGAGAGGCAAAGAACTCTCTAAACTCAGGCTTAGCAAGTGCGAACCAAGCCGTGTACATTAGAGCAGTTCCTTCTTGCACACCACATTCTTTCACCAGCTTAACAGCCTCTGCAATGGTAGGAATTGGGTTGACTGTAGTAGCAGATGATGCTTCAACACTTGTGAATATCCTATCGGCTGCAGTTTCTATCTTCAAACAAGTGTTCTTGTACATACGATAGAATGGGCTCTTCTGTTCCTTCTCTTCAACAACTGTTTGTTTCCTCTTCCCTTGATTCATGGTCTTCTCCTTCTCTTTTGTAGGTTGTGCTACCTCAGCCACATCCTCATCACTTGTTTCATTGGAGGATATATCTCCAGGACAGGCTGCAGTAGAACCATCAACATGAGACTTGCCAAAAATGATATGCATATCTTCAAGAAACTTTGGTCCACTCTTTCGAAACTTCACATGACTACATTTTATTCCTTTCTTAGGATTGTTGCATCTCTGAAATAAAAAAGATCAGGATTAGCAAGGTGTAACAAAATAAATAATTGAAAAAACTAACTTTTACAATGGCAATAAAGTACTTACAGCAAGGTGTTCATGCCACCATTCCTTCGGACAGTCAATATTTTTTTTCTCTGCATCCCATCCAAGCCTAGTGGAAAAATTCTTGAACTCCATAAACACGGTATATTCCTTCTTCAAGACATCTAACTTGTTCTTCAATTGTTTTTTTGTTCGCTTATCACCAGATTTATCTGCAAACATGGAAACAATGTTCTTCCAACTGGTAGCAGTGAACATTCCCTTCGGCCTATTGCCGACTTCTCACTACACCATGACCCACTTTTCCCTACACTTATGTGTTGGTAAATCAAGGGTTTTAACAACACATAATGTGTTGTCAATTGTGTCACCTTTTAGCATCACACAAACTGTCGCCAAAAGTACTTTAATGCTACATGTTATGTGTCGGCGTTTCTCTTTCCAACAAAAAAGTGTCAGCAAAAGTTTGTAGACTATGTAACTGTCGTTGTAGCATAATGCTTCAACCGTGGAAGTGTCGTTAAAAAGGTAGGCATACATAAACAAACACTACTAGAAACATCATTATTCATGTGTGCTATGTAATTTTTTTTAGGTAAAAAATTACTCACAGAAAAATTATATTTAACCTGTCGGTCCCATTGCCACACAAAAAAAAATACAAATAACCCTGTCGATTTCTATGGAACACACAGAAAATTCCGGCTCACAGAATAATTAAATTGATATTCTTGTGTGCTTTATATTTTTTCTGTCGGATCACGCACAGGCTAATAATTGGCTTATCCTTTCGGCTCACCGAAAGCTAGTTGCCCGCGCCTTGCCGCGAGTTTTGGCAGCACTTTTTGGAAAAAGAAAAAATAAAAAAAATAAAAAAGACTTACCTTATCCTCCCGAGCTCCCCCATCTCCCAGCCAGGTTCCCCACGCACGCAACTTGCATTATTCCCACCCCCGCCGCCGCCTCATTCTCCGGCCGCCCCCACACCGCCATCTCCCGCTGCCACCCCATTCTGCTGCCGCCCCCCATGCCGCCATCTCCCGCCGCCACCCCCATTCTCTGCTGCTGCCCCCACGCTCTCAAGCACCGTCGTCATCCCCACGCTCTCAGCCGCAGCCGCCAGATGGAGTCTGAGACCTCACATCGCCGGCTTCTTCGTGTTCCACTCGGCATCTTCTACGACCTGTAGATGTGGGACGCCGCCCACCTCCTCCAGACCTCCCCACAGCTCGTACGATCTCCACGCCGTCAGTAACCAGCCGGCATTTGGCGTCTCCTCTGTCAAGCCCGACCCCTCCCTCTCCAAGCTCAATCCAAGCTGTGAAGGCATTTCCTAGATCTGCCAGGTAGTAGATCTGATTTTTTTTTTGGTTTCGTTCATTAAACACATGATTAATGCAGGGAATAAATAAGTGGTTCTTGGAGGAACTAGATAGCAATGATTGTGGAAGGGCAGAGGGCAGTGCCATGTCGGGGTTTGTTTCATTGATAGATTAGGGGGTTTATTTCATTCATACAGAACTGGTTTTATGTCTGTTGCTTTGCTCCAATATGACATAAGATATGTTTCTGTTATTTGGATGTATGTTCAGCGGTAAATTGAAGGCATCTAACAAATGCACTACTAATTTGACATACAGTTAAACAACTGTTATTAGAATTGGTGATTTACTGTTGTCTTTAGTAAGATAAGTGTTACTTTATTTTTTTTTTATCAATAACATGATAAGCATTATGAATAGAAATCCTAAAAATCAGTTGTTTCTATGATATGGTTAATGTTCATGCAGTAAATTTAGTGTTTCAATATTAACTAGGGATGTTTTATGCACACAATAAATTTGTTTTATATTTTACTTACTTAGAATTGCCTTTATACTGTATAGGCTGTTCATCAGTACGACTTATGCATAGTGCAGTATTTCTATTTGTTTGACACAGGTTCAAATAAGCTTCTGTGATTTGTGTAGTAGTCAAGAAAAAAATACTTCATCATCACTCCAACACATTGCCTTTCGGGTTAAAGGTAAAGTTCTTACTTTTTATTATGTTTATGAATGTGCTCTGCTAAGTTGTGATGCTCATTATGATTTATTACACATTGCTGTTATCTTGTGATTGCCATCGGTTATCATTAGTTAATTTGATTGGTATGCTTTTAATACACATTGCTGTGTGGTCTAAGATATTATAATGAGTTTAATAGGTTTTTGCTGTTGCCCAATTTAGTACTATGAAAATAATGATTACAACAAGATTGATCACCGTTCTGTCAGTTTCAAGAATTATTTAAACTGATCGGTTAATGCAACACTTGAAACTAGATTGAATGTAATTATATAATGGGCCTGTGTCACCAAATTGTGGATAGCATAGCTGCTGATTATAGAGTACTATTGTTTCACTATTTGCACCCAATAACAAAGCAAGAGTTGATGATACAGACATCGGTTTGCTCAAGTACAAAATCCTAATAACCAGTTATGTGTTCACCATGTTTTGAATTGCACTTATATGTGATACTAATCTATATCTTGGACATGTATTTGTGTGTTTTGTTAAGAGTGTGCGTGCCGCACATAGGTAAACCACAACAACTTGAGCACATATCTTGGACATGTATATGCATGGCTTTATGTATTATGATCATCACTTGACTTTTTTTATATATAGTATATCAAGTTGATGTATGTATGGAAGTTCTAATATATTATTTCTATTAAATCAAGTGGATTTGCTCAATGTGATGCCTTTTCTATGGATAATTTAGTTTCTAATGAGGGCATGTTTCATAAAATGCCTTGCAAATGGCTTCGCCGACATATAAAGTGTCGGCAAAGGTTTTAACTGTCGGCATAGGTCTTAACTGTCGGTGTAGACTTAACTGTCGGCAAAAGTATACCATTTGCCTACACCAAAAGTGTTGGCGATTCTTTTAACTGTCGGCAAAACTTTCGCCGACTGCTTCTAACGCGACTGTTTCTAAATTGTCGGCAAAACCTTTGGTGGGAGGCTATCTGTCGGCAAAGGTACCCTTTGTCCACTTTAAAAAGTGTCGGCGAAGATAGGTCATGTTATAGTGTCTATTTCTTCTTTGCATGCATCAAACAAACTCCTAAAAAAATGATCGCCCCAATCTGCCTTGTCAGCCATACTTCAACACAGGAAAACAAAAAAAATGCAATCATTTTCTAGAGAACATAGCAAGTTTACCATACATTGCATACCCACTACATATATCCAATTTCCAGATTACTCATTCACTAATTTGCAAAAACAATCACACAAGGTGGAATGCTACACTCATTCATCCATCCATCACACTCCAATAAGGAAAGGGCAAAGTGAATCGAACTGTACCTTGTAGGTTCTCCGGAGGAGAAAGGCGACCAGGGAGGCTCTGGAGGGGACCAGGGGGACGGCGCCGGGTGGACGTGAGCCGGGGAGCGGAGAGGCCGTCGTCGGGCAGACGTGAGCCGGGTAGCGGAGAGGCCGCCATCGGGCGAGCGAGCGGAGACGCCGACGTCGGGCAGGCCTCGCGCGAGAGCTTGAAGGCGAGCGTCGAGTGGGAGAGGGGAGGCCGGCGTCGGGCGGGGCTGTGGCCAGCGGCGGGACGGTCCTCGGGCAGGGGTGGCGGCCGGAACCCTAGGCCGCCGCCATATCGTCGGGTGGATGCGGGGGAAAAGTCAGGCAGACAGGGGAGTCGGGGTGGACGGGGGAGTCGGGTGGAATAGAATAGCAGACTGTTTTTCCCCTTTCATAACTAGTCGCAGCGGGTAATTTTCTCCAAGTTGTCCATCCAAAAGCTATTAAAAGCAGGGGTAAGGTGCTTTTAAAATTGTACTACAGTCAAAGTTGCTTTTGGGTAAAAGTACATGTGGCTTTTGGGCCCTTTGGTAAAGCAAAAGCAGGTTGGAAAGCTCAACCAAAGGGACCCTTAGTCCCAGTTCCCACAGCCAGGACTAAAGGTCCTCTCGTGAAAAAAAAATAACGTCTCCCATCCCAACTGCGCCCACAAGATTCGAACCCGAGACCTTATGCACAACCTCGCGTGTAGCTTACCACCCCACCTACACAGTACATCTAACGATAAATTGGATCCTTCACTTTTGAACCATACATCGAGGGACCTTTAGTCCCAGTTGGGAACAACAACCGGGACTAACTTGACCTTTAGTCCCGGTTGGGAACACCAACTGGGACTATAGGGTCTACCTTTAGTCCGGGTTGGTATTACCAACCGAGACTAAAGATCTATTAGTCCCGAACACAAAAATTTCCAAGACTAAAGCTTAGTTTAGACATCGACCAAAGGCATGTTCTCTAGTAGAGCCCAAAGCAACAAGAGAAAGAACAGGCGATAATAAAAGTAATATTACATAAATATAATTCTTGCCAACAGAAACCATCCACAGAGAAGAAACGAGACGAGCATCTAGCATTAACGGTGGCAAAGAAACCTCCATATACTGTCGCGGAACCGCCCAACCTATAACAGCACTAGTGTAATGGTCACCGTTTCCGAATACACTGTTACACTAGAGCCCATATAAGCCCGGTAGTCCTTGAAATCTCGAAGGATTTCAAACCACAAATAAGTAACAACCTGAGACCGTACTCGATTAAGTAACCACACATCCACAGTGATAAGTTTGAAATGAAATAATATTACAACAGAGTTTAAAGAAGTGTTATTACAACACCAAGTTCAAATCAAAGTAGCGGAAGTACAGTCCATTGCAAACTGTTTAAAGCAAATATAGTGCCACGCTTAGTACAGTCCCATCAAAAGCAACAAGGAGAGACATAAGGATCCACCATTGCCCATGGCCTTCACTCATCATCACATGCAGGATAGAGGCACGCCTGGCAATAGCCAGAATAGACCATGCCATCTGCAACAAGGGTAAAGAAACCCTGACTACTCAATTGTACTCAGCTAGACTTACCCGACAGAGAGATAGATATATAACCATAGACACTTCAAGGATTATGCAAGGCTTTATCAAGTGTATCTCATGAGGTAGCATACTTTTGCATAAAAGAGCATTTGCTAATTACTCATGGATTCTCATGATTATACAACATCATTTGGCATTTGATTAAGTAATATTAATCAGATCTCATTAGCACCTGTACTACAACAATCACTAAGTTATCAAACAATAATAACCATATTGTGCTTGGCATAGAAACCATATAACCATCTTTTGGTTACTTATTAGAGTTCAGGTTTCTACAGTGGGAGGAAGATCTTTCAAGTTTCTCATTGACGGGGAGAAACCACGATTCGAATCGAATTCCTATCCAGCTGGAGGTTTATTCCTCAATCACACCCAAACATGTCTGCCGCCACACTTATACGGGTCACCTTCACTATCGTTCGGGTAGCCCGCGGGTCCCCAATTACAAGCATGAGTAGCGACTCACGGTAGCCAGGTAGCTCAAGTAGTGCCTGCCCTTGGTGCTAGGCTAGAACGTTCAGGATACTTGCCCACGGTCTAGTATTCTGCTCGCGGTCTTCATGACCCAACTAGGAGGGGATTCCGTCCCGAACCCACAGAGTTAGGCTTCACGGTCGAAACGAGTTATTCGGCTAGCTATGAAGAAGGCATGCGTTCAATCTCGACAGATGTCCAACAGCGATCCAGTGCCTAGCGACACAGGCAGAGAGAACCCACAGATTTATTACTTCCACACAGTTATTTTCCACGATAGCAAATATAGCCAACCGTGACCAGTACCACCTATCATTGTGGGGGATGGTAGGCCACCCATGCTACCAGTCTAAGCAAGGCTCAGCATATGTTTCGATCCTGGGCCTACAAGGTTCTTTTTGTTGGACAAGGAAGATATAATGCAGCAAGGGTTTCATTCAACTCCTATTAACTTAATGCACAAACAAGTGATTGAATTGGTAAGTAAAATACACTAAAATAGAGTAAGGGAGGTGCATAATGCTCCGGGGCTTGCCTTTCACAGAGGTGGAGGGAAGGTGGTTTGGGCACTCGGGAAGCTCAGGGCCCTGATCTCCTTCTTCTGGGACTCCGGAAGCTTGAATCTCCGGTGGGGCTCCTCCTTCTAGCTCCCCAAACTCCAGCAGTGTCACTCCCTCCGGCGATCCTGGATGCATGTATACATGTGTGATGATCCGACATAGGTATATGACAAGTCATATACTAGGAATGAGATATGTCTAATGCACATAAATGAGTGCTCATGATGAATGTATGATACAACATATTACACTCGTTGACCGAGTACATGCAAATCTCTTCCCCAAAAGAGAAGTTAACACTTACCCTTCTTTTTCAACCTTAGGTAGAGCTCATCATCTGAGGTGAGATCTCTAACACCTGCAACTAACCACATTTATAGTTTAGGTTGCTTGCTTAACCAAACACAAGACATACATTACTTAGAACATTCACCACATAGCATACAAACACTTAAAACAGCAGCTGAAAGAAAACTGTGTAGCTGAGCCTACACACCACCAAAAATTACCAACTTGGACATTCTGGAAAGCTTATGAAATTTGCTACAAAACATTCCATACTCAATTAGCATAACAATCGCTTCAAGCAAAGCTGTTTGGAAGATAACAGGAAAAAACAGATTTAAAGCTTAACTTGTAAAATGTACCCAGGTTAAACTAAACAGGTTATGGCTGTGAACATTTAACACCAGGAGATGCACAAGTTAGCTACAACAAAGTCAATTATAGCTACTGCTGAAACCAAATTAAAATAGCTCAAACAATTCTAGCAAGAAAACATGTTCCAGCTGTTTAACAGATTTCAGCTATAACTTAAAATAGTTGTAAAGCTCTTAACCATCATTCCACAAATCATGATAAAATTATACAAGCAAGGCTACATAATTAGCTACCACTTTGGTATTCACGCCATCAACATCAAACATATTTAAAAAGGAGTTAAAATTATTACTTTTCTGGTGATAAGAGAACAAACACATTTGATACCATAATTACTTAAAAAATTTGAAAAGTGTGAAACAACAGATTTCATATTTTTCTTAGCTCATACTAAGCATGTAACATATGTAAAAAAATTATCAAACTCAGAAAACACATAGAACTTACTGAACAATTAAAATAAGATTGCATTTAGCTAAATAAGCATTTAACTAGAAGAGCTACAACATGCAATAAAATTAAAGGTAACTGGCACTTTAACATTTTTCATGGGAAGTGCGTACTGAGGTAAACTCAACATGACAAGAACCATAATTTTATCACATACCAAACTTTAGTTATGAAATAAACAAATTAAACTAAGCATATAAAGCTTATTGTCCATTTTTTTAAAACAGCACACAAGAACAGTAACAACATGTCATATCATATTCTTCATGCATGGAGAAAAACATAAAAAAGCTAACAAAATGTATTTCACATTATTTGCATTTTTCTAGAAATAGTTATGCATTTCCAAAGTTATGCATTTTTCTATGACATGCGGGACCCACTGGTCAGATCCTTCCCTCATAGAGCTGATGCACTGGAGGTGCTCGACCGACGGTCCTTTGCCGGCGGCGAGGTCTCCGGCCAAACCAACCCTACGGTTGTGTTCTCCTTCGCAACCCGCATCTAACCGTGTAACTGGTTGTACCCCATTCGCACCGGAGCATGCTCGACAACAACCATGGCGGCACAGCGGCGCTGTGGCTCTTACGCTGGTTGGCGCAAGCTTCTACTGGCCAAGCTAGTGGTGGCTACACCTACACGGAACCCTAGCGGTTCGATCTAGCCCGGATTGGAGCCATGAACGACCTCCGATAAGCTCGGCCACATGCACAGCGGCACGGTGGCGAGTTCACGGCGGTGTGGCGCTTCTGTTCCGGCGGCGGCGATGCGCTAAAGTTTCGACCGACTCTAGCTATCTAACCACGAACTAACCAGCTAACCCTAACGTGACGTAAACGGGCACAAGCGGCGCTGAGAAGCCCAGCGTAACCCTCGCCGGCGTTGCGGGTGCCATGCGCTCACGCGCGGCGGAGTTCCCGTTCCGGCAAACCCTAACCCTAATAGCTACAACCGTCTCCTCGATGAGCATCTACAACCTCTAGGCTACCACGTACAAGACATAGAAGAGAGGGAGAGGGGCTGGATCGAGCTGGCCACGGCGGCGCAAAGCTCGGCGGAGCTTTGGTCGACAATGGCGCCTGTGGTGTTGCGCTGTCCGGCTCACCTGTGCGGTTAGCGCGATAACTAGTCAGTGCAAACTGTGGAGCGGAGCAAGGAGAAGCGATGGCTGTGTTTTGGCAGCCAATGCGGCGGTGTGCTGCGCGGTGGACCTCGGCGACAGGGCAGAGCTCGGCAATGGCGCGGTGCTACACATTTGCGCGAGGCAGAGAGGACAGGGAGAGAGCGAGGCGAGTGTGCGGCGCGGTCGCAAGGTGGAGTATGCGGGCGTCCAAGGCGCGGCCGACGCGGGGCCAACGCCGACGTACGGCTGCCACGCAGCGCGCGATGCCTGGCATGGTCGGCCACGACTTGCGCACGACGCTACTCTGCTCGTTTGAAAACGCCATCAGGCGGACTTACAGCGCGTTTTGCAACGTGATTAGCTCGCTAATCAATGTGTCTCAACTTAAACCAATTACACACTTTTGTGGAGCCATATACAAACTCCATTTTCGGTATAATTTGTTTGAGCTAAAATAGTTTGGATTTCAAACTACAAACTCCCAAACTAAGAAACTTTGAAACTGAAAGTCAGTTAGGACTTAGGCAATTTCAGAGAACCAAAATAGCCCCCAAATCTACCTTAATTGGCAAATTAGGGTATGTTAGGGTCCAAAACACCTCAAGGTGGTTAAACAAAGTTTGTTCAGTATGAAAAACTCTACAACTTTGCTTAAACCAACTTTGTCAAACAAGATCATTAACAAGGTTGATTTGCTAAGTCAAAGAAAAAGGTTCCTAGGGTCAACATAGAAGCTTAAACCCTAGAAAGCTTAATTTGACTTGATCATGAACATAAACATTGTTCCATTTTCATCCCTAAGTATTTCTAGGTGGTCATTAGTGATCAAAACATCAAGCACTTGGTTATACAAGTATAACTCACTCAAAGCTAGGTGTAGGTTAACGCATATATACATGAAAAACAATGTGATCACTAGGGTTCATCATTTCATGTGATCATGTCAATGCATGAATGCAATGACGCTTGTTCTCATGCTCATGAAATGATATGCAATGCAAGCTTAACACCTAGGGTGTTACATATACAACCAAGGCGATCGAAGCGGCAAAGCATTTGCATGTGGAGGGGAGACAGAAGCGTCGTGAGCAAAAACGGTGACAAAGCATCTACCTAAGAAGAGTGATAGCGGTGAAGTATCTGTTGTATAAATCAAACAACTATAGGCACAGATAGGCACAACACTACATGGAGCATCTTCGATAAGAGAAAAGTAGAAGATGGAGTAGAGCCACAGTCGTAGGATTGTTTCAATGACGCCTTTATCAAGGGAGTGACATCTCCAGATGCTACCATCGTTGGAAAGAAGCACACAAGTAGGACTTTCGCCCCATGACCTTCCCTAGCGGCATGCGTGATGAACAAAATCTTCAACAATGTCTCTAGAAGTTATATGGCCTAGGTTTGTGCCACCACCGCTGCCCAAAGAAAGAAAGGTAGGGTTTTCACCTAGAATCCACTCACCCATAGACGCAAGCACATGACAGGTCACTAGAATTATCCTGAGCACTTCTCTCTTAGGGCCCAAGCCACCGAGTACAATAGAACATACATGGCCTTGCTATGGTGACGCCAGAAACGACCATGTCGCTATGTCATGGCCACCCCATTCATCATGGAGCATGAGCAACTATAGGGGACACACCACTAGAGCAACGCGAAACATGAGCACATGAATGATGACACCTAGTAGAGCCACAAAGGGTCTAGAATGATCCGGATGACCCTAGGGACCTTGGTGTAGGGGGTTATAGCAACATCAATGACCCCAAGAAGCATTGGCATATGGAGGAGTTGACCTAGAATCCATGCTCGACCCAACACCTCATTGGGCACCACAAGGCCCACTACCCGAAATAGTGCCACATAGGACGTAACTACGTCGAGTACCGCTACACTTATGCCAAACACAAAGGTCAACATTATCATGCCATACTCAAGATTTGGGGAGCGAGGTGCTAGATCTTGACCCTAGAGGGCCCAGATTTGCTCTAGACTCACCGTCGCCCACTAAACTAACGATGGAGAGGAAGAGGAGGTGTTGTAGGGGAGTGGGAGAGGAGGGGGAGGTACTACAAATGACACCTTATTGAGAGCCATTGGTTGGAGAGTGGTGGTGGTGGTTAGAGGGATGGCAAGATGCTAGAAATTGTGGCAACACTAGCGAGTCGACCCTAAGAAGCTGGCTTCCCAGTCTAGTGTGTGAAAGCATCTAGACCCCTAGTAGATTTTGGTTGTTAATGATAAAGAAAGATTATTGTGACTTGCAAAGGAAAAATTGAGTTAGGTCATGATAATGGCGATTGATTGGACAATCAATGGTTTTCATGCCCCTAGTGATGGATACCATTTCAGTTTTCAAAGGACTGATGACAAGGTTAAGGATGATCTAGTTCTAAAGTGTCGATTGGCATTGAGAGACACTTAGGCTAGGTAGGACTTTATTTTTTTCCTTTGACTGTACTTAAAGGGGATATGAACTAGTAGCTTGATCTAGGTGAGTCTAATGATTTAGATTTGGTGCACACTTGTGAAACTATATGGAACAACTCCCATTCACAAATTATTTTCATTGGAGGCTAATATGTGGTCTGGACCCTAGAGGATAGGCTAGTCCAAACCAATGATCCTAAATCTAGAGGGTACGTGGCAGTACCAGGAACCTTTTTAGTGTGAGTTTAGCTCTGGACCATGTGGAAAGTGAGGTCCGGACCAATGCTCTAGAGTTCTGTCGCATAGGGTTTGCTTAGGGGTATCTGAACTCTACGAATAGTGCATGTCTAGAACAATGGTGATGAGTGTCATGTGGTGTCTAGAGAGGTTCCAAAGAGGGCTTCTAGCTCTAGATTAGGTCTAGACTAGGTCTCCAAACCAATGGTAAAGGGTCCAAAGATGGAACTTGGCTCTAGACTTGGTCTGGACCAAGAGTCTAGACTAGTGGTGAAGGGTCCAGACCCACAACGGTTGGGTTCAGCATAGTTTGCGAACTGTTTTGACTAAGAGGGTCGAACCTTGAGTGAATGGTCCGGTCAAGAGAACTCATAAAAAAGCTAAATTGTTCAAATGGCTAGTTGAGAGAGTGGGGTATATATACTTGCCAAACTCATCCACCCTAGCTCTCTTGTCCATTTGTTCAACTGAGGATATACATTTGTGAGAAAGGGAGTGGAAGATTCTATTGAGGAGATTGTGATTAGTTAGTCTAAGATTAAGGATGTCATTAGTGCATAGGGAGTAGTAAGTGTACATCCACCAATCTCATTAGGCTTGGTTTGGTCAAGGGAGAGTTTGTGCTTGTTACTCTTGGTAATTGACATGATCTAGACGATTTGGTGCGATTGAGAATGTGGTGATCATTCGATGAAGCTTATGGATGATCCAACTTCTCTTGTCATTAGTTCTTGGTGATACACTATATTGGAGAGGCAAAGAAGTGGCCCATAGAGAGCACTTGGTTCTTTTGCGGATCAAGGGGGAGCAATACCTTTGCGTGTGTGCTCTAGTGAGGACTAAGGGGAGTGTCGACTCCTCGATACCTTGGCAAAACATTGCCATGTTTCTTTCTCTCTTTACTTTGAGAATTTACTTCAAGAATTTCATGCTTTTCGTTCATAGAATTGTTATTCTAGAATAGGATTGGAACCTAGGTTTCTTAACTTTTGTGCCCTAGAGTTATAGACAACACTTTTATTCACAATGAGTGATTCAACCCCCTTCTTAGGCATCTTGATCATTTCAATGTGTGTACTTTAATTTTTTATCATAAGGAATACTGGCTCCTAAGGTTGTTTATGTTTGTATACTAAAGATGAATCATAATTAAATCCTTGGATATATGGTGCAAAAAATGACCCAAGAATAATGTAAATAAATGGCCTACTCCTAGGTCTCCCTCCTCCTGTGGTGAGCTACTTATCTATTAATTTTAGCCTAAGTAAATATAAGTACATTTTTTGGTTTTCTTGTCAAAATAAGTCTATTGCCATGGCCATCACTAATACTACTATTGGGCCTAGACCTTGTTACCTATGGTGACTTTAATATTTTCCATGATGTGGTGTCCATTACAGGCGTTGATCTCATGGTAACACATTAGGTTGTGGTCTCTACCTAAAAACTGATCGCCACAAAGAGGGAATCAAGTGTTCAACTTCACGGATAAAGTGTTGGAAGCAATATTTCTGCTTCATGTGTTTTTCTTGTTGATGCAACTATTGATGCTATTAGCTTCATTATATGAATTTTGGCTTGGTTCTATAGCATTTGATATATATAATAGTGTTACATGTGCAATGTTTTGGGTTGGTGTTGGCACCAATAATGATGCACTTTTACATAACCAAATTTTTGCCACCAACCTCAGGATCAAGGATAAACAAACATATCATGAGCATAATTTATCAAATAACCAGTTCCACATGTCCATGGAGTGTTTGAATGCAGGAATGAAGAAATGGAGCAAAGGAAAGCCAGTGGAACCCACATAGGGGGTCGGCTGACCACCCTATGGACCTACCAACTCTCCTCCCTCGGCCATGATCTAGGAGAAGGACTCTAGAGTGATTTCCAACCCTTGGATCACTCTGTGCTTTCTCTTAACGGCTCACATGCAAAGCACATGGATCCATGGGCCCACACCAAGGAGATAAACGTGACAATCACCTCAGAACCAACAATCAACATCAATGACAAGTGGGACCAGCACCAGGACGACTGAGGTGGGCTAGAACCCCCAAGGGGGTCGATCGACCATCAATTGGGCCCACAAGGCCCCTAATTGGTCCCTAACTAGTGGGGCCACTTCTGGAAGGCCAAAGGAGGGCCCACTTGTCATAGGGGTGGTCGGCTAACACACCCCTTGGTCGGTTTGGGCTCTGCCAACCTCCATACCTATTGTCACATGCTGAAGATCACCTCCATCCATCCAAAGTCGGTTCTAAGGCGGTTGGATCCAAGGGTGGAGATTTGAAGCCCCCTGGATCGCTGACGTGGCGCTGTAGTAGCCCCTACTCCGACTCCCACTATAAATAGAGGCTCATACCCCCCCTCTCTACACATGGTGAAGAAGCCTACAAGCTCTATTCCTTAGATTGTTCTAGTAGTGTAGTCTAGAGTGGGAGTTATAGTTGAGTCGAGCTATGCTCGGGATTTCCGGAGTCGTCTTCTGGAAAGTCTGGTATAGTTCTTGTATTTTTCCTTCTTTGTAAGACTTTAACTTTATTCAATATATTACTTTTCTCTCTACTTTACTTAGTATTTACTTTGAGAATTTCTATACTAGATATAGTCTTGTTATATGCTTTTGCTCTTTAATAGCCTTTACATTCATAGTTTGTGATCCTTGTGGCCTTTCCCGTATGCGATCATTACCTGTCATAGGGTGCTTTGATTATTGTTGACACAAAAAGCGTCAGAATCTGCGAACACCTCGGGCTATTACCCAAAGCTTGGTATCCGGAGGCGTGCCAGTCGATTTGACCAATTAATCGACAAGGACGATAACTAGAACAAGATCCAATCCAGACAACAGTGATGCGCCCGGATGCTGGGATTGAGGCTTGATCAGGATAACTAGAGCAGAGCTGAACGAGGCAACAGCGATGCGCCCGGATGCCAAGGCTCAGAGGTACTCCCACGCGGAACTTGCAAGGATTTGACGGAGATCAAGGTAATGCAGCCCGTCGAAGCTTGAAGAACTCGTTAAAAAGCTATAACTAATGCAAAAAGGGTAAATTGCGATAAAAAGTAGAATAAGAGTAAAATTGGTTTGTTTGATATTGGATTGATCTTGGATTTCGTGGCCCTTGGGCACATATTTATACTCCCGCATGGAGAGTTGTACAAAGACACGACACATATCCTTCCTAAACCAAACTCCTAACTTTAAGGAAACTGACTCGCGCAGGAGTCGAATCTAAAACAATAATATTATTTTCCTAAACAAACACACCTATTTTAAAGGAAAACAAACGACTCATGCAAGAGTCAGACTCAAACTGCTATAATAATATTGGTATAAAATCACCAGTTTCCTTATGTCTTCCTTTCGATGGAAACTTTCCATCGGCAGATCCCTTCAATCTGTGACTTCCTTCTTTGACCACCAGCAGTCTTCTGCTGATGCCAAGCGCTAAGTCACTCTATCGGCACCTCATGCCCATCGGCATCGGTAATACTTCTCGATTGACAACTTTGTACCGATAACTATCTTCACCAACTTATTGGCAATCGGCAACCACTCTCCATCAGCATCAGCTTCTCATCGGCAATCGGCATCCACTCTTCATCGGCCATCGGCAATGTCTCCTCATCGGCAATTGGCAATGCCTCTTTGTCGGCAATCGGCACCAGCAACCAACAACTTCATAGCTTAAGCTATTCGACTTCACCAATTAACCTTTGTCGACAAAGACCCAGCCTCCATCGGTAATACACTTAATCTTCCCGCAGCATACTCCCATCGGCATTACTGGCTATGCTTTCCCGATGCCGATGGAAGACGGCTGTCGACCAGTCAAGCCTTAGCTCATTTGACACGTGCTGAAAAACGGTGTCAACACATGCCCCCCAGTTTCGGAGCGTATAGTACTTTGCGTGCCGAAATTCTCTCTACTGTAGCCGTTGCTGTAGCCGTTACCTTCGAGATAAATGCACAGTTTCCTCGATCTCCGTGTGTGGAACTGCAATTTAATAATAAAATCCTTCGATTGTAGCACAAACAGTTGCAGACCACCTCGATCACCGCGCGTATCTACCGCGGGCCTCTCCACATTCCTGCACAATGTGAAACGGAACCTCAAAATGCCCCTGAGCAGGCTTATAAAAGTTACCGGGATCCACACTACTTTTTACGCGAGCCCATTTTCACTTTTACACTCCCTGCCTTCGTCTTCAACCTCCGGCGCCTCCGAAGAACACGAACTCGAACAACAGTCCTTCTCCATAATCCAAGGACGAACCGCAAGTACTCCCTCGACCCCAATGGCGATCCAAGTCGACATCCCCAAGGTGAGACCTATTCTTTTCCTAATCCAACCTCCTGCTGGTTCTTTTTTCGTATAAATCTGGATTTATCCCCGCTCCTTTTCTGATTCGTCCCCTTTTCTTCGAACCCTAGGAACTGTACAACAAGATAGTGATCCCGCTTGCTGGTTCCAACTTTAGCTGCCTAGGCCCCATGGGCAATCCAGATCCCACCTTCATAATCAACGCAGAAACCAACCGGGTGCCCTTCAGATCTGAGTGCTTTGGTTTAGGATTATGGAAAGATGCTTTCCGATCATGGCCCAAACCCACCAAGGGATGGAAGAACTGGTACCTCAGAGTAGCTAGGGCACAACAAGTATACTGGCAAGAGCGCAGCTTGGACCAGTGCATTAGGCTTTCAATTGCCGATATACAAAAGAATGAGAACATGTTGATGGCAGCTTCGTACTTCTGGTCCGATAGCATGAATGCCTTCCTTTTTAGGCATGGACCAGCCACCACAACGCTTGTCGATGTCTACATGTTGACCGGCTTGGACATCTCTTCTCCCGATACCTTCACCCTGTTCAACAGGAAAGCCGAACACAAAGTGAACACCCGGAACATCGGCGGCTGGACAGGCTACATCAACGAATACCAGAAGACGGGATCGGTAAACCAACGGGAGCACGCCACTTTTCTAAACATGTGGCTGGAAAAGTTCATTTTCTGCGGCAAAACCGTCGGACCGACCACCATGTACCTCCCTGCAGCCGAACTACTTGCCGATGGGACAAGACTTCCCCTGGGCAGATACCTTCTTGGAGCAGTATATCGCTTGTTACACCAAGTATCTCAGAAGTTACTGTTGGGTGAACCCATCGGCAATCTTGGGGGTCCCTGGTGGTTTATTAATATGTGGCTGAACGCCCATATGCAGAAGGCCCTCCAGTTTGATCTGTTTGCCCAACAATTCCCGAGGGACATATCGGAAGATTACCGATACGGGGATAATGAATCGGCAACTCGCCCTCCACTCAATTTTGGAGAGGCTATCATAGTGCTGCCAGGGACCGATGCCGATGTAGATCAGTTCGGTGCTTTCTTTCAGAAGTTATATAATGGACTTTCCTCTACGGAACGGGTCTGGTGGCCATATACCGATGAACACAATCAGTTCCCGCTGCTATTCAACCTTACCGATGGGAACGTGCCTGAGAACCGAGCGATCATGAAGGCCAGCATCACTCCCCGAGCCATTCCAGTGAATATCTTCGGATCCAGGAAGAATGCCCCTCCTTCGTATGAGTTCTATTACCCATCGGCAGCAGTGAGACAAATGGCATTTGGCCAACTGCCGATCAAACTTTGCTACTCCAAAGTAGTGAAGCCCAGGCAGACAATTTCCAGTGCCTTAGACTGGAACAAAGTCGTCAATCTCCCTCCCGATGCCGATATAGCAGACATCGACTTGTCCTCCTGGTCACCAACCTCCATCACGAATGAGTACAAATCCTGGTGGCAAGAGTGGAGGTGCCAGCTTTTTGCCAAGTCATCGCATTACTATCAGCACCTGATTGACGCCGATCACATCATCCCCGATGACACAGTAAGTCTTTTATCCCGATGCATTCCTTATTACTTTACTTCCCTCATCGATACTTAACCTTCTTGCACTTGACAGGTCGATGATCCGATTCCCGCAACGAGCAACAGTGGCAGACCCTTCAAACTTCGGATAATGGGTCCCATATCAATCATCGGCAACAAAGCTCCTTCGCTAGCTGCCTTCACGCCTCAACAGGTACCTACGCCGACACCTACAAAAGCCCAGGTTACATCGGCCGCTGCTGTTGCCCTGACGCGGGTTCATGCAGTAAACTCATCTTTACCCGTACTGATTATATACTGCTTTATCGGCGACAGTTTATCTCATATGACTTGCTTTATATTTTCAGGCACTGTGGTCATCGGCAGCTACTTCAAGCAGACAAGCACCCTCCAGCCCTGCTGCCGATGCCCCCCGGTCTTCGTCAAAGCGGGTCGGTTCCCCTGCTGCTGCACCAACGAAAAAGAGGCGCCTGAGGCTGGCTTCTCCTTCGCCACCGGCCCAAGTTGCACCACCAACTGTCGGCGCGTCATCGGCAGAAACTCCGTCAGCTCCAGTTACACCAACCGTCGGCGTGTCATCGACAGGACTTCCATCGGCTGCTGTGCCTGATCAACCGATGGACGAGGTCCCCGATCAGGAGACAATGCCCACTGCAGCAGCGGAGGCGGCATCGGTATCGGCACCGTCGGCCGAAGTTCCCGATGAAGAGACAACTCCAGCCGTAGCAGCAGAGTTAAGATCGGCATCGGCACTGTCAGCTGAGGCTCCCGATGAGAGAACGGCATCGCCGCCACAAGAACCATCCACCACACCAGAAGTGACGTCGGCAATAACATCACCAGCACCGGCGGCGTCGGCTGCTTCCCCGGCAGAGGCCCAATCATTGGCATCTGCTGCCGATGTCCAGGATGAAGCTGGACCATCCAGCATGCCAAATCCTCGGCAGGAGATCCGCTTCAAAATGGTAAGTCAATCACCCTAAAGCTCATAGTATAATTTTACAATCGGCATATTTTAACTCCTCTATTTCTAGGCCCAGGACTCTCCAGACAGTCTCTTCTTCTTCAGGCTGAATCCTCAGAATGAAGATGAATGCCAAGGCCTCATCCAAGCGGATAGTCTGTTCTCCTTTACAGTCGACATCCCCGATGATGATGAGGAGGAGGAGAGCTCTGTCCTAGCTTTATCGGCAGCGATCAAGTCCAAACTTGAAGAATTGCTTTCCTTGCTGCTACAATACATGTCCCAACTCATTCAGGACTCATCGGCGGCAAGAATCATTTTCAAGGATATCCAAGGCCATCTCCCTGCCGATATGGCAGAAATCCTTCTCCAGGCAACCTTCCTCGACATCAAACAAATCCAGTACCAGAAGTTGTCCCGTCGCATTGCGGATAGGGCCGCTCAATCCAAGAACGAGGAAGAGAAGCTCAAGTTCAAAAACATTGCCGATGAAAAGCATAAGGGTATCGGCCAAGCAGAAGCCTCCATCAACGGCCTCAATCAAGAAATTGTTCAGTTATCGGTAAAGAAAGAGGAACTACTAGCCGAGTTACAAAAGGTTGAGGAGGCTTTGACCGCAGCCTAACCAAAAGAAAACCCAGCTGTCCGACACCGTCAGAGTCCTGCGGCAAGAAAGGGACCAGAACGCCCGACAAGCCATCTTGTGGAAAAAGAAGATCAGGCCGGTCGAGGGTTCTGCCAATGCCGACGCTAAGGAGATGGACGAAATAGAGCAAATTCGCCTGCGTGCGATATCAGCTATCCACTCCTTGCTATAATTTGTTTGTTGTATCGGCAAGAATGTAACTCTGATACTTGATTTTGTAATATAACGTTCACACGTTGTTACCGATGTATTATAATTTCTCTTTCATCGGCATCCAAACGAACATGCTATGCGTCCACCCATATGCTGGGATAATACCTCTTTAAGTATTTGCCGTTGATCGCTCTAGAGAACACAATTCCTTCGAGAGTTTCCAAAATGTAAGCATTACCAGGAGCAGACTGTTTTACCCGATAAGGACCCTCCCAATTAGGGGACCATTTTCCAAATTTAGAGCTCTTAGTCCCGATCGGTAAAATCAACTTCCATACCAGATCGCCATCGGCAAACTCCTTTGCCTTTACTTTCTTGTCATACCATCTGGCAACCCTCTTCTTATTCTCTTCAATGCTAATCAATGCCCTCAACCGATGACCTGCCAAATCTTCTAACTCATCTTTCATCAGGGTAGTGTAATCATCGGTCGTTAGTTGATCCTGAGAAGATAATCACCTAGAACCAGTTTTGATTTCCCAAGGTAGGACAACATCGTGTCCATAGACCAACTGATACGGCCAAACCTTGGTTGCACCATGACAAGCCATCCGATATGACCATAAGGCTTCGTTTAGCACCACATGCCACCTTCTAGGGTTCTCTTCAATCTTACGCTTAATAAGCTTGATAACCCCTTTATTAGTAGCTTCAGCCTGACCATTAGCCTGGGCATAATAAGGAGAAGAGTTTAACACCTTGAAACCCATGCTAGCAGCAAACTCATCAAACTCTCCAGATGTGAACATGGTTCCCTGATCGGTAGTAATAGTCTGAGGAATACCAAATCGGTAAACAATGTGCTCTTTAACGAAATCCACCATGTTAGCCGATGTCACCTTCTTCAAAGGAATTGCTTCAACCCATTTAGTAAAGTAATCGGTAGCAACAAGTATAAACTTGTGTCCTTTACTCGATGGCGGATAAATTTGGCCGATGAGATCAATAGTCCATCCTCTGAACGGCCAAGGCTTGATTATAGGATTCATTGCCGATGCAGGTGCCCTTTGCACATTACCAAACTTCTGACAGTCCTGGCACCCTTTGAAACAATTGAAGCAATCTTCAAGGATTGTCGGCCAATAATATCCATTTCGCCTAATCATCCACTTCATTTTGAATGTCGATTGATGCGCTCCACATACACCTTCATGGATCTCACCCATCAACTCTTTCGATTCCTCTTTGTCGAGACATCTAAGCAAAACTCCATCAATCGTCCGATAATACAACTCATCGTCGAGGAGCACATACTTAGTAGCTTGGAACCTCAGACGCCTTTCAACCTTCCTAGATGGATCCCTCAAGTAATCGGCAATCTCCTTTTTCCAGTCATCGGCGACTGTTACCGACTGTTACCGATGTCGTGACTTCTTGAATCGGTTGATATTCTAAGGCATTCTGTGCTAACCGATTGGCCTCTTCATTATGCAATCTTGGAATGTGCTCAAGGCGATACTCTTTGAACTCCTTCAACAACTGCAAACACCGTTCATGGGCAGCAATCAAAACTTCACTTCGGCATTCATATGTCCCGATCAATTGGTTAATCACTAACATAGAATCACCGAAGATTTCAACAGCATCGGCACGCACTTCCCTGAGTAATTCTAACCCCTTAAGTAAAGCTTGGTACTCAGCCTGATTGTTTGTTGAAGTAGCAACAATCGGCAACGAGATTCCATACTTCTGCCCTCGGGGTGAAATCAAGAGAATACCGATACCTGCTCCATCCTTGCATGTAGACCCATCAAAGAATAAAGCCGAAGGAGCAATCTCAACAAAGCTTACCATATTACAATGCTGAGTTACCAAATCGGTCATTACTTGACCCTTAACAGCCTTAGCCGATTCATACCTTAGGTCAAACTTTGACAGTGCCAAAATCCACTTACCGATTCGTCCACTCAAAATCGGCATTGACAGCATGTACTTGACCACATCATCTTTGCAGACAACAGTGCATTCAGCCGACAGTAAGTAATGCCTTAATTTAATGCAAGAGAAATATAAACATAAGCACAATCTCTCTATAGCCGAATACCTAGTTTCAGCATCCACCAATCTTCTGCTCAGGTAATATATTACATGTTCCTTCCCTTCAAACTCTTGAATTAAGGCTGATCCGATAACACCATCATCGGCAGACAAATATAACCTGAAAGGCTTCCCGTGTTGAGGTGGAACCAAGACTGGAGGATTTACCATGTATTGCTTAATCTCCTCTAAGGCTGATTGCTGCTCTTCTTTCCATGTAAATTCTTGATCGGCTTTCAACCTTAACAAAGGGCTAAAGGACTTAATCCTACCAGACAAGTTAGATATAAATCTCCTGATGAAATTAATCTTGCCGATCAAGGATTGCAACTCAGTCTTGTTCATAGGAGCAACTACCTTGTTAATTGCATCAATAGACTTTCTACCGATTTCAATGCCTCTCTGATGCACCATGAAACCCAGAAACTGCCCTGCCAATACGCCAAATGCACACTTGTTAGGATTCATCTTTAACCCATGTTCCCTTGTGCACTCTAATATTTTCCGCAAATCGGCAAGATGCTTCTTGAAGCTTCCAGACTTAACCACCACATCATCAATGTAGATTTCAACTATTGTGCCGATATACTTATGGAAGATAAAATTCATTGCTCTCTGATAAGTAGCACCGGCATTCTTCAAGTTAAAAGTCATGACTACCCACTCAAATAAGCCAACGTGACCTGGACATCGGAAAGCAGTCTTGGATATGTCTTCTTCAGCCATGAATATTTGATTATACCCAGCATTACCATCCATAAAGCTAATAATTTGATGTCCAGCAGCAGCATCGATCAGCAGATCGGCAACGGGCATCGGTTAGCCATCCATTGGCGTGGCCTTGTTAAGATTCCTGAAATCAATACAAACACGAAGTTTTCCATTCTTTTTATACACATGAACCACATTAGAGATCCAATCGGCATATCGGCATTGCCGAATAAATCCGGCTTCGATTAACTTAGTAATCTCAGCCTTGATATCGGGTAAAATAGTAGGATTACATCGGCGCGCAGGCTGCCGATGTGGTTGGAAACCAGACTTGATGGGTAACCGATGTTCAACTATCGATCGGTCCAAACCAGGCATCTCTGTATAATCCCAAGAAAAACAATCTTTATTTTCTTTTAATAAATCGGTTAACTGTTGCTTACATTAGGAATCTAACTTAGCACTAATAAAGGTAGGCCTAGGTTTACTACCATCGCCGATGTCGATCTCGAGTAAGTCATCGGCAAACGTGAAGCCCTGCCCCAGTTTTCCGTCGTCAGCGAACTGATCCATTAAAACTCTTCTTCAGGACCGACTGCTTGGATCGGCTTGATGCGGTAATCGGCAACTTTAAGGAACTCTTTATCCCAGGCTTCGCCAGATATGCACCTGGTCTGCTCATACGTTTCCGATTCTGCCGATGCGATAGTAGATGGGGCTTCACTTCGGACGACTTCAATTCTGTCTCCGATCCACTATACCAGACTTTGATGCATAGCAGAAGGGATACAACAATTAGCATGGATCCAGTCCCTTCCGAGGAGCAAGTTGTAAGTGCCTTTGCCACTGATCACAAAGAACGTGGTCGGCAAAGTCTTACTGCCGATGGTTAAGTCAACACATACGGCTCCCATAGCTGTCGACACGTTGCCTTCAAAATCCTTGAGCTTCATGTCGGTCTTGACTAAGTCCTGGTCGCCTTTCCCAAGCTTTTTGAACACGACATATGGCATTATATTGATCGACGCGCCGCCATCTACCAGCATTTTGGTCATCGGCTGACCATTCACTTTGCCCTTAACAAACAAAGCTCTTAAGTGCTGCCTCCCATCATCGGCAGGCTTTTCAAAGACAGCCGTCATCGGATCCAACACCAATTGCGCCATATCAGCAGTCTCTTCATCATCACTGACGGGTACCATGAACTCCATCGGCAACATGACGACCATGTTTATGTCTGTCGATGGATCCCTGTCCTTGCGCTTCGGCCTCCATTGCTTCTCCCTCGAGGGTTCTGCATCGTCATATAGGTCATCGCGGCGTTGGTGCTGAATCCTTCTCTTCTGGGTCTTGGTCAGACCCTTAGGGCACCACAGAGGAAGCTTAGTTTTCCAGATGGGCTGGTGCTGCTTCCCATCGCTTGCATCGGCACCTCTTCCGATGTTGGGATCCCTGGAGAATACCTCTTCGTCGGGTACTCTTGCATTAGCCATATCTTCCAGTTCCCCTTGATCGACACGTCTGCCAAGCCTGTCATGGGCTCTGAGTTTGCCCCCAGTCGGTCATGTGCCGATCTGTTCTCTCTGAGCGGCTTGGCGTACCTGGGTGCCTGATCATCAAAACAAGGTCTCTTACCTGACCGATCGGCAGCGTAGTACCCATTGCACTCTGGACAGTTATCGGCAGTGGGCAGCTTGATGCCTTCTTCCCAACAGTGAACGAAGAAGGGACACTTCCAATGGTCTTTATGCCGAAGCCATTCCCGATGCTCCTCTTCTTCTTGCCGATACTTTTCTTCACGTGATTGCCGATGATCTCGCCTTGGCTGCTTGTGTGTGATTACAACTCCAGGAGCCTTGTTAGCACTGTTGCCTTCATCGGCAGCCTTCTTACCATTTCTGTCATCGGCAAACCTTCTTGCATCGCGCTCAGGTACTTGGTAGCTAGGATCTACCGATGAACTCTTCTTGGCAGCTTCCGACGTTAGCACCCTGGTTTTTTCACTGATTTCCACCATATTGTTTGGAAACGGGTGCTGATCAATCTTCATCGGTTTCTGGACCTTAGAATTTTCAAACTTAATGCGTCCAGACTCAATTTCCGACTGCAATTGCTGCCTGAATACTTTGCAGTCATTGGTACTGTGTGAGGTCGCATTATGCCACTTGCAGTACCTAATCTTCTTGAGCTCCTCGGCCGATGGAATTACTTGGTTGGGCGCCAACTTGATTCGCCCTTCTTGCAGCAATAAGTCAAACATCCTATCGGCCTTGGTGATGTCGAAGGTGAACCTCTTGGTTTCTTTTTGGCCGAACGGACAAGACACAGGCTTTTTATCCTTCACCCATTCGGCTGCATCGACATTCAACTCTTCATCCGATCCAGAGCCTTCTTCTTTCCCGATGAAGGTTACTTTCTTGTTCCAAGTCTTCCTGGGTTCAAAAGTTTTGATATCTTGATCGGCAATCCTCTGCACCAGGTGACTTAGACTCTCAAATTCTTGGGACTCATACTTATCCTTGATGTGCGGCAGTAATCCTTGGAAGGCCAACTCTGCCAGCTGCCGATCATCAAGCACCAGACTATAGCACTTGTTCTTCACGTCCCGTAGCCTTTGCACAAAGCTTTCTACCGATTCATCGTTGCGTTGCCTCATTTTGACCAAATCGGTAAGCTTTTTCTCATGTATGCCAGCGAAGAAGTATTTGTGAAATTGCCTCTCTAGATTGGCCCATGTAATTATAGAATTTGGAGGCAATGATATGAACCATGTGAATGCCGATCCAGACAATGACGAAGAGAACAATCTCACCCTTAACTCCTCCCTGCCGGCAGCTTCCCCGCACTGGATAATGAAGCGGTTGATGTGCTCCATTGTTGACGTGTCGTCTTGGCCGGAGAACTTGGTAAAATTCGGCACCTTGTACCGATTTGGAAGAGGAATGAAGTCGTATGCAGGAGGATACGGAGTCCGATAAGAGTACGTGTTGACCTTGGGTTTGATGCCGAATTGTTCTTTCATGACTTCGGCAATCTTGCCGACCCAGTATGCATCCTGCTCTTGCTGACTCATTGGCTGGTTGTTGACTGGTGGAGCCGGCTGATGCGCCTCTTGAAGATGATGCGGAGTAGTCACGGGCGCAGCACCAGTCATCTAAACACTATGCATCGGTTGACCTACCGATGGATAGTTTTGCACACTTGGCGGATTAGGCCAATTCCCTGTATTCATCGGTTGTTGTACCGATGGTCCGCTCTGAGCATGCACTGGGCCTCCATAATGATACATTGACATGCCAGGCTGCTGAGCTGGCGGCTGGTTGACCCATCCAGGATTATAAATCATCGGCATATGACTTACCGATGGATGATAGCTGACCGGAGCGTGTGGCTCTTGTATTCTGGAGCAATCAATCACCAGATTACCTTGGGGAACTGGCGTCCTAGCTTGAGAGTTTGCCACGAGCGGTTGACTGCCAGCCGTCATAATGTGTTGCATCGGCACAGAGTTTGTCGATGGTGGCATCAGAGGTACTTTAGGGATTACTTGAAGATCATCCGACGGCACTTGTACAGTTGGAGCAGGCGCAGAGTTGTGCATCATAGGGGCCATCGGTTGTGACTGCGTTGCCGATACCGTAGAGTTCCTCCAAGCTGAACTATCTCCCTGCACCAGATTAGAACCAGCATATAGATTCGGGGGCATAACGTATCCCCACCAGTTAGCAGGGGCTGGTCCTGAAATTGCCAACGCCGCTGGATCTATGTTGAGCTTGGTGACGCTGTCAGGGTTCGGTCTTGGCGATGTAGCCACATCGGCAGACGGTTCCACAGGAGTAGAAGACGCCATTGGGGCTGCCGATGGACTTGTAGATGCCAACTCAGGTTGATGATACGCTGGACCGACATATCGCGGTGCATGTCCTTCCTTGAATGATTGCGTAACAGCATTGTAGACAGTATTGGACAACACGTTGGAGTGGCTAATTAATGCTTGACTTACGGCGGCATTAACCATCTCCGGTAGCTTACCAGGATTGGCGTCGTACGTGACCTGTCGTGGCAACGGCGGGTCTTGCTTCTGGATTGCTTCGCCGCTCCTGCTGAGGCTGAAGGATTTGAGATATAACTGCTTGTATTCCTCCATAGCCCGCTCCATGGCCTTCTTCTGATCATCTTTCAGATCGGCCTCAGAGACTTCGATGACGTTCCTCTGGTTGACGTCGGTGTGATCACCCATGATAGATGTGTAGATTTGTATAATTGGGCCCCACTGGGCGTGCCAAAAGAGGTGTTGACACAAAAAGCGTCAGAATCTGCGAACACCTCGAGTTATTACCCAAAGCTCGGTATCCGGAGGCGTGCCAGTCGATTTGACCAATTAATCGACAAGGACGATAACTAGAACAAGATTCAATCCAGACAACAGTGATGCACCCAGATGTTGGGATTGAGGCTTGATCAGGATAACTAGAGCAGAGCTGAACGAGGCAACAGCGATGCGCCCGGATGCCAAAGCTCAGAGGTACTCCCACGCGGAACTTGCAAGGATTTGACGGAGATCAAGGTGATGCAGCCCGTCGAAGCTTGAAGAACTCGTTAAAAAGCTATAACTAATGCAAAAAGGGTAAATTACGATAAAAAGTAGAATAAGAGTAAAATTGGTTTGTTTGATATTGGATTGATCTTGGATTTCGTGGCCCTTGGGCACATATTTACACTCCCGCATGGAGAGTTGTACAAAGACACGACACATATCCTTCCTAAAACAAACTCCTAACTTTAAGGAAACTAACTCGCGCAGGAGTCGGATCTAAAACAATAATATTATTTTCCTAAATAAACACACCTATTTTAAAGAAAAACAAACGACTCATGCAAGAGTTAGACTCAAACTGCTATAATAATATTGGTATAAAATCACCAGTTTCCTTATGTCTTCCTTTCGATGGAAACTTTCCATCGGCAGATCCCTTCAATCTGTGACTTCCTTCTTTGACCACCAGCACTCTTCTGCTGACGCCAAACGCTAAGTCACTCTATCGGCACCTCATGCCCATCGGTATCGGTAATACTTCCCGATTGGCAACTTTGTACCGATAACTATCTTCACCAACTTATCGGCAATCGGCAACCACTCTCCATCAGCATCAGCTTCTCATCGGCAATCGGCATCCACTCTTCATCGGCCATCGGCAATGTCTCCTCATCGGCAATTGGCAATGCCTCTTTGTCGGCAATCGGCACCAGCAACCAGCAACTTCATAGCTTAAGCTATTCGACTTCACCAATTAACCTTTGTCGACAAAGACCCAGCCTCCATCGGCAATACACTTAATCTTCCCGCAGCATACTCCCATCGGCATTACTGGCTATGCTTTCCCGATGCCGATGGAAGACGGTTGTCGACCAGTCAAGCCTTAGCTCATTTGACACGTGCTGAAAAACGGTGTCAACAATTATAGATCATAGTCAAAGTAATAAGTTGTGTGTAAGTGTGGTGCTTATACATCATCTTATCCTTGGTTACCGTTTGTTGCATGGATTGTTTGTGGTAGCTAGCAAGAGAGTGACAACCTTGTCTAGTCTTTGTATTCCACCACGTGTTTTATGCATGTTCTTAAAAGGTAAGGCCCCCATAAGAAGAGGGCGCGGTCTGGTAGGAGTTTTGTCCTCCTACTGATCTATCCCCTCGTCTAGCATACTTGTATTGAGGAGGCAAACTATAGTGTTTAGACTAGTTATTTGGCTAAGTATATTGAAGTAGAGTGAATTACACAGGAGTCCCTTTACTCTCTCGTTGTCCTCCCACCTAGCTATTCTATCTAGTCTGCTCTAAGTATCATTTACCTTGGCTTATTCATTCATCAACCCTTCCTATCATATATATATCGTTTACCCCCCTATACTAGTTGGTACTAAATTGAGGTGCTCTCTAGGATCTCTCTCTAATTATCATTTCTAGCCCAGCTTTCCCTTGGAAAAATATAAATTACGATACCTTAAAATACTTCTAGGTGAAGTGCTACAACGGTATAATCTGTGCGCTTGCAAATTTATCCAATAGTCATAAGAAATACCAAGAGTTGGTTGGCTGATTTAGCATGGATATTGCACTTTACCTTCATTCTCCCATCTGTAGCATTTCCTACACCAATGAAGGCCATCAAGGAATAAGATTATACTTGGACTTTCCTATATAAGATATCATATTTTCTTATTTTTAGTTTTTGTTTTTTTATATAATTTAGGTATGTCCCATGCCAATTTTTTAAAATAATTCTCCCTACCCTAAAAAAATTTAAAAGAAGAAATAGTTAAGCCCTATATGTTTCTATGAATACAAGAATGTTTTTTTCTTGAAACAATTGTGTTGACACATCAGCAAAGAGCTAGAACACTTGGTAGAGCCATGTTGAAATTATCTATGCCAATGTTTCAATCAGTGGTCGCCTAATAGCATGTTCGTACATAAACACTTCACCTAGTGCCTCGAGCAATGAGCGCAATATGCAACACTTTCACTACTACAAAAAAAATCTTTTGCGAGGCGTTTCCAAAATGGCCTTGTAGGCGGGAAGCATCATTAACCGCCTCAGTTAATTGAGGCGGTCGCTTTTTATTAACTAAGGCGGTTATAAGAAACCACTGCCTTAGTAAACCCATTAACTAAGGCGAACATTTATAATGTAACCGCCTCCACAAATCCATTAACTGAGGCAAACATTTATAATGTCACCGCCTCGGTTAATGTCTATTAACCGAGACAGTCATCCTAACTTAACTGCCTTGATAAATCCATTAACTGAGATAGACATTTATAACATAACCGCCTTGGTAAATGGATTAACGGAGGCAATCATTATACACAACTGCCTTGGTCAACATGCGATTAAACGAGGTGGTTGGCTTATAATGCCCACCTCTATTAAGCCGAGAATAAATTGAATACTAAATTTCAAAATTTTAAAACATTCTAGGATGAAGAAATGACTAAAATAAAAGTTGTAGATCTCAAAAAGTTAAACAACTTCGTAGTTGACAACTTTTTCATTTGAAAACATCTACGTAATTATCGATAATTACGTGTAAAAAGTTAGTACATTTGAAATTTAAATTTTACAAACAATCTCACCTGAAAAAATGACATAAATAAAAGTTGTAAATCTCAAAAAGTTAAAGAACTTTGTAGTTGACAACTTTTTCATTCGAAAGCATCTAGGTAAATATAATTATGTGTAAAGTTGGTAAATTTGAAATTTAATTTTTGCAAATGACCTCGGATGAAAAATTGACATAAATAAAAGATGTAGATCCCAAAAAGTTAAAGAAATTTGTTGTTGACAACTTTTACATTTGAAAGCATCTAGCAAAGGATAATTACATGTAAAATTGGTATATCTGAAATCTAAATTTTGCAAACATCCTCGGATGAAAAAATATCATAAATAAAAGTTTTAGATCTCAAAAAGTTAAAGAACTTTGTAGTTGACAATTTTTTTCAATTGGATTCATTAAAAGTCTGAAACACTCAATTTAAATTTGGTAAAGTATAATATGTGGGGAAAATACCTATTATTGACATAATTGATCAGAGGTGGAGTGGTAGAGGGAGTTTGGTTCAAATCCCCATTGCTGTGAATTAAGCGATTTTTTACGTGAAAAAAGCACGACTTGGAGCTTTTGAGTGTGCAATATGTGCTTGACCGGTGGAGGCCTTCCCAGGATTAAAGTATTTATTTTGCTATGTCTAACTAAGGCAATCATGTTAGGGTAACCTTTTTGGTTAATACCATTAACCGAGGTGGTCGTGTTAAAGCACGACTTGGAGCTTTAGAGCGCGCAACATGTGCTTGAGGGGTGGGGGCCTTCCCATGATTAAATTTTTTTGCTATTTTCTTTGGGTAGGATTTAGGATTTTTCTCCAATTGTTAACCGAGGCTATCGTGTTAGGGTAACCGCCTCGGTTAATACTATTAACCAAGGCGGTTGGACAACTGCCTCCGTAAAGACCACATTAACCCTGATCTTTCATTAGAGGCAGTTACGTTTGCCCACCTCAGTTATTCATTTAGCCCGCCTCTATTAAGTTTTTTTTGTAGTAGTGATGGGAGGAGCCTCATTGGGAGCGCGATACTTAAGACATGCCAACGACATCGCTTAAAACATGACATAGGAGGGATATTGAGCCTTATCAATTGTCTTTAGTGAAATAGGCAAGGCCAGCTGCAAATATATACAAAATCAACAAGGTATACTTCTATCAAACAACTCATACTGGCATGCCCCACGAGCAAAGGAGGATCTGTCGTAGCAGTCTAGGTCAATGTGACTGCATGAACTACCTCAATTTTATCATAAACCCACTAGATGAGAAACTGATTTAAGCTCAAAGGTACATATCAATTGTCATGAATCCAATCATGTCCGAGAGAATTAGACTATAACTATGTTGTACCTCGGTAATGAATGAGGCAATAGCCAATATTTTACTCCTAATAGCTAGCTTCCATATATGCAATTCCCTTGGTCAAATAAGCTCTCCTTCTCCAACTCCATTGATCATCATACTAATCTTGATAAACTTCTCATCAAGACTTCCCAATTTCTTATACAATGAGTATTGCATTGGATTCATACTAGCATTAAGGTGTTTTACAAAAACTTTTGGCTTCTGAAAATCAAGCTACACTTATGAAATTAAAATGAGCCATCTTCTCATCACCTTCTATATGAAGCAATAATCAATAGAAGGAGTAACTCTATGTTCTATCTTGTTTGTGTATATTTCATAGTTGACAAGAGCAATGTCTATATTTTTTGTGAACAATCTGTTGTGTTCTATATTTAGTGTTCTATGTGAAGCATGTCCTAATTATTCTAAATATTAGTATGAACTATGGATTCTGAATATGTGATAATTTAGATGTACAATCTGATCATTAGCAATTAGGGAAATCTCATGAGTTAGGTGATCATGCTGATATTGTAGTGTTTGTGTTGCATTATTGATAATTATTTTTTCTATACTGGTTATTCTCAGAATAAATTTTCTCTCTTGAATCCTTTTTTGCTGCTCCAATCATCTTCTCTCTTAGTGTCCTGATGTGCTAAGGTATCGGTGAATGGAGATTGGGCAGATGATCGGTGTTGGCGTCAACACAAACACAGAGAACTTAAGGTTTCATTCTATTATTCATCTACCCCTACATCCCTATCTATGTGCATTGAATTAATTTTATTGAGACAATACAACTATTTATGTGTGGAAGTCTTATTGCTTTGACACTATCTGAACAATGCATATATGATGTTTTCTTTTCTTTCCATGGAAGTAATTTGATTTTTTCCTAAAGCGTGAATTTAAATATTTAGGTAGGTACGTACCATTGGTGAGGATCGTAGTCGGATGTACAATGAGTGGAAAGGTAGCTTGTTAGTATAGTTTGGAAAGCTAGTTTGGCCACCTTGACATGGCTAATATTTGTGATCGCCCAACTTTTGATTTGATTAAGAAGCCCAATGGCAGATAGACAAAACCAAGGGTAAAGTATTGTGTTGGTAATGATGATAGATTGGTTATCTTCAAGTGGTTCAAGCAATTGAAGTTCCCATATCACTTTGCTACTAATTTAAGTAAATCTATAAAGTTGATAAACAAAAAATTTTTGGTATAAAAATCCATGACTTACACATAATCATTGAGCACCTACTGCCAGTTGCACATTGGGGTTTCATCCCTGATAAGGAATGGAAGGATATATTAGAACTATGTTTTTTATCGACAAATATGTAGCAAGGAATTTGATCAAAAGACAATGCTTGAACTTGAGAAGGAGATTCCAGTTCTTCTATGCAAGCTAGAGAAAATGTTCTCCAATGTAATGCAACATCTAATTGTGCATCTTCCATATGAGGCATGGGTTGGTGGACCTATGGCATTTTGTTGGATGTACCAATATGAGAGGTAATTATTACATTGTATAAACAAGTTAATTTAGCTAGATTCAATTTTAGTTATTATATCTCTAAACAATGCAATAATATTTTTCCAGATACATGCATGACCTTGGCTTGAAAGTGTAGACTATAGCTAGAGTTGAGGGCTCTATTGTAGAGGCAGAGATTGTGAAAGATTATTATCTTTTTCTAGATATTTTGCTGACCATGTTTGTACTAAGATAGAAAAAGGTTGATAGATACAATAGTAGAGGAACACATATGAAGAATGATGGATACACTTTAGATGATTTCCAATATTAAGGCACCCTTCATGGTAGGGGTGTGCCTCATGTTCTCTTAGAAAAAACAATTTAATGTAGCGAGGCTATATATTTTGACCAATTGCTCTATTGTAGATCGTTATCGAGAGTAGTGATGCAAACAACAATTTTAAATATTCTAATAGTGATTATACAACTTGTATATATTGTAAGGCATTTATGGAATAGAAGTGTGCTAATAACCCTAGGATGTCAGTGGAGGTCCTTGATAAAATGATGATAAATGATTTTGTTGATTGGTTTAAGAAAACTGTTGTTAACACCGTATTTTGGTGCGGTCGAATACTTACGCATGGGCTCCCTAGTAGGCCTTCGGAGGAGATATTCAAGATGGGCCCGAAAGATCAACTAAGGAAATATAAGATCACAGAAGGATCTTTCGGTCGACTACAACAGAACGTGCATGACAATCTCGGCACTAGAATGGATTGAAGCCCAAGTCATGTTTTGTTTCCTTATTATCAGGACTTGTGCGACGGCCGGTTAGGGTTAGTGCTATGGTCTATAAATAGCAAGGCTTAGGGAATGAGAAAGACATCCAATCAATCAAATACACAACTACGTAGTTTTCTGGCCACCGGCCAACCCTATGAGTAGGGGTAGAGTAGATTTTGGTGAACCTTCGACGGACCGGACTGTATCGGCTAGATCAACCTCCTGTTTGCTTGTAAGTTTAGCCTTGGTTCATATTTCGTTTGTACGGTTGTATTGTGTAACTCGTGCAAGCTCGGTATGAGATAGTTATCGGTTTGAATCTATTGTTCATGGGGTTGCATTGCTTCAATCTCACATGACTCGTGGCTTCAAGCTAGTTATCGGCTCTACTAGATTGGCGATCTAATAGATTCATTAAGTTATCGATATTGTCTGTTATGCATTGTTTAATCTATTGCTACAATATCTTGCCCAATCTCAACTAATGGATTGGCCTGTGCTTTATTTCCCATTTGGATCTATTGTCTCCAATGTTTTTACCCTTATATTTACCGAGGCAGTAGATTTAAGATCTTATCGGCTAATCCTTTGGTTGCGGTTGCCACATATTGTGGGTTCGAGACATACGCTTAGTCTTTAAATTGGTTTGAGAGTGGTTGGATCTAGTTCAACATATGTGGTACGGCTGCATCTACCGGATCCCACTGCCGCATGTGTTGGGTTATATCTGTCCAATTTTAGATCCGTCTGGGGTCAAGTGTATGGATCTTATTCAAGCTCCATGGATCTCATATCGGCTAACATAGCCGATCTGGTTTTGCTACATTCATACGATGCATATACTTTATTGTCTTAATCTATTAGATCTATTAAATGTACTGGGCGTGACTTGACTTGTTTACTTTTATGGCTGCATGGAAACACCCCAATGCTAGTAAATGGGTCAGCTTATCGGGTTAATTGTCATCATGGCTACATGGGAACACACCTTTGTTGATGGTTAATCTTTATCGAGTATGTTTCGTAGATTTGGTAGTTTGATGTCGGTAATGTCATGTGTATCACATCTTTACCTTATTCTTGTCATATAATCGGCTAATCACATGATTTATTTTTTATATCTTATAATAGTCGTTTGTGTGTTATAATCATACTTCATACTGATCGGAGTTGACTCTTTAGTCAATATCCTTCATCCATCGGCTATGTGAGAGCCGCACATTCATGGAACTGTCTGGCAACAACCGGCAGGTTCCATAATTTAATGTTTCACACCCTTGTCAATTGCAGGTCAAAATGACTGGCACGCCTGAGATCAATCCTCGAAGTGGCTTGAGCCGCTTAAGAGGTTTAGGAGATCAAGCTCTGCTGCTGCACGGTCTCCGTAGGCCTTACGCGGTGCTGACGCCAGAAGACTCCATTTTTGGCGTCAACAATTGTACGGACCTATTACCTTAGCTATATTTCATGAACACATGTGTGTATATATTCTTACAGACTTATTTAGTTTATAGTGTAGAAAAGAAACCATTGTAGATGAATACTTGTGAAATTTAACCATTGGATGCAAATCTAGAGTACTATCATATAGCTCATATGATGTTAATGGCTATAGGTTTAGTTCAAAGAGATATGAAAACTCCCATGCAAAGCTGACTATAGTGAACATAGGGTTTTGTTTGACATCATTCACCTTAGATGATCAGTAACTTGACTACTATGGTGTAGTCGAGGACATTATCAAATTATCTTTTAATGCTGGTAGAAAAAATGAAATGGTTATCTTTTAGTGGTGCTAGTTTGATCCAATTTCCGGTCTTAGATATAAACCAAAATTAGGTTTGGTGTAGGTGAAGCCATCTTCAAGGATGGTGAATTTTCAACCCTTTGCCATGGCTCACGAATCCACACTAGTATACTACTTTCAGTTCTATCTCTAAGGCGTGATTTGCATGATGTAAAGTTAGGAGTTTTCAGTGGTAGTTTCATGATGTTTTGCTTACTTTAACATTTGACTTATGTTTTTTTAATATTTTTATTCCTAAAATATGATTTCATTTAGTTCAATATAAAACTATAAGCACTGGGAAGTGTATCCTTATCAAAGTTCTCGCAAACCCCCAATGATAATTGGTTCTCTAGTTCGTGAGATTTATCCTGATGTTCTTGATACAATAACTAGGATGAAGCTAGTGCTAACATGGGAAGATTTCAAAAAGACTAGCAAAACTAGGGTATGAGATGATAAGAGAGTGTTGGAAGAGTTATGGGTTAGTGTTACATGTGCACAATAACTACAACTTACTAACTAACCTTGCTATTATTTAAAAGTTATCTCAACTGTAACTTACTATAAATAATTGACTGGCCAATGACATTTCAATTGTCTTCTAGAGCTGAGGTAGATTTTGTATTGGAGTTAAAATTTAAAAACATGGTGCCTAAGATGTTGAGTGAAGAGAAATGGGTTACCACAAAGAAAACTATAACGATGTAAATATGTCCCAAGAAGATGTGGATGAATATGGAAATCATTGGTCAATAAAAGAAGCACTTAATTATATCTGCTAAACCAAAAGACTTTACAACCAATGAAGGTTGGGCTTTGCTATGCGAGCAATAGTGTACATCAAATTTAGGAAGTCATTCTTAAAGGGAAAGAAAAATCACCTAGCTAGAGGTAATAACATATACCATTGGAACGGCTCAAAAAGCTTACCGGCAACACGCCAATGGCTAGTAAGAACCCAAACTTGACAGTTGTGACTTCATAAACTATGTACAATATTTAATACATGCCAAAGCATACTTGCACTTTAAATGTATGCACTAAAAACTGGCATTGACCCTGGAATTGGTGGTGCTTGGTTGTAGAATCATGAATTGCACCCAGAGAAAAATGATGGTAGGTTGTGCAACCAAAATGTTGCTGATAAATAGGTAAGCATTGGATTGTTTAGATGATAGCTCTTGTAGTTGTCTTGTTATTGATTCTTATATTTTCTATGCTGTTTTAAAATGTACAATATAAAGAAGGAATGAAAAAAGTATGTCACAAATTAGAAAAAGGAACATCCTGATTTAAATGCAAGTGTCATTTATGAGTGGGCGGGTAGAATTCCACATGGTAAGCTAGGAATTGGTGATGAGGCAATTAGTATTGCTGAGAAGAAAGCAATCTGGACAAGAAAAAGAAGTGTAGAACCATATAGAGAAGCAACTTGTAAGTGAAAATCTGCAGTTGTGAAATGGATGTAGCCAGCTTGAACATGTTGTGTGAGTAATTATCATTGTAATAAATATATGTGTACAAGAATTTGTTGCTAAACAAGGAATGGACTTTGATGCATTAGCTTAGAAAATTGCAACTTGGTAAGTTTACCTGCTACCTCATAGAGCATAGATTATTACAATAAACTCTAGCACCAATCTAGTTGATTCAAATTTGTTTTAAATTTTTTCTATATCAATTCATTGCTAAACTGACTCATGAGGACATCACTCCTTTGGTTGCACACGATGATCATCCGCTGGACATTCAAGGTCCAATCACAAGAGCTCGCGCGCGACAATTAAATTTAGAGGTGAGCTCGTTCTTAAGCAAGTTTTTATATAATTCCGAGAATAGATTGGATTTTATTTTTATTTGTGGAGGTATTCCCCATCGATCCGCCGTTCAAAAAACCATAGAAGGGTGATTGATCAGGATCCTTGTGGATTTGTATGGAGTGCGTATCGAGCTGCTATAGCTTAGGCGCGTCGCTTGGATCTCTTGGAGTTCCCCATCTTCTGATCGTGGTTCGTCGTGACCGCGGGTGAAAGGATTATCCAGGGTTTGGTTTGCATCTACCACCGTAAGCTGATCCATATTCTACTTCTGAACTATATCGGAATTGATCTCGTTGGTATAAAGCGGATCATTATTGCTGCTTAAATTTCCTACTTGGAATTTCTGTGAGGCTATCATCTAGTCCGTTTGGGATTTCATATTTGTCAGCTATGTGACTAATCTGGACGGTCGCCATTGATTCCTGTTGGCCGAGTAAACTATTTCCATTACTGTCATGTCGTGAGACTATATGTGTAGTTCATTTATCTTTTCTTTATTGTGGTGAAGACGTGAGCTAGTAAGTTTTGGATCAATTTTGTTTGGGAAGTTGACAGCTATCGCCAACCGAAATCTTCTGATACTCATAAATTCCAGTTCGGAAATCTGACAAGCAACAATATATATTTTGCCTAAGCAACTATATATATCAGCAGTTTGCGTGATTATTAATAAATTCAGAAGTTTCATGATTGTTCCATGATCGGCTCTCTCCTTTACTTATGTGCATCTAGGCCAGACATAATGCTTAGTGTGTGTATGTATGCTAGATTTCAAGCTAACCCGAAAGAGTGTCACTTAGTGGTTGTTAAGAGAATCTTGAGATATCTAGTTTTCACTCCTAACCTTGGCTTGTGGTATCCCAAGGGCTCTAAGTTTGATCTACTTGAGTATTTGGAATCTGATTACGCTGGTTGCAAGGTAGATCGAAAAAGCACTTCGGAGACGTGTCAATTCCTTGGACGGTCCCTAGTGTCTTGGAGTTCTAAGAAGCAAAATTGTGTAGCCCTTTCCACCGCCGAGGCCGACTATGTTGTAGTCGGCCCATGTTGTGCTCAACTACTTTGAATGAGGCAAACCTTAAAAGATTTTGGATGTCAATTCACCAAGATACCTCTCTTGTGTGACAACGAGAGTGCCATAAAACATGTAAATAACCCAGTTAGTCACTCTAGAACCAAACACATAGACATCCGTCATCACTTCTTGAGAGACCACGAATTAAAAGGAGATATCGCAATTCGTCATGTGAGCACCGAAAAGCAACTAGCCGATATCTTCACTAAGCCTCTAGATGAGACAAGGTTTTGTGCTTTGCGTAGTGAGCTTAATATGCTTGATTATCGTAACGTGGTTTGAACTATAGCACACATTTTTTTGTCCACCTAGCGACATAGGCAAAACTTTGAAAATTTTCAATTATGTGTTTCAAAACCAATTTCAAAAGAAACTTGAATGTGTTGGTCATAGTATGTTTTGATGATTTGCTTACTCACCAACATATGGCAAGGGATATGTGTCTGCAATGCATAAATATAGAGTATTTAAGTGGCATAGCTCCTCACTGCCCTGGTAGTCCGGCAGTGCTGGCCCCTAGCACGGCAGTGTCGGGGGTGCGCGACAGTGTCGGGCCTAGTCGTGGCAGTGCCGCGACTTAACTGCACCGAGCAGTCGGGTTGTGGACTCTATCTCTCGGGTCCTCCTTTATTTCTTTGCCCAGGCCCAAGGGGACTCTACCCCCAAGCAGTTTCCTTCCACGAGAACACCTATCCCTCTCCTCTCTCTTCCCCAAGGTGACCAAGGGAGCCCGGAGGTCCCCTTCTTCTTCCCGGCGGTGCCACTCTTCGGAGGTGCTGCCATTGGAGGAGGTGTGGAGGATATTTCTCCCTGCGTCAAGCTCCATTCAAGCCAGCCCTTCTTCATCCTCATCCCTCTCATTCAAAGGTAATAACTTGTAACCCTAACTTGACTCGATCTATGTAATGTGTGGATTTTGAGATGGGATCTAGGGTGTTAGTAGTTGCATTATGCATGGTGATATACCTCTAGTAGTTAGATTCAATCAAAACCTAGATTCAATGGTGGATTGATGAAGCTAGCAATGGTGCTGTCTGCACCAGGCCGGCAGTGCCGCGCCAGATGCCAGCAGTGTCGGGCCCCTGGTTACAACACTGTTTCTTTTGCTTCTTTAATCAACCATTGACTCTAGTTTTTGGTTAAATCTTTGTGCTAAAGTTTCCAATCACTATTGCTAGTGCAGCAACTTAACCTTCTCTCTTTTAAATGCATAGATGGATGCTGGTGGACCGAGTGGTGCCAAAAGAAAGGGGCCAAGGACAAAGGCCCGGGCTAGCAGAGGAGGCCGAGGTGGCATTGATGATGGTCTGAGTCCTAGAGAAAGGATCAGGAGGGAAAGTGACATGCAGATGACTGGGAGAAGGGTGCCCCTGGACAACTCCACATCTTGAGTTATTTGATGGATCATACATTATACATCATGATGAGGATGTGTCTGTCAGGGTGCCACAGGACACCCGTGCTAGAGCAAGAGTCAACATCAGAATCAGTACAGGATTGTCGAGGAGCAAAGGGAAATCTTTCCCTACAATGTGCCAAAGGATATGGGAGTGGATTACAGGTTTTGGAACACTTTCCACTTAGATTTCTATCTTTTTGTGCTTTTCAATGCAAAGAAGCCTAAGATTATCAAGATGAAATATGTTGATTGAGAACACCTTGAGAACAAGAAGGATCCAGAATTTGACTTAGTGATTGATCTGTGCAAGCAAATGAACATGTATGATTGGATGGGTTTTGCAAATGATTGGAACACTGAGATCATCCATCAGTTCTTTGCTACTTACTATCTGGACAAGGAAGGTGATGTGATTCATTGGATGGTAGATGGCAACCATTATAGATTGGAATATGTGACCTTTGCTAGACTGCTTGGATTTGGAGAGCAGGACAGAGGATTCTATGATCTTCATAATGAGAGATGCTTGGAAAATGAGGAGATCTCTTCTCTTTATAGTCAGCCTGAAAAGGCTGATGGGTTGGTGAAGGGGTTAAGGAGCAAATACTACATCTTAAACAACCTCTTCAGGACCACTCTTTATCCTAAGGTGGGATCTTCTTCCAACCTTTATGTCTCTTCCAAGAATTTCTTGTTTAGAATGAAGGCAAACAGGCAAGCATTCTCAGTATCTCACTTTATTTGGAATGAGTTATACATTGCAGCGGATGATGCGAGGAAGAGCATTCCTTATGCACCCTACCTCATGTTCATCATTGAGAGGGTTTCTGGACGTGTGTTCTCTAGGGATATTGTCCATGAGCCCTATAGAGGTGAGAAGGTCGTGCATTCCACAGTTCAGATGGCTCCTACTAGGGGTAGGGTAGCAGCCTTAAATCGCCCTGAGTCCTCTAGTGCAGCAGCTTGCAGAGGCAAGAAGAAGAGCAAGATTGGTAGGCTCTCGAAGAAGATTTTCACTGGCATATGTTATGCAAATGACACTGCTTATAAGGCCAGACTTGAGATCAGAGAGCTCAGACAGAAGCAAGGCCTAAGACAGCTATCTCCACCTCTTCCTCCACCTGACCTCAGTGAGGAGTCTAGCTATGGCTCAGATGATGAGGATGATGATGATGATGAGGAGGAGGAGGAGGAGATTCAGGAGGAGCAGCCACCAAGACGCAATGGTCGTGCTAAAGCTCCTAATGTTCACTTCACTAGCTCTCCTGACGACGACGACGATGATGATCATATGGATGAGGATAGCGACTAGCTTGTATTATTTTTGCTATGTTTTTCTCTTCTTTTTGGTGACTTGTTGCCAAAGGGGGAGAATTACTAAGTGAAGAAGGGGGTACAACATCTTCAACATCTTCGACGGTTATGGAGGAGGAGCAGTTGTTGGGCAGTTGATCTATCTTAGTTGTTTTTTAGTTTGTGAGATGAGAGAGCAACAAAACCATTTTATTGTGATATTACCACTTTAGTACTTGATTTGTGTTATTTGTGGACATGTACTCTCTCATTTATATCATGCTTGTCTCTGTGTGCATTTAGTTTACATTTATATTATGTTGTGTGGTTGTGCTTGTGCTTCCGCAGCTTTGTTGTTGGCAGTCAGGCCGGCAGTGCCGGGCCTAGGTGCGGCAGTGCCGCTCTGCTGCTGACAACAAGCACTCTGATTTGTTAGAGACATGTTTGTGTGTATCATGTATATATTTATGACACCTTGTTTCAGCACCTCACAACAGCCTTGGATGTAGGGGGAGCCCTATTTCACTCTAATATGTGAATTTTGGCTTTTCATGCCAAATTGGAAATTCAAATTTTCATTCACATATTTAGGGGGAGCTCCTACACCCATGACTTGCATTTGTCTCACATTATTTCCTCACTTTTGTAAGCTTTAAGTGTGTTTTCATCAATCACCAAAAAGGGGAGATTGAAAGTGCAATCAAGCCTTAAGTGGGTTTTGGTGACATGACAACATATTTAGAGAACTAATGAGACTCTTCAACTATGACAAGCAGGTTGAAAGTTATGGAGGTTGATGAACAGGTTGGCGAACCCCTCCAATTACAAAAGTGCATGACAACAAGCTAAATGGAAGTTTAATTCATTTTATATTTCAAAATTGAGTTAGGTATGCCGTACTATTAAGAGGGACTCAACACGCATGCCAACAAGTGAACCAAATGCTATATCTTTACATCCAACAAACACCTCCACATATATCTTTGGCACAGCAACTAGCTATTTCACTCTTTTATCTCTGTTGTCTCTGCCAGGCCGGTAGTGCCGGGCAGTCCGGCACTGACGCGCCTTTGGCCGGCACTGCCGCGACTTGTTCTGCGCGTTGGACAGTGAAGGGGTATAACCTTATCCCCTCACTCTCCCCCAACGGTCATCTCCGCCATTCACTCAGAAACATTTGGAGAACAGACTTGAGAAGCTCCCTTCTTGCTCCCCTCTCTCCCTTGGTTGCTCCAACACTCTCCTCCATTGATTCCACTCAAATCTTTGAGAGTTTTTTAGCTCCAAGCTTGAGAAGAAAGCTTCTCCCTCGGATCTTCAACTCCTACAAGCATTTGATTTGCGTGGTGGCCGGCGGTTTGAGTTCATTACTCTTGGAGTTTGGCTCCTAACCGGCTAGGCGTTGCCCTTGAGCTTGCCTCTTTCGTGTGACAGCCTAGGGAGGTTTGGAACACCCCATATTGCTAATACATTTCTCCTCATCTTAAGAGTTCATTCTCTTGACTTGAGAGTCAACCTTTGTGGTGAGCTACTAATTAGCCTAAGAACTTTCGTATGTACATGCTGTTAAACTTGAACAACTATTGGTCCACTATATATGTTGAACAACATATACATGTTTATTGACTGTACTGGTCAGGTTTGGTACATCTACTTTCTTGTACATCAAAATATAAATTATATCTACATATTAATAAAAAATTAAAATATTTTATAATTTAGAGCTGAGGTAGGTTTTAGACTAACAATGGAGTCAATGCTCTCTCAAGAGAAGGGAAATCTGCAAGAATATGGACCAGAATGGGACCGGGAGTATGGTGGGCCTGGACCGGGCCCGTCCCCTCCCATGGCGGAGACCGGAGAGCATGCAGGGACGGCTACCACCTAACCTTACGCATGCACAGCTACATGGGCCTCGCTGCTGGAGTATGTAGATAGATTCGTGTTACATGCTTGCTAGAGGAAAACATATAGCTTTTATGTCTCGTCAATTGTTTGTGTTTCTGTATATGTGAACTACTGGGACATGGAGCTCCATATATTCACTTATCTATTCACCTTGAGATTTACCTACTCATAGATAATTTGACTCTGGTATATGGTAGTTGGTCGTAAGTTTGCTTTGGTTTTTCTTATAATGATCTTGAATTGTGCTGTATCAGATTTTTTTTTTTTTACATTTTCACTGCCAACATGAAAATGTTGGAACATTCTACGATTCTAATTCAAAGTATTCTAGAAGATTCTAATTCAAATTATTCTAGTAGATTTTCCCTGAGAATACAACAGGTAAATTGAAAAATCAATGGGTGAAAGGTATTTAATTTAGATGACACCAATATCCTAATACGTAGTAAACGATAAACGAGAAAGAACAGATGCGAAATTTAGAAGGAAGCCCTCTGAAGCAGCCCCCATATTGGTCCCAAAACCACACCTACTAGCTCGCCCCTTTCCTTTATTTTCAAACTTGCAACCAATGGGCCGGGGGCACAAGGGCATGGAATCCTGCAAAACCGATTAAGGACCATATATATGGACAGCACAAACCTAACTGCATGCATGCCAAGATAACTGGGACCATGCATATATAGACCACTTTTTATTTTATTTATTTTGCTTCTTTGAGAACCATATACTATGTACATTAATCCCTATATCGCCCATGCATCTGTGCGCCGAACCTTTTCAAGTACTTTTACTTAAATATAGAAGAATGATGGGAATGGGCTAAACCTTAGTTGTATTTATATTTTTGTATCATAGAGCAAATTCGATCATATTCATAAATATGAAACCTTTGCATCTGTTTTGCATGGAGGGAAGCTAATAAGTGCAGAAAAAAATTTCTGACTCAATGGGCATCGAGGCCCATTGATTAATTTTCCAGTCTATTGGTTCAAACTTTCCATTTACTTCAAAGTTGTTGTCATGAATCCATAAAAAAGATGTTTGGCCTGAAAAGATGACACGCCCAAGACTACCACAGAAAAACTGCACAACAATAATAATATTATTGTACTGACTTGTAGTATATTGACCCAATATATATCAATACTAATCATAATCCAGCATCCATGTAGGATTAAAAGCAAATATGTTTGGACATGATGAAAGAGATGGTTCTGCGATATGCACATAATTGCTTGACATAGCTTCTAAATAAATGTATATATCACTCCATGTAAGATGCTACGGTGAAAAGACAACAAGTACATATGGATCTATGCACATAATTGCTCGATCCAGCGCCATTCCATTAATCTGGGATATTCCTTAGCCCCTTGGAGAGAGAGAGAGAGATCCCTCCAAATCTGAAGGACCCATTCTTTATCGCATTTTCTCGCAGACGACCAACCTGTACACATCATGGTGCTGCTGCAGGGCCCAGTTTTGCACGTTTCCAAGGCAATGAATCCAGCCGATGGCCCGATGCAGCTGCATGGGCTCACCATGTGACCTCTCTTGCTACATGGCCAAGATAGCGACAGACTGATCAACAGTTTGACACGATCCGTAGCAACTTGCATGGACGCCTTTCAATAAAGTTTCAACTCCTCGCTCATGAGAGAAAAATCCCGAAAATGTGCATACTTGCTTGTTTTGGAAATGAAATACAGGTGATGTTTGGTTCCTGCAACAGTAATGCAAATGCAAATGAATTTAGTTTAAATGGTATGTATGTCTTACGGTAACATCCATAGTTTTACTTCCATTCCATTTACGCTGCCCGAGCTATAACTAAACAGTTCGACACTGCAGGGCCGAGAAAATTAAGATCTAGCGCCAAGGCATCCACACGCATCGTATACGTATATACAGTGTATGCTTCCTTCAATCATGATGAGGACTTGTCAAGGGGTTCACGGCGTAATGGCAAAGATCATTTGTTGGGGGACTCTCACCACTACACCACAACCCTAAAACAGCATCAGACGACTGTTGCTAAAGATAAAAATTAGTGTTGAATGGTCCGTTGCTAAAGGTGCCCATCGGATCCTCCATCGCTAAACTTCGATATTTCGATGGATGATCCGTTGCTATATGTAATTTAATTTTGCGTTGGATCATCCGTTGCTATATATCAGTAACTGGGTCGAATCGTCCGTCGCTAAATAAATTATCCGGTGATCTAGATTATTTCTGCTTCAGTGCATCTGACGTGCGAGTTCATAAACATGAGTTTAAATTTAATCCTAAAGACTAAACTCAAATTGGGTCCATAAAAATTTGTTTATATAATTAATATTTGCATGGAAATTATTCATAAAGGATTGAAAATATTTCAAATGTGGTGTTTTTGCAATGACTAAAAAAATGAATAGATGCACGCCTGTGCTATCGGCTCTTTAATACAAATATAATAAATAATAAATAAATAAGACAAGAAAAAAGAATAAAAAGAAAATAAAAATAGAAAATGAACCAAAGAACACACGCACCATGTTAAAAAAACAAAAAACTACAACGCACACCAACACAAAGAATAAAAAAAAACAAAGAACCACAAATCCACCATCTGTAGTAGGAAGCCACGCCCAGATTTCTCGCCAAAAGCCTCTCTCTGGTTCGCTGTCTCCCCAAATCTCCCCAAAAGCCTGGTGTAGCGGCTCTCCCTCTCTCCCCCGCTATTCTTCTCCCCAACATTTGCTCTTCCTCGATCGGATCTCTCGCGACTCTAGAAGCGATGACGACGGCTCCCTGCGCATCCTCCTCCTCTCCGAAGGCCCCTTCTCCTCTCCGCGGCTCCCTTGCGGCAGGGCCACATGCTCCAGGATTGGGCGGCCCACAACCATGCCTGGCATGCCGCCGCCGCCATGCCATGGCGGGCTGGCTGACTAGCCCTAGCCAGCGCCGCCGTCACCAGGCCGGGCGAGCTGGCTGCTGGCCAACTGCAGCAGCAGCAGCTTAACACCTACTCGTCCCATGCCGGGATAGGGCTGTGGATGTGGGCTAGATCTGCGTCGTCTCGTCCGATCTACACCGTCCTGTCGTTCTAACTGCTCCTCAGTCGTGTGCGGTCTACAGATCCGGACGTGCACATCCAAGGTGAGCCTTTTTATTTTTTTTTGCCTCTGATGTGTGTACATATGTTCGTTTGGTGGCCTGGTGGCGTATGGATGAGTTATGTGTATGTATGATTGTTTAGGCTCTACGATTAGAATATCTAGGGTTAGAGTTACACCACTAGAGCCTGGTTCATGTACTAGATCTAAAGATGTTCCATAGTTTTGAAACACCAACTGATACTTGGCCTCCTATTAAATATCAGAGTTTTGAAACAGTATCAGTATTTATTTATGTACATCATTGATTGTTTTTTCTCAGTCTATGAGTAAGCTGTACTGATGGACAGTCTGTAATTAATATTTGTGTTGCAGCACTTGAATCCCAAATACTATACTAACATTGTGTACTTAGGTTACTGCTAGTATTTCTAGTGCTAAATGGTTCAGGTGCAGACACTATTAATAATCAACTTTTTTGCTATAAAAAGTGTAAAGAAAACTATGCAGTCATTTTTTATATTTTGTTGGACAACAATCTATGTAGTCAAAATTTTATTTCAATTTAATTTGATTATGTAGAGAATATCATCATGCTTGGGGACTTGGATTCATATACCAGTTTTAGTTGATTTTGTAAATATGGTCTGTTATTTTTTGACAGCTAGTTAATTTTCACTTACTGGACAGCTAGCTGTTGTCTTATTTGATATGCTTGGGGACTTGGTTTCATACGTCGGTCTAGTTGATTTTGTAAATGTAGTCTATTATTTTTGGAATACTAAGACCCTGGCATGGGATTTTCAATTCAATAATTTAGCTACTAAATTTATCTGATAGGATGGTGTAGTGGGTAGATTTTTTGGAACATGCACAACTTGTTTAAAACTTGCTACTGATATTTTTTTGGACTGGTGTGTTAATTTTTAGACCCCAATAAATATGTTAATGCTGCATTCGCTTCTTTTTATTTATTGAATTGGTAGTATTTCAATTTGCTAGCTAGAAGCAAAGTACGTCTAGAGTACTTTTGTTTTCCTTTGATTTTTTAATGTCGATGCTCACTTCTTCAATAGACAGCTTACTTGAGCTTGCGATGTTGTGCTGTTCTAATGTATTACAATTTGATCTCACATAGCAAGCCCAAAGTTGGTTAGGCAAAACATTTAATTTGAATTCCTTGCTTATGATGCAAATGCATATGTATGTCTTACAATTTTGAGCTGTGGTAGCAAGGCAGGTTGTTTAACATTTAGTAACTTGAGGCTTATGAATTCAGCTAGCCTTACTTTTAATTTTAGAACTTCAGTAGGTTCTCTGTATTTTAGTAGCAACAGAACTGAGATATAGCAGGTAGCTTGTTTATTTTGAGCTCAGACCTTGCTTTTCTATTTGCCTTCCCTGTATCTCTATCTGTGGCAAGAACTACAGTTTCTTTGATTTGTTTCTCTTTTAGTACAGCAGCTCAAAACTCCCTACTTTGGCTTTCAGATGAAGAGCAGTGACAACAATTACTACTATTTGTTCTCTTCCTCACAGTTGGGTCACTCAATTTCAGAAACTTGGTGCACCAGCAAATCATATAAAGTTCAGGTATTATTCACTCAACCTTTGTTAGTTTAGATCTGCAATCCAGCTTTAGTCCTTATCAATAATCATTACTTGGTTTCTAATCTTATTTGGACGTTTAGCTATATTCTCTTGCTAGTGCTTTTGTAAGCCTGCTAGTAGCATCAATAGTTACTCGGTTCAGCTACAGGTTTGCATTATCGTTCAGAGCAGGTCCATCTGTATTCAATTTATGAACCATGACATTTTTCTGCGTACCTCATTATCCATCGAATGCCTCTGTTTCAGTATCCACATGATAGAAAGTATTGCTGCCCTGGGATAACTGCTGCTTCCCTGCTTTTATTAAATCGCATTGGTATATATCACGATCTTATCTGTTATATTCCAAATTATGGTACACACAAACAGGATACCATTTTACTCTAAACTGCACGAATATCTAAACTGCACCAATGAGGATTTGGATTGGGCACTAAGAAACTCGTTTGGCTGATGGGATCTTAAATCTGGCACTAAGAAAGTCTGCAGTCGCGTGAATTTTATTAATCTGTCGAGACAATCTACATGTTTACAGTCTAGGAAATCCAGAAATACTGGAACTAAAGCACTGAATGTTTCATTTGTAGAGGCAAACTAAATTTGTAATTTACATTTGTGAAATTGTCTCATCTCACCCTCTTGTAAGTTGTACATTGGAACCTATAAGTTTATTAAATTTTTCATTTTCTCACATTTTTCAGGAAATTCCGGGGGCTGCTGGGCAACAACATTAATAGATGTGCAACCAAAAAGTCCATTTTGAGCTTTTGCCCAAGATAGCTGCCATGGACATTATGTGTTATGTTAAGCTAGGATTAACCTTATGATCATTATGTTAGATCATTTCTGGATGATGGCTTTTGCTTAACATGCAAACAATATTAGCTTTTGCTCAACTAGCTATATAGCTAGATTTTGTATCCAGCTACTATATTCTTGTATGTTGGCTTGATGGCAACAAGCTATATGTCATAGACTCAGAAAAAACAAGTGACTCATTTGATATATATAAATGAGTATGCTAGCTTAATGTGTCATTTGTGTATGTGTATTGGTTGAATGTATAATTGTATTGGTTGAATGAACAGGTGGCTTATTTTTTTTTTTACCTATTTAATTGATCTCGATGGATTGTCTGTTGCTAAAACATCTTATTAAGATGAACTGGCCGTTGCTAAAAGCTATAATAGGCGTTTCGTTGCTAAATATTGGACCGATGGACAGTCTGTTGCTAAATCTGTGGTCCGTCGCTGTAGAGATTCAACAACGAGATTTAACAACGGCTTCAACAGCAACGGCAGTGGTCCGTTGCTATAGCCTTTAGCAGTTGCTATAGCCTTTAGCAACGGACCACCCATTGTTGTATACCCCTTTCAACAACGGATTGTCCATCGCTATTTAAAGGTTGTGGTGTAGTGCACCCAGGGTTCAAATCTTGGGTGCGACACTTTATTCTGGATTTATTCCAGAATTTTCTGGCACTATGCATTAAGTGGTAGGCGACGTTCCCGTCGACAGCGTGGCGCCTGTGGTGACTTCGTCAACTTCAAGATTTACTGGCTCAGTCCTTCGAAGGTGTTCATAGGGGTTGGGTTTGTGTGCATGTGTTCGTAGGGGCGAGTGTGCGTACGTGTTGAGCGTTTGCGTTGTACCGTGTAATCTCAAAAAAAAATCATGATGAGGACCTTATGATGTATTAACGGTCTTTTCTTAGGAAAGAAGAATTAAATTAAGGATCTTTTTGGCACAACTCAGTTTCACTAGTGAAACTGTTTTTTTTTTAAAAAGAAAGCTCATAAGCAACATTCTAGGCTGAACTACTATGGAAAAAATGTTTGACAAAAACAGCTTCACCAAAAACTTTAAACATGAATATGAGAGAGAAATGAGAGAGCTGAGATAAGTTATTTTTGTCAGTTTCACTCCACTTTATGTCTTTGCATTGTGAGTGGGGAAGAAAAACAACTTCACCCATTAAATTATTTTGTAAATAGATGTTTGGCAAAAAAAACTGCTCCCAACAGCTCATGAAGTTGTTCTGAGCTGTACGAAACATGCCCTAAATTAGAGGTGAGTATACCAACATGTTACAAGTACACTGATTGAGTACAATATGTATACCGAAGACTATTCTTCATCTATATTGTACCCGCTTAGTATACCTCCAAATCTTAATCTCAAACATGTGTGACGAATAATAAAGTTGACTGCACAGGCAAACACTTAGCAATAGGGCTAACAACAAGTTCCCAACAATCTAGGGCCAATATTTTTATAAGCAAAGTTGAGCATAAAAATTTTGTTCTTGTGTCTTCATCCTTCTTCCTTTTACCACTGAAGAGTAAGAAAAATGAATCCGAATCTTCCCAACTCAAGACCTTTAATTTTCTTGAGGGGTAAACTTATTCTCATTGGTCCTCCATCGTGGTTAGATCTAGTCACAACAACATAGAAAAGAGACAGGAGAAAATTATTCCATGGCGGCAATATCATATCGAACTCAATGTCGTCATCTAGAAACCTAATTCTTCATGTCATCATGTCGAGGAAGTTGTTCACACCGTAGTTGTCATCCTGATCTTCATCAAAGTCACCATGGAGAAAAAAATCCATTGCCGAAAAGAAGGAAACAAATCCCCAATAGCAAGAAACATGGCATGGAGGGACTTCTAACCCTAACATGACTCAATCTACTAGAAAACTTATTAGATCGATGGGTCCCCACTTTCTATGGCCTTTAGCGAGTTGTCGGAGGGGAAAGGGAGGGGACCAACAGTGGTATAGGCGGAGGCCTTGGCGACGCGTGCCCTAGGGGCTTCATCTCTCCTTAGTCCCTATGGGCATGTCTTTTGTTTCTTGCTCTACTTATTGTCTCGATGTATTAACGGTCAAGATTGTTCACTAGTACAAAATTGATGTTTACTCATGCCAATGATTTTCTTCACAGGAGGTTCACTAGGAGCAAGTGCTAGTAGAAAAAAATATTTGGGCCCGACCTAATAACCGTCATGTTTGTCTCAGATGTTGTTCCATTAGGAATCACATGTTGAAGACCAACTTAGAGAAGCCATATGTATCCTAGATGCTTCATACCATTACTATTTATAGAGATTCTATCACTACTATACGCAATCAAAAAAGCAGTAGAGATAATTGATACGTCAGTTGGGGAATTATATACATTGGCAATGTTGCCATTATCACAAAAAAGGTTTATCTTCTTTTAATTTACACAATGGGGCTCCTATTAGGTTTTTGGAGAAACTTAGCTCTCATAGAACAACACGTAACTTTATACAATATTGGTAGGAAAAAATATTACAATTGCTCAAATTTTTGTTTCTATACCACTTAATTTGACTTTTTGTAGAGTTGGTGATAATCTAGCCAATTGTAATGAATTGATATCAAGAATAATGTTTGTGAACTTGATGACCAAAAAATCCAATGATGTGGAATCTCATGCACCAAGGATCTATTGCCATTCCATTAACGTATATATGCTTAGTGAACCAAATTGCTATGCAACTAAATAAAGAAGTTTATAATTCTATTTTATTTAGAGGCATCACATATTTAGGTCTTAGAAATTTGGCAAGAAATTTAGCTTGGGTTTCAGCTTTTGACCGTTTGAGCTTCCTCCTTACTTTGGTGTTTGACAAGAATTGAAGGGCTCAATGTTTATGAAGTACCTCTTTCCACTGTACGGTTCAATATTAACAAAAGTTGAAGTGTAGTTGACTTAACACTATTGCTTGGATCTTAGGATTTCTTTACAAGACAAGTTGTTGAGTTTAGTTCATGCTCAAAAGGGACCTAAAGTTCAACTTCAATTTCAAATTTGAATCCAATAGTGCCAATGCACTTAATTCCACATGGTGCATTAGGTGCCTTTCTTCATGACACCTAAGAAATTTTTGTAAAAATACTATTAAGTGCCATGCATGTTTTAATTGGGTATAAGCTGCTTCATTCTACATCTCGGTTCCTAGATTAAATGTGAATCCTTCTTTAGTGGATATATGGAAGACAACTATGTCCCTAGTGTCAAATTTGTTTAGTCCTAGTGAAGCCCCGTCTATTGGGCAAGTGCTATCATCCCACCAATCTTCAAATTGGTGCTTCTCGCTTCTCAGGAGATGGCACACGATTTGACTCTCCATTGGTCTCTCTCCATTTCACTAACAATGGACATGATTCAATTGTCTCACCACATGATTTCCTTCTCGGTTTCGTCAGCTGATGTACCAGAAGTAGAGGTGTTCAATATTAGAAACCACCATGCTCCATTAGTGGAAAACCCTAATTACTTCTGCCCCAATCCCACTTATTCCAAAAATTGAAAGCTTCTCTGCTGATCATAGTGTACGAGAGAGCGAACCCAACTCCTTTCTTGACCATGTTTTAAATTGGGAGAAAATCCCTAACTATAAAGTGATGGTGCATGTTGTTGCTAGTTCTTATCCTTAGCCACGTAATGAGATGGTCACCACCATTAACTTCTTTCTGCTTCAGGGTAATGAGCTCAATTTTGTTGTTGTTTGGGATGGGCTCATGGTGTTTTTGGCAAAAGAGCAGGGGCTTTTGATTAGAGACGTTCAACCCTATCATTGAGCTAGCTTATGTGTGTTTGACTTATGCTCATGGTAGATACAACCTAGAGTTAGAAAGCTTGCATAAAATGGGGAATACCAATGTGTCTCTTTCACGCATCTCAATCAAGGAAGAAAGCGAAGGAGGCAATCAAGAGTGTTGGTTAGTTCTCTTAAGATATCCTTTAGAATACTAGGAAAAAGATTATTTAAAGATGGCATCAACTCTTTTGGAGAAGCGATTTCCTAGAAAAATAATTAGACACACGTAGTTAGTCTAATCATTAAAGCCAATATAACCAATCTCTAGAGACACTTCATTGTGTTTTTAAAAACAACCGGGCAGAAGGGAAATATTGGACCACTCAATATGAAGTTCCTAGGTATGAGTTCCTAGGAAGAGGGCCATTGGATGAGGATCCTACTCAAATAAAATTATTCCAAATGCTCCTTTTGACTTCTTTGGTCTTAGACAAGTTAATCCAGCTCAAGCAACCAAAAATGAGAACCAAGCTCCTAAGGCCGTTCCAATGTAACAACAAGGCCCACCAAATGTCTAGGAACCAAAATGGAATCCTTGGTCTACCCCAGCTCCACAAGGACCACAAGGTCTTGATTTAGCAATAATCAACCCAACAAGCTAGATAAGCTATGGCGATTGACTTAAATGGAGATCCTTAAGGAATGATTTTCAACCCTTGGGGCATACAAGGTCAGAATTTTCCAATAGATGGAGACTTCTTAGATCTCAATGACCTCATACAACAAGCTGATGAAGAGGTAATTCAGTCGATAGAAGTTGAGAATGATAATATTCCTATTCACTTGAATTAACTACTAATAACATCATCTATGGAAATCTAGTAGTCCAACTTGATCCTAATTTTTATAGAATGACATTTCTCCTAGTTTTTGGTTGTTCCAAACACTGTCTAGTGCATATGCTCATTGATCCTAAAATCCTGATGATATTGCCAACTTAGATCCTAAAAAATAACCAAGAAGGACAAGCATATGTAGAAGAAGTTCGTATGCAAGAAAACATTCAAGTGGTTTGGGCTCCTCTCACGGAAGAGAACACCAACAATTTGATCTTTGAGAATTACTTAAAGGCTAAATCTACTAAAGCAGCCAATACAATGCCAACACATAGACTTCACCTAGCAACAATTAGGCTAAAAGTTTCTTAGCTTCAGAAGTACAAAACTATTTCAGCAAAAAACATGGTTATTTGGCAATCCATGTTGTCTTTATGTAGAAAGGCTACCTATGTCAACATGGTACCAAACTTAGTTGACATCTCATTAATGCTCCGGTCTTAGATCTTTTCTTTGTTGTAGAATCGAAGCTTTGTATTAAATTCCATCTCTATATGTTGAAGAGGATTATTGCAAATGGATTCTCACTGTAGTTTACGGCCTGGCTCAAGATGACTTTAAGTCTATCTTTTTAGCTAAACTTGTGAGACCCTGTTAGGAAAATCCACTACCCACTCTACTTGGTGGTGATTTTAACATATTGTGCAAAACCAGAGAAAATAATGTGAACACATGGTGGATAAGTACTCATGTATGTTCAATTTTGATGATGAGTGATTGACCAACACGTGAGTGTTTCAGTTTGAGTGGCTTAACCTAACCTCTGCGAAAGCAGAAACATGTGCTTGTCTATCGGCTTGTGGTGTGCAGGTGCTATGCCTAGTGACAGTGGTCAATGGCGTGGAGAAGGTCGAGTAAAGGCTTGCCGTGCTGATGGACTGAGAGCGGTGAAGGGCGGAAGCGGGGCTCGGACTGAGGGACCATGGGTGCCGGTGGACTAGCTGTGGTGGCTAGTACTTGGCACCGGCGAGTGCGAGAAGACATGGAGGTAGACCGAGTCAACCAAGTCAAGACGGTGGACGCGCGAGTCGAGCGGAGACTCAGGGGACTCGGAGTCTGACCGGGCGAAGACAAGGTAGCTCGAGTCGAGTGGTTTGGTGGTTTGGACCTCAAAACCATCCGAGCTTGGGCCTCAAAACTCGAGGTTCGGTAGTTGAGCCCAAAGCTACCGGTGGCGGGTTTCCTGGGTTTGGGCCTCAAAACCTAGGCATAGCTTCCGAGGAAGCGGGGATGGCACGTGGCGGAATCCTGGAGGTTGCATCGAGGCGACGGCAACTCCCGGCAGGAAGCGGGGCCGTCCATTCAAAATGCGGGAGATATTTTCCGGAGCTTGGACTGCAATGCTTAGGCTAGGTAGTTCACTCAATGTATCTAGGGGGGTCTTTGGGAAATAGCCAAAGCTCGATAAGTAGGGGGTGAAGGGGTATCCCTCATCCCACCTCTTGAACCCTAATCATTTGCACCACCTCTCTCTCTAACCTCTCTCTAGTTCATGAGGGCCCTAGGTTGATTTCACCAACCTTTGTAAGAACTCGCGAACCTTTTGGTGGGAATCGGAGGCCTTAACCTCCGAAGCCATGGCGGCTTTGTTTACTTGATCGAGTCTCCCTGGTTGCTTGTGTTCTTCGTGTTTTGCTTTTGCTCTCTCTTTTTCCTGAGTTTATTTCTCTTTGTTGAGAGTAGCTTTGCAAAATCCACTTGAACCAAGTTGTTCGGATTTGTGAGGAGCATCTTTGCACCGAAGGAATTCTCCTCAAACCTCACGAGTGCGTAGATCGGGCGATTTCTTTGCAGCGTTCTTCGTTTTGCCTTTTCTCCCCCAAATCCGAGTGTTCCCGTTTATCCTCTCCAAATTGAGCGATGATTTCTTCGGGATAGCTCCCCAACTGCACAAGGATCATGCCTACAAAATTTGGTTGCAGTTGGAGTTCATTTGGTTGAGTTTTGGGAAGTTTTGGCGGAGAGAAAACGATTTTCGGGTTCACTGTGCAGATTTCGGGGGCGTAGGACGCTCCAGAGTTTGGCGTCGGACGGTCCGTCGGAGGCGCCGGACGCTACGTAGTGCTGACGACAGCGTCCGTTGCGACCGTCCGTCGCTGGGGCTGTTTTCGGGCTGTTTTTTTGAGCGTCGGACGCTCCTGACAGAGCAGCGTCCGTCGCCGTTCCGGCAAGGGTTTTCAGGATTTTCTTTGTCGCTGTTTTGGCCGTTTCTCCCTTGTCCGCACTCCGAATTGAGTTCCGTTTGTTGCGTTGGTTTCGTAATCACGCAGGGAACTTGATGAAGCACTTGTGAGACCAGTTCTCATAAGTATTTTTGGGTGAGCTCTCTTCTCTTCTCTCTAGGGTTTGAGAGCTTCACTATCGGTGTTTCGGTTTGAGTTTTTTGGTTTCCGAAAGATCCGTTGTACCTCTTAGTCAACACCAAAGGTATACACCCTCTCTAGGATCGTGATCTTGCTGGTTGAGTAAGTGTGCTTGCTTGGGTTTTATTTGGGAAGAGTGGCCCAAATATTTCTGAGTGAAATTTGAGACTCCCATTCACCCCCCTCTGGTCGCCGTTCTCGGTCCTTCAATAATAATGATAGATTCAATAATCAATATCCCTTCATTCAATGGTGTTACTGACAATTTTAATCTTATAGAACTAGTCAACAGTTCACCTAGGCAAATACCCTACATAATCGAACCTGTGAGAAGCTAGATCGAGTTCTAATGACAACTAAATGGGAACTTATATAACCTTTGGTGATTGTAAAAACTATAGACTAGGGGTATTAGATCACCTGCCGTTGTGTATTAGATACTGAGACCTTGAATTTTGTAGGGAATTGAAAATAGTTCAAATTAGAACCATCATGGCTTACTCGTGATGGTTTTTATAATGAACAAACTAGTGAAGGGCCATGATGGAATAAACTGAGTGCCTTGTGTAGAAAACTCAAAGGGTATTGTGGGTAGCACATATTAATGGACAGTACAAAGGGAGCGTGCACAGTATAAATGAGCAATATTTGGCAGCTGAGATTCGTGATTTGTGTGAAAGGGAGCATATGACAATCTCACTCTTACTCGAGATCAATTATATCATTTCTAATTTCTAATAGAGAAGGAAATTAAATATTTTTAATGAGCTCAGGTAAAAGATGTCCTCCTATGAGATAATAGTACATTATACTTCCAACTAATTGCTAATGGCATGTATAGAAGGAAGCTTTCTCACTTGACTAGAAGAAGGGCAAGATTGAAGGACAAGAGAACCATAACAATTATATTAGTAAATTTTATAAAGAGGGCCACTAGAGTCGTCCTTGTGTTCCCTTGATAGTCCTAGTATCTATGATATACATGTAACACCAAAAGGAAATGAATTCAAATCATCCCTATTTGCAAAAAAAAAAGAAATCTTGGATGCTTTTTTAGCATGGAACATAACAAAGGACCTGGCCTAGATGGTTTTTCGACTATGTTTTATCAAAAGTTTTGGAAAGTCATTAAAGGTGACCTAATGTAGATGTTCCAAAGTCTTCATAATTGGGATTTTCCTTTTTTTAGTTAAATCTTTGTTGTTATAATCCTCATTCCTAAGGTTCTAGAAGCAAAACAAATGCAATAGAATAAACCAATTTGTCTCCTCAATGTTAGTTTTAAAATATTTACTCAGGTGGAACCTAATTGTGTTAATATGGTGGTCAACCACATAATAAGCCCAACTCAAATTACTTTTATGAGACAACACAACATCCTTGAAGTGGTTGTTGTCCTGCATGAGATAGCACACAAACTCCACCAAATGAAGTTAAATTGAATAATTTTGAAAATTAATTTTAAGAAAGCCTATGACAAAGTTTGATGGCCATTTTTGCTACTAGCACTTCTTATGAAAGGTTTACTGCCCAAGTGACAAAATGGGTTGAAACCTTTATCACGGGTGGAAGTGTAGCAATTAATGTAAATGATAAGATTAGTCTCTTTTGTAAAACAAAGAAAATATTTGTCGAGGAGACACATTATCTCCACTTTTGTTCAACACCATTGCTGACATGCATATTAACAATCCTTATTAGTAGAGCCAAAGACGATGCACAATTAAGTGGAATGGGGACACATCTAGTGGATGGTGATTTATTAGTTTTGTAATATTAAAAAGCCTTAAATGGATGGGGGGGGGGTCAAAAATAACCTAATCAAAATTTCGACAAATCACTAGAGCGAAGTGTTAGACAATAATAAGGTATTAATGTAATTTTGTTGTAGCTCTACAAGGTCAGGCAAGCCACCTACCAAATGCTAGTTGCTATGATCTCTAGATTGATGTCACACAAACAAACTAGCTTGGTTACAACAAAAACTAGAGAGTGAGCTAAGAACCTAGTTACAAATAATTATAAAACATACTCAACTAGTAAGGCAAGCTACTAATACACAAGACAAGAATATCAAAGAATGTAATACAAGTGGAGTGGTGATCAATACCGAACCAAGCAAGTGTCCAATGAGACAATATGGGACACAAGATTTATCCCTATGGATAGGTTGCATGCTAGCAACCTACTACACGTTGCAGTGATACACTGCCTTGGAGGTTTAGAAACTTGTAGAATCATGTGTCTAACCAAACACCTGGGTTCCACACAACCAACACAAATGAGGATCCACAAGCCATGAGAAATCCACTAGAGTTGCCTTTTGCGATGTCCCACGGGGAAGGAACAAGAACTCCTCACAATGACCACGATCGGAGCTGGAGACAAACACTACCCTCCGTTTAACGATCTTCGCCAAGTAGTCTAGGTGGCAGCAACCACCAAGAGTAACAAGAAAACCACAATAACAATGATTCACAAGTGCCATTAGATGCTATCACTCAATGCAAATACACTTTGGATCACTTGCAACTCACTTAGATGATGAATAATGCAAGGAGATAAGTGGGAGAAGCTTGAGTATGCTCACATGTATGTTAGGGATGTTGGGGAGATAAGAGAGCAAGGGAAAGGCTGATCAAACCACTTAAATAAACCCCAACATCTTGGACTACCCGTTGCTCACAAAAATAGCCTTCAATCAACCGTCTTAACCCCGCGCATGGCATTGTTGGACCATTGTCCATAGATTTGATGCCCTACCCGAGCCATTAGTGAGCTGCCATATGTTCCTATTGAATCCATTCGGCTGTTGCCTCACCTAAAAGCTCTTCACCATGCATTCTCATACCTTCGAATCGAACACAATAGCTTCTCATCAGACGAATTCCCACTAGGGTCTAATGCTCGTAATTTTCATGTAGAGATTTTCTATAACGCATAAAATCAATCGTCAGACCGAGGAAGTACCATGGATCGTCCGAGCATGCCCTGGTTTGACTCTCGCATCGAGTGTCAGTCAGACTTGAGGCTAATGGTCCAAAAATCACGCCCAACCAAGTCTGACGCTCTATTGAAAAATAGCCTAGCTAGGGCAGCCGTTGGATTGGTGGCCTTTGGTCCGATACTCTAGCCATCCAGGTTTGGAAGCCTCTATTTCTTCTCTTTTCTTGTACCCATGCTTCCGTGTGCCAACACCATTTCCTGTCCATCGCTTAGGCACTTCTGTTAGCATTTTTCAAAGCACTTTCAAGGGTTATGTTAGCACTCACTAGGTCCTAATGCATATGCAATGAATCACTTCATGTAGTGGCACTTGATGACTACAATTACCATAATTGCCCCCCTCTGCATCGTACGACTATCTGTCCTAAATTCGGTCACATACTATATTGCGTCTCGACCGACAAAATAAAATGGCCCTAGATTTATACCTTTTCCTTGAGCCACATTTTGTTTTTCTCTTTCTTCTTTTCCAAGTGGGGCACTTGATCGCCATCATTTGGCCATCACCCTCCATCACCATGGTCGCTTTCTAGCTCTATCTTGGTTTTGGATCTACCTATCTCATCTACATACTTAGAGCATATGGTTAGTCCAATAGGGTCATTAAATATCCAAAACCAAACCAGGGCTTTCAAACACACTAATGATACAATTTTATTTGTGGAACATGAACTAGAGAAATCCCAAAACACAAAGTTATTTCTTATGCTTTTAAGCAAGTATCATGTCTTATGTTTTATTCAAATGTAAAGTGTTGTTTTGGTGTGGCCTAAGAAGTATAAGACCAGTGTAATGAGCTTTTTGGATCTAAATCTAGAGATCTTTATTTTCCATGTTTAGGGGTCCCTTCATTTTATATGTTATCTTCTAATACTAATGTTGGACGAACTACGATCCACTCTCTGGCCACTGATCTGGCTAATCTTCTAGATGCACAATCAATTTTGGAGTGTACACACGACGCTATACATAGCTATCGATTTTCATGCCATGTATAACTACCAATTTTCATTCCATTTCATGGTGTATCTAACAGGATACAACAAGATGGGATGAGAAAATTGTAAAATAAAAGATAAAGTATATTGTTTGTAGTTATAATATATAGAGGGATAAAGAAATGAAAAAATAAAAATAATGAAACACAAGGTCTCATGGGACACAACAAGTGTGCGATAAAAAATAGAAAAACTAAAGGAATGGGGCACAATAACATGGGATAAAAACTAGAAAATAAAGAACAAAATATATAGTTATTAATATTGAGAGTAGGTAAAGGTAATAAAACTACTCGCAACTAAGATTTTATGTAACACAACAAGATGAGATTAAACGTACAAAAACTAAAGAAAAATTATATTATCTACAGTTAATTTTAAATCAAACATATAAACAAAAAATATGTAACTAAGATTTTACGGGACACAAAAAGATGAGATTAAAAATATGAAAATTCAAGAAAAATTATATTATCTATAGTTAATTTTAAATGGAAGATAAAAAAAAATATGCCCATGCGAAGAATAACCTTTAGGTTACAAGAGAAGGGGGCTTACCATTGGGCTAACACCTTTGCTATAATTTATTTTATTTAGCAACTTATAATATAATGGTAAGTAGTGCAAGGCTACCCCACACGGTATGTCGTGGATCACCTGTTGTCCCTGACTAGCGGAGAGGCAAACCTGCTATGGCCACCCTCTTACCCAAGTCTTGTGGAAATGTACTAATTATATCCTCTAGACGCTATAATTTTTTCTTGCACTGCAAAAACTTGAAGATAGAAGGCAGATGTAGTTCCTGCTTGATTTATACCTACACGTTCCGCCGCTGGCTTCATACATAGTCTGTCCTCTAGAATCATATGTATACTTGTAGGACTTTAGCTATCGTGGCATCACAATGATCGGCGCAAATAGTCATGGTGTTTTTCTCAAGAGTCTTAGGATTGAGTCATTAGAGTGTTGGTTAGTTTCTTTATTTGTTTGGTTTAGAGGATATACTTTTTTTTATAAAGTTCAAAAGTGGGTTTACAGTTTATTTATCAACTCTCTATATAATAACTGCGAATTAATAAAATCTTTTTTTGAGTAGATCTAGCCTGAAATTGCTAAGAAAGGAGCCGAGAGGACGCAGTGGTGGAGATCCATGTGTCGAGTGGAGAACAAGCAATTAGTTGCAGCCCGACGTACATCATATTTTTTTTTATCGGAGCGACTAGTGCTTGGATGTCTGGACGCGGCGTCTGTCCGGACGCTGCTCCGCCGCTCGCGGCCAACGCACGCCCAGACCGACCCCCAACGCATGCATGCCCGTGCTCGACGCGCAGCCAGACCCATGCCCAATGCACACCTAGCGCTCGCCCATCCCCGCTCCAGAGGCAACGTCGTCCTACCTGATAGGGAACTGTGGCGGCGCAGGGCGCAGGCCTCCCGTTCTTACCGACGACTCGCGGTGCAGGCGCATGAGGGCATGTACAACGGGTCTCTTGATTCCGTGTCTCTATGATGATATAATATATTTGCAAAATGAACCCTGCTAATGCCTAGAGACGGAGCCATCGTCCTCTCGCGAGGCGACGGGAGCCCGTGGCCCGAGGTCGAGTCCGCCAGCTTGCGGATCCCGTGCGCACGAAGGGATCAGTTTGGGCGCACTCTGGAGGGAAGGCCGCCTGGACGCAGCACAGTATCGCCATCTACCCCAACTCTGCAGATCTGATTTGACTGCTTGTACCAATCATTTTCCGGTGATTTTTTTGGCTAGTCTGTGTATTAATCAAATTTTGGCTAGTCTGTGTATTAATCAAATTTTGGCTAGTCTGTGTATTAATCAAATTGATTTGAAGGGTCGACGGAGTAGGATCGATCGAGGCGGACATGCATCGAGGAGGTTCCTGTGATGGCAACTTGGAAAGTGCAGACTCAGTACTTGTCGATCATTTTGTCCTTTGAAATTTATTTGATAGTTCAAAAAAATATTGTAATTATGTATTCATGTTACTCTTATTTATTCTTGATATTTTTTTTATCAAATAGCCACATAGTTGTATTCAAAAATTTATTTATAGTAGATCCTAACTACATATATAGTATTAAACAGTGTGATAGAATCGAGATGCTTAGAGGTGATCCTCTATCTCACTATTGTACATGCCCTGAGGGTAGGGGCGGGAGCAAGCGACGTCGCGCGATATCAGTCCGTCCGGAGGCACGGAGGCATGTGGTGTGGCGTATCATTATCGATTTTTTTATGTGGCCTTGTCGTGTAAATATTATTGTTACGAGATGGATTAGACAGACCGAGACAGTGTAAAGCTATTTCCTTTACAAGCCCACCCAAACAGGATTTTGCTTGATCCGGCCCAAAAAAACTTACAAGCCTGTAATTTACACGCACTGGGTTAGGCCTCGATCGAAAGCGGCCTTCCAACTAAAACCACGGCCCAACACCCAAATGTAAAGAAGTAATTACAGGAGTATACTTCTGATTGATCACCGCGATCAACTGAATCATGAAGCAGTAAGCAAGCTAAGGGCCTGCACGCACAGTAGTGTAGTGGCTGATCACCTGCTGCTGCTGGACATGTGATCAATGGCCTCCTCCCATGGAGACGGACCGGAAGCTGGTCTTGGGCTGCTTTGGCAGCATGGCGATCCCTGCAACAGCAGCGGTGAAGGCGAAGACGGCGGCGACCCCGAACGCCGGGATGTTGCCCTTGCCGAACAACTCGTCCCACGGCCCAGCGCCGACGGCGATGATCATCTGAGGCAACACGATGGAGATGTTGAGGACACCCGTGCACAGACCCTGCCCGCCGCCCTTGGATGCTGCCAGCTGTGCCGTCACGGCGAAAGGAACGCTGCATAGGACAGCGAAGGGGAAGCCGAGGAAGACGAAGATGGCAAGCGCGGTGCTCTTGAGGCCCTTATCGACCGCGGCGGCGTCCTGCACGTTGCCACCGATGTCGCCGAGCGCCCATGAGCTGAGCACGGTGACCACGGCCATGGCGACACAGACGAGGAAGCTGCTCATCACCCACACCACCTTGGCGGTGAGCTTGCGGCACATGGGCTCGATGAGGAAGGAGCTGACGCCGAGGACGATGGAGTTGAGGAGCAGGCCGAAGGCGCCCTGCCGGACGCCCTCCTGGAAGTTGGCCACCTCGGCTGGGCTCCCGTCGGGCCTGCCGTGGTACATCTCGCGGCCCATCCAGTCGGTGTCGAAGAGGATGAAGGGGAACCACGAGAGCCAGGTGAGGCCGGTGACGATGAGCACCTGTGGCATCCCGGGGGGCAGGTTCTTCATGCCTTTGAACACGGCCAACGGGCCCGATGGCCCCCCTCCTCGCCCTGCTTCGCCGCCGTCGGGTCCAGCGGCACCTCGTTGGCGAAGATCATGGTCACCACCGTGGACAGGCCCAGGAACAGCACCGACACCAGGAAGGCGGCCTTGAGGTTGGCGCACGCCTCGCAGCACGCCCTCGTCATCAGGAACGGGAACCAGGTGTGCCACTTGTCGGTGGACCCCTAGGAGTAGCCCAGGATGTTGCCGATCGCCATCCACGACACGAAGATGGCGTTCGCCGTGCTGGACCCATGGCTGCCTGCGAGGTCCGCCATGAGAGCGCGCGCAGGGCCCTGCACCGTGTTGTTGGAAAAGTCGAGCAGCCAGAATCCCATGACGAAGAACAAGGCCACGTGCAGACGCTTCTCCGTGTAAACCCTGGACGTCCACGTACGATAGTTAGGTATATGATATGATGGAGCAGCTAGCCTATTATATGTATATATGTTAATTATTACAGTACTTGCAGTCTTCGGTAGGGATGAAAACGGTCGAACTCGGTCGAAAAAACTACTCAACCATTTTCTACTTTTACATTTTGAATACGAAAACGAAAGCGAAAACGGTAAAGTCGAACACGAAAACGAACGCGAACTTACGAAAATTGTGAATTTCGAAAATGAACCAATTCGAGCGAAATTCTATCGAACACGGTCGATATACGAAAATTCAATTTGAAATACTAACCTACCATTCATAACAATTAACACGTGTCATTGTGGCAAATTTCGAGTACAAGAGAGCACATTTATCAATTTTGTTTCTTTCGCAAGAGAAAAAAATTAAGATGCCATGGATATCACTGTTTCACAATTACCTTTGCTTAGTTGCCTGAAGAGTAATGATCGACAACCAAATTCGGTTTAAATCATATTTTGAATTCGGAATATTTCCACATTAAAAATAGAAGAGTAGAAATCGGTCGAACTTGGTCGAAAAACGGCTTTCCATTCGGGATTCGGGACATTTGAAATACGAAAACGAAAGAGACTATGGTAAAGTCGAATAAGAAAATACGAATTCGATCGGGTTAAATATAGAAAACGATGCGGTTCGGTTCGGAATATTTCCGTTCCGTTTTCATCCTTAGTCTTCAGTGGTGTCACCTAGAGCATAACCAATGTCGGAGGAGAAGCCGATGACTATCACCTGTCATCAATCAATATAATAATACGGGAATAATTGGTAATGTCGGAGGAGAAGCCGATGACTACTCTTGATCACGCATGAACCAGAGCGTGCATGCACCAATTGGTGATGTTGATATATATACTAGTATGTTTCAAATTAGCTCTCTCACTGATATACAGATGATGATGCATCCTGTAAAGATGAATGGCCTCCGTCTCCCAAGCTTAGAAGTGCATTTGTCACTGTAGAGGCCGACGCAGGGTTGCACCTGCACAATGCAATCATCAACAATAGCTTCAAATTATATTATCTGATTGCACAAATCAAAGTTCCTATGAACAAAATAACTATTAAATCGTGTCCTCCAAAATTTCCTTGCTTGTATTCTTATCCAAATATTCAACAGTTCTCTTATTGATATATATGTACTCTCTATGTTTTAAATTATAGTTTGTTCGACCTTTTTATCCTAAACTTGGCCCCTCATCTTATTGAAAAAAATTTGTGAAAACATAATCAAATTTAGATCATTTTTAAGAACGTTTATTAATAAAGTAAGCCACAACAAAATAAGTGATACTTTGCATAATTTTTTAAATAAGACGAATGGTTAGTTAAATTTGGGATACAAAAGTCAAACAAACTATAATTTGAAACGGAGTTAATAGTAAATAGCGTATTAATATCTATTTTTCCCTAGCTACATACTCACTTGAGGGTACTTACAAGTAAGCCTGCAATAGGTCCACAGAGCCACATGACTGAAGTAAGAGCATGAGGAATCCTCAGTGTCTGGTGCAAATATGTTAGAAGCAATCCAAATAGTTAGCGAAATTCAGGTTTATATGTAATAACACTCACCCCTCCCCCTACTTTAAGTTACATATAGAATAATTGATGCACTTCGGTCATAATGGATTCTAATCACTTTTAGGAACCTTGACCATCAGTTACATTCATATACTTCTTTAATTTGGTTTTGACACAAATAATGCCACTTGATCATTCAAGTTGACCTTTCATTATATATATTAGCGTATTGCACTTGACAATCCAATAACACAGGAGGAAGTTTGGGAAACAATTAAATCTCTACCAGCTGATCGGGCTCCTGGTCCAGATGGTTACACTGGCCAGTTTTACAAGACATGTTGGCCGGTGATTAATGCATATTTCATGGCTGCTATTATCACACTGCAGCAGGGGGGATGCTAGGTGTCTTGGTCTCCTCAATGCAGCATATATCACCTTAATTCCGAAGAAGTTTGATGCTGCAATGGCCAAAGATTTTCGCCCGATCAGTTTGGTACATAGCTTTGCAAAATTAGTAACCAAGGTTCTTGCTAACCGGTTAGCACCACTCATGGATTCTATGATAGCAACAAACCAGAGTGCATTCATTCGAGGGAGATGTATTCATGATAACTTTATGTTGGTTCAACAAAGCGTCAAAGTTTTATACTGACAGAAGGTTCCTAGCCTTTTTTTGAAGCTGGACATCTCCAAAGCTTGATTCAGTATATTGGTCTTTCTTATTGGAAGTGTTGAGACATCTGGGCTTTGGTATGGCTTGGTGCAGGTTGGTCTAGAATTTATTATCAACCTCCTCTACTCGCATTCTCCTGAATGGCGAACCTGGGCAGCTTATACAACATCAACGACAGGGGGATCCCCTCTCTCCCATGCTCTTTATAATTGTCATGGATGTTCTCAATAGCTTGTTTGTGAAGGCAGGAAGTGAGGGGCTGTTGCAACCTCTGTCTCAACGTGTCTCTGGGTGTCTCTAGGCAAAGGCTCTCTCTTTATGCAGATGATGTTTCTTTATTTATTAAGCCAGATGAGGAGGAGTTGCACATCACAAAGGATATTCTTAGCATTTTGGTAGTGCTTCTGGATTGAAAACTAATCTTCAGAAAAGTAGTATCATACCCATTCGCTGCGAGGAAGTTGCGTTGGCATGTATCAACAGTATTCTGCCGTGTTCCATATCAGAATTTCCATGTACGTACTTGGGACTGCCAGTGTCAAACAAGGAACTTCGAAAGTCTGATCTTATGCCTTGGGTTGAAAAGATTGCAAACAAGCTCCTAGGTTGGAAGGCGTCACTTTTGAACAGAGCAGGGCGTGCCACCATGGTTCGCTTTGTTCTCTCAGCCATACCTGTATATCTACTGATTGCTTTAAATGTCCCCAAATGGTTCATCAAAGCATTAGATAAGTTTAGAAAGGGATTTCTTTGGAAAGGACAAGCTCAAGCTAATGGGGGATGTTTCCTAGTCACCTGGATGAAAGTAACCAGACCATTGGATCTTGGTGGCCTTGGTATTCCTAAATTGGAGGTCATGGCCTGGGCATTACAGTTGAGATGGCAGTGGTTTAAAAAGACTAGACTTGATTGTCCATGGACTGATTTGGAGCTCCCGTCTCACCCAAATTCTCTTGCGCACTTCCCCATCGCGATTATCACGGATGTAGGTAATGGGAATAACACACTTTTTTGGACTGATCGATGGTTGCATGGCTGCTCTATTGAGAACTTGGCACCATCAGTTTTTGCATCTGTACCTTCTAGTATTCGCAAGAAAACAAATGTGGCTGAGGCACTTGACAACCTTAAATGGGTACATGATATTTGTGGTGGTCTGTCCAGAAATGGCTTAATGGAATTTCTATGGCTATGGGATTGTCTTTGAGAGTTTCCACTGAATGATCAAGATGATCGTCATTTCTAGAGATTTGATGCTTGTGGGATTTTTTTCTTCCAAGTCTGCATATACTGAGCTTATTTCTATGGAGAAGTGACCTTTGAACCTTGGCGCCAGTTGTGGAAGTCTTGGGCACCAACAAAATGTAAAAAATCTTTTTATGGTTAGCGATCCGTAATTGATGTTGGACTGCGGATAGGCTTGCTAAGAGGGGACTCCCCCATCCAAATAAGTGCCCTCTTTGTGATCAAGAAGATGAGTCAATAGAACATCTCCTAACAACCTGTGTAGTGACAAGAGAATTTTGGTTCAGATTGTTTACTCCAATTGGTCTAGCCGTTATGTTCCTAAACGGAATGAAAGTAACTTTGCCAACTGGTGGCGCAAGACAATGAAACGGGTGAAGAAAGAGCATAGAAGGGGAGTGAACTCTCTCATAATCTTGGGCGCTTGGATTATCTGGAAGTATAGAAATGCATGTGTGTTTGAGGGGGCTGCACCTTCGGTAACATCAATCCTAAGAGATTTCAAAGATGAGCAGAGTCTCTGGTGTCTAACCGGAGGCAAGAAGCTACAAGCGTTAGAGCTTGGTGGTAGAATCTAATTTTTTCTTGTAGCTTTGGTCGGGTCATGTTGTGTTGTTTGGCTCCTTTTCTTTTTGTTAGTTAAACCACCTCTCATATTTGGTCCCCGTATGAGATGTGTGGGCTGTATGAGGACCATTTTTCTTCTCTAATACAATGAAGTGTAGCTCTCCTGTGTTTTCAAAAAAAAAATTAAAAGTGTTGTTACATAAATTAAATATTACACGATGATTTGTTTTTTATTTTATTTTATCTAATATGGCTTCATGCAGGCAACAAATATTATCTCTTCTTAGTCTGGCTCTACACATACCGTAAACAACAATAGTTTGCATCTCCATATCCTGTTCTACGGAACCGGATGCAAGCCAAGCTCCGCTCACCAATGAACCAAATAAACGCGGGCGTCCATCTACAATGGAACTTTTTGCATCTCCACGTACGAACAATATATTGATATTGTGTTTACATTATAAATTGGCCATAGCTTTATTAATATAAAATATTTTAGTATTGGGTATTAACTACAAATCGGTGCTTACAATAATCAAAATGTAGTTAAAACTTGTCAATTCAAAGGATATCCGTGCAGGAACTACTGATGAATGTGTGAATGTAAAACCACATTTGGAAAGCAATTGTCTCAAACCTGTTGGGTTTAGTCCCACATCGATAATTGATGGTGGGGGAGCACAACATATAAGGCGGGGGCAGCCCTCACCTATCAGGCTAGTCTTTTGGGTTGAGTTAGGCCTGAGTCCTGGATATGTTGTGGGCTCCGGTGGACCTGGGTCCGAGGGGTGCCGGCTCGTGGGTATAGCGAGCTGGGCCGAATTCCGCTGCGCACCTAACAAGTGGTATCAGAGCCCATGGTTGGAAAAACCTAAATCTCAAGGGTCACATGTGACGGGGGATCCCGTTAACGCTTGGAGGTCACACGGGTTGTGTGATGAGCGTTGGACTCAGGGCCTGAATAACGTCTTCGGAGATCACATGGTGTGGTGTGATGGAAGAGTTGGGTCCGATGTGTGACGGGGGAGATTGTTGGGTTGGGTCCGATGTGTGACGGGGGAGATTGTTGGGTTTAGTCCCACATCGGTAATTGATGGTGGGGGAGCACAACATATAAGGCGGGGGCAGCCCTCACCTATCAGGCTAGTCTTTTGGGTTGAGTTAGGCCTGAGGCCTGGATATGTTGTGGGCTCCGGTGGATCTGGGTCCGAGGGGTGTCGGCTCGTGGGTATAGCGAGCTGGGCCGAATTCCGCTGCGCACCCTAATAAAACCAAATGACATTGCTGTCAAATTTGAGGAAAATACTGCACAACAATAACAGGACAAATTCATGGCTGGAGTTAAGACCTATATCATACTCTGATGCAAATTATCTCGAAAATTTAAAAATGGACAAAAGAATGCATGTAGTGTTCATAATGGACAAACCTACGTAAAAGCCACCCCACTTTAAAACAAGAGTATATTGATAAAACAATACATTAGTCTTTATATATATAAAAAAGGAATGATATGATCTCGCCACGGATAGGACATTCAGAAAATAACAATTGATACAAATGCTCATTCAGGTAATAATTTAAAGGTCTCGTTTATTTAGTAAATAAATATAATAACAAAGCACAAAAACAATTAATGGAGAGAGAAACAAAAAAGAACATATTCGTAAAAAGTGTCCACCATACTCATAATCCAGAAACAACACATACATAAAAATATCTTTGCATGCATACCTGGACGTAGGGGGTGAGGAGGGAGAGCTGCAGCGCCCATCCGTACTGCACGCCGCTGGCGACCATGCATGCGAGGAACAGCCTCACAATGCTGATATGCGGCTGCTTGGTGCCACCGCCACCCCCGCCGGCAGATACCTCCATGCCATCAGCAGCCATGTATCAACCGGAGAGGTGTAGCCTAGCTAGCCTAGCCCGAGGGCGATGGAGGGAGGACACCTTTTGGAGAAGGATGTAATGGAGGGAAAGGACGAGCAAATGAGCCGTGAGGAGCTTAAAGGTCGAGGAAGCAATGTGGGGGGCGGCTGACACGTGGGGCCAAAGAGAGCGACTCGAGTTGCGCAACTACACGGTCAATATAGGGACATGCCTCTTGTTTTGAGTATTTGTTGTTTTGTTTTGCTACATGTCCTGGCTTGTTCTATTTCAAGGATCTCCTAAATTCCTGGATAATAATCAGTTAATTATGGATGGCCTCATCTTTTAATGATTGTGAGAACTAGCATGGGGGTGTTGGATTAGGGATATTCTTGTCTGTGTATTATGGGAGTATCCTATTCGTAGCTAAATATGGCTATATCATTCTGAATCAGTCTTGTTCTTGGCTTATCAACGTTCGTTTAGCTTATCAGTCCACAACAAAACAATTAAAATAGCATCAACCGACGTATGAGCCGCAGCAACCATCAAGCGATCAAGACATTAAGTCTTAACCAATGCAAATGATACAGACAATGTGATGATAGGCTTCATATTTATCGGTGAGGTTTAACCAAATCCTACGTCCTAGGCAGCATGACCATGAGCACGTACTCTCTCCTAGCTAGTCATCATGATGCTAATATATAACAACCCTGCTCTAACTAGTATATATGAGAAGACCTGGCTAGTCCACCAACTCCAACTGCTGCCTATACTGGCGAACATATCTTGAATATACTGCAACTGACACCATCAATTGTGAAAATCGATGTATACTGGACTTGAGCTATTGCCTTTGTTGCTCAAGGAGAGCTACTCGACAAACCTGTCCATGCAACTATTTAGCTTTCTCTTGATCACCATATATATATAGTTTCTATCAAGCGAAATCAATTTCTTCACCAGCCCTAGCACATACGTATTCCTTGAGCATATCGACTTCCTACTAGGTGTCACATAATAAAGCTAGGTGAATCCAACATTTGACTTCCTCTTCTATCGATTGCTATTTTACATACGACATATTATTCTGTAATCTTCTATAGCCTAGACTTACCAAATTACTCCGGTTGCAATTGGGAATATATTTAGTATGTATATACCTCTTTCCAAGTCACCCGTCCCTAAAACTTCCTCACATGCTTTGATGATTGCTTTAGAACCACTAAGGATCTATTTGTATGCTTACGTTCCCCTCTCTTAAAAGAATGTATGTGCTAATTGCTAAACTACAATGTACTCTACCCATTATCTTTGTAAACATGTTTTGGTTACAATATATTTCTAAAAACCTTGCTTCTAATGACAAAACTCTTGAAATCTTAAATTCAAAACCGAAAGGTTTAACTTTTGCGCTAAAAAAACAAATGAGCCTCAATAAAATGATCAAAACCCAACTAGCTCAAACAATTGTTGTTTCTGTTTATGATTCTCGGAAGATTCTAGCCCAACCTAAAATTCCCTAGAGAATGTTAATGTTGTGACTACGAGGGGTGGTAAGTCCATTTGTGATCCACAAAACTCTAACAATGCAGAGACAAGCACAAGAAGGGCCGTAGAAGCTGAAGATCCAACACAACATGAGTACGGGATGAACTACAAAGGAAGGCACCACACAAGTAACTCAACACCAATATCTTGTCGTTTCCCCAAAGATACCTGAAGGCGTATGTGGACGTACAAGTTACATGCTTCATTGACATAATACAAAAGATAAATATAGAAATTCCATTATTAGATGTGATTCAGGTACCTACGTACGCTAAGTACCTCAAGGGCCTACTCAACAACAAGGGACCAATGCCAACCACACAAATCATAGGACTAACAAAAGAGTATACCATGATATACTGAATTTTTGGAGAAGCAAAAGGATCCCGGTTGTTTCTCACGATCACATGCTTGATCGGGACACAAAACTTTGACCACACCTTGGGCAACCTAGGAGCAAGCGTGAGCGTGATGCCTAAGGCAGTGTTCGAATGTCTGAATTACCACAACTAGCCCCAACCCAAATGTGCCTACAATTGCCTGATCCATTCATTTGGTACCCGACAAGAATTGGTGAAGATATTCCCATGAAAATCCTGGATTGCCTCATCTGGTTGGCTTTTTAATGCTCAAAATGGAAGTGGATAAGCAAACTTTGCTCATCCTAGGGCGACCCATTTTGAGCATGGTCGAGGCGCAAACTAATGTGGATGCTAGAGAAATATGGCTTTATATTAATAGGAACGAGGAGAATTTTGACTTTTGACCCAAAGTGGAACAATGTTCCATAATCCGAATAAGGTATGTGTCAAATTTCAGCAACATTTAGAAATTCGAAGTAACACCCATGAAGGCTAGTAGTTGGGGGACTATTGGAAGACCTTCTTAAAAATGAGTTTCTACAGAAATTTCACACGAGAATGTAGAAGGCCAATAGTAAGATACCCACAAGACCAGAGATACTAACTCTCACAACCACCTCTACAAAAACACCAAAGAAAACCAAAAAGGTACGAAAGGTGAAACAACCGACATCGCCTATGCCCACTTCTCCAAGGATACACCATGTACCTACAACAATGGTGCTTGAAAAACTCCTGCTCACTGGACAATAAATGGTAAGTCCACACCAAAAGGTAGCATATACAAAATGTAATGACAATAATATAGTTTCCCTTAATTTATTTTCCACATTTGTACTTTCCATCACAAAAAATAAATTTGAATAAATTTATATATTTTATTCATGGAGAAAGATCTTAATATGAGCTTTTTGAGTTATTATGTTTGCAAAAGTTGGATTTTCTAGTTCTATTTCCACTTTTTAAATATTTTTATCCAAGTAAATTTAGTGAAAAAATGAGGACCAGTGGCCCACCAAGGGCTCAACCGACGCATGTCCAAACCCTAGGATCAACAGACCCTCCCGATGGCTACATTTTTAAAATGGTCAACATACCATTGGTCTGACATATATGGACCCACTGGTAGCCGACTATGGCTCGACTGACCCTCTCCCCCCTTCATTATGCATCTATCGATACCCCTAGCCTTTCTCTATAAAATCCAAGGTAGGATGGCTCCTCCCTCCAGCTGTCCTCATTCTCAACTTCATTCTCTCAATTTCACTCCAAAAGAAATTAAAGGGCTATTGTGTTCTTGTTTCTTGCTTTTAGAAAATAACAAAAATATTTTTCGTTCTTATTTTTTCTTCAAGTTTTTCTTGAGTTTTTTTATTCAAGCACAACTTTGATCTTAGTAACATAACACCCATCTCCATAGTTGTCTTTATGTTGCATTTTGCTTAAGTGTGCAGGATGAATAATGGAATTAAGAAGGTCATCGACAAATTGTAGAAGTCCACAAGCTCTTGTTCAAGGTTGAGGCAATACTCATTGAAAGTGCATCTATCCCTTTAGGCCTAATTTGGAAACTCCAATCCCTCTAAGATCTTGAACTTTTTCTAGGGTGGATAATCCATGGGGATATCATTTTAGTTACCATCTTAGTTCTTAGTGGCGGGTTTTCATCCATTGGTTTTTTCTCTCCCTTGCTTACAAAGGAGCCCTTAGTGGGTTTTAGTCAACTGAATAGGAATTTGATTTCTATTACTAACACTTATGTACTCCTGCATACTTACGAATCCTTGGTGGTGGCAAATCTCGAGCCCCAAATTAATCAAACCTTGAACAATGGCATAAATGCAAACCCTAAGGACACAGAGGAATTGACATACAAAAATTATAGTTGACAACTTTGCCATTTGAAATCATATATGGCTCAAAAAATTTCTTTAAAGTTTTCACAATTTGAATTTTGATATTATATGACAATTTTGATCTTTAGTTCTTCAAATTACCTCATATAGAGAAAAAACTAAAAACAAAGTTGTAGTCTTAGTTGAGATCTACAACTATGTAGCTAACTATATCTTCATTTGAAATCATGTAGTGCCGAAATTCCATTCTAATTTTCTACATTTTGGATTTTTTTGAATTTTTCAAATTATCTCAAATAGATAAACCAAAGTTGTAGTACTCCAAGAGATATATATCTTTGTAGTTATGACTTTTCATTTGGCATCATTTAGGGCCTAGATTTTTGTAACATTAATGATTTTGAAATTTATTTATTTATTTTTTCAAATGACCTTGGATGTAGAAATAATGACTACTCAAAGAGAGATGAAATTTTCTACTTCAACATTTTTCATTTCAGTTTGTTTAGGATCTCAAATATGTATTGCAGTATTCATTAAAGTCGAGACAAAAATAATTTACTAACTTTTTAGTTGCAAGTAACTTTGAGGTGAAGTGAGGACGTTCACTGGGGTCAGGATTAAAAATATTGCCATTGTTTGGCTTGGTTTTGAAATTCTAAAAAATGACTTCAAGAGGTAGTTGGAATTTGGTTCGCCTCTAGAAATCAACCAATAAGAGCCTATTTGGGACAACTCCATTGTTGAAAATGTAAATCTTGATCTGGGATTCAACGTGGAGCAGCTCCACTATAGATCTGAAATCCACTAGAGAACCGTTTTAGGTAACAATAGTAGCTACAGATCCATGCAAGGGCGTTTTGTTTAGAATTCCCAGATTTACCCTTGGACATAGGTCCCACCTGTCAGTGTGTGAGAAAAGCTTTCTAGGGTCTTCTTCCTGTAGTCGGCTCCGTGGGGTGAACGTCGGCCAATCACACCAACAAGAAAGGTTGTGGTAGGGAGGGGAGGTCGCGGCGACCGGGAGCCTCGCCCGACACGGCCAAGTGGGTGAGGCCCACGCCGGATGCAGGTGTGGCCTTCAGTGAATGCGGGCACACATGGGCTCTGCGGGACACGAGATGGCACGGGGTGGACGGCGGCCAGGCGCAGTGACCAGGGAGGACATGGAGGGGAGGGGTTTGCGTGGTGGTCAGGGAGGACGTGGTGCCCGGGATCCTCGCCGGATGTGGTCAGGCAGGCGTGGCCCTCACCGGATCCGGCCAGGCAATCGTGCACGCCCTCTTCCAAATGTGAGTGGGCGTAGACCCTCGCCGGACGCGTGCAGTCACATGGCTTTGCAGGTCAGGGCGGCTTGTGGCGGTCAGAGTGCGCGGTTGGGCCAAGGTGGAGCATCACGATGGAGGAGAAGAGCCTACGTGAAAAAATAGAAAAAAGGGGTAAGTTTATGTAACTAATAACAGTGGTGAGTAATTTTTCCAACTCCATCAATTCGAGTTTGGTGGAGCATCTGTGAGGAGATATACTATTTTGATGAATCTGACCCTTGGATCCACTGATTTGGTGGTGAATTTCGTAGAGCTATAACAATTGGTAATTCGTTTTTTTAGCGGAGCTAGATTTGCTAAATCTGGAGTTATGAGCGAGGTGTCCCAAATAGGCCCTAAGAGCAACTAGGATTCAGCCCACCCTCTAGAAATTGGCTAGATATACCTACACCAAGAAATCACTACAACCAGGTAGAGGAAGGTCAAATAGCCACCTCTAAATAAAAGACTGTACTAATGAATATTCTAATTCATTTAACATGGGAAAGTGGTCGATATCCCCCCTATTGAATGGAATACCCTAAACATGACATGAGACGAGAATGAAAGAGGAGAAGAGATGCCCGGCCTCTCCATCTTGAATCCAATACCCTAACACATGGCAAACAGATAAGACGTTATTAAAAATATATGTGTGCTTCTTTCTAATTGATGTACGGGCGTGCTTAGTTAAGCATGCTTTTGTAAGAAGTGAATCATCGGCATCATCAGAGATTCAGACAGCAAATTAAAGAGGATATTTCACTTATGATGCTGATGCCAAGGATTATTGGTTGCGTGTTTGGGGGTAAACTTACTCTTCACATCGGATGTATCTACATGCTCACAGTTTGGTCCAGGCCCATCCGATATTCAAACGTCTATGGAAATCGAAGTGCACTCCAAGAATCAAATTTTTTGCTTGGCTTGTTTTGGTGGATCGCCTAAATACTAAATCGATGCTTCAGCGATGACACCTCAGCATACAGGGGGATAATATCTGTGTAATGTGCAGCAGCGGTGCAGAAGAAACCATAGAGCATTTGTTCTTTGCCTGTACTTTTGCAAAAGAATGTTGGGCTCTCATCCAAGTGTTTTGGGATGACACCTTGCCAATAACTGATAGACTAATGTTAGCCTTAGCTTTGTGTTAATCATTCTTGTAATCCTGTCAAGGACTTTGTTTCGGTTATTTAGGCGCGTAGAATTACAGGTGGTTCCGTGATGTGCGTGAACCACGCTGTGACCGCGCACTGCTTGTGGCCCCGTCGTGATGTCATCCTGCATGTCCTAGCAGCGTTCCATAAAATCGCATGATTGCTGGAGGCGTCGTGGCGGCGGGGGTGTAAGGCCTTGAGCCATATATAAAGCAACAAAGATCGCATTGGCGAGGTGCCCACAATTGGCACGAAATTCTCCGTGTGTTTGTTTCCTTCCATTTTTCTGTTCGCGCACAGAGCTTGCCGTAGGGTTTAGGTCGACGCGGTCACCACCTGCCGGGGCCGCGCCGCCGCCAGACTTGCTCGTCGCCGGTCTGGTTCCAACATCTGGTATCAAAGCTTGGTCTCAATCTATGAAGGTGCAGCGTGTGCTAGGCGAAGAGGAGAAGAGAGGAGATGACGAAAGGCGAGAGCTCGACGTCCGGCGGTGTCAAGGAGAGCGCGTTGATCTGGCCGATGCTATCTCGAACGAACTACGTCAAGTGGGCAATGCTAATGCAGATCAACTATGAGGCTCTTGAGATCTGGGAGACTATTGATCCCGGAGAGAACGTCAAGAGGGCCCAAGATCGTCAGGCGATGGGCGCTCTGATGAGATCCGTTCCCAAGGAGTTGTGGGGGACACTCGGGGCGAAGAAGACGGTACGTGAAGCCTGGGAGGCGGTGAAGACGATGAAGGTGGGCGCCAATCGTGTGAAGGAGATCAATGTCCAGAAGCTCCTCAAGGAATTCGAGAACGTCGAGTTCAAGGATGGGGAGAGCGTGGAGGACTTTGGCATGCGGATCGTGAACCTCGTTGCGACACTGAAAACTCTCGGTGAGACCATTGACGAACCTCGTGTTGTCAAGAAAATTCTTCGTGTCTTGCCACCCAGATTTGGCCAGGTTGCAGTGTCCATTGAGATGTTCTGTGATCTGAAAACTCTCTCAGTGGAGGAACTTGTGGGGCGACTCCGTGTGACCGAGGATCGGTTTGAGAACCAGGTGGATCAGATCAGTGATAAACAAGGACTTCTCATGCTCGCAGAGGAGGAGTGGCTTGAGAAACACAAGCACCGTTTCCATTCCACTCAGAATCGAGAAGGAGGCAGCAACAGTGTCGGGCATGGAAAAGGCAAGCAACCACATCGATCTGATGGTGGTGGGCCTAAGAATGCTGGTGGTGTGAAGTTGACCTCTGAAGGTACATCTCACCGCAAAGGAAGATGTAGAAACTGTGGCATCTATGGCCACTGGGCTGAAGATTGCAAAAGGCCCAAGAAGCAGAAGAAAGAAGAGAAGCACGATGAGGCAAACCTTGCTGTGGGTGAAGCCGATCAGAACCAAGCCCTGTTCCTAGCAGTAGCGACTTACATCATTGAGACACCCATCGAGGTGGTTCATCTCACAGAGAAGAAGGTGGTGCCGATGGATTGTCCAGAGGATCTGTGGGTGCTAGACACTGGGGCTAGAAATCACATGATAGGGTGTCGTGCTGCCCTCACAAATCTGAATGAAAGAGTCTGTGGGACTGTCAGATTTGGTGATGGTTCCAGTGTTGAAATACATGCACTAGGGTCCATGGTGATGAAAGGACGCCAGCAGCAGCATAAGGTACTAACTGACATTTATTACATTCCTAAGCTAAAGATTAACATAGTCAGTTTAGGCCAGCTAGAGGAAAGGGGGTTTGAAGTATCTCTGAAACATGGCAGATGCAGTGTGTTTGATCAGGGTGGGCACACTTTACTTATTTCAGCTCCTAGAACTGCTAATCGTCTGTACACTCATAGATTCAGTCTAGCTTCACCTATTTATCTGTTAAGCAAGCTAGATGATGATGCTTGGAAGTGGCATGCTAGGTTTGGTCATTTGAATTTTAGATCATTAAGAGATCTTGCTAGAAAAGAAATGGTCTCTGGGCTGCCTGTTGTAGAAAGGGTGGAGCAGGTCTGTCAAGGACCCCAATTCCCAACTCAGGGGGTCCCTGGCTGTGCAAGTTGTAGCTTGAGGAAGGAGAGGGAGGCGCCAGGATTCTGGCACCAACAGCAAGGGGGTGAGATTGCAGACAACAAGGGAGGTGAGAGGCTTAGGACTAATACTTCATTCCTTAATCATAATAGGGTAGCTGAGTACGTCTTATAGGAGATGAGCTCCTTGGTTCTAATGCCAGGAAATAACTAAAGCTGGCTAATAACACTGTACTGTCCCTCTTCTTCTTGAGCCATGCGTGAGCCTTAAACTCCAGCCGCCACAACCTGTTGCTGGTCCTGGAGAGCGTGCTTGCTGTTGGGAGCAGCACCTCGTGCTCGGGGCTGGAGGCTGTAGTGTCGGCCCCACATCACATCTCTCCCCCCTCGACGAAGGTGGGATAACGTTCCTGGAAGCTCTCCAAATCGTCCCAGGTCGCCGAAGCTGCTGGCTCGTCTTGCCAGTGCACAAGGAGTTGTCGGACACCCCTAGCGAGCCGGGCTCGAGTGACACGGTCAGGCACTGGCTGGGTGGCACCATGGTGAGTGGCAGGCAGGACCGACGGAGTTGGAGGAGGTGTGCCCACAAATTTCTTGAGGAGGCCAACATGGAACACGTTGTGCAGCTTTGCACCGGCTGGCAGCTCCAGACGGTAAGCTACCTCGTTGATGATGGCAGCGACCCGGTAAGGCCCGCAGAAGCGGGGCCGGAGCTTGCCCTTAGAGGCACCCTGGAGCGAAGTAGGATGGCGATGGCGTAAGTGGAGCCAAACCCAGTCGTCCACCTCAAAGCGGACCTCCCTGTGGTGCTTATCGTAGTGCTTCTTGTAGAGGACCTGCTCCTGTTCCAGCCGTACACGAGCATCGCCCAGGAGCTTGTCCCGCGTTGCCATGCTCTTAGCCACAGCAGCCACCCAAGTCTCGCACGGCTCATAGGAACGTAGGGACGGAGGATCACGACCGTAGACAATGGCGAATGGAGTGGTCTTGAGGGCCGTCTGGAACGCGGTGTTGTAGATAAACTCTGCCCAAGGAAGCCAACGGAGCCACTGTCGCGGCCGATCCCCTATCATACAGCGGAGGTACATCACAATGACCTTGTTGGCTGCTTCAGTTTGGCCATCAGACTGCGGATGGAAAGCAGTCGTCATCCGCAGTTGAACACCTGGCAGCTTCATGAGTTCTTTCCAAAAGATTGAAGTGAACACCGGGTCTCTATCCGAGACAACGGACTGAGGAATGTCGTCCAGTCGGACGATCTCGGAGAAGAATGCTTGGGCCACGGACTCCGCCGAGTATGGATGAGCAAGGGCAATAAAGTGACAGTATTTACTGAATCCGTCAACTACTGTTAAGATGACACACTTGCCTCCGACCTTTGGTAATGCCTCAATGAAATCAATTCCGATGTCAGCCCATACTGCGGATGGTACTGGCAGGGGAAGCAGCAGCCCTGCTGGATGAAGATGTTCTGATTTGTAGCATTGGCACGTAGCGCAGGCGCGCACATAGTCTTGGACAACGGAGCGTAGGTTGGGGGAGTGAAAATCCCTGCGGAGGCGATGCAGTGTGCGCTGCATTCCTTCGTGGCCGTCATCATGGACGACAGCCAGGATCTCGTGAAGCAGGGGGGCGCCCGGCGGAATGTAGAGACGCCCCTGGAACGCCACGAGACCGTCGATGACGGCCCATGGTGCAGCACGCTGGTTGGCCAAGATCTCATCATGGAGGGCGACCAACACCGGGTCCTGCGCGTTTGCCTGGCGCAGTATGGTGATGAAGTCGAAGCAGGGACCCATGATCGCCATGACTGCCAGTGTCTCTGCGTCACGGCGGTACAAGGCGTCCGCCACTGTGTTGGAGCAGCTAGCCTTGTACTCCATAGAGAAGTCAAATCCCAGAAGTTTGCCCACCAAATGGTGCTGGGCATAGTAGCGAGACGCTGATCCAGTAAGAACTTGAGGCTATAATGATCAGTACGTACCAAGAATCGACGACCCCAAAGGTAGGGTCTCCAATGACGAATAGCAAGAACGAGCCCAATGAGTTCCCACTCATAAGCTGCCAAGGACTAGTGGCGAGGAGCAGCTGGCCGACTAAAGAAGGCAATGGGGTGTGATCTTTGGAGCAGCACAACCCCAAACCCGTAGGTAGAGGCATCACACTCGACAACGAATGGGAGGGTGAAGTCGGGTAGTGCCAACACCGGAGCCGTGGTGATGGCCGTCTTGAGAGCTGCAAAAGCCTCTGTTGCCTGCTCTGTCCAGGAGAAGCCCTCTTTCTTGAGGAGGGTAGTGAGAGGGGCGGAGATCGTGCCAAATCCCTGGACAAATTTGCGGTAGTACCCCGCGAGTCCCAGGAAACCATGTACTGCTTTGGCAGAGCGGGGAACAGGCCAATCTACGACTGCCTGAACCTTGGCAGGGTCCATGGCCACCCCGGCGGTAGAGATGACATGTCCCAAGTATTCAATGGTGGAAGAACCGAAGGCACACTTGGACTTTTTGACGAAGAGTCGGTGCTGGTGGAGGATGGTGAGCACGACGCGGACGTGGCTGAGATGCTCCGCCATAGAGCTGCTGTAAATTAGTATATCGTCGAAGAAGATGAGCACAAACCATCGCAAGTAGGGCCGCAGGATGTCATTCATCAATGCCTGGAATGTGGCCGGCGCGTTGCAGAGTCCGAAAGGCATGACGAGGAATTCGTACAGCCCTTCATGAGTCCGGAACGCGGTCTTCTCAATGTCGCCCGGCCGCATGCGGACCTGATGGTACCCTGATCGGAGATCCAGCTTGGAGAAGAAACCGGCGCCGTTCAGCTCGTCCAAGAGGTCATCGACGATTGGTATAGGAAAAGCGTCCTTCACCATGATGGCGTTGAGGGCTCTGTAATCCACGCAAAAGCGCCAGGACCCATCGACCTTCTTCACCAGCTGGACAGGAGAGGAGAAGGCGGATGAGCTGCGTCGGATCAGCCCCTGTTGCATCATCGACGCGCACTGCTTCTCCAGTTCGTCTTTGTGGGCGTTAGGGTACCGATATGGCCGGACGGCGACCGGTGCCGACCCTGGGAGGAGATAGATGGCACAGTCCCTGAAACGCGGAGGTGGCATGCCGGAGGGCTCGGTGAAGATGGCCCCAAACTCGTCCAGCAGAGCTGGCATGAGGTCGGCGTTGTGGCAGGCCTTGAGCCGGGGACGCGTCGGCCCAGCAGCGCCCTTCCAGCAGACTGAGCGTCCATGGTGCTGTACCGTCATGGACAGGGTACCAAAGTCCCACAGGATTGGCCCCAAGGTGGCCAACCACTGGGTGCTGAGCACTACATCATAGCCAGCCAGGGGCAGCGTGAAGAAGTCGGCGGCGAAAGGCGTGTCGTCGATGGAGAACGTCGTGGCACGGTACACGCCTGGGCACGACACGCACTCTCCATTGGCAACGATCACCTTCATGCCTTCGTGGACCTGGAGGCGAAGGGAGGTGCGGGCGGCCGCCTCGACGGCGATGAAATTGTGCGTGGACCCTGAGTCCAGCAGGGCGAGTAGCGCGACGCCGCCGATGTGGATATGCAGTTGCATTGTATCGCCCGTGCGGACTCCGACGATGGCGAGCAGAGAGATGGTGGGATCCCCAAGTTGACTAGGGGCTCGAGGTCGTCGGGGTCGTCCTCCTCCATCATGTCCAGGAAGAAGAGGCGCTGGCAGGAGCGGTTGTGCCCACGGGAGTATTTCTCATTGCAGTTGAAGCAGAGCCCTTGGCGGCGACGGTCATCCATCTTCGTTGGAGTGAGCCGCCGCACTTGCCGACCCTCGAACGTCACCGCTGGAGGTGGCCGACTCGCGGTAGGGGGCGCTGGTAGGCCCAGAGGCTAAGGCGGCCTAGCCAGGAGGCCACGGCCCGCCAAGCGGGGCATCAACGTGCTCGGGGCGGCGGTGGCGATGGCGCTCTGCTCGCGGATCTCCAGCTTGCGCGCCAAACTCATAGATACAATGAGCGTTTGTGGATTCTAGATTTCCAGATCATGACTCAGCAGCGGTTGTAGGCCGACGGTGAACTCCTGGATACGCTGCTCCTCCTCCAGGTGTCCCACACGCGGAAGCAGAGCTTCGAACCGGTCTTGATACTCCGCCACCGTGCCTGTCTGCTTGCAAGCCATCAGTTCGCCTAAGGGGTTGGAGCGGAGCGGTGGTCCGAAGTGGAGATTAAGGAGCTCGTTGAAGCACCACCGCGATGGGGTGCCCTTTGATTGCTGAACCTGGATAAACCACATTTGGGCGCTGCCTTCAAGATTGTATGAAGCCATCCATACCTGCTCCTCTGCCACGATCCGCTGCTGGGCGAAGTAGGATTCGCAGTGGTTGAGGAAGGTCAGCGGGTCGGATTTTCCATCGAACATGGGAAAATCCATCTTCTAGAACCGAGGTGGCCTATCGCCATGGTGGGTGCCGAATCCTGGAATGCGGTCGCCTGAGCTGGACGACGATGGGGGCTGGGAGCTTTGCAGAGTGACGATTTGCTGCTGCATCGTCTCCATGGTCTTGGTCATGGTGGCCAACAGCTTGGCGAGATCGGAGATGGTTGGTTCTGCCATGGCTAGAGCAGAGGATGAGGTGGAGTGGGTGGTTTTAGCGGGAAGCGAGCGGTGGTCGGAGGATCGACGGAATCCTGATACCAAGTTGTCAAGGACCCCAACTCCCAACTTAGGGGGTCCCTGGCTGCGCAAGTTGTAGCTTGAGGAAGGAGAGGGAGGCGCCAGGATTCTGGCGCCAACAACAAGGGGGTGAGATTGCAGACAGCAAGGGAGGTCAGAGGCTTAGGACTAATACTTCATTCCTTAATCATAATAGGGTAGCTGAGTACATCTTATAGGAGCTGAGCTCCATGGTTCTAATGCCAGGCAATAACTAAAGCCGGCTAATAACTCTGGACTGTCCCTCTTCTTCTTGAGCCATGCGTGAGCCTTAAACTCCAGCCGCCACAGCCTGTTGCTGGTCCTGGAGAGCGTGGTTGATGTTGGGAGCAGCATCTCGTGCTCGGGGCTGGCGGCTGTAGTGTCGGCCCCACATCACAAGGTCTGTGATGGTTGTGTCATTGGCAAACAACACAGAGTCCCCTTCCCAAGTGTCAGTTAGTTTCGTGTTGAGAAAGGTCTTGAACTACTCCATACTGATTTATGTGGTCAAACCAGTCCACCAACTGTTGGTGGCAAGTCATATTTTTTGTTGGTAGTTGATGATTACAGAAGATTTATGTGGGTGGAGCTTTTGAAGCATAAAAGTGAAGCACTGGTTTACTTCAAGAAGGTGAAGAATAGAGCTGAAACTGAATCTGAAACCAAGCTGAAAGCATTGGGGACTGACAGAGGAGGTGAATTCAATTCTACTCAATTCAGTGTCTTCTGCAATGAGTTTGGGATAAAGCACTATACCACCACCCCTTACACTCCCCAACATAATGGAGTGGTGGAACGTCGAAACCAAACTGTGGTGGAGATGGCCAGGTGTATGATGAAGAGTAAACAGGTTCCAGCCTGTCTGTGGGGAGAAGCAGTGGCAACTGTAGTATATGTGCTGAATAGATCACCTACAAAAGGGCTAAATGGTGTCACACCATTTGAGGCTTGGTATGGCAGGAAGCCTAGTGTGAAGCACATGAGGATCTTTAGGTGCATTGGTCATGTGAAGAAGCTAGGACCAGGCATTCATAAGCTATCTGACAGATCTCAGAAGATGGTGTTTATTGGCTATGAAGAAGGTACAAAGGGCTATAGACTGCTAGAACCTGAGTCAAAGAGGTTGCATGTTAGCAGGGATGTGATCTTTGAGGAAGATCAAGTATGGGATTGGGCCAGTTTCACTGCTGGACACAATCAGCCTGATCAGTTCAATCAGCCTGATCAGTTCACAATAGAATTCCCTATTACTGTTGCAGATCCAACAACAGGAGCAGATGCAGTGGTAGTTTCTCCTGGCAGTCCGGGGGGCAGTCCTGTGGTACCAGATCTGCCTCAGACACCACCTGAGGGTTCAGCTAGCTTCCATACACCAGATCAATCAGCAGGTCAACCTATTCATCAGTGGGTAACACCACCACAGGGTCAGTCAGTTGACTCAGAGGGTATTCCACTTAGGTATAGAACTTTGACCGATTTGTTTGACCACACTGATGAGGTGGAGAATTATGAGTTCAGTGTTGATGAAGCTCTAGAGCAATCCTATTGGAAGGATGCTATGGAGGCTAAACTGAAGGCAATCAAGGAGAACAACACTTGGTCTCTGACAGAGCTAACAAAAGGTGCTAAGGCCATTGGGTTGAAGTGGGTGTTCAAAGTCAAGAGAGATGTAGCAGGGAAAATAGTCAAGTACAAAGCCAGATTGGTAGCAAAGGGCTATGCATAGAAGCAAGGTGTACATTATGATGAGGTGTTCGCACCAGTTGCAAGAATTGAAACAGTAAGAATAATGTTGGTTCTTGCAGCACATGGAGATTGGCAAGTATATCACATGGATGTTAAATCAGCTTTCTTGAATGGTGATCTCCAAGAATAGGTGTATGTTCATCAACTACCAGGCTTTGCAGATGCAGCTCAATCTGGTAAAGTGCTAAAATCGAAAAAGCTTTGTATGGGCTCAAACAGGCTCCTAGAGCCTGGAATGCAAGGCTGGACCTGGAACTAAAGAAGATGGGGTTTCAGAGAAGCATTGTTGAGCATGCAGTCTACAAGAAAGGAGAAGGAGCTTCTTTGCTTCTAGTTGGAGTGTATGTGGATGATCTTGTTGACACAAAAAACGTCGGATCAGCGAACACCTTGGGCTTATACCCGAATTCAATATCCAAGGTGTGCCAGTCGATTTGACCAGTTAATCGACAAGGACGATAACTAGAACAATGATGAACGAGACGACGGCGATGCGCCCGGACGTCAAGGCTCAAATTGCTCAAAAAACGGAACTCGCAAGGTAGACGGAGATCTTGTAGATGCAGCCCGCCGAGATCGTGAGAACTCGTGGATAAACTAGAACTAATGCGATAAAAGTAGATGTTGTAAAAGTAGACGAAAGTAATAGATTTGTTTTGATTGATTGTCTCTTTTCTACACCTCCCCTGGGTACATATTTATACTTCGGTAAAAGGAGTTGTAAATAGACATGACTCATACCTAAACAGAACTCCTATTTTTAAGGAAATAAAACGACTCGTGCAAGAGTCGGACTCAAACTATAATAATAATACTAGCATAAAAATCACCAGTTTCCTTATTCGTTTTCCTTACAATGAAACTTTCCATCGACAGATTCCTTCAATCCACAATTTCCTTCTATTGCCATCGGCAACTTCCTGCTGACGTCAGCCATATCAACCCGTATCCATCGGCAATACCTCCTTATCGGCAAACATATCTTCTTTCTCCCTTGACGCTTCTTCAATCAAATTCACCATCGGCGATTTCCTCTGCCTCCATCGGTAATTTGACCGGCAGCATCTTGATGCCGATGAGGAACAGCGATTACCCCTTGCTGATCAATGCACTTGGTTTAATATTGACCCGTACAAAAAACGGTGTCAACACATGCCCCCCAATTTCGGAGTATAAAATATCTTATGCACCGAAATTTGCCCTATTGTAATCTTTCCCTCCAAAAACGCCTATGCCTTCATTTCGATTACCGCGCACCATCATTGTAAATTACCAATAACTCCTGCAACTGTAGCACCAACAGTTACAACCCCTCGATCTTTGTGCAAATTCATTGTGATATCCTTCCATATCTCCGCTTAGTCAAAAAGAAAACTCGAAAATGCCCCTTGACCTAGGCCTATATAAGATTAGCGTCCATTCTCCTTTTCACCCTGAGCTCACATTTTCATCTTCATTCCAATGTTATCTCCGAAAAGCACTCCGGCAATCATTCCAACGACGGCTTCTTCTCTCATCAGGAGGCGCGACCCCTTGCAAGAACTCCCGCTTCAATGGCGATCAACTTCACTGTCCCCGCGGTAATCTTTCTTCTTTCCTCGCTGTATATACTGCAGTTTTATCCTTCTGCACTATTTTACAATCCCTTCTCTCTTTCTTTCTTCGCTTTCTGGATCTAGGGAATGCGCAACAAAATAGTGATCCCTACCGATCAAGCACATCTCTGCTGTTTGGGCCCAATGGGGAATACCGATCCAACTGAGCTTATCAACGCGGAAACCAATCGCATCCCTTTAGATCTGAATGTTTCAATCTAGGTTTATGGACAGACACCTTCCGCTCATGGCCCAAACCCACCAAAGGGTGGAAAAATTGGTACCTCAGGATGGTTAGTTCACAACAGGTCTATTGGTCGGAACGCAATATAGATTACTGTATGAGACTATCACTTGCCGATATGGCCAAGAATGAAAACATGATGATTGTTACCTCCTATTTCTGGTTCAATACAATGAATGTGTTTCTATTTAGACATGGACCAGCCACTCCCACACTTGTCGATGTGTACATGCTTACCGGCCTGGACGTCTCCTCTGTCGATAATGCCGCCCTTTTTCAGAGGAAACCCGAGCATCGAGTGACTACTCGCAATATCGGTGGCTGGACTGGATATATCCAAGAATACCAAAAGACCGGATCGGTAGGCCAAAGGGAGCACGCCACTTTCCTGAACATGGGGCTGGAAAAGTTCATCTTCTGTGGTAGAACAGTTGGACCTACCAATATGTATCTCTCTACAGCAGGACTTCTAGCCCACGGAGGTCTTCCTCTTGGCCGATATCTCTTCGGCTCAGTCTACCATCTTCTACATCAGGTGTCCAGAAAACTATTGCTCGGCGAGCCCATCGGCAACCTCGGAGGTCCTTGGTGGTTCATCAATTTATGACTAAACGCCCACATGCATAAATGTCTTCAATTTAATTTGTTCAGCCAGCAATTCCCAAGAGAATTATCTGAGGACTATGCGCTCGCCGAAGATGAATCGGCAACCCGTTCCCCGCTCCATTTCGGGGAAGCCATGATAGTGCTACCAGGAACCGATGCCAACGAAGGTCAATTCGGCATGTTCTTCCAGAGATTCTACTGCGGAATTCCTGCTGCAGACTGGGTCTGGTGGCCTTATATTGATGAAGATAATCGATTTCCACTCTCCTTCAACCTTACCGATGGGAACATACCTCAGAATGAGGGAATCATGAAGGCTACCATCACTCCCCGGGCCATTCCAGTCAACATCTTCGGGACTGAGAAGAACACTTCTCCATCTTATGAATTCTATTATCCATCGGCAGCAGCAAGACAGCTAGCGTTTGGTCAATTACCGATTAAATTCAGCTACGCCAATGTGATAAAACCAAGAGGAATTATCTCCAGCGCTATGGACTGGAATAAGATTGTCACTCTTCCTCCTCAGGCCGATGTAACAAACATCGACTTATCTTACTGGGCACCGACATCTTTCATTACTGAATCATATAAATCCTGGTGGCAAGAGTGGAAAGATCAAATATTTGCCGCATCATCACACTACTATCGGCACTTGATTGATGATGATCACATCGTTCCCGATGACGCGGTGAGTTTATTTTCGATTGTATTCTTTCCTTTTTTATCTCTTCAAATGCATCGGTAACTAATCTTCTACCAACAGGTTAGCGATCTGATCCCCAAAAAGAGCAGGAGCGGCAAGTATTTCAACCTGCGACTGATGAACCCTACGTCAGCAATCGGCAGCAAGGCCCCTTCACTGGCCACTCTCATGTATGGAAAAGCGTCCAAGGTCACTCTCAAACACAAACCAAAACCGACTAAGGTTTCTGCTACTCCATCGGTTGCCGCCACTGTCCTAGCGCAAGCTTTCGAGGTAACAATCTCTATTTTATTTGTGCCAATCATAAACTCCATTGGTAATAATTAATTAATTTTCAACTTGCACGACATGCTTTCTTTTGCAGCCAACAAGTTCATTGGCAGCTGCTCCGAATGTACAAGCTTCTCCAACTCAGTCTGCCGATGCCCCCAAGTGCAAAAATCGAAGCGCCACAGCTCTTCAAGTGGCGCTCCCCGACCAAAACGCCCAAAACCATCAACTCCAGTTACGTCACCGGCTGCGTCTCAACCACCTACCGATACACCAACACCAGCACCAACATCGGCACCCATCATCGATCAATCATCGGCTGAAATTCCTGGCCAAGGGACAGTACCATCACCGCAGGGGTTGACCACAGCAGCAGAAACAACACCGGCATCAGTATCAGCACCAGCACCAACTGCTCCTCCCACAGAGGCAAGTTCATCGGCACCTATTTCCGATCCTCAAGATACGGCTACGCCGGCCATTCTGTCAAGTCCCAGGCGAGAAATCGCTCTAAAGCAGGTAAACTAAAACATCTATCGTAAACCTGCAAGACACAAGTTTTCAACTGCCAAATCTTGATTCTTTTTCTTTTCAGGCCCAAGACTCTCCCAATAGCTTGTTCTCCTTCGCCATCAATATTCCAGATGATGATGAGGAGGAAGAAAGTTCTGCCCAAGCTTCTACTATCATATCAGCAGAAGTAAAATCCAAACTTGAAGCACTGTTACTTTTATTGCAACAAAATACATCCCAACTAGTCCAAGACTCTAGTGCAGTAAGGGTAGCCTTCAGGGAAATCCAAACCCAACTGCCTGCCGATATTGAAGAAGTACTCTTCCAAGCAGCATTCCTTGAAAGCCGACAACTACAATACCAAAGAGCTTCACGACGCATTGCCGATAGAGACGCTCAAGCAAAACTCGAAGAAGAAATACTCAAGTTTAAGCAAACTGCGGACGAAAAGCACAAGACATCGGTCGTCTCGAAGCTTCTAGCAACACGCTCGAACAAGAGATTATTCGTCTATCGGCACAAAAAGAAGAGCTGTTAGCTGAGCTGAAGAGAGTAGATGCAGCCTTAGACTCAACCAACCAAAATAAAACTCAACTCCCTATTGCTACTAAGGCTCTGCAACAAGAGAGGGATGCCTGTGCTCGCGAAGCTCTCCTGCTGAGGAGAAAAATCAAGACAGTTGAAGGTATTGCCGATGACGATTCCAAGGAAATAGAAGAAGCTGACCAAGTTCACTTTCGTGCGATTTCATCTGTCAAATCCCAGTTGTAATTTGTTACATCTGAACTTGATAACTGACCCTTCTGTAATATAACGTTAATGCTTTTCTACCGATGTTTTGTATGATAACTCTATCATCAGTATTTGTATTTATATCACTTTATGCATCCATCCAGATACTAGGATAATATTTCTTCAAATATTTACCATTTATTGCTCTAGAAAATGCAACTCCTTCGAGAGTTTCCAAAATATAAGCGTTGCCAGAAACAGACTGATTTATCCGAAAAGGACCTTCCCAATTAGGAGACCACTTCCCAAACTTCAAACTCTTGGTTCCAATAAGTAAAATCAGTTTCCACACCAAATCACCATCGGCAAATTCTTTTGCCTTTACTTTCTTGTTATACCATATGACAACCCCCTTCTTGTTCTCTTCGATGCTGATTAGAGCCCTTAGCCGATGACTTGCCAAATCTTCTAATTCATCTTTCATGAGAATATCATATTCATCGGCAGTCAATTGATCCGGGGAAAACAATCGCCTAGAACCAGTCTTAATTTCCCAAGGTAGAACAACATCGTGTCCATAAACTAACTGGTATGGAGGTACTTTAGTTGCGCCATGACATGCCATCTGATACGACCATAAAGCTTCATTTAGTATAATATGCCACCTCCTAGGGTTCTCTTCAATATTGCGCTTGATAAACTTAATGACTCCCTTATTGGTTGCTTCGGCTTGAACATTAGCTTGAGCATAATAAGGAGATGAGTTCAAAACCTTAAACCCCATATTGGTAGCAAATTCATCAAACTCCCCCGATGTGAACATAGTTCCTTGATCGGTTGTAATAGTTTGAGGAATACCAAATCAGTAAACAATATGTTCTTTCACAAAATCTATCATGTTTGCCGACGTCACCTTCTTCAATGGGATAGCTTCAACCCACTTCGTGAAATAATCGGTAGCAACAAGTATGAACTTATGTCCTTTACTCGACGGTGGATAAATTTGACCAATGAGATCAATGGCCCATCCCCTAAATGGCCACAATTTGATAATAGGATTCATTGCCGATGCAGGTGCTCTCTTAGCATTACCAAACTTCTGACAATCTTGACACCCCTTGAAGTATTTAAAACAATCCTCAAGAATCATCGACCAATAATATCCATTTCGCCTGATCATCCATTTCATTTTGAATGCCAATTGATACGCCCCACATACTCCTTCATGAATTTCACCCATCAACCTTTTCGACTCCTCTCCACTAAGGCATTTGAGCAAAACTCCATCAATCGTACGATAGTACAATTCATCCTCAAGCAGCACATACTTAGTAGCCTGAAACCTCAACCGTCTTTCAACTTTTCTAGACGGATCTTTCAAGTAATCGGCAAACTCTCTTCTCCAATCATCGGCAGCCATTACCGATATCATTACTTCTTGAATTGGCTGATATCCCGAAGCGTGTTGTGCTAACCGATTGGCTTCTTCATTATGCAACCTGGGAACGTGCTTAAGACGGTATTCTTTAAATTCCTTTAATAACTGCAAGCACTTCTCATGATATGCAATTAAAATATTACTTCGGCACTCATATGTACCAATCAACTGATTGATTACTAACATAGAGTCACCAAAGACTTCAACGGCATCAGCACGCACTTCCCTAAGTAATTCCAACCCTTTCAGCAACACCTGGTACTCAGCCTGATTGTTTGTTGAAGTAGCAACAATCGGCAATGACATCTCATACTTCTGTCCTTGGGGTGAAACTAAAATAATGCCGATACCTGCTCCCTCCTTGCACGTAGAACCGTCAAAGAACAAAGTCCAAGGAGCAATCTCTACAGAACTTATTGTACCACAATGTTGAGTAACAAAATCAGCCATCACCTGCCCTTTAACTGCCTTAGCTGATTCATACCTCAGGTCAAATTCTGACAGCGCCAAAATCCATTTGCCGATCCTCCCACTCAAAGTCATCATCGACAGCATGTATTTGACCACATGATCTTTGCATATGACAGTACATTCGACCGACAGCAAATAATGCCTTAATTTGGTGCAAGAGAAGTACAAACATAAACACAATCTTTCAACGACCGAATACCTGGTTTCAGCATCCACCAGCCTCCTACTCAAATAATAAATCACACGTTCTTTCCCTTCAAATTTTTGAATCAAGGCTGACCCGATAACGCCATCATCGGCAGATAAATACAACCTGAAAGGTGTCCCGTGTTGAGGTGGAATCAAAACTGGAGGATTCACCAAACACCTCTTAATTTCCTCCAAGGCCGATTGTTGCTCTTCTCCCCATACAAACTCCTAACCGGCCTTTAGCTTCATCAATGAGCTAAAAGACTTAATCTTCCCAGACAAATTAGATATAAATCTTCTAATAAAATTAATCATGCTGATCAAAGACTACAACTCAGTCTTGTTTGTAGGAGCAACCACTTTGTTAATCGCTTCAATGGACTTTTTGCCGATCTCTATACCCCTTTGATATACCATGAAACCTAGGAATTGACCTGCTGATACACCAAACGCACACTTAATCGGATTCATCTTCAGCTCATGCTCCCTTGTACATTCCAGAATCTTTTGCAGATCGGCAAGATGCTTCTCAAAGTCTCCAGACTTAACCACCACATCGTCAATATAAATTTCTACCAACGTGCCGATGTACTTATGAAAAATAAAATTCATCGCTCTTTGATAAGTAGCACCGGCGTTTCTCAAACCAAAAGTCATTACGACCCACTCAAACAAACCGCCATGACCTGGACACCTAAAAGCAATCTTGGATATATCTTCTTCATCCATGAATATTTGATTATGGCCCTGTTTGGATCACTCTAGCTCGGCTCATGCTCCCTTGTACATTCCAGAATCTTTTGCAGATCGGCAAGATGCTTCTCAAAGTCTCCAGACTTAACCACCACATCGTCAATATAAATTTCTACCAACGTGCCGATGTACTTATGAAAAATAAAATTCATCGCTCTTTGATAAGTAGCACCGGCGTTTCTCAAACCAAAAGTCATTACGACCCACTCAAACAAACCGCCATGACCTGGACACCTAAAAGCAATCTTGGATATATCTTCTTCATCCATGAATATTTGATTATGGCCCTGTTTGGATCACTCTAGCTCGGCTAGAGCTAGATGTTAGACTTAGTTTATAAACTAGCTCAAACTAGCTCTAGCCAAGGAGGTGTTTGGATTCAAGGCTAGTTTGGGCTAGTTTGATAATAAATTATTTTTACAAATCATCCAAATATATCCATGTGAGATCTTGTTTTAAAATATTTATTGTAACGGATTCAATGGTGTAATCAGAATTTTATTTGGATATTTGGTTTGTGAGTTATAACATTTTTTGTAGTTGCATATGAGGTGGGTCCCACGTTCCACCACAACCAGCCCAAACTAGCCCAAATAATCACCTCTTTGGGGAGCTAGTTTTTTTGGGTGGGCTAGTTGCAACTAGGATAAACTAGCTCTCCTATTTGGATACTTTTGGGCTAGTTGGGTGCAAACTAGCTCTAGCTCTGGGATCCAAACAGGGCCAGCATTACCATCCATAAAACTGATCATTTTATGTCCAGTAGAAGCATCAACTAGTAGGTCGGCAACCGGCATTGGATAGCCGTCCATCGGTGTAGCTTTATTGCGATTCCTGAAATCAATACAAACACAAAGTTTTCCATTCTTCTTATATACATGAACCACAATAGAAATCCATTCAGTATATCGGCATTGCCGAATAAACCCATCTTCAATTAACTTTGTAATCTCAGCTTTAATATCAGGTAACACAGTAGGATTGCATCGGCGTGCTGGTTGCCGATATGGTTGAAACCCCGACTTAATAGGTAACCGATGTTCAACTATTGATCGGTCTAGGCTAGACATCTCTGTATAATCCCAAGCAAAACAATCTTTATATTCTTTTAATAAATCACTCAACTGTTGTTTACATTGGGAATCTAACCTAGCACTAATAAAAGTTGGCCTAGGCTTGCTACCGTCGCCGATGTTTATTTCTAGTAAATCATCGGCTGATGTGAACCCTTGCCCAAGTTTTCCATCATCGGCGAACTGATCCATTAAACCTCTTCTTCAGAACCGACTGCTTGGATCGGTGTAATTCAGTAATAGGCCACCTTGAGGAACTCTGTATCCCATGCTTCGCCTGATATACACTTGGTCCGCTCATAAGTTTCCGACTCTGTCGATGCGACAATCGACGGGGCTTCACTTTGGACGACTTCAATCTTATCTCCAACCCATTGCACGAGGCTTTGGTGCATTGTGGAAGGTAAACAACAATTAGCCTGGATCCAATCTCTTCCCAAGAGAAAGTTGTAGGAGCCTTTACCACTGATCACGAAAAATGTCGTCGGCAAAGTTTTGCTGCCGATGGTCAACTCGACACATACTGCCCCCATAGCTGGTGACACATTGCCTTCAAAATCCTTCAGCTTCATGTCTGTTTTGACTAAGTCTTGGTCACCTTTTCCAAGCTTTCTGAACATGAGATACGGCATTATATTGATTGACGCTCCACCATCTAGCAGCATCCTTGATACTGGCTGCCCGTCAACTTTGCCTTTGACAAACAACGCTCTCAAATGCTACCTTTCATCATCAGCAGGCTTTTCAAAGACAACTGCCATCGGGTCCAGAACTAACTGAGCCATCTCAGCAACCTCTTCCTCAGCCTCAGCAGGTGTCATAAATTCTATCGGCAACATAACAACCATATTGATGTCTGCCGATGGATCCCCATTCTTGTGTTTCGGCCTCCATTGCCAAACTAGAGATCCTTCTCTTGAAGCATTTTCATTATAACCCAGATCACTCTGGCGTTCCCGTTGGACCCTCCTTCACTGAGTCTTCGTCAGACCTTTGGGACACCATTGAGGAAGCTTAGTCTTCCAAACAGGCTGGTACTGTCTCTCACCGTGTCGGCTTGCATCACTCCTTATGTTTGGATCTCTAGAGAATATCTCTTCATCGGGCACCCTTGCATCAGCCATCTCTTCAAGCTTTTCTTGACGAACACGCTTGCTGAGCCTATCATGTGCGCTGAGTTTGCCCCCAAGCCGATCATGCACCGACTCCTTTCTGATCGGCCTATCATAACTTGCTTCTCGATCATCCGAACATGATCTCTTTCCCGACCGATCGGAAGGATAATACCTGTTGCATTCGGGGCAATTATCGACAGTGGGTAGCTTGATGCCTTCTTCCCAACAATGAACGAAGAAAGGTCAATTCCAATGATCTTTATGCCGACGCCACTCCCGGCTCCTTTCTTCCTCCTGCTGCCGATATTGCTCCTCTTGAGAGCGTTGATATTCCTATCACGGTTGTCTGTGCGTGATTACAACGCCATGTCTACGAGATCTCCTAACGCTGTTACCTTCGTCAGCAACTCTCTTGCCCTTCTTATCATCGGCACACCTTTTTCCCTTCACATCATGCACAGCTATTTGATGTTTAGGATCTACCGATGCATTCTTCTTGGCGGCTTCCGATGTCAGTACTTTAACCTTCTCACTAGCTTCCACCATATTGCTTGGAAACGGGTGCTGGTCGATCTTCATCGGCTTCTGGGTTTTAGAATTTTCAAATTTAATTCGTCCAGCCACGATTTCTGACTGCAGTTGCTGCCTAAAGACTTTGCAGTCATTGGTAGTGTGTGAGGTTGCGTCATGCCACTTACAATACCTCACCTTATAAGCTCTTCAGCCGATGGAATCACTTGATTAGGTGCCAGCTTAATTCGCCCTTCTTGAAGCAACATATCAAATATCCTATTGGCTTTAGCAGTATCAAAAGTGAATCTTTCAGCCTCCTTCTGACCAAACGGACAGGATATCGGCTTCTTATCCTTCAGCCATTCAGCAACGCCGATATCTGTCCCTTCATCTGATTCAGACTCTTCATCCTGTTCGATGAAGGACACTTTCTTGTTTCAAGTCTTTCTAGGTTCGAAGGCTTTGATTTCCTGATCGGTAACTCTTTGCACGAGATGGCTCAAACTTTCAAATTCTTGAGATGCATATTTGTCCTTGATGTGTGGAAACAACCCTGAAAAGCCAAATCTGTCAATTGCCGATCATCGAGCACCAAGCTGTAGCACTTGTTTTTCACATCTCATAGCCTATGGACAAAACTTTCTACCGATTCATCATTACTCTACTTTAATTTTAACAAATCGGTAATTCTCTTCTCATGCACACCAGAAAAGAAGTATTTGTGAAACTGCTTTTCCAAATCAGCCCAAGTGATCACAGAATTCGGAGGAAACGAAATGAACCAGGTAAATGCCGATCCATACAATGATGACGAGAACAATATCACCCTTAGCTCATCTCTGCTAGCTGCCTCTCCACATTGGATAATGAAGAGGTTGATGTGCTCCATCGTCGATGTATCATCTTGGCCAGAAAACTTTGTGAAATCCGGCACCTTGTACCAATTTGGGAGAGGAATCAAGTCGTAGGCCTGAGGGTATGGCGCTCGATAAGAGTATGTATTGACCTTAGGCTTGATGCCGAACTGCTCTTTCATCACTTCGGTAATTTTGTCGGCCCAGTATGCATCCTGATCCTGCCGATGGATCGGCTGAATATTAACTGGCTGGACCGGTGGATACGCCACTTCTTGCCTTTGCGGCAAATAAGCTGATCCGATTGCCACGGTCGCAGCACCACCTTGCTGAATATTATGCACCGGTTGATTTACCAATGTATGACCTTGGGCACCCACTGGGGTATACTGCGGCATGATATTCATCGGTTGATACACCAATGTTTCATTCTGAGTGTTTGTTGGGTAATGGTATTGTTGTGCTCCCACTACTTGGTGTCCAGGTTGCACCACCTGTTGTTGAATTGGACTAGCCCATACAGGATTATAAGTCATCGGCATGTAATTTGCCGATAATTGATAGTTACCCGGCGCCTGTTGCTCCTACATCCTGGAATAATCAACAAATTGACCTTCCAGTTTGAGGATTCGTCATCATCATGGGATGGTTTACCACTGCCAAATCTTGTTACATCGGCAAAGAACTTGCCGATAGTTGCCCATAAGGCACTTTGGGTATCGCCATCTGAAGATTTCCTGGCGGCAATTGCATATTTGGAGAAGACGTAGCATAATGTACTATCGGGCTCATCGGCTGTGCCGATATTGCCGATTCCATAGAGGCCTTTCCCGCTGCACTATTGCCTTGGATCAACTTAGCATCGGCAGATGAATCCGGAGGCATACCGTATCCCCATCAGTTAGCGGGAGTTGGATGACTCTGGACTACATGTCCTGACATTGCCGAAGCCACCGGATCAGTGTTCAACCGAACAACGCTTGCAGGGCTTGATCTTGGTGGTGTAGCTTCATCGGTAGAAGGATTCACAGGTTGGAAAGATATCACTGGAGCCGCCGATGAAGTCGTGGCAGATGCCGATCCAGGTTGATGATACGCTGGACCAACATACCTAGGTGGCTATCCTTTAGGATTGGCATCGAAAGTGACATGCTGTGACAACGACGGATCTTGTTTCTGGACAGCATCGCCGCTCCTGTTTAGGCTGAAGGATTTCAGATATAGTTGCTTGTACTCCTCCATATCCTGCTCCATAGCTTGTTTCTGATCATCTTTCAGATCTGCTTCGGAGACTTCAATGACGTTCCTTGGATTGACGTCAGTAGAATCACCCATGATCGTGATCAAGAGATGTATCTAGTGTCCCACCAGGTGTGCCAAAAGAGGTGTTGACACAAAAAGCGTCGGATCTGCGAACACCTCAGGCTTATACCTGAATTCAATATCCAAGGTGTGCCAATCGATTTGACCAGTTAATCGACAAGGACGATAACTAGAACAACGATGAACGAGACGACGGCGATGCACCCGGATGTCAAGGCTCAGATTGCTCAAAAAACGGAACTTGCAAGGTAGACGGAGATCTTGTAGATGCAGCCCGCCGAGATCGTGAGAACTCGTGGATAAACTAGAACTAATGCGATAAAAGTAGATGTTGTAAAAGTAGACGAAAGTAATAGATTTGTTTTGATTGATTATCTCTTTTCTACACCGCCCCTGGGTACATATTTATACTCCGGTAAAAGGAGTTGTAAATAGACACGACTCGTACCTAAACAAAACTCCTATTTTTAAGAAAATAAAATGACTCGTGCAAGAGTCGGACTCAAACTATAATAATAATACTAGCATAAAAATCACCAGTTTCCTTATTCGTTTTCCTTACAATGAAACTTTCCATTGGCAGATTCCTTCAATCCGCAATTTCCTTCTATTGCCATCGTCAACTTCCTGCTGACGTCAGCCACATCAACCCGTATCCATCGGCAATACCTCCTTATTGGCAAACATATCTTCTTTCTCCCTTGACGCTTCTTCAATCAAATTCACCATCGGCGATTTCCTCTGCCTCCATCGGTAATTTGACCGGCAGCATCTTGATGCAGATGAGGAACAGTGATTACCCCCTTGCCGATCAATGCACTTGGTTTATTATTGACCCGTACAAAAAACGGTGTCAACAGATCTAATCATTTGTGGTCCTAGCAACAGTATGATAGTTCAGTTCAAAGATCAAATGAAGAAAGTCTTCAGCATGAGTGATCTGGGACTATTGAGCTATTATCTGGGCATGGAAGTCAAGCAAGGGGAAGATCAGATCACCATCTGTCAGAGAGGATATGCAATGAAGATATTGGATTCATGCAACATGGCAAGATGCAACCCAGTTGATACTCCAATGGAAGAAAGAATGAAGCTCACTACTGCAGAACCTGGATCTGAACTTGATGTGACAAGATACAGGAGTGTGGTTGGCAGTTTGAGGTATTTAGTCAACACTAGACCTGACATAGCTTATGTTGTTGGTGTGGCTAGCAGATTTCTGAAGGAACCAGCAAAAGAACATTGGTCCTTAGTCAAGAGAATCCTGAGACACATTGCTGGAACTCTAGACTATGGGTGCAAGTGACCATGGGTGCAAGTTTCAGAGAGGAGAAGGTGGGGGTCTGAACCTGCTTGGTTACATTGACAGTGACTGTCAGGGTGATTTAGTTCACAGGAAGAGCACTTCAGGCATTGTCTTCTACCTTGGCTCAAACCTGGTAACCTGGGCTTCACAGAAACAGAGGGTTGTGGCCTTGTCTTCGTGTGAAGCAGAATATATAGCTGGAGCATTGGGAGCCTGTCAGGGCGTCTGGCTCAGTCGGCTAATAGCTGAGATGGTGGGGGTGCAGTTCAGAAGTTCAAGCTCCTCAATGATAATCAGTCAGCAATTGAGCTCACCAAGAACCCAGTGTTTCATGATCGCAGTAAACATATAGATACTCGGTATCACTACATTCGTGACTGCTATGAGGATAAGGTTCTGGAGCTCGACCATGTGGGAACCGACAAGCAGGTTGCTGACATTCTAACGAAGCCCTTGGGGAGAATAAAGTTTGCAGAATTCAGAATCAAGTTTGGCATCGTTCCAGTTTGTCAGGATTAGGGGGTGAATTGTTAGCCTTAGAATTGTGTTAATCATTCTTGTAATCCTGTCAAGGACTTTGTTTCAGTTATTTAGGCGCGTAGAATTACAGGTGGTTCTGAGATGTGCGTGAACCACGCTGTGACCGCGCACTGCTTGTGGCCCCGTCGTGACGTTGTCCTGCATGTCCCAGCAGCGTTCCGGAAAATCGGATGATTGTTGGAGGCGTCGTGGCGGCGGGGGTGTAAGGCCTTGAGCCATATATAAAGCAACAAAGATCGCATTGGCGAGGTGCCCGCAATTGGCATGAAATTCTCGGTGTGTTTGTTTCCTTCCATTTTTCTGTTCGCGCACAGAGCTTGCCGTAGGGTTTAGGTCGACGCGGTCACCACCTGCCGGGGCCGCGCCGCCGCCAGACTTGCTCGTCGCCGGTCTGGTTCCAACAACTAATGCAGACCAATGGAACAATCAATGTCTCCTTCTCTGCGGAGGTCTCTTTGGTGGCTGCGTGGGAATTATGGAAGGTCCGCAATGACAGAATCTTTGAAGGACGACGACCAACTACTTCAATATGGTTTTCTAACTTCAAGAGTTAATGTCTTCTTCAATTTGTTCGCTTCAAGGCTGATCTGAGATCATCCTTTTGTAATTGGTTAGAGTCGTTTGGTTAATTTTGGTCATTGTCTTTTGGTAAGTCTGTAACCCGAACTTTGTTCCCCTGTTCCTCTTTTATAAAATCTCGTTGTGGGATCTCCGTCACAGCATTTTCCGGTAAAAAAACAATAAAGAGGATATATATAGGTAGACGGATTGGTTACGAACTTAGGGTATGTTAGGGCTAGGCGCCTAGGCCCCTCATTGTGAGTCAAAATCGCTTTTTTAGCCGTGGTTGCTGCTACTACGGGATACTTCAACCTACTCCGTACTACAAGCTGAAACAACCTCCAGTCTGTATGTTTTTACAATCCATCCGAGCATAGACAGTTAAAAGGACAGGTACAATAAACTGTCTATTTCACTATCTACAAGTTATTTAATATTTTAAATATAGCCAAGATTTATTGTGAATATCATTTTGTTGATATTTGATAAAAAGTTTAAAATCCACGCAAGGAAATGCTCTTGTGCTCTAGCCTTTTAATCTCTGTCATAGATCACGAGAGGATGTCCCAACTTTGCTGCTGGTGGAGACGTATATGTGTATTCCTATAAATATAATGAGTTTTTTAGATTATTTTTCTAAAGAAAAACGGCCATATATCACATATGACGTCGTCATGACATCAAGCAAATGAACATTAGGGGCAGACACAGAGCACAGTTCGCAGCGGCGTTCAGGGTACGTGCCGGCTGCTGTGGCGGCTCCACAGTCACGGGCGAGGGGAGGCGCACAGTTGATCCCGGCAAGCCATCGCTCCTTCGCAACGTTGCATACAACGGGTAGAAGGCAGGGCGGTAAGATCTCGGAGCACGGGCCGTACTCGGCGTCTCACCAGGCGACGGAGCCACTCTCTCTCATCGTTAATGAGAGATGTTTTTGTAAAAAATCAATTATACAGACGGCTCTGTAGACGGGTTATACATACCTAAAATATATTACTAGTAATATGTCTAATCTAAACCTTAAAGTAACTTAAGTACCCTTCCATTATTGCTTTGAGAGATTTATGGGCTCTTTTTTTTCGAAATTTGCTCCATGATCCTAAAATTAATTTTTCTTAGCTCTATGCCTTCTGTTACATCTGAACACTTAATGGTGATGATTATGGCGTGAAAAATCCATTTTACCCCTGGACCGAAAAAAATGGAGCGCTCTCCTTTCAACAGCATGCATCAACTGTCCTCATTTTTTGAACAATGGCGAGCATACAAAGAGGAAAATCATTTAGCCCTGTACAAGAAAAAAAATCACAAATGTAGTCTAATGAACCATAGGCCATAGGTTTCAAACTCACATAAACAAGGTCTCACAATCTGGAGGAACCAGTGTGTGTAAGGCAGGCAGGATGATGAAAGCCCAAATGGTGTGATGTGGATCATAAAATTGAATGGCGGGTCATTGAGCTCCTTAGACAACTTTTGCAACATAATCTTTAACAGAGACCCAAGATCCAGTGCCTGCAAACAGCATTGCAATAACTTAGTGCCCAAAAAAGGTGGGGCTTACAAGCAGAATCCGCTACTATCAACATACCTGGAATTTATTTATGTACAGAGTAGCTCATGACTATGACATGAAATGTGCAAACTTATTGACAGCATTAGTAACGCAGATATGGCCCGTAGTATTCCACATGACACAAACTGGGGAAGTGTTCAAGCGAACCTACTAGCCCCTCATTTTCATCCAGTAGAAATGCAACAAAACCCATAAGTGTAATATATACGGTGCTTGGAATAAGTGAAGATTGAAGAATATAAATAAGTGCACAAAATTGCCCATGAGGGAATCACATAATACTATACAGCTAGTATTTAGGCATGCAAACTAAACTAATAGCTATAGCAGATGCATTAAACTATTGGCACAGAAGTTTATCCAACTTAACAGGCCGGAACTCCAAAAAGGTACATCAACAGCAAATATGAAGGGAAGTTTGAATTCCAATATATAGTAATATTTGTACAGATAAGTCTAAACTATTATTGGTTTGTAAAAAATGAAACATCTAGCGGATTCCAAAACACTTCATACCTTATCCTGATCAATTTCATGAAAATAGGAAATATGTTGTCGAGGAATAATCCATATCTCAAATGGATATGATGCTGCAAAAGGAATAATGGCAAAAAAAAAGGTGTTTCCCTAATCAGGGTATCTTTGGACCTAGTCTCACAAAGGCTGCAGTGCCCTGATCTGTCAAAAATCTCCTTCATATGCAGTTAAGCCGAGTTGTAACAGAGGGAGGGACAAAGGGAGTTCCCAACATTTGGTTGTGTGAATGTGCCATATAAGCTCCAGCAGATGCACCATGGTTCTTAAACACCTAAGCATATTAAGAGAAAGGAACTTTTTCAGACGAGAGGCAATCAACAAAGGTACTATAGAAGGCCCCCAGCTTGGGCGTCGGTCTGGGAGCTACTCTCCCGGGTGGCGAGCCGCTGCCGCCTCGCCGGAGAAGACCCAGTCTAGCGCGCTGGACGAGGAGGCCCGCCAGCCGCCACGGCTCCACCACGGCGAGACAAGAAGGAACTGCAGCTGGGACGGGACGGATCCGGAGCTGGAGAACCCAGCGGCAGCGCCCCTCGGTCGCGGCGACGGCTCCTTGGCTGGGAACGGCTCCCTCTCCCATCGGGTTTTTTCTCTTTTTTTTGCGTGAGGCGCCGTGCGTGCGTGAGGCGGGTGTGTGCGTGAGGCTGGAGTCTTCCCTTACTAAAGGGTATTTCTATCTTTTCACATGCCAACAAGTGGACAAGCTAACGAAACAACTTAACAGAGTTGACGGACTATAGAGCTAAGAAAAATTAATTTCAGGGTCATGGAGAAAATTTCGAAAAAAGAGGTCATACATCAAAAAAACATTATTTTCATGACCATGTAGCTAAATCTCTCTATTGCTTTCTCATAATCGTACTTGAGTTACTTAAGCTTAATTGAATCCAAGCATTATTAGGAATTAATATTATCATTTATCTGAAAGTAACACAGAATACGTAAGTTAAAGAGATCGTCACGACACGTATGTACGTATACAGCACGTTTGAATCATGCGCGTGTGTATTAGTGGGCGGTGGTGAATTAAATCCAAACGAAGGTGTCAGCTGGGGGTAGCGCTAGCGCCAAGGGAAGAGTCAATGGCGACGACCAACCTGGTGCGGCGGAGAGCATGCAATGCATCAGGGGCAACCGTGCTTGGTCGCTCGATCCCAGATAAGACAGCGACGCCGCGCACGCGCCCAGCCAATGGATCATTAACAAGTTATTAATTGATTGATTGGCCGGCCCTAATTAAGCTAACGTCATGCGTTACCTCCTCTTTAGAGTTTTTTTTTTTGACAATGAACTCCTCTTTAGAGTTTAGACCTCTCGCTAGCTCTTGCCGGCCCTTTCCATCATGCATGCTAATTAAAGGGCTAGCCTAGGCTACGATTGTGGTTTACCACTAAAAGAAAAATTAGAGATGAGTAAAGATGATAAGAGAGAGAGAGAGAGGATATGTAAACAAACAAATCTGGAGAGAGGGGAAAATATATTCTCTTGGACCGAACGAATGATGTAAATGTGTTCCTAACTTCGTTTATATTCCTGGCCTCCTTTTACTCTCCTTTAAGTTGTTCATTCTTCTCTCTGGGCGCAAGCTAAGAGCCGCAAGAGGGGCAGCTAGCTTTTCATCTTTCAGCCAGCTAAAGCTAAGTCCCCCGAAAGTTATGGCTTTGGCAATGGTTGTCCAAATGGATCACCGCAAGTGGCCGGGTGTCTTTGGCCTTGTCACCATTCATCACCCTTTTCCTGATGCACGACATTATTTGTTGAGGTCTCGTTGCTGATCTTGCTTCTTGGAGCGTGAGTGAGTTGTTCAATTCGCACGTGATCGGACCACATTCCTGCCTGACGCAGAGACGCACACGGAATAGCCGCCGCTGAGGTTGAAATCTTGGCTCGTCGGCAGGGTCACAGATGCCATGCCATGCCACGGGATAGATGTTGACTTCCGTGCACGCCGTCTTTTAGGCTGCTTGGAGAAATGCTCTTTCACTGTTCTCTCAATGCTAAAATAAACACACATCTCTCTTTCTACTCAAATATTTTTAGGTTTGACTAGAAATATATAATACTCCCTCCATTCCAAATTGTAAGTCATTCCAAGAATCTTGGAGAGTCAAAGTTTCTCAAGTTTGACCAAACTTATATAACAATATAATAATATTTATGATGTCAAATAAGTATCATTAGATTTATTATCAATTATATTTTCATAGTATACCTATTTGATGTTATAAATCTTTATAGTTTTGTTTATAATTCTTGGTCAAACTTGAAATGCTTTGACTCTCCAAGATTCTTAGAATGACTTACAATTTGGGATGGAGGGAGTATATTGTTAGAGCAGTCACAATGCAAAAACTATAGAGTAATTTCTACTCCCTCCGTCACATAAAGAGTGTAGCATTTGATTCTCAATAAATATTTTGTGCTATTCTACACTCTAGGTGTAGACACCCAACCAACCAACCAATCAACCAACCAGGCCACCTCCCCCTCCCAACCAGGCCGTCTCCATCGTACTGGCCCGCCCAGCCCACCTCCCCCTCCCGCGCTCTCAGCCAGCTGTTTCCGCGTGCCGCGCCCAGTTTCCGCGCTCGCGCGCTCCCGCCCTGGCTCAGGCAAAATCCAATCAATCCAGCAACAAAAATAAGCGGCAGGTATCAATCCAACAACAAAAATAAGCGGCAAGTAGGTTTCGAACCTACAACCTCACGACGAGGAGTTCAAACTGCTTGCGCTAGCTGTGTGAACCTTCAGTTGTTACTTGAAAGTAACACAACCACAAATGGATTTATGCATGGTAGAGACAGAAAACTAATATTATGTCTTGGTAAGCACAATCATATCCTAAACTTCAACAAATTCGGGTATAGAGCGAATATGTGCTACTCTACCCTTTTTAAATATACCGTCAACTACTGAAGTTATAGTATCGGTTGTACCAAACGTTACTGGCAAAAATACTTGAAGGTACTGATAAAATACTTGACGATATACTGATAACTACTTAGCTACTAGCATCTAGTGAAGTTATAGTAGCAGATTTATCAAGTTGCTGACAAAATAATTGGCGATACTGAGAACTACTCAAGCTATATAGATAGGCCGTAAGACGAAAAAATACTTTAGATACCGACAATACTTAAGATACCGTTTCAGTATTTGTCCAGTATATTTTAAGTAGATTTCAGTAATAATCACTAGCATTCTTCAGTATTGTCAGTTTTCTTCAGTAACAATAAGTGTTTGTCAGTATTTCTTCAGTAATACTGAGGTTGTCTGCTCTATTCTTCAGTATTTTCTTCAGTAGCATTCAGTGTTTCAACTTTTCAGTACCATTCAATTATCCTTGTGGTCTAGCTAGCGTACTATCCGTCATTCAGTACAATTCAAGTCTGATACAGTGAATGATGCTTAAATATACTGAACTGATTTTAGCATATCAAAATAAGTAGCTTCTCTAGTGCTAGCTCTCCGGAAGCTATAGCAACTGGGCCTCGCTCCTGGGATCCATAGCTGCTAAGTATGAGTTTGATAAAAAACTGAATATTAACACCTTAATTAATATAAAAATACTGATAAACTAACAAATACTGACAAGAAATAAAAAAAATACTAAAGACTAACAACCTAATTTGCATTCTTAATAAAAATACTGATAAATACATGTATGCAAAAAAACATGGGAAGCCATGTAGGAATAGTAGAGCTGCATGCATAAAAAAAAAGGTGGAGTAGCACGTACTCTTTTCATACCCGAATTTTTTGACGTTTAGGACATGGTTGTGCTTACCAAATCATTATTTAGTTTTCCTTCTATGCTCATAATAAATACATTTGTGGTTGCATACTCTACAAGTAGCAACTAGCTGCTTGAACGGTTAATAGCTAATGTTATCCCTCAGCCTTGAGGTTATGGGCTTGAACGGTTAATACAGCTGATGTTATCCCTTAGCCTTGAGGTTATGGGTTCGATTCCTACCAAAGGCTTGTTTATTTTGCTGCTTTGATTGATTGGTTTTTGCAGAATGAAATTAAAGAGCTCAGCCGCGGAGGTGGACCTACCAAAGGCTTGTTTATTTTGCTGCTTTGATTGATTGGTTTTTGCAGAATGAAATTAAAGAGCTCAGCCGCGGAGGTGGACCTACCAAAGGCTTGTTTATTTTGCTGCTTTGATTGATTGGTTTTTGCAGAATGAAATTAAAGAGCTCAGCTGTGGAGGTAGACCGAGCGGGAGGTGGGAGGCGGAGGTGGGCCGATTGGGCAGAGGTGTTGCTGGGCCGAGAAGGCGGAGGCGGAGGTGGACCGAGCGGGGCAGCCTAGATGGAGTTGGGCTGAGCGGGAGGTGGGAGGCGGAGGTGGACCGAGCGGGCAGGCTGGATGGTTAGTTTGCTGTGGGTGTAGAATATTATTCTACACCTAGGGTATAGAATAGCGCTGCCGTATATATATATTAAACATATTTATATTTATGACGTATAATTAGTATCATTGGAAAGATATTTGAACTAGTTTTTTAATAAATGTATTTGAAGATCCAAATGTTGCACGCATTTTCTACCAATCGAGTCAACCATATGACACAAACACCCAAAACGACGGTCTCTTAGGGCACTCACAATATAAAAGATATCGTAGACTTGGAATCTAAATAAGACTCAGAATCTTGTTTTTCTTCCTCTCTCTTAAATAAATATATTGTCACATCAGCAAAATACCATAAATAAGAGGGTAATAAATAGACTTAGACTATGTTAGAGTCTGCGTTGTGAGTGCCCTTAGGGATGGAGGGAGAATGTCATAGGACACCACACCAAAAAACTACTCTCCTATGCAAAATTTCTCAGATAAACCAAGAAAAAAAAGACCAATCATTCTCCAAGCTTTGCCGTGTGGCCGAGCAAGCGGCTCGAGCGTGGGTAGCCGACGACGCGTGAGGTCCGAAAGATGAAGGCGAGCTGATAGAACCCTAGGACCATCTAGATCTAGGTCTAACGGGGTACATAAAGAGTTATGTGATAAATAGAGAGGATTCAAGTGAGGGATATAGAAGAGATGAGCAGACCGTTGGAGGGTGTGGATGAAGTGCTCCCAGCCATCGTTGGTTCGTCAGTGCAGATTTGCGTACGGACAGTGAGGTTCGGGGAAGCGGGGAACATCTCTGGTGAAGTAGTTGACGTCGGGAAGGTAGGGGCAGCATGGCTAGTGGCATCTTGCCGTCACTGGTTGTACTTCCCTTTAGATCGGTTAGGGTTTGTGTCGATGGGGAGTGTGGCTCATATCAAACCTTGTGATTAGAGTCATCGGTCTTCACCTCTTTATATAGCGCAGTGTGACAGGGACCCACTAACCTTGTAGGGTTGGGCGCCTCCGATTAGGGCGCGAGTCCAAGACCCAAAAGGCCATTGGGTCAAGTGGTTGGGATATCAATCTAACATTCTCCCCTTGATCTCACCTTATACATTCAAACTTTATTCACATTTACTCTTTCCATATTTCATCACAGATTAATGCATAGAGCTTGTCTCATCATCACGGTCAATTGATCATAGACTTAACAGCTACAATACACGTCTCTGATCTAGAATAGATACTTTAATTTTAGGCACTTTTAATTTCCAAGAATCATAGGTTTTGCCTTAAACCCATGCTGACTACATGTTCTCTAAACATGTTGGGTGGTAAGATTTTTGTGAGTGGATCCACGAGAATCTTTACTGTACTTAATGCTCAAGACTTATAATATGATCCTGAACTTTATCTTTCACAAGTGAAAGGTCTTATGCAATGGCTAGAGAGGGGGTGGTGAATAGTCTAATTTAATTTTCTACAAAGAAACCTTAACAACAATGTTAGATAACTAAGGAGCGAAGCGAATTTTGCACTAACCTAATGGGTGAAGCGAATCAACCTATCCACAAGTGCTAACCTAATAGCTCTAGATCACGCAAAACCTACACAAGCTACTAAGCACTAGCACAACCTAATATCTCTACTAAAAGGAAAAATAACAAGATACACTAGAGAGATAAAGGAGATAGATATACCGCCATAGAGATATAGGTGATGAGCCAATCAAGTGAACATCAATGAGATCAATCAATCACAAGACACAATGGTTGACACTTGATTTTCTTCCGAGGTTCACTAGTTTGCCAACTAGCTAGTCCTCGTTGTGGCAAGACACTCACTTGGAGGTTCACGCACTAATTGGCATCACATGCCAAACCCGTCACCGGGTGCCGCACAACCAACACAAGATGAGGCTATTGAAACGCCACGAGCAATCCACTAGAGTTACCTTTGCGATCTCCCGCGGGGAAGGCACAAGAACCCCTCACAATCAACCTGTAGTCGACGAAGCACAATCACCAAGCTTCTCGATCTACCACCGCTGCTCCAAACCGTCTAGGTGATGGTAATCACCAAGAGTAACAAGAAATCCGCAGCGAGAACGCCTCCCAAGTGCCACTAGATGCAAGCTATATGCGAAATGCACTAGGATCCCTCAATCTCTTTTGGGTTTTCACTAACCAAGCATGAAGATGAGTGGGAGAGAGTTTGCTTAGCTCAACGGAGTCTCAAGATGTTTAAATGTGCGAGAGAGAGAGACCTCCAAGCCGGCCAACACATATTTATAGACCCCCTCAAAATCCACTAGTCGTTGCTCTGTTAAGTTGGCGACGGACGCTCTTCACGGGGGCGACGGACGCTCCGTCGCCAGCATCCAACGCCTTGTCAGAACTAGCCGCTGGGCTGATGCACAGGCGACGGACGCTCCGGCGCCAGCGTCCGACGCCCTGTCCTCCAGCATCCAGTGCCTTTTCTCAAAATGCCCGTCTGCAGAGCTCCCTGGAAGCCCGGCGGACGCTCTGTTGCTTCGCGTCGGACGCTGCGCCTCAGCGTCCGGCGTAAACTCATTGCTCTCGGGTTTCTGAGAAAATTCCAAGAAATATTTCTGGACGCTCTGAATCAAAGTTCTTAGCGTCCGACACCCTGATCTGTAGCGTCCGGCGCCTCTGCTTGATCCTCATTTGTCTTTGATCTTTTCAGTCTTGCTCCAATGTGCCAAGCACTAAGATACCTCTTTTAGTGAAACTTCTTGGCATGTTTTACTTGTCAATTATCATGGAGTATGTCACTAGGTCCTAAATGCACATGCAATATAGATAACACCTAGTGGCACTTGACAAACCGCACTCACTTTTGAATTTCCCCTCTTAATAGTACGGTTCTCTAACCTAAATATGATCACACCCACTTGGTGTCTTGACCACCAAAAGAAAAGCCCTAGCATATACCTTTGCCTTGAATAGCTTAGGGTCTTTCCATTTCCCTTCTTCTCCAAGTGTGAGCCCTTACAATCACTTTGCTTCCTTGCTTGCTCTATCACTTGTCATCATCTTCTACATATTACTAAGCCTGCTCAAACACTTAGAGCTAGGTTAGTACCTTAGGTTTTATCAATTATCCAAAACACTAGAGATCTCTCAATCTCCCCCTTTTTGGTAATTGATCACAACCCGATAAAAATAATATGAAATATGATTTTGAATTCACAGTTGGTTTGAAAGTGTTTTACTCCCCCTACATATGTGCACTTCTTATGATTATGAGTCAAAGTTTTGCACATATGCATAGATAGACTTTTTGAAGGGATAAACCACTTGCAAACTATGACATGATGCTAAGGTATAAGAATTGGACCTTTGAAGCGTGATACCAATCGAAGTGCGCCAATCATACCTTCCTTAGCAACATGGTTAGCTCGATACCAATTGAAAACACGAATATAATATATTCTAAGGTTCTAGCTAACACCTATTCATGCTAGTGATCAAATCATCAATCAAGATTATACAAGTCATGTACCACACAAGCAAGTCATATTGAATTGAAATACAATGCAAGCAAACATATGTGTGAATGCACATCCAAATGCAACAACTTGTTCATAGGCTTGCCACCCCTACTTGTGTGCTCAAATTTTAATTTTTAAATTTTCAAAATCCTATTTCTCCTCTTTTTTTTCTTTTCTCCCCCGATTCATATTTAGATCATTTTATACAATTTCTCCCCCTTTGTCACACATTACCACAAAGGAAACCACTTGTAGTAACATGCATCACTTGAGGATACTTAGGAAGATTTATTTATCAAGTCAATTTAGAAAGAGAGTGGGATTAAAAATATTTTATAGTTCATCCTATATTACTTGTCCTATATACTTAACACAGTTTAAACCATGGACAAGCTTCTTCACACATCTTGCAATGGTTATCTTGACCATGTTGGTTAAGCGCAAGAATAAGCATTCTAGACTAAACATGTGAGGTTGCAAGCTTATCAACATGTCATATGCCATCACTAGATCAATCAACTCATAGAAACCATAGTGGTACCATATGTACATACAAAATATTTTGTTTTTCATGAGTGAGCCTAATTTAGCAAGAGATGATGCCTATATGCTCTACACAAGTCTAGCAAAGGATGAGTGCATATGTCAATCAATTGTACCTTGCTATTTTGGAGTAGAGGCATGTCATAAGTGGGGTGCATCAACTCATGTTGGAGAAATCCAAGATATTCAACTCATTTCTCAACTTGCAAAACCTCTTCTCATCAAATGGCTTGGTGAATCTATCGGCTAATTGATCATCGGTGCCCACATTATCAATGTATATGTCACCCTTTTGTTGATGATCTCTTATGAAATGGTGTCTCACATCTATGTGCTTTGTTCTAGAGTGTTGGATGAGATTGCTTGTGAGCTTTACCGCACTTTCATTGTCACATAGCAAGGGAACCTTCTTGAATTTGATTCCATAATCATTCAAGGTGGCCTTCATCCATAATAGTTGTGCACAACAACTCCCCGCACTAATATATTCGGCTTCGGCGGTAGAGAGTGCCACACTATTTTGCTTCTTGGATGACCATGAGACTAGTGATCTTCCCAATAGTTGATATGTTCCACTAGTGCTCTTCCTATCAACCTTGCATCCCGCATAATCGGAGTCCAAATATCCAACTAATTCAAATCTTGACCCCTTGGGAAACCATAATCCAACATCTTGTGTATGCGTCAAATATCTCAAGATTCTTTTTGTGGCTTTCACATGACTCTCTCTAGGAGAAGCTTGAAATCTTGCACACATGCACACACTAAACATGACTTCCTATCATTGACCGATAGAGTGTTTGATCCACCATCATGCCACTTGTATCATTATCCAAGTGTCCATTAGTCCCCATGGGAGTACTAATGCTTTTAGCCTCTTCTAATCCAAACTTCTTCATCATGTCCTTGATGTACTTGCCTTGACTCACAAATGTGCCATTCTTCATTTGCTTGATTTGAAGTCCAAGGAAGTAACTAAGTTCACCAATCATGGATATCTCAAATTCACTTGCCATCATCTCACCAAATTCTTCACAAAATTCTTGATTTGTAGACCCAAAGATAATGTCATCAACATAGATTTGCAAGACAAACAAGTCACTTCCAATCTTCTTTGTGAATAGGGTGGTGTCAACCAATCCAATCTTGAATCCCTTAGAGAGGAGAAAGTTTCTCAACCTCTCATACCATGCTCTAGGTGCTTGCTTTAATCCATAAAGAGCCTTCTTGAGCTTGAATACATGGTCGGGCTTCTTTGTATCTTCAAATCCGGGTGGTTGCTCAACATATACCTCCTCATTGATATACCCATTCAAGAATGCACTCTTGACATCCATTTGGGTATAATTTGATGTTATGTGCACAAGCATAGGCCAATAGAATCCTTATTGCCTCTAATCTTGCCACCGGAGCATATGTTTCCCAAAGTCAAGACCCTCTACTTGAGTGTACCCTTGTGCTACTAGTCTTGCTTTGTTTCTCACCACTATTCCATCTTGATCTTACTTGTTCTTGAATACCCATTTAGTTCCAATCACATTATGATTCTTTGGTCTATCCACAAGTTCCCAAACTTGATTTCTTGTGAAGTTATTAAGCTCTTCATGCATAGCATTTATCCAATCCACATCCTTCAAAGCTTCATCAATCTTGGTTGGCTCAAATGATGAGACAAAAGAGTAATGCTCACAAAATGAAGCCAATCTGGACCTTGTTTGCACACCACTTTGAATGCCTCCAATAACTTGATCTAGAGGATGATTTCTTGCAATGTTGGTTGGTTGGAGAACTTGCATGTGGGAATCTTGAGCAACCGGTTGAGATGATGGACTAGCTTGATTTTGATCTTGAACTTGAGCTTCACTAGAACTTTCTTGATCTTGAGTTGGAGAGCCACTAGCTTCTTCTTGTAAGGGAATGGTCACTTGATCTTCATCTTCATCTTTCACTTGTCTTGGTCTAATGTCACCAATATCCATATCTTTCATTGCATTGACCAACTTGTCACCTCTCACATAATCCAAGTTTTCTTGTTCATCTTGAGAGCCTTGTGTTTCATCAAATTCCACATCATGCACTTCCTCAAGAATTCCACTAGACAAGTTCCACACTCTATAAGCCTTGGTTGATGTAGAGTAACCAAGTAGAAACCCTTCATCACATTTCTTCTCAAACTTTCTTAGCCTTATGCCTTTCTTCAATATATAGCATTTGCACCCAAATACCCGAAAGTAAGCAATATTTGGCTTTCTTCCATTCAATAGCTCATATGGAGTCTTCTCAAGCATCCCATGACAATAGAGACAGTTGCTAGAGTAGCAAGCCGTGTTGATAGCTTCGGCCCAAAAAGAATGACTAACATTGTATTCACTTAGCATTTATCTTGCCATGTCAATCAAGGTTCTATTCTTTCTTTCAACTATCCCATTGGATTGAGGAGTGTACTTTGGAGAGAATTGATGGTTGATCCCAAATTCATCACAAAGTTCATCAACTCTTGTGTTCTTGAACTCACTCTCATTGTCACTTCTAACTCTCTTGATAGTTGTTTCAAACTCATTTTGGCACCTCTTGGCAAATGATTTGAAGATATCAAATGTGTCACTCTTGTCACTCAAGAAGAATACCCATGTGTATCTTGTGAAGTCATCTACTATCACAAATCCATACTTGTTTCCACCAATGCTTGCATATGTAGTTGGCCCAAAGACATCCATATGCAATAACTCAAAAGCTTTGCTTGTACTCATGATGCTCTTCTTTGGATGAGTGTTGCCAACTTGTTTTCCCGCTTGACATGCACTACATAGCTTGTCCTTCTCAAATGAGACATCTTTCAAGCCTCTCACAAGATCATGCTTGACTAGCTTGTTTAATTGCTTCATGCCAACATGTCCAAGTCTTCTATGCCATAGCCAACCCATGCTAGATTTGGTGATGAGACAAGTAGAGAGTTGAGTCTCACTAGCATTGAAATCCACAAGATATAGGTTCTCATAAAGAAAACCCTTGAAGATCATATTAGACCCATCCACACTTATGATTTGCACATCCTCCACTCCAAATATGCATTTGAAACTGAGATCACACAATTGTGCCACCAACAATAAGTTGAACTCAAGCCTTTCAACTAGAAGCACATTGCTAATGCTTAGATCATTGGAGATAGCAATATTTCCAAGCCCTTTCACTTTGCCTTTGCCATTGTCACCAAAAGTAATACTATCAAAGCCATGATCACTATCTTGGTTGATTGAGTTGAACATTCTTCCATCTCCGGTCATGTGTTGAGTGCACCCACTATCAAGCACCCAATGCCTCCCTCCGGCTTTGTAATTGACCTACTAGAGAGATCAATTCTTTTTAGGTACCCAAACTTGCTTGGGTCCTCCAAGGTTAGTTACCAAGGATTTTGGTACCCAAATGGACTTCTTGGAAGCCATCCATGCTGCACCAACAAACTTGGCATGAACACCATTTGTACCCTTGGAAAGAACATATAATGAATCAACTCTAATAGAGCATATATCTTTCTTGGCCTTCTTGTTCTTGCATTCTTGCTCATTGTGACCAACTTTCTTGCAAATCTTGCAATAGCTACCGGTGTTCTTCATGAAACGAGTTTTGTGAGGAGCAAAGGCGGCCTTGCCTTTCTTGGGGTATAGCCCAATCCCTCTTTGTAGAGAGAAGCTCTTTGGCTACCCAAGTACATAAGCAAGTGGTCCTCACCTCTATAAGCCTTAGCTAAGGAGTGATTGAGCTTTTTAACCTCTTTCTTGAGGGTTTCATTTTCCACCATTAGTGAGGCATCACAAGTGAAACCATCACTAGTAGATGAAGTAGAAGTGGTAGTGCTACAAGAGGGGTTAGTGGGAACAACAATGATAGGAGCATAAAATGATTCATCAAGAATATCACAAGTAACTCTCATGTCACATGTTTGAACAATCTCTTTCTTACTTTGATCTAAGAGAGAGGAATGAGCTCTTTCAAGCTTAGTGTGAGACTTCACTAGCTTTTCATGGGCTTACATTAGCCTCTCATGAGATGCTATGGCCTCATCAAGGTTTTGCTCAAGAGCCATATTGGTCTTGCGCAATTCCTTGCATTCCTTCCTCTTCTTATTAATGTATTCCTTAGCTTGTTCAAGCATGTCCATGAGTTCCTCCCTTGAGGGCTGCTCACTATCACTATCGCTCTCACTCTCACTCTCATCATGAGAAAGTACCTTAGTGGACTTAGCCATGAAGCATGATGATGGAGTGTCAAATAGAGAGATCTTGTCCTTCATTGCAATGCTTGCAAAATCCTTCTTCTTGGCAGTGGTCTTCTTTTCATTATCTTCATCTTCACCACAAGAAGAATCACTATCCCATGTCACTATGTGAGAATACCCCTTCTTCTTCTTCTTGTCAAAGGTGGGCTTCTTTTCTTTCTTGTCTCTCTTCTTGTGATCATCATCATCTTTGTCACTATTGTATGGACAATGATCAATGAGATGATCAAAGCTTCCACACTTGAAGCACTTCCTAGGCTCATCAAAGTTCTTGGAAGATGGTCTCTTCCTTCTTGCATGATAGCCCTTCTTCTTCATGAATCTTCCAAATTTTCTCACAAAGAGAGCCATTTCTTCTTCATCAACTTCACTAGCACTTGAGTCTTCATCCTCACTTGATTCTTCAATCTTAGCTTTGCCCTTGCTCTTGTGTGATGAAGTAGCTTTGAAAGCTATGCTCTTCTTATTATCATCTTTCTTTTCTTCTTTCTTGACATCTTCTTCTTTGTTGTCCCGGTAAGCATCTTGTGTCATCACATCTCCCAAGACTTGATTAGGAGTCACAGTGTCCAATCCTCCTCTCACAATCAAGGTCACAAGGGTCTCAAACCGAGATGGGAGACTTCTCAAGAACTTGTGAGAGAAGTCCTTGTCCTCAACCTTCTCACCAAGGGCCGTGAGATCATTGACTAGCACTTGTAGCCTATGGAACATCTCCGGCACATTCTCATCATCCTTCATCTTGAAGCTTGCAAACTTTTCTTTGAGGATGTATGCCTTTGCACTTTTGACGGCTTGAGTCTCTTCAAATGATTCTTCTAGCTTCTTTCAAGCCTCATGAGCACTCTCAAGATTCTTGATTTGCTCAAACACTTTTTCATCAAGTGCCTCATGAATGGCACTAAGAGCAATATCATTGTGTTGGAACTTCTCTTCTTCGGCCGCGGTGGGTGCTTCCTCATTTGCCACTTCAAACTTCTTGTACACCACAAGCCAAACCTTCTGGCTAATTGACTTGATATGAGCGGTCATCTTGACTTTCCAATAGCCATAGTTTGAGCCATCAAACTTGGGTGGTTTCTTCATGTTGTTGATATGAGTCATCTTCACACCGTAGATTGTTAAGCCTCAAACCAATGGTGTACTAGCTCTGATACACTTGAAAGGTCTTATGCGATGGCTAGAGGGGGGGTGAATAGCCTAATTTAATTTTCTACAAAGAAACCTTAACAACAATGTTAGATAACTAAGGAGCGAAGCGAATTTTGCACTAACCTAATGGGTGAAGCGAAGCCACCTATCCACAAGTGCTAACCTAATAGCTCTAGATCACGCAAAACCTACACAAGCAACTAAGCACTAGCACAACCTAATATCTCTACTAAAAGGAAAAACAACAAGATACACTAGAGAGATAAAGGAGATAGATATACCACCGTGGAGATGTAGGGGATGAGCCAATCAAGTGAACACCAATGAGATCAATCAATCACAAGACACAATGGTTGACACTTTATTTTCTTCCGAGGTTCACTAGTTTGCCAACTAGCTAGTCCCCGTTGTGGCAAAGCACTCACTTGGAGGTTCACGCACTAATTGGCATCACACGCCAAACCCGTCACTGGGTGCCGCACAACCAACACAAGATGAGGCTATTGAAACGCCACGAGCAATCCACTAGAGTTACCTTTGCGATCTCCCGCAGGGAAGGCACAAGAACCCCTCACAATCAACTTGTAGTCGACGAAGTAGAATCACCAAGCTTCTCGATCTACCACCGCTGCTCCAAACCGTCTAGGTGATGGTAATCACCAAGAGTAACAAGAAATCCGCAGCGAGAACGCCTCCCAAGTGCCACCAGATGCAAGCTATATACGAAATGCACTAGGATCACTCAATCTCTTTTGGGTTTTCACTAACCAAGCATGAAGATGAGCGGGAGGGAGTTTTCTCAGCTCAACGGAGTCTCAAGATGTTTAAATGTGCGAGAGAGAGACCTCCAAGCCGGCCAACACATATTTATAGACCCCCTCAAAGTCCACTAGTCGTTGCTCTGTTAAGTTGGCGACGGACGCTCTTCACGGGGGCGACGGACGCTCCGTCGCCAGCGTCCAACGCCTTGTCAGAACTAGCTGTTGGCTGATGCACAGGCGACAGACGCTCCGTCGCCAGCGTCCGACGCCCTGTCCTCCAGCGTCCGGCGCCTTTTCTCAAAACGCCCGTCTGCATAGCTCTCTGGAAGCCCGACGAACGCTCTGTTGCTTCGCGTCGGACGCTGCGCCTCAGCTTCCGACGCAAACTCATTGCTCTTGGGTTTCTGAGAAAATTCCAAGAAATATTTCCGGACGCTCTGAATCAAAGTTCTCAGCGTCCGACGCCATCGTCCACCGCGTCGAACAACATCCGACGCCCTTATCTACAGCGTCCGGCGCCTCTGCTTGATCCTCATTTGTCTCTGATCTTTTCAGTCTTGCTCCATTGTGCCAAGCACTAAGATACCTCTTTTAGTGAAACTTCTTGGCATGTTTTACTTGTCAATTATCATGGAGTATGTCACTAAGTCCTAAATGCACATGCAATATAGATAACACCTAGTGGCACTTGACAAACCGCACTCACTTTTGAATTTCCCCTCTTAATAGTACGGTTGTCTAACCTAAATATGATCACACCCACTTGGTGGCTTGACCACCAAAAGAAAAGCCCTAGGATATACCTTTGCCTTGAATAGCTTAGGGTCTTTCCATTTCCCTTCTTCTCCAAGTGTGAGCCCTTGCAATCACTTTGCTTCCTTGCTTGCTCTATCACTTTTCATCATCTTCTACATATGTACTAAGCCTTCTCAAACACTTAGAGCTAGGTTAGTACCTTAGGTTTCATCAATTATCCAAAACACTAGAGATCTCTCAACAAGATTGTATTTTATGTCAATGTGTTTAGCAGCACCACTTAACCTATTGTTGTGAGCATACTGTACAACTAGATCATTATCTCAACATTACTTAAGTGGTCTATTGATGTCTTCAACCACCTTCAAAACGGATATGAATTTCTTAGTAAGTTCACCTGCCCTGTTGCCTCATAACATGCTACAAACTCAGTATACATTATGGACGATGTAGTGACTATTTGCTTGGAGCTTTTCCATGAAATAGCTCCTACTGCGAGAGTGAATACATTTTGTGACGTATATTTTCTACCATCTCTCGCATAATCAGAATCTGAGTACCACACAACCTAGAGTCAATCTGATCTTTTATATGTCAACATGAGGCCTTTTGTTCCTTGCAAATAATGCAAGACATAATTCAAGACTTTCTTTACCAATTTCCAAAGCTTTAGTCCTAGATTACTTTGAAATCTACCAAGTAACCCAGTAACAAATTCTATGTTAGGGCACGTACACACTGCAAGCTTCCGACATATGAAGCATATGGAATCGCTTTCATTTTGAGCTCATATTGGTTCCTAGGATATTGAAAATCCCCATATTTGTCACCCTTTACTATAGGAGCAGATGAGGGACAACATGTGTGCATACTAAATTTCTTTAATACCTTTTCTATGTATGCCTTTTGTGACAGTCCTAATACCCCTTTCTATCTCGATTGTAATACCTGGTTTTAAGGACAAAACCAGATACACACTATATGTGAGCCATGAAATCAAATATCACATATAGCCACAAATAAGGGTAATATCAAAAGACAATGCTCATTATATAATGAATTAGTAAAAAGAAAACAACCTTAGAGGGAAAACCAGAATGACAACTCTTATTTTCAGACGAAGACTCCAACTTCATATAGAGACAATTGACCGATTGATCACAAGCGTAACTTTTCCAGACTCTTGCAATCTGGTACCCATCTAGAATTTTTATCCAAGTAGAAAGTAAAAGCAAGCGTAAGTACATGTCGTCAATAATATAACATGGGGTCATGAAGCTCAAAAAGGCTAACACTAGTTTACTACAATTAGCTTTTAATGGGTCATCTCTCAACCATTGAGTAGCAACAAGTTTAGCAATAGCCCCAAATAAATTCACGATCAGGTAAACAAGAATAATATATAGCAAAATCAATAATCTTACATTAGCATATTTATCATCAGTATCATCAATGTGATCATCTATTCAATAAGGAGTCTATGCCACTCATACTGTGAGCATGGCTTATATACCAATTTTACACTCTGTAAAGGTTGTACATCTTTACCCTTGAGTCATGATTTACCCTTTCGCCCGAGGCGACCAACCTCTTAACCCACTTCCAAGGAAGGTCAACAAGCTAGGTTCACTATGAAGTCTTTCAAAGGTTTGTATAACAAATTAGGGTCGCAGGTTTCCTTATGACCACAGATGTAGGGACCCCCCCTTTTCAGATGGCACAAAACCTACCCAGTTATACTCATCAGAATAGAGATAGTTCTATACCTGTCTCGCCAAGCACCTTTTGTGCCATAAAAGTAACCTCTAACAAGATAGAAAAGATTCTCATACTAAACTAAAGCCAGAGCCATATAGCCCTCATGGTGGTACGGTAAGTACTAGATGATCACTTACAGATAAGTCCTTAAGGAGAAACATATAGAGCACTAAGAAAATAGCCCAATGCTCTAGCTCCTTGATTCCATGTTGCTAAAAACATCTTTTAAACCATTATTGCATATCCCATTAGTCAAATTAAAAGATCATGTTTATTATCTTGAGCACTAGCGTAAGACTACACAATGCAAATCACTCATAAGATTCAAGGTACAAGAGATCAAGTAGCTAGGATATCCTTAAGGCAACAAGGTAGAAACATGAAATATGAATTAACTGATTAAAGATGATTGGGTAACAAGGATGATCCCTTACTATACTTGCCTTAAACTCAGATCCTTCTTTAATTGCTTTGTAACCTCAAGATGACTTCTTGATCACCATGCAAAGCTCACTGACTTGACACGTTCATAAAGCACTAAACAAGCATCCAAACAGACATGCAGAGTATACAAACATAACTAGATTCAAACAATACACCAATCAGTGAATAGGTTTTTTAAAACAAAACTACATGTTGCTGCAGACGCATAGACGTGAGAAACATGCTAAACAGAGCTATAACATAAAACAAACGACTACCGAAAGATTTGACTTTCATAACAGCATAGAAAAAACTAGACTTAATTTATTTTATTTATATAAAAGCATGGGCATGACATTTCAGGGTAATAATTACAAGGTTACAACATCAACCAATTACTTTGAACTACAAAGATACACCAAAACCAATTACTATTTTAACCTATTCTTAAACAATTTTAATATTAAATACAAATAGGGCAACAATTGAAACCCTACAAAAATAGTTCATAAACTTCCACAAACATTACAGTAGCATTAACAAGCTGACTGGACTCTACCATAATTTTTCCAAATTAAACTAAGTAATATTTTAGACTGCACAAAAATAACAAGTTAAAGGCATAAAAGCAATTAGAAATACTTACTACTGTGAAAGTTGTAAACTGACCAAGTTAGCATTTTTAAAACATACTTCTCAGTACTAGAATACCATGCTAAAAGTTACAAGCCATTTTATCAAGCCATTTATTTATAAAAACTACTACAAGCATGCACACAGACTTAATTTAATTGCTCATAATTATTTTTTCCACATAAACTGGTTACAATATATTTTTCCTAGCAAGAGTATTCACGTATTGGCCTACTGTAACTAGAATCACATTTTTAGCACTTATAGAGAATTATTTAGGCATTAAACAAGTTTTCAGCAATATCAACATTTAATTAAATCCTTACAGAAAAGTATCACCAAAAATACTTGCCATATTTATAAACTGTAGATCTACTCCTAACAAATACCCACAATTTCTTTCATCATTTTTGGAGCATTAATCAGCGAGATATGATTTTTACAATGTTTAAAAACATTTTGAATAAAAAAATCCTACACAACCTTAAATGTTAGGTGCACCTGGTCTACTGGACCAAGTCCCACTGACGCGCGGGCTCGGGAGTGCAGGAGACCCCACATGCTAGAGACACGGGGTAGGGTCGAGCCCTCGCCGACGATTTCTCGCTGCCGGCGGGGTCTCCGGTGGAGCGGTGTCTACCGAGGTGTTCCCCTTCGCGAGGCGGACCTAGTGCACCACTTAGTTGAGGCGGTAGTGTACCGGAGCGGGCTCGCCGCCGGCAATGGCGGAGCAGCGGCGTGGTGAAACGGCACCTCACCGGCTCAGGCCATGGTGGGGGGAGATAAGGGGCTATAGGGCTCCACGGTGCGAAGGCGGAGGTGGTGCTTGGGTCAGTCAAAGCTAGGGAGGGGCGGAGGGTGAGGACGACGGCGAGCTCCACGGCGGACGTGGTGCAGAACCGCGACGAGCGTGCTCCGGAGAGTAGAAGTCTTACCATGGCTTACCGAGCGGTGTCACGGGCACGGTGAGGCAAGGCGGAGGTGCCATCGAGATGGGGGTAGCTGTGGTGCAGTGGGAACGATGGTGACAACATCACGGGCACAGTGGCGCGGCGCGACTGCGTGCGCGTGCGGGCCAGAGGGGGAGGGAGAGAGTGCACATGGGCGAGAGCGAGGCAGAATAGATGGAGGAGGAGTGGGAAGCGGCCGTCGGGCCTTGGAAGGCGGCGTGGGTGGGGAAGCCTCCCACGCGCATGCAGCCGCCGCGTTGCGAAGCGCACACTGCCGCAGTTGGGGCGCGACGGGAAACGACGCCGCGGTGGGCGCGCGAGGCGCAAGCCAGGCCGCAAGGATGGCTGGGCCAGAAGGGTTGTGGTCGGCCCACTGAGGTAAGTTTCCTTTTTCTTTTTATTTTCTTATTTGTTTCAATTCATTTCTTTTCTAAAATGCATTAAAAGCTCAAAATCAAGCTTAGGTGCAAAAATAAAACTTGCTCAAAATAAAATACTCTACAGCTTTGCTTAAAGGAACCTAGCCAAAATCTCATTATATTTTGAACTACATATTTAAACCGAATTTAGGGCCTTTTTAAATTATTGAGCAATTAATTTATAAAAGGTTTTTAATAATTTATTCTTGGCATAAAGTTTTTCCTAGTTTCATCCTTAATTACTTTGAGTGTTTTTAGGGTTTAACTAAAATACACTTAGCACTTTTTAGGCTAGTTCACTAAAGCAAGTTAACAAGTTCAATTTTTTTATTTAAGAATGAAATGAGATGAATGTCATGTGATGATGATGCCATGAGATGTTTTGCAGATGCTTATGAGGATAATGTTATGCTTAACACTAGGGTGTTACATTCAATGTTACATTCAATGATCGGCAAATGGACAATTTATGGCATTGGCGGCAAGGAGAGTGAAAGGTCTAGGAATGGCTAAAGGGGGTGAATAGCCTAATTAAAATTTCTACAACAACACTTAGCAAACTTGTTAGAATAAAACACGACTTAAATCAAGTTTGCACTAGCACTACTAGGGTCGGCAAGCCACCTACTAGTTCTAGTCACTAGCAAGATATCCTATGTCACACACAAGAACTAGAGAACTAGAGCTACAAGACTAAGCTACACAAGACAAGCTAAGAAGATCTACTTTGCAAGAATGTAAAGAATAGAAGTGCAAAGCTAGAGATAGGGTGGTTATACCGCCGCGAAGAGATGAACCAATAGATAATCAATCACAATAAGAGAATCCTCGGTAGAGACAATGCGACACAAGATTTTTTACCGAGGTTCACTTGTTTGCCAACAAGCTAGTCCTCGTTGTGACGATTCACCTACTTGGAGGTTCACGCGCTAATTGGCATCACACGCCAAACCCGTCACCGGATGTCGCAGAACCAACACAGGATAGGGATCCACAAGTCACACGCAATCCACTAGCGATACCCTTTGCGAACTCCCGCGGGATAGGTTCAAGACCCCTCACTATCCACCGATCGGAGCCAGAGACAATCACCTTCCTCCGCTCAACGATCCTCGTCGCACCAAGCAATCTAGGAGGTGGCAACCTCCAAGAATAACAAGAGCTTCCACGATGATGACGATCACCAAGTGCCACTAGAATGCAATCAAAGAGAAATGCACTTGGATTCACTCAATCTCTCATGAATTATACAATTTGGTTGAGAGGATGAGTGGTGGAGCTTCAAACAAATGAACACAAGACTGTGAGTGATGAGAATGTGCAAGACATTGCCCAAAAGGCTGGCCATATCACCTTATATAGCCCTCACTCACAACTAGCCATTTTACACTCATTTTTCACTTCTCTGCGTACCTCCAGACGCACTTTTCACATGGGTTCCGGACCATCATCTGCGTCCAGACCCACTGCCAGCCGAGAGCCAACGTGCAAACACATGGTGGATAAGTACCCATGTATGTTCAGCTTTTATGATGAGTGATCGTCCAACACGTGAGTGTTTCAGTTTGAGTGGCTTACCCTAACCTCTGCGAAAGCAGAAATGTGTGCTTGTCTATCGACTTGTGGTGTGCAGGTGCTATGCCTAGTGACACTGGTCAATGGCGTGGAGAAGGTCGAGTAGAGGCTTGCCGTGCCTATGGACTGAGAGCGATGAAGGGCGGAAGCGGGGCTCGGACTGAGGGACCATGGGCGTCGGCAGACTAGCTGTGGTGGCTAGTACTTGGCACCGGTAAGTGCAAGAAGACATGGAGGTAGACCGAGTCGGCCGAGTCAAGACGGTGGACGCGTGAGTCGAGTGGAGGCTCAGGGGACTTGGATTCTGACCGAGAGAAGACAAGGTGGCTCGCGTCGAGTGGTTTGGTGGTTTGGGCCTCAAAACCATCCGCGTCGGTTTCCGAATTTGGGCCGCAAAACTTGGGGTTCGGTAGTTGAGCCCAAAGCTACCGGTGGCAGGTTTCCTGGGTTTGAGCCTCAAAACCTAGGGGCAGAGCTTCCGAGCAAGCGGGGATGGCACGTGGCGGAATCCTGAAGGTTGCGTCGAGGCGACGGCAACTCCTGGCAGGAAGCTGAGCCGTCCATTCAAATCCAGGGAGATATTTACCGGAGCTTGGACTGCAATGCTTAGGCTAGGTAGTTCACTCATTGTATCTAGGGTGGTCTTTGGAAAATAGCCAAAGCCTCTGATAAATAGAGGATGAAGGGGTATCCTCATCCTTATCTCTTGCATTACTCTTTCTCCCACATATTCCTAGGTTTTCCCTTCCCTAGCTTCTTCTTGCTTGAGATCCATCGTGTCACCGGTGTAAGAACTTGTGATTGTTGCGAGGAATCGGAGGCCGTAACCTCCGTAAGCCATGGTGGCTTCGATTTCGTGATTGTGTCCCCGGTTTGCTTGTGTTCTTCCCGTTTTGCTTTTGCTCTCTCTTTTTCCCGAGATGATTTCTCTTTGTTGAGAGTAGCTTTGCAAAATCGACTTGAACCAAGTTGTTCGTAATCGTGAGGAACTTCTTTGCACCGAAGGATTTCTCCTCAAACCTCACGAGTGCGTAGATCGGGCGATTTCTTTGTGGCGTTCTTCGTTTTCCTCTTTCTCCCCCAAATCCAAGTGTTCTCTTTATCCTCTCCAAATTGAGCGATGATTTCTTCGAGATAGCTCCCCAACTGCACTAGGATCATGCCTACAAAGTTTGGTTGCAGTTGGTAATTATTTGGTAGAGTTTTGAGAAGATTTGGCGGAGTGAAAACGATTTTCGCGAGGAACAGTTTTTCTCCTGTGAGCGTCGGACCACCTTGCCTTAAGCTCCGGACCATAGCAAGTGGTCCGGTGGTCTTGACCTTTCTCGTGTCAAGCAGCAAGAGGCGTCGGACCACCCTCCGGACCTCCCGGTTTTTGAGCACCGGACCTTTGACGAGTGGTCCGGTGGCTCTGCTGAGAAACACTACCACGCGTCGGACCACTCTCCTTGGTCCGACGGGGTAGTCCGGTGGTCTGGTCCAGAGGTCGGTACCTTACTGGATTGTCTGCCTAGTGAGCACCGGACCACCTTCCTTGGTCCAGAGGTGGCGTCGGACGAGTCCGGAGCTAGGGTGCTCACTGTGTTCTTCTGTCTCGGCGGGTGAAAGCGTCAGACCTGAGCTCCGGACTACTCGCTATAGTCCGGTGGCTGAGCTCCATCTGGTCCGGAGCCTCTGTTTGGTTACAGTTTTAGTTTGTTTTTCCTAGGTTCTTGCCTCTTTTCCCTAGGGGTTGAGAACCTGTGTTTTGGGGTTTCTAGTGATTTTCCTCCACTACCGGTGAGCTCTCTTTTCTCCGTTTTCGTCTGAATCCCCGCTCGTGTTGCTCGGGGAAGGTTGAGCACCCAGCAACTGGGTTTGGTTTTTGGGAAGAGTGGCCCGAACATTTCGAGAGAAATTTGAGGCTCCCATTCAACCCCCCCCCCCCTCTGGTCGCCATTCTCGGTCCTTCAATGGTATCAGAGCCGGTTAAGGATCAATCCACCTTCCACGGTTCTTGATCCGCGAAGGCGACATGGAGCGAGGTGCTAGTAAACCTCCCTACTTCGATGGAACCAACTTTGCCTATTGGAAGGTGCGCATGTCGGCTTACCTCCAAGGGCTTGACACAAAGTTTTGGGAGATTTGTGAGAATGAGAACTACGTGGTTCTTGAGGCTCGGATCACCGATGCCCAAGTTACACAACATGCGTCAAACGCAAGAGCCCGTAGCATTCTCTTCTCTTGTCTGTCTCTTCCAGAGTTTGAGCGGGTTTCAAGTCTCACTACGGCACGGGAGATCTGGCAAACACTCTTGAGATATCATGAGGGCAACCCTCAGATCAAGTCCAGGCTCTTCGACACATACCGTAGAGAGTACGAGAACTTTGCTCAGTTGGCTGGCGAATCTGTTGACGGGATGTTCACTCCCTTCCAATCTATCGTCAACAAGATGCGTGCTAATCGAGCCAACTTGCCTTATGATGATCATGAGATGGCTATCAAGCTTTTGCATGCTCTTGATCGGAAGGTGTGGGAGATGAAGGTGGCTGCCATTCAGGAGTCACCGGGCTATGACGCCCTGACCGTGGACGAGCTGTTCAGTAAGCTCAAGTCCTCGGAGATTGACTACCAAACCCGGGCCAAGCTTGAAAACCCGTCGAAACCATCTATGGCGTTGGTTTCTGGCCCCGGCGGTACGTCTTCTTCCTCCTCTGACCCTTCACACTCCTTGTTTTCTTTGTCTTTGATTTCTGTGACAGAGGAGCAAGTGGAGGCTCTTGGAGATGATGAGCTGGCTTTGGTCATCACCAAGTTCTCACGATTTCACAACAACCGTTTGAACCGTCGCGTGGTGGCTCAGCCAAGGGGTGCTACCGTTGTGGTGATGAGGATCACTTCATCGCAAATTGCCCTAAGAAAGTTGCGGGCGATTTCACCAAGCGCAAGGCCAAGCGCGAGCACCACTTCGAAGACAAGCACAAGCCCAAGGGTGGATACCACCGAAGGTCTTCCAAGAAGGTGATCGACAAGGTGAAGGCCAAGCACCGAGCCTTCCTCAGCGACATCGATGTCTCCTCCGATGGAGGTGCTTCTTCGAGCGATGATGAGTCCAAGGGAAAGGTTGAGGACAAGCTCAACGACCTATGCTTCTACGCCGACGCCAAGCACGGTGGCTTTTGCACCATGGCAATTGAAGAAGGCAAGGTCGGCAAGCGCAAGGATGGCCTCGACTACGACTACGACTCCGACACACCCGAGGTACCACCCACCGTCGAGTCCCTCTCTCTTGAGATTGAGTCTCTGAACGACGCCTTGATGAGTCAAGATGTGTTGCTCAAGCGTGCTGCTGTCAAGAGGAACGACTTTAAGGCGAAGTACCTTAGCGCGCTTCATGAGCTAGATTTTGCTAAGGCGTCAGTGGTGGTTACCGAGGAGGTAGAGTGTGATGCTTGCGCCATTCACATGTCTGATCTTGTCACTCTCCAGGACAAGTATGGCACTCTACTTGAGGAGGTCAGTGAGCGGAAGGCTAGACCTAGCTTACTTTGTGCGTGCAAGTCTTGCTTAGGCTTGCATTCTGAGCTGGCACAGAAGGATGCTAAGATTGTTGTGTTAGAGAAGGTCAGCTCAGATAGCACTAGAGAGTCGGATCGCTTTGAGGCTTTGGAGCTTGAGATCGCATCGTGCAGACATGACAAGATGTGAACCGAGGAAGAAAACACATACCTTTAGTCCATCTTGAGCTGGGTGTCTTGCCAAGAGCCGCAGTTGGGGATGATGCTCAGCCAATGCAAAAGGGCTGGCAGCACGGGAGTAGGCTTTGCTATAGGTGGGAAGGACGATAGCATGTTCGGTAAGATCGGTGAGTGCAGTGGTTTGAGACAGAATGAGAACCACAACTCCCAAGCTTACCAAGGTCACTCCACCTAAGCCTACCAACCCCTCTGGGTTTCCTGTGAGAGATGGTGTGTTTGAAGAGCCACCCAAAATGACTCCACAGAAGCAAGTGTGGATTGAAAAACCAAACCATCTTCGCATCCCACTTGACACACTGCTAGACATCTCTAGTGATCCCCTTCCTAAGAAAGCTAGAGCCACCCAACCCAACAAGAGAGTGCCTACCAAGAGTGTGGTGAGGTACCATTGTGAGTATTGTGAGCGGGATGGGCACTTGGCTGAGTTTTGCTTTAGGAGGAAGAGAGATGATCGGAGGCAGGTTGAGTTGAACAACCGGGACATGTACCACCCACGAGTTGGGGTGCATGAACCGGAAGTTCGGAGGCGCACTACTAGGCCTAGAGGTACAATGCCTCAAGGTGCTACGCCTCAGGAAGCGAGACCACGTGGTGGTCGTGCCCGGCGGGGTACCGGTCGTGACCCATACGACTACGGGCCTCGTGGCGGTGGTTTTACTTCATCCTTCTTTGGCGGACCACGTTTTCCCCATCGTGGTGATCGCTATCCTCCCATGGGGCAGGAGATGTTTGGTTTTTCTCCTAACCCATTCTTTGGGCAAATGGGACAACACTGGTATCCTTCACAGTTTACTAACCCCAGTGTTGGTCCGTTTGCTCACCCTATGTCTTCTTATTGATGTAGGAAGGAGGACTGGAGGAGACTTGGCTTGTGGATTCCGGATGTTCACGCCATATGACCGGAAGTGCCAAGTGGTTCTCCAGCCTCGACCCCGTGCGCCACACCGAGTACATTACATTCGGGGATAAGAATAAAGGTAAGGTTGTCTCCCGAGGGTCAATCCGAGTGAACTCTTCTTTTGTCCTCAAGGATGTTGCTTTGGTTGCGAATTTTCATTTTAACCTTCTTTCGGTTTCGCAACTCCTTGATGACGGTTTTGAAGTGAGTTTCAAGCCTAATCTCTCTCGGATTTTGGACTCTCGTGGTGAGCTTGTTTGTCGGATTTTACCCTGCGGGAAGGTTTTTCGTGCGGATTTTTCTATCTCTTCCGGACCTTCTCGTTGTCTTCTTGCCGGTTCTTCTTCCGAGCTTTGGAAGTGGCATAGGAGATTGGGGCATCTGAGTTTTGAATTGCTTGCAAGGCTTAGCTCAATGGACCTTATCCAAGGATTGCCAAAGCTGAAGTTCAAGAAGGATTTGGTTTGCCATCCTTGCAGGCATGGCAAGATGGTTGCTGCTTCCCATCCTCCTGTGACTGAGATCATGACCACTCGACCCGGCGAGCTCTTACACATGGACATAGTTGGTCCAGCTCGGGTCAGGTCGGAAGGAGGGAAGTGGTATGTTGTTGTAGTCGTTGATGACTACTCGAGGTACTCTTGGGTGTTCTTTTTGGAGAATAAGAATGAGGCTTTTCCACTTGTTCGAGATCTGATTTTGAGATTGCAAAATGAGCTACCTAAGAATACCATGAGAGCTATCCGCAGTGATAATGGCACAGAATTCAAGAATGCTCACTTTGCAACTCTTTGCTCTTCTTTGGGTCTCGATCACCAGTTTTCCTCACCTCACACTCCCTAGCAGAATGGTGTTGTTGAGCGCAAGAATCGGACCCCTGTTGAGAAGGCCAGGACGATGCTCGATGAGCATAGGACTCCTAGGCGGTATTGGGCCGAAGCACTCAGTTCTGCTTGCTATGTTTCCAATTGCATTTTTCTCCGAGCTTTCAAGAAAAAGACCTCTTATGAGCTGCGATTTGGGAGACCACCCAAGGTAAGTCACCTACGGGTGTTTGGGTGCAGGTGTTTCATCCTCAAAAAGGGCGGTAAGTTGGATAAATTTCAATCACGGTCTTCTGACGGTATCTTTCTTCGTTATTCTACTCACTCTCGTGGTTATCGTGCACTTAACCTTGAAACTAACCGAGTGATGGAGACTCGTGAGATTACCTTCGATGAAACTATGCCCTGTGTTTCCACTGCTTTTGAGCTTGCAGGTGATGATGAGGTGAACACTAGCATTTTTGTGGAGGAGGAGCAGGATGATGCTGATTGGGTTGATCACGAGCCAACTCCACTGACCACCCCCGTCGACCCTGCGACGTCCACTTTGGCTCACGGTCCTGACCCGACTACTTCTTCTACATGGGGGCCATTCGAGTAGCTTCCTCAGTCGGTGCCTATTGCACATGAGGGAGCTCCAGCTGCTGTTGAGGGGGAGGCCACTTCGTCCAGGCAGGCTCCCCACCACATCCAGCGGCAGCACCCACCGGAGAACATCATCGGCGACATTGACCGTCGAGTCATGCGGTCCAGGTCTTATATATCTCACTTTGCTCATTCGGCTTTTGTCGCTTCTTTTGAGCCCCGAGATGTTGGACACGCTTTGATGGATCCGAATTGGGTTAATGCCATGCATGAGGAGTTAGAAAACTTTGAGCGAAACCGCGTTTGGGTCTTAGTTCCTCCACCACCTAGTTGCCACCCTATAGGTACCAAATGGGTTTTCAAAAACAAACAAAGTGAGGATGGGGTGGTAGTGCGCAACAAGGCTAGGTTGGTAGCTCAAGGCTTTTGTCAAAAGGAGGGAATAGACTATGAGGAAACCTTTGCTCCCGTAGCTCGTTTGGAAGCCATTAGAATCCTTCTAGCTTTTGCGGCTTCTAAGGGTTTTAAACTTTTTCAAATGGATGTTAAAAGTGCTTTCTTAAACGGCTACATAGAGGAGGAAGTTTATGTTAAACAACCTCCCGGTTTTGAAAATCCCAAGTTTCCAAACCATGTTTCTAAACTTCACAAAGCTTTGTATGGTTTGAAACAGGCACCTAGAGCATGGTATGATAGGCTAAAAACATTTTTGCTTGCTAAGGGTCTTAAAATGGGATCGGTAGATAAGACGTTGTTTCTCCTCAAGCAAGGCAAAGACACTCTCCTTGTCCAAATATACGTGGATGATATCATCTTTGGTGGTTCTTCTCATGCTCTTGTTGCCATGTTTGCAGATATTATGAGTAGGGAGTTTGAGATGAGTATGATGGGAGAGTTGACCTTCTTTCTCGGGTTGCAAATCAAGCAAACCCGGGAAGGGACGTTCGTGCACCAAGGCAAGTACACGAAGGATATCTTGAAGAAGTTTGACATGGGTGAGGCTAAGCCTCTTTCGACGCCCATGTCGACTACAACTGCCTTGGATGCAGACGAGGAAGGAGAGGTGGTGGACCAAACGGAGTACCGCAGCATGATCGGGTCGCTTCTGTACCTGACGGCGACCTGGCCGGACATTCAGTTCGCCGTCTACCTGTGTGCTCGCTTTCAGGCGTCCCCACGGACTTCGCACAAGTAGGCGGTGAAATGCATCATGAGGTATTTGCGCTTCACTCCTGAATTTGGACTTTGGTTTTCCACCTCTTCTTCTCTTGAGCTTTGTGGTTATTCTGACGCCGACTTTGTCGGTTGCCGACTTGATCGGAAGTCCACTTCTGGGACTTGCCAGTTTCTCGGGTCTTCTTTGGTTTCTTGGTCTTCTCGCAAACATTCTAGCGTGGCACAGTCGACGTGCGAAGCTGAGTACGTTGCCGCGGCTAGTTGTTGCTCACAGTTGATTTGGATAATTGCCACTTTGAGAGATTTTGGTCCTGAGCTTACTAAGGTGCCTTTGCTTTGTGATAGCACGAGTGCAATTAGTGTGGCTAAAAATCCCATGCTTCATTCAAAGACCAAGCACATTGAGGTCCGCTTTCACTTCTTACGAGATCATTATGAGAAGGGCGACATTGACCTCCGGCATGTCGAGACCCAAAACCAGCTTGCGGATATTCTCACTAAGCCTTTGGATCAAGCTGCGTTTTCTCGCCTTCGGGGCGAGTTGGGTGTTTGCTTTCCTTTTTAGAGGAGCAAAGTTTTGTGTATCATAGTTCTTTTTGGTTCTTTTTGTATTTTCTTTGTCCTTCTTCTAAATTGGTGTCTTGTTAGTGTTTAGTTGGTGTCAATGCATTTTGCATCTCATTTGCATTTGTGACATAGTTCATTTTAAGCATCATACTTATAGCCGATATAATGAATCTATGCTCTGTTTGAGGTGCTTTATGTGTCTATGGTGTTGCCTAACTTAGACTCTTTTTGATCTATATGATATGCAATAGGGCTAAGTTAGAAAAGCTTTAAAAGTGATTTTAAATTCCCCATGTCACCACTGAAATGGCACTAGCATGTGTAGGCTTTTGAAGATCCTTCTTGGCTGTCTTGTATATAGCTTGTAACTATGGCTCTTCATTGTTTCATTCACTACCTTTGAGCAACATGATTAATATCTAAAATGAAATTGCTCTCTGTTTTGTAAACTGGAAAGATCGAGTTGGGTCTGCATTATGAGCACTTCATCATATGTTCGAGACTGCTTCCCATATGGGTCGATACTTGAGCGGTGTCGTGTATGACCAAAACCGGTGTGTCAAGTCCTTTGACTTCGCCCGGTTGGTAAGCAGTGGCATCACTTTGCTGACAACCACTCGCATACAACTTAAATATGTCTAAAACTGCATTTTGGCTGCAAAACTCTGAAATTTGAAAATTTCATTCAGTTAGGTCATTGGCTTGTTGTATGAACTTTGCTAGGGATAGTTCTACTTACTATACATAAGATTGTTTTGAGATAGATCCTATCTTGTTTGCCATGTTTAGTTGTCTCTAGGAGGTGATACCCATTCCTTGCTCACACATGATATGCTCTCTAAAATAGCTTCTAAAGTGATTTTTAGCTCAACCTGAGTCTTTGTTGGGCACGTAGAGCTTTTCCTGTTCTCACTAGATCACATCACTTAGAGCATCTATTCATTGTCTTAGCTTTATGTATGAATCTTGTTGCACTCATCTTGCATTTCATAGCATTTGTGGCCGGATCTTGAGTTGTTGATGTTTCATGAGCTACATGTGTCAACAAGGGGGAGAGATGTGCATTTCATTCCATTTTCAGCCATCTACTTCCCAGGGGGAGCAAATGTGCTTTTTGAGCTTAATTGGTATCTTTTTGACTTGGCTCTTTTCACTCCTTCTTGGTATCTTGAGAATGCTTTTGCCTAGGGGGAGCTTTTGCTAGATGTGTTGAGACTTTGCCTCTTCTGGAGGATCTAGCTTGATATGTTGACTTTGACAGGTTTCAATTGCTTCTTGAGCATTAGGGGATGTAAGTGGTTTCAATTGGCATCGTTTGAGCTTTGAGAGTTGTGATTGGTATTTTGGACTTGCTAGCGGTGTTGAGCCCGTTTTCTGCCTCTTCTTGAGGGCTAGCTTTGATGCCCATATGCTTTTGTTTGGCATCAGTAAGTGGCTTTGTCATGAGGTGTTTTGAAGCATGCTTTTAATTGGTATCATTTTTGCTTCTCTCTTCTAATTGGTATCGTGCTTTGAAGTCATCTCTATTGGTATCATTTTGCTTCTCTCAAGTGACCCCGTTTTGGCTTTTTTAGCTTTTTGGTCAATTGGAGAGCTTTACCTTGTGGCTCAAATCTGAAATGCACTTGTGTTGACAATGCACTCATCAAGGGGGAGATTGCGAACACATGGTGGATAAGTACCCATGTATGTTCAGCTTTTATGATGAGTGATCGTCCAACATGTGAGTGTTTTAGTTTGAGTGGCTTACCCTAACCTCTGCGAAAGCAGAAATGTGTGCTTGTCTATCGGCTTGTGGTGTGCAGGTGCTATGCCTAGTGACACTGGTCAATGGCGTGGAGAAGGTCGAGTAGAGGCTTGTCGTGCCGATGGACTGAGAGCGGTGAAGGGCGGAAGCGGGGCTCCGACTGAGGGACCATGGGCGCCGGCAGACTAGTTGTGGTGGCTAGTACTTGGCACCGGCAAGTGCGAGAAGACATGGAGGTAGACCGAGTCGGCCGAGTCAAGACAGTGGACGCGTGAGTCGAGCGGAGGCTCAGGGGACTTGGATTCTGACCGAGAGAAGACAAGGTGGCTCGCGTCGAGTGGTTTGGTGGTTTGGGCCTCAAAACCATCCGCGTCGGTTTCCGAGTTTGGGCCGCAAAACTTGGGGTTCGGTAGTTGAGCCCAAAGCTACCGATGGCAGGTTTCCTGGGTTTGAGCCTCAAAACCTAGGCAGAGCTTCCGAGGAAGCGGGGATGGCATGTGGCGGAATCCTAGAGGTTGCGTCGAGGCGACGACAACTCCTGGCAGGAAGCGGAGCCGTCCATTCAAATCCAGGGAGATATTTACCGGAGCTTGGACTGCAATGCTTAGGCTAGGTAGTTCACTCATTGTATCAGGGTGGTCTTTGGAAAATAGCCAAAGCCTCTGATAAATAGAGGATGAAGGGGCATCCTCATCCTTATCTCTTGCATTACTCTTTCTCCCACCTATTCCTAGGTTTTCCCTTCCCTAGCTTCTTCTTGCTTGAGATCCATCGTGTCACCGGTGTAAGAACTTGTGATTGTTGTGAGGAATCGGAGGTCGTAACCTCCGTAAGCCATGGTGGCTTCGATTTCGTGATTGTGTCCCCAGTTTGCTTGTGTTCTTCCCGTTTTGCTTTTGCTCTCTCTTTTTCCCGAGATGATTTCTCTTTGTTGAGAGTAGCTTTGCAAAATCGACTTGAACCAAGTTGTTCGTAATCGTGAGGAGCTTCTTTGCACCGAAGGATTTCTCCTCAAACCTCACGAGTGCGTAGATCGGGCAATTTCTTTGTGGCGTTCTTCGTTTTCCTCTTTCTCCCCCAAATCCGAGTGTTCTCTTTATCCTCTCCAAATTGAGCGATGATTTCTTCGGGATAGCTCCCCAACTGCACTAGGATCATGCCTACAAAGTTTGGTTGTAGTTGGTAATTATTTGGTAGAGTTTTGAGAAGATTTGGCGGAGTGAAAACGATTTTCGCGAGGAACAGTTTTTCTCCTGTGAGCGTCGGACCACCTTGCCTTAAGCTCCGGACCATAGCAAGTGGTCCGGTGGTCTTGACCTTTCTCATGTCAAGCAGCAAGAGGCGTCAAACCACCCTCCGGACCTCCCGGTTTTTGAGCACCGAACCTTTGACGAGTGGTCCGGTGGCTCTGCCGAGAAACACTACCACGCGTCGGACCACTCTCCTTGGTTCGACGGGGTAGTCTGGTGGTCTGGTCCAGAGGTTGGTACCTTACTGGATTGTCTGCCTAGTGAGCACCGGACCACCTTCCTTGGTCCGGAGGTGGCGTCGGACTAGTCCGGAGTCTCTGGTCCGGAGCTAGGGTGCTCACTGTGTTCTTCTGTCTCGGCGGTGAAAGCGTCCGACCTGAGCTCCGGACTACTCGCTATAGTCCGGTGGCTCAGCTCCATCTGGTTCGGAGCCTATGTTTGGTTACAGTTTTCGCCTATTTTGCCTAGGTTCTTGTCGCTTTTCCCTAGGGGTTGAGAAACTGTGTTTTGGGGTTTCTAGTGATTTTCCTCCACTGCCGGTGAGCTCTCTTTTCTCCGTTTTCATTTGAATCCCCGCTCGCGTTGCTCGGGGAAGGTTGAGCACCCAGCAACTGGGTTTGGTTTTTGGGAAGAGTGGCCTGAACATTTCGAGAGAAATTTGAGGCTTCCATTCACCCCCCCCCCTCTGGTCGCCGTTCTCGGTCCTTCACAACGGCTCTGAGAAAGACTCCGGTCACAAGCTCCGGACGTGCGTGCAGCGTCGTCCGGACCAACGCGTCTGCGTCCGGTCGCCTACCAGTTCAAGCAGCTCGGTTTCTCGCTCGCCCCACAGCGCACCACTACTCGCCACGTGGCTCCAGACCAACGCCTCCTGCGTCCGGAAATATTTTCCCGGGCGCCCGAGCACACCCGAGAGCTCCCTGTGCTCCTCTGCACATCCGGACGCGAGTCCGAAGCCTCCATCCAGACCATCACTAGCGTCCGGTTCATTTTACACAGAACCAACAGAGAGCACATAGACTCCGGACCCACGTTCGGTGACCTGCGTCCGGACCGCAAACAGCGTCTGGATGCCTCTCCTCAGCCGAGCCAGCTATGGTATGCCTCCAGACCCATCTCCGATGGTCCGGACCGGCCATACACCTTGCGTCTGGACCTCTGTCCGAAGCTCTTTTGAGCTGCCAAACACTTCTCCAACTTCTCCAAGCTTCCAAGAGCCAACACTAAGTGATCCAAACACTTGTGCACGTGTGTTAGCTTTTAGTTCACATTTATCTTGGAAATAGTTGGTTGTTTCACTAGTTCAATTGATTTTAAATGCAATGCAAATGAACCTAGTGGCACATGATAACCGTAATCATTCGCAAGAGCTCCCTCCTTGATAGTACGGCTATCTATCCTAAATGTGATCACATCCTCTATGATGTCTTGATCACCAAACCGAAAATGTGTCCTATATCACCTTTGCCTTGACACCATTTTCCTTTCCATTATCATGCTAGAGGTTGTGCCATCCACTTGATCCACCTTGCTCCATCACATGGCATGTACCAACCTATCTCATGATTCACACTAAGAGATCCAAGGTTACTACTTAGGTAGGTTTCATCAATTACTCAAAACCAAAACACAAGGGAACTCTCAGAGAGGGGTGCACACGGCCACTTCAAACGAGCATAAATACTCTGGGTCATCGATCACATCATCGATGGTCATGAAGAGAATCAAGGATTAGAGATGATGAATATGCATGCTATGTTGTACTCGACGATGCAATTGTCGATATTCTTTCATCAATTCATATGCATTTTGAATTGGTTCTGAAATGCTAGATCTTGTGGCATGTCTAAATTTTTAGTATTGGTCATTGGATTTTACAAAAGGACTACACTTTGGCTCCGATGGTGATGTTCCACAAGGCTTTGTTCATCAAGGAAAGCTACCGGGAAGAAGAATATGTATTATTTTAGACTTTTTATGTGTAATTCATGGATATACTATATCCAGCCTTAGTATAAGCCCCTTCCCTTCGGGAAAAAGGTTTTAGCAACTCTTATGTTTCAAGAAGCTCTTCGATGGTCCTAAACTTAATTCCCCTATCTTATAGTATATGGTGTATCCTAATAACCCACCTCCCCCTAAATTTTTATCTTCTCCAACGTTCCTATCTTAAATAACATACTCTTTTGTTTTGCATATAATTGATGCTAGAGCATCTCCGATATAAAATGTTAAATATAGAATTAGGATGTTTGATCATCTCTAATAATTGAGAAAACCAACGAGTAAATCAATGATTTTTCCAATGACTCAAATAAGTAGCGAATTTGTCGGTTTAATGATCATTTCTAATATCTCGCTCATAGAAGATAGAAAGTACAATACTCATTTAGGTCCCTCCACTATCCTCTGGGGCCTTGATCCCTAAACGTTTAAAATAGTTATTTTAGTCCTCAAAGTTTTCTTTAGAACTTAGTTTGATTCCAGGACTATCGAACTAACCATTTGAGTACTTAAACTTTGTATTTTAGGTTAAATTTCATTCATAAACAATCGAAGTGTATTTCAGTCCTTAAACTTTTCTTTTTGTCTTAAATTTGTCCCTTGTCCTACATGGAACGCTGAGTCGTTGCGCCTAGTGAGCTCCAACACTACTCGCAATTTGAGATGAACAATCATGGTTAGCTACCACCGTTTGTGGCATCATCCTAGCTATCCAATTAGATAGCACACTTTCAACATTTATATCTATATTTTAAAATGAATATAAATATATACAGAATCCTCAATGTAAATTAACTTTTAGTTTATGGACAAAAACATATTATTTGTATCCTCTAAAGACTTTAAACCATCCACTAATAATGTTTTGCTTTGAATATTCTTTTCTATCTCCAATTGCCAGTGCTATTGGAGCTGACCAGCTTGTGTGACGTTCCATGTAGGATGAGGGAAGAAGTTGGGCTGGAAAACAAAAAGGCTGAGGCTTGAAAGGAACCTTGATACTTTTAGGATAAATTTGAGCTCAAAATATAAAATTTGAGGACTCAACGGGCCACTTTAATAACTCTGGGATGAAGTTGAACCCAAAAAGTAATGTTTGATAACTGAAAGGATAATTTTAAAAGTTCCAGGACAAAAAGGCTTGGACAATAATTAAGGAAAATCACTATTTCATCAAGACAAAATGTGATTTTGACTTAGGAGTATCTCCAAATCGTCTTACCACTATTATACTTTCTTTCTCTCTTGTAAATTAATATTGGATCCCTGTTCTTTCTCTTTATTCTTCAACACGCCCTTCAACCCTCTAAATTGCACCGTTGCATTTGCATGTGTATCTTTTCATGTGATTGGATAGATTTTCCCAAATGTAGAAAGTTTGAGAGTTGATATAAGTAGTTATCGAGAGAGGTTTATTAATCTTGCTAACAAAATCAAGGTTGTGAGTGTGTCATGGAAGCTCTTGAAGATGGTCTTAGATAAGGAGATTGTTGGAACTTTGGAGGGTGGTGTTTTTGCATACATCAAAACTTAATTTTGACTCTAGAAAATTAAAATGGAAGGGAGATGCTTAAAGGTATCCAAAATGGGAATAAAAAAAAGGAAAGTTAAGTTATTCCAAGGACCAAGGAACAGAATGCACACCAAGCCTTTGTAAAAAAACAAAGCTGAATAAGAAAAGCGGGTATAGAAACAGAACCAAATTATAAAGCAGAGCAAAAAAGAAAGAGAGGAGAAGACAAATTAGAATAGAAATAGAATAAGTAAAAGAGAAGAATCCCAAGTACACATTTTAGTTGCCTGCACACCGCATCGCAGAGGCGAGAGAGAGAGCGCTGCGGCGGCGGCACAGCAGGGGAAGCATCAGACGCCGCAGGCCCGCCCGCGCAGCAGAAGAGGAAGGCGAGACCAGGCCACCTATATTAGCTATCCATCTTCTATATATATATATACGCAGTTATTATTATATATGGCCAATTAGATAGAGATTAGAGAGGGAGTGGGGAAGGAAATTTTGTACAGGGAAGAGAGAGAGAGAGGGTAGTTGATGGGAAGGGTTTGATGTGATTGCGCTTTCTTTTCTCTTTGCTTCCTGGATCCAACCGCCGCCGCCGCGTCCTCTCGTCGTTGATTCTGTGTTCTTGGATCGGATGCCTTCATCTGCCTAGGTACGTGCACCGTTTCTTGCGTCGTGGGCTTCATTTACGTCCTCCTGATTTCTCCCTCAATTCGTGTTACTGGGTGGATGGGTTCGTGAGGGGATTATCAGATCTCAGCTCCTTGATCTGTTCTTCTTCGCGATTTCTCGCTCAATTCGTTTACGTCCTCCTGATTTCTGCCCGCAGATCGGAGCAAGAGCAATGCGCGCGGTGTAAATCCCGAGAGAAGGAGGAGGAGAGGGGATCGAGGCTGCTCCCCTCTTGCTTGTTCTTGCCGCGTACGGTTCTTTCAAGAACCCGCGGCGGGGATGGATCTCTACGACAAGAGAGAGGGCATGACGTTGCAAGATGGGGACTCCTGCCTCGCGCCCCGGGCTTGGCGGGGCGGATGCGAGGTGGACTTACAGTGGGCGGAGGGCCTCCTCGAAGGCGCCGGCCGGAAGAGGCGTACGCCGGAAGACTTCGAGGACGAGGTCCAGGAAATGGACGAGGTGGATGGCGGCGGCAAGCCGCCATCGCCGCAACCGCACACGCCAGATATTCGTGAAGCTCATGCCCCCAGCCGCCGCCACGCCATGGTGGCCGGTGGTGGGGAGCAAAGCGGCGGTGGGGCTGACCTCATAGGAGAAATCGGCCGGGACCTGTCCATCAACTGCCTCCTCCGGCTGTCTCGGTCAGAGTATGGTTCAGTGGCATCGCTGAATCATGATTTCTGGTCTCTGGTGCGAGGAGGGGAGATCTACAGGCTGCGACGGCAGAATAACATCGCAGAGCATTGGGTGTATTTCTCTTGTAATGTTTTGGAGTGGGATGCCTATGACCCCTACCGCAAGCGTTGGATCTCGGTGCCCAAGATGCCGCCTGACGAGTGCTTCATGTGCTCGGACAAGGAGTCTTTGGCTGTGGGCACCGAGCTGCTTGTGTTTGGGATGGCACACATTGTCTTCAGATACAGTGTACTGACAAACTCTTGGACACGAGGCGAGGTGATGAATTCTCCTCGGTGTCTATTTGGCTCAGCAAGCGTTGGGGAGAAGTCATATGTTGCTGGTGGTACTGATCCTCTTGGCAGGATCCTCAGCTCAGCAGAGGTGTACAACTCTGAGACGCATACTTGGACACCTCTTCCTAGCATGAATAAGGCACGGAAAAATTGCTCTGGGGTGTTCATGGATGGCAAGTTTTATGTGATTGGTGGCGTGACAAACAACAACGTGATCTTGACCTGCGGTGAAGTGTACGATATGCAGAGCAAGACATGGAGGGTGATTGAGAACATGTCGGGGGGTCTAAATGGAGTGAGTGGTGCACCCCCACTTGTTGCAGTCGTCAAGAATGAGCTGTATGCTGCTGATTACAGCGAGAAGGATGTGAAGAAGTATGACAAGCAGAATAATAGCTGGATCACACTTGGTAAATTGCCTGAGCGATCTGTGTCCATGAATGGATGGGGCCTTGCATTCAGGGCATGTGGTGAGAGGCTTATTGTCATTGGCGGCCCAAGAACACCAGTTGGGGGCATGATTGAGCTAACCTCATGGATTCCTGATGACAAGCCACCTGTGTGGAATTTGATGGACAGACGGCCGTCAGGAAATTTTGTGTATAATTGTGCTGTGATGGGCTGCTGAGTTCACTTCATCAAGGGTCTGCCCAGTGATGTTTACAAAGAGAGCTATGCACAAAGGCAGGCCTGTTTAGCTTCAGCACTCCTTCATGAGTTTCTGCCTTTGACCTGGTAACTGATGTAATTGGCATCAGCAGAGCAGCAGCAGGATCTTGTAACTCCTGAGTTCATACATCAGTTTCCGCCCCAGCTAATCCATTTCTTTCATTTACATTTGGATCAGTCTTATGATCTAGAAGATGATACCATGCAAAAAATGTCATACCAATAATCTAGAAACCTTAAATTTCAGAGGCCTTCCATCATTGATGATGAAAGGCAAGTTTTCATAGTCCCTTGTCTATGTCTGCAACAAAAGAAGTGACCATCTTGTTATTAGTGTATTCCTAATTTTTGAGTTATTATCATATATATGTTGCACTTTGATGCCTTATTTATGCATTTATTTGGCTGAACGACCTTGGGATGGGTTCCTGTTAAACTGTTTGTTGAGCATGATTACAAATTGGACTCCTGTTTGGAGTTTGGACCATTATTGCTTTCCCTTAATTGCATCAGATAAATGTCTGGAAAGTTATCCTATGGCGCACAAGCAGTGTTCAATGCATTTATTTGATCCATTAATTATGGTGGACTATTTTACTTTACCTTATCTGCTATGAGACCCGGTGCTTCTCATGCACTTGATTGCTTTATTTGAACTTTTCATACTTGATGGTTGTTTTGGTGGAAACAACTAAAAAAATGTGAATCTGTTGGTGTTGTTTATGAATGATTTGGTTATTTGAAAAACATCAATTTGTTGATGTTGCTTATGGATGATTTTGGTTGTTATTTATCTTGTAGGTTCATTATTAATGTTTTGTCTTATATGGTGAATAACCTAAGTATCATTTTGATGTCAAGGTTTTGAGTGTGGATAATATATCCTTGTATTCACAGCCTTAATTGTCACCCTAAATGCGACTACTCCCTCCATGTAACTAGTGTTGTTAGATGTCAACCTCTTAAAGTAAGGCATGACATATAACAAGTTTAGTATCATGTGCAATTAGGAAAGTAATCCTTAATTTTTGAAGGAAAAGGGCACTAGATTTCACATCGCAATCTGAATTTCAAAGGATTTTGATTTCAATTCTGACTGTTTGAGATGCCCACCTTTTTGTTTGACAAAACTAACTTGTATACTTTGATCTCTGTTGTTGGAGTCTGACTTGAGTACCACAATAATTTCCATGGGTTTCTGTTGAACCTGGTAGAATCAGGTGCCGTTCCATCACTGGTTGTTTGACTTGAGATTTCCTCTGTTTTTCCAATGAAGCAGTGAACGGTTGCAGCTTTTCGCTTTTGTTACCAGTTTGTCCTGTGGGATGGAAATACTTTCTGACGGAGGAATTTATCCAAGTTGCAAATGTATGCATTGTTCTTGCGTGTGGCTTAAGGTTCTCGACTCCGAGTCTTTGACTTGTGCATAGTGGGTTATTGTAACAGCAAAGAAGGTCAATTCAAGGTGAACTGTTTACTGAGCTATATGACTATGAAGTATGAACTGCATCCTTCATCTTGTGTACCTCGGATAGTTTGCCTCTCTCAGATCTTTCTCTTCCAGTTTCTATTACACTTGAATCTGGAATGAAAATTTTACATCTCTGCAGCAGCTAATCATTTTCTGAACTTCCAAGTTTTATTACGCAGTAGGTGTGAACTACTTTTTTTCCTTTTCTTTGTGGGAGTCTTATCATGGCCCATAAGCACTCGATTGTCGCACATATACGGCATATTTTTATCTCGCTAGCGCAGGAATATCTTAGTGGAGAATATCATTGAAGATAGATTAAAAAGCGCTGCCTGGTGGAATTCAGGATGGAATTGTGGGAAAGTTGTTTTTGCGCTTTCGCAGGGGCGTGGAGAAGAGACGCACGTAATGGCTGCCGTTTCTCGTTTTTGGTTTCTCATCGTTAGCGTCACCATCTTTTTTGACTTATGTTTTTCTCAGCCAGTTTTTGAACTTCCGCTCTCGTAGGCGCAGCGCCGCAGCCCCATCCGCAACACTGTGCTATACGTATCATTGCGGCAACAGGAAGGAAAAGCTGTGCGTATACGTATCCCGCTGCCAGGTTTGTTTGGCTTCATATCAATCCATCCAAATTCATGAGTTGCTAGGTATTGAGTAGATAATTAGTTAATCTTCTATTCTAACCTTCTCAACCGATACTGTATAAGGTCGATTGATGTACAGCCCAGCAGTAGTGTAGTTTTGCTTTCATGTACTTTCTCCATCCTAAATTATAAGACATCCTAAAAATCTTGGAGAGTTAAAGTAGCTCAAATTTAACCAAAATTATATAATATTATAATAATACTTATGAAGTCAATTAAATATCATTAGATTCTTTATCAATTATATTTTTATAATATATACCTATTTGATGTTATAAATCTTTATATTTTTTTCTAATTCTTATCAAATTTGATATGCTTTGACTTTCTAAGATTCTTGAAATGTCTTATAATTTGGAATGGAGGGAGTAATTTGTTTTTCTGACTTGCAATTCTTAATTTTTCATGGTCCCGCTTAACGTGTTACTGAAGGGACCTTGACGGCAGACTAAAAGGGGTAAATTAGATAACTCAAAAATTATAATTATCTCCGTAAAACCTACTTATCAAAATGATACTTTTTACATGTGCACTACAGGGTTGCTAAGTATTGCTATCTTCACTTCAAAAAAATCATACAATCTAGATTCCATTTCTATCAACTAGTTTAACAAGATAACTATAAAAGGTAAGCAGACAACTTAAAAAAATCTAGCAAAGTAATTGGGTGTGGAAATGTAAAAGTAGAGAATGATTGACGGTTGATTTAGGTATCAAAAAGTTTATACTTCTTCTAGTCCTCTAGAGGCGCCTCTCACAAAGATTCCCCTAGCTAGGGCCAACCAAGGTGTTAGGTAACTTGCTATGCGCAAGTGGGTTCTATGTGGCCTTGTCTTGAACCCTAACTAGCCTAGGTAACCATGGTCTTCAGTCTTGAGCTTCCAACTTTAACACTACAAGCCTCGTTTCCTCTGGTGTAGATTCAAATCCTATGAACTAGCCTAGGAAGCTAAGTTATGAAAAGTAATCACACAACCTAAGACAAAAAGATAAGAAGTAGAATGAAAACTTTTGTGTTGACGGTCAATTTTGGTGTCAAGAAGTTCATGCTTTGTAGTCTTCATTATAGCATCTTGCGGGCCAAGCTTCTAGTTGGGTAACTCTTTAAGTCTTATAGGCCTTCCCCACAGGCAAGCGGGTCTCCGTATGGCCTTCTCTCGGACTGCTACTTATGGTATTCATTATGAAGCTTCCGGTGCAAACACTGCGGAACCAGTTCTCTCCGCTACAAGCTAGGCAGCTACATCACAATCGTGTGATCTTGTAAGAATACAAATAACATGTGCTGATGTTTTGGCATTTTGACCACATCTTTTTGGTGTGGACTCAGATTTTTCTGATCTTACTCATTGGAAAGTTTGCGTAAATATCTATAACTTGAACATGATATTTTACCATTGCATAAAGTTACGAGATAAGTTCGTGAGTCCTCTCTTTGTCCCATCTTTAATATCTTTCATTCTTTTTGATTTCTTGTATTTCTAGAACATTAGAAAATTTGTGAACACATAATAACACACATTTCAGCCATGGTGATTATGTCGTCATTAAAATCAATAAAACATACATAATCACGCACATCAGTATATTGATTGTATTGATTGCATAGAGGTCTTCAATCTTCCATGATGTGAAGATAACTATATATTTGATAGAGACTTTACACACCAATCCGACTTCTAATCTTAAAGATTTGAACTCTACAATTATAGTACCACGTACTTCTCCTCTAGGTATCAATCACTAGTACAAAGGGCGTGCTCCCGCGCGCGGGTGCAATGCTAGCGCACGCTTATAAACACTTGTAAGTTGACATTCCAAAATGTATATTGAACCATGTTAACAGCCAAATAGAAGGTCGCATGGTTCCTAACACTACAATCATAGCGGATTAGGCATAGTCAAACGATATAAAAATAAGTAGACAAACAGTGCTACGACGAAGTTTGTAAAGGCTCATGTGTTTCCCAGAAGCCCTTGCTACGTACATTAAAATGAGATGGCAAGGCAATCACAGTTGTATTGGATATGATATTAAAATTACAACTGAACGAAAGGAAGATGTACATAGAAGATGACTCTAATTAACCATAAATCTGGTGTGTGGTTACATGACCATGCCTAAGCCGGTTCCGGAGCCATATATAAAGGTGTTCTGTATAGGAAAACAAGGCTTACTCCGGAATGAATATGGATCGTCCATTTATTCCAATCCAACGGTCACGATTATCTATTACCTCCTAGGAGGAGGTAATAATATTTATTGAATTTTTATTTTACTCCGGAATGAATGCTGGACGGTTGCCGCCGTCGGCGAAGGAGCAGCATTTCAACGACGTTAGCGGGCAGTTCGTGACGACGGAGCCTCCGGATGGCTACGGCGGCGTCGTCGTGGTCCGGCGGTGCCGAGCGGGGCAGTTCGTGGCGGCGGAGCCTCCCTCGGGCTGCGTCGTCCAGGCGGCAGCGCGTACGGAGCGTCAAGTGGCGGCGTCAAGGCGACGTACGACGCGTCCGGCGGCGGAGCCTCCGGATGGCTGCGGCGGCGTCACCGTGGTCCAGCGGTGCCGAGCGGGGCAGTTCGTGGCGGCGAAGCCTCCCTCGGGCCGCGTCGTCCAGGCGGCAGCGCGTAAGGAGCGTCGAGTGGCATGGTGTTTTATTTTTGGTTTTTTATTTATTAATTTATTTAGTAAATTATTAAGTTTAGAAACATCAACGGTCCAGATTTGATTTAAGATATTATCTCTTGCGAGGGTAACCGGAGTACCTGAGCATTGGCCGGAAACCAAAGGTTAGCGAAAACAAAAGGTCGGCAAAAATAGCTCATCACAATATGTCTTTAAGGTCAAGCAATGTCAACATGTGTTGGAATGTAGTTTTCGATAAACTCTCTACACTGACGAAAAAAAGGAAATGCAGATAGAGTTCAGATTCATAAATGAGGTCTATACCGAAATAACATAGATTAAGAAAGATGCCAAATATAATAGTACAACTTAAGTGTTGAATAATATGACTATTAAAATTTGCTAATTGCTATATTGTTAGCCTAGCAAATCAGAGTATCAAAATGTAGTACATCTACCAACAGATAACATGTAGCTAATAGAAGGCAATCTATGATATAGAGACTTGTGTTCTATTATGAAATGAAATATTCAAATTGACATATGTACACTTTATTTACATGGTACAAGGCACACGAATTATTTTCTAAGGCACGTGAATTATTTTTTAAGATGGTAGGTACCATGTAAAGATGAAGCATAGATACTTTTAATGGAGCATAATTCAATTGTTTTAGCTGGCATAGCAAGGGAAACCCGAAGTCAGAAAATCTTCATAAATTCAGCAATAGGATAACACAAATCACAACCTAATCCCCATCGAACTCTACGATAACTTCAAAACTGACATGTACAGAAAATAGAATAGGTAATGAGGCAAAAAAAAAAGCAAATCATCCAATTAACCATTGCCTTAGTTATCCTGGAAGAGGCAGAAAGGGATGCAAAAAATACAATCAGCACTGTTCATGGTCATTTTGTCAGTTATGAACGTAGAAGAGAATTGTAAAAGAAATAATAAAAAAACAGAGCCAACCAACTGAGGATCGATGTAGAAATAGCTGTGAAAAAAGAATCAACATTGCTCATAATCGTTGCCTCAGTTATGAACACAACATAGAGATGTAAAAATGCCTCAGTTAAAGAGGCAGACTCCTAACTTCGTAAATCATGAAATGTTGGTCTAAAAATTAAACTTACTTTTCTCGCAATAACTTGTAGCCAACCTGCATCTAAAAAAGATGCATTAAAAGGGCCAGAGATGGATGTACGAGGTGCTAAAATGATTGGAGGTATGGTTTAACCTTTGTCTAGACAACATCACAAACACATAGTGTGGTACACGACCAACCAAGTTGAAAATATATGTATGAATAAAGAGATCACTTCAGGTGAAATAGGAACATAATTAAAGAGATTAAACCAAATAAGCGACAAAAAATGAAGACACCATCATTTGTTGATCTGTTGACCTACAATACGTGGTATTGTCTGCACAAGGAGCACAAAATATTAGGAACACGTGAAGGGGAACACGAAGGGAAGGGCAAAAGTAAGGTTGACACCAAAATAGGAAATCGTTTTAAAAAAATGGCTGCAAGGTGAAGGCCCCAGATCATAGGAAAACAGTATTACAAAGGAAAACTTTAAAAAAATTTAGTGGCCTCTAAAATAATCAGTCATCATTTGATCAAGATCCTAGAGTATCAAGGCATTAAAATAGAAATGAAATGTCTAGTTTCTCACAAGATCTTGATCACCGCCTTATATCTCAGATCATAAATGGGTATGAATAATTTCATCATAGGCATAAGAACAAACGGATCAGCAGGATGGAATGATAGTGGTGCCCAGATTCAAAATCTATTGGGTTGTAGAGCAAAGTGCACCCACAGAAAAAAAGAGACAGAAAGATTAAACCAGAAGAGTAATGTGTTAATCATCATCTGTCAAAATTTCATCATTTTTTTTGTTTTTTTACCACTAAAGTTGCAGCACGCGAAAAGAACATAAAAGCTGCCAAAAAAACACATTTTGCAATTTGTTATTACAAATTACCAGAATTAAAGCTCAAATGAATGGGTACCACAATCTTGAAAGGTAAAATAAGGACTTCATAGGAGAGGTCAAAGATGAAGAATCAAAATTAATCACTGTTTAACCAAACAAGAAGATGCCATGTGAGGTGAAGATAGGAGAATTTGCAGTGAAGCAAAGTCTAAAAGAAAAGAATTCTGCTGATCTCTAGGAAGCGCAACTAAGCAAGCAGAAGATAGGAGAATTCACATCAAATATGTCGGCACAGGTTAAGGTATATATCTGGGTGGACTAAAATTTGAAAGCAAACAAAGTTTTTTTTTACAGGAACCAAAAAGTAGCACATGTCAATGTTGCAGGGAAAACAAGAGAGCAGTATGAAACATAAGCATCTTAGAGAAATATAGCACGGCAAGCCAACCGCGCTGGTCCTGCAAAACGTGTGTTCCTCTCCTAGCTGCACTCCAGGAGACCCCTGCACTCAGCAGGGCCCTAAAATAACCAGTGACAATAGAGACTGAAGACGCGAGTATGAAGAATGAGAGACAAGCAAGCAAGAACAAGATTGATCCAACAACAAGCCAAAGGAAGCTACTGATTTTCATCTTTTGGAACAAAGGCCGAGCAGTACAGAGAATAAAAATAGACACATCCTGACAGTATATGAAATTGAGGATGCAAAGAATAATCAAAACCATATAACTATTTATCTGACAACAGAACTATTAAATAAACAGGCTGAGAACACACAAAGAAAGTCCAGGTGGACACCAATAGAAGCTAAGATAATACAAAGTTGGTTTATTAGCTAATGTGTGTATATCAGAGCTCGATTAACAGAACCATATTTGTTTTAAAAGGAGAGAGGGATTCTGGAGAAACACTATCAGCTTACACTTTTCACATCAGAACTAATACCACAGGTAGAGCAAAGATGCAGCACCTGATTCTGACGATGGTGCATAATGCATCCAATGTAGATATGAGAAACTAACATGCACTCAAAAAGTATTGTTCGAAAAAACATCTTACCAGTAGTGCAGTATGCCCAAGCCGACAACCTTGATCTGAAGAAAGACCTTTGGATTTTCCAACGAGTTTTTTGCTGTCCCAAGCTGAATGAACAAAAAAGTCATCAGTCCTCTAAAAAAGTAAGTACAATATATAGCTATAAAACATAAATTTAACTAATATTGGGTACAGAAACAAACTATTTCAGTTAAGGGGGAAAATATTTTTTGGTAGGCTACACATATAAGATGGGAAAAATATTAACAATAATTCCCAACCATGTTCTGTGATTCCATGAGGCCGCAAAGTTTAGATATGGTAAATCGACAGAAAATTTAAGAGACAAAAAATGTAGAGGAGATGTACACAGCCATGGTTTGAACATTACCGTCGCTACCTAACCTGAGTGCTCTTGGCTGTAAAGATATCGTCGCGAGCAGGTGTCCTTGGCAGCGGCGCCCAATCACAAAGGACATTGTCTCATGCTTACTTCTAGTATATTTGCAGCACATGTAGTTGAGAACCAGCAAGAACTCAAGGTGTCAGCACATACCGAAAAGAACCAACAACCTCTAGTATATTTGGTTCAATGTCCTGATTTGTAAAGATCCTAATACAAAAGGGGACAAAGCCATACAGTTAGCACATACAGATAGGAATGACAACAAACATATATTGATAAAGGAGCCTCAAATATGCTTTGCACTGACTACACACGATTTTGGTGGGCCGGCAAGAAATTGATAGGGCATTGATTTGGAGAGGACTTGGTAAAGATTGTTAGAACACAAATTTCTCCAACCTGTAGCCATTTTTTTGGGTTACAACACAGATTTGTCCAATCTGAAGCCATAGTTTTTACTTAATAAAAATAAAGGCATGAACTGCACTATAGGATAAGGGTCCACAAGATGCCAGAAAAGTAATCTGTACTAACTAATATGACAGAACCAATCACCAACATAGGTGATTTTGTAACCGAAGCCATCCATTTTACCTTTGTAGTGAATCTATCAGGCATCAGCAGATGGGAGGATGTCCCCTCAGCCCAAAAACCTCATAAGGGGGAAAAAGAATAGAGAGAAAAACTATTAGGAACCTAATATTCTTGGACATCGCTCAAAATGATATATACTGTAATACAAATAAAGAATGTCCTATCTATATCTATCTCAGTTAAACAACACAATGAAACACATTTAGCACTTACCTACCAAAAGGTCAGGCCTTTCATTCTATAAGTCATGAGAGTGTATTATATGTGGCAAAAAATATAGCTAGGATACATAAAGCATCAAACCATGAACAATCACCGAGCTGGAAGGTGTCATCTAAATCATTCATAAATTCATAATAAATCATATAAGTCTGTGGAAAGTAGAAGTAAGCATGAGACAATGTCCTTTTGTTTCATCATGGATTAGGACTTTAGGAGTCAGGACAATGTAAACTAATATGTTAAAAAGAAGATAAGAGCGGGCCTCAGAAAATCCACTGCAAAATTCCAAGCAGACAACAACAAAAAAAAGAAAGAATATAGCTAAGAGGTGAGGGGTGTAGTGGAAGCCTAGAAGGAAATTGCATAAGATAGATGGATAAAAAGGAGGTAGCCTGAGAAGTGGACAAAATCACATCATTTGATCTTTTTTAGGAATATAACCAGAGCATATAAGTGATATATATATATGGTCCAAAAATAGTAACCAGACGGCATGTACAAAAATTAATAGATGCGAACTAAAAAAGGTATAATTTGGGGATAGGTCATATATGAAGAAAATATATTTTGCATTCATATGGGCCTATGAACATGCTCTATACATCCCAAGATCATCAGCATATATTTTCAAGTTATATGCACCGCCACCTTCATCACAGGTCATATAATTCCAAAATTGGCCTTGATGATGCCTAATGGCACACGAGAAAAAAAGCTTCAGCATATATTCCCAAGCTATATGCACTACCACCTTCATCTCAGTGTATATAATTCTAATATTTTGACCATGTACACCTGGCCCTGACAGTGGCTAATGGAGCATCAGAAAAACAGTTTAACCAAATCTGCTAGGAATACAAAGTACGACAAAGCAGCACATCGGATCGATTGTGCTAAGATATTTTAATTTTCTGCATGAATTAGGTGAACAGAGGGAAAGAAACGTAACAGACACACTAGGACAATCGTTGAAAGGAACAAGGCACCTTGGAAGAGAGAAGATTAGGAGAGAAAAAGAGAGAACATCAACAATCCAATGGAAGCATGGCGATGGCAGCCGGCAGTAGAAACATCTATCTACTTAGAGGAGGAGGGGACCCAATCAACACCTTGTAACCAGCGCTGCAGGGAAGGCAACAGACTAAGAGCATCTCCAACAGTTTGCTAAATCATTTGTCATCCTTTAAAATTTGGCAAATCAATCAAAAAACACTCTCCAACAGTTTACCAATTGGACTTGCCAATTATACACGCTTGCCAAAAAATTGCATCGGTTTGCCATTTTTTGAGCGCGCATCGGCTTGCCATCCTCTCGCCCGCGAGTCCTCCGCTCGGTTTCCCGCATGCAAGTTTCCTTCCTTTTTAATCTTCTTTTTTTATTTGACAAGTGAGAAATAGCAAATTGTTGGAGATGACTTCTTTCCAACTTGGTAAATTATTATAGCAACTTGGTAAAACACAAGATTTGACAAGTGAGAAATAGCAAATTGTTGGAGATGCTTCGCATCAGACTACGACAACCAAATCCGAGGAGCCGCAAGCATACGCAGAACCACCAAGCAGAGCATCAAGGAGGTGTTTGGATCCCCTTGGCAAATTGGCAAATTAGCAAAAGAGCAAAAAAATTACTACTTTTTGGCAAATGAATCTAAACATGAAGGTAAAAAATGGCAAAAGAGCAAAGATTTGCCATTTTTCATTTGGGAGTGACAAATAAAGGCAAATAGAAAATCCTTCCACTCATACCCCTCCCTCTTATGTATGACATGTGAATGAGTGTAATTCTTAGGGGTACAATTGTCTTTGTATGTGCCATTTGTCATTTGCCAAGGGATCCAAACACCCTCAAGTGGCAAAAGATTTGCCAAATTCATTTGTCATTTGCCATTTGCCGAAGGATCCAAACACCCCCAAATCGGAGGAGGCGGAATCTTACGCACCGGCATCGCAGAACCATCAGAAAGCAGAGCACGTCACATGGAGGGGCAGGGCCGCCGCCCGCAGTCGGTGCCCACCCGCACTGCATCGGCGGTGTCTGCCCGTGCCGAGCGCGGTACGGCGCGCCGCAGGGGCCGCCCGCTCCGGGGGCGGCAGGGAAGGACGCGGGCGTTGGCAGCGGCCGCTGGCGTCGCACGCGCTAGGGTGCGCTGTAGGTACCCGCCCGCGCCGGGGGCGCGCGGGGAAGGTACGCCGTGCTGCGGTGGCCCTCTCGCGCCGGAGTGAAGGGGAAGGAACGGAAGCCACCGGAGTCCGCGTACGGCGTCGGTTGGTGCCCGCCGCCCCTTCGTAGGAAACACGAGAGAGATCGGAGAGGAGAAAGAGAGGAGGAAGGGGATGAGCGCAGGAGGGAAGGGAGGGAGGCCGCGGGGCCTGCTCGTGCCGGCGCGCCGTCCGTAGTTGCCGTCGGCGCTTCGTGGGCGCGCGCGCGAGGAGCCGTGACGGCCGGGACGAGGAGGAGGGAGATAAAGATGAGGAGCAGCATGAGGAGGACGGGCGACGCGGGAGCCGGTCGGTGCGCCGCGACACCGGGAGAGGGGAGAGGGGAGAGAGAGAGAGAGCCGTGACGGCGGCGCCGAGAGAGGCGTGACAGGGAGAGGAACGCCCTAGGGTTGGGGGCGAGCGTGGACGCAGTGCGGCTGGCCGGGTCAGACGCCTCCTGCGGTCAGAGAGCTGGGGTGTTTTTTGCAAAAGCAGCAGACGGACGGGTAACTGTAAAAAAGCTACAAAATCCGAATTTTCGCTTCTTCGTCCGAATCATTTTCATAATATAGGGGCATAGACGAAAAAACACAGGACGCAGTTACTGTTGATGAAGACTAGGCTGGACCGCGGGTTGATTTCAACGAAGCTGGAGGGCCTTTATGCAAAAGTGTCGGCGGCGCGGGGGGCGATCCTAGTCGTCCACGGACGAGATCAGATGGCCGGAACGATTCAGGTGACGTGGCCAGGCTCCCCTGCTTGGGCGCGTCCGCGCCTTGTAGGGGGAGATGCGTCGCCTAGTTGACCTCCTACCAAGATTAATACCTACCTACAAAACAAAGAACACAAACAACAACAAGAAAGAATGCATTAAAATTGTTGATAAATGATTAAGCTCACAAGTTGGGGTATCACAACTAATGAATGTTGAAATTGTTAAAAATAGATTAATCTAAGTAAAACACAAACCCGAACTTGGGTGGTGGTTACTAAATATATAGTCTTAGGGGCAGTACATCCTTAAATATGGCTACCTTGATGCAAGGTGCAACGGCTCAAAAGATGGTAACGTAGCACCCTGATAGATTCTAGACATCCACTTGTTTCAATGATTATTGTTAACTCCAAAGGTATTTTGAGTTCAGATCGGTACCATTGAAAATCTTATGACCTTGGCTTTTCCGTGCATATGCAAAATGTCGAAAACCGTGTTTTAACATGACCTAATACTGATTGGGCTCCCAACTTAGCTTGGACTCCCATGTTGCTCTTCTAAGGTGGTAGCCAAGGGGAAGGATGTACTAAAGTCCAAGATGGACCCAAACCTGATACTAATTGGGCTTCCTTGTGGTGTTTTACACTTGGTTTGGGTGTGCTTTAACTTGATTAGGGTCCAAAGGGTGATTATCAGGCTCAAGGTGACACCTCACCAATTGATTGAAACAATAGCCACATGTTATGATAATTTGGAGGTCCTACCGCCATGATATTGACATGAAATTTATTTGAAAGTCCATTAAATACTCATGTACCACTCAGGCAATCACACTTCGAACGAAAGAGTATGGTCTTCGCAATAAAATAGTGTATGAGCTACCAACATATTGAATGTATGGTTTTGTTGAGCATCCACTCCAAGATCAGTCTTGTACATATCCACACTACACCTGTTGTAGAGGCCTCATCATCGTTGTTCCTAAGCACAATAAAAATAATGGCATTTTGTAATAACATGTTCTTATATCATGATGCAAAAATAGAAATGAGTTCACTTTATTTTAACTTATATTATAAGGTCGTATCTAAAGGTTGCATGTATACTCATCATATATGTCCGAGCTTGGTGTGGAGCTATTACGGCTTGATGTGGGGGATAAGGAGACCCTTTCCACAAACTAAGTCATGTTGCCGAGGGCAACACCGAGGACCTGGTAATCATTGATAAGCTTTGCAAGACACTCAGCGAAGCAACTCTGATTTCTCATCTAGCAAGAACCAGAATGTTAGCAACGTAGTGGAGTGGAGAAGAAAAAGAAGGAAGAGGAACGACACACTACCAAAAAATGGTGGAGTTCTAGTGTTTTTAAATAGTAATAAAACACTACCACTAGCCATAACACATAAGAATCATCAAGACATTTAGTAGAGAAAATTTATATTAAATATTAAACGCAAAAACACTAGAACCCCACATCCCACATCACTAGAAGAAGTTTTAAATTCTGGTTGTGGCAAGTGGATGGAGAGGACATGATTGATTAGAATCAAAACGGTTACAATGTTCATGTCTTTCCGTCTCATCATTCTCTCCCTTAAGTACTAGCTAATTTGCCTCATTGGGCCAAATACAAGAGGGTTGGGCTTCCGGGTCCTGCCGGCCCAAGCAGGCTGGCCTGCTTGAGCTCCTGGAGACATTTATGTCATTGTCAGATGGTGGTAACATCCACCCCTCCTTCAGAACCAGCATGCCACGGGAACTCGAAGTTCTCCTAGGTAGCTAATGCAGCAGGCATCTGGGACCACTTGATCATCAGTTGCTCCACAGGATGACCACCGGTCGTCCAGTGATGTTACAACACCTGCTGCAGCACCTGAAATTCAACAACATCAGTTGGAAGAGAAGGAGCGACTGCTGCAGCACCAAGGGAAGCCTTTGGCCGTAAGATGTGGAACACGGAGTGAATGGCTGAGGAAGCTGGCAGCGAAAGCTTGTAAGACACGGTCCAAATCTTGACTTCAATCTGATAAGGCCTTAAAAAGTGGAATGCCAGCTTTTGATGTGAGCGCCGCGCCCAGGAAGACCAAGTATATGGGTGGAGCTTCAGAAAGACCCAATCAGCAATATTCAAGTAACGTTCAGACCAGTGCTTATCCACTGGCCGCTTCACAAATTGCTTAGCACGGAGCAAATGTGGGCGGAGAAGATCTTGCATTAGAGCATAGTCGGAAAGCCAATTGTCCAATGCAGGGACAATAGCCCTAGTTGAATTAGAAGACAGATCAAAATGTCGTGGAGCATAGCCATAGAGCACCTCTTATAGTAATAGGATTAGTATCACATCGTCTACCCATGAGGGGTGTTAGTCCTATGTAATCTATATAATCATCCCATGAGGCCCATTGCAATACAATGACCACATTATACGCATCCTACCTTTCTTACATGGTATCCGAGGGTCACGATCCTGTGACCTAACTAGGTTTCCGCTGTCGCCGCCCTCGCGCCGCGCCGTCGTGGTCAAGGAGCAGCAGACCTACCTCTCCACGCCACCACCGTCGTTGTCAGGCTACCTTCCTCATCGGCCTTCTTAGGGCACAACCGTGGGGGACGTCACCTCCGTGCGGGAGCCCGTGGCCGTGGGGGGCTGCCACCTCGGGTGTAGGGCGCCGCCGGGGGAGTCTGCCTTCTCCGCGCGGGATCCGCGGGATCCGCCACCACGTGGGGCCGCCGCCGCTTCCGCGCAGGGGTCTCTCCGCCGTCACCGTTGGGAGCGCCCGCCGCCGCTCCGCGCGCCGCGTCGCCGCCGCGCGCGCCTCCCTCTGGTTTCCCTCTGCCTCTCCTCTTTTCTTTCTCCTGTGGCTGTTGACCACAACAGGGAAGAGACAAGGAAGGAGAGGGGCTGGGAATTGCTAGGAGGCACCCGAGATTGTACCCTGGTTCGCCTGTTGCTGCTGTTTTAGTTGTTTTGTTTTTTCCCGATCAGAGATCGGTTTGCGTCGCCCTGCCGTTCGTCGTCGTTCATCGTCGACACTCCCGAAGGACGAGGTCGTTGCTGCGCCCTCCAGACTGCAGCAATGACGCTCGTGATCAACACTACGTCAAAAATGATTTTACACAGCGACGACAAAATGCCCTCCGTGGCGGACACTTTTTTTGTCCGTTGCAGTAAATCCGCACGATTTATCACGGCGGACACTTTCTATTTACCGTGGCAAACAATTTTGTCCACTGCGGTAAATCGATTTACCGCAGCGGACATTTTGACATGTCCGTCACGAAAAATAGGTATTTACTGTGACGGACGTATTAAGAAGCCCGCTGCAGTAAATAGATTTACCGCAGCGGGCGTTCTATAAGGCCCGCTACGGTAAATCTAGGCCTAGCCCAAAAATTCGGAGAGCCCAATAACGTGTATACGTATAAAAGCAAAGCTCTAGGGTTTCTCCCGACCAGTCTCACCCAGCCTCCGCCGCCTCCTGGTCCTCCCGACCTCCGCCGCCTCCCGACCTCTCGGTCCTCGCCCCATCTCCCCACTCGGCCCCCATCCTCTTCCTCTCGGTCCTCGCCCCCATCCTCCTCCCGGTCCTCACCCCGACCTCGCCCCCACCCTCTTCCTCCAGGTCCTCCCGCGCTGAGGTGGCGGTGGCAGCAGCTTCTGCTAAGGCGGTGGCCCGCCTGTTGTGGCGGTGGGAGACGAGGGGGTAGGGCTGGGCGGTGCGCGGCAGCGGGCGGAGGGAGTGAGCCGCCGTGGCCCGAGGGAGCTGCAGGTCGCGAATCTCCGCGGCCAACCGGCCCCACGGGCGGCGGCGCAAGCCCGTGAACCTCGCGACCTCTCCTTCCTCGCCGTCGTCGGACTGGAGCAGCACACCGCTGCGCTTCACGCTCCCCGCCGACCCAGACGCCGAGCCCGGATGCACCACGTCGCGCGCCCCTCCCAGATGCGACGCAGACCAGATCCAGCCCGGATGCGTCGTGCTCCTCATCGTCCTCGCCCTCGCGGGTACTGCTGCTGCTTCAGCGGAAGTGGCGGCGGATCCGCCCCTACACATCGAGCTCCACCTCTGCTCCAGGCTGTGGGACCCCGCCAACGTCGCTCCCTACCCGCCCCCGGCTCCGTCGACAACCAGATCTGGCGAGGACAAGTACGGGGTCGCGCGGCGGCGCAGGCGCTCGTGGCGGCGCAAGGCAGAGCGGCCGCGACGGCGGCGGCGCTGGGCTCAGTGGGCTTGTCGATGGGCTCAGTGGGCTTCTAGTTTTTTTTTATTTTTCTGGAAGCATTAATCGCAGCGGGCGGCGTAAGGTGCCCGCTGCGGTTAATTATTTTTTCACAGCGGGCGCTGTTGACCGCCACGGTAAACGCCACATTTATCGTGGCCTTGTCATCGCAGCGGACGCCATTGTCCGTTGCGAAAAACTGATTTTGACCGACACGAAAAATCGATTTTGTAGTAGTGCAAGCCACCCTTACCGGTGTCGCCGCCTGTTCAGGCGGTGGCGCCACTCGCCGCCGGTCCTTGTCAAGCAGGTGCTCGATCCGCCTCCGCGCCTCCAGTCGTTCTCGCGCGGACACCGTCGCGGATCCTCTGAAGGAAGACAAAGTCGCCACCCCTGAGCGTGACCTAAGTCGCAAAACCGCGCCGTCTACCATCGTCGTCTGCCGCAACCGTCCTGCTGCTGTCCTCGGCAAGAAGTTGTTGAGTTATACTCGAGCGCCTCGACGACACTTCGGACCCGCGCCTCCTTCATGGCTTCGACCACGTCCACCTCGACCTCGGCTATTTCGGCACTAAAAGGCTATCATCTGCATGAGTCTCCAGTCAAAGCTTACGCACGGCGTTCCAACTGCGGGGGGATATATCTCCATTGTTCTCCAGTCTGACCGTTCGTGTTGCTGCCGCTACGACTGGGGGGGAGATGTTAGAGTAATAGGATTAGTATCACATCGTCTACCCATGAGGGGTGTTAGTCCTATGTAATCTATATAATCAGCCCATGAGGCCCATTGCAATACAACGACCACATTATACGCATCCTATCTTTCTTACAACACCTCAAAGTGGGAATGGCCGAGAGTTGAATGAAAGCTTGAATTGTACACGAACTCCGCCAATGATAACCAATTGATCCACTTAGTTGGACAAGAGTGGACAAAACACCTCAGATATGTCTCCAGGCATTGATTTAAGCGTTCTGTCTGTCCATCCGTTTTGTGGATGGTGTGCTGAGCTCAGTCGCAATTCAGTATCAGCAAGATTACACAGAGACTTCCAAAATACACTGGTGAAGATGCAATCACAATCGGAGATTATAGCAGAGGGCATTCCATGAAGGCAATAAATGTTGTCTAAGAAGAACATGGCCACGGTCTGAGCAGTGAATGGGTGCTACAAGGGAAGGAAGTGGCCAAACTTAGTGAACTTGTCGATAACAACCTCTAGAATGGTATTAGAAGAACCAAACTTGTGGAAAGCCTTAAACAAAATCCATTTTGAGATAACATCCCACATCAGGAACTGGTAGAGGCTAAAGAAGGTCCGGATAACTAGCTCTGTCAGGTTTTGCTGTTGGAAGACAGTACAAGTCTTGACTAGAAGGCCAATAGAACAGCTGACAAATTCGATGAAAGTCACTGGAGCACCTGAATGGCCACCTAAGGTACTGACATGCAATGCAGAAGACTTCAGAATGTAACTGAACATTGTTGCCAAGCCAAATCCTGCCATGACACTTGATGAGACCGTTATGGAGGGAGAAATGGGATTCAACAACACTGTTGATAGACAATTTGCTCAAAAGATCCAATGTCTCTGGGTCCTGATCAGAAGCTGCACGAATGTCCTGCCATTGAGTAACAGTAGTAATTGACAGTAAGGCTTCAGTAGCAGGACAACGAGACACTCTAGTCCACCCCTTTCTTTATACAGAATCTTGTAGTTGAGACCATGGAGCTTGGTGAAAACCTTTTGCTGCCAAGGGGTGTGCAAATGTAGCTCATTGAGATGAATCAAACTTTTCTTGTCAGTATGGATAAAAAATTAACTTTGCAACAAGTATGGTCTCCATTGGTCGACAGCTACGATAGCAGCGAGATATTCCTTGTCATAGGTGGGATAGACCTTGGTTTCTAGGTCCCGGAGCCTTTATATATGCCAAAGGATGACCATTTTGATGCAAAACAGCCCCAACACCCACAGCACAAGCATTAGTCTCAATCCTGAAAGGCACAGATAAATCAGATAATGCCAGGCAGGGGGAGGAACCGAGAGCAGTCTTCAGAAGTGGTAAGACATCAATGTCAATAACAGTCCAAGAGAATGGAGTATCGTTACACAACAATACAGTTAAGTGTTTTGCAATGATGCCACAGTGCCTAATAAATTTTCTATAGTATCTTGCCAGACCAAGAAACCTCCTTAGTTCCTTAACATTGGTTGGAGTAGGCCAATCCTGAATAGCATGAATTTTGCTTGGGTCTGAGCCATCAGTCTTCTGAGCAGGCACTGAGGCACGTCATGCACTTCTTATGGAAACAGCAACAAAGCTAGTTGCTACCGCTAGTGAGCCGCTTCAGCATGTCCAGAAGCTTTAGCAGTTCACTACGAAAACATGGAAGCATCAGCCTCAATTTTATGACCTTCATTCATTTTTGCATGCAGCTCAACTACCAATCTACCATTGCTCTTATATAGTAGTGAGCGCACAAGTATGTCTGATACATGAACCCCTTTTCATGAACAATCAGCAGTGTGTCGAAACACGCCCGATCAGTGGATCACTCCACCACTCAGGGCTTCGACCAACCCTGATGTATGACACAATCTGTTCATGACAGATCACTGATTGTATTGTTCTCCTCAATTTGACCATATTCCTTCAGATTATTACAATTACAAGTTTCATTTATGGGACAGCAAATGCGAATAGAAGCTATTAAGTACAAACTTAGCAGTACGAGCTGCCATCTGTAGTATTTAGCTGGCAACCTCAATTGGTTCAGATCCCTTGTCAATAGAAGCTTTCACAGCATCCAATACCACCTGCGTCTTCCGGGTGATAGCCGGCCACTTACCCTCAGGTCTGCCCCCAGCGTCCCGGATGTTCTGCACAAGCCTTGTGAATTCCTGGACCATGAGCGCCTCCTGTGGCAGATCTGTAGTAACAACATGCTTCCTTGGCAATGGATCCCATCCGATGGTGGGTTTGACAAAGTTTGACTTTGAGGCCACACTGAACTCCCCAGAATTTTCTTCATACGGAATGACCAAGTCAGTGACATGGAGAGTACCATTTGTGCCATACAAGGTGATGTCAAAAGCGAGGTTAGTAAGAAATGAGCAGTTGAAATTTGCAGTCTTGCCATCTGCCCAGTACAATGTCGCACCACAAGCAAGAAGCACGCCAGCTTGGTTCTTGACAGGATGACGGTGAGCGATCACGGTCTTGGGCATCTCATAGTCAACAGCCCACAAGATTGAACGGATGCAGTACCATCCAACATCACCGAGAACACCCAAGGCATCAAGGTCTGGCTTTACCCTGATGTCATTCTTGAGGAATTCTTCAGATGCCCGAAAGCCGCACATACTGTTTATCTGCAGTGGAAAAAAGAAAACGCATGGCCTTTATTAACCTATAAAATTCTGCAAATAGTCCATACGAACAAACATTGCATCACTCTTTAGTACATTATTAAGGCTACGAAGAACATGTTAATCTTTTTTTTGCGATCGAAGAACATATTAACCTACAGCATTTCAAATGCACTTCCCAAATCACATACTACAGTGTGCAGAACCAACAATGTCTATGCTCGTTTTTAATGGTTCTGAGAAAATTTTCCATGCAGAAAAAATAAGAATCACATTGATGTTACTATTTTTTAAGGCTCCAACTGGAATGTTATAGCCAAACTCTATCCATCAATTCACACATGACAAAATCAGATCAAGTCAAATCATGCGGCTGAAACATGGTGAAAAAAGTTCAAATTGGTTAAGCTACGACAAAACAAAATATCTTCCAGAATTTCAATGCTTCATTATGAGTGGTGGTGATTCATTGTGTTAAGAACAGTGGTGGTTCATTGTGTTAAAAGAAGAATGTTTGTTCAATGAGAAAGCTTTCAACCTCAACAAAGCTTGAATATTTCCATTTCTGTCAATATATCATAGGCATCGAGACCCAAGACTGCAGTGACACTGAACCCCCAAGCACAGACCTTCAGACAGTCTTACCTCTGTTCCTACGACTTCTGATAGATCTCAGCCATCAATAGACAGAATTAAGGCAACACAACAATTTTATTTGATAAGCAAGCACCATTAGTCATCAAGATGGGGAGAAGAGTCTAGCTTTTTATTTCTTCCTCTGGAAATCCAATTTTGGCCTTTCGCACTGGTATATAGTAAATAAATAAGGAAAAGGATCAAATTTTATTTTTCTTTTTGAGTACTAGAAATCTATTTCTAGTCATTTGTTGCCATTGTGGCGATAGACATTATGACTTTCTCAGATTCCACCGAACTTTAGCAACGAAGAAGCCATTCCAAGATCTCACCACTCTGACGTCGCCGAAGGCATCCTTGTCGCTGACGATCTCCCGCATCTTGGCAGTGCGCGGGTTGTGGATCCACATGGTGGTATCCATGAACTGGATCCCGGAGGCGTCGCAGGCGCCGAGGATGGCGTCGAGTTCGGCGGCGCAGAGCGCGGTGGGCTTCTCGAGGAGCAGGTGCTTGCCACGCGCGGCGACGGCTGTGGCCCAGGGCAAGTGGAGACTGGTGGGGAGCGGGAGGTACACGGCCTCCACGTCCGGGTCCCCTAGGAGGGACTCGTAGGAGCCGTGAACGCGCGCCGCCGGGAGGCCGGTTTCGGCGACGAAGCGGCGGGCCTTGTCCTCGGAGCGACTGCCTACGGCGGCGATGGTGGCGGCGCCCGGAGGGACCATCAGCATTGCGCGCGAGATCTTACGCGCGATGTCAGCGCAGCCCAGGATGCCGAAGCGCACCGGGCGCGGTGGCGGCGGCTGCACTGGAGCTGCAGAGGACGACATTGGCGGCGGCGGCGTCGTCGTCAGTTGGTCTCGGTTCGGTGTGAGGAGTCTGCCTGCGTCAGTGTATCTGTTGTCCAAGGTGTCCAGTTCAGATTTCGGGTTCAGCATAACCAGGACAGGTTTAGACTGTTAAGTCACATTGAGTGTGATTGGTTCCTTGGTTTGCTGGTGCCCGATTAGAAGAACTAAGCCTGGTTCACTTTAGCCTGGAGTTAGTGTTTGGTTCACGGTACTAGCTAAGCCTGCATTGCCTAAATCTTATTTGGTTGCCCGACTAAATTGAATGCAATCACTCCTGAAGGTGACCTGAGCCATTGGATGTGGACCAGCATTGCTAGCACAAGCCAGGCTTGCTGGAAACGGTGGAATGAAGCGTTTTCAGCAAGTCAGGCCAGCTCCCCTCTTTTGCATTAGTTAGGCTAGACTTAGAGCCTTAGCCAAACAACCAAACATGAGAAAACTACATTACAGAAGACTGGTTAGGCCCTTACCCAGCCAACCAAATACACCCATTGTTTCTGGAACAAACATCACTTAGTCTGTTCTGACAGTAGACCAGTAGTTGCAGCAAACCTGCCTTCCATTGTCATCACTGACATGTCATGCTGGAAATGTTGCACAACCTGAATGTTAGCAGCCGACGATCTACCGACTGCGATAGCTCTAGTTCTCAATTCCACGGATCAACGAGACCCGGATAAATACAGAGTTTCAGAGTTTGCTTCTCTGTTCATGCTTGCACCTCCTCCAAACCAACCCCCCTCCTGAACTACTCCCCCACTCGATCCTCACATCGATTACAGACCCAGTCTGGGCCATGGACCTTCGCATTCTTGCGACGTCCTCTGGAGCTCTTCCTCGGTTGTTGGGCCGCATCCTGCAGGCCCAAGTGAGGAGTCGTAACATCCCCCCTCCTTGTGATCCGGCGTGTCCCCATGCCGGAGTTTGCGGGAACTGCTGTCGAAGAGCTGCCTCACCTTCCCAGGTGGCCAGCGAGGGGTCCAGGCCGGACCATTTGATCAGCACCTGAGGGACGGCACCGGCGTGTCGAGGATGGAGACGACGCTGGAGTACCGCTTCTGGCACCTGCAATGCGTCGTCGACGTCGGGGAGGCACGGAGCGAAGGAGTACTTAGTCGATGTAGCCGGCTTGAGGAGGGAGACGTGGAAGACCGGGTGAATGGACGAAGATGGTGGGAGCTCCAGCTTGTAGGCGACGGAGCCAATGCGGTCGATCACCTTGAAGGAGCCGAAGTAGCGGAAGGACAACTTGCTGTACGCTCGAGGAGCTAGGGAGGATTGGACATACGGTTGCAGTTTGAGGTAGACCATATCGCCGATGTTGAAGGACAGTTCCGACCGGCGTTTGTCAGCCTGGGACTTCATGCGCTGCTGGGCGCGGAGGAGATGCTGGCGCACCGAGTCGCGCATCGTGGCATGCTCGGCCAGCAGGGCATCAACTTCAGGAGCTGCAGACACTGAAGAATCGGACAAGCCGAAGTGACGAGGAGGGTGTCCATACAGTACCTCAAACGGCGACCGGTTGATAGCAGAATGAAGACTGGTATTGTACCAAAACTCGGCCAACGGAATCCATTTAGCCCATTAATAGTCAATGAGTCAGCTCTTGCTAGATAAAGGGTACACTTTACTAGGGAATCTTTTCACACTTCACGAGCCTACAAATTAATGCTGCAGAACCGATGAGCATTAGCAACCGGGGAAGATAAATAGTAGTCTTCTCCTAGAGAAATTTAGTTATTTCTAGTATTTCTTACTTACTGATAATAAAATGGGGAAAAATTGCATTTAGTTTTTCGAAAAAAAATAATGCATTTCTTGGTTACGCGTCTTGAGGGAAGGTTTGCAAATTACTCACCGTTCTGATGTCCCCAATGGCGTCCTTGTAGACGATCTCCCGCATCTTGGCTGTGCGCGGGTGGTGCATCCACATGGTGGAGTCCATGAACTGGACACCCGCGGTGTCGCAGGCGGCGAGGATGGCGTCAAGATCGGCGGCGCACAGCGCGGTAGGCTTCTCTAGGAGCACGTGCTTGCCCCTTGCGGCGGCGGCGGTGGCCCAGCGCACGTGGAGGCTGGTGGGGAGCGGGAGGTAGACGGCGTCCACGTCTGGGTCGTCGAGGAGCGCCTCGTACGAGCCGTGGAGGCGGGTGGCGGTGACGTCGAGGCCGTTGTCGGCGGCGAAGAGGCGGGCCTTCTCCTCGGAGCGGCTCCCGACGGCGGCGACGGCTGCGCCGGGTGCGAGCAGCATGGCGCGCGCCAGCTTGCGCGCGATGGAGGCGCAACCTAGGATGCCGAAGCGCACGGGGCGCGACGGCTGGTCTGGTGCCGCGGCGGACGACATGGGCGGCGGCCGGGTGGCAGGATCTTTTTCGCGGAGGCTTTGGTTGGCAGCTTGGCACGTCTGGGCTCTCCCTCTGCGGTCGTGTGGGTCGTCCGTGGTGTTTGTGTTCCACGCCGGATATACCTGTTTTGGGGCTAGGCAGGAGCCTTCGCTCCAAGCCAAGCGAACGCTTCTAGTTCTAGTAGAGTCTAGAGTTGTGCGTAGGTCCTACGGACCTTTGCTCTACGCTACACACGAGTTCAGACTCCATTGTTGATAAAGGACATAATCTCTATGCATGCGACCATGGAGGCCCCCCATGGAGACCAAGTCAAATTGAGAACCCTACATCAGACTAGCCCATCACTGACGGTTCAAAACCTTCCTTCACTGGTGGATTTTGAACCGTCATAACTAACTCAGCAGTGATGAGCTGATCATATCACTGTCGATTATGTCAAACCGACAGTAATAGCGTAATCATCACTGCCGGTACGTGTTACAAACCGACAGTGATGCTTGAGCCATCACTGCCGGTTGCTCTAACCAACCGGCAGTGTAGATGATATATCAGTGTCGGTTTATTTGAACCGACGGTGACTTTTATTTTTACAATTTGCATTTTATAAAATGTTTTATTTTCATTTAGGGTTTATGATTTAGGGTAGAGGTGGTAGGTTTAGGGTTTAGAGTTGGTGGGGTGGGAGGTCGGGGAGGTGGTTGCTATCGAGCCATTTGATATCGATGTGAAGATGGTTGTAGACCAGCGACAATACAAACTCATCAACATTTATATCACAAAAGTTCCAAACAAAACTTAAAGTATCAAATTAATTGTCGCATTACAATAGCCTATAAATGCGGTCTCTTCTGTAATCCGCCTTGAACTTCTTAGTCCTCGCAATGGAGAATGCTCCTTTCTTAGACAATACCTCGTCCAACTCAAACGTTGCTATCTCCTCTTATCTCAAAATCTAGCAACATGCTGTGATTCTGTTCTTTGTGCTGTAATTGAAGTAAGATGATATTGAGATGCACATACGTAAGACAAAACAATAGAAATGGGACGCCTACGTATCATGTCATCTCCTATATTTGTTTTTTCGTCAAAGTAGCTCATCATTGCTCACATCACATAGAACCCGCATTTGTTGTTCCTCATTGGTTGATGTAGGGTCTTGACATCCTCCATATACAACACTATGAATGGGGCTCTCCATTTCTTTTGCATCTTGCTATCCAAATTTCTCCAATCAGGTAATTCGTTCATTCTATGTGACAATGTAAATAAAGTGTGAAGGCCGAGGACATTACAATATCCTATGTGATTAGAATGTGTTATGATATTAGGTTCACTTACTTATTCAACACTTTGACTAGTGGGTCGATAAGAGAAAGTGATTTTTTCCTTCAGTCCCACACCTCGATAATTGAATCTTTAAGAGTTATTTCTACGATGATGTAATGGTTGTTGCAATCACAAATTCCATGTTATTGAATGACATATCAAGAAAAGAAACACTAAAATAAGGGTCGAGAACACGTACTCGCAGTTGTAGGGTAGGAGTACTTTTGTTTTTCCTTTTTTGAACATACTTTCAAACTCAATCTTTAAACTTTTTCGTACATAGTCATCTTGAAGACCGGCGGTGCATGTTATCTCATTTACATATACGGGGTCCAAGAAGTCTGTATGGCTCTCTCGCCTCTGTATGCACCATTTTACCATACTCCTGCATAATAAACATAAGATATATTCAAATGTAAATCACATAGTTTATTATAACATTGTTAGGGTACGATACTTACAGAGTCCATAACATCATAATCATCTGCGTATCGAGCGAGTGTTGGTATTTCTTATGACTATTGGATAAATCCACAAGCGTACAAATTATACCGTTGTAGCACTTCACCTAGAAGTATTCCAAGGTATCGTAATTTATATTTTCTCAAGGGAAAGCGGTAGCTAGAAATGATAATTAGAGAGAGATCCTAGAGAGCACCTCAACTTAGTACCAACTAGTATAGAGGGGTAACGTATAATGTGATAGGAAGGTGATGAATGAACAAGCCAAGGTAAAAGATAACTAGTAAGTATAGCTAGGTGGAAGGACAACGAGAGAGATAAGGACTCCTATGTAATTCACTTCTACTTCAATGTACTTAGCAAATTAATTAGTCTAAACACAACAGTTAGCCTCCTCAAAACAAGTATGCTAGGTGAGAGGATAGATCAGTAGGAGGACAAAACTCCTACCAGACCATGCTCTCTTTTTATGGGGGCCATACCTTTTAAGAACTTGCCTAAGAACACGTAGTGGAATACAAAGACTAGACAATGTTGTCACTCTCTTGCTAGCTACCACAAACAATTTGTGCGACAAGCGGTAACCAAGGGTAAGATGATGTATAAGCACCACGGAATAGGATTAAATTGACTCGAATGCAAGGTTCCTCTTTCCCCTCTCGCTTCTGCTCGGCCACTTCCACTCACTTTCTCATTCCTGGTTGGTTGCCTAGGCGAGAACCTAGGTAAGAGATCTTCTCTACAACTCGTCTTGATTTGTACGAATCAGTGAGTGACCTAAAGGAAAGGAATGAATGGTCTATTCACAACACAACTAGGGAGAAGGATCCCAAGCCTTACACACAACTCACTACTTCAATTGTGATCTACAACCAAAGCACCCTATGATAGGAAATGATCGCATACATGAATGACCACGAAGGATCACACACTATTGATGTAAAGGCTAGTAATAAGCAAAAACACTTAAACAATAGTATAACAAGTATAGTAATGCTCAAAATAAATACTAAGTAAAGTAGAGGAAAAGTAATATATTGAATAAGATAAGTCTTATAGAAAAGGAAAGGTACAAGAGCTATACCAGACTCTCCAGGAGACAATTATGGAAATTCCGAGCACAACTCAACTCTACTCTAACTCCCACACTAGACTAACTACTAAGATAATCTAAGGAAATGAGCTTGTAGGCTTGTCCACCATGTGTAGAGAGGGGGGGGGTGAGCCTCTATTTATAGTGGGAGGTGGAGTAGGGTCTACTCCACCGCCACGTCATCAATCCAGGAGAGATCTACCTTGAGCCTTTGGATCCACTGCCTTCAAACCGCCTCAGATTGGACGACTTTGATTTCCATCATGTGGTAAATGTGATGGGGCGTCACTAGGAGCTTTAGGGGGTACTTAGGGGGTTGGCCGACCCCCCTATGACATGTGGGCCATCCCATGCCTTCTAGAAGGATGCCCCTCATCTCAGGGAAGAGCTGGGGGCTTGTGGCCGCCTTAGGGGGGTCGGTCGACCCCCCTAGGAGTGTTAGGCCCACCACTACCTTCCAGATGGTGGCCCCACCTGTCATAGAGCTTGGTTGACTCATCTGAGGTGTTTGTCATGCTGGTTCTCTTGATGTGGGCCCATGGATCCTTGTGCACTTCATCTAGAGCATTGAATGAAAGCACAAGCTTCATCCAAGGGTTGAAATGGTTTTGGCATGGATCATGGCTACTTGGCTGACCAAAAGGCTCCAAACCCAGGTCGGCCGACCTGAGTTTGGGTCCTTTAAAGCTAGGCTTCCTTGTGGGAGCTCCTAGACTTGCTAGGAGTCTAATGGTATAGAGGTTCTAGAATTTTGCTCCAATCACAGGTCAACCGACCTGCAAAAGGAGCTTCCAGCACCCCTAATTGTCCTAAAATGTCATTTCCTGCAAACAAAGGCTATCTAAGAACATGTGGACCTTATTAATGATTGTCCTGAAATGTCCCTAGAAACCGAGGCTGTTGACGGTATTTTGAGTATGTAAAAGTATGTCATTCTTAGCGTCAACAAGATCCCCCAAGCTTAACCTTTGTTCGTCCCAAGCAAACAATCAAACTTAGCCTCGGTGGATCAGGTGTTGCTACTATGTTTCGTATTTCAAGAGTACTAAATCTACAACAAACATACTTCTCTTTTGAACGGAAAAATTAGCAATGTAAACTCACCCATATTACCTTAGTCTTCCATGGGACTTATGGCCTTATCCTTTGTCTTGGGTGGTTGAGAGATAGAACAACTTGACATGAGCACTATTTTTCTTATTCTTCACAAGTTTCATATCAGAGGTTTTGCAATGTTTTGAAAAAGAAAACTTAGTGTTCCTCAAATGGTACTCTCGAGTCGCTCATATGGTCTATGATTCCTCACCAAGGCACATATTAAAGGTTGCCTTCTTCTCATCCTACTCTAAAGGCTTATGTGGAGCTATAGGTAAGGATAAAGAATGTAACAAACTTATCTTGCATATATTGTAAAGTCAAATCTCGGATCCGAGGAGAGAAGTGTCATACTCTTAGATCAAGATGTGCAAGTGTGTGGAATATGGTAAATGGTCACTACTCCTTTATTTGATATGATCTCTCTTTCTAACTTATTATTTTGAGACATAGCTATCTTTATTTTTCTTTTTCTATGATCTTTCACATGCTCATCATTTTTCTAAACTTGGGACCTTCATGTGTCCCCTATTTTTTTCTTTTTCATACTTTTGCATAGTCTATGTCTCATTGACTAGCAACATACTAGAGAGATACTATTTTAGACATGGAGCATGAATTTTGTGGAAAATGAAAGACATGTTTTTGCGTACTTCCAGTGTAGAAGCAACATATATAGTGTGTATGTGATCTTGATCTTGGGAGCATGATAAGTCTCTCAACAAGGGTCACAAAACTTGACCAAACTCAACACAAAGCAAGAAGCTTATGTAGAAAGCTTATATCATGAAAGAGCATATATGGCTTTGGTAAGAAGTTTCACCATTGAGGAACAAAAAGTGTTTTTATAATTTTTAAGAAATAAACTTCGATAGTCATTCTTGTTTGGAACAATATTATAACAACTCTTGTCTTGTCATATCATATCTCACAACAACTTAGACTTAGTTACAACATTTGCACCCCACAAAGTTTTAGGTTCATGATGGTTTCAATTAAGCCAAGTAATCCATACTTAGAGAAATACCAAGTTGTAAACTAAGTACTAGAGAAACATTTAGCAGAGCAACTATTCATCATTTCCATAAGGAGATAAACATTCATGAATCATATATAAGTAAAGGGAAATATTTTTGTTTCTTTTATCATAATCAGTTTTTTAGATGCAAACAAAGAAGCAAAACACTTACTTTAGTGGGGGAGGGAACCTCCCCCAAGCTTATCTTTTGCTCAATAGTGTGATGGCTGATATGAATGTTGTTGCCACCACATTCTCCATCGCTGGGTTTCTTCTTCTTGAAATGATTGGAGTTGTTCGGTGGTTTGTTGAACTATACTCAACACCATGCTCAACAAAAAGCTCGCCTATGGCATTGGTGAGATTGTCCATTTTTTGCCACCGATCGTGATGCTCCCTATTTCGTGAGGACGAGAAGGATGCTATTGGTCTTTGTGGACGTGGTGGTCGAGGAGGCATGCCACTTGAAGTGTCCATGGCATTGGAAGTTACATCGTCTTCCTCCTCACCGATAACTCCTCGGGAAGGACCACCTTGCTCAAAATGAGCAAACTATGGCCCCTCACGTGCTCTCCTATTTGAACCTAAAACACCTCTTCGCCTACTTCCTTGGTCCAAATCAAGGGTTAGTTGGCGGGTCTTATACAACTGACGTTTCTCATTTGGGAGAGGAACCTCAGTTGTATGGCCACGATAAATCATTTTGAGGCCACCTCTTAGACCTCTTTTGAGCATGTGAGCAAGTGAAAGATATTCTTCAGAAATTATTGCTCCAGGTGCATTGATATATTCAAAGGGATAGGTTCCATCTAGCAAGTTCATGGATTCGGCAAGACGAGTGATTAAAGATGTAAATTGAATGGGTCCATTTCTTTCAACTGATCTTTGCCAAAAAGCTACTAAGCATTTGATAGGAGAGACACGAATTTTATGAACCATGTCATATAGCAATTTTAACTCTATAGCTCTTAGCATATTAACATCATTTCCAGGAAACATTGTCAAGCTCATCCATTGGTGAATAAAGCGAAGGGTTGGATTGTGAATTTCCTTAGGTTTGGGGTTGGAGCAATCATGTAAAGCGGATATAGACAACCAAAATTCCTTTTTGTTAAATCTACTCATGGCAGAGTTTAAGTCTAGCAAGCATGTATCATCAAAACCGAGAGCAACTTTAAGTTGGCTCCAAGTAAGATTAAATCTTTGGTTAAACATGTGGAAAGATATTTCATCACGAGAAACTTGTAAAGAGCACAAGAACTCTATGGTGAGCAATTTAATTCCTAGTTCATCGAATACTTGCCAGAAACTAGACCAACCAATGGTAGTGAAGATGGTATTAAATTCGATGTCCATACCTGCGTTATGGAGGAAAGTAGGATCCAAAATCCTGGTATGCTCGAAGGAGCGTTCCCGAAGAGAGATATATTTCTGGTACTCTAGTTGGTTGAACCAGAGACCACTTTGTTGATCGTATGATCTCATCGGGGCACCATGAGTGCAGCAAGATGAGGTACCTCCGTTGGCGTTTCTTGCTCCTCTTGTGGTTGTTCTTCGCTTGGGTGCTTCTCCCAAGTGTATCGGGTAGAACCACCTCTTCTCCTTCCTTGCGAAGTGTTGACGCCAAAAATGGGGCTTCCGGCATCAGCACTGCGTAGGGCCTGCGGAGACCGTGCAGCAGCAGAGCTTGATCTCCTGGACCCCTTAAGCGGCTCAATCCACTTCGATGATCGATTCCAGGCATGCATATCAATTTGACCTGTAATTGACAAGGAGATGAAACGTCAAATTATGGAACCTGGCGGTTGTTGCCAGACAGTTCCATGAGTGTGCGACTCTCATATAGCCGATTAATGTAGGAGATTGACTAAAGAGTCAACTTCGAATAGGGTAATATATAAAAATGGTGCACGAACGGCTGACACAAGATATCAAGTGCAAGGTACGTGAATAGCCGATAATGTGGTAAGATTAAGGTGAAGATGCGATGCATGCAACAATATCGTCATCGAACTACCAAACCTACTGAGTATACCGGATAAAGATTAACCATCAACAGAGGTGTGTTCCAATGCAACCATGATAACAATTAACCCGATAACCTCACCAATCTACTAGCATTGGGGTGTTTCCATGCAGCCATAAAAGTAAACGAATCAAGCCACGTCCAGTATACTTAATAGATCTAATAGACCAGAACGACAAAGCACATGCATTGTATGATTGGAGCATAACCAGATCAGCTATACCAGCCGATATGGGATCCATGAAGCTTGAACAAGATCCATGTATTCGACACCGGACGGATCTAAGTCTGGACAGACATAGCTCAACACATATGGCATTGGGGTTCGTAAGATGCAACCGTATCATATATGTTGAGCCAGATCCAGCCACACTCAAATCAATCTAGTAACCGAATACATGTCTCGAACCCGCAACATGTAACAACCACAACTAATGAATTAGCTGATAAGATCTTAGATCTATCGCCTCTCTGAATGTAAAGAAAGAATGCAACAGAGGCGGACATATCTAGATAGAAATAAAGTGCAGGCCAATCCATTAGATGAGATTGGGCATGATATTGTAGCAACAAATTAAACAAAGCAGAACAAACAATATCGATAACTTGATGAATCTATTAGATCACCAATCTAATAGAGCCGATAACTAGCTTGAAGCCACAATTCATGTGTGATTGAAGCAATGCAGCCCCATGAACAATAGATTCAAACTGATAACTAGCTCATACCGAGCTTGCATGAGTTCCACAATACAATCGTACAAACGGGACATGAACCAAGGCTAGACTTACAAGCAAAACCAGAGGTCGATCTAGTCGATGCAACCCAATCCGTCGAAGGTTCACCGAAATCTACTCTACTCCTACTCCTAGGGGTGGCCGAAGGCCGGAAACTAAGGACTATGTTGTGTATTTGATTGATTGGATGTCTTTCTCGTTTCCTAACCTCTGCTATTTATATACCACATAGCATAACCCTAGCGCAAAGTCGGCCGCTAGGCGAAATAAGGAAACCCGGATGTCTTGAGCCTCAATCATTGGTGTAGCCCACCAAACGTATCTCAACAGCCGATACACGTTATCTCCTCCGAGTCAGTTACCTTAACCAGTCTTCCGGATCCACCTGCGTGCAACACATTTTCCGTCCTCGACCCTCATTCATGTCTATCTGATCGTACCAAAATATGGTGTTAACACAGGCCCCCTAGTTTTAGGATGAAATTTATTTCATTCCTGAAACTATGATTGTTCTCATCCAGCCGAGTTCGGATGCTTACTAGACTGCTATCCATCCTTTCATGGCTTGGCTCTCTGTATTATCTCAGCTCTGTCATGGATCCAAATTTATGACAAGATGACTTTGCTGGATATCACCCGTGAAAAAATTACTCTGTGGTGTTTTGCCCTTGATATCCCCTTGATGCCTTTACTCTGGTTCCATCACCGTGTCCGATGTTTCACTAAGGTATTTCTGTAGTATTTAGCCGATAATCCTTCAGTAGGATTATTCCACCAATTTTGCAATTTTCAGGATACTCCCTTGAAAACCTATCAGTTGTCATTCCCCCAAAAGTTGTTTCATTCGATCCGGTGCAACACGAGATCCACCAATCCATTGCATAATCCACCAGTAATGACTCCCTATATCCACCGGGAGTGATCCCGTCGTCTTTCTCCCAAGCTCGACTAGCTTCGCAAGTCCTGGGACTTAAGTCTGCTTACCCAATGAAGAACGACCCTTCCCTTCTGATATGCTAGGAGATAAAAACATGGAGAACCGACTAAAAATCCTTTCCGATATCATTAATCATACTTGATCAAGGACTAAACAGGATCAGTGGTTGCTATGGCTCAAAACTGATGATGCCTTCACTCGAGAGGAGAATATCGAGTCCATAGAAGACGATCATTGAGTATCAATTGGAGTGGACCAACTCCTTTCAGGTGCTCTGGAGGCTGTTAAACTAATCTTGAATATGTGACTTCGTGCGTTGCAATTGCAGCAACTTTAAGAAATTACCGACCCAATGTGCACTAGACAGTCATATCATCCGTCCAGGTAGCCGACTAATTATTTGGTCGTCTGTGTATAAATTCCATCGACCGCCTTCAGTCGATTCACACTGTGGCGAACTTTACTTTAGCCCACCAAATTGCCACTTCACACAGTATTGGTGTTTAAATAGCGGCTTAGTTCCTCCAAGACGATAGTCAGTGTGTCCTTTGTTGCTTCGCCAACTGCCCCCTTGTTTACAGTAGCACTTCCAATCCATGGCGGAGTTTGGTCGTTTCCCAGCGCTTAGTTCTGCCGACAATGTTTCCCAGCCGCCGGAGCGTCGTCATCCGAGGTAAATAACCACACGGTTCTTCTTCGCGTGGTTTGCTCTGAGAAGAAAACCCTAACCAATCTTATTCCGGCCCCTTGAGTGGAGCTAAGCCGAGCATCAATTCACCGACGATTGATGGTGACTCAAGGGGTACCGACTTCGAGCGTCTTTTCTTGGAGGAGCCTCGGGAATGCGCTCGTGTGGAGAACAAACTGGCGACAACGCATGCTTCTCTTCACCATGCCAAGGCGCTTCTTGGGCATTGTCTGGTCAGAGCCGACGATATGCCTCCTAGTCCAGATCCAATTGATTTAGCCGATTACAGACCCTCATCTGCCTCGGCTATCTTACTGTCACTCCGTACTTCCTTCCTCTTCTATCTGAACCTTTTTGCATTTGGCAGAGCTCACATCTGCTATTGCTGCGGTGGCAGATCTGCTTCACGCCCGGGGTCAACGCCGGAGGAGCGCCTGAACGACATGCCGACACGCATACAGGAGTTGATTTTTCAGTCCGTCTCTCATGGAGCCTCCTTCGCCTTGGCTGTTGCGGAGGTCGCCGGCTTAGAATTCTATGGTGTGATTACCTCCGGCTTCGTCAATGCTCGTACCAGGGACATCTTCCCTGATGCCTTGGATGGCTTCGAGTCGATGGGGAAGGCAGTCGCCAGAGTGGTATCTGCAGACGAGCTGCTGGCTCGTCTTTCCCTAGATTAGGATGCGATCCCTTCGTAGGTAGATTTGGTCCTGAACTACTTAGCCGACAAAACTTTCATCCATGTCGGCTCCTCTTGTATTGTTCATCCATCTGATATATGCAAGTATCCAGTATTGTGTATACACACCTTTTTCTTTTATTATTTTTGCTCTAAAGGCGATGTATATCACATCGGCTATTGCCAACTGTTTGTAGGCTATTTTTCCACTAAAGGCGATGAGTAACGCATCGGCTGTCAGTCGCTACGCCAGTGGTGTCATTAGTTTACGCTCTCTGAGCCGACCACCTGAACCGGCTGTCGACCGTCTCCGTTCATCCTGAAAACTTCCCTATCGTGCAGTTTTCCGGAGAAGCACTCCATGCCATTGAAACTCCATCCGTCCCATCCTGCGTAGGTGATGTTGGCAGATGAGTTGGCCGGTACTACTTCCACGATATCTCCGACCCAGTGAACAAGACTTTCATGCATGGTGGACAAAATGCAGCAGTTGGCATGAATCCAATCCCTTCTGAGGAGTAAGTTGTACGAGCCCTTTGTATCCACCACGAAGAAAGTGGTGAACATACTTTTGCTCCCAATGGTCAGCTCGACGCACATAACTCCCCTTGTGGCCGATGTATTGCCACTGAAATCGGTCAACTCCATGTCATTGGGACTCAAATCTTCCACTCCTTTCCCTAGCTTCCTGAACATGGAGTATGACATGAGATTGACCGCCGCCCCTCCGTCAACCAACATCTTAGTCAAGGGTTTTCCATCCACGAACCCCTTCACGTAGAGAGCCTTTAGATGTTGATACTTATCTAGTGTTTTGAAGGTAGCGCTATCTATCTGATAGATCCATTGGGCCATGGCTACCTATATTTCTTCGTCGTCAGATCCCTCCTGCTGATGGTGAGGCCTGAATTTGGCGGGTAGCATAAATATGGCAGAGATGGGCGCCGTTGCCTTACTCCTCTCTTCAGCTTGCTTAACCGCCATACCTTAGCCTTTTTTCCTTGCAATTCGTCATTCCTTAGACGTTGGACCCGACGCTTTTGGCTTTTGGTCAGCCCTCCAGGACACCATTGGCCCTCCTGCGGTGCGTGCCTTTGGCCAACGGTGTCTTATGGGCTGACTATTCAGCTCGATTATGGAGGTCTTCCATTTTTTTGGCGCCGATCCGTTTTGTAGCTCAGCCTGTGATGCACGGATCAACGGTTGTCTCTCGATTGCCGGTACCCTTAGTACTGACTGCTGCACTCTGGACAATCGTTCTGGGAAGGGAGCCTGAGTCCAGCATTCCAGCAATGAACGAAGAAAGGACAGTCCCAATGATACCCGTTTTCCTCCTGGATTCCCCTATCTTCCTCTTGTTCGAGCAACCCCTGCTCCTCATTTTCCTTCTGGTGTCCCCACTTGTTCAACAGGATCCTAACGGTGGGGCGTCGTCGAACGGGGAGACTTCATTCCTTCTCGCCTTTCTGGTGTTCCTTGGCCTCTTGATCCTTCTTGGGCGTCCTTGCTGCGACTGTATTCACCGGAAAATACAATGCCACCATGTTTATAGGGAATGGGTCGCCGTTTATGCCCATGGCCCCCTTGGCCTTCTCCAGGCCAATCCTCCCAGAGGTGATGGCCTTTCTTGATCATGTCCCGAAATATCCTGCAGCCATTGGTGCTGTGGGTGTGTGCCATGGAATTTGCAGACTTGATTTCATCGATCGAGGGGATCTTGTAGCCTCCGAGCAGTTTGATCTGCCCCTTGTTGAGCAGATGATCAAAGATCTTGTCGGCCTTCGTGATGTCAAAACTGTATTTCTTCGCCCCTTCGACAGCCTTGGCTTTCGCCCATGGCATGTATTCCGATTTGGTCCAGGCCCATTCTACGACGGCGATCTCATGGGACTCATCGTCGCTGTTGGCGGCTTTGGTGACATCCTCCATCCCGACCACCTCTACGCTGCTAGTCCTCTGGGGTTTGCCGTTGTAACATGGATATCGGTAGCTAGCCTCAATGCTGGTGATCTTGCTGGCCAGCTCCGACAAGCTTGAGCAGTCCATCTCGATATTCTCTCTGATTGCCAGGACCAAGCCTCGAACAACGATGCTAACGACCTCCGCGTCAGACAGCGTTAGTCGGTAGCACTGATTCCTCACTTCTCTGAACCTATGAAGGTAGCTACCTCCTGGCTCATTATTCCCTTGCTTGACGTCGACCAGATCCATGACCCCTTTCTCCATGTTACCAGAGTCAAAGTAATGATGGAACTTATTCTCCAGGTCTTTCCATCCATTGATGGATTGATACGGTAAGGAAGCGAACCAGGAGAAGGCCGATCCTGACAGGGACAGAGGGAAGAACCGAACCCTGAGCATCTGTTCATGGGTTGCTTCAGCCAACTATACCATGTATTGACTGATGTGCTCCATGGTTGACACCTAGCCAGCTCCAATGAACTTAGTGAATTCAGGCACCCTATACCTGTATGGCAGGGCCGTTCGTTCGTACCATTCTGGGTACGGCTTCCGATAGGCGGTGGATTGGTTCTTGGGTTTGAAGCCGAACTAGCGTTGCACCATATCGGCTACCTGGCTCATCAGTTGATCAATCTGAGGTGGCGCTTGCTGGTGACTGAGCCCCCCGTGACCTTGCTGACCACCAGGATACTCAGGAGGGTTTTGGTACCCCGGTCCTCCTTGGGCGCTCGTTGTGTGGTGATGTTGATGTCCTGAAGGGGCCCCGCTGTACGTTGCGTTTCCAGGGAACGACTGTCCGCCGAAATCCGGGGTTGGTCCCGCATCGTAAGGGGCGGGTTGTGTAGCCGACGCGCCCCCGATGGGGTTTGCCGTCGGCTGTCGTGATCCGTTCTGCAGGTTGCCTCCTCCGCCAGTGGGTGCGCTGCTGACTCCGTGAGATCCAGAGAATGGACCTTCCGGGGCCCTACTTGTTGAAGTATGGTTCCCACCTTGTGGCACAGAGAAAGCTTGGTGGCTCCCTTGCAGACCGAGAGCTCCTGCCACGACGTTCTGTAGACAACCGGCAAGGAGTTCGCTATGGTTGGCGAACATGGCAGACATGGCCTTCTGGATGGTCTCCTACATGAGGTTGTGCTGAATGTTTACTCGTGGATCCTCGTCCCCGCACATGAGCGCCATCTTTGGTTTTGTTGAACGACTGGAGACACTTGTCTTTGAAGGCATCGAGCGCCTGGTGAAGTGACAACCTTTGTTCCCCGTTGAGCGCCTCCTCGGCCACGTTGAATACGTGATCGTCGCTCATGCTTGATGATTGTGGTCCCACTGGGTGTGCCAAAATGTGTTGACGCCAAAAATGGGGCTTCTAGCGTCAGCACTGCGTAGGGCCTGCGGAAACCGTGCAGCAGCATAGCTTCATCTCCTGGACCCCTTAAGCGTCTCAAGCCACTTCGATGATCGATTCTAGGCGTGCCAGTCAATTTGACCTGTAATTGACAAGGAGATGAAACATCAAATTATGGAACCTGTCGGTTGTTGCCAGATAGTTCCATGAGTGTGCGACTCTCATATAGCCGATGAATGTAGGAGATTGACTAAAGAGTCAGCTCTGAACATGGTAATATATAACAATGGTGCACGAACGACTGTCACAAGATATCTAGTGCAAGGTACGTGAATAGCTGATCATGCAGTAAGATTAAGGTGAAGATGCGATGCATGCAACAGTATCGTCATCGAACTACCAAACCTACTGAGTATAACGGATAAAGATTAACCATCAACAGAGGTGTGTTCCCATGCAACCATGATGACAATTAACCCAATAACCCGACAACAAGTCCAGGCAGGAAGCGGGGCCGTCCAAATCCAGATGCGGTGGAAATATCTCCGACTTGGACTACAGTGTCTCAAGACTAGGTAATTCGGTCATGTATCTAGAGGGTGATTTGGGAAATGTCCAAAGCGCCGATAAGTAGGGGATGAAGGGGTATCCCTCATCCTATCTCTTGCACACTTCTTCCACTTCCCACCTCCTAGGTCTTCCCGTACCTCTAGTCTTCTTGCTTGAGATCCATGGTGTCTCCCATGTCAAATTGAGATTTTGGTAAGGAAAGGAGGTCGTAACCTCCTTGTCTCCTCTAGGATTCAATTTCGAAACCACTTGTGCTTGTGTTCTTCGTTTTGGCATTTTCGTTCTTGATTCCCGTCGCTTGATCTCCCTCCTCACTGCGTGTTTTGGAATTCCATTTGAAGTGAAAGTTGCTGCTACCCCTTGTGATCAAATCCACCAAAGGATTCAATTTGGAATGGGATGAGCAAGGAGATCGGTGTGTTTGCATTTCGGTTCGTGTTCTACTCTGTTTTTGCTCGTTCATCTTTGATTCATGGAGTTGTGAGGGAAGGATGGACTAGATCCTCCAAGAGTAGAGTCACATCTACCTCAGAAACCTCCCCACAAAGTTTGGATTCGATCAGAGTTGAAACGAACAAGTTCCGGCGTTTTTCGTGTGATCCGTGCTGCTTTCGGGGGCAACAGATGCTGGTAACGGACGATGCGTTTCTACCCGTCAGACGCTGCATTCTCTATGGCCTAGCGTCATGGCCGGGGCTGTTTTGGGCTGATTTTTTGTGCCTCGGACGCTGGCAATGGACTCGCGTCCGTCGCCCATCAGACACGTGTCCGTCCCTCGTCGGAGTGTCCGTCGCCCTTCGGAGTCAGCGTCCGTCGCTCACTGTTTTGTCCGTATCTCTCTCGTCCGGACTCCGAATTGAGTTCCATTTGTTGTGTTGGTTTTGTAATCACGCAGGGAACTTGGTGAAGCACTTTTGAGACAAGTTATCATCAGTATTTTTGGGTGAGCTCTCTTCTCTTCTCTCTAGGGTTTGAGAGTCTCACTATCGGTGTCTCGGCTTGAGGTTTTTGGTTTCCGGAAGATCCGCTGTACCTCTTGGTCATCACCAAAGGTATCCACCGTATCTAGAGTCATGATCTTGTTGTGTGAGTAAGTTTGCTTGTTGGTGTTGTTTTTGGGTAGAGTGGCTTGAATATTTCCAAGTGAAATTTGAGGCTCCCATTCACCCCCCTCTGGTCGCCGTTCTCGGTCCTTCATGACCGTAGATAATGTTGATGATGAAGATCAATTGCTTTCGTGACCCTTGGGCAGGGTACTGGTTTGTTTATCTTATAAGGTTTACCACTTGGCTTGATGTAGTAATGACACTTAAGTTATGTTTCAAACTTATGGTTTGTAATAACATTTATGTAAGACTTCCGCTATCTGTGTAGAACTCTGAAATGTAATTTATTACAAGTTCACTTCTGCAATATTTGTAATGTGGATCCTGCTCAGAGAGAGGTGGATGACTCAGATGAATCCGACGACACCTCACGAATCTTTTAAAACTTGGATCATTTGTTTGGGATTAAAGTTGGATGGACAATAATCCTGGCAAGTGGGCCCTGTTCTTAAAAGGTTCTGTCACAAATATATGCAAGGTAAGTTTTCTACACTCTTTATCTTTACATATAGCTCCACATAATCCTTGGGAGAGGTAGAATGAAAAGAAGGCAACTTTAAAGATGTGCCTTGGTGAGGAATCATACACCATATGAGCGACTTGAGAGTACCATTTGCGGAACACTAAGTTTTCTTTTACAAAAACATTGCAAAACCTCTGATATGAAACTTGTGAAGACTAATAAAAAATAGTGCTCAAGTCAAGTTGTTCTATCTCTCAACTACCCAAGATAAGGGATAAAGCCATAAGCCCCATGGAGGACTAAGATAATATGGGTGAGTTTTCATCATTGCTATTTTTCCATCCAAAAGAGAAGTATTGTTGTTGTAGATTTAGTACTCTTAAAATATGAAGCATAGTAGCAACTCCTGATCCACCAAGGCTAAGTTCATTATTTGCTCAGGATGAGCAAAGGTTAAGCTTGGGGGATATTGTTGACGGTAAGTGTCATACTTTTATATACTCAAAACACCGTCAACATCCTCAGTTTCAAAGGAATAATAACAAATCATGAACATATTTATCAATAATTAGTTCCAGATGTACTTGGAATGAATATTTTTGCAGGAGATGATGTTCTAGGAGAATCAGGTGTGCTAGAGGCTCCATATGCAGGTCGGTCGACCTGTGTTTGGGCCCAACAGTCAATGCCTTTGCACCCCTACACTCCACACTTGTCCAGGAGGTCCCACACTAGAAGTTAGGTCCCAAACATCGCAAACACAGGTCTGTCGAATTGGTTTTGGAGGCTTCTGGCCTGGCAAGTCAGCTCAATCCATCCCAAGATGATTGCAACCCTTTGATGCAACTTGTTCTTTCATTCAACACTCCAGACTAAGTGCACAAGGATCCATGGGTCCACATCAAGAGAACCGACATGACAAAAACCACAGAGGGACTCAACCAAGGTCTATGACACATGGGGACATATTCTAGAAGGTGGAGGTGGGCCCATGACCCCAAGGAGGGGTTGACCGACCTAGGTATGGGGGCTCCGAGTGCCTAGGCTCTCCCCTCACATTTCCCACATGATGGAAATCACATCCATCCATTCTAAGGCAGTGGATCCATTGGACCATGATGGAGCTCTCCTGGATCGATGACGTGGTAGTGGAGTAGCCCCAACTCCATGTCCCCCTATAAATATAGGCTCATACACCCCTCTTCACACATGGTGGACAAGCCTACAAGCTCAATTGCATAGATTTTTCTTAGTAGTGTAGTCTATTGTGGGAGTTAGAGTAGAGTTGAGCTGTGCTCAGGATTTCCGAAATTGTCTCCTGGAGAGTCTGATATAGCTCTTGTACCTTTCCTTTTCCGTAAGACTTTACTTTATTCAATATATTACTTTTCCTCTACTTTTCTTAGTATTTACTTTGAGCATTACTATACTTGTAATAGTATTGTCATGTGCTTTTGCTTATTACTAGCCTTTATATATCAAGAGATTATGTTCCTTAGTGTCCATTCCTGTATACGATCATTGCCTATCATAGGGTGCTTTCGTTGTAGATCACAATTAAAGTAGTGAGTTGTGTGTAAGCATGGTTCTTATACATTATCTTGCCCTTGGTTACCGTTTGTCGCATGGATTGTTGGTGGTAGCTAGCAAGAGGGTACACTCTTGTGTAGTCTTTGTATTCCACCAATGTTCTTAGGCAAGTTCTTAAAAGGTAAGCCCCCCATAAAAAAATAACGCGGTCCAGTAGGAGTTTCACCTCCTACTAATTTATCCTATTGTTGACAGTCGTTAGTGTCAACTCTTAATACAATTATAAACATAATAAATGGACCAATCACATATAAAGTCTAGAAATATAGGGCTTTATCTAACAAATTCCATGAGTTTTGGTCTTCCATTATTTTCCAGGGACTATTCCAGAAAAGAGCCATAAAGGGAATCAAATCAGAATAGATATCGAATAAATCACGCGGAGATATAGCTACGAATCAACTCACGGAGGATCCCGAAGACACTGGAGCGAAGCGGGGACCAAGACCATAACATGTGGGGCTGCCGAGCATGCGGGGGGGGCACCCTTGGGCCCACTGCCTGCCTTCTTCCGGAAGCTTCCTTTACCGCCTTTGAGGAGTCATCTCGGGCCTACACTAAGTTGGTTTAATCCAATGGCTGTCATGCACCCCACCGGACCATAAATAGAGGGCATACCCCCCCAGATATCTCATCTCAGTTCATTTGGAGATCCATTCAGTTTAAGTCATAGGAGATCTAGTCATCCAGAGCTACAAACCCTAGTTCATCTAGAGCTTTTCAAGTTCATAACATAACTTAGTTAGATCGAGAGTAGAAGAAGTCAAGATACGTCAATCGATCTTGGACTCCCGACATTGTCAAGAGACTGGAGTCTTGTATAGTTATTATTCTCTTGTCTCTTTTAGTATTTATTTGCAGTTGTATGATATTTATAGGCAACACTATTCTTCATTAATATGTTCTTGTTTACTTTGTTCATTGTCTACGTTAGTATATCTAGTATAGTTAGTTTGCTATTGAGTTTATGCACATGTTCGTATAGCGCTCGTCTATTTGATCATATGGCGGGTGGTAGGCAGTATGTAGGCGTGGTGCTTAGATACAATGCTTATCTGTGGATGCCCCCATCTATGCCGGGTCGTGGGTTAGATCGTGGACGTGACAAATCCATTGAGTCCTTTGTAGGCCTCCCCCCATGCAGTGGTTTGGTAGGGATGAATTGTCTATTATATCTGAGGTTTCTGAACTCAACTCATCATGTTCATGGCCCCATTGTGGTTGGGAACATTGGTAGTATTACTTAACAATAATTACTAGATGTACTTGCACTAAATGGCGTAGCTTTGACGGTAGCTAGAATACTTAGGAGTTACTCCCTAGTCCCAAAAATAGAGTCGCTATGGGAATCGTGCCGGTCAAACATTCTCAACTTTGACTAGATTTATAGAAAATGTGTTTAACATTTATATCTCCAAATAAGTTTATTATAAAAGTATATTTAAAGATCTACCTAATGATACTAATTATGTACTATAAATATTAATATTTTGTTAATTATAATTGGTCAAAGTTAAAAATTGTTGACTCTTTGGGAAGCGAGAATGACTCTTTTTTTTGGGACAGAGGGAGTATTTCTTTATTACTTGTATTGGACGATGCTGGTGTAGTGACTAGAATGCTCTAGAAACTTTACCCTTATTATTATGATGATGACTGGTCTATTTACCTTTATCATATATATTTATCATATGACTTACCCCTGTTTAAGAGTAGAGATCATTGATGATTAAATCCCTTCATTCATTTCATATCATTATTATCAATACTATAGATTATCAGTTTACCTATACCTTCCGAGTGGTAGAATATAAATGACAACCTGGTAATACTCTAGGTAAAATGCTACAATGGTATATTAATCTGTCTGCTTGCCGAATCATTTGTTCTTTATAATTTCATATCCATCATTATTTATTTCTACTTAGTCATACATAAAATATAATATTTCATAAGTACCATTAAATATTCCTAGCTCTATAATTAGGGATGACAACCTAGTTCCATGCTTAGGAGTATAAGGTAAAAGATAGTGGCTAGTTGCTAAAGACATGTTAATTACATACCATACATTTTTGGCATCATTGCTAAGAACCTATGTTCTTGGTGATGTCGTTAAGAAATGTCAACAAGCATTTTTGGTGTTGTTGCCGGGGAAAGTATTTAAACTTAGGAAGTATTGATAACCATATGAAAATGAATAAAGATCAATTAACCAATCAACCTCTTACTAAAACAGGTTTACCCTTGTTTCTATCTATCTGTGTATCTTATGCAGGGTAAATGAATGCACGGTTTTTATCTTCCAGATAATTTTACTTCAAATCCAGAGAAACTCATTCGAAGAAAGCCGAACTATGCACAAGTGAGGGATACTATCGAATCACAATAAGAAACACCCTCAGCTGAAGCTCACTCTTCGAAAGAGGAAGCTCGAACATCGGAAGAAGAACAAAAAGGATCCAATTTAGCAATTACTTTTGAAGTTATGGCCGAGAAGACCCTACGAGAGTTCTCGACCCCAACTACTGCCAACATCTGCACTGGACCTGCAGTTAATGTTGGAGATAATGGATTCGAGCTCAAGCGTGCTCTTATCACCATGGTTCAAGCAAATCGTTTTTGTGGAAAGGCTCATAAAGATGCAAGTGCACACTTACACCACTTTCTCGAGATCTGCAGCACCTTCAGGATCAAAGGAGTATCGAGAGATGCTACTTTACTCCGCCTATTCCCGTTTTCACTTTTAGGGAAAGAAAAACAGTGGTTCTACACTATTGATGGTCGTTAGCGTTAACTTTTAAGCAATTATAAACATGATAATTGGATCAATCAAATATAATATCTAGAAATATAGGGCTTTAATAACAATTTCCATGAGTTTTGGCATATCCTTATTTTCGAGGGACCATTCTAGAAAAGAGCAATAAAGAGAATCAAATCAGAGAAGATATCGAATAAACCCCACAGAGATACACATGCCATTCTTCTGGAAGCTTGCTCCACCGCCTTTTTAGATTGATCTCAGCCCGACGTGAAGTTGGTTTGATCCAACAGTTGTCATGCATCCCATCGTACTATAAATAGGAGGGCATATCCCCTGGAGGCATCCCATCTGAAGCTCAGATCATTTGGAGATCCATTTAGTCAAAGTCATAGGAGATCTAGTCATCCAGAGCCATAAACCCTAGTTCATCTAGAGCACTTTCTAGTTCATAGCATAGCCTAGTTAGATTCGAGAGTAGAGGAAGTCAAGATTCAATCTTGGATTCCCGACGTTGTCAAGAGATTGGAGTCTAGTACAGTTCTTATTCTCTTTTAGTATTTATCTGCAGTTGTATGATATTTATAGCCAACACTATTCTTCATTAATATGTTCTTGTTTACTTTGTTCATTGTCTACGTTAATATATATAGTATAGTTAGTTTTCTATTGAGTTCATGCACATGTTCGTATAGCGCTCGTCTATTTTATCATACGGCGAGTGGTAGGCAGTATGTAGGCGTGGTGCTTAGATACATTTCTTATCTGCGGATGACCCCAGCTGTGTCGTGTCGTGGGGTAGATCGTGGACGTGACGGGTCCATTGAGTCATTTGTAGGCATCTGTTGACACCTCGGGTGGCACGCAGAAATAACCGCAAGTGCACGGTCGTCAGTTGTAGCTTTTCACCTTAGAGTATACCGGGGTATCGAATCCACGAGGAACGCAAAGTGATCGAGAACTAGGGGGTAAGGATATCTAGGATAGATGAAGGGAGAAGGATACTATCTACGAGGGTAGATCCTAGCTTCTACTAAAATCCAAGTGATTTAAGTTCTTTCTAGTGTACTGTGAGCGTACCAGCCTTTACCACTGACTTAGGTTGAACGCGGGCACAACGAGCTCTACTGTTAAACTAGACTGAATATGGTGGAATTCATGGTGCACAGGGCTGTCACCACCTGCTTGCTACCACACCTATCCGGGGGCCTTGCCGTATTCACTGGTGAGATATAGCCTAAGTACCACACTTAATGTATATACTCACTACTCTAATCTTGTACCGGAACTAGAGCACTCAATGCTATGATCAAGCAATGAAACAATTACAAAAGTAAATAAAGTAAATAATGGAAATAAAATAGGTACTAGGTTACCAAAGTTGAAGTGCAGAGCAGAGAGAAACAGAGGTCGCCGACAACTCCGGGACTCTCCGAACTTCTTCTCTTCTCCTGTCCAGCTCGTCTTCTAGTGAGGCACTCACACTCTCTCTTCTAAACTCTCTAACATATCAAGTGTGATATACTAAGCAAAATGGTGCTGCCTCCATCGAATGAGGGCTCTAGGGGCGTATTTATAGCTCTAGGAAGCATGGGGGGGGGTGGGTACTTATAGAGCAAGGAGGAGGCCAACCAACCTAAGTGGGATGGCGGCCACCAGGAATGGATGGCAGCCGCCACCCCTCTTGCACCGCCTTACATCCAATGGCCCTCCTTTGGTCCATAGTGTCGGTGGTTAAGTCGGTTAGGGTTTGTCACATGTCCAAATGACAAAATCCACGTGACATCCCCTACTAACCCTTGGATCCAACCGACCTAGCAAGCAACGGTTGAAAGTTGAGCTTGAGGTTGAGCACATGGATCAGTGACGTGGCAAGGGGGCTTTCTGGCCAGTGGGCCCTGGTGGCCGCCAGGTGGGGCCGACGGCCGCCACTTCACTTTGGCCCAAATGGGCCCAAGTGAGTGCGGCTTGCTCCTGGTGGTCATTTGGCCCATTTTTCCTTCATTTCTTGCATTCAAATAAAATTCTATGCACATGTGGAAATATGTTAGTTTTAAACCAAATATCTACTTTTTCATGTTGCTTCATCTTGGTTTTGGGTGAAATGTTGATGGTGAAAAGGTGTTGTAAGCACCATCAACAGCCTCCCCCCCGTGTAGTGGTTTGGGAGGGAGGAATTGTCAGGTTGAGGATATCTTGTTATATTTGAGGTTTCTGAACTCAACTCATCTTGTTCATGGCCCCATTGTATTTGGGAATATTGATAGTATTACTTAACAATGATTGCTAGATGTACTTGCACTAACTAGCGTAGCTTTGACAGTAGCTAGAATACTTAGGAGTTAGTTCCTTATTACTTGTATTAGACGACACTTGTGTAGTGACTATAATGCTCTAGATAACTTTACCCTTATTATTATTATGATGGTGACTAGTCAATTTACCCTATTCATATATATTTATCATGTGACTTACCCCTGTTTAAGAGTAGAGATCATTGATGGTTAAATCACTTCATTCATTTCATATGTTTGTTAGATTATCAGTTTTGCTAGACCTTCCCAATGGTAGAATATAAATGACAACCTGGTAATACTCTAGGCAAAGTGCTACAATGGTATATTTAATCTGTCCGCTTGCAGAATCATTAGTTCTTTATAATTTCATCTATCATTATTTATTTCTTCCTAGCCATACATAAAATATAATAAAACATAAGTACCATAAATATTCCTAGCTTTATAATTAGGGATGACAACCTAATTCCATGCTTAGGTGTATAAGCTAAAAGATAAGTGGCTAGTTGCTAAAGGCATGTTAATTACATACCATGTATTTTTGGCATCATTGCTAAGAACTATGTTCTTGGTGACGTCGTTAAGAAATATCAACAAGCATTTTTGGTGCCGTCGCCGGGGAAGGTATTAAAACTAATGAAGTATTGATAACCATATGCAAATGAATAAAGATCGATTAACCAATCAACCTCTTACTCAAACAGGTTTACCCTTGTTTCTATCTATATGTGTATCTTATGCAAGGTAAATTAATGCACGGTTTTTCTCTTCCAGATAATTTCACTTCAAATCCAGAGAAACTCCTTTGAAGAAAGTCAAAGCTTGCACATGTAAGGGACACTAGCAATTCACAATCAGAAACACCCTCAGCTGAAGCTCACTCTTCGAGAGAGGAAGCTCACACATCGGAAGAAGAACAAACGGGATCAATTTTAGCAATTGCTTTTGAAGCTATGTCCTCTTGCACCTTCACAACATAAGGAGTATCGAGAGATGCTACTCTACTCCGCCTTTTCCCATTTTCACTTTTGGGAAAAGAAAAACTGTGGTTCTACACAAACAAGGAGATCAACACTACATGGGATAAGTGTACCACTACTTTTCTGGCCAAGTTCTTTCCTACAGGCAAGACCAATGCTCTGCGTGGGAAAATTTCAAGCTTACAACAACAACATGATGAATCATTCACCGAAGCATGGGAACATTTTCAAGATTACATCGTGAGCTATCCTCATCATGGAATTGAGGAATGACAATTGTTACAAACTTTCTATCATGGAATAGTCACTAGTTCCCTTGAATCTATAGATACTGCAGCTGGAGGAGCTTTTCTGTCACTTAAGCTCTCCGACGCAACATCACTATGTGAGAAGATGGCCTCTAATCAGAGCTGGAATGAAGAACGCAATCAACCTCGGAAGAGAGGAGGAGGTATACATCAACTCAAAGAAGCTGACATGGTCACCGCCAAGTTAGACCTTATAATGAAGAAGCTTGAAAGCCAAGACATCGAGAAGAGAGATGTCATGCATATCAATGACTCTCGCATGACTTGAAAAGAGTGTGGAGATATTGGCCATTCAGGAAAAAATTGTCCTGGATTGCAAGAGGATGTAAACTTCATCAACCATAACAACAACTATTTTCCTCAGCAAGGCCAAGGATGGAATAAGCCAAACCAAGGATGGAATCAGCAACCTCGACAAGGTAATTACCAAGGTAACAACAGCTACAATTTTCCAACTTTAAGAGATCTAGTTGTTGGTCAGTCCAAACTACTTGAACAAATGTCTAAAAAGGTAGCATCCAATGATAAAGCACTAGAGAATATAAATACTAGGATGGATACTTTTGCTTCTGCTATCAAAAATCAAAATAGGTTCAATAAAATGTTAGAGATACAATTAGCTCAGCTGGTAGCTGTTGTTCCCTAAATGAAGGAAGGTAAGATTCCGGGCCAACCGGAAGAATTAGAAACTGCAAATTTTGTTGCCATTTCCAATGCAGCCAACAACTACACTCAGCCCGCTGATGTGAAGTGGATTGACTATTCACTTCTCGAGAAGAAAGGTGACCCAGGGAGGCCTATCATTCCTATCTCTATAGGATATCACACCTTCCCAGAAGCTATCTGCGATTTCGCCGCAAGTGTGAACATTATGCCAAAGGTAATTTATGAAAAGATATTGGGAGATCCCTGTTGCACATAAACATGCGTTTGCAGCCTGTAGATTAGACTATTTGTTACTCCGAGGGAGTTCTAGAAGAAGTCATCATTAGAGTGGGACAATCATATGTTCCAATTGACTTTGTGGTCATGGAGATAGGAGGGGATGAAAGAGCACCCATCATATTGGGCCGACCATTCTTATGCACAACCAAAGTCATCATCTATGCGGAGCATGCCAAGATTGTCTTTTTCATAAAAGACAAGAAATAGAAGTTCTCATTCAAGAACCACATGCTCAACACTCCTGCACTACCACGAAGGAAGTATGAACAAGATCAACCAACAGTACCCAAGAAGAAGAACAATTGAAGAAGAATGAAGAATAAGCAAAGCCAGACCCTAGAAGGAGCAGTCTAGATAATCAACCCAGTCAACACAGAGCATGATCACTTGCTAGCCTCAGCATACGTAGTCAAGAAGGGTGACCTAGGAGTACCAACCATTGAATGCACAATCAGAAAGACTTTCTTCCCTTCGACCTTCTGCGACACAGGATCAGGGGTCAACGTAATGTCAAAGGTAACTTATGATCATTTATTTGAAGGTATACCTTTGTACCCAACCTATATGTAGTTGCAGATGGAGGACTTGACGTACAAATTTCCCGAAGGCATAACAAAGAACATAGCGGTACAAATTCAAGATTCACGTATTCCTGTAGACTTTGTAGTATTTGACATGCAGGATGAAGAAGACATGACTCTTATCTTAGGGAGATCATTCCTCAACACCGCTAGAGCCATCATCTTCATCGCAACTGGACAAATCCACTTCAACCTACCTGCTAGAAAGGTATGCCACAAATTCAATAGTTATGCTAATCATATGCAGCCCCAGAAATGACACAATAGAAGGAGACACCATCCCACCGTCAAGCAACCCAACCGTTGAAGGATGGCTGGGCAGACTACCCTCGCAAAGTTTCAAGATACGAAGACCGATTCAACGAAGAGGAACAAGAAGAAGTGACAAAACCTCGCTGGGACGAGTGGGGACAAAAAATTGAAAAGATGAAGCTACACGCAAAAGAAGAAGCAGAAGAGACACAGGTACAAGCACAAGAATGGTGGGAGAAGAACAAAGACGAACCTCAGATGATAAATCTGACAAGTAAGTACCCTCTCTCTTATCTAGTCTTAGCGGTAGACTATAAATCACATTCCTTTGCCACAAGGTAAAAATGCTAGTTACCTAATAAATTATCCGTAGTAATTTATCACCTTTATCTTTTTTCATTTTAAAAACAAAATAAATATTTATTTATCATTGCATCATAAAAATCCTAAGCCCCATGTGAGAGAACTTATGGTACTACCATAAGGAAACTTACTATGATGACATAAAAATAAATTTTATTTCCCTTGCATTATAAAATAGAAAATTCTAAAAAGATGAGATATTTCATCCCTATTAGAATCTATAAAGTTTAAATTAGCTCATACTAAGTCTAGGTGGTTGGGAGATATGACATGAAAGTCTACTGCTATTTATCTTACTCCTAGCAATACTAAGTTCTGGTGATTTATGTTTTGAAAATTCAAATCTGACATGATGAGCTCTTGTATGACATAGTTTAAATTCCTACCAAAGCCATATACATATACATATAGATTAGGAAGACTCATTCATGCTACTTGTCTTTGTATAGAGTGTTGTCAACCTTTAGACCCTGTGAAGAGTCTCGTCATGCTTTTGAATCAAGATCACGTACACACCACTCAAATATGCACTACTCTACACTAGAGTAGGCGCAACAACATGCCATCCATCCACCAGAAAAAGGTCTTACTCTTACACTGAGAGTAATCATCACCAAAATTATCCATTCATCCAATAAATGCTCCAAAGTTCTTGTTATATTCTCTCAATAATTTTTCTTGGTAATAGAGATATGAGCTATGCAAAATCTATTCGAAAAAAGAGAAAAAGAAAGAGAGGAATTAAAAATGGACAAGTGTTCGACGCACCTCTTAGGAAAAATAAATAAAGAATAAGATAGCTCATACTCTCTAGCCATGTTGTTAAAAATTCCAAATTCTAAAAGAGAGAGATTTATTCCAAGGAGGAAATTAGAATTAGGTTTTCACCATTGCCATCACCATCATCATTACCATATATCCACCATATCCATACACCCGCACATCTTGACTTGATCGTTTGACTTGACTCTCTGTGGATCTATTGTTTGACTTTACAATATATACAAAGTAAGTATGCTAACCTTGTTAAGCCATTCCTATGAAAGTCCACTATATTTACTAGTATAGGTGGGCATGACATTATTGGCTCAGTGAGATCCACAAATGGCACATACATGAGAGACTTGAGGGTGTCATACAATTAAGCTTTGAGTTTTATTTCAAAAAGTTAGCAAAACCCAGAATTTTGGTAGAGTAAAGAGTTTGAGACATAGTACCTAAATCGATTATTCTGTCTTTTGATTACTCAAGACTAAAGTGATAGTAAAAGTCCCATAGTTAAAGGTAATATAGGTGAGTTCGAAAGCGAGAGCATTTTTCTTCAATTCTTAGAAGAATTTTTGTTTGAAAACATGTGAACTTTTGAGGTGTGAAAGCATTGCAGCAACTCCTGATCCAAGTTTATTAGAAAGGGTTTTGCTAGGGACTAGCAAAGGGTAAGCTTGCGGGAGGTTGTTGACGGTCGTTAGCGTCAAGTTTTTAAGCAATTATAAACTTGATAATTGGATCAATCAAATATAATATCTAGAAATATAGGGCTTTAATTAACAATTTCCACGAGTTTTGGCATATCCTTATTTTCCAGGGACCATTCTAGAAAATATCAATAGAGAGAATGAAATCAGAGAAGATATCAAATAAATCCCGCGGAGATACACATGCCATTCTACTTAAGGAGGATCCCGTAGACACCGGAGCAAAGCGGGGCCCCTGAGGCCGACCTATGGGGCCGGCTGGCAAGGGATGGGGCTAGGCGGCACCCCCTAGGCCCACTGGCCGCCGTCTTCTGGAAGGTTCCTCCACCACCTTTGAAGATTGTTCTCAGCCCTACGTGAAGTCGGTTTGATCCAACGGCTGTCGTGGATCCCACCGGACTATAAATAGGAGGGCATACCCCCTGGGGCATCCCATCTGAAGCTCAGATAATTTGGAGATCCATTCAGTCTAAGTCATAGGAGATCTAGTTATCTAGAGCCATAAACCCTAGTTCATCTACAACACTTTCTGGTTCATAGCATAGCCTAGTTAGATTCGAGAGTAGAGGAAGTCAAGATTCAATCTTGGACTCCCGACGTTGTCAAGAGATCGGAGTCTTCTACAGTTCTTATTCTCTTATTATCTTTTAGTATTTATCTATAGTTGTATGATATTTATAGGCAACACTATTTTTCATTAATATGTTCTTGTTTACTTTGTTCATTGTCTACGTTAATATATCTAGTATAGTTAGTTTGCTATTGAGTTCATGCACATGTTCGTATAACGCTCGTCTATTTGATCATATGGTGAGTGGTAGGCAGTATGTAGGTGTGGTGCTTAGATTCATTGCTTCTCTGCAGATGGCCCGTCGTGGGGTAGATCGTGGACTTGATAGGTCCATTGAGTCCTTTGTAGGACTCCCCCTGTGCAGTGGTTTGGTAGGGAGGAATTGTCAGGTTGAGGATATCTTGTTATATCTGAGGTTTCTGAACTCAACTCATCCTGTTCATGGCCCCATTGTGTTTGGGAATATTGGTAGTATTACTTAACAATGATTGCTAGATGTACTTGCACTAACTAGCGTAGTTTTGATAGTAGCTAGAATACTTAGGAGTTAGTTCCTTATTACTTGTATTAGACGACACTTGTGTAGTGACTATAATTCTCTAGATAACTTTACCCTTATTATTATGATGATGATGACTGATCAATTTACCCTATATATATATATCATGTGACTATGTGACTTACCCCTGTTTAAGAGTAGAGATCATTGATGGTTAAATCACGTCATTCGTTTCATATGTTTGTTATCAATACTATATATTATCAATTTTGCTAGACCTTCCCAGTGGTAGAATATAAATGACAACCTGGTAATACTCTAGGTAAAGTGCTACAATGGTATATTTAATCTGTCCACTTGCAGAATCATTAGTTCTTTATAATTTCATCTATCATTATTTATTTCTGCCTAGCCATACATAAAATATAATAATACATAAGTACCATAAATATTCCTAGCTTTATAATTAGGGATGACAACCTAATTCCTTGCTTAGGAGTATAAGGTAAAAGATAAGTGGCTAATTGCTAAAGGCAAGTTAATGACATACCATGCATTTTTGGCGCCATTGCTAAGAACTATATTCTTGGTGATGTCATTAAGAAATGTCAACATACAAAAATAAGGATATCAACACTACATGGGATAAGTGTACCACTACTTTCCTAACCAAGTTCTTTCCTACAGGCAAGACCAATGCTCTGCGTGGGAAAATTTCAAGCTTTCAGTAACAACATGATGAAGCGTTCGCCAAAGCATGGGAATGTTTTCAAGATTTTATCGCGAGCTTTCCTCATCATGGAATGGAGGATTGGCTATTGATGTAGACTTTCTATCACAGATTAGTCACTAGTTCCAGTGAATTTATGGATGCCGCAGCTGGAGGAGCTTTCCTGTCACTTAAGCTCTCTGATGCAACATCATGGTGTGAGAAAATGGCCTCTAATTAGATCTGGAATGAAGATGAAATCAACCTCGCAAGAGAGGAGGAGGTATATATCAACTTAAGGAAGCTGACATGGTCACCGCCAAACTAGACCTTTGCGAACATATGGTAGATAAGTACCCATGAATGTTCAATTTTGATGATGAGTGATTGACCAACACTTGAGTGTTTCAGTTTGAGCGTTTACTTCTAACCTCTTGCGAAAGCATGTGTGTGCCTGTCTATCGGCTTGTGGTGTGCAGGTACTATGCCTAGTGACAGTGGTCAATGGCGTGGAGAAGGTCGAGTAGAGGCTTGCCGTGCTGATGGACTGAGAGTGGTGAAGGGCGGAAGAAGGGCTCAGACTGAGGGACCATGGGCGCCGGTGGACTAGCTATGGTGGCTGGTACTTGGCACCGGTGAGTGCGAGAAGACATGGAGGTAGACCGAGTCGACCAAGTAAAGACGGCGGACGAGCGAGTCAAGCGGAGGCTCATGGGACTCGGAGTCCGACCGGGCGAGGACAAGGTGGCTCAAGTCGAGCATTTGGTGGTTTGGGCCTCAAAACCATCCGAGGATGGTTTCCGAGTTTGGGCCTCAAAACTCGGGGTTCGGTAGTTGAGCCGAAAGCTACCGGTGACGGGTTTCGTGGGTTTGGGCCTCAAAACCCCGGCGGAGCTTCCGAGGAAGCGGAGATGGCACGTGTCGGAATTCTGGAGGTTGCGTCGTGGCGACGGCAACTCCCAGCAGGAAGCGGGGCCGTCCATTCAAAATGCGGGAGATATTTTCCGGAGCTTGGACTGCAATTCTTAGGCTAGGTAGTTCACTCAATCTATCTAGGGGGGTCTTTGGGAAATAGCCAAAGCCCGATAAGTAGGGGGTGAAGGGGTATCCCTCATCCCACCTCTTGAACCCTAATCATTTGCCCCAACTCTCTCTCTATCTCTAACCTCTCTCTAGTTCATGAGGTCCCTTGGTTGATCTCTCCAACCTTTGTAAGGATTTGTACTTTCTTTTCGGTGGGAATCAGTGGCCTTACCCTCCGTAAGCCATGGTTAGTTCGATTTCTTGATCTTGTCCCATGTGTGCTTGTGTCCTTCGCGTTTTGCTTTTGCCCCTCTTTTGATCCCGAGATGAGATTGTTTGATTGAGAAAGGTTTTGGCAAATCCGTTGGAACCAAGTTGTTCGTACTCGTGGGGAGCATCTTTGCACCGGAGGAATTTCCCTAAAACCTCACGAGTACGCAGATCAAACGATTTCTTTGCGGTGTTCTTCGTTCTTGAGTTTTTCCCCCAAATCTTTTGATTCCTCTCAATACGAACCAAATTGAGCAATGATTCCTTCGGGATAGCTCCCCAACTGCACTAGGATCATGCCTACAAAGTTTGGTTGCAGTTGGAGATCATTTGGGTAGGTTTTGGGAAGATTTGGAGGAGAGAAAAACGTTTTTTCGCGTTCACTATGCAGATTTCGGGGGTGTTGGATGCTCGAATCGCAGGGTCTGGACGCTGCCCACTCCCTAGCCGAGCGTCCGTCGCTTGAAGCTGTTTCGGGCTAATTTTTCTGGGTGCGATGGACTCTGGCAACGGACTCTGCAACGGACCGTGCGTCGCCCAACGGACCGTCCATCGCCCAGCGTCCGTCGCCCTTCCAGTAGGGGCTGATTTTTCTGGGTGCGTTGGACTCTGCCAACGGACCGTCCGTCGCCCAACAGACTGTCCATCGCCCAGCGTCCATCGCTGCAATGGACTCTGGCAATGGACCGTCCGTCGCCCAACGGACCTTCCATCGCCAGCGTCCGTCGGCCATCCAGCAAGGTTTTCAGGATTTTCTTCGTCGCTGTTTTGGTCCTTTCTCCCTCGTCCGGACTCCGAATTGAGTTCCGTTTGTTGCGTTGGTTTTGTAATCACGTAGGGAACTTGAAGAAGAACATTTGAGACCAGTTCTCACAAGTATTTTTGGGTGAGCTCTCTTCTCTTCTCCATAGGTTTGAGAGCCTCACTATCGGTGTCTCGGTTTGAGTTTTTGGTTTCTGGAGGATCCGCTGTACCTCTTGGTCATCAACAAAGGTATCCACCCTCTCTAGGGTCGTGATATTGATGTTTGAGTAAGCTTGCTTGCTGGGGTTGTTTTTGGGAAGAGTGGGCCTAATATTTTGATAGAAATTTGAGGCTCCCATTCACCCCCCTTTGGTCGCCGTTCTCGGTCCTTCAATTGGTATCAGAGTCGGTTAAGGATCAATCCACCTTACATGGTTCTTGATCCGCGAAGGCGACATGGAGCGAGGTGATAGTAAACCTCCTTACTTCGATGGAACCAACTTTGCCTATTGGAAGGTGCACATGTCTGCTTACCTCCAAGGGCTTGACACAAAGTTTTGGGAGATTCTTGAGAATGAGAACAACATGGTTCTTGACACTCGGATCATCGATGCCCAAGTTACGCAGCATGCGTCAAACACAAGAGCTCGTAGCATTCTATTCTCTTGTTTGTCTCTTCTGGAGTTTGAGCGGGTTTCGAGTCTCACTACGGCACGGGAGATCTGGCAAACACTCTTGAGATATCATGAGGGCAATCCTCAGATCAAGTCCAGACTCTTCGACACGTGACGTAGAGAGTACAAGAACATCACTCAGTTGGCCGGCGAATCTGTTGACGGGATGTTCACTCGCATCCAATCTATTGTCAACAAGATGCGTGCTAATCGAGCCAACTTGCCTTATGATGATCATGAGATGGCTATCAAGCTTTTGCATGCTCTTGATCGGAAGGTGTGGGAGATGAAGGTGGCTGCTGTTCAGGAGTCACTGTGCTATGATGCCCTGACCGTGGACGAGCTGTTTAGCAAGCTCAAGTCCTCGGAGATTGACTACCAGACCCGGGCCAAGCTTGAAAACCCGTCGAAACCATCTATGGCATTGGTTTCTGGCCCCGGCGGTACGTCTTCTTCCTGCTCTGACCCTTCACACTCCTTGTTTGCTTTGTCTTTGATTTCTGTGATAGAGGAGCAAGTGGAGGCTCTTGGAGATGATGAGCTGGCTTTGGTCATCACCAAGTTCTCACGATTTCACAACAACCGTTTGAACCGTCGCGTGGTGGCTCAGCCAAGGGGTGCTACCGTTGCGGTGATGAGGATCACTTCATCGCAAACTGCCCCAAGAAAGCTGCGGGCGATTTCACCAAGCGCAAGGACAAGCGCGAGCACCCCTTCGAAGACAAGCACAAGCCTTGGGTGGATACCACCGAAGGTCCTCCAAGAAGGTGATCGACAAGGTGAAGGCCAAGCACCGAGCCTTCCTCAGCGACATCGATGTCTCCTCCGACGGAGGTGCTTCTTCGAGCGATGATGAGTCCAAGGGAAAGGTTGAGGATAAGCTCAACGACCTATGCTTCTACGCCGATGCCAAGCACGGTGGCTTTTGCACCATGGCAATTGAAGAAGGCAAGGTCGGCAAGCGCAAGGATGGCCCCGACTACGACTACGACTCCGACACACCCGAGGTACAACCCACCGTCGAGTCCCTCTCTCTTGAGATTGAGTCTCTGAACGACGCCTTGATGAGTCAAGATGCGTTGCTCAAGCGTGCTGCTGTCAAGAGGAACGACTTTAAGGCGAAGTACCTTAGCGCGCTTCATGAGCTAGATTTTGCTAAGGCGTCAGTGGTGGTTACCGAGGAGGTAGAGTGTGATGCTTGCGCCATTCACATGTCTGATCTTGTCACTCTCCAGGACAAGTATGGCACTCTACTTGAGGAGGTCAGTGAGCGGAAGGCTAGGCCTAACTTACTTTGTGCGTGCAAGTTTTCCTTAGGCTTGCGTTCTGAGCTGGCACAGAAGGATGCTAAGATTGCTGTGTTAGAGAAGGTCAGCTCAGATAGCACTAGAGAGTCGGATCGCTTTGAGGCTTTGGAGCTTGAGATCGCGTCGTGCAGACACGACAAGATGCGAACCGAGGAAGAAAACACATACCTTTAGTCCATCTTGAGCTGGGTGTCTTGCCAAGAGCCGCAGTTGGGGATGATGCTCAGCCAATGCAAAAGGGCTGGCAGCACGGGAGTAGGCTTTGCTATAGGTGGGAAGGACGATAGCATGTTCGGTAAGATCGGTGAGTGTAGTGGTTTGAGCAAGAATGAGAACCACAACTCCCAAGCTTACCAATGTCACTCCACCTAAGCCTACCAACCCCTCTGAGTTTCCTGTGAGAGATGGTGTGTTTGAAGAGCCACCCAAAACGACTCCACAGAAGCAAGTGTGGATTGCAAAACCAAACCATCTTTGCAACTCACTTGACACACTGCTAGACATCTCTAGTGATCCCCTTCCTAAGAAAGCTAGAGCCACCCAACCCAACAAGAGAGTGCCTACCAAGAGTGTGGTGAGGTACCATTGTGAGTATTGTGAGTGGGATGGGCACTTGGCTAAGTTTTGCTTTAGGAGGAAGAGAGATGATGGGAGGCAGGTTGAGTTGAACAACCGGGACATGTACCACCCACGAGTTGGGGTGCGTGAACCGGAAGTTCGGAGGCGCACTACTAGGCCTAGAGGTACAATGCCTCAAGGTGCTGATGAGGACATCACCGGCTTAGATATGACCATGCCAACCACTTCTATACCAAAGGTGAAACCATTCTATATGAGGTTTATCATTGTTACATTTGATGAATGGGTGCTTCACTATGAAGTGTGTATGTTTTTATTTTCAGAATTGCTTACATGGATCAAGGAAGGGTTAGATTGCATATGGAAAGCATGGATGGTCAATGAAGTTGATTGGGGACCAAATCCAAGTGTTCCTAATGTTCTCCACCAGACCACCACGTCATATTGGATCCAAGGAAACAAAGAGTCCAAGTCCAACACGTTTTGGAAAGTTCAATTCGGACTGCAGAAGAGTCCAACCTTGCGACGGTTGCCACGACTTCATACGGACTCCGATTGGGACGTTATAGGACATTTTGGAAAGCTTATTAAGTCTACTTTCCAATGGGTCCGGACTCATACCTATATCCAATCAGATGCGTGCGCAGTAGACAATTTAATACCGAGATCTTTTCTGCCAACGGTGCTGCGTCACCCTATTTTGGGCCGATGGCCCGTGTATCAACTTGAGTCCATTAGGGACTCATCCTAGGGTTGTAGGACGACACCAGGACCCTTGTGGTCGTCCTCCCTCCTCCTTATATCCCCCTAGAGCCGCCACAAACAGATTGGGTTTTGTTTAGATGAAAGTTTAGCTGCTGCTACTTCCTTGTAGACGCGTGTGTCGACTAGACCATCCGTTCTACTTGATTCGGAACCCCACCTTCATGAGTATTAGATTTGAACCTTCATATCTTATTTTCAATTGAGTGCTTGTTCTACTTGTTCTTGCTTGTTCTTCGATTGCTTGCAGGAATAACCCTAGTGGTTTGGTTGGTTGTGATCCGCAAGATCGTGAGCAACCGCTGGAATTGGTGTATCGATCGCTAAGGCGCAACGTCCTTGGATAGTTGTAGTCAGATCATGAACGTCTCTCCAGTCAAATCGTAGTTATCAATCTCCACCGAAAGATCGGGACACCCATACCCTCATCAAGTGGTATCAGAGCAAGGTTCATCGGTGAGAGATTTTAGTTTGCTATTAATTTCCTATAGTCCAGAACAACCAATAAAAATAGTAGATTTGTTTTCCCATAATCCTATAAACCCTTTGTGCCTTTTATTAGTATTACTTAGTACGAGCTTGTTGTGTTTGGTTTACATCGGTTGAGTCGTGTTGCTGGTTTTAGGGTTAGACTTTTAGAGTTTCGAGTTCTTGTCACGTTTTGGTCACTATATTTGTATACATATCCACTGTCATCACCACCACCATACATATTTCCACTACACCATATATATCTTCATTGCAATCTACACCTTTGCTGCACCATATCCATCTCCGCTATTTTTTTTCTACACCACAAAAATCTAATTTGGGCACACACAGATAAATCTCCATTGCCATCACTGCTACCATATATATCTTTGCTGCACCATATTCATCTACCCTATTTTTTCTCATCGAGAAGATCTGATTTAGGCACACAAAAAAATCAAGATTGCTAGTTCTACTCTTGTTCGAGAAACACATTGTCCATTGCTTTTGTTGAAATCTGATTTGTCAAGTTTCAGATTTGTTCTAGTTGAGGAGGGTTAAAGAAAAGGCTTTTGAGGAGAGTTAAAGAAAAGAAAAAAAAATCAGAAAGAAAAAGAAAAGAAAAGAGGATAACAGAAAAGAAAAACAAAGAGAAAGAGAAAAGAAACAAAAGAAGAGAAAAGAAAAAAAAGAAGAGAGGAGGAAAAGAAAGGGAGTGTTTTGCTTGCTGTTCTTGTGCCTTTTTTTTGCTGTACCGTGACTTCATTTGTGTCCAGGCTCGCGTCTCTATCACTGTCTAGCCTAGGACCAGCACGGTACCTCCGTTGAACGATTTCTCAACTTGCTTTTGTGACTAATGTGGTGCTAGTACTTCCTTGCACATTATTGTTTAGCCCTCCTATAGCTCCACATATCCGGATACAACTTTATAGGTGTTATTGCTGCATTGTCGATACACTACTTCCAGGGTTTCCGACTTGTTGGTTACTGCCACCTCTTGTTTTGCTTGGTAAGAACTTGTAAGAATTTGTTTGATCAAGTTGAGAGTGAGAGAATTACAGCAACCACATCCTACTAGTTGATAGGGACATAAATATTATTGTGTATGTTTCTTGTTTTCTTCTAATCATGGCAGGAAACTACATGAAATTAGGAGATGATCAGGTTGCATATTCGAATCACTTTGCTAGTGGTATGACAAGTGATAAGCTTGCTACTTACGAGGTATGTGATGCTTTGCTAGATAAACTACAATCTGCACTACCTTCTTTTGAAGGAAACTATGATCCTTATGCATATATTGAATGGGAGCTACATGTAGACAAGGAATTTAAAAAGTATGATCTATTTGAAAAACAAAAGGTTAAAGTTGCTTCAAGTGTTCTTATTAAGTATGCTTTAACTAAGTGGAAACACCTTTGTAGATTTGATAAAGCTCCTCAATCATGGAAAGATATAAAAAGACATTTTAGAGATGTTTTTGTTCCTAGCTATTATTCTAAAATTTTGAATGGAAACTTGAAATCTATAAAACAAGGAAACAAAACTGTAGCAAAATATTTAGAGAAACTAAAATTGGGTTTGCTACGTTGTGGCTTAGAAGGAACCGATGAGTTTCTGGAACATAGATTTTTGCTTGGTCTTAATGTGGAAATTCAGAATATACTTGTTGATAAACATTATAAGAATTTTGATGAGTTGTTTGATCTTGCTTGTGATGCTGAAGTAAATCTACAAAGGGAACATACAAATACTATAGAAGCATTTGTCTCTCCTATTACTGACAATTTGCAGGAAGTAGATGATAATATACATGTCGACAACAATCAATTTGAGATAGGAGGTGAAACATTTAAAGAGAGCGTGAATCTGGCTACACCTACACCAATTGAGATGAGCATCCAAGGTATGTCAAATGCTTGTAAACTAAATCAAGGTGAGAATACTTTAGTTGACTTAAATTTGCCAACTAATCATGATATTATAGATCAATCAATTGTTGAACTGGTCGCTGATTTTCCTTTGTCACACTTTGATATGCTTGATTTTACTTGTGACAAAGAAGAGTTGTGTGATAGTGCATCACTTATATCCATACCACAACTAGTGAATAAAGCTACAAATTCTGTATTAATGAGTGCTGAATTCAAGCATGTTGTTCATATTGTAAATGAAAATGAAGAAGCTCAATTGTTGTCATCTTTACATACAATCGGATATATTGAATTCGATGATCTTTGTGAGCTTAAATATTTGCAGAATAATCTGACTGATAGATTTGAATTTCCATGTTCTTCTAATATCAGTTTTCATGCTATTGGCAAATATAATTATGAAGATGAGTATATGGTAAACCGAATTTACATTTGCTCAAATATACAAACTCTTTTTATAGTGAACAGAACTAATCAATTAGAAGTATGCAATAACAATAACCATGCCATGTCAAGCTTCCCTAGTTTTATTTTAAAGAAACAGGATAACTATCAAAAATGGGAGTATGGTTTGCTTGTATCTACAACACATCCTCCGACAGTGGTCAAACTGAGGACGGTTTGCTGTCAAGAAAGGGAGAATGATGAGGACATCACCGGCTTAGATATGACCATGCCAACCACTTCTATACCAAAGGTGAAACCATTCTATATGAGGTTTATCATTGTTACATTTGATGAATGGGTGCTGCACTATGAAATGTGTATGTTTTTATTTTCAGAATTGCTTACATGGATCAAGGAAGGGTTAGATTGCATATGGAAAGCATGGATGGTCAATGAAGTTGATTGGGGACCAAATCCAAGTGTTCCTAATGTTCTCCACCAGGCCACCACGTCATATTGGATCCAAGGAAACAAAGAGTCCAAGTCCAACACGTTTTAGAAAGTTCAATTCGGACTGCAGAAGAGTCCAACCTTGCGACGGTTGCCACGACTTCATACGGACTCCGATTGGGACGTTATAGGACTTTTTGGAAAGCTTATTAAGTCTACTTTCCAATGGGTCCGGACTCATAACTATATCCTATAAGATGTGTGCGCAGTAGACAATTTAATACCGAGATCTTTTCTGCCAACGGTGCTGCGTCACCCTATTTTGGGCCGATGGCCCGTGTATCAACTTGAGTCCATTAGGGACTCATCCTAGGGTTGTACGACGACACCAGGACCCTTGTGGTCGTCCTCCCTCCTCCTTATATCCCCCTAGAGCCGCCACAAACAGATTGGGTTTTGTTTAGATGAAAGTTGAGCTGCTGCTACTTCCTTGTAGACGCGTGTGTCGACTAGACCATCCGTTCTACTTGATTCGGAACCCCACCTTCATGAGTATCAGATTTGAACCTTCATATCTTATTTGCAATTGAGTGCTTGTTCTACTTGTTCTTGCTTGTTCTTCGATTGCTTGCAGGAATAACCCTAGTGGTTTGGTTGGTTGTGATCCGCAAGATCGTGAGCAATCGCTGGAATTGGTGTATCGATCGCTAAGGCGCAACGTCCTTGGATAGTTGTAGTCGGATCGTGAACGTCTCTCCAGTCAAATCGTAGTTATCAATCTCCACCGAAAGATCGGGACACCCATACCCTCATCAGGTGCTATGCCTCAGGAAGTGAGACCACGTGGTGGTCGTGCCCGGCGGGGGTACCGGTCGTGACCCATACGACTACGGGCCTCGTGGCGGTGGTTTTACTTCATCCTTCTTTAGCGGACCTCGTTTTCTCCATCGTGGTGATCACTATCCTCCCATGGGACAGGAGATGTTTGGTTTTTCTCCTAACCCATTCTTTGGGCAAATGGGACAACACTGGTATCCTTCACAGTTTACTAACCCCAGTTTTGGTCCGTTTGCTCACCCTATGTCTTCTTATTGATGTAGGAAGGAGGACTGGAGGAGACTTGGCTTGTGGATTCCGGATGTTCACGCCATATGACCGGAAGTGCCAAGTGGTTCTCCAGCCTCGACCCCGTGCGCCACACCGAGTACATTACATTCGGGGATAAGAGTAAAGGTAAGGTTGTCTCCCGAGGGTCAATCCGAGTGAACTCTTCTTTTGTCCTCAAGGATGTTTCTTTGGTTGCGAATTTTCATTTTAACCTTCTTTCGGTTTCGCAACTCCTTGATGACGGTTTTGAAGTGAGTTTCAAGCCTAATCTCTCTCGGATTTTGGACTCTCGTGGTGAGCTTGTTTGCCGGATTTTACTCTTCGGGAAGGTTTTTCGTGCGGATTTTTCTATCTCTTCCGGACCTTCTCGTTGTCTTCTTGCCGGTTCTTCTTCCGAGCTTTGGAAGTGGCATAGGAGATTGGGGCATATGAGTTTTGACTTGCTTGCAAGGCTTAGCTCAATGGACCTTATCCAAGGATTGCCAAAGCTGAAGTTCGAGAAGGATTTGGTTTGCCATCCTTGCAGGCATGGCAAGATGGTTGCTGCTTCCCATCCTCCTGTGACTGAGATCATGACCACTCGACCGGCGAGCTCTTACACATGGACATAGTTGGTCCAGCTCGGGTCAGGTCGGAAGGAGGGAAGTGGTATGTTGTTGTAGTCGTTGATGACTACTCGAGGTACTCTTGGGTGTTCTTTTTGGAGAATAAGAATGAGGCTTTTCCACTTGTTCGAGATCTGATTTTGAGATTGCAAAATGAGCTACCTAAGAATACCATGAGAGCTATCCGCAGTGATAATGGCACAGAATTCAAGAATGCTCACTTTGCAACTCTTTGCTCTTCTTTGGGTCTCGATCACCAGTTTTCCTCACCTCACACTCCCCAGCAGAATGGTGTTGTTGAGTGCAAGAATCGGACCCTTGTTGAGATGGCCAAGATGATGCTCGATGAGCATAGGACTCCTAGGCGGTATTGGGCCGAAGCACTCAGTTTTGCTTGCTATGTCTCCAATCGCATTTTCCTCCGTGCTTTCAAGAAGAAAACTTCTTATGAGTTGCATTTTGGGAGACCACCCAAGGTAAGTCACCTACGGGTGTTTGGGTGCAAGTGTTTCATCCTCAAGAAGGGTGGTAAGTTGGACAAATTTGAATCACGGTCTTCTGACGGTATCTTTCTTGGTTATTCTACTCACTCTCGTGCTTATCGTGCACTTAACCTTGAGACTAACTGAGTGATGGAGACTTGTGAGATTACTTTCGATGAAACTATGCCCTATGTTTCCACTGCTTTTGCGCTTGCAAGTTATGATGAGGTGAACACTAGCATATTTGTGGAGGAGGAGCAGGACGATGCCGATTGGGGTGATCTCGAGCCAACTCCACTAGCTGCCCCCGTCGACCCTGCGATGTCCACTTCGGCTCACGGTCTTGACCCGACTACTTCATCTACATGGGGACCATTCGAGCAGCTTCCTCAGACGGTGCACGCGACACCTGAGGGAGCTCCAACTGCTATCGAGGGGGAGGCCAGTTCGTCTAGGCAGGCTCCCCGCCACATCCAGAGGCAGCACCTGCCGGAGAACATCATTGACGATATTGACCATCGAGTCACGCGGTCCAGGTCCTATCTCTCTCACTTTGCTCATTCGGCTTTTGTCGCGTCTTTTGAGCCCCGAGATGTTGGACACGCTTTGATGGATCTGGATTGGGTTAATGCCATGCATGAGGAGTTAGAAAACTTTGAGCGAAACCGCGTTTGGGTCTTAGTTCCTCCACCACCTAGTTGCCACCCCATAGGTACCAAATGGGTTTTCAAAAATAAACAAAGTGAAGATGGGGTGGTAGTGCGCAACAAGGCTAGGTTTGTAGCTCAAGGCTTTTGTCAAAAGGAGGGAATAGACTATGAGGAAACCTTTGCTTCCGTAGCTCGTTTAGAAGCCATTAGAATTCTTCTAGCTTTTGCGGCTTCTAAGGGTTTTAAACTTTTTCAAATGGACGTTAAAAGTGCTCTCTTAAATGGCTACATAGAGGAGGAAGTTTATGTTAAACAACCTCCCAGTTTCGAAAATCCCAAGTTTCCAAATCATGTTTTTAAACTTCACAAAGCTTTGTATGGTTTGAAACAAGCACCTAGAGCATGGTATGATAGGCTAAAAACCTTTTTGCTTGCTAAGGGTTTTAAAATGGGATCGGTAGATAAGACGTTGTTTCTCCTCAAGCAAGGCAAAGACACTCTCCTTGTCAAAATATAACATGGATGATATCATCTTTGGTGGTTCTTCTCATGATCTTGTTGCCAAGTTTGCAGATATTATGAGCAGGGAATTTGAGATGAGCATGATGGGAGAGTTGACTTTCTTTCTCGGGATGCAAATCAAGCAAACACGGGAAGGGACGTTTGTGCACCAAGGCAAGTACACGAAGGATATCTTGAAGAAGTTTGACATGGGTGAGGCAAAGCCTCTTTCGATGCCCATGTCGACTACGACTGCCTTGGATGCGGACGAGGAAGGAGAGGCGGTGGATCAGACGGAGTACCGAAGCATGATCGGGTCGCTTCTGTACTTGACAACGACTCGGCCGGACATTCAGTTCGCCGTCTGCTTGTGTGCACACTTTCAGGCGTCCCCACGGACTTCACACAAGTAGGCGGTGAAACGCATCATGAGGTATTTGCGCTTCACTCCTGAATTTGGACTTTGGTTCTCCACCTCTTCCACACTTGAGCTTTGTGGTTATTTTGATGCCGACTTTACCGGTTGCCGTCTTATCGGAAGTCCACTTCTAGGACTTGCCAGTTTCTCGGGTCTTCTCTTGTGTCTTGGTCTTCTCATAAACATTCTAGGGTGGCACAGTCGACGTGCAAAGCTAAGTACGTTGCCGCGGCTAGAGGTTGCTCGCAGTTGATTTGGATGATTGCAACTTTGAAGGATTTCGGTCTTGAGCTTACTAAGGTGCCTCTGCTTTGCGATAGCACGAGTGTAATTAGTGTGGCCAAAAATCCCGTGCTTCACTCTAAGACAAAGCACATTGACGTTCGCTTTCACTTCTTGCGAGATCACTATGAGAAGGGCGACATTGACCTCTGGCATGTCGAGACCCACAACCAGCTTACGGATATTCTCACAAAGCCTTTGGATCAAGCTGCGTTTTCTCGCCTTCAGGGCGAGTTGGGTGTTTTCTTCCCTTTTTAATTGAGGGAAGCTCTTTGTGTATCATAGTTATTTTTGGTTCTTATTTGACTTTTCTCTTTCTTTATTTTTGGTGTGTTTAGCTTTCAATTGGTGTCATGGTATTTGTAACATAGTTCATTTTAAGCTTCATACCTATAGCCGACATAATGAAATTATGATCTGTTTGAGGTGCTTTATGTGTCTATGGTGTTGCCTAACTTAGACTCTCTTTGATATCATGATATGCAATAGAGCTAAGTTAGAAAAGCTTTAAAATTGAACTTAATTCCCCATGTCACCTCTGAAATGGCACTAGCATGTGTAGGCTTTTGAAGATCCTTCTTCGTTGTTTTGTATATAGCTTGTAACTATGGCTCCTCATTGTTTCATTCACTTCCATTGAGCACCATGATTAAATTGGATCTAAAATGAAATTGCTCTCTGAATTGTGAATTGAAAAGATCGAGTTGGGTTTGCATTGTGAGCACTTCACTGTGTGTTCGAGACTGCTTCCCATAAGGGTTGAACTTGAGCGGTGTCGTGTATGACCGAAACTGGTGTGTCAAGCTCTTTGGCTTCTCCCGGTTGGTAAGTGGCATCACTTTTCTTACAACCACTCGCATACAACTTGAAATGTGCCTAAAACTGAAATTTTAGCTGCAAAACTCTGAAACTTGAAAAATTCATTCAGTTGGGTCATTGGCCTGTTGTATGGACTTTGCTAGGGATAGTTTTACTTGCTATATATGAGATTGCTTTGAGATAGATCCTATCTTGTTTTCCATGTCAAGTTGTCTCTAGGAGGTGATACCCATTCTCTGCTCTCACATGTAATGCTCTCTAAAATAGCTTCTAAAGTGATCTTAAGCTCAACTTGAGTCTTTGTTAGGCACGTAGAGCTTTTCCTATTCTCACAGGATCCCATCACTTAGAGCATCTTTTCATTGTGTTATCTCTAAGTATGAAGCTTTTTACACTCATTTTGCATATCATGGCTTCTATAGCAAAAATCTTGAGTTTGGCGTTTTTGATGAGCTACATGTATCAACCAGGGGGAGAAAGGTGTGCATTTTATCCTCATATTCATCCAAGGGGAGTTTTTGATCAAGGGGAAGAAATTGTGCGTTGTGAGCTTTTTTAGGTCTTCCTTTTGGTATCTTGAGAAGTGTCTTGGCCTTAAGGCATTTTGGTATCTTTGTTGGCTTCTTAAGCTTTGATAGGTTTCGATTGGTATCTTGCTTTATTAGCGGTGTTGAGCCCGTTCTCTGCCTCTTCTTGAGGGCTAGCTTTGTTTTGCTTGGTTGCGTCGAGCCGTTTCCCATGTCTTTGGGAACCAAGTTTTGGAATCGCTTTGCTTCTCTCAAGTGAACCCGTTTTGGTTTTCTTAGCTTTTTGGTCATTTGGAGAGCTTTACCTTGTGGCTCAAATCTGAAATGCACTTGTGTTGACGCATTACTCATCAAGGGGGAGATTGCGAACACATGGTAGATAAGTACCCATGAGTGTTCAGTTTTGATGATGAGTGATTGACCAACACTTGAGTGTTTTAGTTTGAGCGTTTACTTCTAACCTCTTGCAAAAGCATGTGTGTGCCTGTCTATCGGTTTGTGGTGTGCAGGTACTATGCCTAGTGACAGTGGTCAATGGCGTGGAGAAGGTCGAGTAGAGGCTTGCCGTGCCGATGGACTGAGAGTGGTGAAGGGCGGAAGCAGGGCCATGGGGACTGAGTAGATGCTCGGACTGAGGGACCATGGGCGCCGGCGGACTAGATGTGGTGGCTAGTACTTGGCACCGGTGAGTGCGAGAAGACATGGAGGTAGACTGAGTCAAGACGGCGGACGAGCGAGTCGAGCGGAGGCTCATGGGACTCGGAGTTCGACCGGGCGAGGACAAGGTGGCTCGAGTCGAGCGGTTTGGTGGTTTGGGCCTCAAAACCATCCGAGGACGGTTTCCGAGTTTGGGCCTCAAAACCCGGGGTTCGGTAGTTGAGCCGAAAGCTACCGGTGGCGGGTTTCATGGGTTTGGGCCTCAAAATCCGGGCGGAGCTTCCGAGGAAGCAGGGATGGCACGTGGCGGAATCCAGGAGGTTGCGTCGAGGCGACGACAACTCCTAGCAGGAAGCGGGGCCATCCATTCAAAATGATGAAGATATTTTCCAGAGTTTGGACTGCAATGCTTAGGCTAAGTAGTTCACTCATGTATCTAGGGGGTCTTTGGGAAATAGCCAAAGCCCGATAAGTTAGGGGTGAAGGGGTATCCCTCATCCCACCTCTTGAACCCTAATCATTTGCCCCAACTCTCTCTCTCTCTAACCTCTGTCTAGTTCATGAGGTCCCTAGGTTAATCTCTCCAACCTTTGTAAGGATTTGCACTTTGTTTTTTGTGGGAATCGAAGGCCTTACCCTCCGTAAGCCATGGTTAGTTCCATTTCTTGATCTTGTCCCATGTGTGCTTGTGTTCTTCGCGTTTTGTTTTGCCCCTCTTTTGATCCCGAGATGAGATCCTTTGATTGAGAAAGGTTTTGGCAAATCCATTGGAACCAAGTTGTTTGTACTCGTGAGGAGCATCTTTGCACTGGAGGAATTTCCCTAAAACCTCACGAGCATGCAGATCGGTCGATTTCTTTGTGGTGTTCTTCGTTCTTGAGTTCCCCCCAAATCTTTTGATTCCTCTCAATCCATACAAAATTGAGCAATGATTCCATCGGGATAGCTCCCCAACTGCATTAGGATCATGCTTACAAAGTTTGGTTGTAGTTGAAGATTATTTGGGTAGGTTTTGGGAAGATTTGGAAGAGAGAAAAACGTTTTTTGCGTTCACTGTGCAGATTTCGGGGGCGTTGGACGCTCGAATCGCAGGGTCTGGACGCTGCCCGCTCCCTAGCCGAGCGTCCATTGGTTGGGGCTGTTTCGGGCTAATTTTTCTGGGTGCGACGGACACTGGCAACAGACTATGCAACGGACCGTCCGTCGCCCAACGGACCGTCCATCGCCCAGCGTCCGTCGCCCTTTCAGTAGGGGCTGATTTTTCTGGGTGCCTTGGACTCTGCCAACGGACCGTCCGTCGCCCAACAGACCGTCCATCACCCAGCGTCCATCGCTGCAACAGACTCTCGCAAGACCGTCCGTCGCCCAACGGACCGTCCATCGCCAGCGTCCGTCGGCCTTCCAGCAAGGTTTTCAGGATTTTCTTCGTCGCTGTTTTGGTCGTTTCTCCCATGTCCGGACTACGAATTGAGTTCCATTTGTTGTGTTGGTTTCATAATCACGTAGGGAAATTGATCAAGAACTTTTGAGACCAGTTCTCACAAGTATTTTTGGTGAGATCTCTCCTCTTCTCTATAGGGTTTGAGAGCCTCACTATCGGTGTCTCGGTTTGAGTTTTTGGTTTCCGGAAGATCCGATGTACCTCTTGGTCATCACCAAAGGTATCCACCCTCTCTAGGGTCATGATCTTGATGTTTGAGTAAGCTTGCTTGATGGGGTTGTTTTTGGGAAGAGTGGCCCGAATATTTCAAGAGAAATTTGAGGCTCCCATTCACCCCCCCTCTGGTCGCCGTTCTCGGTCCTTCAACCTTATTATGAAGAAGCTTGAGAGAAAAGACATCGAGAAGAGAGATGTCATGCATATAAATGACTCTCATATGACTTGCGAAGAGTGTGGAGATATTGGCCATTCAAGAAACAATTGTCCTAACTTGCGAGAGGATGTGAACTTCATCAATAACAACAACAATTATCATCTAGAGCAAGGCCAAGGATGGAATCAGCCAAACCAAGGATGGAATGAGCAACCTTGACAAGATAATTACCAAGGAACAACAATTACAACTTTCCACCTTTAAGATATCTAGTTACTGGTCAGTCCAAACTACTCGAACAAATGTCTAAAAAGGTAGCATCCAGTGATAAAACTCTAGAAAATAAAAATACTAGGATTCCGGGCTTTCCACCTTTCCTTCTGCTATCAAAAATCAAAACAGCTTCAATAAAATGTTAGAGATTCAATTAGCTCAGTTGGCAGCTGTTGTTACTCCAATGGAAGAAGGTAGATTCCGGGCCAGCCCGAAGATTTAGAATCTACAAATCTTGTCGACATTTTCAATGCAGCCAACTACTACACTCAGCCCGCTGATGTGAAGTGGATTGACTATTTACTTCCTTAGAAGAAAGGTGATCCAGGGAGGCCTGTCATTCCTATCTCTATAGGATGTCACTCCTTCCTAGAAGCTATCTGTGATTTGGCGCAAATGTCAACATTATGCCTAAGGTAATTTATGAAATGATTTTGGGAGATCCCCTGTTGTACACAAACATGCGTTTGTAGCTTGCAAATCAGTCTATCTGCTACCTTGAGGGAGTTCTAGAAGAAGTCTTCATTCAAGTGGGACAATCATATGTTCCCATTGACTTTGTGGTCATGGAGACATGAGGAGATGAAAGAGCACCCATCATATTGGGCCGACCATTCTTATGCACAACCAAAGCCATCATCTATGCGCAACATAACAAGATTTTCTTTTTCATAAAAGAAAAGAAAGATAAGTTCTCATTCAAGAATTGCATGCTCAACACTCCTGCACTTCCATGAAGACAGTATGAACAAGATCAACAAGCAGTACCCAAGAAGAATAACATTAGAAGAAGGAGGAAGAACATGCAGAACCAGATCTCAGAAAGAGCAGTCCAGATGATCAATCCAGTCAATATAGAACATGATCACTTGCTAGCCACGCCATACTTAGTCAAGAAGAGAGACCTAGGAGTATCAAGCATTGAATGCACAATCATAAAGACAATCTTCCCTATGACCTTCTGCAACATAGGATCAGGGGTCAACCTATGATCATTTGTTTGACGGTATACCTTTGTACCCAACCTATATGTAGTTGTAGATGACAGACCTGACGTAGAGATTTCCTGAAGGCATAGCAAAGAACGTGGCGGTAAAAATTCAAGATTCATATATTCCTGTAGACTTTGTAGTTCTTGACATGCAGGATGAAGATGACATGACCATTATCCCGGGGCGACTGTTCCTCAACACTACTAATGCCATCATCTTCGTCGGATCTGGACAAATCCACTTCAACTTACCCATTGGAAAGGTATGCTGCAAATTCAATAGTTATACTAATCATATGCAGCCCTAGAAGCGACGCAACAGAAGGAGACGCCATACCCGCCGTCAAGCAACCCAACCATTGAAGGATGTATGGGCGGACTATCCTGGAGAAGTCACAAGATATGAAGACCAATCCAATGATTAGGAACAAGAAGCAATGAAAGAACCTCGCTGGAACGAGTGGGGACAAGAAATTGAAAGAATGGAGCTACGCGCAAAAGAAGAGGCAGAAGAGACACGAGTACGAGCACAAGAATGGTGGGAGGAGAACAAATATACACCACAAGATAAGGAGGAATCATCTGACTCAACCTCGGATGATGAATCAAACAAGTAAGTACTATCTCTCCTATCTAGTCTTATCGGTAGACTATAAATCTCGTTCCTTTGCCATAAGGTAAAAATGGTAGTTACCTAATTAGTTACCTAATTAATTAGCATTAGTAATTTTATCACCTTTATCTTTCTGCATATTAAATGAAAACAAAATAAATATTTATTTATCATTGCATCATTAAAACACTAAGCCCCATGTGAGAGAACTTATGGTACTACCATAAGGAAACTTACTGTGGTGGCATAAAACTAATTTTTATTTCTCTTGCATTATAAAATAGAAAATTATAAAAAGAGAAGAGATATTCAATTCCTGATAGAACCTATTAAAGTTTAAATTAGCTCATAATAATATTAAATTACTCTTTTGGCTGATCGCTAACCCATTGTTATAATAGAGCCTCGAGTTTTGTTTGTTCTTGTCGGAGTATAACCATGCAGGATTGAAAGCACCAAGGAGGAGTGAACCCAACCAGAAGGCTACTTCCATAGATCATTCAACTCAACCATAGCAATATCAAGCTTAGGGGAGGGCACCCTGAGTTATCAGGTAAGTATACCTATGCTATTTATATAGTCTATCTTATAGTTATAAAATATTAAAAATATGTGAGCACATTAAGGTTCACCATAGTATCATAAGAAAACTTAAAAATTGTCAAAAATATATGGGCACATGAAGGTCCATGGATGTCTAGTCTTAAGAGTCCTAAATAAAGATATGTTTAGTTAGGGTGTGTGTTTAATTTGTTAGAGTCAATAAAAGCTATGAACATTAATTTTGTCTTGGAGATGATGAATAGTTGCTCTGCCATAATCTCTTTTAAGTACCTAGTTTTCAACCTTAAATTCTCCTAATTTTTGGTTAAAACTACTTTGATTTGAGAATTCACTTTGAACCTGAAACTTGTGGAGGCATATACTTAAACTAAGTCTAGGTAGTTGGGAGATATGACATGAAAGTCTAAGCTGCTATTTATCTTACTCCTAGCAATACTAAGTTTTGGTGATTTATCTTTTGAAAATTCAAAATCTTACATGATGAACTCTTGTATTACACAATTGAAATTCCTACCAAAGGCATACATTTAGATTAGGAAGACTTATTCATGCTACTTGTCTTTGTATTGAGTGTTGTCAACCTTTAGACCCTATGAAGAGTCTCGTCATGCTTTTAAAATCAAGATCACGTACACACCACCCAAATATGCACTACTCTACACTGGAGTAGGCTCAACAACATGTCATTCATCCACCAGAAAAAGGTGTTACTCTTACACTGAGAGTAATAACCACCAAAAATATTCATTCCATCTCTAGTCATTCATAAATGCTCCAAAGTTCTTGTTATATTCTCTCAGCAGTTTTCTTGGTGATGGAGGTATGAGCTATGCAAAAGTTGTTTAAAAGAGAGAGAGAGGAATTAAAAATGGACAAATGTCTGATGCACCTCTTAGAAAAATAAATAAATAAGATATCTCATACTCTCTAGCCATGTTGTTCAAAATTTCAAAATTCCAAAAGAGAGATTCATTTCAAGGAGCAAAGTAGAATTAGGTTTTCATGATCACCATCATTACCACCATATATCCATCATATCCACACACATGCACATCTTGACTTGATTGTATGACTTGACTCTTTGTTGATCTATTGTTTGACTTTACAATATATACAAAGTAAGTATGCTAACCTTGTTAAGCCATTCCTATGAATTCTACTATATTTATTAGTATAGGAGGGCATGACATTATTAATGCCTCAGTGAGACCACAAATAACACATACATAAGAGACTTGAGGATGTCATACAATTAAGCCATGAGTTTTATTTCGAAAATATTTGATTACTCTATCTTTCGATTGCTCAAGACCCAAGTGATAGTAAAAGCCTCATGGTTAAAGGTAATGCGGGTAAGTTTGAAAGTGAGAGCATTTTTTTCTAATTCGTAGAAGAATTTTTGTTTCAAAGCATGTGAACTTTTGAGGTGTGAAAGCATTGTAGCAACTCCTGATCCAAGTTTATTAGAAAGGCTTTGCTTAGGTACTAGCAAAAGGTAAGCTTGGGGGAGCTTGTTGACGGTCGTTAGCGTCAACTTTTAATACAATTATAAACATAATAAATGGATCAATAACATATAAAATCTAGAAATATAGGGCTTTATCTAACAAATTCCACGAGTTTTGGTATTCCATTATTTTCCAGGGACTATTCTAGAAAAGAGTAATAAAGGGAATCAAATCAGAATAGATATCGAATAAATCCCACAGAGATATAGTTGTCAATCAACTCATGGAGGACCTCGAAGACACCAGAGCGAAGCGGGGACCGAGACCCTGACATGTGGGACCGACTGGCATGGGGTGGGGCCAGGCAGCACCCCCTTGGACCCACTGTCGGCCTTCTTCTGTAATCTTCCTCCATCGCTTTTGAGGAGTCATCTCGGACCTACACTAAGTCGGTTTGATCCAATGGCTGTCGTGCACCCCATTGGACTATAAATAGAGTGCAGACCCCCCAGAAATCTCATCTCAGTTCATTTGGAGGTCCATTCAGTTTAAGTCATAGGAGATCTAGTCATCTAGAGATACAAACCCTAGTTCATCGAGAGCTTTTTTAGTTCATAGCATAGCTTAGTTAGATCGAGAGTAGAGAAAATCAAGATACGTCAATCGATCTTGGACTCCTGATGTTGTCAAGAGATTGGAGTCTGGTATAGTTCTTATTCTCTTGTCTCTCTTAGTATTTATCTGTAGTTGTATGATATTTATAGGCAACACTATTCTTCATTAATATGTTCTTATTTACTTTGTTCATTGTCTATGTTAATATATCTAGTATAGTTAGTTTGCTATTGAGTCCATGCTCATGTTCGTATAGCGCTCGTCTATATGATCATATGGCGGGTGGTAGGTAGTATGTAGGCGTGGTGCTTAGATACAATGCTTATCTGTGGAGGCGCCCATCTGTGTCGGTTTGTGGGGTAGATCGTGGACGTGACAGGTCCATTGAGTCCTTTGTAGGCCTCCCCCCTACAATGGTTTGGTAGAGAGGAATTGTCAAGTTGAGGATATCTTGGTATATCTAAGGTTTCTGAACTCAACTCATCCTGTTCATGGCCCCATTGTGGTTGGGAACATTGGTAGTATTACTTAACAATGATTACTAGATGTACTTGCACTAAATGACGTAGCTTTGACGCTAGCTAGAATACTTAGGAGTTATTTCTTTATTACTTGTATTGGACGGCGCTTGTGTAGTGACTAGAATGCTCTAGAAACTTTGCCCTTGTTATTATTATTATGATGATTGATCTATTTACCCTTATCATATATATTTATCATGTGACTTACCCCTGTTTAAGAGCAGCGATCATTGATGGTTAAATCCCTTCATTCATTTCATATGCTTGTTATCAATACTATAGATTATCAGTTTCACTAGACCTTCCTAGTGGTAGAATATAAATGACAACCTGGTAATACTCTAGGTAAAATGCTACAATGGTATATTAATTTGTCTGCTTGCAGAATCATTTGTTCTTTATAATTTCATATCCATCATTATTTATTTCTGCCTAGTCATACATAAAATATAATATTTATAAGTACCATGAAATATGCCTAGCTCTATAATTAGGGACGACAACCTAGTTCCATGCTTATGAGTATAAGGTAAAAGATAGTGGCTAGTTGCTAAAGAAAAGTTATTACATACCATAAATTTTTGGCGCCATTGCTAAGAACCTGTGTTCTTGGTGATGTCATTAAGTAATGTCAACACCTATCGCCTAGCATACTTGTTTTGAGGCGACAATCTATTGTGTTTAGACTAATTAATCTGCTAAGTACATTGAAGTAGAGTTAAGTTCATAGGAGTCCTTGTCTCTCTCGTTGTCCTCCCACCTAGCTATAGTAACTAGTTATCTTTTACCTTGGCTTGTTCATTCATCACATTCCTATCATATTATTCCTTACCCTCCTTGTACTAGTTGGTCCTAAGTTGAGGTTTTCTCTAGGATCTCTCTCTAATTATCATTTCTAGCTACCGCTTTCCCTTGGGATAAAATAAATTACGATGCCTTGGAATACTCCTGGGTGGAGTCCTACAATGGTAATCTGTGCGCTTGCAGATTTACCCAATAGTCATTAGAAATACCAACAAGCATTTGTTATACCAGAGTCTCCAAGAGACAATTCCGGAAATCCCGAGCACAACTCAACTCTACTCTAACTCCCACACTAGACTACACTACTAAGATAAATCTACGCAATTGAGCTTGTAGGCTTGTTCACCATCACCTTCCTATCATATATTTCGTTACCCCCTAGTACTAGTTGGTCCTAAGTTGAGGTGCTCTCTTGGATCTCTCTCTAATTATCATTTCTAGCTACCGCTTTCCCTTGGGATAAATAAATTACGATACCTTGGAATACTCCTAGGTGAAGTGGAACAACAGTATAATCTGTGCGCTTGTGGATTTATCCAATAGTCATAAGAAATACCAACAACTTCTTTTTCTGCCTTCTTTCTGTTGTACTCGGTTAGCTTTGCTTTGTATTTGTTCCACATTTGCTTTCTTTGCCTAGCCCAGTTTCTCCTTCCGGCCTTTATCTTATTGCTTCTCAATCTTGCTGCTTTATGTTCATCATTCTCGTCAGTATCGCTCTTGTCTTCTAGCGAGACGTTTCCTTCTCATTCGTCTAAAGATTTTATGTCTGGGATTTGTGGCGGTTCCAATGGCTCCTCTAGCAGTTCTTCCATGCACACGGAGTATCTCTTCCAAGTTCTTCCGGCATGATATCTGGTTCTTGGTTTAGTTGAGCTATTTGTTGCTTTAGAGCTGGATCTGAGTTCTTTCCCTTCCTAACAAGCTAGTTCTTGAAAGTGTAGACTAGACTAGGCTCTTATCGAGGTAAAAGAATCCAGCCAATGGAACACATACTCTTGTGAGGTGGTTGTCATGACCATTCCTTCTCGTGCTCCTCCCAGGAGTATTCTCCTTACTGAATTCATTTTATCTTGGGCAAAGTGTTGATAGATTGAAGCCAGGTTTCGCAATCCATACATTTCTGAGCTCTTCTTCCATGTGTACGGGTTCCATCCCTTCTTAGTTATTGTCGGATTTCTGAGTTCAACTAGGCCTGGTTCATGTGCTTTGAAAATCGTACCCGAGTCGAGTTTGGATGGTATCTCCTTCTCAGATTTGGTTTTGTATCTCCTTTCGAGATAGATCCAAGTTCGAGAGTTCCATCATTCTTCTTCTTCTCAGAGATAGGTACGCAACTTGCCTTGTAGATCTAGGATTTGAAGACAAAAGTTGTTCCCACTGAATATGCCATCTTGAGGTCGCGGTATGACAAGCTCTTGAGAGAGAATTCATCGAAAAGCCCCTACATGGCGCACCAGTTTTAATGTTTTACCACCGATAGTCTGCCATGTGGGTACTTGGGATAGTTGTTCGGGCTTCGATGAATAGTGGAACTCGGCGGTTACGCAAAGAGACTCAGGATTTATACTGGTCCAGTCCTCGACCTAGCCAAGTAATAACCTTACGTCTAGTCGGTGTTAGCCTATTTGCATTATATTCCTTAGAATATCGAGTACACGTATGTGTGTTGCCTTTTGTGTCTTACAAGCAACCTGCTTTTCATAGCCATTTATAGTCTATGGCCCTGTTTGGATCCTAGTGCTAGAGCTAGTTTGCACTCAACTAGCCCAAAAGTATCCAAACAGGAGGGCTAGATTGGGCTAGTTGCTACTAGCCCACCCCAAAAAACTAGCTCCCCAAAGAGGTGATTATTTGGGCTAGTTTGGGCTGGTTGGGGTGGAACGTGGGACCCACCTCATATGCAACTACACAAAATGTTATAACTAACAAACCAAACATTCGAATAAAACTCTGATTACACCATTTAATTTGTTACAATAAATACTTTAAAATAAGATCCCACATGGATATATTTGGATGATTTATAAAAAAATTTATTATCAAACTAGCCCAAACTAGCCTTGGATCCAAACACCTCCTTGGCTAGAGCTAGATTGAGCTAGTTTACAAACTAACTCTAACCTCTAGCTCTAGCTGAGCTAGAGTGATCCAAATAGGGCCTATGTGTCGTAGAGGGTTGTTTGAATACTAAGCTATTCTTCAAGTGCATTTCCTTGTATAATCCGAGTAGTTTTCGGTTTCCTATGTCGCTTTGCTTCGTGTCTTCCCTATGGGCCTTGCTGCTAAGGCCCACTTCTCTGTAGTACGGTCCATGGGGAGCCTGTAGGGTTCCCATCGATAGTGACACCATCTGACAAAGGCTAGATTTGTTATGGTCCTTCATTTTTACTTGAAGTTTTCTTTTCTCGTGGCTAGCCTCACATCTTGAGCTATTTATGAGCTTCTTGTCTTCTAGCTTGTACCCTTTCTTTCTTATCCAGATGGCATGCCATCTTTTTGCTCTTTGCTCTTTGATCACCTTGTTAGACCTCCCACTTCACTCATTTTTATGTAGTTCTTCCATTCGTGATGAATGAACTATGTCTTCTTTGTGTAGTGTTATGTGCCTTGCTCATCTCTCTTTTGAATTCATCTCACGACTTCCCTAAATTAAATTTGGTAGTTTCTTGCAAGGGTTATTCCAACAAAATAACCAATGCCTATGGTTCTCTGGTGGTGGTGGGTGTGGAGGTTTCATGAGGTCGGGAGAGAAGTTTGGATGATGACGTCTGCGGATGATGTGCCCTCCTCGGAGGCGTCCTTTTCAACCTCTCCTCCTACCATGCTAGATTTTGCAAGTGAAAACCTTCCCTCAACCGGCTAGCTTGTCGACTGTTGACACCGTTTTTTGTACGGGTCAATATTGAGCCAAGTGTATTGATCGGTAAAAAGGTAAAAATTGTTCCTCATCGGCATCAAGGTGCTATCGGTTTAGTTGCCGATAAAAGCAGAAGAATCTGCCGATAGTGAGTGTGATGGAAGAAGTGTCAAAGAGGAAAGAAGATATGTTTTGCCAATAAGAAGGAATTACCGATGGATACAGGTTGATGTGGCTAACGTTAGCAGGAAGTTGCCGATGGAAATAGAAGGAAGTTGCAGATTGAAGGAATCTGTCAATGGAAAGTTTCATCGTAGGGAAAACACATAAGGAAACTGACGATTTTTTATGCTAGTATTATTGTTTTAGTTTGAATCTGACTCTTGCACGAGTCGTTTTATTTCCTTAAAAATAGGAGTTTTGTTTAGTATGAGTCGTGTCCATGTATAACTCCTTTTACCAGAGTATAAATATATTCCTAGGGCTCGTGTGAAGATATATCCAATACAATGAATCAAATACATCTATTACTTTTTATCTACTTTTCTAGCATCTACTTTTTCGCATTAGCTATAGTTTATCTACGAGTTCTTACGATCTCGACGGGTTGTATCTACAAGATCTTCGTCTACCTCGCGAGTTCTGTTTTTTGAACAATTTGAGCTTTGACATCCGGGCGCATCGTTGTTATCTCGTTCATTGTTGTTCTAGTTATCATCCTTGTCGATTAATTGGTCAAATCGACTGGCACACCTTTGGATATCGAGTTCGGGTATAAGCCTGAGGTATTCGCAGATCAGACACTTTTTGTGTCAACACCTCTTTTGGCACACCCGGTGGGACCCTAGATATATCTCTTGATTAAGATCATGGGTGGTTCTACTGACGTTGATCCGAGGAACGTCATTGAAGTCTCTGAAGCAGATCTGAAGGATGATTAGAAGCAAGCTATGGAGCAGGCTATGGAGGAATACATGCAGCTATATCTGCAGTCCTTTAGCCTAAACAGGAGTGGCAAAGCAGTCCAGAAGCAAGATCTGCCGTCGCCACAACGGGTCACTTTCGACACCAATCCTGGTAAATTTCAAGAGATGATTAATTCTGCATTAAATCAAGCATTGATTAACCACTCTACTATGTTGTCCAACGCTGTACACAACGTTGTTATGCGATCCTTCAAAGAAGGGCAGGCATCTCATTATGTTGGTCCATGGTATCATCAATCTAGATCGGCATCTACTATAACTCCATTGGCAATCCCAGCGGGATCCTGCCAGCCTGCAAAGCTGTCTGCCGGTGAAGTTACTCTAAAATCAAACCCTGTAAACGTTGTTCAGCTGAATACAGACCCAGTTGCATCGGATGTGTCAGGACCTGTAATCCAGAGCCAATCGATTCCTACTAACCGGTGGGGATATGATGTGCCTACAAATTCATCGACCGATGTCAAGTCGATCCAAGGTGACGGTACGGCGGGAAAAGCCCCTATGGAATCGGCAGTAGCAGTGTAGCCGATGAATCCAGTGATGCATAATGCTACGTCTTCTCCAAATGGGCAGTCATCGACAAGAAGTCTTCAGGTGGTGGTACCCAAGATGCCTTGCGGGCGACCATCGGCAAGCGCTCTATTGATGCAACAAAATAGGGCAGATGCAAGCTATCCTTTGATGATAAATCCTCAGATGGGGGTATCAACACAACAAGGAAGTCAATCTATTGATTGTCCTAGAATGCAAGGGCAACAGGCTCCGAATGGATATCAATTATCGATAAATCACATGCCGATGACTTGTGATCCTGAATGGACTGGTCAGACATCAATGCAACAGCAGTTGGTGCAACCCAGGCATCAGGTGGCAGAAGCACAACAATACCATTACTCAGCGGATGTTCAAAATGAGATGTCGATAGTATCTCAAAATACTCCAGCTGGTGTCCAAGGATATACATCGACAGATCAGCCGATGTATAATGTTCAGCAACATGGTGTTGCACTTACGCCAATCGGATCGGTTTACTTACCACAGAGGCAAGAAGGGATGTATCTACTAGTCCAGCCGATAAACATACAACCAATGCGTCGGCAGGGTCAAAATGTACGTCGGGTCGATGAGATCGCCGAACTGACGAAAGGACAGTTCAGTAGTAAGTCTGAGGTCGATACATATTCTTATCGAACACCATACCCTCGGGCATATGACTTGATTCCTCTTCCAAATCGGTACGAGGTGCCGAATTTCACAAAGTTTTCTGATTTCCAAATTACACCGATCCAAGCAGTCGGTTCTGAAGAGGTGTTTTAATGGATCAGTTCGCTGATGATGGAAAGCTTGGGCAGGGGTTCACATCGGCCGATGAGTTACTAGAAATAGACATCGGCGACGGTAGCAAGCCTAGGCCAACTTTTATTAGCATTAGGTTGGATTCCCAATGTAGACAACAACTGAATGATTTGTTAAGAGAATATAAAGATTGTTTTGCTTGGGATTATACAGAGATGCCTGGTTTGGACCGATCAATAGTTGAACATCGGTTACCTATTAAGTCAGGTTTTCAACCACATCGGCAACCAGCGCGCCGGTGTAACCCTACTGTACTACCCGATATTAAAGCTGAGATTACAAAGTTAGTCGAAGCTGGATTTATTCGGCAATGTCGATATGCGAATGGATTTCTAATGTGGTTCCTGTGTATAAGAAGAATGGAAAGCTTCGTGTTTGTATTGATTTCAGGAATCTCAATAAAGCTACGTCAATGGATGGCTATCCAATGCCTGTTGCCGATCTACTAGTTGATGCTTCTGCTGGACATAAGATTATCAGTTTCATGGATGGTAATGCTGGATATAATCAAATATTCATGGCTGAAGAAGATATATCCAAAACTGCCTTTAGGTGTCCAAGTCACATCGGTTTGTTCGAGTGGATCGTAATGACTTTTGGGTTGAAGAGCGCCGGTGCTACTTATCAAAGAGCGATGAATTTTATTTTTCATAAGTACATTGGTACGTTGGTCGAGATCTATATCGACGATGTGGTGGTTAAATCCAGAGGTTTTGAAGAGCATCTTACGGATCTGCGGAAGATTCTGGAGTGCACAAGGGAGCATGGGTTGAAGATGAATCCAAATAAGTGCGCATTTGGCGTATCGGCAGGTCAATTCTTAGGATTCATGGTGCATCAAAGGGCATAGAGATCGGCAGAAAATCTATTGATGCGATTAACAAAGTGGCTGCTCCTACGAACAAGACTGAGTTGCAATTTTTGATCGACAAGATTAATTTTATTAGAAGATTTATATCTAATCTGTTTGGGAAGATTGAGTCTTTTAGCCCACTGCTGAAGCTAAAATCCGGTTAGGAATTTGTGTGGGGAGAAAGTAGCAATCGGCTTTGGAAGAAATTAAGAGGTATCTAGTGAATCCTCCGGTTTTGGTTCCACCTCGACATGGGAAACCTTTCAGATTGTATTTGTCTGCCGGTGACGGTGTTATCGGGTCATGAAGGACCGAGAACGGCGACCAGGGGGGGGGGGGTGAATGGGAGCCTCAAATTTCTCTAGAAATATTCGGGCCACTCTTCCCAAAAGCCAAACCCAGTTGCTGGGTGCTCAACCTCCCCCGAGCAACGCGAGCGGGGATTCAGACGAAATCGGAGAAATGAGAGCTCACCGGCAGTGGAGGAAAACTCACCGGAAACCCCAAGAAAGAGTTCTCAACCCCTATGAGAAGGAGGCAAAAACCCTAAGCAAAACAGCCAGAAAAAACAGGCGACGGACGCTGGAAGACTGCGCGACGGACGCTCCAGGACAGGGCGACGGACGCTCCAGGACAGGGCGACGGACGCTGGCGACGGACGCAGAGAGATCGTCCGTCGACCTTCCAGAGAGCACTGCAGAAGAGAAGCAGAAGGCAGGGCGTCGGACGCTGGGCGACGGACGCTTGGATGAGCGTCCGTTGGCGTCGGACGCTGCGCGACGGACGCTTAGGCGAGCGTCCGTCGGCCTTCCAGAGAGCCAGACGAAAACTCAGAAAAACGGGCAGAAAACCCCACGCGACGGACGATCGCGACGGACGCTGGCGTCAGCACGACGTAGCGTCCGACGCCTAGACGGAGAAGCCTCGACGGACCGTCCGACGCCCAAATACAGAGCGTCCGACGCACCCGAAACGCAGAAAACGCGAAAAAACGGATCTCTCTCCGCCAAATCTTTCCAAAACTCGACCAAAACGATCACCAACTGCTACCAAACTTTGTAGGCATGATCCTTGAGCAGTTGGGGAGCTATCCCGAAGAAATCATCGCTCAATTTGGGCCGGAAAAACGGAACACTCGGATTTGGGGGAAAAAGGGAAAACGAAGCACACCGCAAAGAAAACGCCCGATCTGTGTACTCGAGAGGTTTGAGGATGGATCCTTCGGTGCAAAGATGCTCCTCTCGAATACGAACAACTTGATTCAAACGGATTTGCAAGAGCTACTCCCTACAAAGAGAAATCATCTCGGGAAAAAAAGAGAGCAAAAGCAAAACGCAAAGAACACAAACAAAACGGGACACGATCACGAAAACGAAGCCGCCATGGCTTACGGAGGTTACGGCCTCCGATTCCTTGCAACAAACTCGAGTTCTTACAAAGGTTGGTGGGATCAACCTAGGGATCTCATGAACTAGAGAGAGGTTAGAGAGAGAGAGAGTTGGGGCAAATGATTAGGGTTCAAGAGATAGGATGAGGATACCCTTCATCCTCTATTTATTAGAGGCTTTGGCTATTTCCCAAAGACCCCCCTAGATACAATGAGTGAACTACCTAGCCTAAGCATTGCAGTCCAAGCTCCGGTAAATATCTCCCTCGATTTGAATGGACGGCCCCGCTTCCTGCCAGGAGTTGCCGTCGCCTCGACGCAACCTCCAGGATTCCGCCACGTGCCATCCCCGCTTCCTCGGAAGCTCCGCCCGGGTTTTGAGGCCCAAACCCGCGAAACCCGCCACCGGTAGCTTTCGGCTCAACTACCGAACCCCGAGTTTTGCGGCCCAAACTCGAAAACCGACGCGGATGGTTTTGAGGCCCAAACCATCAAACCACTCGACGCGAGCCACCTTGTCTTCGCCCGGTCGGACTTCGAGTCCCCTGAGCCTCCGCTCGACTCGCGCGTCCACCGTCTTGACTTGGTCGACTCGGTCTACCTCCATGTCTTCTCGCACTCGCTGGTGCCAAGTACTAGCCACCACAGCTAGTCCGCCGGCGCCCATGGTCCCTCAGTCCGAGCCCCGCTTCCGCCCTTCACCGCTCTCAGTCCATCGGCACGGCAAGCCTCTACTCGACCTTCTCCACGCCATTGACCACTGTCACTAGGCATAGCACCTGCACACCACAAGCCGATAGACAGACACACATTTGCTTTCGCAAAGATTAGTAGTAATCCACTCAAACTGAAACGCTCAAGTGTTGGGCAATCACTCATCACAAAACTGAACATCATGGGTACTTATCCACCATGTGTTCGCAATCTCCCCCTTGATGAGTGCATTGTCAACACAAGTGCATTTCAGATTTGAGCCACAAGGTAAAGCTCTCCAAATGACCAAAAGCTAATAAAGCCAAAACGGGGTCACTTGAGAGAAGCAAAACACATCCAAAAACTTGGTTCCCAAAGACATGGGCAACGGCTCGACGCAACCAAGCAAAACAAAGCTAGCCCTCAAGAAGAGGCAGAAACGGGCTCAACACCGCTAGCAGGCCAAATACCAATCAAAGCTCTCAGAGCTCAGAAAACCAATTGAAGCACTAAGGGAGCTCAAAGATACCAAACAAAACGCATAAAGCTCAAGAAGCCAATCGAAACCTGTCGGAGCCAAAACACAAGCTAGACCCTCCAGAAGAGGCAAAGGCTCAACACATCTAGCAAAAGCTCCCCCTGGGCAAAAACAACACAAGATACCAAGGAAGGGTGAAAAGAGCCAAAGAAGCAAGAATTTCACAAAAAGCACATTTTCTCCCCCTTGATCATATATCTCTCCCCATGCTTTCTTCCCACAATGCACAACTCTCCCCCTTAACACATTTTCTCCCCCTTGATCATATATCTCTCCCCATGCTTTCTTCCCACAATGCACAACTCTCCCCCTTAAGTGTAGATGGAGTGAAATGCACATCTCTCTCCCCTTGTTGACACATGAATCTCATCAAAACTCAAAACTCAAGAACCGACCACAAATGCCATGATATGCAAAAAGAGTGCAACAAGCTTCATACATAGAGCAAAGACAATGAAAGGATGCTCTAAGTGATGTGATCCTGTGAGAATAGGAAAAGCTCTACGTGCCCAACTAAGACTCAGGTTGAGCTAAAGATCACTTTAGAAGCTATTTTAGAGAGCATTACATGTGTGAGCAAGGAATGGGTATCACCTCCTAGAGACAACTAGACATGGCAAACAAGATAGGACCTATCTCAAAGCAATCTCATGTATAGCAAGTAAAACTATCCCTAGCAAAGATCATACAACAAACCAATGACCCAACTGAATGAATTTTTCAAATTTCAGAGTTTTGCAGCCAAATTTCAGTTTTAGGCACATTTAAGTTGTATGCGAGTGGTTGTAAGCAAAGTGATGCCACTGCTTACCAACCGGGCGAAGTCAAAGGACTTAACACACCGGTTTTGGTCATACACGACACCGTTCAAGTATCAACCCAAATGGGAAGCAGTCTCGAACACACGGTGAAGTGCTCACAATGCAGACCCAACTCGATCTTCCCAATTCACAAAACAGTGAGCAATTTCATTTTAGATCAATTTTTAAGCATGGTGCTCAATGGAAGTGAATGAAACAATGAAGAGCCATAGATACAAGCTATATATAAGGCAGCCAAGAAGGACCTTCAAAAGCCTACACATGCTAGTGCCATTTCAGAGGTGACATGGGGAATTAAAATCAGTTTTAAAGCTTTTCTAACTTAGCTCTATTGCATATCAAGAGATCAAAGAGAGTCTAAGTTAGGCAACACCATAGACACATAAAGCACCTCAAACAGAGCATAGATTCATTATATCGGCTATAGGTATGAAGCTTAATATGAACTATGTCACAAATGCAAATGAGATGCAAAATGCAATGACACCAATTAAAAGAAAAGACAAAAAGAACCAAAAAGAAAAAGAAACACAAAGAGCTTCCCTCAACTAAAAAGGGAAGCAAACACCCAACTCACCCCGAAGGCGAGAAAACGCAACTTGATCGAGAGGTTTTGTGAGAATATCCGCAAGCTGGTTTTGGGTATCGACATGCCGGAGGTCAATGTCGCCCTTCTCATAGTGATCTCTCAAGAAGTGAAAGCGAACATCAATGTGCTTGGTCTTAGAGTGAAGCACGGGATTTTGGCTACACTAATGGCACTCGTGCTATCACAAAGCAGAGGCACTTTAGTAAGCTCAAGGCCAAAATCCTTCAAAGTTGCAATCATCCAAACTAACTTGCGAACAACAGCTAGCCGCGGCAACGTACTCAGCTTCGCACGTCGACTGTGCCACGCTAGACTGTTTGCGAGAAGACCAAGACACAAGAGAAGAACCAAGAAACTGGCAAGTCCCAGAAGTGGACTTCCTATCAAGACGGCAACCGGCAAAGTCGGCATCAGAATAACCACAAAGCACAAGAGAGGAGGCGGCAGAAAACCAAAGACCAAATTCGGGAGTGAAGCGCAAATACCTCATGATGCGTTTCACCGCCTGCTTGTGCGATGTCCGTGGGGACGCCTGAAAGCGAGCACACAGGCAGACGGCGAACTGAATGTCCGGTCGGGTCGCCGTCAGGTACAGAAGCGACCCGATCATGCTGCGGTACTCCGTCTGGTCCACCGCTTCTCCTTCCTCATCCGCATCCAAGGCAGTAGTAGTTGACATAGGCGTCGAGAGGGGCTTTGCCTCGCCCATGTCAAACTTCTTCAAGATATCCTTCGTGTACTTGCCTTGGTGCACAAACGTCCCTTCTCGGGTTTGCTTGATTTGCAACCCGAGAAAGAAAGTCAACTCTCCCATCATGCTCATCTCAAATTCCCTGCTCATAAGATCTGCAAACTTGGCAACAAGAGCATGAGAAGAACCACCGAAGATGATATCATCCACGTAAATTTGGACAAGGAGAGTGTCTTTGCCTTGCTTGAAGAGAAACAACGTCTTATCTACCGATCCCATTTTAAAACCCTTAGCAAGCAAAAAGGTCTTTAGCCTATCATACCATGCTCTAGGTGCTTGTTTCAAACCATACAAAGCTTTATGAAGTCTAAAAACATGGTTTGGAAACTTGGGATTTTCGAAACCGGGAGGTTGTCTAACATACACTTCCTCCTCTATGTAGCCGTTTAGAAAAGCACTTTTAACATCCATTTGAAAGAGTTTAAACCCCTTAGAAGCCGCAAAAGCTAAAAGGATTCTAATGGCTTCTAAACGAGCTACGGGAGCAAAGGTTTCCTCATAGTCTATTCCCTCCTTTTGACAAAAGCCTTGCGCTACCAACCTAGCCTTGTTACGCACTACCACCCCATCCTCACTTTGTTTGTTTTTGAAAACCCACTTGGTTCCAATGGGGTGACAACTTGGTGGTGGTGGCACTAAGACCCAAACGCGGTTTCGCTCAAAGTTCTCTAACTCCTCATGCATGGCATTAACCCAATCCGGATCCATCAATGCGTGTCCAACATCTCGGGGCTCAAAAGACGCGACAAAAGCCGAATGAGCAAAGTGAGAGATACGATATGACCTGGAGCGGGTGGTACGCTCGTTGATGTTGCCGATCATAGTCTGAGGAGGGTGGTGATGCTGAATGTGTAGCGGTGCCTCACGTGAAGAAGTCGCTCCCCCTCGACAGCAGCCGGAGCTCCCTCAGGTGCAACGGCACCGACTGAGGAAGCTGCTCGAACGGCCCCATGTAGGAAGTAGAAGGGTCCGGGCCGTGAGCCGAAGTAGACGTCACAGGGTCGACTGGGGCAGCCGGTGGAGTCGGCTCGGATCACCCCAATCGGCGTCGTCCTGCTCCTCCTCCACAAAGATGCTGGTGTTCACCTCATCATCACCTGCAAGCTCAAAAGCAGTGGAAACACAGGGCATAGTTTCATCGAATGTAATCTCACTAGTCTCCATCACTCGGTTAGTTTCTAGGTTAAGTGCACGATAAGCATGAGAGTGAGTAGAATAACCAAGAAAGATACGTCAGAAGACCGTGATTCAAATTTATCCAACTTACGCCCTTTTTGAGGATGAAGCACCTGCACCCAAACACCCGTAGGTGACTTACCATGGGTGGTCTCCCAAATCGCAGCTCATAAGAGGTCTTTTTCTTAAAAGCCCGAAGAAAAATGCGATTGGAAACATAGCAAGAAGAATTGAGTGCTTCGGCCCAATACCGCCTAGGAGTCCTGTGCTCATCGAGCATCGTCCTGGCCATCTCAACAAGGGTCCGATTCTTGCGCTCAACAACACCATTCTGCTGGGGAGTGTAAGGAGAGGAAAATTGGTGATCCAAACCCAAAGAAGAGCAAAGAGATGCAAATTGAGCATTCTTGAATTCTGTGCCATTATCACTGCGAATAGCTCTCATGGCATGCTTAGGTAGCTCATTTTGCAATCTCAAAATCAGATCACGCACATGCATAAAAGCCTCATCCTTACTCTCCAAAAAGAACACCAAGAGTACCTTGAGTAGTCATCAACGACTACAACCACATACCACTTCCCTCCTTCCGACCTAACCCGAGCTGGACCAACTGTGTCCATGTGTAAGAGCTCGCCAGGTTGAGAGGTCATAATTTGAGTTACGGGAGGATGGGAAGCAGCAACCATCTTGCCATGCCTGCAAGGATGGCAAACCAAATCCTTCTCGAACTTTAACTTTGGCAATCCTTGGATAAGGTCCATTGAGCTAAGCCTTGCAAGCAAGTCAAAACTCAAATGTCCCAATCTCCTATGCCACTTCCAAAGCTCGGAAGAAGAGCCGGCGAGAAGACAACGAGAAGGTCCGGAAGAAATAGAAAAATCCGCACGAAAAACCTTCCCGAAGGGTAAAATCCGGCAAACAAGCTACCACGAGAGTCCAAAATCCGAGACAAGTTTGGCTTAAAGCTCACTTCAAAACCGTCTTCAAGGAGTTGCGAAACCGAGAGAAGATTAAAATGCAAATTCGCAACCAAAGCAACATCCTTGAGGACAAAAGACGAATTGACTCGGATGGACCCCCGGGAGACAACCTTACCTTTACTCTTGTCCCCGAAAGTGATGTATCGGTGTGGCGCACGGGGTCGAGGCTGGAGAACCACTTGGCACTTCGGTCATATGGCGTGAGCATCAGAATCCACAAGCCAAGTCTCCTCCAGTCCCCCTTCCTACATCAATAAAAAGACATAGGGTGAGCAAACGGACCAACACTGGGGTTAGTAAACTGTGAAGGATACCAGTGTTGTCCCACTTGCCCAAAGAATGGGTTAGGAGAAAAACCAAACATCTCCTGCCCCACGGGAGGATAGCGATCACCACGATAGGGAAAACGTGGTCCGCTAAAGAAGGGTGGAGTAAAACCACTACCACGAGGCCGTAGTCGTATGGGTCACGACCGGTACCCCGCCGGGCACGACACCACGTGGTCTCGCCTCCTGAGGCCTAGCACCTTGAGGCATTGTACCTCTAGGCCTAGAAGTGCGCCTCTGAACTTCCGGTTCACGCGCCCAACTCGTGGGTGGTACATGTCCCGGTTTTTCAACTCAACCTGCCTCCGATCATCTCTCTTCCTCCTAAAGCAAAACTCAGCAAGTGCCCATCCCTCTCACAATACTCACAATGGTACCTCACCACACTCTTGGTAGGCACTCTCTTGTTGGGTTGGGTGGCTCTAGATTTCTTAGGAAGGGATCACTAGATATGTCTGGCAGTGTGTCAAGTGGGTTGCGAAGGTGGTTTGGTTTGGCAATCCACACTTGCTTTTGTGGAGTGGTTTTGGGTGGCTCTTCAAACACACCATCTCTCACAGGAAACTTGGAGGGGTCGGTAGGCTTAGGTGGAGTGATCTTGGTAAGCTTGGGTGTTGTGGTGGATTTCTCATTCTCGCTCAAACCACTGCACTCACCGATCTTACCGAACAAGCTATCGTCCTTCCCACCTACAGCAAAGCCTACTCCGTGCTGCCAGCTCGCTTGCACTGGCTAAGCATCATCCCCAACTGCGGCTCTCGGCAAGACACCCAGCTCAAGATGGACCGAAGGTATGTGTTTTCTTCCTCGGCACGCATCTTGTCGTGTCTGCACGATGCGATCTCAAGCTCCAAAGCCTCAAAGCGATCCGACTCTCTAGTGCTATCTGAGCTGACCTTCTCTAGCACAGCAAACCTAGCATCCTTCTGTGCCAGCTCAGAACGCAAGCCTAAGCAAGACTTGCACGCACCAAGTAAGCTAGGCCTAGCCTTCAGCTCACTAATCTCCTCAAGTAGAGTGCCATACTTGTCCTGAAGTGTGACAAGATCAGACATGTGGATGGCACAAGCATCACACTCTACCTCCTCGGTAACCACCACTTGTGCCCTTTGCAAATCCAGCTCATGAAGCGTGCTAAGGTACTTTGCTTTGAAATCGTTCCTCTCACAGCGGCACGCTTGAGCAAAGCATCCTGACTGAGCAAGGTATCGTTCAAAGATTCAAGCTCGAGAGAGAGGGATTCGATGGTGGGTGATACCTGGGTGTGTCGGAGTCGTAGTCGGGGCCATCCTTGAACTTCCCGACCTTGCCTTCTTCAATCGCCATGGTGCAAAAACCACCGTGCTTGGCGTCGGCGTAGAAGCAGAGGCCGTTGAACTTGTCTCAACCTTTCCTTCGACTCATCGTCGCTTGAGGAAGAACCCCGTCGGAGGAGGCATCGATGTCGCTGAGGGAGGCGAGGAAGGGTCGGTGCTTGGCCTTCACCTTGTCGATCACCTTCTTGGGGATTTCGGTTGTAGCCGCCCTTGGGCCCTTATGCTTGTCCTCAAGCGGTGTTCACGCTTGTCCTTGCGCTTGGTGAAGTCACCGCAGCTTTCTTGGGGCAGTTTGCGATGAAGTGATCCTCATCACCGCAACGGTAGCACCCCTTGGCTGAGCACCACGCCGACGGTTCAAACGGTTGTTGTGAAACGTGAGAACTTGGTGATGACCAAAGCCAGCTCATCATTCCAAGCGCCTCCACTTGTTCCTCTGTCACAGACATCAAAGACAAAGCGAACGAAGAGTGTGAAGGGTTAGAGGAAGAAGAAGACACACCGCCGGGGCCGGAAACCAGCGCCATGGAGGGGTTCGACGGGTTCTAAGCTTGGCCCGGGTCTGGTGGTCAATCTCGAGGACTTGAGCTGCTGAATAGCTCGTCCACGGTCAGGGCGTCATAGCCCGGTGACTCCTGGAGGCAGCCACCTTCATCTCCCATACCTTCCGATCAAGAGCATGCAGAAGCTTGATAGCCATCTCATGATCATCATAAGGTAAGTTGGTCCGATTAGCACGCATCTTGTTGACGATAGATTGGAAGCGAATGTGAACATCCCGTCAACAGATTCGCCGGCCAACTGAACGAAGTTCTCGTACTCCCTACGGTACGTGTCGAAGAGTCTGGACTTGATCTGAGGGTTTCCCTCATGATATCGCACAAGTGTTTGCCAGATCTCTCGTGCGTAGTGAGACTCGAACCCCGCTCAAATCAGGAAGAGACAAACTCGAGAAGAGGATGCTACGGGCTCTTGCGTTTGAAGCATGTTGTGTAGCTTGGAGCTCAGTGATCGAGCCACAAGAACCACGTAGTCCTCATTCTCACAAATCTCCCAGATCTTCGAATCAAGCCTTGAGGTAAGCGGACATGCGCACCTTACAATAGGCGAAATTCGTTCCATCGAAGAATGGAGGTTTGCCAACACCTCGCTCCATGTCACCTTCGCGGATCAAGAACCGTTTAAGGTGGAATGATCCTTAACCTGGCTTTGATACCAATTGAAGGACCGAGAACGGCGACCAGAGGGGGGGGGGGGTGAATGGGAGCCTCAAATTTCTCTAGAAATATTCGGGCCACTCTTCCCAAAAGCCAAACCCAGTTGATCGACAAGATTAATTTTATTAGAAGATTTATATCTAATCTGTTTGGGAAGATTGAGTCTTTTAGCCCACTATGAAGCTATCCTTTGATGATAAATCCTCAGATGGGGGTATCAACACAACAAGGAAGTCAATCTATTGATTGTCCTAGAATGCAAGGGCACAGGCTCCGAATGGATATCAATTATCGATAAATCACATGCCGATGACTTGTGATCCTGAATGGACTGGTCAGACATCAATGCAACAGCAGTTGGTGCAACCCAGGCATCAGGTGGCAGAAGCACAACAATACCATTACTCAGCGGATGTTCAAAATGAGATGTCGATAGTATCTCAAAAACTCCAGCTGGTGTCCAAGGATATACATCGACAGATCAGCCGATGTATAATGTTCAGCAACATGGTGTTGCACTTACGCCAATCGGATCGGTTTACTTACCACAGAGGCAAGAAGGGAAGTATCTACTAGTCCAGCCGATAAACATACAACCAATGCGTCGGCAGGGTCAAAATGTACGTGGGTCGATGAGATCGCCGAACTGACGAAAGGACAGTTCAGTAGTAAGTCTGGGTCGATACATATTCTTATCGAACACCATACCCTCGGGCATATGACTTGATTCCTCTTCCAAATCGGTACGAGGTGCCGAATTTCACAAAAGTTTTCTGATTTTCCAAATTACACCGATCCAAGCAGTCGGTTCTGAAGAGGTGTTTTATGGATCAGTTCGCTGATGATGGAAAGCTTGGGCAGGGGTTCACATCGGCCGATGAGTTACTAGAAATAGACATCGGCGACGGTAGCAAGCCTAGGCCAACTTTTATTAGCATTAGGTTGGATTCCCAATGTAGACAACAACTGAATGATTTGTTAAGAGAATATAAAGATTGTTTTGCTTGGGATTATACAGAGATGCCTGGTTTGGACCGATCAATAGTTGAACATCGGTTACCTATTAAGTCAGGTTTTTTAACCACATCGGCAACCAGGCGCCGGTGTAACCCTACTGTTACTACCCGATATTAAAGCTGAGATTACAAAGTTAGTCGAAGCTGGATTTATTCGGCAATGTCGATATGCGAATGGATTTCTAATGTGGTTCCTGTGTATAAGAAGAATGGAAAGCTTCGTGTTTGTATTGATTTCAGGAATTCAATAAAGCTACGTCAATGGATGGCTATCCAATGCCTGTTCCGATCTACTAGTTTGATGCTTCTGCTGGACATAAGAATTATCAGTTTTTATGGATGGTAATGCTGGATATAATCAAATATTCATGGCTGAAGAAGATATATCCAAAACTGCCTTTAGGTGTCCAAGTCACATCGGTTTGTTCGAGTGGATCGTAATGACTTTTGGGTTGAAGAACGCCGGTGCTACTTATCAAAGAGCGATGAATTTTATTTTTCATAAGTACATTGGTACGTTGGTCGAGATCTATATCGACGATGTGGTGGTTAAATCCAGAGGTTTTGAAGAGCATCTTACGGATTGCGGAAGATTCTGAGTGCACAAAGGGGGCATGGGTTGAAGATGAATCCAAATAAGTGCGCATTTGGCGTATCGGCAGGTCAATTCTTAGGATTTATGGTGCATCAAAGGGGCATAGAGATCGGCAGAAAATCTATTGATGCGATTAACAAAGTGGCTGCTCCTACGAACAAGACTGAGTTGCAATTTTTGATCGACAAGATTAATTTTTTAGAAGATTTATATCTAATCTTTTGGGGAAAATTGAGTCTTTTAGCCCACTGCTGAAGCTAAAAAACCGGTTAGGAATTTGTGTGGGAGAAAAGTAGCAATGGCTTTGGAAGAAATTAAGAGGTATCTAGTGAATCCTCCGGTTTTGGTTCCACCTCGACATGGGAAACCTTTCAGATTGTATTTGTCTGCCGGTGACGGTGTTATCGGGTCATGAAGGACCGAGAACGGCGACCAGGGGGGGGGGTGAATGGGAGCTCAAATTTCTCTAGAAATATTCGGGCCACTCTTCCCAAAAACCAAACCCAGTTGCTGGGTGCTCAACCTCCCCGAGCAACGCGAGCGGGGATTCAGACGAAATCGGAGAAATGAGAGCTCACCGGCAGTGGAGGAAAAACTCACCGGAAACCCCCAAGAAAGAGTTCTCAACCCCTATGAGAAGGAGGCAAAAACCCTAAGCAAAACAGCCAGAAAAAACAGGCGACGGACGCTGGAAGACTGCGCGACGGACGCTCCAGGACAGGGCGACGGACGCTCCAGGACAGGGCGACGGACGCTGGCGACGGACGCAGAGAGATCGTCCGTCGACCTTCCAGAGAGCACTGCAGAAGAGAAGCAGAAGGCAGGGCGTCGGACGCTGGGCGACGGACGCTTGGATGACGTCCGTTGGCGTCGGACGCTGCGCGACGGACGCTTAGGCGAGCGTCCGTCGGCCTTCCAGAGAGCCAGACGAAAACTCAGAAAAACGGGCAGAAAAACCCCACGCGACGGACGATCGCGACGGACGCTGGCGTCAGCACGAGTAGCGTCCGACGCCTAGACGGAGAAGCCTCGACGGACCGTCCGACGCCCAAATACAGAGCGTCGACGCACCCGAAACGCAGAAAACGCGAAAAAACGGATCTCTCTCGCCAAATCTTTCCAAAACTCGACCAAACGATCACCAACTGCTACCAAACTTTTAGGCATGATCCTTGAGCAGTTGGGGAGCTATCCCGAAGAAATCATCGCTCAATTGGGCCGGAAAAAAACGGGAACACTCGGATTTGGGGGAAAAAGGAAAACGAAGCACACCGCAAAAGAAAACGCCCGATCTGTGTACTCGAGAGGTTTGAGGATGGATCCTTGGGTTTGCAAAGATGCTCCTCTCGAATACGAACAATTTGATTCAAACGGATTTGCAAGAGCTACTCCTACAAAGGAAATCATCTCGGGAAAAAAAGAGAGCAAAAGCAAAACGCAAAGAACACAAACAAAACGGGACACGATCACGAAAACGAAGCCGCCATGGCTTACGGAGGTTACGGCCTCCGATTCCTTGCAACAAAACTCGGTTCTTACAAAGGTTGGGGGGATCAACCCTAGGGGAATCTCATGAACTAGAGAGAGGTTAGAGAGAGAGAGAGTTGGGGCAAATGATTAGGGTTCAAGAGATAGGATGAGGATACCCCTTCATCCTCTATTTATTAGAGGCTTTGGCTATTTCCCAAAGACCCCCCTAGATACAATGAGTGAACTACCTAGCCTAAGCATTGCAGTCCAAGCTCCGGTAAATATCTCCTCGATTTGAATGGACGGCCCCGCTTCCTGCCAGGAGTTGCCGTCGCCTCGAGCAACCTCCAGGATTCCGCCACGTGCCATCCCCGCTTCCTCGGAAGCTCCGCCGGGTTTTGAGGCCCAAACCCGCGAAACCCGCCACCGGTAGCTTTCGGCTCAACTACCGAACCCCCGAGTTTTGCGGCCCAAACTGGGAAAACCGACGCGGATGGTTTTGAGGCCCAAACCATCAAACCACTCGACGCGAGCCACCTTGTCTTTCGCCCGGTCGGACTTCGAGTCCCTGAGCCTCCGCTCGACTCGCGCGTCCACCGTCTTGACTTGGTCGACTCGGTCTACTCCATGTCTTCTCGCACTCGCTGGTGCCAAGTACTAGCCACCACAGCTAGTCCGCCGGCGCCCATGGTCCCTCAGTCCGAGCCCCGCTTCCGCCCTTCACCGCTCTCAGTCCATCGGCACGGCAAGCCTCTACTCGACCTTCTCCACGCCATTGCCACTGTCACTAGGCATAGCACCTGCACACCACAAGCCGATAGACAGACACACATTTGCTTTCGCAAAGATTTTGTAGTAATCCACTCAAATGAAACGCTCAAGTGTTGGGCAATCCTCATCACAAAACTGAACATCATGGGTATCACCCGATTTCAAGAAGTTGACATGGTAATGGTTGCGAGATGGAAAAAGGGTTTTGCGTTTTTTTTAAAAGAGATTTTTTAAAAGAAAGTTGAAGAGGGTTTGAGGTTTCGGCTATAAGTGTCCCCCTTGGTGAATTGTATTATGTACGTTTTGAGGGGGTTTTGTTCTTTTCCCTTTTTAATAGAGAGGAATCAAAGGGGTTTTAATGGGGTGAGTTCATAAGGGGGTGTGTGGAGAAAAAAAAATTTTGGGACATTCAAAAATGAAGTGGGTGTGGCGAAATGGATTTTTTTTGGGCCCCGGGGATTCTTGAAGATTGTTTCAAATATTTAAAGGGTAAAAAGTTTTTAAAAAATTTTTTGGAAAAGCTCAGAAAACCCCCTGCGCGGCAATAAACCTATAATAAACCCTTTTGGCCCCATTTAGGGGGGGGGGGCCCCATTGATCTCACGGCCAGTTTTCCCCACCATCGAGTAAAGGACATAAATTATACTTGTTGTACGATTATTTACGAAGGGGTGAAGTTTTCCGTTAAAAAAGGGGAAAATCGGCAAAATGATTTTTTTTGTAAAAAGGATATTGTTTACCGATTTGGTACCCCTAAAAACTTTTTACTACGATCAAGGAACTTTTCACGTCGGGGAGGGAAAATTTTGATGAAAATTTTTTTTTAAATTTCTTTTTTTAAGGGGGGGGGGGGGTTTTAAGATTTTTTAAAACTCGTCTTTTATTATGCCCCAAGTAAGGGTTTAAAGCTGAAGCGCCCAATAAAGGGATATAATTTTTTCAAAAAAGATTAAAAAAAACCCCCCTGGGAGATGGGTTTGCGGGTATGAAGGGAAATTTTTTGGGGGAAATATCGGGGGCATTTTCATGGGTACTAGGTTTGCCATATCGTTGTCTAGGACATGAGTTCCCCCCCCTTTGGGGAAAATTTAAAAATTTTGGTTTTCTAGACTTTTGTTCTCCCAAAATCGTTAGCACCCGTGAGATGACCCCCTTATGAAGGAGGGGTTTAAAAAGGGACTAGGGGGTGGGGGTTTTAGAGCTTAATCAGTATTGAAGAGAAAAAAAAAAGAGTTGCTAGAGGGTTAAAAAAGAGGGTAAAGGTAAAAGGGAGTTTGCATGGAGATTTGGTGTGGAAATGATTTTACCGTTTGGGACCAAAAGTTCAAATTTTGGGGGGGGGGTTCCCCCTTTTGGGGGGAACCCCCTTTTGGGAAAAAAATTTTGGTTGTGTCTGGCAACGTTTTATATTTTAGAGATTTTTTTAAAAGGAGTTGCATTTTCCGAGAATTTTAAATCAGTATCTAAAAAAGTATTATTTTGTTTGATGGATGATGGGGGCCAATACTTTTATCCCGATGATAAAGTTTTTTTTTTAAAAAAAACCCCGGGTTTGGGGAAGATTTAAAAATTTTATTTTTAAGAGGAGGGACTTGAAACCCTTTAGTCATTTTTTAAAAAAAGGGGTTTGAATACATAAACGTACGAAGGCGAACTTGGGGGCTTCTTTTTTTCCCCCTGGTGTCGCCCATGGGGTGTCCCATCAAGTTTCCCCTTTTTTTCTCTCAGGGGAAGAGCTTCGGAGCTTTGGGGCCCCCCCTTTCCCTGTTGAAAGCTTTGGTTTATGTGGGGAGTGGGTTTCTTGGGGATGGCCGATTCAAAATTTTTTTCCCCCTTTTTTGCTTGCCAACAGCTTTTTTTTGGGACAGACGCTTGATTCCTGATCAAGTTCGGTGAGAGGTTTAGGGACCGATGTCCTTGTGTTTTCATCTGCATTTTCTGCTTGAACTTGGATATTTCTTCTTAAAGTTTTGTTTGGCAACTTGTTGGCAATACGAAAAAAACCCCCTTTTTTTGTTTTGGGGGGGTTTTGAATCTAAAGGAAAAGGGCTGGGGGGAAAAGAGGGTTTTTTTTCGTATGGCAGGTAGTTGATCTTGGATTTCTTGAAAGCTCCCCTTATGCCTAGAATTTTTGGACCAGTTAGGAGTCTTTGTTGGTGGGGGCAAAGGGCCAAGTTTGGATTTCCCTTTTTGCCGATACGACAGTTTAGTTTGGGTAGAATTGCCTTTCAGGGGATCTTCGGGGAAAATTTTTACAGCAAAAAAAGGGGAAAAGGGTGGGTTTGGGGGGAAATTTTTGGGCCCCGGATTTGATAAAAATAAAAAAAATTTCAGGAAGGAGCTTATTTTCCCCCGGGGTTTTTAATGGAAGTAAGGTTTCCCCGTTTTAAAAACATTTTCCCCTTTTTGGGGTTGACTGAGTACCCCAAATTTCGCCCCTTTCTTGAGGATGACAATAGTTGCCCATGAGTTCGCCTCAGTAGAAAGGGGGGTTGGTGTGGAGTTGGGGGCTGGGGGTTGGCGTCGCTTCGCTATTCTGAAGGGTTGCTGCCCTTTGGTCGGGGGGTTTATTGGTTTTGATTTTTGGGACTTTTGGATAGCGTTTTTTGTCATGGTCTCCCCTTTTGGGGGGGGGATGGCGGGTCGTTGGTCGGAATTTTGGGGGGGTGGTTGCTGGGGTGTGCGATATTGGTGCATCGGGGGAAGTTGAGAAGGTGCAATGGAAGGGGGGCTTTTGCGTTTGGGTTTTTGGGCAGCCCTTTAATGGCCCTTTGGGGGTTTGGACCCTTTTGCTTTTTTGGGGCCCTCGAAAAATTTGAATAGCTCGTAAAATTTGGGATGGGGGCCGATTTAGTTTTGGGGGAAAAAAAAGGGGGGTTAGTGTAAATTGAAAGAAAAATAAATTAGATGAAAATTTTCAATTTTTTAAGAAAAAAAGTATTAACATGAAAGGGCCCGAGGGCCAAAAGGGTTTGCGGCAAGCAGTGGCAGCAACGGTTGGCGGGGGTCTACTTGATGGTGACTTTGGGGAAAAACTCTTTTTGATGCAAAAGAGCACCCCCGTGGAGGGGCCCTTTCTGCCGATCGTTGTAAAGGTTTATCGGCCCCCAAGTTGAAATATTCCCCCTTTTGCCTTGTTTTTGGGAAACGGAAACATTGACCTGCTGAAGGGGATTAGTTACCTGTCCCCTTAAAAATCGATGAATTTTTGAATGGGGAAAAAAACTTACCACGTCGCTGGGGATAAAAATGATCGGCATAAATTAAAATGCCGATGTAGTGCGTGAGGGGAGATAGCGGTCTTCCTTCTTGCCCCAGGCTTGTATGATCAGTTATGAAAGAAGTTCGTCCCCCAAAAGACCCAAAACGGGGTTTTTCCCCTTTTCGGCATGGGGAGAGAGAGTGGTTTTTTTGTTCAATCCATAAATAAAAAATGGGCCTTTTTGGGGTTTTATCACGTTGGCGTGGAGCTTGACGGTAGTTGACCAATGTAGCTTTTTTGGGGGACTAGATGGATTTGTAAACTTGTTTGATGGGTGAAGTTCTTTTTTGGCCCCCAAAGACATTGACGGGGAAATTGCCGGGGGAATGAGGGGGGCCTTATGATTACCTCTTTTTTGGGTTTTTTTTTCCCCCAGGGGTAGGTTGAGAGTTGGGGGAATGGGTTGTCTTCGCAAAAAAGGGCCCCCAGACCTTCGCAGCGGGATTCCGCAGTAGAGCCTTTGAAAAAAACCCAAATTGACCCCCTTGGGCTTTGGTTCCTAAGCATCCCCATAGTTCCCCCCAATTTAAGGGGGGGAGCGAGTTCCGTTCGTATCTAAGATATAATCTTCCCCGATATATCCCTTGGAAACTTTTGGGCGAATGGAAAAAATTGGAGACTTTGTACATAGGGGCGTTTACCAAGGTTTAAAACCACCGGGGCCCCAAAAGGTTACCGAGGGTTCCCAAAGTTATTTCTCCGATTTTGGTGTAAAGGGGGGAAAATGACCGAGGGGGTATGGGCCAAGGGGAAGTCTCCGTTGTCAGGAGTTCTGCGGGGAGATACATGTTGGTAGGCCGTGTTCTGCACGAAGATGAACTTTTTTACCAATGTTGGGAAAGGGCATGCCCTTTGGTTTCCGACCAGTTTTCGGTTTTTTTAAAAGTTCCGGTCCAACCACGTTTTGGGGTATTTTCCCCGGCTGGGTTTCCTAGGAAGGGGGCGGGTTTTCCAAAGAGAATCGGGGCCCGGAAGCTGTGAACATCGGCAAGGTGGGTGGGGCCCCTGTCTAAAAAAAAAAGGTTCTTGTTAGACAGAAGAAAAAGCAGTATCATCTGTTCTCGTTCTTGGCCATTGGCTGGCCCAATGCAATTGTCAACTTGGGTTTGAAATACGGTTGTTGTAACTGCTATCCAAAGGTCCCATTCTTTCACTTTTGGGGTTTAGGCCAGGAACGGGGTGTTGCCAAACCCCTAGGTAAAATTTAATCTAAAAGGGGATGGGTTGGTCTCGGTTGACAATTTGGGTCGGAGGGGCATTCCCTTGCCAAGCAGCAAGGTGCCCTGATGGGGGGGAATCATATTTTGTTGGTTTTCCTAGAGACCAAAAGGCGAAAAAAAAAAAAAGAGGGATTGAAAATCGATGAAAAAGATAAACGCTTTATATTCGAAGGGAAATAGAGGAAATTTACCGGGGAAGCAGAAAAGTTGATCCCATTAAGCTTTTTTTGCGTGGGTGTGCTTTTTGATAAGGGAAAAGAAACCCCCGGGTAGATGGTTGCTAGATTTCTTCGGGGTCCTTTAAAGGGTGAAGTGTGAGCTTAAGGGAAAGGAAAAAGGGGAAAGGGTTCTTTAGGGGCCTATAAAGGGGCATTTTCGAGTTTTCTTTTTACGGACAGTTTGGGGAAAATATCGAACAATTTGGCGGAGATCGAGGGATTGTAATATTGGCATTCCAGTTACAAGATTTTTTTGGAATTTGCAAATGATGCGGGGTAATCAAGTGATGACATAACGTTTTTGGGGGAAAATTAACCAAGCAAATTTCGGCGATAAAAATTTTTTTTACCCGAAATTGGGGGGGTTGTTGAACCTTTTTTTTTAGGGTAAAAATTTTACCCCGTTTTTGATCGGAAAAAGGAAAAAAATTTTTTCCTCTCGGCATAAGGGCTTTGGGTTTTGTTGTCGTTTGAAGCAAAAAAATTTCCGTAGTGAGTGTAGGAAAAAAGGTCAAAGAGGAAACAAAATTTTTTGCCGTAAAAGGAATTCCCCATGATACAGATTGATGGGGCTGACGTCAGCAGGAATTGTTGAGGCAAAAAGGAAGTTGCGATTGAAGGGAAAAATTTGGGTGGGAAATTTTTAGTAGGGAAAACAGATAAGGAAACTGATTTTTTTATGCTAGTATTATTGTTTTAGTTTAATCACTTTGCAGGAGTTTTTTTTTTAAAATAGGAGTTTGTTTAGTTGGTCGTGTCGTAAAAACCCTTTTAAAGGGGTATAAATATGCCTGGGCCGTGTGAAGATATACCAATATTCAATCAAATACATTTTTACTTTTTATCTCTTTTCCAGCATTATTTTTTTTTATTAGCTATTTTTTATCTACGAGTTTCACGATCCGCGGGTTTATTAAAAGATCTCGTCTCCTCGCGGTTGTTTTTTGAAAAATTTGAGTTTACATCCCGGGGGCTGTGTTGTCTCTTTATTGTTGTTCTAGTTATCCCTTTTAAATTAATTGGTCAAAAGACTGGCACAAAACCCTTTGGTATCGAGTTGGGGATAAACCGAGGTTTCGCAGATCGACCTTTTTGTGTAACCGCACTTTTTTCTTTTCCTTCTTGGGGTTTTTTTAGGTGACCTTTTTCATTGGGTTTTTAGATTTGGGATTGGTCTTGAAGGGGTTAGTGTTGGTGCTCAAAGTGTTGGGAAAATTTGGGGGGTGCTTATTTTTAGTTCGTTTTTCACCAAGTTTTTGGGGAGGGGGTTGATTTGCCAAGTTCATGTGGTGGTGAGTTTCGACAGCTATACCAGAGTTGTGAGGATGAGGGGGGAAAATTTAGGAAACATGGTGAAATCCCCCTGTTGTTTGCTTTGATGGGTGCGTAACCGTGGTGTTTTAGTTTGAGTGGGTTACCCCCCTTTTAAAGCAAATGTGTGCCTGTCTATGGCTTGTGGTGTGAGGTGTAGCCTGTGATGTGGTAATGGCGGGAAGGTCGAGTGAGGGTTTTTGTGTCGATGGATGAGAGCGGGAAAAAGGGGGAAGCGGGGCTGGCCCCCGGGGGCCTGGGCCCGGCGATGCTGTGGTGGTATACTTGGCCCGGCGATGCGGAAGACATGGGGGTAGAGAGTCACCGGGGACAGAGGGGGCGTCGATCGACGGGGGCTCTAGGGATCGGAGTCCGCCCCGGGGGAAGACAAGGTGGCTGGTCGAGGGTTTTTTTGGTTTTGGGGCCCCAAAACCTCCACGTCGGTTTCTGGTTTTTTGGGCCCCAAAATCGGGGGCGGTATTTTTCCCCCCAAATTTTTGGTGGGGGTTTCTGGGTTTTGGGCCTCAAAACCTAGGGGGGGTTTAAGAAAGGGGCGATGGCACGGGCGGAATCTGGGGTTGGTCGAGGGACGACAACCCCCAGCGGAAGCGGGGCGCCTTCAAATCGAGGAAGAATTTCCGAATCAGACTGAAATTTTTGGTAGGTAGTTATCATGTATCTGGGGGGGTTTTGGGAAATACCCAAAGCCCCTTTAAATAGAGGATAAGGGGGTATCCTTTTTCCATCTTTGATTTCTTTCTCCCCCCTTTCCCTGGTTTTTTCCTGCTTTTCTTGCTTGAGATCCCCAGGCAGGGTTTTTGTAAGAATTTGATTGTTGTGGAATGGGGGGCCGAACCCCGTAAGCCGGGGGGGCTTCGCTTTCGGACGTGCCCCTTTTGTTGTGTTCTTTCCTTTTTGTTTTTGCTCTTTTTTTCCCGAGATGTTTTCTTTTGTTGAGGTATTTAAAAAAACCCCGTTTGAACCAAATTTGGGGTACTTGTGAGGGCATTTTTGACAAGGATTTCTCCTCAAATCACGAGCGGAAAAGGGTGATTTCTTTTGTGGCTTCTTTTCTTCTTTTCCCCCAAACCCGATTTTTCCCTTTATCCTCCCAAAATTTGAGGATGATTTTTGGAAAGCCCTAACTCACGGATTGTCTAAAATTTGGGTTGCATTGGTGATCTTTTGGGTTGGTTTTGAAAAGTTTGGCGGAGTGGAAACAATTTTGCGAAGAACATTTTTTGTAAAGCGTGGACCCCTTCCCTCTAAGCTCTGGACCAAGGCAGTGGTCGGTGGTCTTGATTTTTCCTGTGTCAAGAGGGGGGGGCATCGCCCCTGGATACTTGGCGTTTGAGCCCCCCCTTTGACAGTGGTGGGGTGGCTTGTTGTTTTTTCCCCCCGGGGGCTTCCCCTTTTTCCCGACGAGGTAGCCCGGTGGTCGGGGTCTGGGGTGGGCCTTATGGATTTTTTTGGGGGAAAAAGGGAAGAAGGACACCGGCCACCCCCTTTGACCGGAGGGGGAGTGGTTGGTCCGGAGCCCCTAGTCGGAGGCGTTGTCAGGTTTTGCGCTGTTTTTGGTAGAAGAGGTTGGACTGACTCCGGATACTGCTATGTCCGGGCCGTTTCCCTTGGTTGGAGTTTCTGGTTGCAGTTTTCCCCTGTTTTGCTGGTTCTTTCCTTTTTCCATAGGGTTGAGAACCTGTGTTTTGGGGTTTCCCCGGGATTTTCCCCCCCCCGGTGAGCTTTTTTATTGTTTTCGTCAACCCCTTTTGGTTTTCCCGGGGAAGGTTGGCCCATAAGGGTTGGCTTTTTGGGGAAAATCCCCCAAAAAATTTCGAGAGAATTTGGGCTCCATTACCCCCCCCTTGGTGTCGTTCTGGGTCCTTCCTTTAGTTATTTTGTTTTTGGTTAGTTTCCATAAAATAAACGGAAAAATTGTCTTTTTTTCTATCTAATAGAAATCGTGAAAAGTTTTGTCGACTTTCTAAAAAAATATTAAAGTGTGCATGCCCAACATATACTGGTGTAAAAATGTTTGTGTTTTGGGAATAATATGATTTAAACATATGTGATGTTGTTGACCCGTTTTTTTGAGTGTAATATGAACGAGTTGTGACGGAAAGGGGTAGTGATTGCTTTTATCGGGATGGGTATACTGGTAACTATGATCGGAAATAAATGAGGCTGCCCAGTGAAGGGGTAGAAGGGAAGAAAATAGTTTGCCAGGGGGGGTTGCCGAGAAGAGTTGCCATAGGAGGGATTGCTGATAACAAAGGGTGGGTGACGTCAGTAGAAAGCTCCCATGGCAATAAGAGGAAAGGGTTTAGATTGGAAAAGTTTTTGCCGAGGAAAGTTTCATCGTAAAGGAAGCAAAAAGGAAACTGGTGATTTTATACCCCTATTATTGCTTTTTGAGTCCACCTTGTACAAGTTGTTTTATTTCCTTGAAAATAGGAGTTTGTTTGGTAGAGTCGTGTCCTGTTAACTCCCTTTTTTCCGGGGTATAAATATGTACCCGGGGTGATGTAAAATATTAATCAATCCCAAAAACACTATTACTTTTTACTCTTTTTTCCGATCTACTTTTTTGCATTAGCTTAGTTTATCTACGGTTCTTCGATCCCGGGTGTATTCAAAATCTCGTCTCTTGCGATTTCCGTTTTTTTTTTTAAAATTTGACTTTGACCCGGGGGGGCATCGCTGTTGTCCGTTTATGTTTTCTAGTTTGTCCCCCTTTTTTTTTAACTGGGCAATGATGGCACACTTTGGAAACAAGTTCGGGTAAACCCGGGGTTTTTTGCAGAAGACGTTTTTTGTCAAACCTCTTTTTGGGACACCGGGGGGACCCAAATACTCTCTTGATTAAAAAAAATGGGTGGTTCTAGCGTTTTTCCGGGGGGGTCATTAAGTCTCCAACATCTGAAAAATGACAAACGGCTATGGAGAGGTATGGGGGGTAAATAGTTTTTTTGAAACCTTTACCTAAACAGGAGTGGCGATGCAGTCGAAGCAAGATCCGCCTTCCGCGGCAGGTCACTTTCGATGCCCCAACCTGGTAAGTTACAAAATTTGGGTTTAATACCCGCTAAATCATGTATTGATTAACCCCCTTACGGTGATCCAATACTTTTTTAATGCTGTCATGAATCTTTCAAAAAAGGGCAGCCCCCTAAATAGTCGGTCCGGATCATCAACCGGGTCGGCATTGCTACAAATTTTGGCGTTTCCAGCGTTCCCCCTGTAAACCTTCTGTCGATGAAGTTACGCCGACAAAAATAAAGCCTGCAAGCGCGTTGAAAAACACCATCCGCGGCGTCGGGGGGGTAGGATGGGGGCCCCCAAACCATCGCCCCCCAATGTGGGAGTACGACAGCTCCAGACTCGCTTTTTCGCCAGTGATAAACCCCTGCGGTGGGGAAAGTCCTGTGGAAAATTTTGGGGGCCATCGGGACAACCGAGAGCCCGGTGAGGTCATGTGTTTTTGCTCCAAATATGCGTTGCCACCGGAGAATCTTCGAGTGCGCCCCGTGCTTGGGGCAACCATCACAATTGTTGCCGTTTAAAAGGGTTTTGGAATTGTAAATATCCAGGATGGAAACCCCTCCATGGGGTGTCGACAAAAGGGGCCCTTTTGTTGCATTCCGATTGGGGAAACCCGCAGGGCCCCCGGGCAATTCCCCGCTGCGGGGGTCAATGTCGGTAACTCACAACCCGCGGGGCCCGGGCCCCAATTAAAAACAGGGGTGCAATCGGGGGCACCGTAACGGGGGCAGCATCCCTTTTTCCCGACCATGTTCAAATGAGAATCGGTGTATGGCCGGGGTGTTCCAATACCCAGTTGGTGTCCCAAAGGGACACATCGGAAGTCAGCCGATGCATAATATTCAGAAAGGTGGGGTTACGCCGCACCAACTAGGCCAATCCCCCTACAGAGGAAGGGGGAGTATACCCCCGTCCAACCATGAAGTTCACCCCGCGCCGGCAGGTCAAAATGCATACGGCCCGATAAGATCGCCAAATGATGAAAAAAGTTCAGCATCAAGCCTAAGGTTAATACGTATTTTTATGGATGCCAATCCCCAAAACGACGTTTTTAATTCCTTTTCTAAATGGGTACAAAGTGCCAGATTTCCAAAATTTTCGGGCCAAGATGACACGTTGACGAGGAATATAAGCTTCATTTCCATTAGAGAAAACAGACCCGAGATGAAAATAAAAGGGTGAGATGTTTTTTCTCTTTTCCGGGTCGGATTCCCCTGGTTTTTCTCGCTTCCCCCAAACTCTGGAGTACTTTGGGCCCATCTGGAGAAGCATTTTTCCGATATTTTTTTTTGGCGTTTCATGGAAAAATTACCCATTTAGTTTAACTAAAGGGAAGTAAAGACGAATCAGTGGGGGCTTCGGCAAAGGCTTCGGGCATGAAGAAAAGTGTAAAAGGGCTGTGACGACAGTTGGGGATTTTGGGTTTCCAAAGGTTTCTGCCACACATCGGGAAAGTATGCGTTTAAAAATTTTAGAGCTAGTCATCTTGTTTTAAGCGTTTTCCCATAAAAAGTCAAAAATTTTTAACCCAGGAGACAGGAACAAGAAAGTGCCCTTTGTTGAAGAAAAAAAAGATTCTGAATCGACGAAGGAACCGATACGGCGCGTGATGGGGGAAAGGGAAAAAACCGATATCTTGTCCCCCTTTGGGGGAAAGGGCTGAGGGTTCACTTTTGATATTCCCCAAAAGGTAGGTTTTAAACTCGTCAAAAGGGGGAAATTAATTTTCGTAATCGTAATTCCATTTGGTGAAGAGCTCAAGGATGAGGGGTTGCAAATGGGCTGATGCGACCTCCAACCCCAAGATGCAAAAGGCTTTAGACACGTTGAAAACAGAAATCAGGGGGGACGAATAAAATTTGATAAAATTTTAAAAAACCCGAGGCCCATGAAGACGACCCACCCCCTTCCCCAACAATATGGTGGAGGTGTGGAAAGGTTAAAGTTTGCGTCGGGAAACCGCCAAAGAATCATCGAGACCCCAAAATCAGATAGATGGCGTGTGTGAAGGGAAAGAAGGTGCCGTGATGAACGAGCCAAGGGGGGGTGACGGATAAGAAGGGGATCTGGGGGCATGGCGTCGGGTCACGCAAGGCAACCCAACGGGAGTATCGGCGTCTCAAGAGGAGCAAAATTTTTGGAACAGGAGGAAGAAAGGAACCGGAATGGCGGGGGAATAAGGTCATTGGGGAATCCCTTTCTTCATTATTGTTGGGAAAAAAAATCAAAAGCCACTGCCCTAATTGTCCGAATGCAAAGGTTTTCTATCTGGATCGGCGAAAAAAGGTCCGTTGAAGGTACGGATGGGTTACGCTCGGCCCCTAGGGGAAAGGAACAATAATGATCGGTTGGGGGCAATCGGGGCCGTAGGTTTTGGGAAAAAGTGTGGGAGGACCCGAAAAGAAAAGGTAATGCAAGGGGTCCCATGAAAAAAAATTCTCTAGGGTCCAAATATTTGGGTGAGCAGGCCGGCCGATAAAGGCAGTCAACATTTGGAAAAAAAAGTTCTTAATGGGCCCCAAAACCCCCAAACCCAAACTAAAAGAATGACCAAAAGAAGCCAAAAAAATCTAAATCATGGGGAAGCCCTTTTAAAAAAAGGCTGTTTTGGAGTGGGGCAAACACCAGAGGGGGGCCCGGCAGATGTCATAGGTTGTTATTTGTGTGGGTTTATGGCCCGATGCTGAAGAAAAACGCTAATAGGGCCACTAGTGAGATCCGATGACGCTTCTTTAAAAAAAATGCAATGATGAAAGGAATTTTTTAAAGCTTTTTTTGTCAAAGGGCAAAGTGGGGGGAAAACCAGTAAAAAAAATGGTTGTCGGGGGGGGAGCATTTTTTTAATAAAGTCTATGTCATGTTAGGAATTTGGGGGAAAAACGACCAAGACTTATCAAGGACTAAAGCTGAAAAAATTTTGAGGCAAGTGTCTCCAGTATGGGGGCCGTAGTGTTGAGTTGATTGGGGGAAAAAATTTTCCCAAGTTTTTTGTGATCAGGGAAAAGGGGACCTAAATTTGTTTTGGGAAGAGTTTGGGGATTCCGCCAAGGTGCATCTTTTGATGCCCCAAAAACCCTTTTGCAAGGGGGTTGGGGCAAAATTTTTAAGTGTCGAAGTGAAGCCTCGTCAATTTTTGCATCGACAGAATCGGAAATATGAGGGCCAAGTGCTTTTGGGTAAATTGGGTACAAAATTCCCTCGGGGGGGCCATTCCAATTACACCCACCCAAGCTTTTCGGTTCTGAAGAAAAGTTTAATGGAATTTTGCCATGATGGAAAAAAATTGGGACAGGGGTTCACCCCCGATGCTTGTTAAATTTGACACGCGTGGTAGAAAGCCTGGAAACTTTCATTAGTGCAATTGATTCCAAAGTAACAACAGTTAATGATTTGTTAAGGAATTAAAGATTGTTTTGCTTGGGCTTAAAAGGGGTCGGTTTTGGGAAACAAATATTGAACATCGGTTACCTTTAAGTGGGTTTCCCAAAACCCCATGACACGAGCGCGCCATGAATTTAATTTTTGCTTATTTTAAAGCGAAATTACAAAATAATGGGGAAGTGGATTTATTCGGCAATGTCGAATGCCAATGGATTTTTAATGGGTTCTTGTTTATAAAAAGAAAAAAAAAATTTGTTTTGTATTATTTCAGGAATCTCAATAAACTAGCCTATGGAGGGTTACCCAAAAGCTCGTTCCCCGATCTACTAGTTGGTTTGGGAAAAAGTTATAGTTTTTTGGAGGGGAACCCTGGGTATAATCAATATTTTGGGTTGAAGAAATAAACCAAAAGCTTTTAGATGTCCGGGCCCAGTCGGTTTGTTTAAATGGATCGTGTGTTTTGGCTTGAAGAATCCGGTCTATTATTGAGAGCAATGAATTTTCTTTATAAGTATATCAGCACATTGGTCGAGATCTATTTGATGATGTGGTGGGAAATTGAAGACTTTCAAAAGCATCTTGCCATCTAAAAAAATTTTTGGGGAAACAAAGGGGGCAGGAAAAAGAGAAAAGTGTGGTTGGGGTTTGCAGGTAAATTCTAGGGGTTTAGGGTCATCAAAGGGTATAGAGATCGGAAAAACCCTTGATGGATTAAAAAGGGGGTCCCCTTTCGAAAGACTGAGCTTTGGGCTCTGATGACAAGATTATTTTATAGAAATTTATACTAATTTGTCCGGGGGGAAATTAAATCTTTGCCATTTTGAAGCTGAAAGCCGGTAAAATTTTGTGGAAGAAAAGCAACAAATTTTTTGGAAGAATTAAAAAATCTGGTGAATCCTCCGGGTTGATTTTCCCCTCAAATGGGAAACCCTTAGTTATTTTATCACCGATGACGGTGTTATGGGGCAGTCCTGATTAAAAATTTTAGGGGGGAAAAGTGTGATTTATTATTTGAGTAGGGTGGTGGGTGAAACTTTTGGCCCTTTTGGGTTGTTTTTTTTTTGTATTTCATGTACCAAATTAACGATTATTTTATCGGCCGATGCCCTCAAAAGTAAGGTGATGTGGTTAAGTATATGTGCAAAAGCCATTTTAAAGGGAGGTCGGGAAGGATTTTGGCGTGTAGAATTTGATTAAGGGATCAGTAAGGCAATAAAGGGCTTGGGATTTTGTTTTTTCAACTTGTGGGGCTAAATTCCTAGAATTGTCCTTGGCTCTTTCTTTGATGGTTTCTACAGTAAGGAAAAGGACAGGTACCGTTGTATTAGTCTCGCCCAGAGAAAAATATGAAATTCATTGATTGTTGCCACTTCGACGAATAATAAAATTAATACCAGGGTTCGAAGGGGGGGGTTCTCAGGGTGCGTGTCGATGATTTAGGTCTTTGGGGTTCTATGTTGGGGTCAAACAAATTTTTGGAAATATGAAGCTGAACGATATTTTAATTGAAAATTTATAGGGGAATGTTAAATTTTTGGGAAAGGGGTTAAAGTACGTTTTGAGTTTCCCGGGTTTATAAGAAAACAACCCATTAGGTAACATGCTTCGGGGTTCAGCCGTTCAAGAAGCGGACATGGAACGGCAGTATGGGAAAAGAGATTGCCTTTTTCTTAAGGATCCCCTAGGGGGTTGAAAGGGGGTTTAAAAGGTTTCAGGCCCAAATTTGGCCCCCTTATGATGAATTGTTTTAGGCGTTTTTATGGAGTCTTGCTCAAATGTTTAGTAAGAAGGTCAAAGGAGTTGATGAGGAAGATTCATGAAGGAGTGTGTGGGGCATCAATCGCATTCAAAATGAATGGATGATCAGGAGGAATGGATATTATGGGCGAACGATTCTTAAGGATTGCTTTGAATTTTTTCCAAGGGGGTTCAAGATTGTCAGAAGTTTGTAATGTTCAGAGGCACTGCATCGGCAATGAATCCTATAATCAAACCTTGGCCGTTCAGAGAGTGGGCCATAATTCTTACGGTCGATTTACCCCCATCAAGTAAAGGGCAAAAAATTTATATTGTTGCAAACCCGATTACTTCACGAAGTGGGTTGAAGCCATTCCTTGAAAAATTGACATCGACAGTATGATAGACTTTGTGAAAGAGCATATTGTTTACCGATTTGGGATTCCTAGAACTTACGATGGTCAGGGACATTTTCAATGGGGAGAGTTCAATGATTTTTTTTGGTATGGGGTTCAAAGTGTTTGAATTTTCTCCTTATTATGCTCAAGCTAATGGTCAGGCTGAAGCAATAATAAGGGAAAATTTAAAAGCTTATCAAGCGCAAGATTGAAGAGAAACCAGAAGGTGGAATACGGTTTTTGATGAAGCTCTTTGGGCATATCGGATGGCGGTCATGGTGCTACTAATTTGTCCCCGGGTATCAGTTGGTTTATGGACACGTGTTGCCTCCCTTTGGGGAAATTTAAAAACTGGTTTAGGCGATTGTTTTTCCAGGACCAATTGAAAACGATGAATATGACGTCCTTATGAAGGATAAATTGAAGATCTGGCGGGTCATCGGTTGAGGCTCTAATTAGTATGAAGAAAACAAGAAAAGGTTGCCAGGGGGGTATAACAAGAAAGTAAAGGTGAAAGAATTTCCCGATGGTGATCTTGTGTGGAAAATTGATTTTACGATTGGGACTAAAGTTTAAATTGGAAGTGGTCTCCTAATTGGGAAGGTCCTTTTCAGATAAACAATCTGTTCCTGGCAATGCTTATATTTTGGAAAAACTCAAAGGTTGCATTTCCAGCGAAATTAAAGGTAAAATTTAAAGAATACTACCCAGTATTTGGGTAGATGCATAGAATAGATAAGAAAAAATGCCGATAGAAGAAGTGTTATGAAAACACGGCAGGGAGGTATTAACGTTAGGTTAAGGCAAAATCAGTCGTCAGTTCATAGTTGCCCGACTCAGCAAATTACAACAAGGATTGGATGGATGAGATCGCACGCAAGAGAATTTGGTGCGCCTCCTCTATTTCCAGCATTGTCTCGGTAGAGCCCTCAACTGGCTTGATTTTCCCCTTAGCAGGAGAGCTTCACGGCATTAGCATCCTTTCTTGTTGCAAAATATTGGAGGTGATTGGGAGTTGAATCTTCTTCTAGTTGGCTGAGTTTAAAGCTTCATCCACTTTTTTTAGTTCAGCCAACATTCTTCTCTTTGTGCCGATAGGCGGGCGATCTCTTGTTCAAGCACGCTGCTAGAAGCCTCCAGGCGGTCGATGTCTTTGTGCTTTTCAGCCACAGTTTGTTTTGAACTTGAGTATCTCCTCTTCAAGCTTTGATTGGGTAACCCTATCGGCAAGACGGCGTAAAGCCCGTTGGTATTGGGGTTGTCGGCTTCAATAAACGCTGCTTGAAGAGTATCTCTTCGATATCGCGGGCAGCTGGCCCTGAATTCCTTGAAGACTACCCTTACTGCATTGGAGTCTTGGACTAGTTCGAGGTACTTTGTTGCAATAAGGATAACAATGCTTCAAGTTTGGTCTTTACTTATGCCGATATAGTGTCTGATAATGGAGCATAGCTTTCTTCTTCTTCATCTTCTTCCGGCAAGTTGATGGCAAAAGAGAATAGACTATTTGGAGAGTCTTGGGCCTGAAAAGAAGAGAGTTAGAATTCTCTAATCACAAGTTTGTGTTTTGTAAGATTTGTGACAGTCAAGTTACCATCTTCAGACGGATTTCTTGCCTCGGGCTTGGTAAATCGGTTGGCACGGTGGTATCTCGCAGATCGGCGATGGTTGTCGATGAACTTGCCTGTGTGGGGAGAACGGGTGGTACCGGTGTTGGTGTTGGTGTTGGTGTTGGTGTTGGTGTTGGTATTGCCTTGCTGCTGCAGCTAGTCCCTGTGGAGACAATGTTGTCCCTTCGTCAGGGTTGTCATCTGGTGCTGGTGCTGGTGATGATGCCGGTGTTGTTTCTGCCGTTTGCAAACTAATTCTTGCGGCGATGCTTTTCCTTTGAATAGAATTTCAGCTTGTGGTTGATCAGGATGGATGCCGATGCTGGTTCTGGCGCTGGTATATTGGTAGGAGGTTGAGAAGATGCCATCGACAATGGCCTTATACGTTTTTCGTCGAGCAGCGCTACTTGAGGAGCTTTGGCGCTTTGATCCTTGTGCTTGGGGGACATCGACAGGCCGAATTGGAGGATTTGTACATCGGGAATAGTTGTCGATGGGCCGTTGACTAGAAAGAAGAACGTTTTGTACGAGTTGAATATTAAGTAGGTGCTACTGACAAGAAATTTGCAATCAACATAAATGAATAAAGTAGAAGTTGTTACCTCGAAAGTTGCGCCAAGGTGGCAAGCGGCGGCTGATGAAGTAGTAGCAGCACCAGTTGTTGACTGGGGTTTGAGTGTAACCCTGGGAGCCTTGTAGTGCATGAGGGAAGCTAGTGAAGGGCGCCTTGCTACCAATTACCGACGAAGGATTCATCGGTCGTAAATTAAAAGCTTTGCCACTTTTGCTATTCGAGGGATTAGGTCGTCGACCTGTTAATAGGAGAAGGTCAAATGCTGATGGGAATAAATTATAAGGAGTAAATCGGAATGAAGAATGGGCTTACTGCGTCATTGGGAATAATGTGATTGGCGTCGATCAAATGCCGATGATAGTGCGATGACTTGGCAAACAGATGATCTTTCCACTCTTGCCACCAAGACTTATACGATGAAGTCGGCGCCCAAGAGGATAAGTCGATGCTAGTTGTATTGGTTTGAGAGGGGAGAGTAGTGATCTTATTCCAGTCCATGACGTTGGAGATGGTTTCCTTGGCTTTATTACATCGGCATAGCAAAGTTTGATTGGTAGTTGACCAAACGCTAGCTGCCTTGCTGCTGTCGATGGATAATTAAACTCGTAGGTTGGTGCGAGTGGTTCTTCCCAGTTCCAAAGATGTTGAGTGGAATAGCCCGGGGGGTGAGAGAGGCCTTCATAATTCTTTCGTTCTGTGGTATGTTCCATCGGTGAGATTGAAAGAAAGCGGAAATTGGTTGTTCTCATGAATGTAAGGCCACCAGACTCGTTCTGCTACAGGGATTCCACAGTAGAATCTTTGGAAGAACATGCCAAATCGATTTCTGTTAGCATCAGTCCTCGCAGCACTATTATAGCTTCTTCAATGTTCAAAGGGGAGGGAGTTGTCGATTCATCATTAGAAGCACATGGTCTTCAGCTAGGTCCCTTGGGAATTGCTGACTGAATAAATCGAATTGGAGATACTTATGCATATGGCATTTAGCCACATGTTGATAAACCACCAAGGGCATCCAAGATTGCCGATGGTCACCTAGCAGTAGTTTCTCCGACACTTGATGTAGGAGGTGTAGACCGAGCTAGGAGGTATCGGCCAAGAGGAAGTCTTGTTCCAATAGCCAGGAGCTCTGCTGCTGTGAGGTACATGTTAGTGGGTCCATACTGTACTTACTGCAAAAGATGAACTTCTCCAACCACATGTTCAGGAAGGTAGCATGTTCCTTTGACCTACTAATCCGGTCTTGTGGTATTCTGCAATATACCCAGTTGAACCGCCGATGTTACGGTGTGCCACTCTGTGTTCAGGCTTTTTGTTGAAAGAAAAGGGCATCATCGGCAGAAGAAATGTCGAGACCAGTCAGCATGTGTATATCGGCAAGTGTGGGGGTGGCTGGACCATGACAAAATAAGAAAGCGTTCATTGTGTTGGACAAGTAGGAAGCTAGCAATCATCATGTTTTTCGTTCCTGGCCATATTTGCAATAGACAATCTGATACATTGGTCTAATTTGCGTTCTACCCAGTAGATTTGCTGCCTCCTGGCCATCCTGAGGTACAATTCTTCCACCCATTGGTAGGGTTAGGCCAAGATCGGAAAGCATCTTTCCATAACCATAGGCTAAAGTGTGCCGATCTGAAAGGGATGCGATTGACTTCTGCGTTGATAATTTTGGTTGGGTCAGCATCTCCATTGGACCCAGACAGCAGAGTATGGTTGATCGGTAGAATCACTATTTTGTTACGCATCTCCTAGATTTGGAAGGTAAAAAGAGAAGGGAAGAAGGGTCATGAGTCGATGCGAAGAACAAGAATAGGCGGAAGGAAATCACAGAAGATGGAAAGAGGAAAGGTCCAACCGTAGGGTGTTGAAGCTGATCGCCATTGAAACCAGAAGGTTCTTGTGGTTTACGTCTGGATGGGGAAGAGACGCCGCTGCTTGAAGGTTGCCGGAGTGTTCTTCAAAAGCGCCGGTGAACTGAGAAAATGAGCTAGGGTAAAAGGGAAAGGACTGCGCAAGAGTCTTTATAAGTTCGAAGCATCAGGGTTTGTCTTTGAAGTTTACCTTCTTGACTTAATGGGGGTGTAAAAGATAAATTATGTGGCGATTGGGAATTATACCCGTTGGCATTGCAGTTGCAGGGGATATGGTAAGTTACAAAGATTATGCATGGTGATCGAGGAATGTCAAAGATATTTTGGAGGAAAAGATCGTAGTAGAGAGAATTCGGCGCATAAAATATTTTATACACCGAAACTGGGGGCATGTGTCGACACCGTTTTTTTGACGTGTCAATATGAACTGAGTTGTTGATCGGCAAAGGGATAGTGATTGCTTTCTTATCAGGATCGGAGTACTACTGGTTAACTGCTGATCGGAATAAATGAGGCTGCCGATGATGAACGGCGTCAGAAGAGGAAGAAAGTAGTTTGCTGATGGGGAGGTTGCCGAGAAGAGATTGCCGATAGGAGGGTATTGCTGATGAACAAAGGATGTGACTGACGTCAGAAAGAAAGCTGCCGATGACAATAAGGGGAAGGTTGCAGATTGGAAAGAGTCTCCCGATGGAAAAGTTTCATCGTAAAGGAAGCGAATAAGGAAACTGGTGATTTTATACCAGTATATTGTCATTGTTTGAGTCCGACCCTTGTACGAGTTTTTTTATTTCCTTGAAAATAGGAGTTCTGTCTAGGTATGAGTCATGTCCATGTATAACTCCTTTTTCCCGGGAAAGTATAATATGTACCCAGGGGTGATGTAAATATTACATTTCAATCAAATACATCTATTACTTTTATCTACTGTTCCAGTATCTACTTTTTTCGCATTAGCTATAGTTTATCTACGAGTTCTTACAATCTCGACGGGCTGTATCTACAAGATCTCCGTCTAGCTCGTGAGTTCCTTTTTTAAAACAATTTGAGCTTTGACATCCGGACGCATCGCTGTTATCTCGTTCATCGTTGTTCTAGTTATCGTCCTTGTTGATTAACTAGTAAAATCGACTGGCACACCTTTGGATATCGAGTTCGGGTATAAGCCCGAGGTGTTCGCAGATCAGACGCTTTTTGTGTCAATAGATGTATTATTGTGTACATGTCACGTACCAATAGGTATGCATAATTGTGGGGTTTACGAAGGTGGGGGGTACCCTAAACCCTTTGAAAAATTAACGCTAAACATAGCAACTATTTTTAAGGCAGGGACCAGCCCACTGCTCAGTAAGGCACGGCCCATCGCTCGAGGGCCCCCTCTTACACCAGCTGTGGCGACAAGTCACGGGCTGGCCCACCTCGACGCCGAATGACGGACGAGGGGTCGTTCGAACGACCCCTCGGCCCCCACCTCGACGTCAAGAGATGGACCGAGGGTCGGTATGAACGACCCCCGGCTCCTACCTCGACGATAAATGACAGACCGAGGGGGCGAGCGAACGACCCCACCGGCTCCTACCTCGACGATAAATGATGGACTGAGGGGGCGAGCGTTCGACCCCCCGGCTCCTACTTCGACGATAAATGACGGACCGAGGGAGCGAGCGACAACGACCCCCTGGCCCCCACCTCGACGAATGAAAGACGGACGATGGGGTCGAACGAACGACCCCCTGACCTCTACCTCGACCTCTCCGACCCCGTCTCTGCTCCGACCCTACCTCGACGATGAGCGACGGACCTAGGGTCAAACGGGACGACCCTCGGACGAGAGGCTCGATTAACCCAACTAATCCCGGCATGGGTTAAAGTGAAACCACCTAAGGACATGGGCACCCGCGTCCGCTGTCAAATCCGCCAACTCCCTTCAAGTCCCCGATTCCTGTCAACTGAGCCGCCACTGTCGCCACTACGCGAGTACGGACTCCAGCAGTACCCCTCGGAAAGTGAATAGTGCGGCCCTCGACGATGACTTCGGGAATGCGACAGAGCCACGCGGGGCTCGACCCCCCCCCCCTCGACCGAGGGGCTCGACCCCTTTCTCCAACAACTCCAGTATGGGGGTCGTCCCATCCGCCCCGTCCTGCTTCAGCCGTGGGATTCGTGCCCGTCTGCGGACGTTGTGCCGCGGCGACTTCTACTGCCACCACGATCGGGGATGCCAGAAGGATGGGAAGACCATGCCAGCACAGTGAACGTCGTCCCTTCGCCAACACTGTGCCGAGAACACGCCACCCATACTGCCACAGTTACGGTCCTGTACCTCGGACCTCCCCTTGGTCTATAAAAGGGGACACCGAGGTAGAAATAAGGGCTGGATCCTGAAATCTCCGAGACTTCAGTTCAGACTCTCACACTCCACGCATACACACCCCGCCACTCGATCGACCCCTCGGGTGGCAATCCCGCAGCCTAGGGCAAACCGCTAGCCTTAGACCGCAGCTCACTCTGAGCAACCCCGTGTAACACAACTTGTACCCCCCTGTACGAGCACGTTTTGGGTTGCGAGATAATACAAGTCATCCTCCCCCGCTGGACGTAGGGCCTTCTTTGCTCGAACCAGGATAAACCTTGTGTCCATCTTGCATCACGTCTGAGAGAGGGAGAGCACGCGATATACAAATTTCTCGTTGGTGGTCTTGACCCCCGGGTCATAACACCGACAGTTGGCGCGCCAGGTAGGGGGAATTGCATGTCGATCACTCCGAACTACTCTCTTAGATGGACTCCACCATCCCACCATTTCCATTCACCACTGTCGTCTGGTTCGGTAGTCTAGGGTTCGTATCCACGGGCCAGGGTCGCTTCATAGTTTTTCCCTTCGCTCGTGGCCTGGACGCCAGTAGCACCGGTACGATGGGGCCAGCAAGGGTCAGGCGACGACCCCTCCGCTTGTGCCTCTGGCCTGCGATCAGGAGAAGGCGTGAGCGGCTCCGACGCGCTCGTCGTCGTGCAGATTCTGAGGTGCCGGATGCCGTTTCCCCAGCCTCAATTGGCGATACAGTCCCTCCTCCTGGGAATCCGTCTGACCCATGCTTGTGGGCCGAGGGCAGGCGCCCCCTCCGAATGGACTTTGGCTCTGCCACGCCGTCGTCCCCAGAGGTCCCTGTCGCCTCTCCGACACACTCGACCCCATCACCACCGCGTGACCCATTCCCGCGCGGACCACGACAGTGCAGGGCTCTCTTCCGCCCTCGTAGGATTGCAGATATAGACACGTGGTGGGTCTCCAGGGACTCCACCGCGTGCGACGGCGTTCCCGTTACCACCTTTTCACCGGGCGAGCCAGGAGTACCCCGCACATGGGGCACGTTGCGGGCGGCGCCTGGCGGAGGAGCGCAGGGGGTCCTTCCCCCACTTCTACCACGCCGACCCCGACTCGGACTCTCCGACGAGAGTTACGATTCCACCCGGGAGTGCTTCCACCTCGACGAACAAGCCGACCCGCAGGACAACGTCGACGACACCGCGGCCACCGAAGAAGGAGGAGGGGCCAACGCTACACCAGCTCGAGATGCCAACCCCCCAAGTCCTGATAGAGCCGATCCACCCCCAGACGTCCAAATTGCATAGGTCTGAGAGCTTCTCAGCAAGCTCGAGGAGGAGCGCCTGCGTCTTCAGCAGCTCGAGCACGCCCTCGAGCGGGATCGAGGGCGTCCTCAGGGTGGGGAGCTCGCGGAGCGGGCCCGGGAAGTCCACCGGCAGATCGTCGAGGAGGGGGCCATCGAACCCCGAGTCTTCAACCGCGCCAGCCAGAATGTCGTAGCGGCCGCAATGCTGCTCCGCGACATGCCGATGCCATCAACCCCCCAAGCACGGCGTATCAGGGATGAAATCTAGGGGCTTCTCCAAACTGCGGCCGTGCAACAGGCGGAGAGCTCAGCCTCGAGGCGTCGAGGGGCTGCCTCTGAGCGACAAGCGGTGCCCCCCCCCCGACAAAATCGAGAGGTGTCCGTCCACCAGAACAAGGTGCCCCAGGGCGAAGTCGAGCGATGACGGTTCAGGAGCGCCTCGTCGACGATCGACCCCATCGGGTGAACAATCGACGTCGGTACGGCGACGCCGAGGCTCGAGGCTACAGCACTCACCGGGTGGGCGCTACGATAGCGACGAAGACCGATGTCGATCTCCGGAGCCGCCGGGGCCTCGGGTCTTCGGTAGAACCATCCGGCGGGCCTCCCTGCCCGTCCGTTTCCGTCCACACCACCAGCCTGGTCAAGTACAATGGCGAAACCAAGCCAGAGCTCTGGCTTGCCGACTTCAGGCTAGCATGTCAGCTAGGTGGGGCCAACAACGACCACTTCATCATTCGGCAACTCCCACTGTTCCTCTCCGACACCGCTCGCAGATGGCTCAAGGAGCTGCCCCCGGACTTGATCCGAGACTGGCCCCGATCCTGGTCAGGATCTTCGAGGGCAACTTCAAGGGCACCTACGAGCGGCCGGGCAACCCCTGGGACCTTCGCAGCTGCAAGCAAAAGCCAGGGAAGACCCTCCGCGCCTTCACCCGCCGATTCTCGAGGCAGTGCACCGCACTGACCCACATCTCAGACCACGAGGTCATTATGACGTTCATCGCCAGAATGACCTGCAAGGAGTTGGTGCGGGAGCTGGGGCGAAACACCCCCAAGACCGCCAACGAGCTCATGGACATCATCGCCAACTACGCAGCTGGTGAAGAGGCCGTTGGCGCGTTCTTCCAGATACCCCCAGGGAAGGGGAAAGGCAAGGCGGATGATCCCAGAGGCTCGGACGACGGGCCCAAGAAGAACAATGGGCCCAGAAGGAACAACGATGGCAACGGCGGCCGGAAGAAGAAGAAGAAGAACCAACCAGGCCGACGCAACGTCGAGCCCAACGTCGAGCACGACGACGAGCCCGACGACCTTGTCGCTGCGGCAGACAAGAAGAAGCCTCGAGGGCCCCCTCCCGATGGGGGCGTCTTTGATAAGATGCTGAAGGAGCCTTGCCCCTATCATATAGGGCCGCCAACCACCGCCTCGAGGACTGCCGCATGCTCCGAAAGGACTTCGTCCCTCCTGGCTTCAGGAGAGATGACGGCAAAGAAGACCCGCCCTGTGACGCCCACGTCAGGGGCGATGTCAAAAAAGGAGGCTTCCCCGAAGTCCACGACTGCTACATGATCTACGGGGGACCCTCGACTCGCCTCACCACACGCCAGCGCAAGAGGGAGCGTCGAGAAGTTTTTTCTGTTCGAGCCCAGGCTCCGCGGTACCTCGACTGGTCCCATACGCCGATCACCTTCGATCAGGACGACCACCCTGAGCACATCCCAACGCAGGGGCTTACCCGCTCGTCGTCGACCCGATCATCCTCAACACCCGCCTCAACAAGGTACTCATGGATGAGGGGAGCAGCCTCAACATCATCTACGCCGAGACCTCGACCTTCTGGGATCCCGAGGACCATGCTCCTGCCCAGCGCGGGGGGGTTCCACGGGATCGTCCCGGGGAAGAAGGCGCTCCCGATCGGCCGCATCAAGCTACCGGTCTGTTTCGGCGTCCCCTCAAACTTCCGAAAGGAAGAGCTGACCTTCGAGGTGGTTGCGTTCCGAGGCACCTACCACGCCATCATCCGTAGACTGGGATACGCCAAGTTCATGGCGGTCCCGAACTACACCTACCTCAAGCTCAAGATGCCGGGGCCCTCGGGGGTCATCACCGTCGACACCTCCTACGAGCACGCATACGACTGCGACGTCGATTGTGTGGAGAAAGCCGAGGCCCGCGAGGAATCCTCGCGGCCCTCGATGACTTGTCTAGAGAGATCCCCGACCCCAAGCGACACGCTGGCAACTTCAAGGCGGCGGAAGACACCAAGACCGTCCCGCTCAACCCCGGCCTCGCGGATGGGAAGGTGCTGACGATCAGCGCCACCCTCGAGCCCAAATAGGAAGCAGTGCTCGTCGACTTTCTCCGTGCGAATGCCGACGTGTTCGCATGGAGTCCCTCGGATATGCCGGGCATTCTGAGGGAGGTCGCCGAGCACTCCTTGGACATCCGAGCCGGGTCCAAACCGGTGAAGCAACGCCTGCGCCGCTTCGACGAGGAGAAGCGCAGGATCATCGGGGAGGAGGTCGACAAGCTTTTGAAGGCCGGATTCATCAAGGAGGTGCATCATCCTGAGTTGTTAGCTAATCCCGTGCTTGTAAAGAAAAAGAATGGGAAGGATAGGATGTGTGTAGACTACACTAGTTTGAATAAAGCATATCCTAAAGTTCCTTTTCCTTTACCACGTATCGATCAAATAGTGGATTCCACTTCGGGATGTGAAACCCTTTGCTTCCTTGATGCGTATTCTGGCTACCACCAAATAAAGATGAAGGAATCCGATCAGCTCGCGACTTCCTTCATCACTCCCTTTGGCATGTTTTGCTACCTCACCATGCCCTTCGGCTTGCGAAATGCCGGGGCCACCTACCAGCGAGGCATGCTCCACGTCATCGGGAAACACATAGGGCCGACGGTCGAGGCCTATGTCGATGACATCATGGTCAAGTCTAGAACAGTCGGAAACCTGGTCGGAGACCTCGAGATCGCGTTTGGGTGCCTCAGGCTAATCGCATAAAACTGAACCCTGAGAAGTGTGTCTTCGGGGTCCCTCGAGGCATGCTCTTAGGGTACATAGTTTCCCAGCGCGGGATTCAGGCCAATCCCGAGAAGGTAACCGCCATCACGAGGATGGGCCCGATCAACGACCTCAAGAGCGTGCAAAGGGTCACTGGGTGCCTCGCTGCCCTCAGTCGCTTCATCTCGAGGCTCGGACAGAAGGCCCTACCCCTTTACCGCCTCCTGAAGAAGACGGAACACTTCGCGTGGACCGCCGAAGCCGAGGAATCGCTCTCGAGACTCAAGGCCTTGCTCACCTCGCCCCCAGTCTTGGTACCCCCAAGTCCGGCCGAGCCCCTCTTGCTCTATGTCGCAGCAACTACCCAGGTAGTCAGCGCGGTCATAGTAGTCGAGAGGGAGGAGGAAGGACACGCCCTGTCGGTTCAGAGGCCTGTCTACTTCGTGAGCGAGGTCCTTTCCGAGACCAAGACGAGGTACCCCCACATCCAGAAGCTGCTGTACGCGATCGTCCTCACTCGGCGCAAGCTCAAACACTATTTCCTGGGTCACCCGGTCACTGTGGTTTCATCTTTCCCCCTCGGAGAGATAATCCAGAACCGGGAGGCGTCTGGAAGGATCGCCAAGTGGTCGGCCGAGCTCATGGGGCAGACTCTCTCCTACGCCCTCGGAAGGCCATCAAGTCTCAGGTACTGGCAGACTTCGTTGCAGAATGGACCGACACCCAACTACCCCCAGCGCAGGTTCACAACGAGCTATGGGCCATGTACTTCGACGGATCGTGTATGAAGATGGGGGCAGGCGCCGGATTGGTGTTCATATCACCCTCAGGGGTTCACATGCGCTACGTCATCCGGCTCCACTTCCCGCCTCCAACAACGTCGCCGAATACGAGGCCCTCGTCAGCGGCCTGCGCATCGCCGTCGAGCTCGGGTTGGACGCCCTCGACGTGCGAGGGGACTCTCAGTTGGTGATCGACCAAGTGATGAAAGATTCGAGCTGCCACGACCCCAAGATGGAAGCCTACTGCAAGGAGGTCCGAAAACTTGAGGAAAAGTTCTACGACCTCGAGCTCAACCACGTCGCTCGTCGGTACAACGAAGTTGTCGACGAGCTGGCCAAAATCGCGTCTACTCGAGGCACGGTCCCTCCCGACATCTTCTCGAGGGATCTTCACAAGCCGTCCGTCGACCTAGACTCGGGGGCTCCCGCCCTCGAGCAAGGGGTTGATCCACCCACCTCGACCGATCCCCCCTCGAGCGGGGCAGAGGTCATGGAGATCGACGGGGCTGTCGCAGCGCCAACCCCCCCCCCCCCCCGACGGATTGACGCGCACCCTACCTCGAGTACCTGACACGGGGCGAACTCCCAGAAGACAGCACGGAAGCTCGTCGTATAGCTCGACGCGCCAAAACCTACGTCTTGTACGGGGACGACCGCGAGCTATATCGACATAGCGCGTCGGGTGTACTTCAACGCTGCCTCACCCTCGAGGAGGGGAGGGCATTGCTGAAAGATCTACACTCGGGGGCTTGTGGCCACCACGCGGCGCCGGGAACGCTGGTAGGAAGTGCCTTTCGACAGGGCTTCTACTGGCCAACGGCCGTCAACGACGCCACCAAACTCGTTCGATCCTGCAAGGGATGCCAATTCTACGCCAGGTAGACCCACCTACCCGCCCAAGCTCTTCAGATGATACCCATAACCTGGTCGTTCGCAGTATGGAGGCTCGACATGGTCGGCCCCCTGAAAAGAACCAAGGGTGGCCATACTCACCTCCTCGTGGCTATCGACAAGTTCTCGAAGTGGATCGAGGCTCGACCCATCGCCAACATCCAGTCTCGACAAGCCGTGCTATTCTTCACCGACATCATCCACCGCTTCGGGGTCTCCAACATCATCATCACCGACAACGGCACGCAGTTCACCGGCCAAAAGTTCCTGGACTTCTGTGACCATCAACACATCAGGGTGAATTGGTCCGCAGTTACCCACCCTTGAACTGACGGTCAGGTCGAGCGTGCCAATGGTATGGTTTTGCAGGGTCTCAAGCCAAGGATCTTCGATCGGCTGAACAGGCATGGCAGGAGATGGGTCGATGAGCTGCCCGCTGTGCTATGGAGTCTCCGAACGACACCAAGTCGAGCCACGGGGTTCTCTCCGTTCTTCTTGGTCTATGGGTCCGAGGCCGTCCTCCCCACCAACCTCGAGTACGGGTCCCCTCGACTGAAAGCCTACGACGAGCAAGCCAACACGGTAGCCCGAGAGGACTCCCTCGACCAGCTCGAGAAAGCCCGTGACATGGTCCTCTTCAAGTCGGTACAGTACCAGCAGATGCTGCGGCGCTACCACGACAAAAACGTGCGCAAAAGGGACCTCAACGTCGGCGACCTCGTCCTGCGCCGTCGACAAAGCAACAAGGGGCGTCACAAGTTGACGCCACCGTGGGAGGGACCCTTCATCGTGGCAGAAGTGCTAAAGCCCGACACTTACAAGCTAAAGAACGAGAAGGGCGAGATCTTCACCAACGCGTGGAACATCGAACAGCTACATCGCTTCTATCCCTAAGGCCTCAGGGCCTTGTACATTTTCGCATTTATGTACAAATCCTCGAATGAATAAAATGTTCTTGAAACATATTTCACATTCGTTCGTAGCCCGAAGGTAGCCTCGACTTTGCCCCAGCAAAGTCGAGCTCCCCTCAGGGGCTGACAGGGGGGCACCCCCTCCCAAGTCCCCGAAAAACTCGAATGTTTTTTCGAAACCCGACTCTCCCTCTCGACCTTTGCCTCTAGTACGCTTTATAACTAAGTAAAGGTGCCTCGAACTCCCTAAGGGTCGAGGGTGCCGTTGAGCCAGGGACTCACCCACACCCCAGGGCTACGGTATCCCCGCTCGCCATCCCCCTTCCAGGGATACGAGCATGCGTCGAACACTTAGTTCACAAGCGTCGACTCAGGCAAAGAAAAGCAGAGAGAGCTCGAGAAGTAGAAATAACGAGACGCACCCGTCTATAGCACTAAGGTAGCCTCGACTTTGCCTCAGCAAAGTCGAGCCTCCCTCGGGGGCTAACAGGGGGGCCCCCCCTTCTAAGTCCCCGAAAAACTCGAACGTTTTTCGAAACTCGGCTTTCCCTCTCGTTCTTTCCCTCGAGTACACTTCGTGACTAAGTAAAGGCGCCTCGAACTCCCTAAGGGTCGTGGGTGTCGTCGAGCCAGGGACTCACCTACGCCCCAGGGCTACAGTATCCCCGCTCGCTCCCCCCCTTCCAAGGATGCGAGCGTGCGTCGAACACTCAAGTCCATAAGCGTCGACTTAGGCAAAGAAAAGCAGGGAGAGCTCGAAAAACAAAAATAACTATGTGCATCTCGATCAAAATGCATTATACACAAGAAGCCCTCCGGGGCTCGGCATTGTATCAGTACAAAAAGGCTAACTATTACATGGACCTTCCTGTCTAGATATGGCTCGCAGGCCCGGGACTACTCATCGAGGGGGTCGCTGTCCTCAAGAAGCAACGCAGGAAGTTGGGCATCACCCGTTGGCCACATCGGAAGGTGAAAAGTCTGCAAAAACTCATCGACACCTTCCGAGGGCTACTCGGCGCCATCTCCGCCCGCCGAGGGGATCACCTCGGGCTTGAAGAGCTTCGCCAGCTCGCCTCCGGGCACCTCCGCAAGATCCATCAACTCCTGGCACCTCGTGCCGTTCTCTTCGTCGGTCAGCCTCGGGTTGGTGGCAAACCCGTCGACAACGAGGTTGAGGTCCACATTGTAGACCGAGTTGACGACCGCGAGGGCCCGCTTCACGCCCACATGCAGGGCGGCACGGACGTGCTCCATCACCTCCTGCGTCATGGAGTAGAAGCGGCGCAGCAGGGAGTCCCCTCGAGCGTCGCCCTCAACCTCCGGCTCCGGCTTGACCAAGAGGTCATCGCAGAAGGTGTTGATGACGTCCACGAGCCTCGCGTTGAGGTTCGCCTCAGTCCCGAGGAGGCCCTGAAGATTGTTCAGGTCCTCGTGGGCACGGGCCTTATCCGTTGCAAGCTCTGCCAAAACAAACACGCAACACAGTCAAAACCCAAAAGAACAGAAGAGGGTTGAGGCAGGACAGATTCTGCAACACCCTCGAAACACTCACCTTGGGCATGCGCGTCCAGGGTGGCGTAGGCCTGCTCGGTCTCCTTGAGCTGGCGGCGGACGTCGACAAGGTCGGAGGACTGACCCCCGACCTTGGCCTCGAGGCCCTCGATTGTTTTTCCTGCGTCATCGAGGGCCCTCTTCTGGTTCATCGCGACCACGCCCAGGGAGGTCGCGCGGGTCCGAGCCTTCTCCTCCGAGGCGGCCATCGTGTCGCGCTCGTGGGAGACGGCGTCGAGGTCTCCCCGGAGCCCTCGGATGCCCTCCGTCGCCCGGGCCAACTCCTCCTTCAGCCGGGCGGCCTCCTCCTCGGCCTTGCGCTTGGCTTCGAGGGCAGCGTCCCGTTCCCGCCCGACCGTGACGGTCGACTGAAGGGCGATGTCGAGCCTCGTCTGCGCCATCGGCAAGGCCGCCCAGGCTTCCTTCTGCACGGCCTCGAAGCCGGCCCTCGCATGGGCGACCTTCGATTCGGCATTCTCCCGGACGGCTGCCGCCTTAGCCCTCGCGCGGGCAACCTCATCCTCCGCCCTATCCAGCGAGGCACGAAGGGTCGGGAGTTGCTCCTGCACCCGGAGGATGTACTGGGACTTCTCGTAAGACCTCACCCGCAGCGCCTGACGAGGATAACAGGGAAGACCGTCAGCAAACAGCAAACAGACAATCCAAGTACAATCTAAGGGAGAGCGAAACCCACCTCCATCCCCTGGCGTATGTCCATGGCGGCGACCTCCGTGGCGCGGCGTACCGAGTGCTCAAACCAGGCCCGATACTCCTCGACGTGCTCCCACCGTCGGAGCTCGGCCTGGTCGTCGAGCGTGAGGAAGAGCCACTCGGGGTCTTGAGGGTCCGCCACCTCGAGAACCTCCTAGCCCCAGGCGAGGCTGCGGGCGGCGATCCTCTCTTCGACCGCCCACGTGACGCCCTGGCGCACGGCGGCGGGACCCCTACGCCGCTCGACCTCCTCTCGCCAAGCAGAGAGGGGGGAGCACTCCTCCGCCTGTCCTCTCCCGTCCTCAGGGCCACCCCGCGAGGACGTCGACGGCCCCGCCGAGCCGTCGCCACCAGGCGAAGGAAACCCCAGCTAGTAGAACGGCCCTGCGCGGTGAAAGACCCGAAAAATTAGCACCCAGCAATGCAAAACCACTGCGTCTCGAGTAAGTCGAAGTATGGCTTACCTCGAGACAACGGCCCCCCAGCCTCGAGGGGAGGCCGAGCCACCTCCGGTTCCGCCCGAGGGACTGCGACGGTGGTCGTCTCCACCGAGCCCACCAGCTCGGCCACCATCTCGTCCACTTCGTCGGGGGTGGACTCCATCAGCATCCCGTCCTGCGCCAGCGCGGCTGTCGCCTCGGGCCGCTCGACCAGACCCCCCGCCTCGAGCTCCGGCGTCGTCGAAGGGCCCTCGGACGTGGCAGCAGTCGTGCCCTCGCGCTCGAGCCGGAGTCGAGCCTCCAGCGAGGCTAGGCCCTCGGGCCACCGCCCCGGCGTTGGGTGAGCCGGAGCCTCCCCCTCGTTCACGGGTGCCTGGGACCCGACCACCTCCACCTCCTCGGCCGCAACCGCCGTCGACGAAAGCCCCGCGCCCCCCGAGGCGACGGCCGCGACTCCTTCCGACGGCAGCGCAGGCGCCGCGACCGTCGCTTCGGCAACCCCCGCTGCCTCGGTGGCCCTCGCGGGCGGGGCGGACGGGCCCGTCTCCTCTACCAGTGGGGCGGATGCCAAGGCACCCTACGCCGTCCCCCGTCCATCGCCTCCCGGTCCTTGGCTGCCCGTGCTGCCTCGGGGTGTGAGCGTCGAAGAGGGCGGAGCAGTGGGACCGGCCTCGACCGTCGCCCCGACGGCAGCCCCCACCTTCAATTTCTTGGTGGGGGCGAAGGACGCGTCTCCCTGCGGGCGCTTCGACCTGAGAAAGAAACCCATGCGCGACGATGAGCATAGGTCATTATCAACAAAGAGAAAAATACGGACAACACCCTCGAAGGCGACTTACCCCCTCGGGACCCGGCGTTTCTGCCCGGCGACCGTCGGGCTGGTCGAACTCTTGAGCACCACCGCCCGGGGGGCGGGGGTCGAGGCGGCCCTCGGCACCGTCTCCTGGGCAGGGGCCGACGGCGCCACCGTCGTCCCCTTGCTGGTATCCTCTTGCGCCCACGGGCCCGACGCCCGTGCGCTCGACGCGGCAGGCGCCGAGGGCTCGCTCGATCGACCCCCGACGGGGATCGCGATGACTGCCCGCGCGTCTGCCACGACACTTCTTCCCGAGAAGCCACGGGGCGCTCCCCCCGTGGCTCAGCTTCGACGATAGGGGCCGACCTCGAGGTCGACCCCTCCCCTCCTCCGGTTCCGACGGCCGCCTGTTCAGGCGCCGTCTGGTCCTCCTCGCTCCAGTTCACCTCCTCGTCCTCCTCCTCCTCCTCGTCCTCCTCTTTCGAGGGCGATAACTCCTCAGGGAGGCCCTCCCGCCTCTGTCAGGCCCGGCGCTGTTCCCTCGCCTCTTTCTCCCGGACCCTCTTAGCCGTGGCCTCCTTGGCTTTGTCCTTGTCCGCCTTCTACTTCTCCGCCTAGAGGCGCCTCGCCTGCTTCGCGCCCTGGTCCTCCTTCACCGGCGGGGGCGAGGGCCGGAAGGAGACGTTCCCCTGCGGAACGCGAGGCAGTCAGAACGCAGGCAAAAGAGACGGAAAAGGCGAACACGAGGACTCTAACAAGAGGAGAAGAGCTTACCAGCTCGAAGAAGCCCTAGTCCGGTTTCATAGGGATCTTCGCGACGTTCTTGACGGGGAACGAGCCCACGAAGAAGCAGCGGACGCGGCGGACCACCCTATCCGGGGCCAGTTCGTCTTCGGCGAGGCGACAGCCCGAGAGGTCGACCCCCGCACCCATCTTGTCGATGCGGAGGGGTCGAGCCATCAGTGGCACGACCTGCCGCCGGTGGAACGTCGACGCGGCGATCTCCGCCGTGAGTCCCTCCTTCTTCAGACGCCTGAGCGAGTCCAGCAGGTTGCCGATGCGGTGTTGTTTGTTCGTCGGGACGCCGTACCCCCAGCGGTCTGGCTGCGCATCGATCGTCCTCCCGGTGTACGCCGGGAACAGGTCGTCATCGTTCCGCAGGTAGAACCACCCGGAATGCCATCCGGAGTGGCTCGACGACAGCTTCCCTGGGATCCAGCACTCCGTCCGCTTGACGGAGATGCAGTAGCACCCGGCCCTGACCATCCTGCGGGTACCCTTGTCGACCGATGCGTGGAAGATGCTTGCTTTGAAGAGGTGGAGCCACAATTCCCAGTGGGGCTCCATCCCGAGATAGCCTTCGCACACCGCGGCAAAGACCACTGCCTGGCAGACGCCATTGGGGGTGAGGTGTTGGAGCTCCACGCCGTAGTGGTGGAGAAGTGCGCGCAGAAAGCGGCTGGGCGGGGCGCCTAGTCCCGCCCGGTGGAAGATCTCGAAGCTCACTAAGTACCCCTCCAGCGGGTTGGGCTCGGCATGGTCCGGCGACGGCAGCACCCACTCCGGTCGCTCCACCGACGTGACAGGCCGGAGGAGGCCGCTCTCCATCAAACCCATCAGGCGCAAGGCGGTCACCGAGGACGCGGGCCAGTCATCGGGGCCGACGAGGCTAAACTTGGCCATGGGATCGAGGATGATGGTGCGCTCGGGCTCAGGGGCGCAAGGTACGTTCCCTATCTCCCTTCTCTTTCTCTCTCAGGGGCGCAAGGTATGTTCCCTATCTCCCTTCTGCAAATCTTGAGGGAGCGAAGGCTGGCTCCACGAACGGAGTTCGACAGCCGCCCTCGAGTACGCGAGTCAGGGATGTCCCGGGGAGGCCAGGCGCGTGCCCCTAGCTCGAGAACGAACTCTCGAGGCTCCCTGGGACATATCCGAGGCATAACCAAGGAATACCTAAGGATCCCTCCGCTGGGAGGCATCGAGCCACCAACTCCTATCGAATGGGGTTGGCACCTTGGTAATCCACATGGTCGTGCTTAGTAAGCCGTACGGCTTACTTAAAAATGAGAACGCCTCCGGGCCACTAGTCGACCCCTATCGAATGGGGCACGTGTTCTCACTCGGATTTTTACGCGTACTGGGCACCATTTCTAATGGACTCATGCCCGAGAACAGCTCACCGAGGACTTCGGGCTCGTCCTAACGAGGATAGAACGATGCTCTTCACCCCACAATCCGAATGCAAGGATCCGTGGGAAGGACGCTATGAGGTAGTGAAGGCCTAGCCAGTCGAGGGCTCGAGGGCCCGACTACGCACGGCACCCCTTGACGAAAGAGGGTCGAAAAACTCGTGACCTCGCAGACAGAGTCGACCTCTCGGGCGGGGCGCTCTGACTCCAGTTGTGCTCGAGGGAGCGAAGGCTGGCCCTCGGTAGGGTTCGACAGCCGCCCTCGAACACTTCTCTTTTTAGGGAAAGGAATGGAATCGACCCCTCGACAGGGTGCCACGCCTCAAGGTATCCTTAAAAAACCCCTCGATACAACATATTATAGCCCCCAGAGGAGTTCTTAATCAGTCCTCTGGGGCCTCGCGGGCTACCCCCGCGGGGTGCGCTCGCGCGCACCCCACGGAGAATCGAACCTCTCACTAACCCTGCAAGCCAAGGACAAAACCTCCGGGTAATCCTTACTCCCTCCGAGAAAACGTGTATCATAGCCCCCAGAGGAGTTCTAAATCACTCCTCTGGGGCCTCGGGGGCTACTGTCGGGTACGAAGGTGAGGGGTACCCTAAACCCTTCGATAAATTAACGCTAAACATAGCAACTATTTTTAAGGCAGGGACCAGCCCACTGCTCAGTAAGGCACGGCCCATTGCTCGAGGGCCCCCTCTACACCAGCTGTGGCGACAAGTCACGGGCCGGCCCACCTCGACACCGAATGACGGACGAGGGGTCGTTCGAACGACCCCTCGGCCCCCACCTCGACGTCAAGAGACGGACCGAGGGTCAGACAAACGACCCCCCGGCTCCTACCTCGACGATAAATGACGGGCCGAGGGGGCGAGCGAACGACCCCCCGGCTCCTACCTCGACGATAAATGACGGACCGAGGTTGCGAGCGAACGACCCCCCGGCTCCTACCTCGACGATAAATGACGGACCGAGGGGGCGAGCGTTCGACCCCCTGGCTCCTACTTCGACGATAAATGACGGACCGAGGGAGCGAGCGAACGACCCCCCAGCCCCCACCTCGACGAATGAAGGACAGACGAGGGGTCGAACGAACGACCCCCCGACCTCTACCTCGACCTCTCCGAACCCGTCTCTGCTCCGACCCTACCTAGACGATGAGCGACGGACCAGGGGTCGAACGGACGACCCCCGGACGAGAGGCTCGATTAACCCAACTACTCCCGGCATGGGTTAAAGTGAAACCACCTAACGACATGGGCGCCCGCGTCCGCTGTCAAATCCGCCAACTCCCCGTCAAGTCCCCGATTCCTGTCAACTGAGCCGCCACTGTCGCCACTACACGAGTACGGACTCCAGCAGTACCCCTCGGAAAGTGAACAGTGCGACCCTCGACGACGACTTCGGGAATGCGACAGAGCCACGCGGGGCTCGACCCCCCCCCCCCTCGACCGAGGGGCTCGACCCCTTTCTCCAACAACTCCAGTATGGGGGCCGTCCCATCCGCCCCGTCCCGCTTCAACCGTGGGATTCATGCCCGTCTGCGGACGCTATGCCGCGGCGACTTCTACTGCCACCACGACCGGGGAAGACCATGCCAGCACAGTGAACGTCGTCCCTTCGCCAACACTGTGCCGAGAACACGCCACCCATACTGCCACAGTTAGGGTCCTGTACCCTCGGACCTCCCCTTGGTCTATAAAAGGGGACACCGAGGTAGAATAAAGGGCTGGATCCTGAAATCTACGAGACTTCAGTTCAGACTCTCACACTCCACGCATACACCCCCGCCACTCGATCGACCCCTCGGGTGGCAATCCCGTAGCCTAGGGCAAACTCGCTAGCCTTAGACCGCAGCTCACTCTGAGCAACCCTGTGTAACACAACTTGTACCCCCCTGTACGAGCACGTTTTGGGTGCGAGATAATACAAGTCATCCTCCCCCGCTGGACGTAGGGCCTTCTTTGCCCGAACCAGGATAAACCTTGTGTCCATCTTGCATCACGTCTGAGAGAGGGAGCACGCGATATACAAATTTACTCGTTGGTGGTCTTGACCCCCGGGTCATAACACCGACAATAATAATGTTCAAACTACTATGACATGGTCGACAATATTTTCTATAGAGCCACCTCCATCCATAACATAACATGTCAGGTCGAAACCAACATTTTCCTTCTCTTTCCTTCTGCTTTGCCAGTAGGCACGATCTGTTATCCAATCATGTCTTTCTAATGTTCTAAAGCCCACAAATACCGGAATTCTTCGGCGCCGACCAGTCGGATCCGAGCCACGTGCCGACCCCCCTCGCGCTCCCCTCGCTCCAGGATAATTTAAGGCGCGGCCCATAGAGAACACGATGGCCCAAGACGTCTGAGGCCCAGGTGGCACTCGGCCCATAGAGAACACGATGGCCCAAGACGTCTGAGGCCCAGGTGGCACTCCCGAACTCTTCCGTGACGGTAATTCCAACGAGGGCGGTCAATCACCAAATCTGGCCCATGCACGGTACGAGCGACGGCGGAGCGGGCAAGCAACTGGTTCCCCAACGGCGGTTACGTACGTAAGTATTCTCTTCTTTTCTTTTTTAATTTCTTATTTCTTTTTTATTTATTATATTTGTTTTTCTACCAAGGTATGTTTCTCTCTTTTTTTCATTTCAACCTGAAAATGAAACTCCGTTCAGGCATATTTCTCTTTTTTTTTCTTTTTTAATTTTCCTTTTCCTTTTCTTTTCTCTTTTTTTATTTTTATTTTATTTCCCTTTTCATTTATGGTTAAGTGGTCTTTATTATTCATTTTTATTTTCGTTATATATTTATTTTAATTTTATGTTTTCTTCCTTTTTCTTTCCTTTAATTCATTTATTTTTGCTTTCCTTTTTATTATTTTACTTTTCATCTCATGGTCATTTTTATGTTCGTGTATTATACATATGATGTTCTAGTCATATTTTGCACAAATTTTTAATTAAGATGAGTGGTCTACTTGTGTCAAAAAAAGTCAACTACTTACAATTTGGGACGGTGAAAGTATATTTATTTTTCTATTTTGCTTCTAGTCACAATTTTTTTTAATTATGTTCTTTTCTTCTTTTTTTGGTACTGCTTTCTCCTTTTACTTTTTATATATTTTTCTTCTATTTCCTTTGTACAATTATTTTCATTTATTTTTTTATTTGATTCATCCATTTACTTTCATTTTTTTTCTTTTTTGGCTATATGTCAGCTTTTATTCTTCTTTTTACTTTTTTATATTTATCTTTATTCTTATTGATTTTTCTTTTGCTGTGATGAATTATTTTTTGTTTTCTATTTCTATTTCCGTGTTTTTTCTTCTATTTACATTACTATTCTCTTTTTTATGTCCCATTTACATTTTTTATTTTTATGTTTATTTTACTCTAATTACTTTTATGCTTGATTTTTTACATATATATTATATGAGATATATTTCATGTTTCTATAATATATGTGATTATTTGTTTATATATTTTTGATATTTATATAGTATATATGTGATGTTATAGTATATGATATTTTTTTTATGTTCATATAGTGTACACGTGAGTTTATTCAACATTTGTTATTTATGTTTAATTTCTATTTTCTAGTCTTCTTTATTTCAATACATGTTAATTGTTTCTTTTTAAAAAAATTATTTCTACATGTCATGGTATATGTTTGATTTTTCACGGATGTTATATATTTTTATGTCACGGATGTTCTATGATGTATTTTTTTTGGGATGTTCACATAGTCTATACATAATGTTCTTCGATATGTGATGCGATGTTCACGAAATATATAAGTAATGTTCATGTAATATACATATGATATTCATGAAATATATTATTCTTCATAAAATATATATGTTGCCACATAGTATACATGTGGTTCTATATTATGTATTTTTAGATGTTCACATAGTATACAAATAATGTTCTATGACATATTTTATGATGTTCTTGTAGTGATAATGTGATGTTCTATGGTGTATTTGTGATGTTCGCTAGCATACATTGATATTCTATGATATTTTTGTGATGTTGGGTAGCATTATTTTTCTTTTATTTGACTCTAATTTTTTCACTAATTTTATTATTATATATTCTTACGATATTCATGATGTTCACATAGTATACCTATGATGTTTGTATAGTATTAATGTGATGTTCAATAGTATACATTGACGTTTTACTATAGATTTTGTGATGTTCGGTAGCATTTGTATTCTTTTTATGTAACTCTAATTAATTATTTTAATAAGTTTTGTTTTCCTTTGTGATGGTTGGATATGTTTTTTTATTGAATTTAAATTGTCTATGATATATTAAATAATGAAACTATTTCACAACCAGCACAAATGTCTATATGGTATTGTAGTGGAGGGTCATACCTATGGATCAGTAGATCTTGTGTGAATCCTTCTATACACTAGTTTTTCTTTTATTTTATTTTGTTTAGAAGGCTAGATGGACTGAGCCTTTTATTTTGTTATAAGAAGGCTGCCAGCCGAGCCAAATGCCTACATGCAGCAGCCTGCTCGCGGGAAGCCGACTGGAGGTTAGTTGGGCCGAGCCGAATGCCTACATACCACGGCCTGCTCGTGGGAAGCCGAACTGGATGCTTGCTGGGCCGAATGCGTACATGTCGCTGCCTGCTTGCGCGCTCGCGGGAAGCCGAGCTGGGCCCAAACCGCGCATGTAGGAAAACGGGCCAGGTCGCAGGAGGCCAGACTGGGCTCAAAGTTCGTTCTTCAGTGCGGTTCGACGGTTGGTCGGCGGGAGGCTGGCGGCCACTCGGGTCGGCAGCTAACACTACCCCACAAATACACCCCCCCCCCTCCCCCCCTTTTAATTTCCTGGGCCGGTCCGATGAATGGTACCTTGGGCTCATAGGATGCTGCGATTGCGCCGTGGGCTGCTGTACTACCTACCTGTCTAGGCAGCCTCTTCTCTACTAGGCCGCCATAAACGTAGGAGTAGTACGACACGGACTATGGATTTTCCGTGCGCTGTGAACGCCTTATCTTCTCTTCCTCTTGCTCTATGTTTTCGACAAAAAAAAAAATCGTGGCACCAAATGCAACACAAACTTAGCTTCTTATAATACTAGTAATACAGTAGATCCGTATGAAGATAATAAGATGTAATTAAGCAGTCAATCACTAGTAGTACACTAGATCCGTATGAAGATAATAAGATGTAATTAAGCAGTCAATCACTAGTAGTTCTCTTAGTCAACCACTTCTTTTTCAGACCAAAACAGTCTTGTGTGAATTAACAAACCAAAACCCCTTGAGTGTCTTACTGTGGTTTGGATTATAGTATGTTCACTACGTGTTAGTCAAAATTGCTTTACCGTGGCGGACAAACACTACTACAAAAACGGCAATCACTGCCGGCCCATCACTGTCGGTTTTGTTTAGGTCGGCAGTGATGCCTCTTCACTGCCGGTTCTTCCTCTGACAGACCCTCAATTATTGGGGGCAGGGGCCGAACCGGCAGTGAAACACCACATCACTGCCGGTTCGTGGCTTGAACCGACAGTGACGGCATCACTGTCGGTTCAAGCCACTGTTGGTTCACTGCCGGCATGTAGTGTTTCACTGCCGGTTCGTGGCTCCCTCTCTCCATTGTTGCGGCTGATGGATTTCTTGATCTCCATTTTTGGCTCCTCTTCACTCTTGGATCCTCATATCTTCTTGCTCTTGGTTAGTAACAAACATAATTCTTTAGAATTGTTGGTTTACATTGTTTTTGTGTGTAAATCTATAGTTTAGAGCTATGCTAGTTTTCATGAACAAGAAGAGAGATGTTGCAATTTGTGTCAATTTTTTGTACCTTTTAGATCCAAAAGTATTTAGAAAAATTGTAGCACTTTGTTTTTATTGGAAAATTATTGTATAATCATTGAGTAGCTAGGTTCGAAAGATTCGTCTCGAAAATTATGGATAAAAATTGTAATTAGTTATATTTATTACTTACATTTAATACTCTTATTAAAGATTTGATGGGATGTGGAATAGATTCGGTATTTATTACATACATTTAATACTCCATGCATGTATGTATTTAATATTTACATTTAATACTCCATGCATGTATTTAATACTCACATTTAATACTCCATGCATGCTATTTTGTTGTCTCACTTTTTATAGCGCGACCAAATTTAAATTATAAAAAAAATATTGTTCAAAAATGCTCCTATCAATATGTTCCTATGTTTTCTCTGCTCTGTCCATTTTATCAGTGCAGACATGGCTCGAGGGTGGATGTACGATCTGTCACATACAGACCCACGATACTTGACGGGCATCGACGATTTCATCAAGCGAGCTAGAGCCAATGCTGGGGACTCACATCTTGTATTCCGTCCATGCAAAGACTGCAAGAATACGAAAAAATGGGGCGACATGGAACATATACGTTCGCACTTGATCACAAGGGGGTTCATGAGAAACTACACGATTTGGACTTTGCATGGGGAGGTTGGTCAAAATGCTAATGATGATGTGCCCATGCCTAGTGTATCCCTGAATGCATTATTGCATGTTCATGAGTACACAGAACATGTGCCTACCAATGATGATGTGTTTATGAATACATTAGCTGACGACACTGAGGGAAATGATGGCATTTCACAACTTCTACATGATGTGCATGGGGGATTCCTTAGTGCTTCACAGTTGAAAAACTGGAGATGATGAGAAAGGATGCAAAAACACCATTGTTTCCGTGTTACCTAATAAACAAACTGGAAGCCAACATCATGCTATTGGAGTTCAAATCAACGAATGAGTTGAGTGATAAAGGCTTCGATAACTTGTTAGTTATACTACATAAACTATTCTCGGAGGCTGAGTTAGCAGAAAAGACTTACCTTGCGAAGCAAATAATTTGCCCAATTGGCCTCGAGGTTGAGAAAATCCATGCGTGTTTCAACGACTGCATATTGTACCGTAGAGAGAAATACAAAGACTTGGATGCATGTCCCAAATGTAAAACTCCCCGATACAAGCAAGGGCCATCAAATGATGGAAGCAAGACCAGAGGAGGGCCAGTAAAGTCCGTATGGTATTTTCCTATAGCTCCACGAGTGCATAGGTTGTTTGCAAATGAGAAGTCAGCCAAGCTGTTGCGTTGGCACGACGAAGAGAGAAAGAAAGATTCAATGATGAGACACCCCGCCGATGGGTCGGACTGGAGGACTATCAACACTATGTTCTATAAGAACATCGGTGGAGAGGTAAGGCATCTGTGGTTTGCTTTGAGCACTGATGGGATGAATCCGTTTGACCAGGTGAGAACCAATCATAGCACTTGGCCAGTGACGCTATGTATATACAACCTTCCACCCTGGCTTTGTATGAAACGAGCATACGTCCAGATGTCATTACTAATCCAAGGACCAAGACAGCCTGGTAATGATATTGATGTGCTTCTACAACCAGTGATCGATGAACTACTACAGATGTGGGAGACGGGTGTGAAGGATGTATGGGATGAGTACAAAAAAGAACATGTCACGATAAAGGCTGTACTTATCGCTACAATCACCGACCTACCAGGGTGAGGTTCCTTATCTGGAGAGAAGACAAAAGGATACACTGGGTGTGTCGAGTGCTTGGACGAGACTGATGCTACACATCTACCAGAAAACAGGAAGATGGTCTACATGGGACACTGTAGGTTCCTACGTCGTGATCACCCTTACCGTAGGAATACAAAAGATTTTAATGGGACTACTGAGAAACGTGGACCTCCAAAGTATCGAGATGAGAAACAACTGCTTCAACAATTAAGCAAACTCACAAATGTTGTCCTTGGGAAGGGTGACGGGGCAGTAGTAGCGCCAACCGATAGTATCTGGAAGAAAAAATCAATATTCTGGAAACTACCTTACTGGCCACTTTTGAGTGTACGTCACTGTCTTGATCCAATGCACATAACTAAAAACGTGTGCGGTAACACACTTAACACGTTGATGAACACCGGGGGAATAAGCAAGGATTCTCTCGCGACACGCTTGGACATGCAACACCTGGGCCTCAGGAAGGAGTTGCACCCAGTAACTCTTGAGAATGGCCACTTGAAACTTCCAGTGGCATCATGGACACTGAAAAAGGAGGAAAAAGAAATGCTTATTTCTTTCTTTAACGATCTCAAAGTACCGAGTGACTACTGTGGGAACCCGAAGAGGCTAGTTAACATGAGAGAACTTAAGTTTAACTATGGTTTTATGAAGGCCCATGAATGTCATGTCATAATGACTTAGCTGCTCCCAGTTGCCCTGCGAGGTATCCTCCCTGACAAGGTCCGCGCTCCAATCATAAAGTTGTGTTCGTTCTTCAACGTGATCTCTGAAAAGGTCATTGAAGTGGACAGGCTAGACCGCCTGAAGCAGGAGATAGCCGAGATTATATGCATGCTTGAGATGCATTTCCCACCGACTTACTTCGACATTTTAGTGCATCTACTTGTTCATCTTGTGGATCAAATAAAAGCCCTTGGCCCAATGTACCTACACCAGATGTTTCCCTTCGAGAGGCTCATGAAAGTTTTTAGGCGGTATGTTAGGAATAAATTCAGACCAGAAGGGAGCATGGTAGAAGGATGGTCAATAGAGGAGTCTATTGAGTTCTCCACATATTATCTAAACATCAAGCGGGTCGGAGTTCCAGTATCTCATCATGATGGAAGACTAGGGGGCAAAGGAACAATAGGTGAGAAAGTTGTCAAAATAGACAAAGTGGTCTCCTTCAGACAAGCACACTTTGCTGTTCTCCAACAGGCCGATGGTGTGATGGCATACATTGATGAGCACAAACAGTTACTGTAAAGGAAGCACATCGGTAGGCCACAGGCTTGGCTTGAGAAAAAACATAAGGAGGAATTCGGTGACTGGTTTCGACGCCAAAGGCTAAGAATGGTGATGGGATGTCAGCTAGATCTCTTAGCCCCCGGACCTTCGACTATGCTAATGATGTACCAAGGATATCAAATAAATGGTTTTACATTTTACACAAAAAAACAGGACGAAAAGAGCACCAACCAAAATAGTGGTGTTCGTTTCGACGCCCACGATGAGTATGGCACGGTGGTGGCAACATACTATGGTTTCATAGATGAGATATGAGAGCTAGACTATGGACATGAGTTGAAAGTTGCTCTTTTCCATTGTCTGTGGGTCCGGCTGAATGAAATCTGTAGGAATACGAGGTTGCTACGCTAGCCGGAAAACAAAACTTTTCGACCTCATAAACCAGGATCTACTGCTAGTTACAGGTTACGGGATTACCACTAGATGCGCATGTGCAGCGGAAGACGACTTGATGTAGTCGTGCGCGTCGCAGCAGGCAGTGCAGTTACGTGGTCGTCCGTCTCAACTTCCCCTTCGCGCGGTTCGTCCTTGTGCTCCAGATGCAGCACCTCCGAGGAATCCCACACGTGCAGGGAGGAAGCGTTGCGCCTCCGGACTGCTAGGTCCGCGAGGAGCAAAAGGCGCGAGCGTGGGGAGGCGACGGCGGCTGCCAAAAGGCGTGGATCAATTTGCCCCGCGCCCACCCCTTGCTTATATAGGCGTCCTGATGAGCTCCCACGGTGGAGGCCCATTAGTAACCCTAAACCTAGTCTAATTCGGGTCCAACCCGAATTAGGCTTCCAGCCCCTTAAGCGTGCGACCCTATGGGCTCACGCATACATAGACATGGCCCAAGTACTCTTACTCGGCCAATAGTTGATAGCGGCCTCTAGCAAGGCGTGTCAACTCCTATGCATACGCTATGATCATATCAGACGAACCACTATGACTATGTACAAGTTATTCCCTTTGCCACTTGATATATGGTTCAACTCGTGGGTTAACACTTAACCCAAGCACGGCCATGCATTTGTTGATCCAATCACATGAGTGATCCAGTGATATCTCTCTCACGAAGAGAGGGGCAAATTCCATCTTGATTGTCTATGTCTCATAGCATGTTTCCCGACCACCCAAGGACCACCTTTATAACTACCCAATAACGGAGTAGCGTTTGATAGTCTCTAAGTAGATCGTTTCACATCTTGAGTACACAACACAATCTCAGGTCTAAGGACATAACGTACATGACATGAATAGAGACTTTCTCTTGTTGGGTCAGTCCAGCCTACATGTCTCACATGTGCCCACATTATTAGTTTGACATCTCCATGTCTATGACTTGTGAAACATAGCCATCAACTAATACATGTGCTGGTCTAATATTCAAGTGTGCTCTTACAAGAATGCCGACCAGGGACTACTATTAGAATAACCATTCAGGTAATTGAGTTCCACAAACAATTCACATAATAGTCAATCAATACTTGTTGTCTATAATGGATATTCAAAGAACACTTTATTAATCATGGATACAATTGTAATATAATCATCTACATGATTAGCTCTAGGGCATATTCCCAACAAAATCAACACGACAAGGATGGATTCACTACCGTTAATCTATCCAAGACCGCATACAGAGATGACCCCTTCGTCCTTACAAAGGATGTTTTGCAAATCTTCTATGCAAGGGATAACAATACAAATGGAAGATGACATGTAGTATTGCAAGGAAAAAGGAAGATTGTCGGTGTCGATGGAGTGACAGACGAAGAAGACTACAAAGGTTATGAAAAAATGGCTCCTTTTGGGGCGGACGTTACCCTACATGTCCTTGAAGAGGGTGACGAACCTGCTTACCTCTGGAGTGATCACGATGAGGCCATCATCGTGCCTGCACCGTGAATTGTTAGAGTATCATAAACTATGTAATCCTTAATGAAATGTTGTTTTAGTAATTTGCATCATTGATTGATTGAGTTGTACCATGTTGTTGATTGGTGTATGCCATGTCAAAGGAATTCAAAAACTATAAAGAATTAGACCTTGATTGTATAAGCATTAATGTAGAGCTCCTCAAAACTAGAAAAATCTATGTTGGAAGATTTTCAACTTCTATTCAAATTTTTTGAGTAATTACAAAGGGGGTATTTGAATTTTAAACCCTTATTCAATTTCAAAAGGGAATTCAAAAACTATAAAGAATTAGACCTTGAGTGTAGAAGCATTAATGTAGAGCTCCTCAAAACTAGCAAAAGCTATGTTAGAAGATTTTCAACTTCTATTCAAATTTTTGGAGTAATTACAAAAGGGATAATTGAATTTTAAACCCTTATTCAAATTCAAAATGGAATTCAAAAACTATAAAGAATTTGAGTATGCTACTTCAGCAAAAGTTGTAGAGAATTAAAAATTATACAACTTCTATGTTTAGAGTTTTTCAAGTTTTAGTAAAAAATCAGGAGTAATTTGAATTCTGAAGCAAAGGGCAAATTTAAAAAAAATTACAAATCACTGCTGGTTTGTAAGGAACCGGCAGTGATGTTACCCTATCACTGCCGGTTCTATCTACCAACCTGCAGTGATGTCCTTTACATCACTGCTAGTTCTTGTTACAAACCGGCAATGATAGGGTACATCACTACCGGTTTGTAACAAGAACAGGCAGTGATGTGCCCGCGTATATAAGGAAAGGGCGTGGTCTGAAATTTTCAGACTCGCGCCCGTTCCACACTTAGCCATTTCTGCTCGACGCTGCCGCTCTAGCTCGACGTCGCCCGAGCTCGCCACTGCACGCCGCCGCCGCCCCCCTCGACCTCGACGCCCTCGACGCCGTGAGGAGCTCCCGCCACTGCATGCCGCAGTCGCTGCACGCCGCCGCCACTGCCTGTTGCCACCGCCACTGCCTGCCGCCACCGCCACTGCCTGCTGCCGCCGCCCGCTTTGCTCGACGCCGATAGCTCGACGCCGCTCTGCTCGACGCCGGCCAGCGACCTCACCCGCGACGGCACCCAGGACCTCCACCGCGACGGCCAGCGACCTCGCTAGCTACCTCGCCACCACCTAGGAGCTCGGGATCCGGCCCCCCACAACCGACGGTGAGCTCTAACCGCCATGCAACCAAGGTGTTCGAGGGAATGCCGCAGTGGACTGCTAGCTTCAAAGGAGAAGGAGGGAGAGGGAGGAAGAAGGAGGGAGAGGGAGGAAGGAGGAAGAAGGAGGGAGATGGAGGAAGAAGGGAGGGAGAGGGAAGAAGGAGGAAGATGGAGGAAGAAGAAGGGAGAGGAAGAAGGAGGGAGAAGGAGATATAGAGAGATAGATTAGATAGATTAGAGAGATAGATAGATTAGAGAGATAGCTTAGATATATAGCTTAGATAGCTTAGATAGATAGCGAGATAGAGAAAGAGAGATAGAGAGAGATAGAGAAAGAGATAGAGAGAGAGATAGAGAAAGAGATAGGTAGAGATTAGAGATAGATAGAGAGATAGAGAAAGAGAGAGATATATAGATAGACTTGTATGTCATCCTTGTATCCTTGTATATATATCATGATTCAATTTTTTATGGATAGAGAGATGCATGATTAAAGAGATATCGAGATACTTTGAGCAAATTTTCTTATGATTAAAGAGATATAGATGTATAAATGTCATATCATATATACATGTCAAAGATAGAGATAAACATAGATAGATAGAGAGAGATATAAAGATAGAGAGAAAGATAGAGAGAAAGATAGAGAAAGAGATATAGATGTATAAATGTCATATATCTTATGCTTGTATATATGGCATCATCTTATGCTACACTTATGCTTGTATATATGTCATCATCCTATGCTTGTATATATGTTATCTACCTATGAGTTAATACCAATAATCTAAATTATTGTCCAGAAACATGACAATTAAGCGCCGATTCACCACCCGTCGCCCTGCGACCGAAGCCGATGACCAAGGAACTAGTGGTGGCGGTGCTGAACGTGACCAAGGATCTGATGACAACCAGCAAGGGGATCAAAGACCTTGGAGCCCTAGCCATATGCTAAACATAGAAGAGGGCCAAGGGGATGAGGTAATAACTTAGGTCATACCTAAAAACACGGTAGGTCAAGTTTGATGGGGACTTATTCATAAATTTTGAAGCCGGTTCCACCGAAAGGTGCAAGTACTGGTGAGATTTCCAGAAGGACTAAGCGTGGTGCAACAAAGCTCCCTCAGGCAACTAGACACTGGCACATCTCTCAGTTCGATCAACTAGGGGAGCCGGTGGAGCCACTTAAAGCATTGGGCCCATACAAGAGTACCATCGGGGCACTTGTAAGGGACTTCATCCCGATCAAATACAGGAAGTGGAATGGCAGTGAGCAAGACCCATGGAGGGTTCCATAGGTGGAGAAGGAACTAGTTTGGAACAAGCTCAGAGGGTATTTCACTTTCCCTAATGATTGTGATGAAGCGACAGTCAAGAAGAGGGCCAAGGAAATCATGGGTCACTCCTTCAAGAATTTCAAGGGAAAGTTACACAAGCTCATCAAGGAGGAAAAAGAACCGAATTTTGCGGGAGGGGAATTCAGCAAGCAGAGGGACTTCTAGGAGGAGTTCAAGGCTTACAAGCTATCTGAAGAGGCCAAGGCATCAAGCGAAAGAAACAAAGCAAAATCGCTTAGGTCAAATAATCCTCACCTCCTAGGATCGCGTGGGTATGTAAGGAAGATTCCGGATTGGGATGCCCAAGTCGAAGCACTAGAGAGGAGCAGCGTTATGCCTCAAACAAGCGATTGGCAGCCCAGATCAATGAACTACCTACTCGCAAGGGGGGCACGATACAATCCTGACGGGAGCCTTTCTGCCAGCGCTGAACCCGTCACCGATCTCCTCCAGAAGATTTCCACGATCATTGAGGAAGTGCATAGAGGGGCCCGTAGGTTGGATAGAGAAAATGACGTGCTCACGCAAGCACTTGGAACCAAGGAGCACCCCGGTCGCACTATAGGAGCCGGGTGAGGGCTAGAACGCAAAGAGAAGAGGAGTTCCAAAGGATGCGAGAGGAGCTAGAACAGAGCATGGACGCACGGATAGCTGCTCAAGTGGCGAGCACTATGCAATCCATGTGTTCGAGTCAAGGGCCGCATGCAATCCCTGCTTTGAATAGCCCAATGCCCGGCAAGGGCCACAGTAGCTGTGGCTCAACCCCTATGCCTGATGACGAAGAGGTCAATGCTCGTCATCCAGTGGATGACATCACAGAACCTATAATGTCAGGTTGTACATCCGTCAGCAGTGGACCAAAGACAAGGTGGCGGTCGGGCAAGCATTTCCTAGAGGAGAGAACGTCATTCATGGCAAGCCAGTGCCACTTGGGTATGCCAGGGTCAGCATTGATAAGATCTTGGACAAGAAGTACAATAAGATACATATTGATTTCCCAGTGGAGGAAGAAAGGCCGCGTCTAGTTCACAACTTGGGCACACATGTCGCCTGGCGCAAACGCTTCATCAAGCTAGACGAGCAACAATCTTCGGAAGATGAGGATGACAGTGAATCATCTCGGTCCCCTCCACGAAGAGATTACTCTCCTCGTCAAGATCCACCGACACCTCCTCCACCACCAAATAAGAAGACTCCTTCTCCACCGCCAAAGGAGAAGACTCCTCCTCCTCCTCCTCCTCCACCAGCTTCAAAGTCCTCCGGACTGGGATCTCGATGGCCTAGGTCTAGATCAGGTTCGACTTCGCAACAGAGGAGGTCATTAGCTTCGGTTGGTAAAGATCCCAAGATGACTAGTAAAAGGCAGAAGCAAGCGTCGACTGAGGACAAAATTCTACGAGCTCAGATTGCAGAAAAGGTCGCCAAACTTGCCTTGTGTGCACGATTGGCTTATATACCTCAGAAATAGAGCGAATTTGAAAGGCAAAGCAAAAATCCAGGTAATCAAGAAAGATCTAGAGAAATACACACCTTACAATAGCTAGAGATACAAACCTTGGTCGTTGACCTGAACATAAGCATGAAGGATGCCGAGAATCTCTATTTTGGAAAAACCGAATTTGAAAACGCCAAAGTTGTATACAAGTTTGAACTAGGCAAGCCTATGGTCGCCAGTGAAGAAGAGTATAGAAAATTGCCAACAAACATGCGACAGTTGCATGATTATTACATCATAGACAGTAATAGCAGCGAAGACAAGATATCAACCTTTGAAGTATGCATCCCTTCCTGTTTGCATTTTAATCATCCTGAAGAAGTTGTGCATACTATTCATTATGAAGACCTCTTTCAACTCTTTCAACGACGCTCGCTGGATGTGCAGATTATGATGTTATGTACTCTGTAAGTACCATACCCTAACAACGTTATAATAAACTACGTGATCTGCATTTGAATATATCCATGCATGTTTATTTTGCAGGTCTATAGCAAAATTTTGCCTCCAAAAATGAAATAGCATTTTTGACTTCTTGGACCCCATCTTGGTAAATGAGACAACATGCAAAGTCGGTCTCCAAGATCCGTATGTCTCAGCAAGTTTGAAGATAGAGTTTGAAAGAATGTTCTCAGTCGGCAAAACAAACGCACTGCTAACCTACAATTGCGAGTATGTGTTCTCGACCATTACTTAAGTGTTTTTTTCTTGATATATCATTCAATAATATGAGCTTTGTGACTGCAACAACCATTACGTCCTCGTAGATATAAAGCTTAAAAATTCAATTATCGAGGTGTGGGACTAAAAAAAGAAGCCACTTAAACTTATCGAACCCCTAGTCAAAGTGCTAAATATGTAAGTGAACCCAATATCACCACACTTTTCAATCACATATGATATTGTAATTAATGTCCTCAGCCTTCACACTTCATTTACATTGTCACATAGAATGAAGGCGTTACCTGATTGGAGAAATGTAGAGCCTAAGCTGCAAAAGAAATGGAGAGCCCCATTCAAAGTGGAGTATATGAAGAAGGTCAAGCACCTAGATCAACCAATGGGGAACAACGAGTGCGGGTTTTATGTGATGTGGGCAATGCTTGCCTACTTTGGCGCAAAACTAGGAATAGGAGATGGCATGGTACGTACACGTCGCATTTTAATTCTATTGTTTTGTCTTACGTATGTGTATCTCAATATCATCTTGTATCAATTTACAGCGCAAAGATCAAGGCCACAATAGGTTGGTAGATTTTGAGATAAGAGGATTTCAAGAGGAGATAGCAGCTCTTATTCTGGACGAGATAGTGTATAAAAAAGGATATCTGTCCATTGTGCAGAGTAAGGACTTCAAGAAGATCTACGGAAAAGACCGCCTCGAAAGGCTATTGTAATGTGGCATTTAATTCGATACTTTAAGTTTTGTTTGGATGTTTTGTAATAATTATTATAAATGTGTGATGGGTTTGTATTGTCGCTAGTCTACAACCACCTTCAATTCACATCGATATCAAATAGATCGATAGAAAACACCTCCACGATCTCCCTCCCCACCACCTCTACCCTAAACCCCAAATGAAAATTAAACAATTAATAAAATACAATTTTAAAAAATAATATCACTGCCGGTTCAATTAAAACCGACAGTGATGGCTCAAGCATCACTGTCGGTTGGTGGAACAAATCGGCAGTGATGGCTCAAGCATCACTGTCGGTTCGTGTTACCAACCGGCAATGATGCTTAAGCCATCACTGCCGGTTTGGCATAACGGACAGTGATGGCTTGGCCTCATCACTGCCGAATTGCCAATGCCGGTTCAAAAACCGCAACTGAAGGGGGGTTTTGAACCGGCACTGTTTGCCGTTTCTGTAGCGGTGAAACCAACCGCCACGGATCAAAGGTCATGGTCAATAAGACCTTTAGAGTGGCGGTCTGATGCCTGCCACGGTTAATCGCTTAAAATACAAAAATAGAAAGAAAAGCCCACCGAGCCCATCATGGACCCATCGAGCCCATCGCCGGATCCACCGCCGCCACGCCCCATCCATGCTGGATCCGTCGCCGCCACCGCCGCCACCACATCGGAACCCCCACCCCCATGCGCGGGCCACCACCGCCGCCGGATCCGACCATCCGCCATCGGGATCCGGCCGCACACCGCTGGATCCGTCGCCGCCCCACGACCACGGTTGTTGGGAGGGGACGCCTGCGCGCAGGGCCACCACCGCGGCCAGATCCGGCCATCCGCCGTCGGGATCCGACCGCGCTGGATGTAGCCGCCGCCGCCGGGTCACACGCGCACCTGGCAACCGCCGCCGCCGTCCTCGCCGCGGCCGCGACCGCGCTCTCCGCTTCGTTGCTGTCGGCCGGAGGTAGAGGGAGAGTCGGGTGAGGGAGGGGATACGTGAGAGCGGCCCTGAGAGAAAGAGGGTGTGGAGTAGTTAGGGTTTTCCTCTGTTTATGTATGGTGGGATTAGTTTGGGCCGAGTGAGCTTTCTTATGGGCTCGACCTTTTAACAGAGGCGGGCCTCTTTTAGGCAACCGTCACCGTAAATAGTCATATTTTGTGAGACGGGCCTCATACAACTAACCGCCTCGGTTAATATATTTTGAGTGGCGATTTTTTTAACCGCCATGGTTAATAAAAAATGACCGCCTCCGTTAATCCCTCGATTAACCATGGCGGTTTATAGGTTTGCCCGTCACAGTTAAGATTTCCCAAGTGCAAACCAAATTTTGTAGTAGTGGTTTGATTGCAAACCAAATTTTGCCAAGCCAATTTTAGGGCAGGCCAAACATGTGTACACCAAATTTAGGACAGGCTAATATTTTGGCAAGGCAACGAATGCAAGTTGGCATTTTGGTTTGCTACCAACAAAGAGAGGTATTGCTAAAATTTTGACGCCACACCAATGCAATTGAGTGCCAATCTTTTGAACTTTCCATATTTTGGTTTGTCAAAGATTGGCTTGCAACCAAGCAGCCCATATATATATCCAGCCATTGGGTAGATAAAACAGCGTCATGTACAAGTGCAGCCAAGCAGGCGGCAGACCCATATATTTCTGAGACTCAGAGAGTGACTAGTGAGGATTAACTTAAAGCCAGTGTCAGAAATATGACACTACTGGTTAATTAATTATAACATTCGACGTGGTCATGGACTTGCGTGTGAAGTGCGCATGCGCTGACGAGAACATGCATACATATGACCGGCAGTGCATTTGCTTTTAAATTTATAATATATATTTTTTTTAGAATTACACAGCGATGTACACAACGCGCACGCATATTCACTCCTATTAACATATGTAAGTTAACTCTATCCCTACGAGCACTTTCGAAGAACTGAACCGAATAATCTTGAGATTGACGAAGTCACCACAAACGCCTCGCTGTTGAAGGGGACGTCAAAGGACTGAACCGACACATCTCGAGATTGACGAAATCACCAAAGACGCTTCGCTGTTGCCGGGGACATCATCTATGCCCACAATATACACGCATACTCATCTCTATGTACGCTAACACTACTCCTATGAGCCCCTTCAAAGGACTAAGCCGACAGATCAAGAGACTGACGAAGTCACAACCGGCGTATCGTTGTTGACCGAGACGTCAACTACTGAAAGCATAGCGTCATTAATTCTTGAAATAAATCTAGAAAAATAGGAGCATCCGTGCCAAGTCGAAAATTTAAATTCGGGTCAGCTAATCTATGATTAGTTCGCTTAGATCTATAATACCTAAACGCACATCTAATATAATCTCTGTGGGCCTTAATTGACTACCTTAGCTTGCATCTCGATCGTGTAGGAATAATATGCTAGCTTGGGGTGGCAAGATATATATAGTCTCTCAGCTCCCTCCTAAAATATTTGACTTTCTCCTTTTCTGAGAAACAATTTAGATTAATTTTGTATAAAAAAATATTAATAGTTATGATCCATAATTGATATCATTACGTAGATCTTCTGATCTAGTTTTTTAATAAATTTATTTAGCGTCCTGTTCGCTTGGCTTATCAGCCACCGAAACAGTATTTTTATCTCAAAAAAAATAGCTAAAACAGCATCAATTGCGGCTTATCAGTCAAAAACAACCAAACAAATAAACATTTTATATAAATCTAGTCAAAGTTGTGACACGGAAACTCAAAACAACAATTAATTTGAGTATATAGGTAGCGTCTAGCGTGATTAGTTATGATGTGTCTGGTAAGCCTGTCGATAGAAATGCAGGGTCAAGACGACATCCAGAGACACGGACCGTCAACGATCTTGGTCCCCGACCATGGGCACCGCGCCATGGAGAGCGACCGTACCTCGCCTTGTTCCATTTTCCAGGACACGGTATGATGTTGGTCAAATTTTAGCAAAAGATTTCTGGAGCGGTGCAGACTGTATTGCAGATCTTTTGTGGGGCAGCAACCTCAGACAACCAGATCACTCAACATTTCAGGTCTGCTTATTTATATATATATATATATTAATCGATCGATGGCCAGACAATAAAATTAGTCGACTAGCTAGCTCTATGTTAATGATAATTAGTTTTCTCCTCCGTCCCAAATTAATGACATTCTAACTTTCTTAAAGATTCAAAACATCTTAATTTTAAATAAATTTATATAATAAAATAATAACATTTATCATACAAAATTAGGCTCTTCATAAATTATACGTTTATATCATATTTATTTGATGTTATAATATTTTGTGATTCTCTATAAAGAATTCTAAAATAAAGATGAAGTACTTTATGTTTTAAATACTTGTCAATCTAGTTATCTTTGGATTTTTTTTACTCCAAAAATGTTGGAATGCCTTAGAATTTATAATAGAGGGAGTACTCACCCAACCAATTAAAAAAAATATACAATTCTAGCACAAAGTCACATTTTAGTATCTTATAATAAAGTTTGATTTATTATAGATAAAAAAGTATCAGTATTTATAATATCAAAATGAATACCATTAGACTAATTACAAAATTGATTTTCATTATGAATAAATTGATTTGCAGTAATAAATATGAATATTATTTATTAGAAATTTGGTCAAATATGAACTACGTTTTTTTGGCACGTAGCCCATAGTTGCATATTTTCCTAGACAGAGATAGTACTCCCTCCAGTCTTGTAATATAGTGCATTCTACATCTAAATTTGTTCTTAGGAGGCATTTTAAGGATAAAAACTAATTTTGCATTATACCTTTTGCATACCAGCCATCACCATTAAGCGCGTCTTTTAGGAAATTAAATGAGAGTACACACGTCTTTTATGTTCTCTCTTAATTTGACTTAAAAATTCTTAAATTGCACTATATTATAGTACTATTGCACGACTGACGTATTAAATTCGTAGAACGGGCTGAATGTGTAGCTAATTACTTCACGGCAATTCCGATCCGTAGCAGTCGTGCCTTTATTTAACAATTTTCTTAACTACGACAAGAATAAGAGTGCCCGCGGTGGCAGACGGTGACCGCAAGGACGACACCAAAGGGCCACTTAATTGGACCCAATAAACCAAAGCCGGTGTCGGTGACGCGCTGTGTGGAGTACATGTTTGTGATACATACGTGTGCACGTGGCACACCATTTTAGAGACAAGTGTCGATGGATCGATTATCTCGCTAATTAAGCATGCACGCATGCATGTGCCTGGTTAACTAATCGTTCTTGTTTGGTTTTCAGGCTGCCGCCTGTCGTGTCGGAGTAGTACAGCTAAGTTACCACCAAAGTAGCTGTAAAGCACACATTGCTTCTTCTGTTTGGCAGCATATTGTTGGAACAAGTACAGCCATTGCGGTACTAGCTTTGACCAATTTTTGCTACCTGCCTTAGAGATCCTAAGACTGTCTAGACCTAATCCTCAGGGCCTGTTTGGAACACGGGATTTTTTCTCGTTCCTATATTTTTTCCTGTGAAAATGAACTGATTCATGTGAAATTCCTGCACAATTCCTGTGAAATTCCTGCGTTCCAAACATGCCCTCAATGACAGTTTCATAACATAGTTTTCAACACAACAAAATTTTGGAAACAGCTCCATGAAACTTTCATCATCTCTTTCTTCATTAGTACAATGCAACATCAACATATTTAATGTATATGAAACTTTGATGAAACTCCATTGAGACTTGCCTTAGGGTACCTAAACCCAAAACGAGTCATCAGTAGAATACCTATACCTTCCAACAGATTTTCGTACATATGTGTTCTAATGCTTTTAGACTTCATATACAACATCCTCACCCTAGAGAAAAATCACAAATCTTTGTAAACTGTGATTTTCGTACATATATGTTCTAATGCTTTTAGACTTCATATACAACATCCTCACTATAAAGGAAAATTTTGAATGGCTAGAAACCGCGCTAACCGCTTTCTTCGCATCTTCAAGAACTCTTGCAAAACTTGACTTTTCTCCATCAGCCTCTGCCGCTGCATACAGTTCACCCATCATTTATGTTACTTCATGATAATCATCGTAAACATCATCGTCCCCATCCACATGTATCCCAAAGTCATGATCATGTCCTTCGACCTCCTAATCTATACCTCATTAATTACAACATCTGCAGGCTCGCCATGATGAATGCACCTGGTGTATGCAGGTGAACTTCCATAAATGTGTATATGAGTTTCTATTTCAGTCTGATGTATCAGCCTTCGATTATGAAAATTGATGCACGAACAATGAACGTGTTCGTCTTCGAGGTATCTTTCAGTAATAATTTTCATAAACTCTTCAACTCCCTTCACATATGCAGGTGTGAATTGTTTCCCAAAAACCCAACTTCTATCCATCTGTTGTGACAATAAAAGTAACCAAGCTTGTATTAACTCCCTAACTGTGATTGAAGTAACTCAATTCAAAACCAAATCGAACACATGCATATATCAACCAAAACTCGAACACAAATCAAACCATACCCGCGCCCAAAGCCCTTGCTGCTTTCCCCGCGCAACGAACGTCGTCACTGTTCTCCAGTCCTCACACAGGCCGCCGCGTCATTGATGCGGGGTTTAGGTCGATGAACAGTTTCCCGATCATGGGTCTATGGCCTTGGACTTGTGATCCATTCAATTATCATATTGAAACCTTACAAAGACACAAATGTTCTTTCTTTTTACAACAATACTCAAGTAGCCTAGTGGTAATGTTGTTACCAGCGTAGCGCCAGGTCGTGAGATCAAAGTTCGATGAGCGCATTTTTTGGCCAAAAAAAGGTCCAACCTACTATGAACCGGGACATGTGGCCCATGCATCGAACACCGTCAAGTGGTCCACGTTAAAAGAATGATTTGTGACCAATTTGTTTCATCACTATTTGGGCCAAACGAGGCAAATTATCTATGACCATATCAAAACATAATCTGTGACCAATACTTTCATCATTACAATGAAGCACACCGACAACATGATCTATGATGATTTGCATTTGTTAATCTATGACGGTCCTATCATTTTCGTCATTAAAAGTTAAGGAAAAACTTAGTCTCTTGTACCTTGTGACGAAATGGAAAATTTCGTCATAGAAATGTATCATTCTGTGATGAAAGTTACCAGCATCATTAGCAAATCATCACGGATGATCATATTTCTAGTAGTGTTTTATGACTCCATGGAAACACCCCAATGCTAGTGAGTAAGATAAGTTATTGAGTTAATTGTCATCATGGCTGCATGGGAACACACATGCTAGTGAGTAAGCTAAGTTATCTGGTTAATTGTCATCATGGCTGCATGAGAACACACCTCTGTTGATGGTTAATCTTTATCTAGCATGTTTAGTAGATCTGATAGTTTGGGTCAGCGAATGTTGCATGTATCGCATTCTTACTACATACGCTGATGAGATCCGCCAGTTGCGTGCTTTATTAATGACGTATCATGAAAGTCGTACGTATCTTATCATTGAGCTTTACACTGCTAGGAGTTGACTCTTTAGTCAATTTCCTTTGATCATCGACTATCTGAGAGCCGTACATTCATGGAACTGTCTGACAACAACCAACAGTTTCGATAATTTGACTGTTTGTCTCCTTGTCAATTGTAGGTCAAATTGACTGACACGCCATGAGATCAGATCAACCAAAGTGGCATTGCCAAACAGAGGTCTAAGGGATCAGGACTCTGCTTCTACACGGTCTCTGGAAGGGCCTTGCGCGGTGATGACGTCAGGACCCATTTTTGACGTCAGCACAACCCTACCAAAACACTGAGAATAAATGAGCAAACAATACCGCATGGATATGCTAGCGTCTCCGTGGAATGAGTTGTTAGAGGATACAACATAGTGGTTCTTGACATTCTAGGAGGTGATGGGGAGATTACTCTTGGAGAAGCAGAGCATTCATTCATACTATGGCGCAAGAGATACAATATTATTCCTTGGGCGTCGCCTCTTGAACTACCTCACCATAGGTTCAAATGATAGTGAAAAAATTGTCACCAATTTTCTATTGACTACATAACAATCTACTCATACACTCTAATTTTGTTTTCTCACATAGCAGTTTTTTAGCCAACCTAAAATCCCTAGATCAGTTGAGTGCTTCGAGGAGGTCTCGAACACTGGCAAGGAGGTCTCCAACGCCGTTGTTGATACCAAAGGTGGGAAACGAGTAAAAGACCGCAACCGTACGACTGTCAAGTGTAGCTTTCACCGAGAGTATTCCAAGTATTGTATTTTCCACTAGGAACGAGAAGTGAATTAACTAGCGATCAAGGTTGTGTCCTATGATGAGATAAGGCAGACTATGATATTTGGGTAGAGAGGTTTGTTATGGAAAAGATATCTAACAAGACAAAACTGGTTATACTGACTTTATCAACCCTTCTCTTGTAGGATGCGATGGGATAGATCAATAAGAGATAAAACTCTGACCGGACCGCGCCATCATGTTGTATTGAGGCCCTACCTTTTAAGAACTTATCTTACACACGTGGTGAGATACAAATACTAGACATGGCTGTCACCACCCGCTAGCAACCACAAACAATCCGTGCGATAAGTGGTTTACAAAGACAAGATTAAGTTTAGACACCATGTCTACACTAATCTCACTACTTTAACCTTGGCCTAAGATTAAAGCACTCTACTTAAAGTAAAGAGATGAACAAACGCAAAAAGTTGTATAACAACTATGCTAGATTTAGAATATCAAATGCTATTAAGAACTCAGATGTATCACTTACAAATGTTGAACTTACAAGGAGATAGCATCCGCTGAGGTGCAGATCCATAGAAGATCCTCAACAGATCCGGAGTTTTCTCCATAAGACTTCCCTCACTCTCTTCCAACTAGCATAACACTATAGTAGAGCTTCGCTAAGCTACTAAGGAGTAGTTTTCCTACAATGTGTCATGAATGAGAAGGGTGCTCTAGGGGGGTATTTATAACCTAAGGTGGAGCTGCTTCTGATGCATGGAGGCATGCAGAGAGGCGGTGGGAGCCTTGGGGAACTTTGAAGGGTACATAGGGTGGTCGGCCAACCCCCCTATGACCTGTGGGTCCAACCTCTTCTTCTAGAAGGGTTCCCCACTCGTCAGTGAACTAGGAGGTAGTAGCCACCCTAAGGGGGTCGGCCGACCCCACTATGGCACTTCTGAGCTGCCTCAACCTTCTAGAATGCTGGCCCATGTGTCATAGTGGTTGATTGGTCTTTTCTGTGATGTTTATCCTCTGGTGTGCGCCCAGGAATCCATGTGCTAAGCTTCTGGAGCATTGATCTTGATAACCACTTGATCCATGGGTTGGAATTGTCTTGAACCACTCTCTTGGATTGTGGTGACTTGGCAGGCTAGGAAGCCCCCAAACCCAGGTCGACCGACTTGTGTTTGGGAGCTTTGGCTCCTTCCTTTCTTGTGGGACCTCCTAGATGTATGAAGAGTAGAGTGGTGTAGTGGTTGTGCCTATTGGGTCCATAGGCAGGTCGGCCGACCTGCATATGGGGCCTCCAACACTCCATTTTTATCTGGTTTGCACTCCTATGAGCAAATAAGGACATGTCCATGTGGAACCATGTTATTTGCACAAAGGTTACTCTACATTTGCTTATTAGCTTTATAAATGATGTCTTGTTGACGGTTTTGATGGTGTTAAAACATGCTGAAATTATCATCAACAAGATCCCCCATACTTACATCTTTGCTCGTCCTCGAGTAAAGGATAAAAGTAAACATAACTATGATACTCTCAAAGTATAAATCAAGCATGAAGATTTACTCAAGCCACTTTGTTATACAAGTAGCATATGTGGTATTGTCTAGCATATATCCTTGAGAAGTTGATAAATGGAATAGTTCTCAAAGCAAAGTCATCTCCCATAATGATGTATTAGTATTTGGAGTTTTTGATAAGTTTTTAAAAGAAAGCTCATAGGTCAACTTACTCCTCATATAGTATTCTAGATCACTCACATGGTATATGATTCCTTACCAAGGCATAACATTAGATTGTGTTCTTTTGTATCTTCCTACTTCTAAATGGCTTATGTGGAGCTTAGGAAGGGATAAACAATGTAGCATACTTTCATTACTTATATTGTAAACTCAAAACAAGGATCCAAGGAGAAAAATGTCCTAATCCTAGATTAAGATGTGCATGTGTATGGAATGTGATAGTGGACTTTATTGTACTCCTTAACCATGTATGATCTCTCTATCTTATGATTGTTTGAGACATGGCTATATAATAATTTTTTTTCTAAGCTCACTTGCTCATTTTTCATTTCAATGTATATATATATCTTTTTCAGGATAGCCATATCTCTTTTGCAGAATTTTGAGAGAGATCATAACATATTTTTGGAGTATTTATTGGATGAAAATGGAACATGTAAATGAAAGGTATGTTTTGCGTACTTCTAGTGTAGAAGCAACATATATATGTGGCGTGTGCGTGATCTTGATCTTTGAACTATGAAAAAATTATCAACAAGGGTCGAAAAGGTTTTACCAAACTCAAAGCAAATACAAGAAGCATATGAGGAAGGTTTTTGAACATTGCATGAATATATATATATATATATATATATATATATATATATGGCTTTGGTAGGAATTTTCTCACTATAGAGGAGTAGTGACATTATGGTTTTATGACATTTTCAAAAATTAATCTCCAGGCACTTTAAATAGATAGGGTATGAATCATGAGCCAAGAACGTTTATCACATTGATCAACAACTTAGTCAATATGATTCCCTATCAAGATATTTTCCCACTAGCATAAGCAAAAGCCAGAAATCATCTTTATGACGCTTCTACCCTTCAAACGTCATAGATTATGTCACATTTCAAATTTTAAGTTTAGATGCTTCTCTTCTTGTTTTTATTCAATATTAAAAGGGAAATAAATTAAGAAATAAATTTCATGAAAGAAATAATTATTTTATTTTAGAAGGGAAATGAGTAAAGTAAATAAAGACATAAAATAAAAAAGGAAGAGACGTGGCAAACCAAACAGGAACGAGGTTGACGTTGAGTAGATGCTAGCCGGTGGGTCTGAAGGTCCTTGGTGGGGTCAATTGACCCCACTTGGGAGCCTTCGGCCACGTCTGTTCCTGAAAATAGACCTCTTACCTCTGAATGGCTCTCTGCACTGTCAGTTCTGCTTGAAGGCTCCTAACTTAGGTCGGTCGACCTAAGAAAGTGGCCGTTTGGGCCCAAATTTTTCATGGAATGTGCGATAGTGGTGTACATCACGGTGAAGTGGTCATTCGTGTCAAATGGCCCGTTAAGACATCAACCGACGTCCCCCATATTTGTTTCACTACATACCAAACTACTAAACAGAAAGATCAAGAGCAGGGGTTCTGATGGGGTAACATACTAGCAGAACCAAAACCATTTTATTCAATTCCAAATTTAATGAAGGCACATATTATGATTGATGAAAGGAAATAAATCAAAACAACCTAAATGCCAATTTAATGGAAGAACTAGAGATCAAAGGAGAAGGAGGGGCAAAGAGATCCTCTCTCTCAATGACCTTGGTCAAACGCTTGAACTTCACACTAGTGCTAATCCAAAGATCATTAAAGCTATCTTCTAGATCTAAACGTGCCATCCTCTCCTCAGGTGCCCTTTCCACTAACTTAGTGTTGCTCTCTCTATGTTTAGCAACAATGAGCAAGAGCTTTTGCATATCGCTCTTTTCATCCTCTTCTTGAAATTGGCCCGACGGACCTGTGATGGATGGAGGGTTGCTTGTCCGTCGGATCACCTTGTGTGACGCCTCAGACTCAAGGGAGTCATGCATTGCCCTCTGCTCCTCAGAGGCAAGTGGAGAGACAAGGACCTTGTCCATTCCCGGTACACCATTGGTCCTTTGGAGGCGCATGCACGTGGGTGTTGATGGCGAGTTGAAGCTGGTGTACTGTGTGCTTGTATCGTCATCGATGGTGGAGACGATGGACTTCCCCTTTAATCCCAATTGGCCTGTGATAGGCCTCTTGGGAGTTACAGGTCGTGTAGCGGGCTTGTTGAGGTTCTGGCGAGGTGATATGGACATCGCCAGGACCTAGGCGCGTCCAGGGGGCATGGAGCGGGTCGACCGACCCCTAGGTGGGTCGCCCGACCCCCTAGGAGTGCCTAGCTAGCCTTCTATCTGTGGCATCATGGCTAGAGGCACCACATCGAGCACTTCAATAGCCATCGCATCAGTATTGGTGATTTCAAGGGCATTGGACGGGTTAGAAGAGCCTCCATTGAAGTGGACAAGGGACATTTTGGTGTTACTTCTTGGTGGAGCCATGGTGAGGACAAGGAAGGTGAGAAGGAAGGCAAGAGGGGATGGAAAGTTTGCTGGTGATGCAGAGGAACAATGTGAGAGGAGGAAGAAGAAGGGGAGAGGTTAAGAAGAGAGAATCCAATGTCCTTCGCCTCTATTTTCGTTCGGGTAAGAAGACAGGATGTGAACGTTGGTACAACATTCAGGAGCAACGGGTGTGGCTAAAGGGTCAAAACCCAGGTCAGCCGACATCTTTTGGAGAGTTTTGGTTCGACCGAGCCAGGATTGAAGGTCCCACGGGTCAGGTTCTACGGGCCATGCAACGCTGGGCCCTGAAGCCCCCAAAGAGTAGGTCGGCCGACCCCTTTTGGGGCCAGATGGGCCCAACTTTTTCGTGGTGAAAGCTAAGGCTAAGTGGGTTCTATTTTTAAGGTCAAACATGAAAACGAACAGAAAATTAAAACATGTAGATTTAAGTTCTAAATTGGATTAGGGACAAAAGCTACCATGTCAATTTCATGCTCATGTTCATGGAAAACTTTAAGACATTGGCCATTTATCTTAAAGATTTTGCCATCGTCGTCCTGGAGTGTGATTGCTCCATGAGTTGCGGCGTTGATGATGAGGTACGACCCTTCCCATTTGCTCTTTAGTTTCCCGTGACCAAAGAGCTTGACTCTTGAATTGAATAACAAGTACTTATCTCCTGGGTTGAACTCCTTGAGTTTGATTCTCTTGTCATGCCATCTCTTTGTTCTCTCCTTGTAAATTCTAGCATTGCGGTATGCTTTCTCTCTCCATTCTTCTAATTCAGAAATTTGCATTTTTCTGAATTTTCCAGCAGCTGGCAGATCCATGTTCCACTTCTTGATCGCCCAATGTGCTTTGAACTTCAATTCAACAGGAAAATGACATGTCTTTCCGTATACAAGTTGGTATGGTGTCATACTAATTGTTGTCTTGTATGTGGTCCGGTATGCCCATAATACCTCAGGTAACTTGTGCTTCCAAGCTGTACCCATCTCATTCACAGTCTTTTGCATAATGTTCTTGATTTATTTGTTGGATGTTTCTGCTTGACCACTTGTTTGAGGATGGTATGAAGTTGCAACATTGTGTCGTATACCTTGGTATATGAGGACTTGGTGGAAGCCTTTGTCAACGAAGTGAGATCCCCCATCACTTATGACCAATTTCTGAGTTCCGAATCTTGGGAATATCACCTCTTGGAACATTCTTTTTGAATTTGCTGAATCTACTTTGTGGCAGGGTATTGCGTCTACCCACTTGGACACATAGTCCACCGCTACAAAGATGTACTCACACCCCTTCAATGGAGGAAAGGGTCCAATGTAGTCGGTGCCCCATACATCAAAGAGCTTGACTTGCAAGTTGTTGGTGAGTGGCATGGCATCTTGGGCGTTGATGTCCCCGTGCTTCTAGCACCTCACACATTTTCTGACATACTTGTCCAGTAGAGACCACTTTGCCTGATCTTAGCATGTGTTCTGAATGCTCTATAGTGACCTCCGTATTCTTCCCCATGGCACCTTTCCATGATCTTGATTACCTCATCCATAGGTACACACCCTCTAAAGAATTTGTCATTGCATACTCTATAGAGGTATGGCTCATCCTAGAGACATGGTTGTTTGCCCCTGGTGGGACATGGCCTGCAACCATAAAGTTGACTATATTTGCATACCAGGGGTTAGAGTCTATGACCTTGAAGAGTGTGTCATCTCTGAGGAAGTCGCCGATGGGCAAATTCTGTGCTTCTTTGAATTGCATTCTAGACAAATGACCGACAATAGAATTTTCTACTCCCTTTTTATCTTTTATTTCAAGATCAAATTCTTGGAGTAGCAAGATCCATCTTATTAAGCGGGGTTTAGCATCTTTCTTAGTGAGCAAGTATTTTACAGCATCATGATCGATGTAAACAATTACTTTTGCTCCAACTAAGTAAGATATATAAACTTGTCTATAGAAAAAACCACAACCAAAACTTCTTTTTCAGTTGTTGCATAGTTTAGTTGTGGCCCTGTTAAGGTTTTGCTAGCATATGAAATTGCATGATATTTCTTATTTTGGATTTGGCCAAAAACCGCACCAACAGCATAATCACTTGCATCACACTTTATTTCAAAAGGAAGCGTCCAATTGGGGGCTTGAATGATTGGAGCTGAGACGAGTGCTTTCTTAAGATCGTAAAAAAATCTAAGCACTCATCATTAAAGTCAAATGGTACATCTTTAGCCAGCATACTTCTTAAAGGACGTGCAATTTGAGAAAAGTCTTTTATGAACCGTCTATAAAAGCTAGAGTGCCCAAGGAAGCTACAAATACCCTTGACATTCGTGGGAGGTGGAAGTTGTTCTATGACTTCGATTTTAGCTCTATCTACCTCTATCCCATGTTCGGACATTCGATGTCCTAGCACTATACCTTCCCGAACCATGAAATGGCTTTTTCCTAGTTCAGTACTAAGTGTTTATCTTCACATCTTTGTAAGACCCGCTCCAAATTCTCAAGGCAATCATCGAAAGTTTTTCTAGAGATAGGAAAGTTGTCCATGAAAACTTCCATGATTTCTTCGATCATGTTGGAGAAGATGGACATCATGCACCTTTGGAAAGAAGCAGAAGAATTGCATAGGCCGAAAGACATTCGCCTATATGCATATGTTCCATAGGAGCATGTGAAGGTAGTCTTACTTTGATCATCAGGGTGGATTGGGATTTGATGGTAACTTGAATAACCGTCAATGAAACAAAAGAAAGAATGCTTTGCAAGCCATTCCAACATCTCATCGATGAAGGGTAATGGGAAGTGATCTTTCTTTGTGGCCTTATTAAGTTTTCAGTAATCTATGCACATCCTCCAACCCGTGACGGTTCGTTGAGGAATCAACTCGTTCTTACCATTTCGAACGACCGTCATACCTCCCTTCGTAGGCACGACCTGCATAGGGATAACCCATTCGCTATGAGGAACAGGGTAGATGATCCCTACGTGCAAGAGTTTCAAGACCTCTTTCTTTACTACTTCTCTCATTGCATTATTTAATCTCCATTGAGGTTCTCTAGATGGAAGGGCCTCTGGTTCTATGGGATGCGATGTTTGCAAACAGCGGGACTAATGCCCTTGGGATCTTGGAGGGAGTAGCTAAGACTGATTGATGCTTTTCTAAATAGTGAGGAGGTTAAAGGACTCTTCAGGAGAGAGTTTGTCGCTTATGATCACAGGGGCCTCACGATCATCATTCAGAAAAGCATATTTTAGACCAGCAGGAAGGGGTTTAAGTTCTATAGATGGCTTGGATGGAGGTTTGGATTTCTCCAAATCTATGGTTTCTTCTAGATTGACTTCTTCTTGGATGAAATCTTCAGCGTCTTCTTCTAGACCAAGATGAGAAGATTCTAGAAGATATGCAACCATCAGTTCCACTATGGGGTCAGATTTTGGGAGCGATTCCTCTATGGTATTTATGGAGTTGGTTAATCGAATTGAGAGCTTGATGCTGCTCCCAAGATGACCTTTAAGGCTTCCATCATGAGATCTATCAAGAAATCTGATGAGTGGATGCCCAATTAACAAGTCAAAGTCCTCCATATCAAAGATGAAGAAATTTAGGAGGACATTGACTTTGTTAATTAGCGTAGGGATGGTTTGTGCGATCCCACAAATCTCAATCAATTGTCCTAAAGGAAGCTTCACGAACTTATTGGTTGGATTTAGAACTACATCACCTAGGAGAGCTTTAGCTAAAGACTTAGACAAAACACTTACTCCTATGATAGGATCATAAAGAGAGTCTAATTTTGCTCTATTAATTTGCTAAGTAATAGTAGTGGAGGAAGAAAGGATTCAAATTGGCTCAAATGAAGATTCGGCCTATTCATGATAGATGCCAACTCTTGAATTGTCTCCTAGAGGTAAACTTCCTCTATGCGACTAGGAATATGAAGATTATGAGCTTTTCGAGTAGAAGACTTCTTTTGCACAGATTGATTCAAAGCATTTCCAAAATCGGAAAATAAATCAGCCTCAATATCAAGAGGGAATTCCAAGGGTTCAATTTATTCTCCCCTTGGTGGTTCAGGTTCGATAGCATGCTCTTGGGATGTAGAGGGAAAAGTTTCGGCTATCGATGTGGCTTCTATTCTAGGGGCTGGTTTTTGTTCTTCCTTGGGTTCTTCATCATAAACTTTAGTATAGGGAGTGTTTTCAAGAATCTTCATGAGAAGACTGTTCCCTTCACCAATGAGTAAACATAGGAAGGCTCCTCCAGAAGTTATATCAAGAAGTTGTGCGGAATCTTTGCTAAGACCACCATAAAAGTGTTGTAACAAAGTTCGCTCGGTTATAGCAAGATCAGGAACAAATGATGCTAGATGTAAAAGACGAGCCCATGCCGCACCAAGAGATTCATTTTACTTTTGTTTAAAGGATAAGACCTCTAGTCAAAGATGAACAACATGAGAGATAGGGAAGAAAGCTAAGCAGAATTTGGATTGCAATTTTCCCATTCTCCCTTTACACCATCTACGCGGCGAAGGTACCATCGTTTGTCTATTCTCGTCAAAGAGAACGGAAATAGCTTCCACTTAAGGGTACCTTGTCTCATCCCTTGGATTTGGACACATGAACACAATTGTTCAAAGTCACGTAGGTGAGTGTAGGGATTTTAATTTTCGTCCCTAGAAAAAGGTTTTTCCAGAACCATCGCTATGAGACTTGGGCAAAGCTCATAAGGAACGACCAATATGGCCTAAGATGATTTGGGTGGCTCCAACCTAGCGCCCATTGTAGCACCATATTCAAAGAGAGGTGTTTGATACATATGTGTATGTGGAAAGAAAGGATTAAATCAAACAGAGATAAACAGGACCACTAGGTTCTAGTTAAAACAGCTACCATTCCTCGGCAACGACGCCAGAAAGCTTGTTGACATCAAAGGTGGCCAACGGGTAAAAAACCACAAACGTACGACTATCAACTGTAGCTTTGTAACACCCCAATTTATGATAATAAATTGGAATCCAAATATATGTGAACCCATGATGTCTTGATTCACATATACCTTAGTAATTACAGTATCATCACACGAACAATGATTATCTTTATTACATCACATGGTGTTCATCACATCATAGCCAACAACAATGTTTATTATAGCGGAATATGTAGCAAAATGAAAACTCCCACCACAAGGACACCAACTGGGGGCACATCCTCCTTAGAAGTCACGGGCATCCTCGGGAAATCCTCATAGCCTCCAACATCTGGTACCCGTCCAGGATTTTTATACAAAGGTGGTGACAACAAGCATCAACTCACCATGCTCAGCAACTATATCTATGGGATGCAAGCTCAAAAGGCTCACTCAGGTTTAAGCGATAAGCAATTTTAGTTGGTCAATTTTTATTAAATACATAACATATAAAAACATAAGTTTAACCCTTTCCCATGATTAAGCATAAGCATCACTTTTCCTTGTTAACAACATTTCCATTTTAATGTAAAACAGGTAGTATAATTGGAAAGATCCAGACCGCTCGTGTCTATGAGCACGACTATCATGATAGATTTTAGAACTCTGCAGAGTTTGTACAACTTTACCCCTGAGTCGTGTTACCCCTTTGCCCGACATTGCAAGCCTCTTAGCTCACTACCAAGGTAAGCTGGCAGGGTCCACTATGAAGCCTTACACTAGCCACTCTAGCAAATTAGTAGCCACGAGGTTTCAAACTTAGGCGAATGGGGCCCCCTTCGAGATGGCACTCTAAAAGACTGCAACCCAGCACACATCAAGACAGGCGAGAGAACCATTCTTAAACCGAAGCCCCCTCTAGCACCACGAGTTGGTAACTACTAACGAGCTAGAGCAAACTAGTTTTACGACTAAGATCAGAGCCACGTGATCCTCAAGGTTGTACGGACTTCCGGGTTGTCTGTCCCAAATTCAAACCTTATAGAGAGGTACTGGAGCATATGGAAATAAAATGCATCTCCAGCCACCTCCTTGTCAATTTAAAAGTTATCATTATCCTTTGATCATAGGTCCATATTTCCATTATACAAGTTCATAAATTGAGTTGAGCGTAGCATAGCTATACAATAAACTTATCATGCTTAAACCCCCCCCATAGGTGACAAGGTTGTGGTACAAGTATATCTAAGTAAGTCTCTAAGGTTGTAGTAAAATAGACACATGCATTTACATTGTGATGATTAATTGGAGTTGCTAGGTACAAGGATAACATAGGCTATACTTGCCTTGCTCAAAGTCCTAGTCCTGGTACTGCTCCTAGAACTCCTGCTCCTCAAAAGCCTAGCTTTCTACTCGTAGGAACAACACCAAACAGAAATCCATACTATCATCACATGAAAAGAATATAAACAACTATTAGTACATTACACCATTCAATATAGCTGCGAGGACTAAAACGTGAGCGCGAGAATCACTTTAATCGGTCCTAAATCGAGAAAGTTATGAAGAAAACAAGTTTCAGGGACCTTTTGGTAAATAGAAAACATTTTTCTAAGGTTCTATAACTGAAATCAAGGACTAAAACGTAAATATGTAAGTCTAAAAAAGTTAGAACATAGATCTAAGACTACTGGTCCTGCTAGTCTGAAAACATACAAAATTAGGGGCTAAAAGGATAAAAACAGGACTTAAAAGAGTTATTTTAAAACTGTTTACAAAATAAATGGAATTATCCTAAAGTGCAGGGGCTTCAGTGCAAAATGGTTGAGGGCTGTCGGCCGACCGCCAGCAGGGCGCCACGTTGTGGCTCGGATAGGGCCGGTCCATGGGACTCGACGTGGACCACGCACGGTTGATGGTCCACTAGTCCATAGTGGACCGAGGGTGGGATACCCCTTCGGGCTCTAATCTGGGTCGTTCGTGCGTGGACGAACGACGCAGGGAGGGGCATTGCATTGGGGCGTTGAGTTGGCGTGAGCACGTGGCGTCACGCCATGGCCGTGTGAAAGCCCAAGTTTGGTTTTGGTCAATTGATCAAACCTATGGACTAACCTTACTTACTAAGTATGTGATCTAGCTAGGGTGATCCCACATAAGATGGAGAAATGTGGATGATCATGATGCATTGATCAAGTGCTTCATGGATAAGGAAAAGAAGAAAGAGAAAAAAAAATGGGCTCATCGCGGTTGGACATTTTTGGTAAGTATGTGATCTATCATAGGGCCATTTTTGGTTTAATGATCAAGACACTATAGAGAGTGTGATCACCTTTAGGATAGATAGTCATACTATCAAGAAGGGAAAACTCGTGTTGATTGCGGTTATCATATGCCACTAGCTCATTTGCATTGCATATTTAAAATGAACCTAAGTGACAAAGAAATGAAGTTAAATCCAAGATAATTCAAAGTAAAAGCTAACACATGTGCACAAGTGTTGTAAGACTTAGCGTTAACTCATATGAACTTGGAGTGAAGAAGGTAGCTCAGTTTGGACAAGAACAAAGGTCCGGACGTAGGTCCAGACGCTAAAGTTTTGCTGTCCAGACCAATGGAGATGCGTCCGGAAGGAAACCCTTCCCCTTGGCTTCGGTGAACAGATGGTCCTGACGCTAATCAAGGTCCAGAGGTGAACTCTAGACAACCGTCTGGAGTCCTAGAGCTCTTTGTTGTTTCTGGTGACTAGACAACCGTTTGGAGTCCTAAAGCTCTTTGATGTTTCTGGTGACTTGATCAGGACGCTAAGTGGAGTCCGGACACAGAGCTCCGGACGCGCGTCCGGAGTTAGGGTGCTCTCTAGACTCGTTCTGCATAGAGTCCGGACGCTATGGCTGATGGTCCGGACTGGCACTGTCTCGCATCCGAAGATACGTGCCTATAGGAGGTGAAGGTGCCAACGGGCGAATTCAAATGGACAAGGGTCCGGACGCATGCGCGTTAGTCCGGACCCCAAGTGGAGTAGCGTTCGGACAACCATCCAGAGCTATGTAGACACTGGAGAAAAGGGGAGCAAACAACTAGCTTTTGCTGGATGGCTATATAAGTGTTTTGGCTGGCTCATATGGCTCTCTCTTGCACTTCCCATTCATTCTCACTCATTGTGCTTGCTTGAGATAGTCCCCAACTCATCTCTCTTTGCTTCAGCTGCACTCTTGTGAGAGTTTGAGTGATCCAAGTGCTTTGATCATTGCATTGCATCTTAGTGGCACTTGATCATCGTCATCATCTCAGGATTTCTTGTTATTCTTGGTGTTTGCCAACACCTAGACGTCTTGGACAATTGAGGAAGCTTCGATGTGATTGGTGATTATTCGTGGCCGGCTTCGACGATTGTGAGAGGGCTTGTACCCACCTCGGTGGAGCGCCAAAGGGTAACTCCAGTGGATTGCTCGTGTCATTGAGTTTCTCTCATTTGGTGGATTTTTGTGGTGCCCGAGTAGTGGGCTAGGCTTGTGATTGCCTATTAGCCACCAAATCACCATTTGAGTAGTCGACACAACAGGGACTAGCTTGGTGGCTACCAAGTGAACCTCGGGAGAAACTTCATGTCAACCTTGTCTCCCGGCTACTCTTGGTGATCACCTTGTGATTGGTTATTGATATTGGTATTTTCTCTTCACAAGGCATCGGTATAACAATCACCTCCTCTCTTGTATTTACTTCTTTCATATCTTGCCTGGTTAGCCCTCTTGCTAGGTTATTAGTTTATCTTGTTAGTTGTTTTTCCTAGCTTGAGTTGAGTGTCTTAGGTTTTGCTATTGATTGTTAGACACTCATCTAACTAGAATTGCTTGGATAGGTCACCTCTATTATCAAGGCTTAACATCCTTAGGTGTTGGTGATGGCTCAAATATCATTCAACCATGTGGGGAGCAAACCACCAATGTTTGATGGCACATCCTTTGATTATTAGAAGAGAAAAATAAAGATGCATCCAGGCTCAATTCATGAGAAGTTGTGGGATGTGACGGAAAGGCAATATGTTATTCTTGACACTTATAGCACGACACCTAGAGATCAAGAGAATAAGCAATGAAATACCATGACACTCAATGTCACATACAATGGTATTGACTCTAAAGTGTTTGAGATAATCAAGGATCTTGATAGAGCAAGTGAAGTGTGGAAGAGATTGGAGGACACTTATGAAGGCACCGCAAAGGTGAAAAGTCCAAGTTGTACATGCTCAAGGACAAGCTATCTCACTTCAATATGAAAGAAGATGAATCAATCTCGGAGATGTTTCATAGGGTCCAAGTGATCATCAAGGATCTCAAGGGATTGGGTGAGAAGGTCAACGATGAAGACTTCTCAAATCGCTTTCTTGGTTGTTTGCCCAAGAAATACAAAACCTTGAGGCAAATAATTAGGAGAGATGGTTTGACCGACATCACTCCCAGTGAAGTGTTTTGAGAGATCATGACCGAAGAGCAATACAATGAAGAAAGTGATGAAGAAGAGGTCAAGGAAGAAGAGAAGAAGAAGAAGAGCTTAGCATTCAAGGCTTCATCATCCAAGAGCAAGGGCAAAGCAAGAAAGCAAGAATCAAGTGATGATGAAGATGCAAGTGACATTAATGATTAGATGATGGCCCTCTTCGTGTGTAAGTTTGGCAAGTTCATGAAGAAGAAGGGATATGGGGTTAGAAAGATAATAGACAACTTCAAGAGCATGTAATATGTGAAGAGGTGCTACAAGTGCAAGAGCACTGATCACATGATTGCGGATTGCCCCAACCATAGTGATGATGATGAGAAGAAGAAGGGAAAGAATGGCAATAAGGAGAAGAAGCTATCATTCACCAATAAGAAGGGTGAATCATATATGGTGGCTTGGGATAGTGATGATTCCTCCGATGATGAATCTAGTGATGATGAGAGGAAGAAGACCAAGAAGAAGGCATTGACAAGCATTGCTATTAACAACAAGCCATCCATCTTCGACACTCCATCATGCTTCATGGCTAAGCCAACTAAGGTACAATCTTGTGATGAGAGTGATGATGATAGTAGTGATGTTGAGAAGGAGTACTCCAAGGAGGAACTCATGGATATGATGAAGCAAACTTATGCTTGCTTCAAAACAAAGAGGAAGAAGTGCAAATAATTGAGCAAGAAGCTTAAGGCTCTTGAACAATCCTTTGATGAGCTCAATTGTACTCATGAGAGGCTAGTGGAAGCCCATTAGAAACTTGAGAGGACTCACAAGAATCTTGAAAAGGCTCACTCCTCCCTCCTTGATCAAAACAAGGATAAGGTTGTTTCATCATGTGATATTGGAGTAACTTGTGATATTCTTGATGAATCATTTTTCACTCCTATCATTGTTGCGCCAACAGACACTAGCACTTCCACTTGCACATCCACTAGTGATAGCTCAAAGGTTATGCTTCACCAGTGAGTGAAAATGAAAAATTGAAAAATGATGTTAATGAACTCACTCATGCTTTGGGTAAGGCATATGGTGGAGATGCCTGATTGCTAAAGTGCTTGGGTAGCCAAAGGTTCTCCCTTTGTAAAGAGGGATTGGGCTATACCCCCAAGAAAGGCAAGGCAGCCTTTGTAACTCCAAAGCCTAGCTTTGTGAGGAGCAATGGCCGGTTTTGCAACAAATGCAAGCAAGTGGGGCATGTTGACCAATATTGCAAACTTAACATGAGCCAAACAAAGTTTGCCAAGGCCACCTCTATTAATTTTCATTCATGTTATATGCTTACAAAGGGTAGAGATGGTATCATGGATAAAAATGTTGGCACACCCTTTGGTTGTCCAAAGAAGAAGGCAATTTGGGTGCCAAAATCCTTGGTCACTAACTTTGGAGGACCCAAACAAGTGTGGGTACCTAATAAGAACTAATTTTTTATGTAGGTGAATTACAAAGCCGGAGGAAGGCATTGGGTGCTTGATAGTGGGTGCACTCAACACATGACCGGGGATTCTAGAATGTTCAATCAATCAACTCCAACACAAATGATGGCATTCATAGTATTACTTTTGCTGATAATGGCAAGGGCAAGGTCAAGGGACTTGGTAATATTGCAATATCCAACGATTTGAGCATATCCAATGTTTTGCTAGTTGAGAGCTTGAACTTCAATTTGCTATCGGTAGCTCAATTGTGTGATCTTGGATTCAAGTGCATATTTGGAATAGATGATGTTGAGATCATTAGTGTAGATGGTACAAACTTGATCTTCAAAGGCTTGAGATATGAGAACCTCTACCTAGTTGATTTCAATACTAGTGAATCACAATTGTCTACTTGCTTGCTCACTAAATCAAGTATGGGTTGGTTATGGCATAGAAGGCTTGGTCATGTTGGAATGAAACAATTGAATATATTGATTAAGCATGACTTAGTAAGAGGCTTGAAAGATGTTGTGTTTGAGAAGGACAGACTTTGTAGCTCTTGTCAAGCCGACAAACAAGTTGGTAACACCCATCCCAAGAAGAGCATGATGAGCACTAGTAGAGCATTTAAGTTGTTGCACATGGATCTATTTGGACCAACAACATACACTAGTATTGGAGGCAACAAGTATGGATTTGTGATAGTTGATGATCTAACAAGATATACTTGGGTGTTCTTTCTAAATGACAAGAGTGATACATTTGCCACATTCAAATATTTTGTCAAGAGATGTCACAATGAGTTTGAGACCACCATCAAGAAAGTGAGAAGTGACAATGGTAGTGAATTCAAGAATACAAGAGTGGATGAGCTATGTGATGAGCTTGGAATCAAGCATCAATTCTCATCCAAGGACACTCCACAATCAAATGGACTTGTTGAGAGGAAGAATTGAACATTGATTGATATGGCAATGTCTATGCTTAGTGAGTACAATGTGAGTCACTCCTTTTGGGCCGAAGCTATCAACACCGCTTGCTACTCTAGCAACCGGTTGTATTGTCACCCAATGATGGGGAAGATACCATATGAGCTACTGAATGGAAGAAACCCCAACATTGCATACTTTAGAGTGTTTGGTTGCAAATGCTATATCTTAAAGAAAGGCACAAGACATGGAATGTTTGACAAGAAATGTGATGAAGGGTTCTTACTTGGTTACTCAACCACAAGCAAAGCCTATAGAGTGTGGAATTCCGCTAGTGGTATACTTGAGGAGGTTCATGATGTGTAATTTGATGAAACAAATGGCTCTCAAGTTGAAAATTAGAATCTAGAAGATGTGAGTGGATCTAAATTGGCAAATTCTATGAAGAGCATTTATATTGGTGATATTAGGCCAAGGCAAGTGATTGGCATTGAAGATGACACAGATCAAGTGCTCAACTCACCAAATATGCAAGCTAGTGGTTCTCAAATGCAAGATCAACAAGTTGATAGTTCATCTCAACCAAGCTCAAGAAATCAAGTTCCTATCCTTCAACCAACCAACATTGCAAGAGATCATCCAATTGATCAAATAGTTCGTGACATTACAAGTGGTGTTCAAACAAGATCAAGATTGACATCCTTTTGTGAGCACTATTATTTTGTGTCATCCATAGAGCCAACAAAGATTGAAGAAGGCCTACAAGATGTTGATTGGGTCAATGCAATGCATGAAGAGCTCAACAATTTCACAAGAAATAAAGTTTGGGAGGTAGTTGAAAGACCCAAGAACTACAATATGATTGGCACAAGATGGGTATTTAGAAACAAGCAAGACCAAGATGGTATAGTTGTGAGAAACAAAGAAAGATTGGTAGCTCAAGGATACACTCAAGTTGACGGTCTTTACTTTGGAGAAACCTATGCACCGGTTTCAAGATTAGAGACAATAAGAATCCTATTGGCCTATGCATGTGCACACAACGTCAAGCTATACCAAATGGATGTGAAGAGTGTTTTCTTGAATGGATATATCAATGAGCTAGTATATGTTGAGAAACCTCCTGGTTTTGAAGATGACAAGAAGCCCAACCATGTGTACAAGTTGAGAAAGGCTTTATATGGCTTGAAGCAAGCACCTAGAGCATGGTATGAAAGATTGAGGAATTTCCTCTTATCCAAAGGGTTCATCATGGGGAAGGTTGATACTACTCTCTTAACCAAGAAGCTTGGCAAGGATCTATTTGTGCTACAAATCTATGTTGATGACATCATATTCGGTTCAACCAATCAAGATTTTTGTGAAGAGTTTGGCAAGATGATGACAAATGAGTTTGAAATGTCAATGATTGGTGAACTTAGCTACTTCCTTGGACTTCAAATCAAGCAATTGAAGAATGGCACCTTTGTGAGTCAAGGCAAGTACATCAAGGATATGATGAAGAAATTTGGCTTGGAGGATTCTAAAGGCATTAGCACTCCTATGGGCACTAATGGACACTTGGATAGTGATGCTAGTGGCAGCATGGTGGATCAAAAGTTGTATCGGTCTATGATTGGAAGCTTACTCTATGTGACCGCTTCTAGGTCGGATGTCATGTTTAGTGTATGCATGTGTGCAAGATTTCAAGCCTCTCCAAGAGAAAGTCACTTGAAGGCTACAAAGAGAATATTGAGGTACTTGAAGCATACACAAGATGTTGGATTGTGGTATCCCAAGGGGTCTGACTTTGAATTGATTGGATATTTAGACTCCGACTATGTGGGATGCAAGGTTGATAGAAAGAGCACATCAGGTACATGTCAATTGCTAGGCATGTCACTTGTATCTTGGTCATCAAATAAGAAAAATAGTGTTGCACTCTCTACCGCCGAAGCCGAATACATAAGTGCGGGTAGTTATTGCGCTCAATCGCTTTGGATGATTTTGGAATCAAATTCAAACAAGTGCCATTGCTATGTGACAATGAAAGTGCGGTGAAGCTAACCAACAATCCGGTTGAACATTCAAGAACCAAGCACATTGACATAAGGCACCATTTCATAAGGGATCATCAACAAAAGGGTGATATCACAATTACAAGTGTTGGCACCGATGATCAACTTGCCGATATATTCACCAAGCCATTAGATGAGAAGAGGTTTTGCAAGCTAAGGAATTAATTGAACATTCTTGATTTCTCAAATATGTGTTGATGCACCCCATATATGACATGCCTCTCCTTCAAGCAATGCAAGGTAAAAGTTGATTGACATGTCATTCATCCATTTCTTAGGACTTGTGTAGTGCATCTAGACATCAATTCATTAGGCTCATTCATGAAAATCAAATGTAGTTGATGCTTATATGGTACCACTATTGCTTCTATGTTTGATATGATCCAGTGGTAGCATATGACATGTTTGTAGGCTTGCAATCCTAGTGCTTGATCTAGAATATGAACATTAATTGGATAACTCAACATGGGCAAGATAACCATTCTAGGATGTGTGAATAAGCTTATTCATTGTTTGAACAGAGTTAACTATGTTGACCAAGTAATCTAGATTGAGCCACAACTAAGCTTCTCTCCAATAATCAACACTTTGAGCACATCTTTTATGATAATAGATGACAAAGGGGGAGAAGTAAGTACCACAACGAAATATTTTTGAAAATAAAAGCACACAAGTAGGGGGAGCAAGCCTATGAATCAAGTTTTTGCATATCCTCCTGCATTCATAAGTGCTTGCTTGCATATATATTTATATTTATGTCATGCTTGTGTGGTGATTGCTAGAAACATAATTGACTTGATGCTTGAAGTACTAACAGGCTTAGGTTCTAGCCTAAATCTTTAGAGTTAAGCTTTTCAAGTAGTATTTCAAGTTCGCTCTCAAGTGGTTTCTGGGCATTCATGGTGCTAAGGATGGTATAAAATTGCACTTCGATTGGTATCACGCTTCAAAGGTCCATCCCTTATACCTTAGCATCATTTGGTAGTATTTACTCTCCCACAATTCCTATTCATGCATATATGATCAAAATGAACCAAACTCATATATCATATATGTATGGGGAGCTAATACTACCAAAGTGAAAATTTTCATTAAATATATTCATTCGTGAAAGGTTGTCATCAATTACCAAAAAGGGGGAGATTGAAAGCCCAAGTTTGGTTTTGGTCAATTGATGAAACCTATGGACTAACCCTATTTGCTATGTATGTGATCTAGCTAGGGTGATCCAACATAAGATGGAGCAATGTGGATGATCATGATGCATTGATCAAGTGCTTCATCGACAAGGAAAAGAAGAAAGAGAAAAACAAAAATGGGGTCAAGGCAAAGGTATATCATAGGGCCATTTTTGGTTTAGTGATCAAGACACTATAGAGAGTGTGATAACCTTTAGGATAGATAGTCATATTATCAAGAAGGAAAAACTCATGTCGATTGCGGTTATCATATGCCACTAGGTCATTTGCATTGCATATTTAAAATGAACCTAAGTGCCAAAGAAATGAAGTTAAATCCAAGATAATTCAAAGTAAAAGCTAACACACGTGCACAAGTGTTGTAACACCTAGTGTTAGCTCACATGAACTTGGAGTGAAGAAGGCAACTCGGTTTGGAGAAGAATAGAAGTCCAGACGTAGGTCCCGACGCTAAAGTTTTGCTGTCCGGACCAATGGAGATGCGTCCGGAGCAAACCCTTCCCCTCGGCTTTGGTGAACACATGGTCCGGACGCTGATCAAGGTCCGTAGGTGAACTCCAGACAACCATCTGGAGTCTTGAAGCTCTCTATTGTTTCTGGTGACTTGATCCAGATGCTAAGTGCAGTACGGACACGGAGCTCCGGACGCGCATCCGGAGTCTGGGTGCTCTCTGGACTCGTTTTGTATAGAGTCCGAACACTCTGGCTGATGGTCCGGACTGGCACTATTTCTCGTGTCCAGAGACATGTGGCTGCAGCAGGCCAAGGCGCCAACAGGCGAATTCAAATGGATAAGGGTCCGGACGCATGCACATTGGTCCGGACCCCACTGGAGTAGCATCCGGACAACTGTCAGGAGCTACGCAGACAGTGGAGAAAAGGGGAGCAAACGACTACCTTTTAATGGATGGCTATATAAGTGTTTTGGCCGGCTCCTAGGGCTCTCTCTTGCACTTCCCATTCATTCTCACTCATTGTGCTTGCTTGAGATAGCCCCCAACTCATCTCTCTTTGCTTTAATTGCATTCTTGTGCGAGTTTGAGTGATCCAAGTGCTTTGATCATTACATTGCATCTTAGTGGTACTTGGTCATCGTCATCGCCTCGGGAATTTTTGTTATTCTTGGTGTTTGCCAACAGCTAGACGGCTTGGGCGATTCAGGAAGCTTCGGTGCGATTGGTGATTGTTCGTGGTCGGCTTCGACGATTGTGATAGGGCTTGTACCCACCTCGGCGGAGCGCCAAAGGGTAAATCTAGTGGATTGCTCGTGTCATTGAGTTACTGTCACTTGGGTGGATTCTTGTGGCACCCGAGTAGTGGGCTAGGCTTGTGATTGCCTATTAGCCACCGAATCACCATTTGAGTAGTCGACACAACGGGGACTAGCTTGATGCCAACCAAGTGAACCTCGGGAGAAAAACTTCATGTCAACCTTGTCTCCCGGTTACTCTTGGTGATCACCTTATGATTGGTTATTGATATTGGTATATTCTCTTCACAAGGCATCAGTATAACAATCACATCCTCTCTTGTATTTACTTCTTTCATATCTTGCCTAGTTAGCCGTCTTGCTAGGTTATTAGTTTATCTTGTCAGTTGTTTTTCCTAGCTTGAGTTGAGTGTCTTAGGTTTTGCTATTGATTGTTAGACACTCATCTAACAAGAATTGCTTAGATAGGTGGCTTTGCACCCCTAGTAGAGCTAGAGCAAAAAGCTTTGCGTTAGTGTTAATCTAACCTTTGCTCTAGTGTTTTGTAGAATTTTTATGAGACTATTAACCCCCCCTCTAGCTATCTAGGACCTTTCACCTTGGCTCGACCTCGCCGACAAGAGTGTGGGGCGGCGCTGGGTCGTCGGGAAGGCGAGGCGAAGCCTCAGTGTCATAGCGGGGAATGGTGTGGGGCCGCTCCTAGGGTCAGCGGGCCGCGGTGGAGGACGTGGGATGGGTAGTTGTGGAGGTCGCCATCACCGCCGCTTGGAGCTTCGCGGTCGCGCGGGTAGGTGGCGCTGCGGTGGCGTTCGGGCGAAGCCGGAGAGCCGAGGGGGACGCGGAGCCGTTGGCGGATGCATCTGCGGCCTTGGCGAGGCCTATGGGGGCGTGGTGTAGCGTGGCTGTGGTGGAGCTCTGTGTGCGCCGGGCAGAGCTCGTCGGCGCGGGGACGGGAGCGCTTGGTCGGCGTTTGCGCAGAGGCCAGGAGCTGAGGGGGAGCGGCGGACGCGGCCATGGCCTTGACGTGGCGGCGTGGCCTTACCTAGCGAGGCGATGGCGGCGGGTGTGCTCAGGAGCGGCAGTAGAACAGTGAGGCAGGGGGAGAAAAGGGGGGCGGACGGGTTCCTTTTATAGGTTGCGGAGGAGGAACAGACAGCGGCACGAGTGCGCCACTACGCGGCGGTGCGGCTGAGTGGCCTTAATGGACACTCACGGCCATTACTGGAGCGGAAGAGGTGGTGGCGGCTTTCCTATCCCCTTCGGCCGGAGGAAGGGGAAAGGGAGGGGGTGTCGGTCGCTGGTGGGTGGGGCCAGGGCGGCAGCGCCTTAGGTGTTCTCACAGGCGGGCCTGGGGAGGTGAGAGGGTCCACGTGGGTGAGGGCTGGCTGGGCTACGCACGGGGAAGAGGCCGTTGGGCCACGCGCTGTGTGAGCAGGCCGAGCGGGAGCTGGGCTGAGCGCACGAGAAAGAGAGGGCGGCGTAAGCAGGCTGGGCTGCCGTGGTTTGGGCCTGCGCGAGCGGGAACGGGAGAAAGGGAGAGGGGTTTGGCGCTAGGCCATCTTCGGCTGGTTAGGGCAGAAAGGGGGTGTGGGGTGAGAGAGAAAGGAAAAAGGGTTTTTCTTTTGTTTTGAAAAGAACTTGAATTCAAATTCAAACTAAATTTGAATTCAAACCACACAACTCTACCGTACACTCAAGCATAAAAACTATGCACTGGCATGAAAGCAACAAAGAATTCGTAAAACTCTAAATTGATTTTATATTTGTAAAAATTAATTACTTGATTATACTAAATGTCATGAAAATTGCATATAAGTAAATCAATTTTCATAACTTTTCTTGAAAACAATTTTTAGGCTATTACAAACGTACCCCCCTTAAAAAGAATCTCGCCTCGAGATTCGGATGGTGAAAAGAGATTGGGATATTCTGATCTGAGATCCTCTTCTCTTTCTCATGTTGCGTCATCCTCTGAATGTTTGTTCCACTGAACCTTGGACATTCTGATAACTTTACTTCGGGTAACACGTTCTGCCATATCCAAAATTTTGATTGGGTACTTTGTATATGTAAGATCATCCTATAATTTAACCTCTTCCAAAGGCAATTGTTCTTCAGGTACTCGTAAACACTTTTTAAGCTGTGACACATGGAACACATCTGTAAGGACCTGATTAATCTAGAGGGGGGGTGAATAGACCTGTTTAAAACAAACTTCACATTTTCTGCCAGTCAGGCCCGGCACTACCGGCCTTTGGTCTAGCTCTGCCGTGGGTGCCCGACACTGCTGCTCTTAGGGGCGGCAGTGCTGGTCACCTGGACAGAACCTTGCACAATTCAAAATATATAATGAGAATGGAAATTGTGCTTGAATCAAAACCTTCCTAGAGGTGTAAGGAACATTTAGCACCACTTGAAAGTGGTAGCAACACACCCACCGAGCAGGTCAGGTCCAAACCCTAGAAATCACCTTCAGAGCAAAGTATATCAAAGTAATAAGGCAAACACAAGGTGACACAAGATTTGACCCGTGGTTCAGCTCGGCACCAAGGCTTGCCTACATCCACGTTGTTGAAGTGCGCTACACAAGGCTCAAGCTCACCACAAAGGCTAGCTCTTTCCTCGGTCTCAAGTCAAGAGAATGAACTCTTGAGATGAGGGGATATGTATTAGCAATATGGGGTGTTACAAACCTCCCTAGGCCGCCACACGAAGGAGGCAAGCTCAAGGACAATGCCTAGCCGGCTAGGAGCAATGCTCCAAGAGTAAAGAACTCAAACCACCGGCCAGCACGCATACCAAATGCTTGTAGGAGTTGAAGATCCGAGGGAGAAGCTTCTTCTCAAGCTTGGAGCCTCAAACTCTCAAAGATTTGACTGGAAATCAATGGGGAGAGAGCTTGAGCACCAAGGGAGAAGGGGAGATCAAGAAGGGAGCTTCTCAAGCTGTTGCACGAAATGATTCTGAGTGAATGAGCAAAGGTTACCGTTGGGGAAGTGAGAGGATAAGGTTATACCCCTCACTGCCAATGGGCAGATTTCAAGTCGTGGCAGTGCCGACCTAGAGGCACGGCAGTGCCGGACTGCCCGGCACTGCTGGCCTGAAGCCCGACACTGCCGGCCTGGCAAAGACAGCAAGGAGTGGATCTTTGAATAGCTGGCTATTTTGCCTACTATGTATGTGGAGGTGTGTGATGTATGGATAGATATAGCATTTGGTTCACTTGTTGGCATGCGTGTTGAATCTCTCTTAATAATATGGCATACCTAACTCAATTTCGAAATATAAAATGAATTAAAACATCCATTGAGCTTGTTGCCATGCACTTTTGTAATTGGAGGAGTCCGCCAACCTGTTCATCAACCTCCTTATGTTGAACCTGCTTATCATACTTGAAGAATCTCATTAGTCCTCTAATTATGTTGTCATGTCACCAAAACCCACTTAGGGCTTGATTGCACTTTCAACATCGTGTGCACTAGATAAGTTCTCAGGCAACTCAAGCTGATATGCCACTTCACCTCTTCTATCCAAGATTTTAAAGGGACCCACATATCTTGGCGATAACTTTCCTTTAGCATTGAATCTTTTAACTCCTCTAATTGGTGATACTTTGAGATATACATAATCTCCCACTTTGAATTCCAAACTTCTTCTTCTAACATCAGCATAGCTCTTCTGCCTTGATTGAGCTAGTCTTAGGTTCTTCCCGATGGTTCGGACTTGTTCTTCTGCATCTTTTTATCACATCAGGACCAAACACTTGTGTCTCCCCCGCTTGATTCCAGAACAAGGGTGTTCTGCACTTTCTACCATATAAAGCCTCAAAAGGTGACATATATTCAGACTCTTCTGATGACTGTTAGTGTAAGAAAACTCTGCATAAGCCAGGTTTTTATCCCAACTAGTACTATACTGCAACGCACAAGCTCTCAACATATCCTCAAGTACTTGATTTGTTCTTTCTGTCTGCCTATCTATCTGAGGATGATATGCCGAACTAAAATTCAACTTTGTCCCAAGGGACTCATGAAGTTTCTGCCAGAAGTGCAATGTGAACTGTGTCTCTCTATCTGACACTATCTTCTTTGGAACCCCGTGCAAACACACAATCCTTTACATATATAACTCAGCTAGCTTTGCTCCCAAGTAAACCGTTTTGACAGGTAGAAAATGAGCTAACTTAGTCAAACGATCCACGATTACCCAAATAGAGTCATATCCTCTCCGTGTATGAGGTAAGCCCACTATAACGTCCATTCCCACTTCTTCCCATTTCCACTCGGGGATTTCATAGTTTGTAGTAACCCTGTGGGTCTCTGGTGTTCTGCTTTCACTCTCTGACAAGTATCACATATAGCCACCCATTTTGCCACATCATGTTTCATGCCATGCCACCAATACTTCTCCTTAAAGTCAAGGTACACCTTTGTACTACATGGATGAATGGAGTATGTTGAATTGTGAGCCTCATTCAGGATCAACTCTTTGATAGGATTTGAATCAGGAACACAAATTCTCTTACCATACCATAGGGTACCCTGATCTTCCATTCTAAAGCCTGGTGCCTTTCCAATCACTATTTGTTCTGTGATAGACACCATATGCTCATCTTTCAACTGACCTTGGCGAATCTCTTGTTCAAGAGTCGGTTCTACTTCAATCTCCACTAAGTTAGCCATAATTGATAGATTTAGACTTGCAAATTCTTTCTTAATTGTTCAGGAAACTCAGACACAAAAGTTGTATTCACATAACGTTTGCTTTTCCAGGGTGATAATGTACCTCAAGCTCATAATCTTTAATCAGCTCAAGCCATCTATGCTATCTCAAGTTCAGATCTAATTGTGTAAAGATAAACTTTAGACTTTTATGATCTATGTAAATCTCACATCTGTGTTCAATCAGATAATGTCTCCATATCTTGAGGGCATGTACCACTGCTGCCAACTCTAGATCATGGGTTGGATAATTCAACTCATGTTTCTTCAACTGTCTAGAAGCATAAGCTACTAACTTCCCTTCTTGCATGAGAACGCAACCCAGACCTTGCCTCGACGCATCAATATATGGAGAAACTTTTTGTGATATCTGGCAACACTAGCACTAGAGTTGTGGTTAACCTCTGCTTCTACTCTTTGAAGTTAGCCTGACACTTCTCTGACCAGACAAATTGGGTACCCTTATCAAGCAAAGCTGTCATTGGTTTTGCATGTTTAGAAAACCCTTCTATGAACCTTTGATTGTAACCATCCAGACCCAAGAAACTACGAATTTCACTCACATCTTTAGGTGGATTCCAACTCAACACATCTTGGACTTTCTTAGGGTCCACAACTACTCCACCATTTGATATGATATGCCCAAGGAAAGCCACTTCCTTCAACCAAAACTCACACTTACTCAACTTTGCATAAAGTTGATGTTCTCTGAGCTTCTGTAAAACTAATCTCAGATGTCCCTCATGTTCTTCATTATTGGAGTATACTAGAATGTCATCTATAAATACCACCACAAACTTGTCTAGGTATTCCATAAAGACATTGTTCATCAAATACATGAAGTATGCAGGTGCATTTGTTAACCCAAAAGACATCACTGTAAACTCATACAAGCCATATCTGGTGGTGAAAGCAGTCTTTGGTATGTCAGCAGATCATATTCTCAGCTGGTGATATCCAGAGTGAAGATCTATCTTGGAGAAAACACAAGAACCTCTCAACTGGTCAAACGGATCATCTATTCTTGGTAACGGATAGTTATTCTTTATAGTCACTTCATTAAGAGATCTGTAGGCAATACACATTCTCTGCGATCCATCTTTCTTTTCAACAAACAGGACTGGTGCTCCCCAGGGTGAGGAACTAGGTCGAATATAACCCTTGTCCTGTAACTCTTGTATCTGTTTCTTTAACTCTTCTAACTCATTAACCCCCATTCTATAAGGTCTTTTTATTGTAGGTGCAGTGTCTGGTAAAAGATCTATAATGAATTCAACACCACGTTCAGGCAGCATACCTAGTAAATCGTCGGGAAAGACATCTGGATACTCTTGCCCAATAGGAATATCAGCCACCATCATTTCTTTTACATGATTGACTTGCCCATCACATGAGACTAATGGTTTTATTTTGAACTCAATATTCTCTCCAGAGGCTGTTCTTAACTGAATGGTTCTATTGGCGTAGTGTATCACAACATCATGAGCAGTAAGCCAGTTCATTCCGAGAATCACATCAATACACGTGGTATTCAAGACTATCAGATTAGTGAGAAACTCTACCCCCTTATGTTAATTCTAACATTAGGACAAAGTAATGTAGCTTTCATTTCACCTCCTGGAGAGTTTACTAACAGGGTGTAGCTCAGAGTATGCATGAGTAGAGTGTGTTTCTAAACAAAAGGTGCGGATATGAAAGAATGAGATGCTCCGGAATCGAATAAAACTAAAGCGAAATGAGAATTGACTGGGAACGTACCGATCACAACCTCAGTCGACTCCTGTGTAGACTCAGCTATCACATGGTGCACCTTGCCTCAGACATAGTTCTGTTGTCCTTGCTTGTTGGGAGTGTTGGAGAACACCTTCTGACCACTAGACTGACCTAGGGTCACCTTCTTAGGACAATTATAAGAGAGATACCCCGCTTCACCACAAACAAAGCACTTGTTGCTGTTGTTGGTCACATTGGGGGCGTTGTTATTCATCTGGGTGTTCACCACCTGTACCTAAGGGGGAGCTTGGTTTCAGAACTGGCCTTGCTGCTGCTATGGGGTCCTCTGCTGGAACTGTGGGCGGTGGCGGCATTGGAGTACCCCTGGTACCTCTGCTGTTGGTTCTAGTTCTGGGAAAAATGAGGGCGACTACCACTGCCCATATACTGATTCTGGTTCTAAAACTTTTGTTTCTTCACCTCCATATCATGACTCTTGCTCTCAATGACAAGAGCTTCGCCAACAAGGAGCTAGAAATTCGCAAAGGTATGTGAAAGCAGCTGGTATTGTATCCCATCATTTAGCCCTTCCATGAAGAGCTCCTGCTTGTCGAGGTCTTGCTCCACATCATGTTGTGCATAGAGAGAGAGCTGAGTGAACTTGTCTCTAAATTCACTCACAGACATGCTTCCTTGCTTAAGAGCGAGAAATTCCTTCCTCTTAAGCCTCACCAAACCTGCAGGCACATGGTGCATACAGAAGCCATCCCTGAACATCTGTCAGGTGATCTGGTTAGCATTAGGATGAGCATGTTGGATTATTCCCACCAATCAAGTGCTGCTCCCTAAAGTTGTCCTGAAGCATATAGGACTTTCTCTCTGTCATTGCACTAGGCAATGTCTAGCTGACGTTCCATAGCACGAAGCCAATCGTCTGCTTGAAGGGGGTCAGAAGTGTTGTCAAAAGTAGGAGGGCGATCTTTCAGGAATTCACGCCTCTTGTCACGAGCTGGTTAGTAAGGAGGAGGAGGCGGGTGGTTCTGCTGAATCTGCATATTTTATGCCATATGTTGAAGTAGTTGAGTTTGCATCGCCAACAGCTGCTCAATAGTTACTGGCGGGGGTGGTGGAGGTGGTGGTCTACCTGATCTAGACCTCCTAGTGTCAACCATCTGTATTCCAAGTATCACATGAGACATATGCATTTTTTTTGATAAAGAGACAAGATCAGAGATAACATGGTACTCATGGAATAGATTGAGATTGAAAGATAAGAACCCAACAAGATCTTTATTAAACCATCATATATAACATAAAACAAGATGGTTGTGGACAAGCCCCACAACTCATCTCAATAATGAAAAGAGCCAACTCAAACATGAACATCATGACAAGCATCCATGCCCATTATTAAGACAAGAGTTCATACAGACTCTATGACTCCGACTCACTAACATGACTGACGTGCATGTAATGATCTGTATCTCATAGGTAGGGCGGGTCCTAAGGGTCGACGGTGGTGTGGGTGCAGGAGAAGCTCAGGTGGTGCCTCTTGCGGGAGACGATGATAGTAGGGTCACGGGCCATCAGTGGCGGCGGAGGCTCCCGTGGCTGAACTCCCTGGTCTCTCTAGCACTCCATCTGCAGAAGACGAGACTGAAGCTCCTCTAGCTCGATCCACAGGGTCCTCTGCTCTAGCATCGCTCTGTCGAGCGCCAAGTTAAGCGAGACCACCAGTGAAACAGTCTCGCCCAACCGGGCACTCTCTCCATCCTGCAGCTTTGCCACCTTACACCCATTGCCTGAGCTACAACGACGTGGAAAGCAGCGGTCATCCTCCTCCTGGATCTCTGGAAACATCAGGTCACGGTGGTGGTACAGAGCCTGCCGCGCAGCTTCCTCCGCTCCCGTCTCCTTGGTGAGAGTGGGAGTCATGGAGCGGTGGGAAGTGCGGATCTCCTAGGAGTTCTCCAGAGCACTCCAAGTCTTCACGTAGATCTTGGTGGTCCAGTATGCGTTATGCACTGGATGGGAATACTTGCGGCTGCGGAACTCGATCATCACGGGAACTAGAACGTACTGCATCTTAGCCAGGTCGAAGCGCTGGGAGTGGTACATGTTGTCCTAGAAGTTGGTGGAGAAGGTCCCCCTGGTCGACTAGGGCGTGGAACCCTTCGCACCCAGAGCGTGGTTGCACACCCTCTCCTCGTCCTGACCATCCTCGCCATGGTAAGAACTGTGGGTGTGCTCCGATAACTCGCTCGAGTCTCCAGAGTCATTGCTGGGGTCGCTGGCTGCTCCAGATGCAGCGACGGACACGTACTCTTCCACTTCTTCCTTAGCCTCAGGAGCAACGTAGATTGAGCGGACCAGGATGCGTCCTTCGGTTGACTTCCGGGCCATGTCCATGGTGCGGGCCATCTACACAAATTTATAATATGAGATGAGGAAATTTTGTAAAGAACAAGTGAAGGAGTGACAAAAATTTGTAAAATACCAAAAGCAATCAAATTTTCATAAATAAACCTAAGAGGATGTCCATTCTATCTAAGGGGAGCGCCCTACAGTCAGTCCATTCTAATAATAAATTAGAAGTCAAATATATGCGAACCCAGGATGTCTTGATTCACATATACCTTACTAATTACAATATCATCACTCGAACAACGATTATTTTTATTACATCACATGGTGTTCATCACATCATAGCCAACGACAATGTTTATTATAGCGGAATACGTAGCAAAACGAAAACTCCCACCATAGGGACACCAACTGGGGGCACACCCTCCTCAGAAGTCATGGGCATCCTCGGTGAACTCCTCATAGCCTCGAACATCAGGTACCCATATGTTATTTTTATACATGAAGGACCAAGAACGGCGACCAGAGGAGGGGTGAATGGGAGCCTCAAATTTCACTCGGAAATATTTGGGCCACTCTTCCCAAAATCAACCCCAGCAAGCAAGCTTACTCAACCAGCAATATCACGACCCTAGAGAGGGTGGATACCTTTGGTGAAGACCAAGAGGTACAGCGGATCTTCAGGAAATCAAAGCCTCAAACCGAGACACCGATAGTAAGGCTCTTAAACCCTATGGAGAAGAGAAGAGAGGTCACCAAAAATACTTATGAGAACTGGTCTCAAAAGTGCTTCATCAAGTTCCCTGCATGATTACGAAACCAATGCAACAAACGGAACTCAATTCGGAGTCCAGACGAGGGAGATACGGCCAAAACAGTAGGTGATGGACGCTGCTGAAAAAGGGCGACAGACGCTCCGACGGGGCGACGGACGATCCGATGCATAGTCCGACGCCAGCGTCCGTTGCACCCAGAAAACAGCCTGAAACAGCCCCAGGCGACGGACGCTCGGCTAGGGAGCGGGCAGCATCCGTTCAGTGGATTCCAGCGTCCGTTGGCAGCGTCCAAGGCCCCCGAAAACTGCGCGGATCACACGAAAAACGCTGGAACTTGTTCGTTTCAACTCCGATTGAATCTAAACTTTGTGGAGAGGTTTCTGAGGTAGATGTTACTCTCCTCTTGGAGGATCTAGTCCATCCTTCCCTCACAAGTTCGTGAATCAAAAATGAACGAGCAAAAACGGAGTGGAACACGAACCAAAACGCAAACACACCGATCTCCTTGCTCATCCCATTCCAAACCGAATCCTTCGGTGGATTTGAACACAAGGGGCAGCAGCAACATTCTATTCAAATGGAATTCCAAAACATGCAGCAAGGAGGGAGATCCAAGGTCGGGATTGCAAGAGCAAAAACACCAAAACAACGAACGCAAACACAAGCGGATTCGCAACTGACTCCCAGAGGAGACAAGGAGGTTACGGCCTCCTTTCCTTACCAAAATCTCAGTTTACATGGGAGACTCCATGGATCTCAAGCAAGAAGCCTAGATATGGGGGAAGACCTAGGAGGTCGGAGGTGGAAGAGGAAGTGCAAGAGATAGGATGAGCATACCCCTTCATCCTCTATTTAACGGAGCTTTGGCTATTTCCCAAAGACCCCCCCTAGATACAAGACCGAATTACCTAGCCCTAAGACACTGTAATCCAAGTCGATAACTCTCAGCCACTCGTTTGAATGGACCGCCCCGCTTCCTGCCTGGAGTTGCCGTCGCCTCGACGCAACCTCCAGGATTCCACCACATGCCATCCCCGCTTCCTCGAAAGCTCCGCCCGGGTTTTGAGGCCCAAACCCGCGAAACCCGCCACCGGTAGCTTTGGGCTCAACTACCGAACCCCGAGTTTTGAGGCCCAAACTCAGAAACCGTCCTCCGATGGTTTTGAGGCCCAAACCACCAAACCGCTCGACTCGAGCCACCTTGTCCTCGCCCGGTCGGACTCCGAGTCCCATGAGCCTCCGCTCGACCCAGTCGTCCGCCGTCTTGACTTGGTCAACTCAGTCTACTGCCATGTCTTCTCGCGCTCGTCGGTGCCAAGTACTAGCCACCACAGCTAGTCCGCTGACGCCCATGGTCCCTCAGTCCGAGCCCCACTTCCTCCCTTCACCACTCTCAGTCCATCGGCACGGCAAGCCTCTACTCGACCTTCTCCACGCCATTGACCACTGTCACTAGGCATAGCACCTTCGCAAACTGAAACTGAAACGCTCAAGTGTTAGGCAATCACTCATCACAAAACGAAACAAAATGGGTACTTATCCACCATGTGTTCGCAATCTCCCCCTTGACGAGTGCATTGTCAACACAAGTGCATTTCAGATTTGAGCCACATGGTAAAGCTCTGCAAATGACCAAAAAGCTAAGAAAGCCAAAACAGGGTCACTTGAGAGAAGCAAAAATGAGTCCAAAACTTGGTTCCCAAAGACATGGGCAATGGCTCAACGCAACCAAGTAAATCAAAGCTATCCCTCAAGAAGAGGTACAAAACGGGCTCAACACCGCTAGCAAGTCCAAGATATCAATCAAAAAGCTCAAAGCTCAGAAAACCAATTGAAGCACTAAGGGAGCTCAAAGATACCAATTAAAGCTCAAAAGGCTCAAGAAGCCAATCGAAACCTGTCGGAGCCAACAAAACAAGCTAGACCCTCCAGAAGAGGCAAAGGCTCAACACATCTAGCAAAAGCTCCCCCTGAGCAAGATACCAATTGAAAACCTATTGAAGAGCCAAAACAAGATACCAATTGAACGCCTCAAAGAAAAAGAAGCACAATAACTCCCCCTTGACCAAAGAAGCTCTAAACCAATGAAACCAAAGAGATGCACATCTCTCCCCCTTGACTAGTGCAAGTATGAAAATGCACTGTTTTCCTTGGTTGGATATGAATGAAATGCACATATCTCCCCCTTGTTAACACATGAAGCTCATCAAAGATCAAGACTCAAGATCCGGCCACAAATGCCATGATATGCAAAATGAGTGCAACAAGCTTCACACATAGAGCAAAAACAATGAATAGATGCTCTAAGTTATGTGATCTTGCGAGAATAGGAAAAGCTCTACGTGCCCAACAAAGACTCAGGTTGAGCTAAAGATCACTTTAGAAGCTATTTTAGAGAGGATTACATGTGTGAGCAAGGAATGGGTATCACCTCCTAGAGACAACTAGACATGGTAAACAAGATAGGATCTATCTCAAAGCAATCTCATGTATAGCAAGTAGAACTATCCCTAACAAAGTTCATACAACAAGCCAATGACCTAACTGAATAAATTTTTCAAGTTTTAGAGTTTCGCAGCCAAATTTCAGTTTTAGGCACATTTAAGTTGTATGCGAGTGGTTGTAAGCAAGGTGATGCCGCTGCTTACCAACTGGGCGAAGTCAAAGGACTTGACACACCGGTTTTGGTCATACACGACACCGCTCAAGTTCCACCCATATGGGTAGCAGTCTCGAACACACGGTGAAGTGCTCACAATGCAGACCCAACTCGATCTTTCCAATTCACAAAACAGAGAGCAAATTCATTTTAGATCACTTTTAAACAAGGTGCTCAATGGAAGTGAATGAAACAAAGAAGAGCCATAGTTACAAGCTATATATAAAACAACCAAGAAGGATCTTCAAAAGCCTACACATGCTAGTGCCATTTCAGAGGTGACATGGGGAATTAAATTCAGTTTTAAAGCTTTTCTAACTTAGCTCTATTGCATATCAAGAGATCAAAGAGAGTCTAAGTTAGGCAACACCATAGACACATAAACCACCTCAAACAGAGCATAGATTCATTATATCGGCTATAGGTATGAAGCTTAAAATGAACTATGTTACAAATGCAAATGAGATGCACAAAGCATTGACACCAATTAACAACTAAAAGACACTAAAGAAAAGAAAGAAAAGACAAATAAGAATCAAAAAGAGCTAAGATACACAAAGAGCTTCCCTCAACTAAAAAGGGAAGCAAACACCCAACTCACCCCGAAAGCGAGAAAACGCAGCTTGATCCAAAGGTTTTGTGAGAATATCCGCAAGCTGGTTTTGGGTCTCGACATGCCGGAGGTCAATGTCGCCCTTCTCATAATGATCACACAAGAAGTGAAAGAGGATCTCAATGTGCTTGTTCTTAGAGTGAAGCACGGGATTTTTGGCCACACTAATTGGACTCATGCTATCGCAAAGCAAAGACACCTTAGTAAGCACAAGACCAAAATCTTTCAAAGTGGCAATCATCCAAATCAACTCAGAGCAACAGCTAGCCGCGGCAACGTACTCAGCTTCGCACGTCGACTGTGCCACGCTAGACTGTTTGCGAGAAGACCAAGAAACCAAGGAAGACCCGAGAAACTGGCAAGTCCCAGAAGACGACACCCGGCAAAGTCGGCATCAGAATAACCACAAAGATCAAGAGAGGAAGAGGTGGAGAACCAAAGTCCAAATTCGAGAGTGAAGCGTAAGTACCTCATGATGCGTTTCACCGCCTACTTGTGCGAAGTCCGTGGGGACACCTGAAAGCGTGCACACAAGCAGACGGCGAACTGAATGTCCAGCCGAGTCGCTGTCAAGTACAAAATCGACCCGAACATACTTCAGTACTCTGTCTGATCCACCGCCTCTCCTTCCTTGTCCACATCCAAGGCAGTAGTAGTTGACATGGGCATCGAAAGAGGCTTTGCCTCACCCATATCAAACTTCTTCAAGATATCCTTTGTGTACTTGCCTTGGTGCACAAACGTCCCTTCCCGGGTTTGCTTGATTTGCAACCCGAGAAAGAAAGTCAACTCTCCCATCATGGTCATCTCAAATTCCCTGCTCATAAGATCTGTAAACTTGGCAACAAGAGCATGAGAAGAACCACCAAAGATGTTATCCTCCACGCATATTTGGACAAGGAGAGTGTCTTTGCCTTGCTTGAGGAGAAACAACGTCTTATCTACCGATCCCATTTTAAAACCCTTAGCAAGCAAAAAGGTTTTTAGCCTATCATACCATGCTCTAGGTGCTTGTTTCAAACCATACAAAGCTTTGTGAAGTTTAAAAACATGTTTTGGAAACTTGGGATTTTCAAAACCGGGAGGTTGTTTAACATAAACTTCCTCCTCTATGTAGCCATTTAAGAAAGAACATTTAACATCCATTTGAAAAAGTTTAAAACCCTTAGAAGCTGCAAAAGTGTAACAACCCGGGTTTTTCTGACAACCAAAAATCCAAACTTTCAAAAACTTTTCTTGCAATGTGTGAAGCATGTAGTTGTTAGGTGAAGCCGAGCTAACCCTAGAAGAGTTTGTTGATAAATCATTGCATACATATAGATTTGGTTGTAGGTGTTGCTCCAAGTTCTTGAGTTGTCGTTGGGTTTTGAGTTTGGTTCGAGTTTGGAGCGCACAAGTCCATAGCCTTCCTTTCCTTGAAATTCATGTCAATCTCTCTTAAATCTCTTTCGAGTTCCGTGAGTCAAATCCTTGGTGAATTTGTCCCAAATTAATTGACTCACGAAAGGGATATATTTTCCTTTCATTCACTCCTTTCATCTTCCTCTCAAGAATCTCATTGAATTCATCTAGAATTCAAATCATAATAAGAAAACCACCTTCTCCCTTCCTCCAGCTCGCATAGGCCCACTCCTCACCACGCAGCCTAGCCCGGCCTACTGCCGAACAGCTCACCTCGCCGAATACGGCAGCAGGTCCGCTCACCTCCCACCTGGGCCTCATCTCCCACAAGCCTTGGCCGGCCTGCCTCGCTCCCCCATCTCGCACCCAGCCAGCAGCGGCCGCAAGGCCCAGCGCTGCGCCCTTGCCTCCCCGCGGCCCACGCTGCCCGCAGCCCAACAGGCCCAGCTCGCATCCCTGCCTCACCCAAATCCTAGGGCGCGCTCCCGCGTTCCCCAGAGCCGCCGCCGCCGCCCCGAGTGGGAGTGCCACGCACGTGCGCCTCGCTACGCGCACTCGCGCTTCTGCACCACGCCCCTCCTCTCGACGTCGTCGTGCGGGGATGCACACCACGCGTCCCAGGAGTACGGACGTCGAGGCATCCCACCGTCAGCGCCTCGTAACCCTAGCCACCGGCTCCCTTAAATACTGCGCCGACCGCGCCCTTCCCTGCTTCCCCCATCCGCGCCACCCCTCCTCTTCCTCCCCAGCACCGCGTGCCACATCCACCTCGCCACTGTCATGCACCTCGGAGCCATCCTCGTCGCGACACGCCTTGGTCTCCGCCTCTGCTTCCGTTTGCCGAGGTGGCGATGCCCACGACCGGTGTCCTCGGTGGCGTCCCGAGGGCACCACATCGCCCACTCGCCGCGACGTTGTGCGCGTCATAGAGCCGACCTTCCCACTGCCTCAGTGCTGACCCGCGCCACTCAGAGCCGGTGCTGCTGCTGTGCTCCACAGCCGCGACGCGCCGGCCACCGACGAGCCTGGAGCCGCGACGCGCCAACCTCGCCACGTCGAGCCTAGCACCGTGACGACGACGCGCCGTCGAGTCGGCCTCTGCTGTCCTCGACGTCGACCGCGCCGGACCGCACTGCCTCGCCGCTTCGCCTTCGATGCCGCATCGGGCAGCTGCAGTGTCGCTACCTCCGCCTCGCCTCCGACGCTGACGCCGAGCACCCTGCCAGTGCACCTTGTCACTATGCCCGCAATGTGTCACGCCTCGCGACGCCGCCCAGGCCTTCGACTTGCTGCAGCCGGATGCAGTGGAGCCCTTGTCGAGCGTTGCCACGGCGACGCACTGACGACGCGGTTGCCCCCTCCCTATGGCATGGCGATCCGCCCTGTCTCGACACCAGGCGGCCGCCGAGACACCCAGCAGGGCCGTGGCCGAACCCCGACGATCCGACGACCCGACGGCGTCCAGCCGCAACCCCGACCTCTCTCGCCGGCTGCACCCACATGACCCCCGTGCCTCTGGTGAGCCACCGTGAGCAAGCCCCTGCCTTCTTCTTTTCCTTGCACGTTCCTTCCTGAGTCTGGCCTTCGTGCCATGGATGCACTATCACAGGGAAGCTCTAGCTTTGCTGCACCAGTCCGCCGAAGCTTCGACGTCCCTGTCCAGTCGCTGCTCTGGCCGGCCTTCGTGCCGCGTTCTACTCTATGGCAGGAAAGCCGCGGACATGGTGCGTCGTTTGGCAAAGCTCAACGTTCTGGCTGACCTGCTGTTCTATCCGGCCTTCGTGCCGTGGGTTTTCTGTTGCAGGGTGGTGTGTCCGAGCCTGTTCCGGATGCACCCGTCGGCCCTTGCAGCAACCCGTCATCGCTCTGCCCTTTAAGATCGAGTCCTTGGAACTCGCCGACGTCGTCCACGACGTCGACAAAAAACCTTTGCTATTCATACTTGTTCATACATGTCTGCACTCATGATATCCATGTTCTATCCTTGATATTTATCTATCTATGCCTGTGCCGTGCCATCACGCCGACCTCTCTATCGCTATGGATGTGTGCTACTCTAGTTCTATTATTGTGTTGTGGTGTTTTATTTGTCTCTTTGGACCGAGCCTTCGAGTCGGTCGAGAAGCGACGTGTTTGGTCGTTTCGGTCGTGGGTTCGTCCTACCGTGGCCGTAACGCCAATCACGATCCCTTCTCTCGTGTTTAGTTGTCCCCGTGGAACTACAGTAGTTGTGTCCTTATTCGACCCTATGACACGGCAATTATGGACTCGTTAGTGGTGCACTTCCTACCCGCACCAGCTGAGCCTCTGTGACCTAGTCCACTAGAGTCGAACGAGGGGATGACTATCGTGGAACCTTCGGAAGCCAACTCTTGTAGGTGAAGCTCATGGTCGCGAGTCGCGAGTGCCTCGCCATGACCATTGGGCTCTACCTCCTTTGCTTCTCTTATTTCTACCCAACTCGTATGCTTGCGCCACCTAGACCATAGCAATTCTTCGTTTTTTGCGGTGACAACCGCACTTCTAGAGCTCGAGGGATTGTCTTGTGCCGTTTTAGTTGCACGTAGGTCGTGGTTCCCTACGAGTTGGTGTAGTCCGAGGAACCGTGAGCTTGTGTCTCTATTCCTTCAACCTCCACCCGTTACCATGGCGTGTGGTTGAGAGAATGCGGGGACTTGTTGACATCGTTTTTCAGCACGTGTCAAATGAGCTAAGGTTTGACTGGTCAGCGGCCATTCTCCATCGGCATCGGGAAATAATAAGCCAGTATTGCCGATGGGAATATGCTGCGGGAAGACTAAGTGTGCTGCCGATGGAGGCTGGATGGTTCTTGCCGACAAAGGTTAATTAGTGAAGTCGAATAACTTAAGCTATGAAGTTGCTAATGCCGATTGCTGACAGATTACCGATTGCCGATGGAGAGGCATTGCCGATTGCCGATGAGGAGGCATTGCCGATTGCCGATGAAGAGTGGTTGCCGGTTGCCGATAGGGACTGATTGGTGGACAGTTACCAGTGCAAGGTTGTCGATCGGGAAGTATTGCCGATACCGATGGGCATAGGGTGTCGATGAGTATAGGGTGACTTAGCGCCTGATATCAGCAGAAGGCTACCGGTGGTCAAAGAAGGAAATCGATTGAAGGGGTCTGCCGATGGAAAGTTTCCATCGAGCAAAGGTATAAGGAAACTGGTGATTTTGTACCAGTATTATTATAGTAGTTTGAGTCCGACTCTTGCATGAGTCATTTATTTGCCTTTAAAATAGGTGTGTTTGTTTAGGAAAATAAATATTGTTATATGACTCCTGCGTGAGTCAGTTTCCTTAAAGTTAGGAGTTTGTTTTAGGAAGGATACGAGTCGTGTCTTTGTACAACTCTCCATACGGGAGTATAAATATGTGCCCGAGGGCTATGCAAAGAAGGATCAATCCAATATCAAACAAACCAATTTTACTCTTATTCTACTTTTTATCACAATTTATCCTTTTTGTATTAGCTGTAGCTATTAACGAGTTCTTCAAGCTTTGATGGGCTGCATCACTTTGATCTCCGTCAAATCCTTGCAAGTTCCGCGTGGGAGTACCTCTGAGCTTTGGCATCCGGGCGCATCGCTGTTGCCTCGTTCAGCTCTGCTCTAGTTATCCTGATCAAGCCTCAATCCCAGCATTCGGGCGCATCGCCGTTGTCTGGATTGGATCTTGTTCTAGTTATCGCCCTTGTCGATTAACTGGTCAAATCGACTGGCACGCCTCCGGATATCAAATTTCGGGTATAAGCCCGAGGTGTTCGCAGATCCTGACGCTTTTTGTGTCAACACCTCTTTTGGCATGCTCGGTGGGACCGATTATACAAGCCTACACATCTATCATGGGTGATCACGCCGACGTCAACCGGAGGAACGTCATTGAGGTCTCTGAGGCCGATCTGAAAGATGATCAGAAGCAGGCCATGGAGCGGGCTATGGAGGAGTACAAACAATTGTATCTGAAATCCTTCAGCCTCAGCAGGAGCGGCGAAGCAATCCAGAAGCAAGATCCGCCGTTGCCACGGCAGGTCATGTATGACGCCAATCCTGGCAAGCTACAAGAGATGGTTAATGCTGCTGTAAGTCAAGCATTAATTAGCCACTCCAACATGTTGTCCAATACTGTTTACAATGCTGTTACGCAATCATTCAAAGAAGGACATACACCGCGATATGTTGGTCCAGCGTACCATCAACCTGGATTGGCATCTACAAGCCCATCGGCAGCCCAAATGGCGTCTTCCACCCCCGTGGAACCGTCTGCCGATGCGGCTACATCACCAAGACCGAACCCTGGCAGCGTCACCAAGCTCAACACAGATCCAACGGCGTCGGCAATTTCAGGACCGGCCCCTGCTAACTGGTGGGGATACGGTATGCCTCCGAGTCTATATGCTGGTTCTAATCTGGTGCAGGGAGATGGTTCAGCTTGGAGGAACTCTATGGCATCGGCAATGCAGCCACAACCGATGACCCCTATGATGTACAACTCTGCGCCTGCTCCAACTGCGCAAGCGCCATCAGAAGATCTTCAAGTAATCCCTAAGATACCTCTAATGCCACCATCGGCAAGCTCTGCGCCTATGCAACATATTGTGGCAGCCGGCAGTCAACCTCTGGTGGCAAATCCTCAAGCTGGAGTGCTAGTTCCCCAAGGTAATCTAGTGATTGATTGCTCCAGAATACAATAGCCACATGCTCCGGTCAGCTATCAGCCATCGGTAAGTCATATGCCGATGTTTTACAATCCTGGATGGGTCAACCAGCCGCCAGTTCAACAGCCTGGCATGTCGATGTATCATTATGGAGACCCAACGCATACTCAGAACGGACCATCGGTGCAACAACCGATGAATGCGACAATTCAGCCTAATCCGCCAAGTGTGCAAAACTATCCATCGGTAAGTCAACCGATGCATAGTGTTCAGACAACTGGTGCCGCGCCCGTGACTACTCCACATCATCTTTAAGAGGCGCATCAGCGGCTCCACCAGTCAACAACCAGCCAATGAGTCGGCAAGAGCAGGATGCATATTGGGTCGGTAAGATTGCCGAAGTTATGAAGGAACAGTTCGGCATTAAACCCAAGGTGAATACATACTCTTATCGGACTCCGTATCCTCCTGCATATGACTTGATTCCTCTTCCAAATCGGTACAAAGTGCCCGATTTTACCAAGTTCTCCGGCCAAGACGACACGTCAACAATGGAGCACATCAACCGCTTCATTATCCAGTGCGGAGAAGCTGCCGGCAGGGAGGAGTTAAGGGTGAGATTGTTCTCTTCGTCATTGTCTGGATCGGCATTTACATGGTTCATATCACTACCTCCAAACTCTATAATCACATGGGCCGATCTAGAGAGGCAATTTCACAAGTACTTCTTTGCTGGCATACATGAGAAAAAGCTTACCGATTTGGTCAAAATGAGGCAACGCAATGATGAATCGGTAGAAAGCTTTGTTCAAAGGCTACAGGACGTGAAGAACAAGTGCTACAGTCTGGTGCTTGATGATCGGCAACTAGCAGATTTGGCCTTCCAAGGATTACTGCCGCACATCAAGGACAAATATGCGTCCCAAGAATTTGAAAGCCTAAGTCATCTGGTGCAAAGGATTGCCGATCAAATATCAAAACCTTTGAACCCAGGAAGACTTGGAACAAGAAGGTGACCTTCATCGGGAAAGAAGAAGACTCTGGGTCGGATGAAGAGCTGAGCGTCGATGCGGCCGAATGGGTGAAGGATAAGAAGCCTGTGTCTTGTCCGTTCAGCCAAAAAGAAACCGAAAGGTTCACCTTCGACATCACCAAGGCCGATAGGATGTTTGACTTATTGTTGCAAGAAGGGCGAATCAAGTTGGCGCCCAACCAAGTAATTCAATCGGCCGAGGAGCTCAAGAAGATTAGGTACTGCAAGTGGCATAATGCGACTCACACAGTACCAATGACTGCAAAGTATTCAGGCAACAATTGCAGTCAGAGATCGAATCTGGACATATTAAGTTTGAAAATTCTAAAGTCCAGAAACCGATGAAGATAGATCAGCACCCGTTCCCAAATAATATGGTGGAAATCAGTGAAAGAACCAGAGTGCTGACATCGGAAGCTGCCAGGAAGAACTCATCGGTAGATCCTAACCACCAAGTACTTGAGCGCGACGCAAGAAGGTTTGCCGATGACAGAAAGGGTGAGAAGGTTGTCGATGAAGGTAGCAGTGCTAACAGGGCTCCTGGAATGGTGATCACACACAAGCAGCCAAGGCAAGATCATCGGCAATAACGTGAAGAGCGATATCGGCAAGAGGAAGAGGAGCATCGAGAATGGCTTCGACATAAGGACCACTGGAGGTGTCCCTTCTTCGTTCACTGCTAGGAAGAAGGCATCAAGCTGCTCACTGCCGATAATTGTCCAGAGTGCAATGGGTATTACGCTACCGATCGGTCAGGTAAGAAGCCTTGTTTTGATGATCAGGCACCCAGATACGCTAGGGCGCTCAGGGAGAACAGATCGGCACATGACCAACTGGGGGGCAAGCTCAGTGCCCATGATAGGCTTAGCAGGCGTATTGACCAAGAGGAGCTCGAGGAGATGGCCAATGCAAGAGTGCCTGACGAAGGCATATTTTCCAGAGATCCCAACATCGGAAGGAGTACCGATACAAGCAGCGGGAGGCAACACCAGCCTGTCTGGAAAACCAAGCTTCTTCAGTGGTGCCCTAAGGGTCTGACCAAGACCCAGAAGAGAAGGATTCAACGCCAACGCTGTGATGACCTGTATGGCGATGAAGAACCCTCAAAGGAAAAGCAGTGGAGGCCAAAGCGCAAGGACAGGGATCCATCGGCAGATATCAACATGGTCGTCATGTTGCTGATGGAGTTCATGGCGCCTGTCAGTGATGACGAGGAACCTGCTGAGATGGCACAATTGATACTGGATCCAATGACGGTTGTCTTTGAAAATCCTGCCGATGACGAGAGGCAACACCTGAGAGCTTTGTTTGTTAAAGGCAAAGTGGATGGACAGCCGATGACAAAGATGCTGGTAGATGGCAGCGCGTCGATCAATATAATGCCATATGTCGTGTTCAGAAAGCTTGGGAAAGGCGATCAGGACTTAGTCAAGACCAACATGAAGCTCAAGGACTTCGAAGGCAATGTGTCGACGGCTATGGGGGCCGTATGTGTTGACTTAACCATCGGCAGTAAAACTTTGCCGACAACGTTCTTTGTGATCAGTGGAAAAGGCACTTACAACCTGCTCCTCGGAAGGGATTGGATCTATGCCAATTGCTGCATCCCTTCTACTATGCATCAGAGCCTTGTACAGTGGATCGGGAACAGAATTGAAGTCGTCCGAAGTGAAGCCCCATCTACTGTTGCATCTGCAGAATTGGAGACTTATGAGCAAACCAGGTGCATATCTGGTGAAGCCTGGGACAAGGAGTTCCTCAAAGTTGCCGATTACCACATCATACCGATCCAAGCAGTCGGTTCTGAAGAAGAGTTTTAATGGATCAGTTCGCCGATGACGGAAAACTGGGGCAGGGCTTCACGTCTACCGATGACTTACTTGAGATCGACATCGGCGATGGTAGTAAACCTAGGCCTACTTTCATTAGTGCTAAGTTAGATTCCCAATGTAAACAGCAGTTGACTGATTTATTAAAAGAGAATAAAGATTGTTTTGCTTGGGATTATACAGAGATGCCTGGTTTAGACCGATCGATAGTTGAACATCGGTTACCCATCAAGTCTGGATTCCAACCACATCGGCAACCTGCGCGCCGATGCAATCCCACTATTCTGCCCGACATCAAGGCGGAGATTACCAAGTTAGTCGAAGCTAGATTTATTCGGTAGTGCCGATATGCCGATTGGATTTCTAATGTGGTTCCTATGTATAAAAAGAATGGAAAACTTCGTGTTTGTATTGATTTCAGAAACCTTAACAAGGCTACGCCAATGGATGGCTACCCGATGTCCGTTGCCGATCTGCTGATCGATGCTGCTGCTGGACATCAAGTTATTAGCTTCATGGATGGTAATGCCGGGTATAATCAAATATTCATGGCTGAAGAAGACATATCCAATACTGCTTTCCGATGTTCAGGTCACGTTGGCTTATTTGAATGGGTAGTCATGACTTTTGGCTTGAAGAATGCCGGTGCTACTTATCAGAGAGCAATGAATTTTATCTTTCATAAGTATATCGGCACGATAGTTGAAATCTACATTGATGATGTGGTGGTTAAGTCTGGAGACTTCGGGAAGCATCTTGCCGATTTGCGAAAAATATTGGAGTGCACAAGGGAGCATGGGTTGAAGATGAACCCTAACAAGTGTGCATTTGGAGTATCGGCAGGTCAATTTCTGGGTTTCATGGTGCATCAGAGAGGCATTGAAATCGGCAGAAAATCTATTGATGCAATTAACAAGGTGGTTGCTCCTACAAACAAGACTGAGCTGCAATCTTTGATCGGCAAGATTAATTTCATCAGAAGGTTTATATCCAACTTGTCTGGTAAGATTAAATCTTTCAGTCCATTGTTGAAACTGAAGGCCGATCAGGAGTTTGCATGGAAAGAAGACAAGCAGTTAGCTTTGGAGGCGATCAAAAGGTATCTGGTGAACCCTCCAGCCTTAGTTCCACCTTAGCACGAGAAGCCTTTCAGGTTATATTTGTCTGCCGATGACGGTGTTATCGGGTCAGCCTTAATTCAGGAGTTTGAAGGGAAGGAACGTGTAATATATTACCTGAGCAGAAGATTGGTGGATGCTGAGACCAGGTATTCGGCCATAGAGAGATTGTGTTTGTGTTTATATTTCTCTTGCGTTAAATTAAGGCATTATTTATTGTCGGCTGAATGCACTGTTATCTGCAAAGATGATGTGGTTAAGTACATGTTGTCGATGCCGATTTTGAGTGGCCGAATCGGTAAGTGGATTCTGGCACTTTCAGAGTTTGACCTAAGGTATGAATCGGCTAAGGCTGTTAAGGGTTAGGTGATGGCCGATTTTGTTACTCAGCACTGTAATGTGGTAAGCTCTGTGGAAATTGCTCCTTGGACTTTATTCTTTGATGGGTCTACGTGCAAGGATGGAGCGGGTATCGGTATTCTCTTGATTTCGCCCCGAGGACAGAAGTATGAAATCTCGCTGCCGATTGTTGCTACTTTGACAAACAATCAGGCTGAGTACCAAGCTTTGCTTAAGGGATTAGAATTACTCAGGGAAGTGTGTGCCGATGCTGTTGAAATCTTCGGTGATTCCATGTTGGTGATTAATCAATTAATCGGGACATATGAATGTCGAAGTGAAGTTTTGATTGCAGCCCATGAGCGGTGTTTGCAGTTGTTAAGAGAATTCAAAGAGTATTGGCTTGAGCATATTCCAAGGTTGCATAATGAAGAGGTCAATCGGTTAGCACAGAATGCTTCGGGGTATCAGCCAATTCAAGAAGTCACGACATCGATAACAGTTGCTGATGACTGGAAAAAGGAGATTGTCGATTACTTAAAGGACCCATCTAAGAAAGTTGAGAGGCGTCTAAGGTTCCAAGATACTAAGTATGTGCTCCTCGACAATGAATTGTATTATCGGACGATTGATGGTGTTTTGCTTAGATGCATTGGTAAAGAGGAATCAAAAGAGTTGATGGGTGAAATCCATGAGGGTGTATGTGGAGCGCATCAATCGGCATTCAAGATGAAGTGGATGATTAGGCGAAATGGGTATTATTGGCCAACAATCCTTGAAGATTGCTTCAACTATTTCAGAGGGTGTCAGGACTGTCAGAAGTTTGGTAATGTGCAAAGGGCACCTGCATCGGCAATGAATCCTATAATCAAGCCTTGGCCGTTCAGAGGATGGGCTATTGATCTCATCGACCAAATTTATCCGCCATCGAGTAAAGGGAATAAGTTTATACTTGTTGCTACCAATTACTTTACTAAATGGGTTGAAGCAATTCCTTTAAAGAAGGTGACGTCGGCAAACATGGTGGATTTCGTTAAAGAACATATTGTTTACCGATTTGGTATTCCTCAAACTATTACTACCGATCAGGGAACCATGTTCACATCGGGAGAGTTTGATGAGTTTGCTGCTAGCATGGGTTTCAAGGTGTTAAACTCTTCTCCTTATTATGCTCAGGCTAATGGTCAAGCTGAGGCGACTAATAAAGGAGTCATCAAGCTTATTAAGCGCAAGATTGAAGAGAACCCTAGAAGGTGGCATGTGGTGCTAAATGAAGCCTTATGGTCATATCGGATGGCTTGTCACGGTGCAACCAAGGTCTCGCCGTATCAGTTGGTCTATGGACACGATGCTGTCCTGCCTTGGGAAATTAAAATTGGTTCTAGGCGGTTATCTTTTCAGGATCAGCTGACGACCGATGATTATGCTACTCTGATGAAAGATGAGTTAGAAGATTTAGCAGGTCATCGGTTGAAGAGAATAAGAAGAGGGTTGCCAGATGGTATGACAAAAAGGTAAAGGTAAAAGAATTTGCCGATGGTGATTTGGTTTGGAAGTTGATTTTACCGATCGGAACTAAGAGCTCTAAATTCGGAAAGTGGTCCCCTAATTGGAAGGGTCCTTATCGGGTAAAACAGTCCGCCCCTGGCAATGCTTACATTCTGGAAACTCTCGAAGGAGTTGCATTTTCTAGAGCGATCAACGGCAAATACTTAAAGAAGTATTACCCTAGTATATGGGTAGATGCATAATGCCGATGAAAGAAAGTTATATAAGCATCGGTAAAAATGTACTGACATTATATTACAAGAGCCAAAATCAAAGTATCAGAGTTACATTTGCCGATACTACAAATAGATTACAACAAAGAGTGGATGGCTGATATCGCATGCAGGCGAATTTGTTCTATTTCATCCATCTCCTTGGCATCGGCATCGGCGGATCCCTCGACCGGCTTGATCTTCTTCTTCCACAAGATAGCTTGTCAGGCATTCTGGTCTCGTTCTTGCCGCAGAACCCTGATGGTATCGGACAATTGGGTTTTCTGCTGGTTGGCCGCAGTCAGAGCCTCCTCGACCTTTTGTAACTCAGCTAATAGCTCTTCTTTCTTGGCCGATAACTGAGTGATTTCTTGATCGAGGCCGTTGATGGAGACTTCTGCTTGGCCGATGCCCTTGTGTTTTTCATCGGCAATGTTTTTGAACTTGAGCTTCTCTTCCTCGCTCTTGGATTGGGCGGCCCTATCGGCAATGCGACGAGAAAGCCTCTAGTACTGGATTTGCTTACTGTCAAGGAAGGTTGCCTGGAAAAGGATTTCTTCCATATCGGCAGGGAGGTGGCCTTAGACATCCTTGAAAGCAATCCTTGCTGCCGATGAATCCTGAATGAGCTGGGGTGTGTCTTGCAGCAGCAAGGAAAGCAGTGTTTCAAGCTTGGTCTTGATTTCTGCCGACACAGCTGGGACAAAGCTCTCTTCCTCCTCATCATCTTCGGGGATGTCGATTGCGAAGGAGAACAGGCTGTCCACTCGAATGGAGCCTTGGTGTTCGTCCTGAAGGTTGAGACTGAAGGAGAAGAGACTGTCCGAAGAATCTTGAGCCTGAAAGCAAAAGAGTTAAAATGTGCCGATCATAAGATTATACTATGAACTTTAGGGTGATTGACTTATCGTCTTGAAGCGGACCTCCTGCCTGGGACTTGGCATACTAGATGGTCCAGCCTCATCTTGGACATCGGCAGCAGTTGCCGATGACTGAGCCTCTGCTGGGGAAGTGGCCGACACCGCTGGTGCTGGTGGAGTTGTTGCCGGCGTCGCTGCTAATGTAGTGCCTGGTTCTTGGGGTGGCGACACCGCTCTCTCATCGGGAACTTCGGCCGACGGTGCCGATGCCGATGTTGTCCCCGCTGCTATGGCGGGTGGAGTTGTCTCCTCATCGGGAGCTTCGGCTGATGGTGCCGATGGCGATGCTGCCTCTGCTGCTGCAGCGGGTGAAGTCACTTCCTGATCAGGGACATCGTCCATCGGGTGATCAAGGATAGGAGCCGATGGAGGTTCTGCCGATGACGCGCTGGCTGTTGGTGGTGCAACTGGAGCCGATGGCAGTCCTGCTGGTGGCGCATCGGTGGTTGATGGTACAGTTGGAGCCGATGATGGGCTAGCCAGCCTCAGACGCCTCTTCTTCCTTGGCACAGCAGCAGGGGATCCGACTCATTTCGACGAGGACTGGGGGGCATCGGCAACCGAGCTTGGAGGAGCTTGTCTGCTGGAAGCAGCTGCCAATGACCACAGTGCCTAAGAATATAAAGCAAGTTATACAAAATAAAATGTTGCCGATAAAACAGTATGTAGTTGGTACGGGTAGAGATGAGTTTACTACATGAACCCGCGTCAGGGCAACAACAGCGGCCGATGCAACCTGGGCTTTTGTAGGTGTCGGCGTAGGTACCTGTTGAAGCGTGAAGGCAGCTAGCGAAGAGGCTTTGTTGCCGATGATTGATATGGGACCCATTATCCGAAGATTGAAGGGCCTGCCACTATTGCTCGTTGTAGGGATCGGATCATCGGCCTGTCAAACGCAAGAAGATTAAGTACCGATGATGGAAACAAAATAATAAGGAATGCATCGGGATAAAAGACTTACTGCATCATCGGGGATAATGTGATCGGCGTCAATCATGTGCCAATAATAATGCGACGACTTGCCAAACAGCTCATGCCTCCATTCTTGCCACCAGGACTTGTATTCGTTCGTGATGAAGGAGGTTGGTGACCAAGAAGACAAGTCAATGTCTGATATATCGGCATCGGGAGGAAGATTGACGACCTTGTTCCAGTTTAGAGCACTGGAAATTGTCTGCCTGGGCTTCACTACCTTGGAGTAACAGAGTTTGATCGGCAGTTGGTCAAATGCCAGTTGTCTCGTTGCTGCCGATGGGTAGTAGAACTCATAAGATGGAGGGGCATTCTTTCCCGATCCGAAGATGTTCACTGGGATAGCTCGGGGGTGATGCTGGCCTTCATGATTGCTTGGTTCTCAGGCAAGTTCCCATCGGTCAGGTGGAATAGCAGCGGGAATTGGTTGTTTTCGTCAAGATATGGCCACCAGGGCCGTTCCGTGGAAGAAAGTCCAGTATAAAACTTCTGAAAAAATGAACCAAAATGCTCTGTATCGGCATCGGTCCCTGGCAGTACTATGATAGCCTCTCCAAAATTGAGTGGAGGGCGAGTTGCCGGTTTGTCATCCCTATACTGATAATCTTCCGATATATCCCACAGGAATTGTTGGGCGAACAGATCGAACCGAAGAGCCTTGTGCATATGTGCATTCAGCCACATGTTAACAAACCACCAGGGACCCCCAAGATTGCCGATGGGTTCTCCTAGCAGTAACTTCTGGGATACCTGATGTAGGAGGCGGTATACCAATCCGAGAAGGTATCTGCCTAAGGGAAGTCTTGTCCCATCGGCAAGTAACTCAGCTGTAGGGAGGTGCATGGTGGTCGGACCGACGGTTTTCCCGCAAAAGATGAACTTTTCCAGCCACATGTTCAGAAAAGTGGCGTGCTCCCGCTGGTTTACCGATCCAGTCTTCTGATACTCGTGGATGTAGCCTGTCCAGCCGCCGATGTTCCGAGTATTCACTTTGTGCTCGGCTTTCCTGTTGAACAGGGTGAAGGTATCGGGAGAGGAGATATCCAGGCCGGTCAACATGTGGACATCGGCAAGGGTTGGGGTGGCTGGTCCATGCCTAAATAGGAAGGCATTCATGCTGTCGGACCAGAAGTATGAGGCAACCATCAGCATGTTCTCATTCTTTTCCATATCGGCAATGGAGAGCCTGATGCACTGGTCCAAGTTGCGCTCTTGCCAGTAAACTTGTTGTGTCCTAGCTACTCTGAGGTACCAGTTCTTCCAACCTTTGGTAGGCTTGGGCCATGAGCGGAAGGCATCTTTCCATAATCCTAAGCCAAAGCACTTAGATCTGAAGGGTACCCGATTGGTTTCTGCATTGATTATGAAGGTGGGATCTGGATTGCCCATGGAGCCTAGGCAGCTGAAATTGGAACCAGCGAGCGGGATGATTACCTTGTTGTACAGTTCCTAGGGTTCGAAGGAGAGAAAGGGGAGAATCAGAAAAGGAACGGGAATGATTCTAGATTCGTGCGGAAAAGAACCAGAAGGAGGTTGGATTAGAAAGAGAGTAGGTCTTACCTTGGGGATGTCGACTTGGATCGCCATTGGAGCAGAAGGAGTGCTTGCGGTTCATCCTTGGATTGCGGAAAGGAAATGTTGCTCGAGCTCGTGTTTTTCGGAGGCGCCGGAGGTTGAAGACGAAGGCGGAGTGTGAAAGTAAAAATGAACTCGGGGTAAAAAGTAGTGTGGATCCCGGTAACTTTTATAAGCTTACTCAGGGGTATTTTGGGGTTTCGGTCCACACTGTACAGGAATGTGGAGAGGTCCGCGGTAGATACGCGCAGTGATTGAGGTGATCTGCAACTGTTTGTGATACAATCGAGGGATTTTATTATTAAATTGCGGTTCCACGCGCGAGGATCGAGGAAACTATGCATTTATCTCGAAGGTAATGGCTACAACAACGGCTACAGTGGAGAGAATTTCGGCACATAAAGTACTATACGCTCCGAAACTGGGGGGGCATGTGTTGACATCGTTTTTCAGCACGTGTCAAATGAGCTTAGGTTTGACTGGTCAGCGGCCGTTCTCCATCGGCATCGGGAAATAATAAGCCAGTATTGCCGATGGGAATATGCTGCGGTAAGACTAAGTGTGCTGCCGATGGAGGCTGGATGGTTCTTGCCGACAAAGGTTAATTGGTGAAGTCGAATAACTTAAGCTATGAAGTTGCTAATGCCGATTGCTGACAGATTACCGATTGCCGATGGAGAGGCATTGCCGATTGCCGATGAAGAGTGGTTGACGATTGCCAATAGGGACTGATTGGTGGACAGTTACCAGTGCAAGGTTGCCGATCGGGAAGTATTGCCGGTACCGATGGGCATAGGGTGCCGATGAGTATAGGGTGACTTAGCGCCTGATATCAGCAAAAGGCTGCCGGTGGTCAAAGAAGGAAATCGCGGATTGAAGGGGTCTGCCGATGGAAAGTTTCCATCGAGGAAAATAGATGTGTTTGTTTAGGAAAATAAATATTGTTATCCGACTCCTGCGTGAGTCAGTTTCCTTAAAGTTAGGAGCTTGTTTTAGGAAGGATACGAGTCGTGTCTTTGTACAACTCTCCATGCGGGAGTATAAATATGTGCCCGAGGGCTATGAAAAGAAGGATCAATCCAATATCAAACAAACCAATTTTACTCTTATTCTACTTTTTATCGCAATTTATCCTTTTGCATTAGCTGTAGCTATTAACGAGTTCTTCAAGCTTCAACGGGCTGCATCACTTTGATCTCCGTCAAATCCTTGCAAGTTCCGCGTGGGAGTACCTCTGAGCTTTGGCATCCGGGCGCATCGCTGTTGCCTCGTTCAGCTCTGCTCTAGTTATCCTGATCAAGCCTCAATCCCAGCATCCGGGCGCATCGCCGTTGTCTGGATTGGATCTTGTTCTAGTTATTGTCCTTGTCGATTAACTAGTCAAATCGACTGGCACGCCTCCGAATATCAAATTTCGGGTATAAGCCCGAGGTGTTCGCAGATCCTGACGCTTTTTGTGTCACCAGGACTGTTCCTCTTTTATCGATCCTCGTCTATCCAGTAAGACGTGGATTGAGCGCTCTTGTTCCAACTTTGATGCATGTCCTTTGCCATGACATGAGGATCGAAGTGTCGAGGAACCAATATCCCTTTTCTCTTGTTTGTTTCCCTTTGGTGTTTATTTATAGCTCTCTTGGTTCTTTTTCTTTGATTACCGTTGGAAGCTATGGCGAGTAGATCAAAGGAAGGTGGATCCATTTCTCTCCACTTCTCTCTTTTGGCTCTTTCGTGCTCAAGCCCATAGTATGCTTGTACCTATTTTAGACCGTGGCACTTCTTAGGTCCTTGTGGTGACAACCGCACCGCTAAGGCCTTAGGGGTGTCTAGGTGCATTTAGTGCATGTCGGCCGTGGTACCCTACAAGTGGAATTGAGTGTTGTGTGTTCTCTTGTGTGTTGCTCTTTTCCAATGCCTCGCCTTTTGCCATGTCGTGTGAGTTGGGAGAAGTAGACCACTTCCCCTTTTCTTTATTCCCCTGTTCCAACCTCTCTTCTAGTTAGCGAAGCTATGGTCCATGTCATGTCCTTGGAACCACCATGCGAGTTGACTCGATCGACCGTCAGAAAACTATCTTTACCAAGGACGTGATATGGACAGCCTAGCCAACCCTCCCCCTCTTTCTCTTGTCCCATTCTCATTTGCTTGTGCCAATTTCCATGGCGTGCAAGTCAAAGTTTGTGGGACCAAGTCATAACTCTTGCATCTTGTGTTGTTTGTTCTTTCTTTGGTTGTGACTTGTGGGGCTTAAGGCTACAAAGGCCAAACCCTATTGTGTTTGCCTTCCCTCTCCGCTTGCAATCTTTTCGGTTTCTGTCAATTTCCATGACACCAGGATCGAAAGACTACAATCCGTGGTGTGTGTTTAAGTTAAGCTAGAGTCTAGGCCCTCTTCTCTTGAAGCCATACAGGTTGACACCATCAACCCGGGAAGTGTGACTATTTCGGGGTGGTAACTCGAGCTTATGCTTAACAGACAACCACTCGTGTTTTATTTTGAGCCCAAGGAAAGCGGACAACCACCGCGAGGGCTAAGTCTTCTGGTATCTTTTGTCGTTAGCCGCTCTTTCTATGTCTCATTGTCTTTTAGTTTGGATCTTGGGTAAGGATTTGATTGTTTTCCGCCTTGTTTGTCGCTATGTCGAGGTAGATGCATCGAGAGCTATGTTGATCAGACCGGTGATCCGTTGGAGGCAGGAGACAGGAGCAGCAACAGGATGTGGATGAAAATATTTGGATCTATAACAAATAGGTGCCACGTCCCACCCAACCTCGTAGAATCCTATTGGACATGCATATACATAGATGCTAGTGCTTTACTTTCTGTGATTAAAATGATAGGTTTCATGGTAGAATTGCTTGGAAAGCCTTTACCTTGTCGCAACCTTACCCCTGCACACCCGCTGCTAGGATAGACACTCGCTTTACTTACTTGCTCGCTGCTTACTTCTACTTCACATTATATCTATGATGTGATGCTGAGTGGAGGATTGTTTGTGAGTGGCTAGGCACTGTGTGCCGTTATAATGATAACAACTTGGGGAGATCTTGGCGTGTGTCTTGTGTGTGTGGTGAGGGCTGAGTCAATCAGACAGGTCCTACGACGAGTCCGTGGGACGAGTCTTGCCGGGGGTGCGACCTGGGCATCCCCACGTAAGGTACCTGTGGCGGGTACATGTGTTTTGAGAAGATCTCGGGGCGAGCCCCGGGATAGAGGTGTTGTGATGGCGCGGGAGAGTACCCCGATTGAGGAGATGACCTGTCTGATTCCTTCTAGGAAACTGATATCGAGTGGACCAGAACCTTGGGAACTTTTGTGCACACCACTCGTCCCTGAATGGGCGGGGTGTGGATGTCGATCGGTTTGGGCAATGCCATTACTGCCAGGTTGTTAGGTGATAAGGGTGGGTGGTGCCGGTGTTGAGACCCGTACCATCCTAGCTGCGCAACACCATGGTGGTCAGGTGCTGCGTCTCCGAGTCTCAGTTTGCCGGTGAGCCGGGGAGCCCCAACGCTGAGTGGCAGGATGGTATCGTTCCGGATCAGGAGATAGCCTGTTATCGGCCTAGGCGTTGCGCAACGTCGATGATGGCGATCTTGTGGGTACAGGTGTACACACTCTGTAGAGTTGATCGATCTATACTTATAGCCGTGTCCCCGGATATGGACATTCCCTTGACCTACGCTTCTCTTGAGTAGTGAGATGAGTCCTTTCTTCTCTCCCCTGGGTTTTTACAGGATCCGGTTGTGAGCCGTTGAGACAAGGACGAGAGGGAGTTGTCCTTGTCGCCTAGAGAGTGAGAGTCTGGTGAGATGTGTGTGGATGGGATGGATGAATGGAAATGGGTTAAAACTTGATGAACTATTACTATTAATTATTGAAATATTGATTAATATATGCATAGGCAAACTGTTGACGCCGTTTTTTGTAACAGGTCAATATTAAACCAAGTGTATTGATCGATAAAGGGGTTCCTCATCGGCATCAAGGGGCTATCGGTTTCACTACCGATGGAAGCTGAAGAATCTGCCGATGGTAGATGTGATAGAAGAAACGTCAAGGGAGGAAAGGAAAGACATTTGCCGATGAGAAAATGTTGCCGATGAAAGTAGAAGAATATTGCCGATAGGAGGGTATTGTTGATGGACAAAGGATGTGGCTGACGTCAGCAGAAAGTTGCCGATTGCAATAAGAGGAAGGTTGCAGATTGGAAAGAGTCTGCCGATGGAAAGTTTCATCGTAAAGGAAACGAATAAGGAAAACTGGTGATTTTATACCAGTGTTATTGTCGTTGTTTGAGTCCGACTCTTGTACGAGTCGTTTTATTTCCTTAAAAATAGGATTTCTGTTTTAGGTATGAGTCGTGTCTGTTTGCAACTCCTGTTACCGTAGTATAAATATGTACCTAGGGGCGATGTATCAAAATATACAATACAATCAAACAAATCTATTATTTTCGTCCTACTTTTCTAGCATCTACTTTTTTGCATTAGCTATAGTTTATCTACGAGTTCTTACGACGTCTCGACGGGCTGCATCTGCAAGATCTCCGTCATCTTCGCAAGTTCCGCGTTTTGATCAAGTTGAGCTTTGACGTCCGGGCGCATCGCTGTCGTCTCGTTCAAGCTTGTTCTAGTTATCATCCTTGTCGATTAACTGGTCAAATCGACTGGCACACCTTTGGATATCGAGTTCGGGTATAAGCCCGAGGTGTTCGCAGATGAGACGTTTTTTGTGTCAACACCTCTTTTGGCACGCTCGGTTGGACCCTAAATTCCTCTGTTGATCAAGATCATGGGTTATTCTACTGACGTCCATCCAAGGAACGTCATTGAAGTCTCCGAAGCAGATCTGAAAGATGATCAAAAGCAAGCTATGGAGCAGGCCATGGAGGAATACAAGCAGTTATATCTGAAGTCTTTCAGCCTAAACAAGAGTGGCAAAGAAGTCCAGAAGCAAGATCCGCCGTCGCCACGGCAGGTCACTTTCGACGCCAATCCTGGTAAATTTCAAGATATGGTTAATTCTGCATTAAATCAAGCATTGATTAACCACTCTACTATGCTGTCCAACGTTGTACACAATGCTGTTATGCGATCCTTCAAAGAAGGGCAGGCATCTCATCATTTTGGTCCATCGTATCATCAATCTAGATCAGCATCTACTATAACTCCATCGGCAATCCTAGCGGGATCCTCCCAGCCTGTGAAGCTGTCTGCCGGTGAAGTTACTCTAAAATCAAGCCCTGTAAACGTTGTTCAGCTGAATACAGATCCAGTAGCATCGGAGGTGTCAGGACCTGTAATCCAGGGCCAATCGATTCCTACTAGCCGTGGGGATATGATATGCCTCCAAATTCATCGACCGATGCCAAGTCGATCCAAGGTGACGATACGGCGGGAAAAGCCCCTGTGGAATCGGCAGTATCAGTGCAGCCGATGAATCCAGTGATGCATTATGCTATGCCTTCTCTAAACGGGCAGTCGTCGATAAGAAGTCTTCAGATGGTGTTACCCAAAATGCCTTGCGGGCAACCATCGGCAAGCGCTCTGCCGATGCAACAAAATAGGGCAGATGCAAGCTATCCTTTGATGATAAATCCTCAGACGGGGGTATCAATACAACAAGGAGGTCAATCTATTGATTGTCCTAGAATGCAAGGGCAACAGGCTCCGAATGGATATCAATTATCATTAAATCATATGCCGATGACTTGTGATCCTGGATGGACTGGTCAGACATCAATGCAACAGCAGTTGGTGCAACCTAGATATCAAGTGGCAGGAGCACAACAATACCATCACCCAGTGGATGTTCAAAATGGGATGTCGATAGTATCTCAAAATACTCTAGCTGGTGTCCAAGGATATACATCGATAGATCAGCCGATGTATAATGTTCAGCAACATGGTGTTGCGCTTACACCGATCGGATCGGTTTACTTACCACAGAGGCAAGAAGGGATGTATCTACCAGTTTAGCCGATAAATATACAGCCGGCGCGTCGGCAGGGTCAAAATGTATACTGGGCCGATGAGATCGCCGAAGTGATGAAAGGACAGTTCGGTAGTGAGTCTGAGGACGATACATATTCTCATCGAGCACCATACCTTCAGGCATATGATTTGATTCCTCTTCCAAATCGGTATGAGGTACCGAATTTCACAAAATTTTCTGGTTTCCAAATTACACTGATCCAAGCAGTCGGTTCTGAAGAGGTGTTTTAATGGATCAGTTCGCGGATGATGGAAAGCTTGGGCAGGGGTTCACATCGGCCGATGAGTTACTAGAAATAGACATCAGCGACGGTAGCAAGCCTAGGCCAACTTTTATTAGTGCTAGGTTGGATTCCCAATGTAAACAACAGTTGACTGATTTGTTAAAAGAATATAAAGATTGTTTTGCTTGGGATTATACAGAGATGTGTGGTCTGGACCGATCGATAGTTGAACATCGGTTGCCTATTAAGTCGGGTTTTCAACCACATCGGCAACCAGCGCGCCGGTGTAACCCCACTGTACTACCCGATATTAAAGCTGAGATTACAAAGTTAATCGAAGCTGGATTTATTCGGCAATGTCGATATGCCGAATGGATTTCCAATGTGGTTCCTGTGTATAAGAAGAATTGAAAACTTCTTGTTTGTATTGATTTCAGGAATCTCAATAAAGCTACGCCAATGGATGGCTATCCAATGCCTGTTGCCGATCTACTAGTTCATGCTTCTGCTGGACATAAGATTATCAATTTTATGGATGGTAATGCTGGATATAATCAAATATTCATGGCCGAAGAAGATATATCCAAAACTGCTTTTAGGTGTCCAGGTCACGTCGGTTTGTTTGAGTGGATCGTAATGACTTTTGGGTTGAAGAACGCCGGTGTTACTTATCAAAGAGCGATGAATTTTATTTTTCATAAGTACATCGGTACGCTAGTCGAGATCTATATCGACGACGTGGTGGTTAAGTCCGGAGGTTTTGAAGAACATCTTGCTGATCTGCGAAAGATTTTGGAGTGCATAAAGGAGCATGGGCTAAAAATGAATCCAAACAAGTGCGCATTTGGTGTATCGGTAGGTCAATTCTTAGGGTTCATGGTGCATCAAAGGGGTATAGAGATCGGTAGAAAATCTATTGATGCAATTAACAAAGTGATTGCTCCCACGAACAAGACTGAGCTGCAATCTTTGATCGGCAAGGTTAATTTTATTAGAAGATTTATATCTAATCTGTCTTGGAAGATTGAGTCTTTTAGCCCACTATTGAAGCTAAAGGCCGGTCAGGAATTTGTGTGGGGAGAAAAGCAGCAATCAACTTTGGAGGAAATTAAGAGGTATCTGGTGAATCCTCCGGTTTTGATTCCACCTCAATATGGGAAACCCTTCAGATTGTATTTATCTGACGATGACGGTGTTATCGGGTCAGCTCTGATTCAAGAATTTTAAAGGAAAGAACGTGTGATTTATTATTTGAGTAGAAGGCTGGTGGTTGCTGAAACCAGGTATTCGGCCGTTGAGAAATTATGTTTATGTCTATACTTCTCTTGTACGAAGTTAAGGCATTATTTGCTATCGGCCGAGTGTATTGTCATATGCAAAGACGATGTGGTCAAGTATATGTTGTCGATGCCGATATTAAATGGGAGGATCGTCAAATGGATTTTGGCGCTGTCAGAATTTGATCTATGGTATGAATCAACTAAGGCAGTTAAAGGGCAGGTGATGGCCGATTTTGTTAGTCAGCATTGCGGTTCGCTAAATTCAATAGAGATTGCTCCTTGGACTTTGTTCTTTGATGGTTCCACATGTAAGGAAGGAGCAGGCATCGGTGTTATCTTAGTTTCACCCCGAGGAAAAAAGTATGAAATCTCATTGCCGATTGTTGCTACTTCGACGAATAATCAGGCTGAGTACCAGGCGTTGCTGAAGGGGTTTGAGTTACTCAGGGATGTGCGTGCCGATGTCGTTGAAGTCTTCGGTGATTCTTTGTTGGTGATTAATCAGTTGATTGGAACATATGAAAGCCGAAGTGATATTTTAATCGAATATCATGGGAAGTGCTTGCAGTTGTTAAAGGGATTAAGAGAATATCGTCTCAAACACATTCCTAGGTCGCACAATGAAGAAGCCAATTGATTGGCGCAACATGCTTCAGGATATCAGCCGATTCAAGAGATAATGACATCGGTAATGGTTGCTGATGACTGGAGAAAAGAGATTGCCGATTACTTAAGGGACCCGTCTAGGAAAGTTGGAAGATGGTTGAGGTTTCAGGCTACAAAGTATGTGCTCCTTGATGATGAGTTCTATTATCATACAATTGATGGAGTTTTACTCAGATGCCTTAATGTAAAGGAATCAATTGATGGGTGAGATTCATGAAGGGGTATGTGGAGGGCACCAATCGGCGTTCAAAATGAAGTGGATGATTAGGCGAAATTGACATTATTGGCCGACAATTCTTGAGGATTGTTTTGAGTACTTCAAAGGGTGTCAAGATTGTCAGAAGTTCAGTAATGTTCAGAGGGCACCTACGTCGGCAATGAATCCTATAATCAAGCCTTGGCCGTTTAGAGGTTGGGCCATTGATCTCATCGGCCAGATTTACCCACCATCGAGTAAAGGACATAAATTCATACTTGTTGCTACCGATTATTTCACGAAGTGGGTTGAAGCTATCCCGTTGAAAAAGGTGACATCGGCAAATATGATAGATTTTGTGAAAGAGCATATTGTTTACTGATTTGGTATCCCTCGAACTATAACTACCGATCAAGGAACTATGTTCACGTCAGGAGAATTTGATGAATTTGCTGTCAGTATGGGGTTTAAGGTTTTAAACTCGTCTCCTTATTATGCTCAAGCTAATGGTCAAGCTGAAGCAACCAATAAGGGGGTAATCAAACTTATCAAGCGCAAGATTGAAGAAAACCCTAGAACGCATAAGGTACTAAACGAAGCTTTGTGGGCATATCAGATGGCATGTCGTGGTGCTACTAAGGTTTCTCCATATCAGTTAGTATACGGACATGATGTTGTCCTACCTTGGGAAATTAAGACTGGTTCTAGACGGTTGTTCTCCCAGGACCAGTTAGCAGCCGATGAGTATGATATCCTTATGAGGGAGGTAAAGGTGAAAGAGTTTGTCGATGGCGATTTGGTGTGGAAACTGATTTTACCGATTGGGACCAAAAGTTCAAAGTTTGGGAAGTGGTCTCCTAATTGGGAAGGCCCTTTTCGGATAAATCAATCTGTTCCTGGCAATGCTTATATTTTGGAAACTCTCGAAGGAGTTGCATTTTCCAGAGCAATGAATGGTAAATATTTGAAGAAGTATTATCCTAGTATCTGGATGGATGCATGAAAGCAATACGTATATACCAATGACAAAGTTATCATACAAGGAACATCGGTAGGAAGACGTTAAATGTTATATTACAGACGGATCACTTGTCAAGCTCAGGAGTAACAAGTTACAACAAGGTTTGAATACATAAAATCGCACGAAGGCGAACTTGGTCGGCTTCTTCTATTTCCCTAGTGTCGTCGTCGGCAGTGCCATCAACTGTCTTGACCTTTCTCCTCAGCAGAAGAGCTTCGCGAGCGTTGGCGTCCCTCTCCTGTTGCAAAGCTTTGGCTATGATAGGGAGTTGTGTTTTCTTCTAGGTGGCCGAATTTAAGGCTTCATCCACTCTCTTCAGCTCGGCCAGTAGCTCTTCTTTTTGTGCCGAAGACGGTTGATCTCCTGATCAAGTTCGGTGTCAGAAGCTTCTAGGCGACCGATGTCCTTGTGTTTTTCGTTTGCGGCCTGCTTGAATTTGGATATTTCTTCTTCGAGTTTTGCTTGAGCAACTCTATCGGCAATACGACCTAGGGCCTTTCTATATTGGCGTTGCCGACCCTCGAGGAAAGCCGCCTGGAAGAGTGGTTCTTCAATATCGGCAGGTAGTTGATCCTGGATTTCCTTGAAAGCCGTCCTTACTGCACTAGAGTCTTGGACTAGTTGGGATGTATTTTGTTGCAGTAGAGACATCACGGCTTCAAGTTTGGATTTCATTTCTGCCGATATGACAGTTGAAGCTTGGGTAGAATCTGCCTCTTCATCAGCGTCTTCTGGAACGTTAACGGCAAAAGAGAACAGACTATTGGGAGAGTCTTGAGCCTGAAAAGATAAAGAATTAAGATGTGTTAGTTAGAAATTCTTCACAGGTTTATGATAAATGTATTTGGTTCACCTGCTTTAGAGCGATTTCTCGCTTTTGGTTTGACAGAGTAGCCGATGCGACTGTATCATGAGGATCGACAATGGTTGCCAATGACCTTGTCTCAGTAGGAGGGACGGTTGGTGCTGATGCCGGTGTTGGTATTGGTTCCGCTTCCATTGATCGTTGTGGGATGTTTCTGCCCCGTGGTCAAGGATTTCATCTGGTGCTGATGTTGGTACCGATGCCGATACCGTTTCTATTGTTGTAGCCATCTCTTGCGGCGAAGGTACTGTCCTTTAGTTGAGAATGTCGGCCTGTGGTTGCTCAGGGACAGGTGCCGATATTGGCTCTACTGTTGGCACATCGGTAGGAACTTGAGGAGATGCGGCTCGAATCGATGGCTTTGGGCGCTTCGGTTTGGGAGCAGTACTCGATGAACTTCGGTGCTTTGGCTGTTGTGCTTGGGGGGGCGTCGGCGAGTTGAGACGTGGAGATTTGTACGCTTGGAGTGGCTGCTGATGAACTTGTCCGCTGCAGAAGAAAGTTTGGTGTAAATTGAGTGGAAATCGTCGGTCAAGTGTATTATGATCGACGTAAATGAAGGTTTATTACCTTGAAGGCTTGTGCCAAGGCGGTGGCAGCAGAAGTGGCAGCAACAGCATCATTGGTTGGCAGTGATCTGGACCTGATGGTGACTTTAGGGACTGCCTTGTGATGCATGAGCGTGGACAGCGAAGGAGCCTTGCAGCCGGTTGACGATATGGGGTTCATCGGTTGCAGATTGAAGTGTTTGCCACTCTTACTCTTTTGGGGAACTAAATTATCGACCTGCTGACAGAGGGTTAGTTACCGATGCAATTAGAAAGTTAAACGAAAAGGAGTATCGGAAGTGGGCTTACTGCGTCGTCGGGGATGACATGATCGACGTCGATTAAGTGCCGATAGTAGTGCGATGATGGGGCGAATAGCTGGTCCTTCCATTCTTGCCACCACAACTTGAAAGATTCGGTGATGAAAGATGTTGGTGCCCAAGAAGATAAGTTGATATTGGATACATCAGCATGAGGAGAAAGGGTGACGATTTTGTTCCAATCCATGGCACTGGAGATGATTTCTCTTGGTTTGATCACGTTGACATAGATCAGCTTAATCGGTAGTTGACCGAATGCTAGCTATCTCGCAGCTACCGATGGATAGTAGAACTCGTAAGATGGGTTGGAGTTCACTGGGATAGCTCGGGGAATGTGGGTGGCCTTCATGATTGCTTCATTTTGTGGTATGTTCCCATCGGTGAGGTTGAAGAAGAGTGGGAATTGGTTGTCTTCATCGATGTAGGGCCACCAGGCTCGTTCTACAGCAAGGATTCCGTAGTAGAGCCTCTGGAAAAACATGCCAAATTGGTCGATATTGGCATCGGTTCCCGGTAGCACTATCATGGCTTCCCCGAAGTTGAGTGGGGCACGGGTTGCCGATTCATCATCATCATAAACATAATCTTCAGATATGTCCCTTGGGAACTGTTGGCTGAACAGATCAAACTGTAAGCATTTGTGCATATGAGCGTTTAGCCACATGTTGATGAACCACCAAGGACCTCCGAGGTTGCCGATGGGCTCGCCTAACAGCAATTTCTCTGACACTTGATGTAGAAGGCGGTAGACCAAGCCAAGGAGGTATTGGCCAAGGGGAAATCCTCCATTGGTCAAGAGCTCTGCTACGGGAAGATACATGTTGGTTGGGCCAACTGTTCTACCACAGAAAATAAATTTCTCCAACCACATGTTGAGGAAGGTAGCATGTTCCCTTGGGGCTACCGATCCGCTCTTCTGGTACTCTTGAATGTACCCAGTCCAACCACTGATATTGCGGGTACTTACCTGATGCTCAGATTTCCTACGGAATAGAGCAGTAGGATCGACAGAAGAAACATCAAGGCCACTGAGCATGTGCACATCGGCAAACGTGGGAGTGGCTGGTCCGTGTCTGAAAAGGAATGCATTCATTGTATCGGACCAAAAGTAAGAGGCAGCGATCATCATGTTCTCGTTCTTGGCCATATCAGCAATGGACAACCTAATGCATTGCTCGATGTTGCGCTATGACCAGTAAACTCTCTGTGATCTTGCTATCCTGAGGTACCAATTCTTCCACCCCTTAGTGGGTTTGGGCCAAGAACGGAAGGTATCGGTCCACAACCCTAGGTCAAAATGTTCAGATCTAAAAGGGATGCGGTTGGTTTCTGCGTTAAAAAATTGATCGGATCGGCGTTCCCCAATGGGCCTAAGCAGCAGAGGTGCTCCTAATCAGTAGGAATAACTATCTTGTTGCGCATTTCCTAGAGATCCAGAAAAGGTGGAAAAGAAAAAAGGGGGAGGATTGTAAATAGATGCAGAAAGATGAGGCTGCGGAATATTCAACAAGAGAATAGGGAAAATTACTGCGGAAGCTGTGAAGTTGATCGCCATTGAAGGAGTCTTGCGAGGGATCGTGCTTCTGGATGAAGGGGAACCGCCGGTGAATTGAGTGCCGGAGTGTTCTTCGGGGTTGTCTTTGAAATACGGATGAAGATGTGAGCTTAGGGTAAGAAGGAAAGCGGATGGTGATCTTTATAGGCCTAGTCAAGGGGCATTTTCGAGTTTTACTGGGCAAAGGTAAGGAAGGATATCGCAGTGAATTTGCGCGGTGATCGAAGAGTTCGTGCTACAGTTGCAGGAGTTGTTGGTAACTTGCAGTTTTTGGGCACGGTAATCAAGATGATGGCGCGTTTTGGAGGGAAAAGAGCAAATTTCGGCGTATAAGATATTTTATACTCCGAAATTGGGGGGCATGTGTTGACGCCGTTTTTTGTAACAGGTCAATATTAAACCAAGTGTATTGATCGATAAAGGGGTTCCTCATCGGCATCAAGGGGCTATCGGTTTCACTACCGATGGAAGGTTAAGAATCTGCCGATGGTAGATGTGATAGAAGAAACGTCAAGGGAGGAAAGGAAAGACATTTGCCGATGAGAAAATGTTGCCGATGAAAGTAGAAGAATATTGCCGATAGGAGGGTATTGCTGATGGACAAAGGATGTGGCTGACGTCAGCAGAAAGTTGTCGATGGCAATAAGAGGAAGGTTGCAGATTGGAAAGAGTCTGCCGATGGAAAGTTTCATCGTAAAGGAAACGGATAAGGAAAACTGGTGATTTTATACCAGTGTTATTGTCGTTGTTTGAGTCCGACTCTTGTACGAGTCGTTTTATTTCCTTAAAAATAGGAGTTCTGTTTAGGTATGAGTCGTGTCTATTTGCAACTCCTGTTACCGGAGTATAAATATGTACCCAAGGGCGATGTATCAAAATATACAATACAATCAAACAAATCTATTATTTTCGTCCTACTTTTCCATCATCTACTTTTTCGCATTAGCTATATGTTGACACAAAAAGCGTCTGATCTGCGAATACCTCGGGCTTATACCCGAACTCGATATCCAAAGGTGTGCCAGTCGATTTGACCAGTTAATCGACAAGGATGATACCTAGAACAACGATGAACAAGACAACAGCGATGCGCCCGGATGTCAAAGCTCAAATTGTTCAAAAAGCGGAACTCGTGAGGTAGATGGAGATCTTGTAGATGCAGCCTGTCCAGATCGTAATAACTCGTAGATAAACTATAGCTAATGCGAAAAAGTAGATGCTGGAAAAGTAGATGAAAAAGAATAGATGTATTTGATTGATTGTATATATTTACATCACCCCTGGGTACATATTTATACTCCAGCAAAAAGGAGTTATACATGGACACGACTCATACCTACAAAAAAACTCCTATTTTCAAGGAAATAAAACGACTCGTACAAGGGTCAGACTCAAACAATGACAATAATACTGGTATAAAATCACCAGTTTCCTTATTCACTTCCTTTACATTGAAACTTTCCATCGGCAGACTCTTTCCAATCTACAACCTTCCTCTTATTGCCATCGGCAGCTTTCTGCTGACGTCAGCCACATCCTTTGTCCATCAGCAATACCCTCCTATCGGCAATCTCTTCTCGGCAACCTCCCCATCGCCAAACTACTTTCTTCCTCTTCTGACGCCCTTCGTCATCGGCAGCCTCATTTATTCCGATCAGCAGTTAACCAGTAGTACTCCGATGCCGATAAGAAGCAATCACTATCCCTTTGCCGATCAGCAACTCAGTTCATATTGACACGTCAAAAAACGGTGTCAACACAATAGTTTATCTATGAGTTCTTACGACATCTCGATGGGCTGCATCTGCAAGATCTCCGTTGTCTTCGCAAGTTCCGCATTTTGATCAAGTTGAGCTTTGTCGTCCGGGCACATCGCTGTCGTCTCGTTCAAGCTTGTTCTAGTTATCGTCCTTGTCGATTAACTGGTCAAATCGACTGGCACACCTTTGGATATCGAGTTCAGGTATAAGCCCGAGGTGTTCGCAGATCAGACGCTTTTTGTGTCAACACAAACTACAACCATAAATAGGTCTTTTGCTATATCCTTGCATTCCACTTACCACAAAGCGAACGCAAAAGCATAGGGTGGCAAACAGTGGCCAGTACAAATCGTACTGAAAGTTATTTATCAGGTTTGGATGCCATCTTTGATGACAACAACAAGGATCCAGAGGAGGTTTAGGTGGTCTTGTCCTACGCTCAAGGTTGCATGTGAAGGAGGAGCCTTCACCCGCTGGCGTGCTGTGTCTACTTTGATATCATTTCGCGTGCGTCTTCCGCTAGAATCGAGTTGTAATAGGGTGTGAATAAGTTGTAATACTTTTAATCTACGATGTATTACTGTGGTATCAGCTGTATAATAATAATGTGATAGCTTGGTATTCCTGTGACTATCACATTATGTGGATTTCCCTTTGAGGAAATTGTGGATTGTTACAAAAAGCAAGAAGGATTCTAATTGCCTATAAACGAGCTACGGGAGCAAAGGTTTCCTCATAGTCTATTCCCTCCTTTTGACAAAAGCCATGAGCCACCAACCTAGCCTTGTTGCGCACTACCACCCCATCTTCACTTTGTTTATTTTTGAAAACCCATTTGGTACCTATGGGGTGGCAACTTGGTGGTGGAGGAACTAAGACCCAAACGCGGTTTTGATCAAAGTTTTCTAACTCCTCATGCATGGCATTAACCCAATCTGGATCCATCAAAGCGTGTCCAACATCTCGGGGCTCAAAAGACACGACAAAAGCCGAATGAGCAAAGTGAGAGAGATAGGACCTGGACCGCGTGACTCAACGACCGATGTCGCCGATGATGTTCTCCGGCGGGTGCTGTCGCTGGATGTGGCGGGGAGCCTGCCTGGACGAAGTGGCCTCCCCCTCGACAGCAGCATGAGCTCCCTCAGGTGCAACGGGCACCGACTGAGGAAGTTGTTCGAACGACCCCCATGTAGTGGAAGTAGTCGGATCGGGACCGTGAGCCGAAGTGTACATCGCAGGGTCGACGGGGCCAGCCAATGGAGTTGGCTCGGGATCACCCCAATCGGCATCATCCTGCTCCTCGTCCACAAAGATGCTAGTGTTCACCTCATCATCACCTGCAAGCTCAAAAGCAGTGGAAACACAGGGCATAGTCTCATCGAAGGTAATCTCACAAGTCTCCATCACTCAGTTAGTTTCAAGGTTAAGTGCACCATAAGCACGAGAGTGAGTAGAATAACCAAGAAAGATACTGTCAGAAGACTGCTGTCGGATACCTAGAAATAGGCTACCCAATTTACCAGACTCCACAAAAACAAAATCACCATCGGGGGCTCTTCAGCCTCGCCCGAGCCAAGGGGGCGTCATCCGTGACGTCATCGACCCTCAGGGGCTCTTCCGCCTCGCCCGAGCCAATGGGGCGTCATCTGTGACGTCATCAACCTTCGGGGGCTCTTCCGCCTCGCCCGAGCCAAGGTGGCGTCATCCGTGACGTCATCAACCCTCGGGGGCTCTTCCGCCTCGCCCGAGCCAAGGTGGCGTCATCCGTGACGTCATCAACCCTCGGGGGCTCTTCTGCCTCACCCGAGCCAAGGTGACGTCATCCGTGACATCATCAACCCTCGGGGGTTGTTCCGCCTCGCCCGAGCCAAGGTGGCGTCATCCGTGACGTCATCAACCCTTGGGGGCTCTTCCGCTCCGTCCGAATCAGGGAGACGTCACCCATGACGTCCCTCACCTTCGGAGATCTCACCGCCATCAACAGCCTGGGATGCCCTAGTCCATATAGTCAAAAGGTCCACAGTACCCTCCATCCTCAGGGATGGGGTTCAAGGCATGAGTCGCCATGCCAACCTCTGTTCACCCTACGGTACAAGGTCCTGTGCTGCCTAACCGGCGACTTCTGCGCACTACATCCGCGCCACACCTCCGACGGACACTCCAACAGGGATTAGGGCGTCATCAGCCCTGTATGACGGAACGTGGGGGTGTCCGGTCCTGTGCAACCAGCCCCAGCCCATGCCCAGGTAAGGGAACAGCGGAGTTCCCGGTCACAAGACGCATGGCTACAGTACAACAAGGATGAACAGGACCCAGACATGTGTCTACTAGCGCAATCTTCCTCAGGAAGGAAGATAGAATGAAGACAAAGCTCCCCCTCGGCAGCAGCCCAAGCTAGGCCCACGTTCACTCACCTCTCTCTATTGTACTCCTCCATCTCTCCCTATGTATAAAGGGAGAGAATGGACCTCCAATCTCTCTCTCTCGACATCCCAACATTCATTCACGCACACTCAAACTCACATACACGCGAGCACACACCAGAACCAAGAACCTCATAGGCACGAGACCTAGGAATCGCCTTCCCTCTCTCACCAAAGCTTGTAGCTCCCCTCTACGAGCTCTCTGCGCTCAGTAATACAACCCCGCAACACACTGGACGTAGGGCGTTCGTGCCTGAACCAGTATAAACCTTTTGTGTTCTCCGAGCATAACCATCCGAACTCTGACACGCTTAGAAATTTACTCGTTAGCCGTTGTTGGTATTTCTTATGACTATTGGATAAATCCGCAAGCGTACAGATTATACTGCTGTAGCACTTCACCAAGGAGTATTCCGAGGTATCGTAATTTATATTATCCCAAGGGAAAGCTGGCTAGAATTGATAATTAGAGAGAGATCCTAGAGAGTACCTCAACCTTAGTACCAACTATTATAGGGGGGTAAATGATAAAAGTGACAGGAAGGGGTTGATGAATGAAGAATCTACGGTAAAGGATACTTAGAACGGACCTCAGAGACTAGCTAGGTGGGAGGACAACGAGAAGAGAACAGGGACTCCTATGTACTTCTCTCTACTTCAATATACTTAGCTAGATAACTAGTCTAGACACTATAGTTTGTCTCCACAATACAAGTATGGTATGCTAGGGGATAGATCAGTAGGAGGACAAAACTCCTACCGAACCGCGCCCTCTTCTTACGGGGGCCTTACCTTTTAAGAACTTGCCTATAAACACGTGGTGGAATACAAAGACTAGAAAAGGTGTCACCTCTTGCTAGCTACCATAAACAATCCGTGCAGCAAGCGATAACCAAGGATAAGATGATGTATAAGCACCACGCTTACACACAACTTACTACTTTGACTATCATCAATAACCAAAGTACCCTATGGAAGGCAATGATCGCATACAGGAAAGGTCACAAGGATCACAGACTATGGGTGTGAAGGCTATTAAAGAGCAAAAGCATATAGCAAGACTATATCTAGTATAGAAATGCTCAAAGTAAATACTAAGTAAAGTAAAGAGAAAGATATATATCAATGTTTTAAATAGCGAGCTAAGGCCAAGGTGTTTAGCGTTTTATAAATCGTAGTTAGCGGACTTTAGCGGCAAAATTGTGCATGAACGCAAATAGCGGCACAATTTGTTTCAAGCTATTTCGGGCTATAGCGGCAAAAATAGCGGGCTATTGTTTTCCTTGATATATATTGAATAAGATAAAGTCTTACAAAGAAGGAAAGATACAAGAGCTATACCAGACTCTCCAGAAGACGACTCCGGAAATCCCGAGCACAGCTCGACTCAACTCTAACTCCCACTCTAGACTAACTCCTAGAACAATCTAAGGAATAGAGCTTGTAGGCTTCTTCTTCATGATTAGAGAGGGGGGTGTGACCCTCTATTTATAGCAGGAGGTGGAGTAGGGGTTACTCCGGTGCCACGTCAGCGATCCAGGGCCTTCCATTCTCCGCCCTTGGATCCAACCGACCTTGGAACCGACCAAGGCATGGATTGTTGTGATCCAACACGTGTGGAGAAGCTATGGCGGTTGGAGGGAGCCCAACCGACTTAGGGGGCATTCGGCCAAATGCCCCTATGGCCAGTGGGCCCTCCCCTGCCTCCTTGGATGGGGTCCCACCAGTCAGGGACTAAGTGGGACCCATTTGGGCCTTCTTGAGGTTCGGCCGAACCCCACCCTTGGGGATCTGGTCCTCCTCTGCTTCCTGGTGCTGGTCCCACTCGTCATGGGTGTTGGATGTTGGTCCCGAGGTATTTTGTCACGTTTATCTCCTTGGTGTAGGTCCATGGATCCATGTGCTTTGCTTGTGAGCCGTTGAGAGGAAACACAGAGGGATCCAATGGATGGATTCTACTCTAGAGTGCCTCTCTTGGATCATGGTCGAGAGGAGAGAGCATGGTGGTCCCATATGGCTCTCCTTTGCTCCATTTGTTCATTCCTGCACTCAAACACTCATGGACATGTGGAACTAGTTATTTGATAAAGAATGCTCATGATGTGTTTGTTTTATCCTTGATCCTTGGATTAGTGGCACCATTTTAGCTATGTAAAAGATGGTCATAATTTGTGCCAACAAGATCCCCCAAGCTTAACCTTTGCTCATCCTGAGCAAACAATCAAACTTAGCTCGATGGATCAGGAGTTGCTACTATGCTTCATATTTCAAGAGTACTAAGTCTACAAAATCATACTTCTCTTTTGAATGGAAAAGTTAGCAATAAAGACTCACCCATATTACCTTAGTCCTTCATGGGGCTTATAGCTTTATCCTTTGTCTTGAGAGGTTGAGAGATAGAACAACTTGACTTGAGCACTAGTTTTCTCATTCTTTCACAAGTTTCATATCGGAGGTTTTGTAAGGTTTTGTAAAAGAAAACTTAGTGTTCCTCCAATGGTACTCTCGAGTCTCTCATAAGGTGTATGATTCCTCACCAAGGCATATATCAAAGTTTGCCTTCTTCCATCCTATCTCTAAAGCTTATGTTGAGCTATAGGTAGGGATCAAAGATGTAGCAAACTTACCTTGCATATATTGTAAAGTCAAATTACAGACCCGAGGAGGGAAGTGTCATACTCTTAGATCAAGATGTGCAAGTGTGTGGAAACATGGTAAATGATCAATACTCCTATTTGTGGATCTCTCTTTTCTAAAATTGTGACATAGCTATCTGTTTCATCATTTATTTATTTTATTTTTTCAAGAGAGCTCTGGAAATGCTCATAAAGATTAGGACTTTAGAATGCCCTTGGATTTTTCATAATTTTGCATAGTCTGTCTCATTTACTAACAACAAACTAGAGAGAGTTTTTCTACTTAGAGCATGGAGTATGAACTATGTGGAAATGTAAGGCATGTTTCTGCGTACTTCCAGTGTAGAAGCAGCATGTATATGTGGCGTGTACGTGATCTTGATCTTGGGAGCATGATAAATCTCTCGACAAGGGTCATAAAACTTGACCAAACTCAACACAAAGCAAGCAGCTTATGTAGAAAGCTTATATCATGAAAGAGCATGTATGGCTTTGGTAGGAATTTTCACCATTGAGGAACATCAAAGTGTTTTATCATTTAAATAAATAAATACTCCGATAGTCATTCTTGCTTAGAACAAAATTATAGCAGCTCTTATCTTGTCATATCATGTCTCACAACAACTTAGACTTAGTTACGGCATTTGCAACCCACAAAAGGTTGAGGTTCATGATGAATTCTTTTAAGCCAAATAACCCATACTTAAAGAAGTATCAAGTTGTAAACTAAGTTCTAGAGAAACAATTAGCAGAGCAACTATTCATCATTTCCATAGGAGATATTAATTTTCATGGAATATGTGAGAGTGGAGTAAGAGAAAGTCTTTTTATTTTATTTAATCATATGCAGATTTTTAAATGCAAAGCTAAGATAAGCAAGAGAATGCATAAATGTAAATGCTGAAATTAAAAACTTACCTTAGTGGGGGAGAGAATCTCCCCAACCTTGTCTTTTGCTTAATGGTGTGGTGGGTGTGGATGTTGTTGCCACCAAAAGTCCCCATACCGCTGTTGTTCTTCTTGTATTGCTTGAATGTTCTCGGCGGTTTGCTGGACGATGCGTGTTGTTTCATCGTGCTCAACACACAACTCACCTAGGGTGTTGATGAGGTGATCGAATTCTTGCCACAACCCATGATGCTCCCTGTCTCGGTTGGACGAGAAGGATGCTCGTGCTCGTTGCGGCCGTGATAGTCGAGGAGGCATGCCACTTGAGGTGTGCATGGGGTCGGAAGATGCATCGTCTTCCTCCTCGCCAACAGCTCCTTGGCAAGGTCCACCTTGCTCAAGATGAACAAAGTGTAGCCCCTCCCGAGCTCTCCTGTCTGAGCCTGCAAAATCTCTTTGCCCACTTCCTTGATCTAAATCAAGGGTTAGCTTGCGGGTCCTATACAATTGAAGTTGCCTATTTGGAAGAGGCACCTCAATTGTATGGCCACTGTAAATTATTTTTTGATTACCCTTAGCATCTCTTTTTAGCATTTGAATATGAGCAAAATATTGTTCTGAGATCATTGCTAAAGGAGCAGAGATGTAAACAAAGGGGTTTGTGCCATCTAGCAGGTTTATGGATTCGGCAAGACGAGTAATTAAGGATGTGAATTGAACAGATATATTACTCTCAATTGAACTTTGCCAAAATTCCACTAAATACTTCACAGGAGAGATTCGCATTTTATTGACCATGGCATAAAGCAGTTTTAGTTCCATGTCACTTATTAAGTTAGCATTACTTCCAGGAAACAAGGTCGTTTTCAGCCAAAGAAGCATGAAAGGAAGAGTTGGGTTGTGAATTTCCTCAGACTTAGGATTTGAGCAATCTTTTAAAGCAGAGAGGGAGAACCAAAATTTCCTTTTGTTGAAACTACGCATGGCAAGGTCTAAATCAATCAAACATGAATTATCAAAGCCCAGAGCAACACTTAGATGGTTCCTGATAGACTATGGTTTTGATTAAACATGTGAAAGACAATTCCATCATTAGAGATTTGGAGAGAGCTTAGAAATTATTCATTGAGCAACTCAATTCCAAACTCTTCTATTTGCCAAAAGCTAGACCAACCAATAGAGGAAAAGATAGTTTCGAATTCAGTGGTCATACCTGCATTGGAGAGAAGACTTGGATCCAAAATCCATGTGTGCTCAAAGGATCAATCCCAAAGAGAAAGATGCCTCTGATACTCTAGTTGGTTGAACCAGAGTCCGCTTTGCTATTCATAGGTTGTCATCAGGGGTACCGATAATGCCTCGACATGTGGTACCTCTGTTGGTACTTCCTCCTCCTGAGGGTGTTCTTCGGTTTGGAGATTCTCCCATGTGTATCGGGCCGAACCTCCCCTTGTTCTTCTTTGAGAAGTATCCTCGGATTGGTGGGAGCGTCGGGATGATCTCCCACTCATAGCTTGCTTCATTTTCTTGAATGTGGATGTCAATGGGTTCTTCATCTTCTAGAGAGGAAGAGGGACACAAGAGCAAGACTAGAAAGGGATATGTGTATGTGGAGTAGATTTCTAGTTTTCCTTGTGGGGAGAAGTTTGAGCTAAGAGAAGCTATATGAAGACACGAGATCTTCTTGTGGACTAGCGAGAGAAACACTACTTCTCTTTGAGAGCTAAGAACTTCTCTTGAATGTAGAGAGGAGAGAGCAAGGCAAGGAGAGACTTGAACTAGAACTAAATTCTTGTGGAGGTGTGAGGAAAGAAGCTCTCCTTGCATGGGGTTTTATAGGGGAATGAAGTGGCACCAAGGGGGTGCCATGGAGTGGTCGGCCGACCACGCCTTGGGCATGCCCTTGGGTGCCATGATCACATGTCTAGTGGATGCCTTACACAAAGCAAAAGAGAGAGAGAAGGAGGTGACACAAAGTGGTCGACCATCCATTAAAAGTAGAGATTCCAATCATGCTTTTTCTAGTGCTTGGTGAAAGGTGAAAGATGTGATATGATGTGATCAAAAGCTGAGCTAAAGTAGTCAAGATTCTCCTCTTTAAACAAAGAGTAGTGGGGGACAAAGGTATGTGATGCTTTGATTGAAAGTGATTGATGTGTTTTCTTTTTCAAAGCATGACAAAGTGAAAGTGATGGATGTCATGATTCCCCACTTTGGACAAGGAGTAGTGGGAGACAAGGATATGCCATGCTTAAAGTGATTGATGTACTTTAAAACATGACAAGACAAAAGAGATGTCTCCCAAAGCAAGAATCTGATTTTTGAAAAGCCCACCTCCCAAATCATGAGATGCTTGGACAAAGGATGGTGGAGAAGAAGAGAGAGATGAAGATGGGGTTTCTAGGGCATTCGGCCGAACCTCTAGTGCTCCATTTTTTTCTTTTCCTTTTATAAAGGTCTCTAAATGATCCTTTAATTAAATAAGCCAAAGTAGGGTACATAGGGTGTTCAGCCGAACCCCCTATGTCCCTAATTTTTGTCAAGTTTTAGTGCTAAACTAATTATCAAGTTTTATTTAATCTAACTTTAGTTTTCTGAATTCTAAGTATGAAAGAAATTAAAGGTTTGAACTAAATTTAAGAAAGGAAATAAAAGATAACTACCGATTTACCTTTCGGCGAAGGCTCCTTGATTTTAAGTCCTCGGAGTGGGACTCTCCTTCTTGTTCATTCCTCGGGTGCACTTGATGTCTCCGGAGGTGGAGATTGTGATGTGTGCACCTCTTTTGTTTTCCAAACCTGCCTTGGATTGGCGGGTTCATTCTTCTTGAGTTCTTCGATCTTGATCTTTGGATATTGCTTCTTCTTCCGCGGAGCTTGAACTTTTCTTTTTGGTGGTTGTGTTTTTGCCTGTTTCTTAAACTTATAACCATTGAAAGTAAATTTTACCTTATGAGTTGGGAATTGGAAGTGAATTTGGCCCGATCCAACGTAGATGACTGCATTGGTGGTGTTGAGGAAAGGCCTTCCCAAAATGACAGGGACTTCCGTGTTAGCTCCCATGTCCAGGATGATGAAGTCGGTGGGGATGTACTCATCTTGGATGTTCACCAGGATATCCCTTGCGAGTCTCTCAGGAAACCGTATTGTTTGATCTGCCATCTGCAAGCGAACACATGTGGGGACCAAAGGTCCTCCTAACAGATTATCATACGTTACCTTGGACATGATGTTGACGCCCAATCCGAGATCGCAGAAGGCGGTATGGAATGTTTGTTGTCCGATTGAGCACTTAATCGTTGGGAGGCCTGGATCTTCCGTCTTCATGATGAAGGGAGGATCGATAAGATAGCCCCAATAGGAGCGAAGTGGAGGCTTACTGAACCTCAAGTTAACCATGTTTACATGCTCAATTGAATCTTCTGGTTTCCCAGGAATTTTATCTTGTTCCAAGGAGGGCATAGCTGCTGCTAATTGAGCTCGTTGGATTTCTAGCATTTTATTAAAACTCAATTGATTTTTCATGGCAGTTGTAAAGCTATCCATTTTCTCACCAAAGGTTTCAAGAACTTTATTAGTGGCAATCATTTTTCTATTTATTCCATCATTAATCTTAGATTGACCAAGAACAAGATCTTTTAATGAAGGTTGGTTGTTGTAAGAATTGTAATTATTGTAATTACCATTACCTCCATTACCTTGGTAGAAGGGGCGTGAATTCCAATTTTCTTGTTGTTGGGGTCGATACCCGTTGTTGTTGTTGTTGTTACTGTTGCTATTGTTGCTGATGAAGTTCACATCCTCCTTCGAAGTCTCGGGGGAATTGTTGCCCGAGTGATCATTTCCTCCGCACACCTCGCACCATCGATCGGCTTCAATAGCTTGTGCGGCGGCGACTGGGTAAATGGCCTCTCGTTCCTTCTTGGAACCTTCTTCTATCTTCTTCATCAAGAGATCCATCTTAGCGGAGAGCATGTCCACCTCATTGACAGTGTGCATACCTCGCCTCTTTGGCTGGAGACGTTCGTCACCCTATCCTTGGTTGATCAGCATTTTCTCGATGAGGTCCTTGGCATTCCTCACTGTGTGTTGGAGGAATGCCCCTCCAGCGGCAGCATCAAGGTGACTACGGGCCATGCTAGTCAACCCGTGGTAGAAACCTTGGATCAGGAGCCAGTCGTTTATCCCATGATGAGGACAGGAACGAACGTACTCCTGGAGATGTTCCCATGCTTCGGGAATTGTCTTGTCAGATTGTTGTTGAAAGCTTGAGATCTTCCTGCGAAGAGCATTGGTTTAGCCCGTCGGGAAGAACTTCTTGAGGAATGCATTAGAACACCTCTCCCATGTAGTGACCTCTTCTTTGTGGGCGTACAACCATTGCTTCGCCTTTCCCAATAGCGAGAATGGAAAAAGACGAAGGCGAATGGCGTCAGACGCCACTCCCTTGATAGTGAATGTGCCACCTAACTCCATGAAGTACTGGAGATGAGCATTTGCATCCTCATGGGGCTTTCCGCAAAACGGACTGGCCTGCACCATGTGGATCAAGGCGGGCTTCAGCTCGAAGGTGGCATCTCCGAAGTTGACCTCGGGACCCTGAGCTACGTGGGTAGCTGACGGAGCTGAGAAGTCAGAGATCGCCTTCTGGGCCATAGTTTCCTTGAGTGGTGGTGTAGAGCCTCCTTCCTTGAACGGATCCTGGTTCTAGAGGAACCTCTGAGGGGGAACTTGACAACGTCTAGTCCTCCTCAACAGCTGCTCGGGATCTTCGAGATAGTTTCCCGGCAGTTGGAAACTGCTCATACACTGTCTGGCTTCACAACAAAGGAAGACACAGACAGGGGTAAGCCCCTATGACTAATTGATAACTAAGTTAACGAGAATCTCTGGATTCAATCTAATTAAAATTTCTTGGCTAAGCTTTCCGCGGCAACGGCGCCAGAAATGCTTGTTGGTATTTCTTATGCCTATTGGATAAATCTGCAAGCGCATAGATTATACCGCTGTAACACTTCACCAAGGAGTATTCCGAGGTATCGTAATTTATATTATCCCAAGGGAAAGCTGGCTAGAAATGATAATTAGAGAGAGATCCTAGAGAGCACCTCAACCTTAGTACCAACTAGTATAGGGGGGTAAATGATAAAAGTGATTGGAAGGGGTTGATGAATGAAGAATCTATGGTATAGGATACTTAGAACGGACCTCAAAGACTAGCTAGGTGGGAGGACAACGAGAAGAGAACAGGGACTCCTATGTACTTCTCTCTACTTCAATATACTTAGCTAGATAACTAGTCTAGACACTATAGCTTGTCTCCTCAATACAAGTATGCTAAGCGAGGGGATAGATCAGTAGGAGGACAAAACTCCTACCGGACCACGCCCTCTTCTTACGGGGGCCTTACCTTTTAAGAACTTGCCTATAAACATGTGGTGGAATACAAAGACTAGACAAGGTTGTCACCTCTTGCTAGCTACCACAAACAATCCATGCAGCAAGCGATAACCAAGGATAAGATGATGTATAAGTACCACGCTTACACACAACTTACTACTTTGACTATGATCAATAACCAAAGTACCCTATGACAGGCAATGATCGCATACAGGAAAGGTCACAAGGATCACAGACTATGGGTGTGAAGGCTATTAAAGAGCAAAAGCATATAGCAAGACTATATCTAGTATATAAATGCTCAAAGTAAATACTAAGTAAAGTAAAGAGAAAGATATATATTGAATAAGATATAGTCTTACAAAGAAGGAAAGATACAAGAGCTATACCAGACTCTCCAGAAGACGACTCCGGAAATCCCGAGCACAGCTCGACTCAACTCTAACTCCCACTCTAGACTAACTCCTAGAACAATCTAAGGAATAGAGCGTGTAGGCTTCTTCTTCATGATTAGAGAGGGGTTGTGACCCTCTATTTATAGCAGGAGGTGGAGTAGGGGCTACTCCGGCGCCACGTCAGCGATCCAGGGCCTTCCATTCTGCACCCTTGGATCCAACCGACCTTGGAACTGACCAAGGCATGGATGGTTGTGATCCAACACGTGGGGAGAAGCTATAGCGGTTGGAGGGAGCCCAACCGACTTAGGGGGCATTCGGCCGAATGCCCCTATGGCCAGTGGCCCTCCCCTACCTCCTTGGATGGGGTCCCACCAGTCAGGGACTGAGTGGGACCCATTTGGGCCTTCTTGAGGTTCGGCCAAATCCCCCATTAGGGGTTCTAGTCCTCCTCTACTTTCTGTTGCTGGTCCCACTCGTCATGGGTGTTGGATGTTGGTCTTGAGGTATTTTGTCACGTTTATCTCCTTGGTGTGGGTCCACGAATCCATTTGCTTTGCTTGTGAGCCATTGAGAGGAAACACAGAGTGATCCAATGGATGGATTCTACTCTAGAGTGCCTCTCTTGGATCATGGTCGATAGGAGAGAGCATTGTGGTCCCATATGGCTCTCCTTTGCTCCATTTGTTCATTCCTGCACTGAAACACTCATGGACATGTAGAACTAGTTATTTGGTAAAGAATGCTCATGATGTGTTTGTTTTATCCTTGATCCTTGGATTAGTGGCACCATTTTAGCTATGTGAAAGATGGTCCTAATTTGTGCCAACAGCCGTCTAGACCCCGCCATTTTAGACACCGACAATTGGTGCGCCAGGTAGGGGACCTTTGCGTGTCACCCGTATTTTCGAGTTTCGGATGGCTGATCGCCACATTGATTTCGCTCCGGGCTCCATTGTTCGTTTTGATAACCTGGACTTCCAGTGCCACGGGCAGGGGGTGACCTAGCTCTTCGTCGCCCTACGGCATCCTCCGAGGTAGCCAAGGACGCCATCACCGCATCCATGGCCTACCTCCATCTGTCTCCCTCCGGGGAACAAGTCGCTCGTGGGGCGGTCGTCCCGCGGGCCGATTACCCTCATTTCGGGCGCCAGCTCGACACGCTCATGGGACCGCAGCCGACTCAGGATTCCCTGCACAACCTCTACTCCGCGTTCGCCAACACGGCGGCGCAGCTCGCGAGGGGGGGCAGCCGCTCTTTTCTGGGCACAACACACCCATATGCGAAATGGGAGCTCTGGCGCTCATGCCGCAGGGCGATCCGCGGTTCCCGGACACTCGACGGCTGAACCTCGGGAGGCCCGGCGGCTCAGGACGGAGACCCGAGAAAGGACAGCGACGGCCAGTCTGCAGGCACCTTCCTGCCATCGTCGCAACCTATACACCGATCGGCGTGAACTCCCGTTCCAGCGAGGCAAAGGGCAGGTCGCGACGCAAAGGTACCTCGGAAAAAACTTCTCCTAGAGGGGGTTGCCTTCCATGGAATCATCCCTGGGAAGCCTTCCATACCCCTCGGGCAGGTTGACTTGCCCGTTACGTTTGGGGAGTCAGATAACATCCGCACCGAGCTCCTCACCTTCGAGGTCGCTCACTACCACGCACCCTGCCAGGTGGTGTTGGGAAGGCCGTGCTACGCGAAGTTCATGGCCATTCCGAACTACACCTACCTCAAGCTCAAAATGTCAGGCCCTCACGGGGTCATCACGGTCACCTCCGAGCTTGCGGAGGCGTACCAGTGCGACGTGGATAGTTGCGAGAAGGCAATGGCCGCGGCTCGATGCCCAAAGCTGGCGGCGGCAGCCGAGGCCGCGAGCAACGAGAGAGTCAACTCTAAGGGCACGGGAAACTTCACCCCCTAGAAGGGTTAAAAGAAATCTTACCCGATCCGTCCAAGATGGACGACCGAGTGCTGCGCATCAGCGCCTCCCTAGATCCGGAGCAGGAATCGGCGCTTGTCGATTTTCTCCGCGCGAATGGCGATACGTTCACGTGGAGCCCGATGGACGTTCCGGGCATATCGAGAGACGTGGCCGAGCATGCTTTGATGATTCAATCCGGGGCCCAGCCGGTGAAGCAACGCCTGCGCCGTTTCGACGAGGAGAAGCGGCGGGCCATCGGGGAGGAGCTCCACAAACTTCTGGCGGCTGGATTCATCAAAGAGGTATTCCATCCCAAATGGTTATCTAATCCAGTGCTAGTTAAGAAGAAGAGAGGAAAATGGAGAATGTGCGTAGATTACACTAGTCTGAACAAGGCATGCGGCAAGGACCCGTACCCTCTGCCGCGTATCGATCAAATCGTCGATTCCACCTCGGGGTGCGAAACACTTTCGTTCCTCGACGCATACTCCGGTTACCACCAAATCCAGATGAAGGAGTCCGATCAGCTCGCGACAGCCTTCATCACGTCGTTTGGCTCTTTCTGCTACATCACTATGCCATTCGGACTCAGGAACGTGGGAGCCACGTACCAGCGGTGCATGCGCTTAGGTTTTGGGAAACTCATCGGCACGACAGTTGAAGCGTATGTGGACGACATCGTGGTGAAGTCCAAGCTAACGGGAACCATGGTCGCAGACCTCAAGACTGCGTTCGGGGCTATGAGACTCAATTGCGTCAAGCACAATCCCAAGAAATGCGTGTTCGAGGTGCCGCGCGGCATGCTTTTCGGCTTCATTGTCTCCGAGCGTGGCATCGAGGACAATCCCGATAAAATCTCCGCCATCGCTAGTATGGGAGCAATCCGCAACGTGAAGGGGGTGCAGCGGGTCATGGGATGCCTCGCGTCTTTGAGCCGTTTCATCTCGCGCCTCTGCGAACGAGGCCTCCCCCTTTACCGACTTCTCAAGAAGACCGAACACTTCACCTGGACCCCCGAGGCGTAAGAGGCCCTGGACAAGCTCAAGGCAATCCTCACAAGCGCACCCATCCTCGTTTTGCCAACGCTGCGCGAGGACCTTCTCCTATACATAGCCGCCGCCACCCAGGTGGTGAGCTCCATCATCGTCGTCGAAAGGGAGGAGGAGGGACACGCGCTAAAGGTCCAGCAACCAGTATACTTCATCAGCAAGGTACTAACCGAGACCAAGACCAGGTACCCTCAAATCCAGAAGCTCCTTTATGCGGTTCTCATCACACGGAGAAAGCTGGCACACTATTTCGACGGCCACCACGTCACCGTCGTGTCATCCTACCCCCTCGGGGAGGTGATACAGAGTCGCGAGGCTATGGGGAGGGTGGCGAAGTGGGGACTGGAGCTCATGGGGGAGTTTATGTCTTATGCACCTCGGACGGCCATCAAATCCTAGGTACTCGCAGATTTCGTCGCCGAGTGGACCGAGATCCTGCTGCCACCTGCGGTGGAGAACCAGGAGTTCTGGGTCATGTATTTCGACGGAGCGCTGACGATGACTAGTTCCGGTGCCGGCCTGGTTTTCGTCTCCCCGCTCGGGGTCCAGCTCAAGTACATGATCCGTATGTTCTTCCCGGCATCTAACAACATCGCAGAATACGAGGCCCTGGTAAACGGGCTACACATAGCAACGAAGTTGGGCATCAAAAGGCTCGACGTGCGAAGAGACTCCCAGCTCGTAGTTGAACAGGTTATGAAGGAGTCAAACTGCCACGACCCAAAGATGACAGCATACTGCCAAGCGGTCCGCCGCCTGGAGGAAAAATTTGACGGCCTAGAGCTCAACCATGTCGCCCGAAGATACAACGAGGCGGCGGACGAGCTCGTGAAGCTGGCTTCCAGTCGGGGTACGGTCCCGCCCGGAGTCTTCGCCAACGACCTTCAAAAGCCGTCTGTCACCTGGCATGTGGAACCCGAGGCCGAGACCCGGGAGATTAGCACGGCAGAGGTCATGGACATCGAGGAGGTACGCGACGCCGGGACGACGCACCGATCGGTGACGCCGACCCTCCCCCTGACTGGAGGGTACCTATCCTGGATTGGTTGGTTCGGGAGCGCCTCCCCGACCACAGAAACAAAGCACACCGCATCGCGCAGCGCGCCAAGTCTTTCGTCATTATCGACCAAGAACTCTACAGGCGCAGCCCCATGGGAATCCTGCAGCGTTGCATCCCCACGGAGCAGGGTGTGAGCCTGCTGGAGGACATACACGCGGGGGCTGCGGGCACCACGCAGCCCCCCGCACGATCGTCGGAAAGGCTTTCCACCAAGGTTTCTACTAGCCAACGGTTGTAGCAAACGCCACAGAGGTAGTACACGCCTGTGAAGGGTGCCAGTTCTACACCAACAAGACTCATCTGCCCGCGCAGGCGCTGCAGACCATCCCCCTCACATGGACTTTCGTGGTCTCGGGTTTGGACCTAGTGGGACCGCTGTCCAGGGCGCCCGGGGGCTTCGACCACCTTCTCGTCGCCATCAACAAATTCTCAAAGTGGATCGAGGCACGCCCCCTCGCCCGGATCAAGTTGGAGCAGGCAATCATGTTCTTCATGGACATAATATATTGATTCGGAGTGCCCAACATGATCATCACCGACAATACACTACTACAGAAAAGATTTTCCGTGGTGGTTGAATTTGATTAACTATGGCGGTTTTTCCAACCGCCACGGATCAATGGTCATGGTTAATCGGACCATTAACTGTGGCGGTTGGCGGTTGGCGGTTGGCCAACCGCCACGGTTAATGCCATTAAGCATGGCGGTTTTACTAGGCCAACCGCCATGGTTAATAGCATTAAACGTGGCGGTTGCTTATGTAAACCGCCACTGTTAATTAGTATTAACCGCCACAGTCCATATTTTCCAAAAAACAAAAAAAATGTTTTTTTTTAATTTTAAATATGATTTCAAAACATTTCTCAAATTCAAGCACAGATTATATAAAAGCATAGATTATATAACATGGATTAAACAAACATATTACATGAATGTGTTGTCTTCTTCCAAGAGAACTGATATCACAAAGTTCATTATATATACAAGTTCATTATGCAAAATCATTTCCAGCAGTTCATTACAACAAGTTCATCTAATCAATGTTCGGCAGTTCATTACAACAAGTTCATCTAATCAATGTTCGGTAGCTTGTAGTCAGTCATGTCTAAACCACTAGTTCTCCAATTGGTTAACACACGGTACTGAGGTATTGCCGCTAGCGCGTTGCCCGTGTAGAAGAATTTCCCACTCACTTCAGCACATTCATCGGTGACAAACTTACAAATGTAGGCTATTGTGCGAGTGTTGGTCTTTCTGCCACCATTTTGTACCTTTCTGGAGCTGCCGCCAGCTTTGGCTAAATTTCGGGCATCTCTTGAGGTACTCACAAGCATAGTATCCACACAAGAGTGAACCTTCAGGTTGCTTGGCACACTGCATGTAAGATATACATATGTAAGAGTAAGTAGTAGTAGGGTTGTAGTAGTGCTAGTTAGTAGGACAGCAGTGGCCACGGTTAACCGTGGCGGTTGTGCAACAGTAACCGCCACAGTTAATAGTCCATTAACAGTGGTGGTTAGGTTATAACAACCGCCACGGTTAATGCATTAACCATGGCGGTTGGGACCCCAAGTCGGTGGGCTTTCCGGCCACCTATTAACCATGGCGGTTTATGTGAAAAACCGCCACGGTTAATAAAAGCCATGTGCTATGCAAAATCATTTGTGTAGTAGTGACGGCACCCAATTCACTGGCAAGAAGTTCCTGGACTTCTGCGACAGGAACCACATCCAGGTGGACTGGGCCACCGTCACGCACCCCCAAACGAATGGGCAGGTCGAGTGTGCCAATGGGACGATCCTACACGGGTTAAAACCAAGAATCTTCAGCCGGCTTAAAAAGTTCGGAGGCCGTTGGGTTGCGGAATTGCCAGTCGTCCTCTGGAGCCTCAGAACGACCTAGAGCAGAGCCACCGGCTGCTCCCCTTTCTTCATGCTCTACGAGGCGGAGGTCGTGCTCCCCACCGACCAAGAGTACGGTTCCACACGGGTCAAGCTTTACAACGAGGAGGGCAACCAAGCAAAGGACATCGCCCTCCTACACTCCGCAAAGGACATCGCCCTCCTACACTCCGAAAAGTACCAGCAGGCCCTCCGGAGGTACCACGACCGCCGCGTCCACAAGCGCCAATTCAACATCGGCGACCTGGTGCTTTGGCTCAGGCAAAGCAACAAAGACAAGCACAAACTCACGCCGCCGTGGGAAGGACCGTACATCGTGGTGGAGGTCCTCCACCCAGGAAGCTACAAGATCGCCACCGTGGGTCCTGATAGCCAAGTCTTCTCCAACGCCTGAAACATCGAAAAGCTAAGTCGCTTCTATCCCTAAACATCTCACCCCGAATCACATACACCCGCGTTAGTATCTTTCCTTTTGAAGAGATTCGATATATGCCACGCGGGCGACGCGCAGCCCGAACGCTAAGCAAGACGCACTCCTAGCCTGTGGTTGCACATCTTACTCGAGGATTGGATAAAGGGGCTGCTTTTCCTTGATTTTTTTTCAATAAAATCTTGCCTCATCCCGATCTCCTTTCTGTGTTCGACCGTTTTCGCTCGAATTCTGTCCCCGCTCGCGTGCGAAAACATCTTTTCTGACATTCATAGGGACACTAGGCTCAACGCCACGCTTACCCCCAAGTGCAAGAAGGGCTCGGCTTGACCCCCGACACGGTTCCCCTGACGCATCCAGAGATCGGACGAACACGTACACACCGACACCAACGGGGATGGCCTCCGGGTCCAGGTAAGACCAAGGGATAAGGGCTATATACGCCCCGACGGCCCGCTACGGTCCAGAGATATGAAGGCCGACCCAGCGGGGTTCAAAACGGCTGTCTCAGGGCAACAGAGCGAGAGGCGAATAGGAAATGGACACGCTAGCGGTCATCAGCCTGGCAATCGGATGCTAAGGTCATTTCCCAGTTTCGTACTTGAGTCCATCTTTACGGATGATTGGTTCATGGTATTCCTACCAAAGGAAGGCAGCAGGCCCCCGGGACCCATCGAACGAACCCGGCTACTAGATGAAACTGATTTGGGGTGAGCCACGACATGGGCCACAAGCCGGAACCCCAACGAACGGGAACCGAGCACCCCACTCAGATTTTCCCGTTATTACCTCTACGAGCATCCATGGTTCGTCCGCCTCGAGGATAGCATGGTCCGGCTCATACTCCCCCTTCTCGCGGAGAGAGGCGCGAGGAACGCACGTAAAGACGGCATAGACCCAATACGCTTCTTTACATGGAGTAGAGACTCGGGGCTGCCGCCGCACCTCTCCTACCGGTTCTAGCAACTGGATAACGGAGAGGGAAAAAGACGCGCCAAGCCCCACGCGACAAAGGTCCACATAGGTAAAAACGACAAACAAACGTCACATTCTTATACGCTAATCCTTGCGAAGGTTACATACTTTTCAGGCGCCACAAGGGCCAGACCAAAACATATACAAGATGGACTGAAGGGAGATCCCGGCCAAGGGACAAAGCCAAGGGAGATCAGGCGCGCATGGGTAACTTTGCTCCAAGGGCTGCCTCTCAGGCGAGCGTCCAACGAGCCAACTGCCCCTGCTTCGTCTCTCGGGACGGAGCAGCGACTGCACCACTATCACCCAAGACTTGCGCGGTCGGCTGCGCCCCCAGAAAAAGGCATGACGAGCTGATCAAGCATTTTTCTGGGTCGCGCTTCGAATGCCGAGCCGCGGAGCACCCATCGGTCTGGCAACACGCCCCACCCTACTCCGGGAAGGCGTTCACCAGCACCGAGAGGCGTTCAGGACCCACCCCTCGAAGCCCAGCCAGGCGTGCAGCACCAGTGTCTACACAGGTGCTACATGATCAAGGCGACCCCATGCGCATGCACGGGCGAACGTTTCCTAATCCCTAGGGCTTCGGGGGGCGGCACTGATATGTCCTCACCTGGACGCAACCAGGCTCGCCAGCCCGCAGGTCCACCGTCTCCCAATGGTGGCGTTGCCACCAGCAGGCCCAAGGAATGCCTGGCTTAGAAAACTATGCGGGCGGACCGCACAGTCTTTCTGCTAGACGCATCCTTGGCCCCCTGCTATGGGAGACGACAAGGGAGCATGACCGTCCCGTGGGACGAGATGACGGGGAAGAACTGCTCATGCCGCAAAACTGCCCCTGATATCTCTCGTCCGATGACACGAGACGGTGGCGCTCCCAATGCAGAACTTCCTCTGAATCCGGTGCTGCTCTCAAAAGGGCACTCACACGGCAGCAGGCCCGTGAGACTACAGTACTGCCCCCCAACCACGTCGCACTGTGCAGCGAGGCTATAAATGGCCAAGCAGACGGGTGGCTCAGGGTGCGCCGTTCAGAGTCTTAACCACAGAGCAAGCAGTGCTCTGGCACCGGTCCTCGAACAGGAAATACACTTCACTCCAACTTTTGGGCTACAGGGGGGTGCAGTCAGACCCCAAAATCCGACAAACACGTCTTCCACCGGTCAATCGACCGTACAGGCCGAAAGAGAGCACAACGCAGGGCTGACTCGTCATTTCAAGACGCGTCGTCCTGAGGCCAACAGTGCAGCCCGTGCTAGGGCTGGCGTGCGACCAGAGCTCTGGCTCTGACGTACGGAGCAGTCCACTCCCTCCCCACCTCGTGAGGGAAACAAAGGGTCAAGCACCATGCAAGACTTCCGAATAAGCCCTTAGGAGGAAAAATCTCCCTCCTAAGGCCTCGGGGGCTACACCCGGCGGGTGTGCTCGCGCGCACCCACTAGAATCCAAAAATCTAACCAAACCATCATAAGCTCTCTCGTAAGCCTCCGGTGTAGTTCTTCACTACATCGAAGGCTCAGGGGCTACTGTCGGATACCTAGAAATAGGGTACCCAATTTACCAGACTCCACAAAAACAAAATCACAACTCAGGGGCTCTTCTGCCTCGCCCGAGCCAAGGGGGTGTCATCCGTGATGTCATCAACCCTCGGGGGCTCTTCCGCCTTGCCAGAGCCAAGGTGGCGTCATCCGTGACGTCATCAACCCTCGGGGGCTCTTCCGCCTCGCCTTAGCCAAGGTGCCGTCATTCGTGATGTCATCAACCCTCGAGGGCTCTTCCGCCTCGCCCGAGCCAAGGTGGCGTCATCCGTGACGTCATCAACCCTCAGGGGCTCTTACGCCCCGTGCAAGCCAGGGAGACGTCACCTGTGATGTCCCTCACCTTAGGAGATCTCACCGCCATCAATAGCATGGGATTCCCTAGTCCATATAATCAAAAGGTCCACAGTACCCTCCGTCCTCAGGGATGGGGTTCAAAGCATGAATTGCCATGCCAACCTCTGTTCACCCTACGGTATAAGGTCCTATGCTACCTAACCGGCGACTTCTGTGCACTACATCCGCGCCATGCCTCGGACGGACACTCCAATAGGGATTAAGGCGTCATCAGCCCTATATGACGGAACGCGAGGGTTCCCGGTCCAGTGCGACCAGCCCCAGCCCATGCCCAGGTAAGGGAACATCGGAGTTCCCGGTCACAAGACGAATGGCTACAGCACAACAAGGACGAATAGGACCCGGACATGTGTCTACTGGCGCAATCTTCCTCAGGAAGGAAGACAGAATGAAGAGAAAGCTCCCCCTCGGTAGCAGCCCAAGTCGGGCCCATGTTCACTCCCCCTCTCTCTACTGTACTCCTCGATCTCTCCCTACGTATAAAGGGAGAGAATGGACCTCCAATCTCTCTCTCTCTACATCCCAACATTCATTTACGCACACTCAAACTCGCATACACGTGAGCACACACCAGAACCAAGAACGTCATACGCACGAGACCTGGGAACCGCCTTCCCTCTCTCACCAAAGCTTGTAGCTCCCCTCTACGAGCTCTCCGCGCTCAGTAATACAACCCCGCACACACTAGATGTAGGGCGTTCATGCCTGAACTAGTATAAACCTGTGTGTTCTCCGAGCGTAACCATCCGAACTCCGATAGGCTTAGAAATTTACTCGTTGGCCGTCTAGACCCCGCCATTTTAGACACCGACAACCATGATTCAAATTTATCCAACTTACCGCCCTTTTTGAGGATGAAGCACCTGCACCCAAACACCCATAGATGATTTACCTTGGGTGGTCTACCAAATCGCAACTCATAAGAAGTCTTCTTCTTGAAAGCTCGAAGAAAAATGCGATTGGAAACATAGCAAGCAGAACTGAGTGTCTCGGCCCAATACCGCCTAGGAGTCCTATGCTCATGAAGCATCGTCCTGGCCATCTCAACAAGGATCCGATTCTTGCGCTCAACAACACCGTTCTGCTAGGGATTGTGAGGTGAGGAAAACTGGTGATCGATACCCAAAGAAGAGCAAAGAGTTGCAAAGTGAGCATTCTTGAATTCTATGCCATTGTCACTGCGGATAGCTCTCATGGCATTCTTAGGTAGCTCATTTTGCAATCTCAAAATCAGATCTTGAACAAGTGGAAAAGCCTCATCCTTACTCTCCAAAAAGAACACCCAAGAGTACCTCGAGTAGTCATCAACGACTACAACAACATACCACTTCCCTCCTTCCGACCTGACCCGAGCTGGACCAACTGTGTCCATGTGTAAGAGCTCGCTGGGTCGAGTGGTCATGATCTCAGTCACAGGAGGATGGGAAGCGGAAACCATCTTGCCATGCCTACAAGGATATCAAACCAAATCCTCCTCGAACTTTAGCTTTGGCAATCCTTGGATAAGGTCCATTGAGCTAAGCCTTGCAAGCAAGTCAAAACTCAAATGTCCCAATCTCCTATGCCACTTCCAAAGCTCGGAGGAAGAACCGGCAAGAAGACAACGAGAAGGTCCGGAAGAGATAGTAAAATCCGCACGAAAAACCTTCCCGAAGGACAAAATCCGGCAAACAAGATTACTACGAAAGTCCAAAACCTGAGACAAGTTTGGCTTAAAGCTCACCTCAAAACCGTCTTCAAGGAGTTACGAAACCGAGAGAAGGTTAACATGCAATTCGTAACCAAAGCAACATCCTTGAGGACAAAATATGAATTGACTCGGATGGACCCCCGGGAGACAACCTTACCTTTACTCTTGTCCCCGAATGTAATGTACTCGGTGTGGCGCACGGGGGTCGAGGCTGGAGAACCACTTGGCACTTCCGGTCATATGGCGTGAACATCTGGAATCAACAAGCCAAGTCTCCTCCAGTCCTCCTTCCTACATCAATAAAAAGACATAGGGTGAGCAAACGAACCAACACTGGGGTTAGTAAACTGTGAAGGGTACCAGTGTTGTCCCACTTGCCCAAAGAATAGATTAGGAGAAAAACCAAACATCTCTTGCCCCACGCGGGAATAGCGATCACCATGATAGGGAAAACATGGTCCGCTAGAGAAGGGTGGAGTAAAGCCACCACCACGAGGCCCGTAGTCGTATGGGTCACGACCAGTACCCCGCCGGGCATGACCACCACGTGGTCTCGCCTCCTGAGGCCTACCACCTTGAGGCATTGTACCTCTAGGCCTACAAGTCCGCCTCTGTACCTCTGGTTCACGCACCCCAACTCGTGGGTGGTACATGTCCCGGTTGTTCAACTCAACCTATTGTCGATCATCTCTCTTCCTCCTAAAGCAAAACTCAGCCAAGTGCCCATCCCGCTCATAATACTCACAATGGTACCTCACCAAACTCTTGGTAGGCACTCTCTTGTTGGGTTGGGTGGCTCTAGCTTTCTTAGGAAGGGGGTCACTAGAGATGTCTGGCAGTGTGTCAAGTGGGTTGCGAAGATGGTTCGATTTTGCAATCCACACTTGCTTCTGTGGAGTGGTTTTGGGTAGCTCTTCAAACACACCATCTCATACAGAAAACTCAGAGGGGTTGGTAGGCTTAGGTGGAGTGATCTTGGTAAGCTTGGGAGTTGTGGTGGGTTTCTCATTCTCGCTCAAACCACTGCACTCATCGATCTTACTGAACATGCTGTCGTCCTTCCCACCTATAGCAAAGCCTACTGCCATGTTGCGAGCCCTTTTGCATTGGCTAAGCATCATCCACATCTGTGGCTCTCGGAAAGACACCCAGCTCAAGATGGACCGAAGGTATGTGTTTTCCTCCTCGGTACGCATCTTGTCGTGTCTCCACGATGCTATCTCAAGCTCCAAAGCCTCAAAGCGATCCGACTCTCTAGTGCTATCTGAGCTGACCTTCTCTAACACAGCAATCCTAGCATCTTTCTGTGCCAGCTCAGAACGCAAGCCTAAGCAAGACTTGCGCGCACCAAGTAAGCTAGGCCTAGCCTTCAGCTCACTAATAACCTCCTCAAGTAGAGTGCCATACTTGTCCTGGAGAGTGACAAGATCAGACATGTGGATAGCGCAAGCATCACACTCTATCTCCTCGGTAACCACCACTGACGCCTTAGAAAAATCTAGCTCATGAAGCGCGCTAAGGTACTTCGCCTTAAAGTCATTCCTCTCACAAGCGGCACGCTTGAGCAACGCATCCTGACTCATCCAGGTGTCGTTCGAAGACTCAGCTCGAGAGAGAGGGACTCGACGGTGGGTGATACCTCGGGCGTGTCGGAGTCGTAGTCGTAGTCGGGGCCATCCTTGCGCTTGCCGGCCTTGCCTTCTTCAATCACCATGGTGCAGAAGCCACCGTGCTTGGCGTCGGCGTAGAAGCATAGGTCGTCGAACTTGTCCTCAACCTTTCTCTTCGAGTCATCATCAGCTTGAGGAAGCACCTTTGTTGGAGGAAGCATCGATGTCGCTGAGGGAGGCGTGGAAGGCTCGGTGCTTGGCCTTCAATTTGTCGATCACCTTCTTGGAGGACCTTCGGTTGTAGGCGCCATTGGGCTTGTGCTTGTCCTCGAACTGGTGCTCTTGGTGAAGTCACCCACACCTTTCTTGGGGCAGTTTGCGATGAAGTGATCCTCATCACCGCAACGGTAGCACCCCTTGGCCGAGCCACCACGCTGATTGTTCAAACGGTTGTTGTGAAACCGTGAGAACTTGGTGATCACCAAAGCCAACTCATCATCTCCAAGAGCCTCCACTTGATCCTCTGTCACAGAAATCAAAGACAAAGCGAACAAAGAGTGGGAAGGGTCAAAGGAGGAAGAAGACGTACCGTCGAGGCCAGAAACCAACGCCATAGATGGTTTCGACGGGTTTTCGAGCTTGCCCTGGGTTTCCGAGGACTTGAGCTTGCTGAAAAGCTCGTTCACGGTTAGGGCATCATAGCCGGTGACTCCTGAATGGCAGCCACCTTCATCTCCCATACCTTCCGATCAAGACCATGCAAAAGCTTGATAGGCATCTCATGATCATCATAAGGCAAGTTGGCTCGATTAGCACGCATCTTGTTGATGATAGATTGGAAGCGAGTGAACATCCCGTCAACAGATTCGTCGGCCAACTGAGCAAAGTTCCCGTACTCTCTACGGTACGTGTCGAAGAGTCTGGACATGATCTGAGGGTTGCCCTCATGACATCGCACAAGTGTTTGCCAGATCTCCCTTGCCGTAGTGAGACTCGCAACTCGCTCAAACTCAGGAAGAGACAAACTTGAGAAGAGGATGCTACGGGCTCTTGCGTTTGACGCATGTTGCCTGATTTGCAGCTCATTAATCTAAGCGCCAAGAACCACGTAGTCAGCACTCTCACAAATCTCCCAATACTTCGTATCAAGCCCTTGGAGGTAAGCGGACATGCGCACCTTCCAATAGGCGAAGTTTGTTCCATTGAAGAACGGAGGTTTGCCAGCACCTCGCTCCATGTTGCCTTCGTGGATCAAGAACCGTGTAAGGTGGAATGATCCTTAACCGGCTCCGATACCAATTGAAGGACCAAGAATGGCGACCAGAGGGGGGATGAATGGGAGCCTCAAATTTCACTCGAAAATATTTGGGCCACTCTTCCCAAAAACAACCCCGGCAAGCAAGCTTACTCAACCAGCAAGATTACAACCCTAGAGAGGGTGGATACCTTTGGTGAAGACCAAGAGGTACAGCTGATCTTCCGGAAATCAAAGACTCAAACCGAGACACCGATAGTGAGGCTCTCAAACCCTATGGAGAAGAGAAGAGAGCTCACCGAAAAATACTTATGAGAACTGGTCTCAAAAGTGCTTCATTAAGTTGCCTGCATGATTACGAAACCAATGCAACAAACGGAACTCAATTCGGAGTCCGGACGAGGGAGATACGGCCAAAACAATAGGCAATGGACGCTGCTGAAAAGGGCGACGGACGCTCTGACGGGGCGACGGACGCTCCGATGTAGGGTCCGACGCTAGCGTCCGTCGCACCCAGAAAACAGCCCGAAACAGCTCTAGGCGATGGACACTCGGCTAGGGAGCGGGCAGCGTCCGACGCCCCCAAAAACTGCGCGGATCACACGAAAAACGCCGGAACTTGTTCGTTTCAACTCCGATTGAATCCAAACTTTGTGGGGAGGTGTCGGATACCCAGAAATAGGGTACCCAAATTACCAAACTCTACAAAAACAAAAACCACCATCAAGGGGCTCCTTCGCCTCGCCCGAGCCAAGGTGACGTCGCCCGTGACGTCATCAACCCTCGGGGGCTCTTCCGCCTCGCCCAAGCCAAGGTGGCGTCGCCCGTGACGTCATCTGCCCTCGGGGGCTCCTCTGCCTCGCCCGAGCCAAGGAGGCGTCTCCCATGATGTCATCAACCCTCGGGGGCTCTTCCGCCTCGCCCGAGCCAAGGTGGCGTCGCCCGTGGTGCCGCCAACCCTCAGGGGCTCTCCCGCCCCGTCCGAGCCCGGCAAACGTCATCCGTGACGACCTTCTCCCTCGGAGGTCTCATTGCCATACATAGCCTGGGGCGCCCTAGCCCACATAGTCAAAAGGTCCATAGTACGCTCCGTCCTCAGGGATGGGGTTCAAGACATGAGCCACCATGCCGACTTCTGTTTACCCTACGGTACAAGGTCCTGTGCTTCCTACCCGACGACTTCCGCGCGTGATATCCACGCCATGTCTCCGACGGACACCCCAACAGGGATTAGGGCGTCATCAAGTCCTGTATGATAGGATGCGAGGGTGCCTGGTCCTGTGCGACCAACCTCCGCCCATACCCGGAAAGGGGAAAAGTCGGTTTCCCAATCACAAGGTGTATGGCTACAGCTCGACAAGGACGAACAGGACTCAGACATGCGTCTACTGGCGCAATCTTCCTCAGGAAGGAAGACAGGATGAAGACAAAGGCTTCCTTCGGAAGGAACCCAAGCCGGGACCACATCACTCCCCCTCTCTCTACTGTACTCCTCCATCTCTCCCTACGTATAAAGGGAGGGAATGGACCCCCAATCTCGCTCTCTCGACATTCCAACATTCATTCACACACACTCAAACTCGCACACACGCGAGCACTCACCAGAACTAAGAACCTCATACGCACGAGACCTGGGGACAGCCTCCCCTCTCTCACCAAAGCTTGTAGCTCCCCGCTACGAGCTCTCCGCGCTCGGTAATACAACCCCGCAACACACTGGACGTAGGGCGTTCGTGCCCGAACCAGTATAAACCTCCGTGTTCTCCGAGCGTAACCATCCGAACTCCGACACGCTTAGAAATTTACTCGTTGGCCGTCTAGACCCCGCCATTTTAGACACCGACAGTTGACGCGCCAGGTAGGGGGACTTTGCGTGTCACCCGTATTTTTGAGTTTCGGATGGCTGATCGCCACGTTCGTTTCGCTCCGGGCACCATCATTCGTTTTGGTATCCTAGATTTCCAGTGCCACGGGCAGGACGCCGACCTGGCTCTCCGTCGCCCTACGACATCTCCTGAGGTAGCCATGGACGCCATCGCCGCTTCCATGGCCCACCTTCATCTGTCTCCCTCCGGGGAACAAACGCCCGCGGGGCGGCCGTCCCGCGGCCAATTATCCCTAGTTCGAGCGCCAGCTCGACATTCTCATGGGACCCCAGCCGACTCGGGAATCCCTATACAACCTCTATTTTGCGTCCACCAACGTGTCGACACAGCTCGCGGGAGGGCAGCCGCTCTCCCCCGGGCGCGACGAAATGCCCGTCTCGGAAGCGCAACCTTTCGGCATGAAGAATGCTGCCACGTCATACGCGGATACGGTGGCCGCGTGGTTCCACGCAGACCTAGCAAAAGGAAAACGCGTGGGACTCGCGTCCCACCACTATCGTTCCACCTCTGATCTTCCCTCGAGCCCCAAGGCCGCGTCTTACGCCGACTCGAGCCTTGGGAGCAACGACCTCCTGGACTTCGACGATCTGGAGGATTAGGAGGCGCTACATGGCTTCCTCCAGGCCAACGATTATCTGCTCGAGACCGACTCGAGCGGTCCTAGCGAAGACCATGACCGCGAGTGCTTCATGTGCGACGCATCCCCACCCGCGGTGGCGGTCGACCCCACCCACGTCAACGAGGAGGACGAAGACGGTGACGGCAACCAAACGCCCGAGGACCAGACAGGTGTTCCGGTACCTCACCAACAGCCCGATCCGCAGTCCTCGGGGGCCTGGCAGCAGCAGCTTCACGACCTCCGCAACGTGGAGCGACAGCTCGCGGAGCAACAACGGAGGGTGACGTTCGTGCGTGAGAAGATTGAGCGTGAAGCCGCCAGGGACGCCGCAGAGCCCCGCGCTCGCAGGTAGGCCCGGGCGGTATACCACCGCATCATTAACGATGAGCATGGCACGCCGCAGTTCAGGCGAGCAAGCCAAAACATCGCGGCAGCAAGGATGTTACTCCACAACCTCCCGATCCCAGATGCTCCAGATGGCAATCTCGCCCACGACGAACTGAAGACCCTCCTGGAGCGGGCCGCGGAACAAGAGGCCAAGAGCTCCGCTTCACGAAGATGCGGACTCAGCGCTGCCCCCCCCCGGCCGGTGTGGCTCCTAACAACCACGAGGGGTCAGACCACCCGGATCCCGACCTGGCCGAACACCGGCGCCCGACGGTGCACCCTCGCGTACGCGAGAAGCACCACATGCGTGACACGCTCAATGTGCATAAGCACGCCAAGCAGGACGACGCAAGCCGAGGTTACCAAGTCCGACGTGGCGGTCGGTACGACAGCGACGAGGACCGACCTCCCACGTCGGAGCCCCCGGGTCCCCTGGCATTCATCCGGCGCGCGCCGTTCCTGCACCCTTTCCAACAACCAACAAACGTCGTCCGGTACTCCGGGGAAACGAACCCCGGGCTCTGGCTCGATGACTACCGCCTTGCGTGTCAGGCCGGCAGCGCGGACGATGACGACTTCATCATCCGCAACCTGCCTCTCCACCTTTCGGACTCAACCCGCACGTGGCTCGAGCACTTGCCTCCTAACACCATCGATGGGTGGGAATCCCTACGACAGGCTTTTGTCAGGAATATTCAAGGCACCTACACGCGCCCAGGGAATCCTTGGGATCTCCGCAGCTGCAGGCAGAAGCCGGACGAATCTCTCCGGGAATACATCCGCCGCTTCTCCCAACAATGCACAAAGCTCCCGACCGCGGCCGATGCGGACGTGGTCGGGGCTTTCCTCGCAGGTACCACCTGCAAAATGCTGCTCCACGAGCTGGGCCGTAGCAACCCACGCACCACCGTTCAACTCCTCGACATCGCCACTAGCTATGCGTCGGGAGAGGAGGCGCTCGGTGCGATTTTCCACCCAGACAAGGGAAAGGGCAAGGAAGTCGAGACCACTGGCGAAGGTGGCTCGAGCCGCGCTCAGAATAGGAACAAAAGGAGAGGCAAGCCATAGTGTGGGGGCGGCGACAACATAGTCGCAGCGGCGGACCACAAGCTTCCCCACCCCCAGGGCGGGAAGAAGGTGGGCAAGTTTGACGACATGCTCACAAAGCCGTACCCGTATCACAACGGACCGGTCAAACACAGACTCCAGCAGTGTGAAATGATGGCCAGATACTTCAATACTGTTCCTGACAAGGACGAGCCGAAGGAGTCAGAAGGCCAGGATGGGGATGGGGGTCGCGAAGATTCTTACCCTCACGTCAAAAAGTGCCTCATGATCTTCGGAGGACCGAAGGCCCATAGCTATAAGCGCCGGCAGAAGAAGGAGCGACGCGAGGTCTTCGCAGTCGCCTCGGTGACGCCGGCATACCTTGACTGGTCGGAACCCGACCTCACGTTCGGTCGAGAAGACCATCCGAGCCATGTTCCTCACCCAGGCCGTTATCCACTCGTCGTGGATCCGATCATAGGGAGCGTGCGCTTCACCAAAGTACTAATGGACGATGACAGCAGCCTCAACATCATGTACTACAACGCCCTCAAGGCCCTCGGCCTACGTAGCGAAAAGCTCCAACCCTCGGGGCCTCCCTTTCAAGGGATCATTCTCGGAAGGCAAACGGTACCTCTGGGGCAGACCGACCTGCCCGTCACGTTCAGGGAGCCGGACAACTTCCGGACTGAGTACCTTACCTTCGAGGTCGTGGCATATCATGGGACCTACCACGCCGTTTTGGGAAGGCCGTGTTACGCGAAGTTCATGGCCGTCCCAAACTTTCGGAGCCAAGTGCCTCCACCCGGCTACCTGTTCGAACAGATTAAAACTCTCCCATGGAAAATCGGGCAAGTAGTCCAAGAAAAAAAGCAAATAGGAAATTCAACAAGCAAACAAACATAGAAAAAGATGATTAAGGAGCTATCAAATTTTTATTAAGCCCGCCCGGGGGCACATCACAAGATAATTTAAATTGTTTTGTTACAAGGGACCTCGGCCCTGATCTCTGACCACGTAGGGTCATTCTTCCGGCGGTGGGAACACCTCGTCGTCAAGCTTGGCGGCCGGGACCGCCGCTGGCTCCTCCGCGTCGGCCTCGATCCGATTAAGTAGGTCCTCCGGGGGGTATCCCTCGCTGACAAGCGCGGGAGTCACCGCGTCGTAGAGGCAGGCGGCGATCGACATCGTGCAGTGGACCCCGATGCGCAGTGCCTCCCGGATCCGCGCTTGGCCCCGCTCCCACAGTAGGCCGACGCAAGTTCTGGCCTCTGCCAGACCACCCTCAATAGCTTGCATGCCGAAGAGGTCGCACACCTCGTGCACTGCCTCACGCAGCGCCTGCGCCTCCTGTGCGCCGGCCTGTAACCCTGGGGTGACATGAAAGAGGACTTCAACCTCTCGAAGCAGCTTCTACACAATTCCAGGGCGAACAGGCAGACGAAGGAAACGTACTTGAGTTCTCCTCCTCCAGGCCCTTGATCGACCATCATCAATTCGCCCACCCGGGCGGAGAACTCCAGGATCCTCCGGTCGGCGTCGGCGCTGCGCTCGCGTGCCCTAACAGAGAAGTATTCAAGGCAGGCCACGGCGACGTCACGCTCTCGGCCATTGACCTTGCCCTGACGCTCCTCCTCCCTCGAGTCCAATGCCGAGGCAGCTTGACGTTGTCCCTCGGTTTCAGCGTAACGCTCGGCCGTCAGGCGTCCTATCTCAACCTGACGCACTCAGCGTTCATCCACCAACATCTGACGGACCACCTCCGCATCAGCACGGACTGCGTTCCACTCTTGCTCAGCCCGCGGGACGTCGCTGGCAGCCCGCTGCGCTAACGCCTGGGCCCAACTGCTCCTCCAACTCTGTTACGCGACGACGAGCCGCAACGAGGTCCTCTGCCACCGCGGCTGCCCCCACGGGCACCCACGTCCCAAGAGTCCACCGGCTGGCCTCCCGACGGAGGAATTCCGACTTCTCGACGCTGGTTGCCATCAGGATCTACACAGCGAAGGGCATCAGGAGTCCGACGGGAAGGAACAAACAACGTCTACGAACAAAACGATCTCTCACATTGCCATGATGCGAGAAGTCCTTGGAGAACGACGCGACGACCCTCTGGATCTGCTCCGCATACCTCGCGACCTGGAGGCCAAGCTCCTCACGGGCACCCGCCACCCGATTCCAGTGATGGAGCTCGCGCTGGTCATCCAGCGTGAACACAGGGGACCTCAGGTTCCCCTGATCGGCCCAGATGAGCCGGTCGCCGTCCCCAAATGCACGATGGTTAGGACAGAGGCGACACAGGGCCCCAGGGCTGTCTTCCCTCATAGACACGGTCGTCTCGCCTGGCGAAGTCGCGCTAGACTGGGAGAAGACGACCTTCGATGCTCGGGCCGCCGCCACCTCCCCCTCGGTAAGGGACGGGGGACCCACGGTGTCCCGGGCCAGCATGTTGGGAGGAAGGGGGCTGCTCAGAGGTTCCACCTCACTCGCACCAGCCACCCTGCCCTCGAGCGGGGCGGTGACGACGCCAGCAACCACATCCCCCAGGTCGGCGGTGCCCCCGCCGACCATTCCCGTCACAACGGCCGCCTCCACGTCTTCCGGCACCTCAAACGGCGGGATATCCTCGGCATCCACGGCCATGGAGTTACCAAGGCCACCCTCCTCCCTGGGGTCGTCGATGAACACCACGGCTGGGGGAGTAGGTGGCGTAGTAGCCTCAGGGCTGGCGTTCGTGGGGGCCGGTGCCGTCCCACCGGCGATGGCGGAGCTGGCCGGGGCCAGCCCAGCCCCGACCTCAGCGGCGTTTGCCAAACCTGCAAACGGGGAGGCACCGGACCGGCCTCCCTCGATGGACGGCGCTCCCCGACGTAGTCTTTTCCACCCCGCGTACGCAGAGCTGTCGACAGTCCTGAAACATTCGACATAATCATCACAGATCACGAGCAGCCTTTTCCCCACTGACAGGGCACAGGAAGGCACCGGGGTTAGCAAACTCACCCAGCGGAGAAGAGGCGTCTCCATTTCGGCCCCACCCAGCTGTGGCCGGCAGCAGCCGAACCACCACTCGGTCCGACCCCATCGGACGAGGCGGAACGAGGGTTCACCGGGGCATCCATGGCAGCGCCGCCCCCAGAACCCCCTGGGGCTAGGTGCGCACCAAGCGTCTAGACCGGAATTGCCTCCTCCGCCGGTGCGACCCTCGCGGGGTAGCGCAGCGTTCCGACCACCAGGGAACCTGGCGCTACCACAGGTTGAGGACTCCTATCATCGTCGTCACCATCGTCATCTCCGCCGTCCCCACTGGGACCACCACTTCTTTCGTCCGATTCGGTGGGGGACTCCTCTTCTGTTACGCCGGCGTGGCACTGTCTCGCCCGCCGCTGTGCCAGCTTCGTGTGCCTCAGCGCCCTTTTGGCCTTCCTTCTCTTCCTCTCGGCGGCATCCGTTGCTGCCGCACGTTCCGCTCCCTGTTCGCCGACCGCTGTGCCAGCATAACGGGAAGGGGGGCGTCCACGTGACGCGCTGATGAGCGGGGCCCCTGCGGGGAGAAGACCGAGGATCCCTAGGATGTCACTGGCAAAGAGAGGGCAACGCAAAAGAGAAAACAGACAACAAGTCCTCAACACTCACCAGATCGACGGCCGCAGGATCTGGGCGCATCGGAGGGCAGCGCCTGATGTCGTCAGGGGTAAACTTGTTCCCCAGCCGTCTCCCCATGATTGAGACCGCGCGGTCGACGCTCAACTCTTCGGCCACAATTGTAGTCCCCTCGTGCGGTGCTCCGGGCACCATGTCGTTCAGTAGGAGCGCCTGCACCATGAGTGGAAGGACCCGACGCCGGAGGAACTGCGCGACGACTGCCGCAAGGTTCAGCTCGTGGTCCCGGAGCCCAACCAGGCTTCGGAGGTAGGGTTGTATCCTAGCGAGCTCACGCGGGGTTGGACCGTGATGCCAACGGGGGAGATCCTCCCCGAAGCGTCGGCCCGTAAAAACCAGGAGCGGCGCCTCGGGATGGTTCCGGATGTCGAACCACTGCGAGTGCCACCCCCGGTTGGACGAGGTCATTTGCGCCGGCATATAGGACGACCAGTTGGAGGAGGGGAGGCTGAGCGCACACCCCCCGTAGGACGCCACTGACCTTGTGCCACCGGTGTTAACGAGAAACACCATCGCCTTGAAGAAGTTCTTCCACAACACGAAATCCGGCTCCACCCTAGCATTCCCTCTGACATGGCCGCGAAGGTCGCGAGGTGGAGGATGGAGTTGCGATTGAGGTTTTCAAGCCTAATCCCGTAATAGTTGAGAACCCCCTGTAGAAAGCGAGACAGGGGGTCCCGAACCCCCGCTCATGAAACGGGAGGAAGGATACCATGTACCCCTCGGGAGGCGCCGGGGTGTCGGCACCGGTGGGGACAATCCACTCGACGACATCGTCAGCGGAGCGCTCGGGACGCAGTAGCCCCTCCCGCACCAGCTCAAGCGACCGCTCCTGGATGAGCGAGCACCGCTCCCAGCTTCCCGAAGGATGATCTCCAACCATAGGGGGAGCGCTTGGGGAAAGGACTCGCGTCGCAGCGGAAGGTGCAGTTAGGGCAGGAGCACGGCGACGCAAACCCTAGGCGCAAGCGAGACGGCTCGAGAAGGAGAAGGAGATGAAGACGACAATCAGTACGAACGCAGAGGGAGGAGGATGATGTGACACCAAGATACTTGTAGGAACCCGGAAGACGAACCGTCACTTCGTCAATCCTCCGCGCCACGTCTTGGTCCGACCACTCAAGCCACATTAAAGGCGGTCGCTCGGCCATGACGCTTCCACTATTCGTAGGAATATCGGGAGCCGCACGCACCGCGGCAGGTAACTAACACCACTCGCCTTTTTCACCCCATTCCAATTTGTATCCTGCATTCATCATTGCAGGATCCACCCCGGACCCATTGCGCTGCGCGCATAGACTTCACCCACGCCTCCTCTACCAGGGCACGAGCCTTCCGAGCGCGAGTGTCTCGGGACAGCCCCCGACTCGGTCGACTCACGCGGAGGTCGGAGGGACGCGCACGTAGCGCAACGAACGGCGACGGCCCATGGGCCCAGGTAAGCCAAAAGGGATAAGGGCTATAGACGCCCCGACGGCCCATTACGGTCCTGGGGTACGAGGGCTGGCCCATCGGGGTTCAAAACGGTTGCCTCAGGATAACAGAGCGAGGGGCGAATAGGAAATGGACACACTAGCAGTCGTTAGCCTGGTGATCGGACGCCAAGGTCATTCCCAGATTTCGTATTTGAGTTCGTCCTACGGATGATTGGTTCATGGTATTCCTACCGAAGGAAGGCAACAGGCCCCCGGGACCCACCGAACGGACCCGACTACTATATGAAACCGATTTGGGTGAGCCACGACATGGTCCACCAGCCGGAACCCCATCGAATGGGAACCGAGCACCCCACTCAGATTTGCCCGATAGAAACTCGACGAGCAGCCATGGTTCGTCCGCTTCGAGGATAGCATGGTTCGGCTTATATTCCCCCTTCTCGCGGAGAGATGCGTAGGGAACGAACCCAAAAAGACGACACAGAACCGAGACAATTTTCTTTACATCGAGTAAAGACTCGGTGACTGGCGTCGCACCACGGGGCAAGCCTTACGCGTCGGAGGTCCGTACAGGTAAACCCAAACAACCTCTCCTTTTTGATATATCTAAGAAACTGACCCTTGCAGGGATTACATGCTCTCCGAGAGCCACAAGGGACGAGCCCTATCATCAGACACCAAAAAACACGAAAACATTTACAAGGTGGACTGAAGGGAAATCCCAGGCCAAACGGCCAAAAGCTAAGGGTGCCTAAGGGCCACCCGCGCTAAAGAACGCACCACCGCCTGACGCGCCTATGTGTACAGGGCATGCAACCCAGCCGCGGGGCTCGGGAGGCATCCGCCTGAAATACAAGGCCGCCTCGGATAGCGGCGCTATGACCCAGGGGTCACCTAGACCAGGTTGGCTGCAGCTATAGAAGAACAGCAGCCGCCTCGTCTTCTGGAAGCCCAGGTCGTTCCCCCCCCCCCTCCGGAGTTGGTTGGGCGCTTAGAAGCTAAGTCGCCCCATCTCCTCCGTGGGCGATGCCACCGCCGACGAGCAGCTCCGAGCTCGCCGAACATCGGCGTCTGCGAGCCCACATATCTCGCGGACAGCGACATCACCATCAACCAGCAGTCAAGGGTAGGACCCCCCTGGAGTACAGCAAAAGCTGCCATGACTTTTCCAGTGGACACATCCTTGACTGCCCTCTGGTGGGGGAAGCACGCCATCGCTCCCCGGAGGTGGAGGAAAGGATCCAACCAAAAGGCGGACTCCACACCTTCCGCCCTCCGAGAGCGATTCGTGCAGGGGGTGGTGACACCCCTCTTCCGCCTAGAGGTGAGGATAAGAGGAAGCTATGCGCGTCTCGCAGAGCTTCCTCTCAATCCTGCCACTAGGCGGAAGGGGACACGCGCACCCCCTACGCAGAACTTCCTCTGAATCCGGTTTTGCTCTCAAAAGGCCGTCCGCCAGGGCGGCTCGGAGGGCTCTCCGACGGGACCTCGGAGGAAGAACTTAGGGCAAGCCATGCTGTGAGGATGCGTGCTTCCCCACAGGAGGCTGCCCCTATTTATAGCCCACCAGGGCGCTCACATGACAACCGGCCCGTGAAGCTACAGCCCCGCCGCCCAACCACATTGCACTGTCCGACGACACCCACTTTAAGGGGGCGCAGCCCTGCAGCGAGGCTATAAATGGCCAAGCAGACTACGGACTCAGGGCACGCCGTTCAGAGTCTAGACCGCAAAGCGAGCAGTGCTCTGGCACCACTCCTCGAACAGGAAAGACACGACACGTCCGCTTTTGGGCTACAGGGAAAGGGGGCGCGATCAGACTCCGAAATCCGACAAACAAATCTTTGACCGGTCAATCGACCGTACAGGACGAAAGACAGCACAGCACAGAGCCGACTCATCATCTCAAGTTGCGTCAGCCCGGGGCCAACAGTGCCACCCGTGCCAGGGCTGGCGTGCGACTGGAGGTCTGGCCCTGACGCGCGGAGCAGCTCTCTCTCTCTCTCTCCCTCTCTCTCTTCCTTCCACCTCGTGGAGGAAGCGAAGGGTTAAGCACTTTAGAAGTCTTCCAAATAAGCCCTTAGGAGGAAAAATCTCCCTCCTAAGGCCTCGGGGGCTACACTCGGCGGGTGCGCTCGCGCGCACCCACCGGAATACGCAAAATTAAAGCAAACCACCATAAAACGCTCTCGGAAGCCTCCGGTGTAGTCCTCATTACATCGAAGGCTCGGGGGCTACTGTCGGATACCCAGAAATAGGGTACTCCCCATAGGTATACAATAAACTTATCATGCTTAAAACCCCCCATAGGTGACAAGGTTGTGGTACAAGTATATATAAGTAAGTCTCTAAGGTTGTAGTAAAATATACACATGCATTTACATTGTGATGATTAATTGGAGTTGCTAGGTACAAGGACAACATAGGCTATACTTGCATTGCTCAAAGTACTGGACCTGGTACTACTCCTGGAACTCCTGCTCCTTAAAAGCCTAGCTTTCTACTCGCAGGAACAGCGCCAAACAGAAATCCATACTATCATCACATGCAAAGAATATAAACAACTATTAGTACATTACACCATTCAATATATCTGCAAGGACTAAAATGTGAGTGCGAGAATCACTTTAATCGGACCTAAAACGAGAAAGTTATAAAGAAACAAGTTTCATGGAGCTTTTGTTAAATAGAAAACATTTTTCTAAGGTACTATAACTAAAACCAAGGACTAAAACCTAAATAAAGTAAGTCTAAAAGGGTTAGAACAGAGATCTAAGGCTGCTGGTCTGAAAACTGAGAAAATCAGGGGTTAAAAAGGATAAAAGTAGGACTTAAAAGAGTTATTTTAAAAATGTTTACAAAATAAACTAAATTATCGTAAAGCGCAGGGGCTTCAGTGTAAACGGCCGAAGGTTGTTGGCCGACCGCCAGTAGGGTGCCACATGGCGGCTCGGGATAGGGCCGGTCCACAGGACTCGGCGTGGACCACGCGCGGCTGCTAGTCCACCGGCCCACAGTGGACCGAGGGGGGATACCCCTTCGGGCTCTAATCTGGGCTGTCTGTGCGCGAACCAACGACATAGAGAGGGGCACTGCGTGGGGGCGCCATGACAGCGTGAGCGCGGGGCGTCGCGGCATGGTCACGGCTCGGCCTTGCCGACGAGAGTGCAGGGCGGCACTGGGGTCGCCGGGAAGGCGAGGCGAAGCCTCTGGGTCCTAGCCGGGAATGGTGTGGGGCTGCTCCCAGGGTCAGCGAGTTGCGATGGAGAACGCGAGACGGGTCACCGGGGCGGTCGCCATGGCCACTGCTCGGAGCTTCGCGACCGTGCGGGTATGCGGCGCTGTGGTGGCGTTCGGGCGAAGCCGGACGATCGAGGGGGACGCGGAGCCATTGGCGGATGCGTCTGTGGCCTTAGCAATGCCGACTGGGGCGTGGCACAGCGTGGCCGCAGTGGAGCTCTGTAAGCGCCGCACGGAGCTCGTCGGCGTGGGGACGGGGATGCTCGGTTGGCGTGGCGGCGTGGCCTTGCCAAGCGAGGCTACGACGGCAGGTGGGCTCGGGAGCGGCAGCAGAATGGTGAGGCAGGGGGAGAGAAGGGGGTCGAAGAGGGTCCTTTTATAGGCCGCGGAGGAGGAACAGACAACGGCGCGAGTGCGCCACTGCGCGGGCGGCGCGGCTGAGTGGCATGCCGTTACCCAAGCGGAAGGGGCGGCAACGGCTGTCCTATCCCCTTTGGCCGGAGGAAGGGGAAAGGGAGGGGGTGCCGGTTGCTGGCGGGTCGGGCCAGGGCGGCAGCGCCTTGGACGTGCTGACAGGTCGGCCTGGGGTGGTGAGCGGGTCCGCGTGGGTGGGAACTGGCTGGGCCGCATGAAGGGAAGAGGCCATTGGGCCACGGGCTGCGTGAGCAGGCAAGCAGGAGCTAGGCCGAGCGCGTAAGAAATAGAGGGGGGCCTAAGCAGGCCGGGCTGCCGCAGTTTGGGCCTGCGCGACCGGGAATGGGAGAAAGGGAGAGGGGTTTGGGGCTGGGCCAGCTTCGGCTGGTTGGGCCAGAAAGGGGTGAATAGAGAGAGAGAAAGGATAAAAACTACGCACCGACATGAATGCAACAAAGAATTTGTAAAAATCTAAATTGATTTTATATTTGTAAAAATTAATTACTTGATTACTCTAAATGTCATGAAAATTGCATATAAGTAAATCAATTTTCATTGCTTTTCCTGAAAACAATTTTTAGGATGTTAGAAGCTTTCACCGGGAGTATTCCAGGTATCGTATTTTCCACAGGGAACGAGAAGTGAATTAACTAGCGATCAAGGTTGTGTCCTATGATGAGACAAGGGAGACTATGATATTTGGGTAGAGATGTTCATTATGGAAAAGATATCTAACGAGGCAAACCTGGTTATACTGGCTTTATCAACCCTTCTCTTATAGGAGGCGATGGGATAGATCAGTAAGAGATAAATCTCCAACCAGACCGCGCCATCATGTTTTACTGAGGCCCTACCTTTTAAGAACTTATCTTACACACATGGTGGGATACAAAGACTGGACAGGGTTGTCACCACCCGCTAGCTACCACAAACAATCCGTGCGATAAGCGGTTTACAAAGGCAAGATTAAGTTTAGACACCACGTCTACACTAATCTCACTACTTTAACCTTGGCCTAAGATTAAAGCACTCTACTTAAAGTAAAATGATGAACAAGCGCGAAAAGTTGTATAACAGCTATGACAGATTTAGATTATCAAATGCTATAAAGAACTCAGATGTATTACTTAAAGCGGGAACTTACAAGGAGATAGCATCTGCTGAGATGCAGCTCCGGAGAAGATTCCCGACAGATCCGGGGCTTTCTCTAGAAGACTTCCCTCACTCTCTTCCAACTAGCATAGCCCTACAGTAGAGCTTCGCTAAGCTACTAAGGAGTACTTTTCCTCCAATGTGTCATGAATGAGAAGGATGGTCTAGGGGGGTATTTATAGCCTAAGGTGGAGTAGGGTCTAGTCCACTGCCACGTCAGCAATCCGCGTCACTTCCATCAGGTACCGTCGGATCAAACCGTCCTTGCAACCGCCTTAGATCAGTGGTAGATATGCTTCTGATGCATGGAGGCATGCAGAGAGGCGGTGGGTGCCTTGGGGAGCTTTGAAGGGTACTTATGGGGGTCGGCCGACCTCCTTATGACCTGTGGTCCCAGTTTCTTCTTCTAGAAGGGTTCCCACTAGTCAGGGACCTTGTAGGTGGTAGTAGCCCCCATAGGGGTGGTCGGTCAACCCCCCCAAGGCACTTCTGAGCTGCCTCAGCCTTCTAGAATGCTGGCCCATGTTTCATAGTAGTTGATTTTCTTTTCTGTGACGTTTATCCTCTTGTGTGGGCATAGGTTGGACCACTCTCGATCTCTTGGATTGTCGTAATTGGGCAGGCTAGGAAGCCTCCAAACCCAGGTCGACCGACCTATGTTTGGGCGCTTTGGCTCCTGCCTTTTTTGTGGGACCTCCTAGATAGATGTAGAGTGGAGTGGTGCAGTTGTTGTGCCTATTGGTTCCATTGGCAGGTCGGTGCAGTTGTTGTGCCTATTGGTTCCATTGGCAGGTCGGCCGACCTGCATATGGGGCCTCCAACACTTCATTTTGTCTAGTTTGCACTCCTATGAGCAAATAAGGAGATGTAAATGTGGATCCATGTTATTTGCACAAAGGTTACTCTATATTTAATTATTAGCTTTATAAATGATGTTTTATTGACGGTTTTGATGGTGTAAAAACATGCTGAAATTACTGTCAACAGTCGTCAAGGAGTTCTTCAACACCACCGCCGCAGTAGCCGTCTCCAAGGCAATCTCCAACGCCGCCAATGAGGTCTCCAACGCCGCCGCTGCATCAGCCGTCTCCTAGGCGATCTCTAATGCCGCTAAGGAGGTATCCAACGCTGCCACTGTAACAGCCGTCCTCAAGGAAATCTCCAACGCTATCGAGGAGGTCTCCATCACCATTGCCACTGCCTTAGGTAACCAAGAAGCCTACCACCAAGAGGTCTACCCCATCAGAATCGATGAAGTCTTCATCCCCACCAGCAAAGAAGGCAGGCTCCAACAGAAAATCAAAGCCTATTCCCCAGAAGATGGTTTATGAAAAGACCGATGATGAAATTAGTGCTTCGGTTCGAGCAGATTTGGATGAGTTTTTTGTAGATATGAAAAATAAATAAGAAGCTAGGCAAAACCCTCCAAAGCCATAATTCTACCTAACTCCAGAACAACTTGGCAGAAAGAGTTGCGTGATTCTCCTAAGTCGCTACCGACAACAAAATATGACTGCACTCTCATTAAGGCACACGTGGCAGTGACAAGGAAGAAGAAAGGGAAAGATGTTGCACAACTCAAAGAACAACCACAATCAATCCCCAACCTAGTTGTTTGTGATGAGTATGGAATGAACATGGACATTTTAAATACTGTTGGTGCAGATGTCGACCTAGGGCATCTTGGTGATTTCTTCACCGAAACTGGTCGTAACATAAACCAACTGCTCCTTGGTGCCAAAATTGAGTTGGCCCCAGAAGTTGATCCTTGGAAGATATATAAACATGGCAAGAGCCTTTTAACCTTAATGTGGTAAAAAGAGAGCACGATAGACAAATGTACCTGTTAAACAAGTGGTACTTAGAGGCGTGTAAAAGGAACAAGCAGTGGCTTCTTGTCAGAGTTAGACAACGACACTTCTTCCGTGCCGATGACCTCATACATGTTAACTTCTCAGAATTACACCAACTATGCCACCGTGAGGCTCTCGACAAATATCTCCTCAGCTGCATTGTTTCTATTATTACTAAAGTCACCTTCATGTGTTGTATATATAGTTATCCTAACACTATATATGTATGTAGATATGAGATGAACAGGCTCAGAAACAGAAGGGACAATACTATTGGTTTTGTTGATCCATATATTGTATTCAAAGGCCGAGTTACTCCCCTAGATAATTGGCGACCTCAAGCGAAGAGGAGTCTCATGAGGTTCTTAGTTCACCAAAGGATAAGGGAACGATACTCTTCCCATATAACTTCAAGTGAGTGTGCACATTTTGTTTTCCTTGATTACTCGACCCATACATAGTTATTGAATTATGCCTTCATATGCCTATAACCATGCAACTTTTACTGGATCTTGATGGTCATCTATCTGGACAATAGCTGGTTAATAATATTAAACTTGTTGAGAAAAGATCAAGACGATTATCAAGATATGATAGACATTATCTAGAGGTAATTTGATATTAGTCACTTACCAATTTTTTTATTTCCCTCTTAAATGTTAATTAACAATCTATTGTTTAAAATTTTGTTGCCAGTGTTTGGGTAAAATTCATTCAAGATCAGTGCAGTGATTGTAAAGCGCCACTGAACTTAGTTACACCGCAAGTAAGTACTACTAGACCTAGTTGTATATATAGTTATCATTAACCCAATAATATGAGTGTCTTTCACTGGACGACGAGAGGTTTCTTTTTCTCGTAATGTGGTGTTTGCGGTAGGAACCGACGAACAATTTGTGCGGATACTATGCTTGCGAGTTCCTCATGGCTTTCACGAATAGAACTAAACTAGAGAAGGTTAAAGTATGTTTCACAATTCATTTGTTACTATTGTTGGTATTCATAATCAATCATATATATACTAATACATTTTCTTTACTTTGATTCAAACTGAAGTCTGAATGGTTGGCGGAAAGGGTTCTACGCTCGGACAAGATCAATGCAATTATCGAGACAATAGCGGGATTTCTTTTGCACAAAGTCATAAAAGCCAATGGAGGATAGGATGAATGCAATTATCGAGACAATAGCGGGATTTCTTTTCGACAAAGTCATAAAATCCAATGGAGAGCACTACTATGACCCCAGGGAAAAAAATCATGCCCAACAAAGATGATGATTAATTTCTATTAACTATTATTATCCAATCAAGGACATCTACGAGAGTGTATTTATGTGTATATAAATTGTTAGCTACTAGCTAGCCCTGTAATTTATATATGTGCAATAATTTCCTATAGTATATTTGTATATATATATACTATAATTATGTTATTTACCTATGCTCAAAATACATACGCATATATATAGCAGCGTAGAATGCGCATTCGAAAACCTATTCTAAAACCATAATATGTTAATGAAATGAAAAGAAAACCAAAAGGAAAAACAAAAACAAGAAATATCTTTACTCCCGGTTTCTAATAACAACCGCGACTAAAGATGTCAGCAATGGGGAAGCATCCTTTAGTAAGGATGAAAACGGATCACATACGGACGGATATCGCTCATATCGTATTTGTTTTCATATTTTTGTTCAGATTCGGATTCGAATACGAATAGTATCAGAAATATCGGATATGATACGATTAGATATCGACATCATAAATATACCAATTTTAGTATTCGGATACGAATACGGTATCGGATGTTAATCTTCGGACTCGGATACAGACAGGTCTTAACTACTCTAAATGAATTCGGTCGGACAGACAGTCCAATAAATATCCGCTTTCATCCCTACCTTTTAGGTCTGTCATTAGTCCCGGTGTAGCCTTTAGTCTCTGAATATTGTTTCCAAAAACCGGGACTAGAGGGCAGTAGACGGTCGGTTGCAGTATTGAATGATCATCAGCCTCGAGCTGCTAAAACGACGTGCAGGTCTAGGATGGACTTGCTTTCTGAATTCTCATGCATGCATGCGTGTGATGACTTGATCTATTAATGCACACTTGGACTGGAGCTTTTGTCGGAGTACTACATGTTTAGTTCTCGCCTTTCTAGAATCTTGATCGACGTCGCTGTATCCGTATGTATTGTGCACACGCATGCTACAGGACGTACCTAACTACTGAATTAATGAGATGCATGGACGGTGCAGATGGCAGTTCAGACATTGAATTGGCCTGCACGGGACCGAGGCGGTCGTTGCGCTAGGTACTACTCACCCAGTTCTAAATAAATAATACTCCCTCCACATCCGAAATAGAACACGTTTAGAATAGTGACACGGTCTCCAAAACACAACACTGACCCTTTATTTTTATAAAAATATTTATAGAAAATTAATATATGTATACTTTTATGAAAATATTTTTCAAGATAAATCTATTCATATAATTTTTACATTTGCAAACTCAACAATTTAAAAGTAATAGATGATTTATATTCTCAATGTTTCACTCAAACCTTGTCTAAAACGTCTTCTATTTTCAATACGGAGGGAGTAGTAGTATAGTCTTTAGCCACTACTACAGATTTGCAAATCAGTGTCGGCTCATCACTGTCGGGTCTGGCAAAACCGGCAGTGAAGGTACTCATCACTGCCGGTTCGTAATTTGAAAAATCAGATTTGTAAGTTGATTGTTTGAGCCACTAAACGAATTTAAATGAAAAAGTTGTAAACTACAAAGTTTCATAACATTTTGAGATCTACAACTTTCATGTAGCAAGTTTTTTCATTCGAGGTCGTTTACAAAACTTTGAATTTCAAATATGACACATTCGAATGTATTTGTCGGCCACTAAACGATTTCAAATGAAAAAGTTGTAAACTACAAAGTTTCATAACTTTTCGAGATCTACAACTTTCATGTAGAAAGTTTTTCCATCCGAGGTCGTTTAAAAAAATCAAAAAAATCAACTCCACAGGTACATTAGTGTCGGTTCCAGCCACGAACCGGTACTGAAGCTCATCATCACTGCCGGTTCGTGGCTAGAACGGAACAAGCAGTGATGATGCTTCAGTGCCGGTTCGTGGCTGGAACCGACACTGCCTGTACACTGATTTTTTTGATTTTTGTAAACTACCTTCGATGGAAAAACTTTCTACATGAAAGTTGTAGATCTCAAAAAGTTATGAAATTTTGTAGTTCACAATGTTTTCATTTGAAATAGTTTAGTGGCCGAAAAATACGTTTGAATGTGTCCAATTTGAAATTCAAATTTTTGTAAACGACCTCAGATGAAAAAACTTGCTACATAAAAGTTGTAAATCTCGAAAAGTTATGAAACTTTGTAGTTCACAACTTTTTCATTTGAATTCGTTTAGTGGCTCAAACAATCATTTTACATTCGGTTTAGTATAGAATATGAGGAAGGACTAACAAATCTAGACACAAGTGAGTCATGGGTGGAGTGGTAAAGTAGGTACCGCGCGAGGGTGAGGTCTCGGGTTTGAATCCTAGCCGGAGCACGTTTGCGAATTTTACGCGAAAAAATGCGCGACTTGCGATGTGTGGGTTCCTGGTGGCCTCTCTCAGAATTTAAATATTTTTTTCGATTTTAAAAACAAGATTTTTTTCTGGACATCCATCACTGCCGGTTAATGATATTCGGTTTGGCATAACCGGCAGTGATGTGCACCCTCATCACTGCCGAAAGCTGAGTGCCGGTTCAAAATCCGACAGTGATAGGGGATTTTGAAACGGCACTGATTTCGCTTTCTATAGTAGTGAGCTATATCATATAAGTTTAACTATATTTACTTAGATTACATATATCATTTTATCTCTACATATTTTTTTATCATTCTATTTAATGTTATCAATAAATATTGTTTTTATAAAAATTGGTTATAAGTAATTTATTATTTATCAGAAAATGAGAACAATAACTATTTAGAGACTAATTAAGGGAGCGAGTATATATTGTACACTCCTAGTCGGCTAAACCCCATCCCCTAGTACTATTTAGGGATGAAAACGGTATGGATATTTATTCGACCGTCCGTCTGACCGAATTCGTTTAGAGGAGTTTAGACCTGTCCATCGTATCCGAGTCCGAATATTGACATCCGATACCGTATTCGTATCCGAATACTAAAATCGGTATATTTATGATGTCGATATCTAATCGTATCCTATCCGATATTTATGATACTATTCGTATTCGAATCCGAATCCGAACAGAAATATGAAAACAAATACAATATCAGTGATATCCATTCGTATCCGATCCGTTTTCATCCATACTACTACTACAAATACTGGTTGAGATATGGAATTCATTTGACCTATACATCGATATATACGATGTTAGTTGTGTGTGCTGCAGTTGTATGTTCTGTCTAGCTTAGCTAGGCGGTGCACACGAACCAATGCAAAGCTGCAAGCAGCTTATTAAAAGTAGCTAGTTGCTCTTTTATACTACTACTACCGTGGTAGTATTATTAGCTTCCTATTTATAGTGCCTGAGACGGAGGAGATTGTCTTACTATGCATGTTCAAAACGGAAAGTCGATCTGAAGCCAGCAGAAAGCAGACGTGAAACCGAGATACTCCGATAGTGTGTGTGTGGGGGGCTGAGGTGATCGATCGATCGACAGGGCTATGGGACAATGGTGCTTTAAGAAACGCGCACCTCTGGTGATTGCACTGGTCATCTGCTCGCTGCTGATCATAATAAGTGCTCAAGGTGCATTTCTTATTCATCCACGCTTTGCATTTCATTCTTGATTGAATTCTAAACCTGATGCCTCCGATCCATGCATGGCCAGCTGCTGATTCCGGACACCATCCATCTTGTTCTTGGTCCACGCACAAGAAGGCGGCGCGCAAGCTGCTCAACAGCACCAGTACGATCGAATATATACCTTATTATTATTTATTACATTGCATGCATGCTTTGCATCAATTCGTTGATGGATCTTCGATCTATATCCATTACATTGATTAGCTGGAGGAGACGCTGGGGTGTCATCATCGTCGTCGTCGCTGGCCGGAGATGGTGACGACGTCTCGACGACGGCGCGAATGGGGCCGGACGACTGCTCTGGGGAGGACGTGGTGGTGTACCAGAGCAGCGCCAACCCTCTGCCGAGCGGCATCCCGGCCTACACCGTGCAGATTATGAATGTCTGCAGCGGAGGGTGCACCGTGTACAACGTGCATGTCTCCTGCGGCGAGTTCGCTTCCACGGAGCTCGTCGACCCGGCCAAGTTCCAGCGCGTCAGCTTCAACGACTGCGTCGTCAAGGGCGGTGGCACGCTGGAGCCCAGCGAGACCGTCTCCTTCCAGTACTCCAACTCCTTCTGCTACCAGCTCAGTGTCGCCTCCGTCGCCTGCCATTAGCCATCGTCGTCGTCCGAGATACATACATATGCATGCATCATGCGGCCCACCGGTGTGCTGTGCTGTGTCCTGCCCTTGCTGTGTTCCACGCTGTTGTTGAGTAGTCTATATATCTGCACTCTTTAATTGCATTATATATGTGTGTCTAACTATATATTTCTATATCATCGTTGTCCTCTTCAATTTTATGTTTTTACTTTTACGTCTAATATTATATATAATTTGGCAAATAAATTGAAGTTGTTATCCATCAGTTAAAATGTGTCTCAATTCTCAAGTTAAATCTGCATGCGTGCCAGCCTGCAAGCCAGCAGCAAGGCAAAGCATGCCCTGTTGGCCTGTTCTACATACTGATGAGCAGCTGCTACAGTGCTACAGCTTCTGAATTGCGTGCGTTGATCGAACCCTATAGACACATGGCCTATACACAAGGGCCCCACATGTGAAGGAAGGCATATATAATTTAGCAAGATCTACATCAGAGGAGATCAGAAAATTAATTCAATCAGGTTCAGGATGTTACCCTGCTCCCCATGATACTTCTCACATCCCGGCGATCCTCGTCGGCGCACTAGTACAGAACCGACTTTTAATCCCGGTCTGTAAGGGTCTTTCGTCCCGGTGCCTGAACCGGGGCTAAGGATTCGGGACTAAATGTCACCCCTTTAGCCCCGGTTCGCAGGCCTTCCGGTTGGTAATACAAACCGGGGGTGCGCCAGGTGGCGCAGGCGGGTCACGCGTGGCAGCACCCTTTAGCCCCGGTTGGTATTACCAACCGGGGAGACCTATTTTTTTCTTCTGATTTTGGTATTTCTTATATTTTGATTTTTCAATTAGATTAGGTATTCAAATGTGTGTATTCTTCACTTCTAATACATGTATTCGCTGCTAATACATGTATTCATGCACTTATAAGTTAGTTTCAAGCATTAAACACAAATAAATATATTATGGAGCTATATATATGACTCTATATACATAAGTATAATATATATATGCACATAAAATTTACATCATTATCCATTGTTCCTTGACTTAAGACACAAACGTTCTCGCCACTTAAATCTCATACAGATGTTCGTCTTGATTTGGCTTGAGTGGTTCGGCCGGGTCGTAATAGTACTCGCCTTTAGGGTCGACCACTTTGTCAAGAAGAAATCCAGCAAGTGTCTCTTGAATTCCTTTGAGGCGGACTTCTTGCAACACTTGTTGTTGCAACCATAGCGTCTTCAATTTGCATTATAAAGAAACAAGTGTTAATATACATAAGATTTAGTTAATAGCAACAAATAAATAAAATGGATCTATTATATATACATATTACATACTTTTAGTTTCTCTGTAAGAGTTTTTCTTGCATACACCGTGAGAAACTCACAAACGTTGTATCCACACAGATTGTTGCCTTGTGGCTGCCTTAGAACCCACGGTAAGATACAAGGATCCTTTAGTGCCACTTCCAGTTCCGGACGGTGTTTCGGGACGAACCAGGCCCAAACCCTGCTCAATAATTGGATTAGTTAATTAACTCTTGCAGTGTAGTTAAAGAGCAGAAATCCATATTTAAAGATCAAAGTTATCCCTTGATAATGTTTATCATATCTTGGAAATCTCCCAGTGGTTTTCTCAATGAGTCAAAGATTATCAATTGACTTCTGGTCATATCGAAGACTATGAGTATCCAGTGAAAACTGCATTTGTTTATAGAGTCAATATATATATCTTTATGCTGAATTGAGTAATAAGTAAGACAAATTTTGCAAACGATAACAACACTCACCCAAAGTTGTAGGGGAAGAGTATATAATCTCTGGTCTTTTGGTTGACCAAGAACCTCCAAAGATTCCTCTACGTTTGAGATATCCATTCAACGCGGGGAGTGTTTGGATCCGAGAATATGATTGATGGATCAATGAAACCAATATTCGTGTCTCTGTTACGTTTGAGCATTAACATCAACAATCTGCATATATATGTTTGAGGATAGTTAGTTACTATACATATACATATGCTATAGTCAGATTACTAAAAAAAGGATCACTTACAAACAGTAGCAGCTGATGAGAGATTTGTCTATAGCGTCCATATGGCATAGTTGGTGGAGCTCACTATACGGAACATATATAAGGTCATCACCCCGGAAGTAATGCTCATCTCTAACTCTAACGCAAATGTTGTCATTTGTGCTTTTCTTACATGCCTCCATGTACCACGAGTTTAACGAGCGCATGCGCGTACCAAGTTCCCTGAGGGGCGATGGGCTTCTGCCACGTACATAAGTTCTCTTCCACTCATCGACTACAGTGGCATTTGCGATGAGTGCATTTCCTAGAAGTTGAGTCGCTGCCCAGTCCTCGACGTCGCTGCACACAGCCCCTCGCCAGAGCTCCTCCACCGCTGGTGAGCCTGTGCAGTATCAAAGACTCTGCCCTTTCCCTCCTGCCATAGTCCATGTCTGAGGCCGGCCTTCGTGCCGTTATTTTTTCTATGCCACAGCGAAGCACCTGCAACGTGGTTCGTCGGAGCTCCGGCACCTCTCGGACAGCCACAACCCCGTGGTTGGGTCTCCCCTGTCCGAGGAGCCGCGACCTTGTCTGTGCTTGTCCTGGACGCTTCGTCGGCCCTTACACCAACCCGTCATCGCTCTGCCCTCCAAGGTCGAGTCCTTGGAACTCGCCGACGCCGTCCACGACGTCGGCAAGAACTCCTATTTTCATACTTGTTCCTATTGTCCCACTGTCATCTATACATGTCACAGTTGATCTATATCTATGCCTATGACGTGTCCTCGTGCCATTCTATCTATCCATTTCCCTTGTGCTATGGAATGTGCTACTTCAGTTGCGTGCTGTTCGAGTTATCTTTCTTGTGTTGTGATCTTTGTATCTGAACCGAGCCTTCGAGCCGGTTGAGAAGCGACGCATTTGGGTCGCTTCGGTTGTGGGTTCGTTCCACTGTGGCCGTAACGCCAAGCACGATCCCTTCTCTCGTGTTTAGTTACCCCCGTGGAGCTACGATAGCTGTGTCCTTATTTGCCCCTAGGACATGTCCATTGCGGACTCGATAGTGGTGCGCTTCCTACCCGCACTAACCGAGCCTCTGTGACCTAGTCCACTAGAGACGAACGAGGGGATGACCATCGTGGAACTTTCGGAAACCAACTCTTGTAGGATAAGCTCATGGTCGCGAGTGCCTCGCCATGACCATTGGGCTCTACCTCCTTTGCTTCTCTTTTTCCTACCCACCTCATATGCTTGTGCCACATAGACTGTAGCATCTCTTCGGTTCTTGCGGTGACAACCGCACTGCTAATAACCTGAGAGATTGCATTGTGCCATTTTAGTGGCACATAGGTCGTGGTGCCCTATGAGTTGGTGTAGTTCGAGGAGCCGTTAGCTAGTGTCCCTATTCCTTCGACCTCGTCTGTTCCCATGACGTGTTGGTCGATAGAATGCGGAGACTGTTCCTCTCTTATCAATCCTCGTCAATCAAGTAAGACGTGGATTGCGCCCTCTTGTTCCAACTTCGGTTCATGTCCCTTGCCATGACATGATGATCGAAGTGTCGAGGAACCAATCTCTTTTCGCTTGCTTGTTTCCTTTTGGTGTTTATTTGTTGATCTCTTTGTTCCTTCCTTCGATTGTTGTCTAATATAATGGCGAGTGGGTCAAAGGAAGGTGGATTCCTTTTCTCTCCCCTTCTCTCTTTTGGCTCTTTCGTTCTCAAGCCCCTTGTATGCTTGTACCTATTTTAGACCGTGGCGCTACACAATCGCACCACTAAGGCCTTAGGGGTGTTTAGGTGCCATTTAGTGCACGGAGGTCGTGGTACCCTACAAGTGGATTTGGGCGTTGTGTGTTCTCTCATGTGTCGCTTCTTCCCAATGCCTTGCCTTTTTCTGTGGCATGTGGGTTGGGAGAAGTAGACCGGTGTTGTCCATTTTTCTTCTCTTGTTTCGCTCTCTCTTCGGTTCGCGACGAGTACTATGGCGTATGGACCGAGAGAGTGATTGGATTGTTCTCTTTCTTTTGTCCCATTCTCTTTGGCTTGTGCCAATTTTCATGGCATGCAAGTCGAAGCCTGTGGGCACAACTCTTGCATCTTGCATTGTTATTCGTTCTTCTTTAGTCGTGACTTGTGGGGTTTAAGGCTACAAAGGCTGAACCTTGTTGCGTTGTCTTCCTCCCTCGCTTGCAATCTTTTGGCTCCTGTCAATTTCCATGACAGTCGGGTCGAAAGACTACAAGCCGTGGTGTATGTTTGAGTTAAGTTAGAGTCTAGACCCTTTTCTCTTGAAGCCGTACAGGTTGACACCATCAACCCGGGAAGTGTGGCTATTTCGGGGTCGTGACTCGAGCTTATGTTAAACAGATAACCACTCGTGTTTTATTTTGAGCCCGAGGAAAGCGGACAACCCCGTGAGGGCTAAGTCTTTTGGTGATCTTTTGTTGTTAGCCGCTCTTTTGTGTCTCGCTGTCTTTTAGTTTGGATCTTGATCAAGAATTGATTGCTTCCACCTTGTTTGTCTCTTTGTCGAGGTAGTTGCATCGAGGGCGATGTTGATCGAACCGGTGATCCGTTGGAGGCAGGAGACATGGGCAGCAACAAGATGAGGATGAATGTATGGACCAGGTGCCATGTCCCACCCAACCTCGTAGAATCCTATTAGACATGCACATACATAGATGCTAGTGCTTTAATTTCTGCAATTAAACTGATAGGTTGCATGGTAGATTGCTTGGAAAGCCTTTACCTTGTCGCAACCTTACCCCTGCACACCCGCTGCTAGGCTAGACACTTGCTTTACTTACTTGCTCGCTGCTTACTTCAACTTCGCATTATGTCTATGATGTGATGCTGAGTGGAGGATTGTTTGTGAGTGGCTAGGCACTGTGTGCCGTTGTAATGATAACAACTTGGGGAGATCTTGGCGTGTGTCTTGGGTGTGTGGTGAGGGTTGAGTCGATCAGACAGGCCCTACGACAAGTCCGTGGGACGAGTCTTGCCGGGGGTGCAACCTGGGCATCCCCACGTGAGGTACCTGTGGCGGGTATTTGTGTTCTGAGGAGATCCCGGGGCGAGCCCCAGGATAGAGCTGTTGTGATGGCACGGGGGAGTACCCCGATTGTGGAGATGACCTGTCTGATCCTACCTAGGAGTTGATTATCGAGTGGACCGGAGCCTTGGCAACTTTCGTGCACACCACTCGACCCTGAATGGGCGGGGTGCGGATATCTACCGGTTTGGGCGATGCCATTACTACCAGGTTGATAGGTGATATAGGGTGGGTGGTACCGGTGTTGAGGCCTGTACCATCCTAGATGCGCAGTACCACGGTGTCCAGGTGTTGCGTCTCCAAGTCTCAGCTTGCCGGTGCGCCGGGGAGCCCCAGGGCTGAGTGGCAGGATGGTATCGTTCCGGATCGAGAGATAGCCTGTTATCGGCCTAGGCGTTGCGCAACGTCGATGATGGCAATCTTGTGGGTACAGGTGTACACACTTTGCAGAGTTGATCGATCTATACGTATAGCCGTGTCCCTGGATATGGACATTCCCTTGACCTACACTTCTCTTGAGTAGTGAGATGAGTCCTTCTTCTCTCCCCCTGGGTTTTGTAGGATCCGGCTGTGAGCCACTGAGACAAGGACGAGAGGGAGTCGTCTTGTTGCCTAGAGAGTGTGAGAGTGTGTGTGGTGATGTGTTTGGATGGGATGGATGTGTGGGAAATGTGTTAAAACTTGATATACAACTTACTACTATATTATTATTACTTAATAATGAACTTGCATAGGAAAACTACAACCTTAAATAGGTCTTTTGTTATACCCTTGCATTCCACTTACCACAAAGCAAACGCAAAGCATAGGGTGGGAAACAGTGGCCAGTACAAATCGTACTGAAAGTTATTTATCAGGTTTGGATGCCATCTTTGACGACAACTACAAGGATCCAGAGGAGGTTTAGGTGGTCTTGTCCTACGCTCAAGGTTGCCTGTGAAGGAGGAGCCTTCACCGCTGGCGCGCTGTGTCTGCTTTGATATCGTTTCGTGTGTGTCTTCCGCTAGTATCATGTTGTAGTAGGGTGTGAATCTCTAAGTTGTAATACTTGTAAACTTGTAATCAACGATGTATGACTGTGGTATCAGCTGTATAATAATAATGTGATAGCTTAGTATTCCTGGGACTATCACATTATGTGGACTTCCCTTCGAGGAAATTGTGGATCGTTACATTGTGCCATCTACATGTCTAGTCTTGTCACTCTCCAGGACAAGTATGACACTCTACTTGAGGAGGTTAGTGAGCTGAAGGCTAGGCCTAGCTTACTTGGTGTGTGCAAGTCTTGCTTAGGCTTGCGTTCTGAGCTGGCATAAAGAGATGCTAGGATTGCTGTGCTAGAGAAGGTCAGCTCAGATAGCACTAGAGAGTCGGATCACTTTGAGGCTTTGGAGCTTGAGATCGCGTCGTCCAGACACGACAAGATGCGTACCGAGGAAGAAAACACATACCTTCTGTCCATCTTGAGCTGGGTGTCCTGCCGAGAGCCGCAGTTGGGGATGATGCTTAGCCAATGCAAAAGGGCTGGCAACATGGGAGTAGGCTTTGCTATAGGTGGGAAGGACAATAGCATGTTCGGTAAGATCAGTGAGTGCAGTGGTTTCAGCGAGAATGAGAAACCCACCACAACTCCCAAGCTTACCAAGATCACTCCACCTAAGCCTACCAACCCCTCCGAGTTTCCTGTGAGAGATGGTGTGTTTGAAAAGCCACCCAAAACCACTCCGTAGAAGCAAGTGTGGATTGCAAAACCAAACCACCTTTGCAACCCACTTGACACCCTGCCAGATATCTCTAGTGATCCCCTTCCTAAGAAAGCTAGAGCCACCCAACCGAACAAGAGAGTGCCTACCAAGAGTATGGTGAGGTACCATTGTGAGTATTGTGAGCGAGATGGGCACTTGGCTGAGTTTTGCTTTAGGAGGAAGAGAGATGATCGGAGACAGGCTGAGTTGAACAACCGGGACATGTACCACCCACAAGTTGGGGTGCGTGAACCGGAAGTTCGGAGGCGCACCACTAGGCCTAGAGGTACAATGCCTCAAGGTGCTAGGCCTCAGGTGGCGAGACCACGTGGTGGTCGTGCCCGGCGAGGTACCGGTCGTGACCCATACGACTACGGGCCTCGTGGCGGTGGTTTTACTCCACCCTTCTTTAGCGGACCACGTTTTCCCTATCGTGGTGATCGCTATCCCTCCGTGGGGCAGGAGATGTTTGATTTTTCTCCTAACCCATTCTTTGGGCAAGTGGGACAACACTGGTATCCTTCACAGTTTACTAACCCCAGTGCTGGTCTGTTTGCTCACCGTATGTCCTTTTATTAATGTAGGAAGGAGGACTGGAGGAGACTTGGCTTGTGGATTCCGGATGCTCACGCCATATGACCGGAAGTGCCAAGTGGTTCTCCAGCCTCGACCCCGTGCACCACACCGAGTATATCACATTCGGGGATAAGAGAAAAGGTAAGGTTGTCTCCCGAGGGTCGATCCGAGTGAACTCTTCTTTTGTCCTCAAGGATGTTGCTTTGGTTGTGAATTTGCATTTTAACCTTCTTTTGGTTTCGCAACTCCTTGATGATGGTTTTGAAGTGAGTTTCAAGCCTAATCTCTCTTGGATTTTGGACTCTCGTGGTGAGCTTGTTTGCCGGATTCTACCCTTCAGGAAGGTTTTTCGTGCGGATTTTTCTATCTCTTCCGGACCTTCTCGTTGTCTTCTTGCCGGTTCTTCTTCCGAGCTTTAGAAGTGGCATAGGAGATTGAGACAGTTGAGTTTTGACTTGCTTGCAAGGCTTAGCTCAATGGACCTTATCCAAGGATTGCCAAAGCTAAAGTTCGAGAAGGATTTGGTTTGTCATCCTTCCAGGCATGGCAAGATGGTTGTTGCTTCCCATCCTCCTATGACTAAGGTCATGACCACTCGACCCGGTGAGCTCTTACACATGGACACAGTTGGTCCAGCTCGGGTCAGGTCGGAAGGAGGGAAGTGGTATGTGGTTGTAGTCATTGATGACTACTCAAGATACTCTTCGGTGTTCTTTTTGGAGAGTAAGGATGAGGCTTTTCCACTTGTTCGAGATCTGATTTTGAGATTGCAAAATGAGCTACCTAAGAATGCCATGAGAGCTATCCGCAACGACAATGGCACAAAATTCAAGAATGCTCACTTTGCATCTCTTTGTTCTTCTTTGGGTATCGATCACCAGTTTTCCTCACCTCACACTCCCCAGTAGAACGGTGTTATTAAGCGCAAGAATCGGACCCTTGTTGAGATGGCCAGGACGATGCTCGATGAGCATAGGACTCCTAGGCGGTATTGGGCCGAAGCACTCAGTTCTGCTTGCTATGTTTCCAATCGCATTTTCCTCCGAGCTTTCAAGAAGAAGACTTCTTATGAGTTGCGATTTGGGAGACCACCCAAGGTAAGTCACCTATGGGTGTTTGGGTGCAGATGCTTCATCCTCAAAAAGGGCGGTAAGTTGGATAAATTTGAATCACGGTCTTCTGACGGTATCTTTCTTGGTTATTCTACTCACTCTCGTGCTTACCGTGCACTTAACCTTCAGACTCACCGAGTGATGGAGACTTGTGAAATTACTTTCGATGAGACTATGCCCTGTATTTCCACCGCCTTTGAGCTTGCAGGTGATGATGAGGTGAACACCAGCATTTTTGTGGAGGAGGAGCAGGACGACGCCGATTGGGGTGATCCTGAGCCGACTCCACCGGCTTCCCCCGTCGACCCTGCGACGTCCACTTCGGCTCACGGTCCCAATCCTACTACTTACTGTACATGGGGGCCGTTCGAGCAGCTTCCTCAGACGGTGCACGCTGCACCTAAGGGAGCGCCAGCTGCTGTTGAGAGGGAGGCCACTTCGTCCAGGCAGGCTCCCTGCCAGATCTAGCGGCAGCACCCGCCTGAGAACATCATCGATGACATTGACCGTCGAGTCACGCGGTCTAGATCCTATATCTCTCACTTTGCTCATTCAGCTTTTGTCGTGTCTTTTGATCCCCGAGATGTTGGACACGCTTTGATGGATCCGGATTGGGTTAATGCCATGCATGAGGAGTTAGAAAACTTTGAGCGAAACCATGTTTGGGTCTTAGTTCCTCCACCACCTAGTTGCCACCCCATAGATACCAAATGGGTTTTCAAAAATAAACAAAGTGAAGATGGGGTGGTAGTGCGTAACAAGGCTAGGTTGGTAGCTCAAGGCTTTTGTCAAAAGGAGGGAATAGACTATGAGGAAACCTTTGCTCTCGTAGCTCGTTTAGAAGCTATTAGAATCCTTCTAGATTTTGCGGCTTCTAAGGGTTTCAAGCTTTTTCAAATGGACGTTAAAAGTGCTTTCTTAAACGGCTACATAGAGAAGGAAGTTTATGTTAAACAACCTCCCGGTTTCGAAAATCCCAAGTGTCCAAACCATGTTTTTAAACTTCACAAAGCGTTGTATGGTTTGAAACAAGCACCTAGAGCATGGTATGATAGGCTAAAAACCTTTTTGCTTGCTAAGGGATTTAAAATGGGATCGGTAGATAAGACGTTGTTTCTCCTCAAGCAAGGCAAAGACACTCTCCTTGTCCAAATATACGTGGATGATATCATCTTTGGTGGTTCTTCTCATGCTCTTGTTGCCAAGTTTGTAGATATTATGAGTAGGGAATTTGAGATGAGCATGATGGGAGAGTTGACTTTCTTTCTCGGGTTGTAAATCAAGCAAACCGGGGAAGGGACATTTGTGCACCAAGGCAAGTACACGAAGGACATCTTGAAGAAGGTTGACATGGGTGAGGCAAAGCCTCTTTCGACGCCCATGTCAACGATGACTGCCTTGGATGCGGACGAGGAAGTAGAGGCGGTGGACCAGACGGAGTACCGCAACATGATCGGGTCGCTTCTGTACCTGACCGCGACCCGACCGGACATTCAGTTCGCCGTCTGCTTGTGTGCACGCTTTCAGGCGTCACCACGGACTTCACACAAGCAGTCGGATCATTATGAGAAGGGCGACATTGACCTCCGGCATGTTGAGACCCAAAACCAGCTTGCGGATATTCTCACTAAGCCTTTGGATCAAGCTGTGTTTTTTCGCCTTCGGGGCGAGTTGGGTGTTTGCTTTCCTTTTTAGAGGAGGAAAGTTTTGTGTATCATAGTTCTTTCTGGTTCTTTTTATCTTTTCTTTGTCCTTCTTCTCTCTTGGTATCTTGTTTGTGTTAGTTGGTGTCATTGCATTTTGCATCTCATTTGCATTTGTGACATAGTTCATTTTAAGCTTCATATCTATCGCCAATATAATGAATCTATGCTCTGTTTGAGGTGCTTTATGTGTCTATGGTGTTGCCTAACTTAGACTCTTTTTGATCTCTATCATATGCAATAGAGCTAAGTTAGAAAATCTTTAAAACTGAATTTAAATTCCCCATGTCACCTCTGAAATGGCACTAGCATGTGTAGGCTTTTGAAGATCCTTCTTGGCTGCCTTGTATATAGCTTGTAACTATGGCTCTTCTTTGTTTCATTCACTACCTTTGAGCACCATGATTAATATCTAAAATGAAATTGCTCTCTATTTTGTGAATTGGAAAGATCGAGTTGGGTCTGCATTGTGAGCACTTCACCGTGTGTTCGAGACTGCTTCCCATATGGGTCAATACTTGAGCGGTGTCGTGTATGACCAAAACCGGTGTGTCAAGTCCTTTGACTTCGCCCGGTTGGTAAGCAGTGGCATCACTTTGTAGACAACCACTCACATACAACTTAAATGTGCCTAAAACTGAAAATTGGTTGCAAACCTCTGAAATTTGGAAAAATTCATTCAGTTGAGTCATTGGCTTGTTGTATGAACTTTGCTAAGGGATAGTTTTACTTGCTATACATGAGATTGCTTTGAGATAGATCCTATCTTGTTTACCATGTCTAGCTGTCTCTAGGAGGTGATAACCTTTCTCTGCTCTCACATGATATGCTCTCTAAAATAGCTTCTAAAGTGATCTTAAGTTCAACTTGAGTCTTTGTTTGGCACGTAGAGCTTCTCCTATTCTCACAGGATCACATCCCTTAGAGCATCTATTCATTGTCTTAACTCTAAGTATGAAGCTTTTGCACTCATTTTGGACTTCATGGCATTTGTAGCCGGATCCTGAGTTGTTGATGTTTGATGAGCTACATGTGTCAACAAGGGGGAGAGATGTGCATTTCATTCCATTTTCAGTCATCTACTTCCAAGGGGAGCAAATGTGCTTTTTGAGCTTAATTGGTATCTTTTTGACTTGGCTCTTTTCACCCCTTCTTGGTATCTTGAGAATGCTAGTTCCCAGGGGAGCTTTTGCTAGATGTGTTGAGCCTTTGCCTCTTCTGGAGGATCTAGCTTGTTTTGTTGACTTCGATAGGTTTCGATTGCTTCTTGAGCATTAGGGGACGTAAGTGGTTTCAATTGGTATCTTTTGAGCTCCCCTAGTGTTTATTTTGGAAGTCTGAGCTTTGAGAGCTGTGATTGGTATCTTGGACTTGCTAGCTGTGTTGAGCCCGTTTTCTGCCTCTTCTTGAGGGCTACCTTTGTTTTGCCCATGTGCTTTTGTTTAGCTTCAGTAAGTGGCTTTTTCATGAGACGCTTTGTTGGATGCGTTTTGAATTGGTATCGTTTTGCTTCTCTCAAGTGACCCCATTTTGGCTTTTATAGCTTTTTGGTCATTTGGAGAGCTTTACCTTGTGGCTCAAATCTGAAATGCACTTGTGTTGACAATGCCCTCATCAAGGGGGAGATTGCGAACACATGATGGATAAGTACCCATGTATGTTCAGCTTTGATGATGAGTGATCGTCCAACACGTGAGTGTTTCAGTTTGAGTGGCATACCCTAACCTCTGCGAAAGCAGAAATGTGTGCTTCTCTATCGGCTTGTGGTGTGCAGGTGCTATGCCTAGTGACAGTGGTCAATGGCGTGGAGAAGGTCGAGTAGAGGCTTGCCGTGCCGATGGACTGAGAGCGGTGAAGGGCGGAAGCGGGGCTCGGACTGAGGGACCATGGGCGCCGGTGGACTACCTGTGGTGGCTAGTACTTGGCACCGGCGAGTGCGAGAAGACATGGAGGTAGACCGAGTCGATCGAGTCAAGACGGTGGACGCGCGAGTCGAGCGGAGGCCCAGGGGACTCGGAGTCCGATTGGGCGAAGCCAAGGTGGGTCGCGTCGAGTGGTTTGGTGGTTTGGGCCTCAAAACCATCCGCGTCGGTTTCCGAGTTTGGGCCGCAAAACTCGGGGTTCGGTAGTTGAGCCCAAAGCTACCGGTGGCGGGTTTCTTGGGTTTGGGTCTCAAAACCTAGGCGGAGCTTCCGAGGAAGCGGGGATGGCACGTGGCGGAATCCTGGAGGTTGCGTCGAGGCGACAACAACTCCCGGCAGGAAGCGGGGTCGTCCATTCAAAATGCGGGAGATATTTTCCGGAGCTTGGACTGCAATGCTTAGGCTAGGTAGTTCACTCAATGTATCTAGGGGGGTCTTTGGGAAATAGCCAAAGCCCGATAAGTAGGGGGTGAAGGGGTATCGCTCATCCTATCTCTTGAACCCTAATCATTTGCCCCAACTCTCTCTCTCTAGTTCATGAGATCCCTATGTTGCTTCCACCAACCTTTGTAAGAACTTGAGTTTGTTGCGAGGAATCGGAGGCCGTAACCTCCGTAAGCCATGGTGGCTTCGATTTCGTGATTGTGTCCCCGTTTTGCTTGTGTTCTTCGCGTTTTGCTTTTGCTCTCTCTTTTTCCCGAGATGATTTCTCTTTGTTGAGAGTAGCTTTGCAAAATCTGCTTGAACCAAGTTGTTAGCAATCGTGAGGAGCTTCTTTGCACTGAAGGAATTCTGCTCAAACCTCACGAATGCATAGATCGGGCGATTTCTTTGTGGCGTTCTTCGTTTTCCTCTCTTCTCCCCCAAATCCGAGTGTTCCCGTTTATACTCTCCAAATTGAGCGATGATTTCTTCAGGATAGCTCCCCAACTGCACTAGGATCATGCCTACAAAGTTTGGTTGCAGTTGGTGATCATTTGGTTGAGTTTTGGGAAGATTTGGTGGAGAGAAGCTCGTTTTGGTGGGGAACAGTTTTCTGTCTGTGGGCGTCAGACCAAACTGTCTGTGAGCACCGGACCATTGCAAGTAGTCCGGTGGCTCTGCTGAGGGTTTCACTCACGCGTCGGACCAGGCCCGTTAGTCCGACGGTGAGCGTCGGACGAGGTGTCCAGAGGCAGGGTGCTTGCTGTGGTTTTTGCTCTGTGGCGAGTGTGTGCACCGGACCACTTCCTATAGTCTGACGGTAAGCGTCGGACTAGGTGTCCAGAGCCTAGGCACTCACTGCATGCTTTTGGGGTGAGCTTTGGACTTTCCAAAGTGGGCGTCGGACTAGTCCGGTGGTGCTTCGCTGTGCACCAGACTAAAGGCACCAGACCGCTTCCATTGGTCCGGTGGTCTTGACAGGGTCGTCCGATGGTTGCTGTTTTCGCTCGTTTTGCCTAGGTTCGTGCCTCTTTCCCTTAGGGTTTGAGAACCTGTGTTTTGGGGTTTCCAGTGATTTTCCTCCACCGCCGGTGAGCTCTCTTTTCTCCATTTTCCTCTGAATCCAGCAACTGGGTTTGGTTTTTTTGGGAAGAGTGGCCCGAACATTTCGAGAGAAATTTGTGGCTCCCATTCACCCCCCTTCTGGTCGCCGTTCTCGGTCCTTCAATTTGTATCAGAGTCGGTTAAGGATCATTCCACCTTACACAGTTCTTCATCCGCGAAGGCGACATGGAGCGAGGTGCTGGTAAACCTCCTTACTTCGATGGAACCAACTTTGCCTATTGGAAGGTGTGCATGTCCGCTTACCTCCAAGGGCTTGATACGAAGTTTTGGGAGATCTGTGAGCACCCAGCAACTGGGTTTGGTTTTTTTGGGAAGAGTGGCCTGAACATTTCAATAGAAATTTGAGGCTCCAATTCACCCCCTCTGGTTGTCGTTCTCGGTCCTTCAGGTTTAGGGTACACACTTAGAGTTATTAGGCACACTTGCGGTAGACACTTAGCTTAGTCTTTGTGTGCCTAATAAAAGGGTTTAGGGTAGTCACTTAGAGTTAGGCACACTTGGGGTAGACACTTAGTCTTTGTGTGACTAATAAAAGGGTTTAGGGTAGACACTTAGAGTTAGGCACTAGTGTGTGTGTAAACCCTAAACAAGTTGTAATGTGTGTGTGTTTGTATGTGTGTGTGTGTGTGTTTGTGTATGTGTGTGTAAACCCTAAACAAAGTGTGTGTATGTGTGTGTGTGTAAACCCTAAACAAAGTGTGTGTGTGTAATCCAAATATATAATGGAAGGTCTATATTTCTATAACAATACATATATCAAAAACATGAATGTGGTCCACATAATTAATATACATTACTAAAACTAAATCAATTTCCTAAAACTAAAATACAAACAAAATCAATTTCCTAAAACTAAAATACATTACTACCATAAATTAATTTCCTAAAACTAAAATATATTACGAAAACTAAATCAATTCCTAAAACTAAAATATATTACTAACATAGATCAATTTAGTAAAACTGAAATATATTACTAATTAACAATCACCACTTTTGTTTTTGCACAAATTAAATCGAATAATAACCTTGTTTCTTTCTCTCCTTCTTTCTGACTCTCCTTCCTTCCTTTCTTCCTTTCTTCTTTCTTTTTCCTTTCTTTCTTCCTTTCTTCTTTTTCTCCTTCAATGGTGAGATAGCCGCGGCGGTCGGCTCGGGCGCAGCGACGCAGGCTCGGGTGCGGGCTCGGGCGCGATGGGAGCCGACGACGGCGGTAGCACGGAGTACGGCGGCGGTGAGGAAGCAGCAGTGCACACCATGCAGACGCACGAGAGCCAAGGCGAGGACGGCCGTGCGGGCACGAGCCGAGGCGAGGCGAGGAGGGGCCATGCGGGGCCGCTGCAGAGGCGGAGGTGGTGGCCGACGGTGGTGCAGGTGGCGTCCGGCGGTGGCGCAGAGGGTCGCGGTGGCGGAGATGATGGAGCTCGAGATCGACGTCGATGGAAGGAAAGAGGCAGATGAGGAAGGAGAGAGGTAGCCGCAACTTATATAGGTAGGCGACCTTTAGCCCCGGTTGGTAATACCAACCGTGGCTAAAGGCTTCTTTAGGCGCCAAACGAAATTTTAGTGGGCTGTTTTAGATGTTTTGGTATTATATATAGTTTAATATCTATATAAATTTCTCTAGCTCTTGTAAATTTCATAATAAATTAAATACATGGCACAATTTTTTTTAAAATAACCATTGCATTTCCTTTTGCTTTATTATACAGTAGAAAAATGTATAACATAAAACTTGTACCTTTTATATAATATCAAATATAAATGTAACTACCCATTAGTATTTAGTTAATGCAAAAGTATATTGTTGAATTAAAAAAACTAAAATGATTGGTTACCAACAGGAAATTAGTTTCTGCATTATTTTAACTTTAATCTTTTTTTTCACCACTAATTGTCCAATTATGTGACAAATAAGTTTACCATTAAATAGGAAATTATTAATGAGACACTAAATGACCATATATGAAAAACGTTTGAATACAAAAGTTTTATAACTTATCAAGATTTATCTTTTTTATGTACTTCAATTTTATCAAGTTTTATAACTCATTAGTCAGTAAATGACTACAAAAGAAGTATTAGTAAACATTAATTAGTCACTAAATAAAAAATTGACCAAATACAAATGTAGATTTTCATTTATTTGACCAAACTTAGCACAAATTACCAATACACATGTCAGTTGATCGACATCACTGCTAAGCTAGCTACATCAAGCAGGCACATTAGTGATCTTCTTCTTGACATATGTCCCTTGGTCATGATCATGTCGTAACCATGGAGTGTCCTCAGCATTTAGAATTATGCTTGGGTCTTTGGTCACAATGAATGGAGCAATTCGGTCATCCCTTTCGTAAAGTTCTGACATATCTGAGTTGTCCTCAATTCCCAAAATATTTCTTTTCCCTGAAAGAACTATGTGACGTTTGGGCTCATTGATGATTGATTTGTCATCATTTTTTCCTTTCTTTGGTTTTGTAGACATGTCTTTTACATAGAACACCTGATTCATATCAACAACAAGGACGAATGGATCGTCTTTGTACCCAATAGTGTCGAGGTCCACAGTTGTCATCCCATAATCCTTGTCAATTGTTACCCCAGCTCCGGTCATCTTCACCCATTGGCACTTAAACGAAGGGACTTTAAAATTAGATGCATAGTATAGTTCCCAAATCTCAACTATGCGGCCATAATATGTTTGCCTATTTTCATTTGGGTCAATGGCTTCTATGCGGACACCACTGTTTTGGTTGGTGCTCCTTTTATCTTGGTCTACCATGTAAAATGTATTTCCATTTATCTCGTAGGCTTTGTACGTGAGGATGTGCCATGATGGTTGTCTAGCCAACAAATACAGTTGGTCATCAATACTCTCATCACCAAGACATTTTTTCGCAACCAATCTCCGAAAGTTTTCATGTGTTCACGCATAATCCAAGCTTCATTCTTTCCTGAAAAATGAGATTGTAGGAACTTCTTGTGTACCTCGACATACGGCTCCACCACGGAGGAGTTTTGAAGAACTATGTAGTGTGCTTTGTTGAAATAACCATCCCCTGTACTGATATATGTTTTCTTCCCTTGTGTTACTTTCCCACTAAGTCTCCCCTCGTGTCTTGATTCAGGAAGACCAATCAGGTCAAGGTCGGGAATATAGTCAACACATAACTCAATGACCTCCTCTGTCCCGTAGCCCTTGGCGATGCTTCCTTCTGGGCGAGCACGTTGGTGAACATATTTTTTCAGGACTCCCATGAACCTTTCAAAGGGGAACATGTTGTGTAGGAACACAGGACCGAGAATACTAATCTCCTTGACCAGGTGAACTAGGAGGTGTTCCATGATATTAAAGAAGGATGGAGGGAAAACCAACTCAAAGCTGACAAGGCACTGAACCACATCATTCTGTAGAGCAGCTAGTTCCATTGGATCGATTGCCTCCTGAGAAATTGCATTGAGGAATGCACATAGCTTCACAGTGCCTAGACGTATATGTGGAGGTAGAATTCCTCTTAACGCAACCGGAAGCAATTGCGTCATAAGCACGTGACAGTCATGAGACTTTAAGTTTATGAATTTCTTCTCTGACATGTCTATTATATTCTTTATATTGGAGGAAAATCCAGATGGGACCTTGATGTTGCCTAGACATTCAAACATGCTTTCCTTCTCTTCTTTGCTAAGAGTGTAGCTAGCATGCTTTAAATAATGGCGTCCATCTTCTGTCTGCTCTGGATGCAGGTTGTCTCGTTCTTTCATGTCTTGCAAGTCCTGTCGTGATTCAAGTGTATATTTAGCTTGTCCATACACAGCCATGAATCCTAGCAGGTTTACACAAACATTCTTTGTCAAGTGCATCACGTCGATCGCATGGTGGACCTCTAGGACATGCCAATAGGGTAGCTCCCAAAATATGGACTTCTTCTTCCAGATGGGTGCGCGTCCATCAGCATCTTTTGGAACTGGTAGGTCCCCTTCTCCCTTTCCAAAGACTACTTGCACATCCTTGACCATATCAAGTACATCCTCTCTAGTTTGGTTGTGAGGCTTGGTTCGTTTCACTTCTTCTTTACAATGCTTGCCTTTCTTTCTAGCTTGGTGATTCTTAGGAAGAAAACGACGATGCCTAAGGTACACAACCTTTCGACATTTTTTTAGATATACACAGTCATGGTCATCAAAACAGTGTTTGCATGCATTATATCCCTTGTTTGTCTGTCCTGAAGGATTACTTAGGGCAGGCCAATCATTGATTGTGTTGACACAAAAAGCGTTAGATCTGCGAACACCTCGGGCTTACACCCAAAATTCGATATCCAAGGTGTGCCAGTCGATTGACCAGTTAATCGACAAGGACGATAACTAGAACAAAATTGAACGAGACGACGGCAATGCGCCCGGACGTCAAGGCTCAAATTGCTCAAAACACGGAACTCGCAAAGTGGACGAAGGTCTTGTAGATGCAGCCCGTCGAGACTTCGTAAGAACTCGTAGATGAACTAGAACTAATGCGATAAAAGTAGATTTGCTGGAAAAGTAGATGAAAATAATAGATTTCTTTGATTGATTGTTCCTCTCTTTTACACCAACCCTCGATACATATTTATACCCCAACAGGAGTAGTTGTACACAGACACGACTCCTACCTAAACAAAACTTCTATTTTTAAGGAAATAAATGACTCGTGCAAGAGTCGGACTCAAACTATAATAATACTGGTATAAAAATCACCATTTTCCTTATCTGTCCTTCTTACGATGAAACCTTCCATCGACAGTGTCACGGAACCGCCCAACATATAAGAGCACTAGTGCAATGGTCATCATTTCTGACAACTCTGTCACACTAGAGCCCATATAAGCCCGGTAGTCCTTGAAATATCGAAGGATCTCAAACCACATTCAAGTAACAACCCGAGATCGTACACTAGATTCAGTAACTACACATCCACAGTGATAAGTTCGAAACGAAATAATATTACAATTGATAATAAAGAAGTGTTATTACAACACCAAGATCAAATCAAAGTAGCGGAAGTTTAGGTTTTCATAAAACCCATTACAAACGGTTTATCACAAATATAGTGCCAAGTCTAGTACAGTCCCATCAAAAGCAACAAGGAGAGACATCAGATTCACCATTGCCCAAGGTCTTCACTCTTCATCGCATGCAGGGTAGAGGCACGCCTGGCAATAGCCAGAATACACCATTCCATTTGCAACAAGGGTAAAGAAACCCTGAGTACTCAATTGTACTTAGCTAGACTTACCCAACAGAGAGATTGATATATAACCATAGACACTTCAAGGATTATGCAAGGCTTTATCAGGTGGAGCTCATGAGATAGCAAGGTTTTGCATGAAAGAGCATCCTAATTACTCATATATTCTCATCATTAGAAAAACAACATTTAGCATCAGGTTAAGTAATCTTTAGAGGATCTCATTAGCACCTATACTAGAGCAATCACTGAGTTACCAAACAGTAATAACCATATTGTGCCTGGCATAAAAACCACATAACCATCTTTTGGTTACTTATTAGAGTTCATCTTTCTATAGTGGGAGGAAGATCTTTCAAGTTTCTCACTGACGGGGAGAGACCGTGATTTGAATCAAATTCATATCCAGCTGGAGGTTTATTCCTCAGTCACACCCAAGTATGCCTGCCGGCACTTATGCGGGTCACCTTCATTGTTGCTCGGGTAGCCGCGGGGCTCCAGGTACAGGCATGAGTAGCGACTCGCGGATAGCCAGGTCGCTCAAGTAGATCCTGCCCACGGTCCTAGCTAGGTCGCTTAGGTCATACTTGCCCACGGTCTAGTATGCCGCTCGCGGTCTTCATGACCCAAGTAGGGGGAGTTCCCGGCCCGAACTAACATAGTTAGGCTTCGCGGTCGAAACGAGTTATTCAGCCAGCTATAACAGAGGCATGCGTTCAATCTCGGCAGATGTCCAACCACGATCTAGTGCCTAGCGACACAGTCGGAGAGAACCCGCTCACAAGACCTCCAAGTCAAGTGGCTCACAACACCTTGTCCGCCCGGTCTCGATTTATTACTTCCACATGGTTATTTTCCACGATAGCAAGCTATAGCCAACCGTGACCATCAACCTACCTTTGTGGGGGATGATAGAACACCCACGCTACCGGTCTAAGCATGGCTAAGCAGAGGTTTCGATTCTGGGCCTAGAAGGTTCTTTATAGTGGACAAGGAAGTATAATGTAGCAAAGGGTTTCATCTCAAAGCCTATTAACTTAATGCACAAACAAGTGGTTGGATTGTAAGTAAAATACTTTAAATAGAAAGGGAGGAGGCTTATAATGCTCTAGGGCTTGCCTTTCACAAAGGTGGAGGGAAGGTGGTTAGGGCACTCAGGAAGATCAGGGCCCTGTTCTCCTTCTTCTGGGGCTTCCAACTTTGGTGGGACTCCTCCTTCTGGCTCCCCAAACTCCAGCAAGGTCACTCCCTCCGGCGATCCTGGATGCATGTATACATGTATGAGGAACCAACATACATGACAAGTCATATATATCAGAATGAGACATGCCTAATGCATATGAATGGATGCTCATGATGAATGTTTTATGCAACATTTTATTTCATTGACCAAATAGGTGCAAATTAGACAAGATAGATTACATATTTATCTACCACTTTGGTGTTCACACTAACAACAGCAAACATATATAACCAGGAGTTAAAATTACATCTGTTCTCGTGATGAGAAAACAAGCACAAGATAAACATATATTACTTAAACAATTTGAAAAGTGTAAAACAAGATATCTCATATTTTTATTAGCTCACTCTAAGCAAGTAGAACATGTACAAAAAATAGCTAACATAGTAACCACATATAACTTAGCTTGGCAATTTAGTAAGGTTTCATTTAATTAAACCAACATTTAACTAAAAGAAATACAACATGCTACTAAATTATAGGTTACTGCTATTTTAACATTTTTTATGGGAAGTGCATGCTGAGACAAACTCAACACAGCAAGAACCATGATTTTAGCACATACCAAACTCCAGTTATGAATTAACCAAGTTAAACTAAGCATTTAAGGCATGCTGCTCATTTTTATTAAACGAACACAGAAAACAGTATTAACAGGTCACTTAATATTTTTCATGCATAGAGAAAAACATAACAAAGCTCACAGAAGTGGTTTCACATTTTTAGCATTTTTCTAGAATTAGTTATGAATTTCCAAAGTTAACCATCACAACTGAAAAAGACAAAACAGGGAAAACAAACAGAGCCTATGACAGGCGGGACCCATTGGTCAGGTTCATCCCCACAGAGCCGAATGCACTACAGGTGCTCGAGCCCCGGTCCTTCGCCGACGGTGAAGTTTCCGGCCAAACCAACCCATGTTCGTGTTCCCCTACGCAACTTGTATCGAACCATGTAACTGGTTGTACCCCTTTCGCACCGGAGCATGCTCGACGGCGTTCATGGCGGCACGGCGGCGCTGCTGTTCTTGCGCTAGTGGGCGCAAGCTTTCCCTGGCCAAACTGGCGATGACTACACCTACACGGAACCCTAACGGTCTGATCTAGCCCGGATTGGGGCGGTGAGAACCCTCCGAAAAGCTCGGCCACATGCACAGCGGCACGGTGGCGAGTTCATGGCGGCGCAGTGCTTCTGTTCCGGCAGTGGCGAGGCGTGAATGCTTCAACCATCTCCGGCTAACTACCCACTGGCTAACCAGCTACCCCTAACACTACTCAAACGAACGCGAGCGACGCTGAGAAACCCAGCGTAACCTCGCCGGCGTTGCGGGTGCCATGCGCTCACGCACGGCGGCGTTCCCGTTCCGGCGAACCCTAACCCTAATCATCTCAACCAACTCCTCGGTGAGCATCTACGACATCTAGGCTACCACGCACAAGAGCTAGAAGAGAGGGAGAGGTTCTGGATTGGGCTGGCCACAGCGGCGCAAAGCTCGGCGGAGCTTAGGTCGTCAATGGTGCTTGCGGTGCTGCGCGGTCCGGCTTACCCATGCGGTTAGCGCTGAAACGGGGCGGTGTAGAAGGTGGAGCGTAGTGAGGCGAAGCTGTGGCTGGGTTTTGGCGGCCAATGCGGCGGTGTGCAGCGCAGGCGAGCTCGGCGACGGCGCTGCGGTGACAATGGCGCGGTGTTCCGCTTTTGGCGCAAGGCAGAGAGGAAAGGGGAGAGAGCGGAGGCGAGTGAGCGCTCGGCCGCGGGGTGGAGTGTGCGGGCGTCTAAGGCGCGACCGGCGCGGGTCCAACTCCGGCGTACGGCTGCCACGCGGCGTGCGATGCCTGAGGTGGTCGGCCACCGACCGATGGCGCGCTCAGCTCTGCATTTGAAACCGGCATCAGGCCGACTGACGGCCGATTTGGTAAAGCGATTAACTCTCTAACCTGTGCGTCTTAGCTTCAACCAAATGTACACTTTTGTAGAGCTATAGCTGATCTACAACTTTGGTGTAATTTGTTTGAGCTGAAACGGCTTAGATTTCAAACTACAAGCATTCAAACATAGCAACATTCAAACTGCAAGCACTTAAGACTTAGACGATTTCAGAAAGCTAAAACAGCCGCCAATTCAGCCTTAAGGGACCAATTACAGTATTTTAGGATCTCAATCACCTCAAGCCCATTAAACAAAGTTTGTTCAGCATTAAAAATTCTACAACTTTGCTTAAGCCAACGTTTTCATACAAGGTCATTAACAAAGTCATTTTGTTAAATCAAGAAAAAGGGTTCCTAGGGTTAATCATTAAGCTTAGCCCCTAGAAGCTCATTTGGACTTGATCATGAAGATAAACATGGCTCAATTAACATCCCTAATATATCTAGGTGCCTATTAGTGATCAAAACATCAAGCACTTGGTTACACAAGCATAACTTAAAAGAAACTATTTGTAGGTTAACACATTCAACATGAAAACAAGTTGATCACTTATGGTTATCATTTCATATGATCATGGAAATGCATGAATGCATAGATGCTTGTGCTCATGCTCATGAAATGATATGCATATGCAAGCTTAACACCTAGGGTGTTACAGCCCTTCCCCCCTTACAAAAATCTCGTCCCGAGATTTCTAAGGCTTACCATTTTTCATAGAAAGCAGGGTAGACTTCCTTAAGGTGGTCTTCCCGTTCCCATGTAGAATCTCGTTCACTTTGATTGTTCCACAGTATCTTGTAAAACTTTATAAGCTTGTTTCAAGTTACTCTCTCCTTGGTGTCCATGACTTGGACAGGTTTTTCTTCAAAAGACAAGTCTGACTTAACTTCAGACTTGAAGGTTCGATATGTTCCTCGGGAACTCTCAAACACTTCTTAAGCTGGGATACATGAAAGACATTGAAGATAGCCCTCATCTTTGGTGGTAACAACAGCTTATAGGCTACTCTTCCACTTCTTTTGATGATCCGATATGGTCCCACATATCTTGGAGCAAGCTTTCTTTTAACTCCAAACCTTTGCACTCCCTTCATAGGTGATACCTTCAAGTACACATAGTCACCAACTTCGAACTCAAGCGGTCTTCTCCTCTTGTCCGCATAGCTCTTCTGTCTTGACTGTGCTGCGCGCATATGTTCTTGTATCACTCTAACTTTATCTTCGGCTTCTTGCACAAAGTCGATACCGTAGTATCTTCTTTCTCCTTGTTCAACCCAATTGAGAGGTGTTCTACACCTTCTTCCATACAACGCTTCGAAAGGAGCCATCTTGATACTCTCTTGATAATTATTGTTGTAAGAGAACTCAGTTAACGGTAACCAACTTTCCCAAGATCCTTTAGACGATATTACACATGCTCTAAGAAGATCTTCGAGAATCTGGTTAACTCTTTCTGTTTGTCCTGAAGTTTGAGGATGATAAGCTGAACTGCGAACTAGATTGGTTCCAAGTTGCTTATGAAGATGTTCCCAAAAACGAGCAGTGAACTGCGGTCCTCTATCTGACACAATCGTTCTTGGAACACCATGCAAATGAACTATGTGATCGATGTACATATCTGCATACTCATATGGTCGGTTTGTGGTGCGAACTGGTATGAAGTGCGCTGACTTGGTTAACCGATCCACAATCACCCATATTGAGTCGTGTCCTTTTTGAGTAAGAGGAAGGCCTGTTATGAAGTCCATGCTGATTTCCTCCCATTTCCATCCTGGAACTGACAAGGGTTATAGGAGTCCAGCGGGTTTCATGTGTACCGCCTTCACCCTACAACATACATCACACCTTGCCACGAATGCGGCAATCTCTTTCTTCATCTTTGTCCACCAAAAACGTTGTTTCAGATCATGATACATCTTGCTGCTACCTGGGTGTATAGATAGCTTAGAGGAATGCGCTTCCTCTAAGATTTGGTTTCTTAACTCTTTATCCTTAGGCACAACAAGACGGTTTTTGAACCATAGGATTCCTTTCTCATCAATCCTGAAACATTGGGAACCCTCGGTTTTCATCTTCCTCTTGATATGGAAGACACCCACATCGGTTTTCTGACCTTCAATGATTTGACTTTCGAGCGAGCAACTGACTGTGAGGTTGTACAACACTGAGGGATGTAGTAAGTTAAACCCATCCTCGAACAAAGGTTGTACAAGTTGATAGTGCGACTTTCTGCTCAAGGCGTCAGATACTACATTAGCTTTTCCTGGGTGGTAATGAACCTCAAGATTGTAATCTTTTATTAGTTCTAACCATCTTCTTTGCCTCATGTTCAACTCTGGCTGCGTAAATATATATACTTGAGACTCTTTTGATCCGTGTAGATATGGCATATGTTACCCAGGAGGTAATGTCTCTATATCTTCAAAGCATTTACCACTGCTGCAAGTTCTAAATCATGAGTTGGGTAGTTGACTTCATGTTTTCTGAGCTGTCTAGAAGCATAGGCTATCACTTTGCCTTCTTGCATAAGAACACATCCTAGTCCAGTCCCGGAGGCATCACAATACACATCAAAAGGTTTTGTTATGTCTGGTTGCACCAAAACGGGTGCTGAAGTAAGTAGAGTTCTTAGGGTAAGAAAAGTTGCCTCACATTTTGAAGTCCATTCAAACCTCTTATCTTTCTGTAATAGACTGGTCATAGGTTTAGGTATCTTGGAAAAGTCTGGAATAAACTGTCGGTAATATCCTCCTAGACCAAGAAAACTACGAACCTCGGTGACGGAAGTTGGAGCTTTCCAATCCATAACTTCTTGTACTTTGCTTGGATCCACAGAGATTCCATCAGTGAAAAGAATATGTCCAAGGAAAGGTACTTTAGTAAGCCAAAACTCGCACTTACTAAACTTGGCATACAACTTATGTTCTCTAAGCCGTGTAAGAACTGCACGTATGTGTTCTGCATGATCTGCTTCACTCTCCGAGTAGATTAGAATGTCATCGATGAAAACAACTACAAACTTATCCAGCTCAGGCCTGAACACTGAGTTCATAAGGTACATGAAGTAGGCGGGAGCATTAGTCAGCCCAAATGACATAACCAAATACTCGTAAAGCCCATATCTTGTTGCAAAAGCTATTTTGGGTACATCTTGTGGTATGATCTTGATTTGATGATACCCTGATCGCAAATCGATCTTAGAAAACACCTTAGCCTTAGATAACTGATCAAACAAAATATCAATACGAGGTAAAGGGTATTTGTTCTTGATCGTTACAACATTAAGTGGCCGATAATCCACGCACATTTGTAGGGATTTATCCTTCTTTTTCACGAACAATGTGGAACATCCCCACGGTGATGAGCTAGGTCGAATAAGACCTTTATCTTGTAACTCTTGTAACTGCCTCTTTAACTCTGCTAGCTCATTGGGTGGCATTCGGTACGGTCTACGAGAAATAGGCGCTGTACCAGGTACCAACTCAATAGCAAACTCCACATCATGATCAGGTGGAAGACCGAGAAGATCATCTAGAAACACATCCGGAAATTCACACACTATCGGGATATTCTTCAAAGTCGTGGCTTGGATAGCACAAGTCATAGCACAAAGATCAAGCTTCCGGGGAAGGGAAATCTGGAAGGTTTCAGACTTCTCCGGAGTTCTCAAGGTAAGAGTCCGATTTCCGGTATCGATGTTCACCCCATAATGGTGCATCCATCTCATACCTAGGATCACATACAAACCTAGACCAGGAAGGATGATAAGATCTGTTTTAAACTCATGTTTTTGTATTACGATGCTTACATCTCTGACTGCTTGTTTAGTGGATATGTCAGCCCCTGCTAAGCTTATGCAATATCCCACATCCAAATCAGATATGCTCATCGCCATGCTTATCAGTAAAAGCTTTACTCACAAACGAATGTGAAGATCTTGAGTCAAAGAGCACAGCTGCAGGATGATGGTTTACAAGAAACTACCAGCAGTGACGGGCTCTTGTTGTGGCACTTCTTCCACTGTAGTGTAGTGCACACGCCCCTGGTATGCCTGATTCTTCTTTGGGTGAGGGCATTCTCTAGCAAAGTGCCCTAGACGTTGACAGTTGAAGCATGGTGCATTATTGAGTGGAGCCTTCAGATTGCCAGAACTGCCTTGCCCTGGGTTGCCTTTTGAAAGAACAATGGTGTAAGGCTTGCGATACTGACTCTGCTGAGCACCCTTAGCTGGAACTTTCTTTTGGGGAGGCCTGAACTTAGCTCCTGCCACTAGGGGACGATAAGCACTACGGTTGACAAAAGGAGCTCTCTGCTGAGACGAGCTTCCCTCAAATGCCCTCTTGCGGCCTTTAGCTGCAGCGTGCAGGATGTTCTGGTTCTCTTGAGTCAAAGCATCACTGATGAACTCATTGAAGTTGACACGGCTTGAGTTTGCAAGGGTCTTCATTAGCTTGGTTCCCAGACCTCTCTTGAAGCTATCGATCTTCATCTCATCATTCTCCACGAACTGGGGAGCATGTCGGGCCAAGTTGTTAAAAGCATGAAGGTACTCGATTAAGGTCTTGGTACCCTGCGTAAGCTTCAGAAACTCAGTTGTCTTCATTTTCATCACACCCGGAGGAATGTAATGCCCCCTGAAAGCGGTCTTGAACTGATTCCACATCACTGGAGTGTTAGCAGGGTATGTGGTGCGATGATGAGCCCACCATATACCTGTCGGTCCTTGCAGCTGATGCGAAGCATATTCTGCCTTTAGCTCTTCAGTCATCCTGAGCAAACAAAACTTCTGCTCCAACGTGTTGAGCCATTCTTCAGCCTTAAGTGGTTCTTCTGCCTCTTTGAAGATTGGCGGCTTGGTGTCAAGGAAATCCTTGAAAGTGCTGAACTGGTTTGCCGGTGCACGATCACGATTGCCTTGATTCTGATTCCCCGAGCAACTTCGCGAAGCAACTCCTCAATGTTGCGCTGCCCACCAATAAACTGAGCCATGAACTGCTCCGGGGCAAGCGGTGGTGGTGGTGGCGGTGGATTTGGAAGCAGAGCCTCATCCTCATTGCGGTGATTCCCACCACTTCCAGAGCCACGGGAGCGAGTGTTGGCAGGCATCTGCATGAATTTGATAGCAAGTAGCAATTGAGATTTGAGTAATTGGAGACGAATCATAATTATGCCTTAGTAAATCACTGAGAAAGTAGATAACTTAAATCCACACAAGGCATAAAAGAATTCAGATCAACAACACATCATTCTCCATTCATACTTGTTATCATGAAAAGCATCCATACAAGCCAAAAGTTCCAGACACCTGGACTTCTAAGTTATGGTGGTTACACAACATCTTGCTTTCCATGAAGCAAAAAAGGTCAAACCACCAACGCAAAAGAAACACTAAGGACTAGCGTAAGCAAGCTATCCTAGTCGTCGCGGTCGGTGTCCATCCCTGATAGACGACCACCCTCGTCGCCGTTGTCGTCGACCAGCTCAAGCTCCTCAGGGTCCTCCTCCTCGTCGTCCTCTGTGACTGGGTCGTCGTCGGTATAGATCACTGTAGGATCTACCTCTGGTGCAACTGGCGGAGGGATCGGGTTGATCACGTTGTTGAGCCTGTGAACCTCCTGCTGTATGTAACACCCCTGGTGTTAATCACTTAATTAAAAATTGATCATGTCATCATATGCATTAAGCATCATTCTTTTGTTTGAAAACCTGGATATGCATTGAACTAAAATAAGTTTATTTGGTTGTGTTTGATCATTGGTATGAATGCAGGTCATCTTTTCAAATCCAAAAATTTAAATTTGAATCCAAACCCTAAATTCAAGAGGGGGTGGATTAAACCCTAAACATGGTTTTCAAAATCTAAAAAGAATTTGCCTATGGCTGTTTAAGCAATGTGATAGAGCTTTGTTTGAATTGCTTTTGTGTGTTTACAGTTTTTCAAGTGTTATTCAAGTTTTTAGAGTTTTTGAAAAGAGGGTAAATCCTTTTAAAAGGTTTTTAAAATTTCAAAAATGCATTTTCATTTCTAGGCTGAATTTGAAAATGTGCATATTGACAAAGTTGTAGATCATGAAATTTGGAGAAACTTTGGTGTTCTAAGTTTTTCATGAAAAACCTTGGAAGCTTGTGCATTTTGCAATTTAGTACCAAGGGCTATTCAGTCATTTCATCGAGAAATTGCATGGCGACGATGAACTCGACGCCGACACCTGGCCGGCCACCTATCGAGCTCACCGTGCGACCTCTGGCCTCGACGCACATTTTGTCGAATGCGTGGCAACGCCACAGTCCCTTTCACGCCTTCAAAACGGGAAGACGTCCACTCCTTTCCCTTTTTCCAAACTCACGCCGCCGTCTGCTCTGCTCCGCCGTGAGTTCGTTCCGCGTTGTCGAGCTAGCGTGAGTCCTCCAGTCACTGCCAATCCATCCAACCAACGCTAATGCCTTTGCAATAGTTTCACACACCTTACTCGAGGGCTGGTTGAAGCCATCAAGCCTTCATTTGCCCGGCGCAACCCCGTCTTCTCCATCTCCGGCGAGAGTGCCACCGTTCTAGTCCGCGGTCGTTCTGGCTACCTAGGAACCGCATTGTTTCTCTCTTTCTTGTTTCGTGTTCTTCGTTCATTGCTGATCCTCAAACGCCTCGCCGTTTCTCTTTTGGTGGTCTGCAGCTTTGGGAACGTCGTGCCGTCCTGCTCACCATTTCCGCCGGCACGATCTTCGTCGACCGGTCGTTTTGCTTCATCCCTGGCCTCGATAATAGGAGTTCAGTGACCTAGGTGAGTACCTCGAGCTCTCCGCGCGCTTGGTTTCCTTTGAATCGAGCCATCGAGCTCTGTCCACGAGCGCCGCCGCGGTTCATGGCCGTCGCGACGGTGCGCTCGTCGATCTTTCGTTTTTGTTGGTCGTTTTTGAGTCAAAGTCTTGCGCTAGCTGCGCCTAGTCGTCCTGAGTCTATTCGCGTTGTTGGTTGATCGAGCGCGTCCGTGTTTTGACCGCCGCACGTTGCTCAGAACTTCACCGTCTGCCATGCCCGTTGATGAGGTCGTTTCGTTAAGGTTTTGCTTCGCTTTTGTTGCGGTCCGTGTTGTTTGGGGGCCGCTAAGCATGTTGGGTTTGTTGGTTGAGCCGATTAGGGCTTGTGCTCGTCGGTACATGTGCAGCCGCGTGCGGGATACCGCCATTGTCGTCGAAGAGGTCGCTTAAGGAGGTTATAGCCTCGCTTTTCTTGTGCGTTTCGTTCGTGTCATCTTCCTGAGTCTTTTTGACGCCTGGTTGAATCTAGTTTGGTCTGTGCTCGCTGATGCATGAGCGGTCGAGCTCGAGTCGCCGCCATTGCCGCCGGTGAGATGTTTGTAAGGGATGAAAAGGGCTCTATCGTACCTCGATGGGTTCGGGATGACGAGTAGAGTCCAGCGCATGAGTTGGTTGAGCCGCTAGATAGCCGCCGGCGACGCGCCGCCGTGTTTTGTGGTCACCGGCGCCGCTGCCATGTTTTTGTGTCACTGACATGCGGGACCCAGGTGTCAGTGAAGGGTTTTTCTTATTTTCCAGTTTTGCACAGTAATGGTTTTGGTTATTTTTGTATGTTTATTTCTGTGCATAAATAAATTCTGTAAAAATTTGTGTATGCTCTCTATGATGTGTAGTATTTAAGAAAAATATAACATGTCCATGTTCAGTAAGTTTTTAATCCTGTAAAAATGCTCAAAGTAATTGAAAAATGACTTTTCCATGATTTTTCATGCTCTGTATAATGCTCCAAAAATTCTGAAATTTTTTGTGTAACATTTATATACTGATATATTGCTGTAAAAAAAGTTTGGGAATTTGTGGAAGAACGGTTATACAGGGCTATTTATATAATTAGTTTTAAAATGATTAGAAACCCTAATAACTTTAGGTTTTGAGTGATTTTGTATTGATTGTTACAAATTGTCATTTGTCCAGTGACAACCACAGTTTGGACATGTATTTTCATGTGTTGTTTTCGCAGTGCCTTTGGACATAATTATTAAACTTAGTAATTAGTTAATCATGTTGTAAGTAAAGTGCTTTATGCTTTAGTGTAACTCTCTTTTCATGAAGGAAAGTTGCACTGAAGATGTTTAATCTGTTTTGTTCAGTTCTTAAGTACTTGTTTGTGTGTTGCAAAGCATCATATCTATCATTTTAAGCATCATCTAAGCATATCAATATATCATGTAGATTGTTCGTTGGTTGGGTTGGATAATCCCTCTCTTGAAGGGAATTTCTCTCTTGTTGAATCAGAGCCTGAGTTTGTGTACCCCTCCAACCAAGGCAAGCCCCGGTGCATTCAAACCCTACCTTGTATTTAAAATGCTTTATTTAAATACACTTATGGTTATTATTGCATTGTTCTTACTTTATTAAATTCCTACTTGATGCATAGCTTTCTCCTTGTGTTAATTGTACCTTATACCTTGACACTTGTTTAAAGATGAAAACTTTGCCATAAATGCTTAGTATGCTTAGAGTTTTCTAGTAGGTGATTCCTGGTCACTTACACATAGCGTATTGCTTCGGCAAATGGTTATGATCCGTTGAGAAAGGTGTGTTGTTGGAAGTAATAATTCATGACCGGGCGGACACGGTGTTGGAGAGCCATCACCGGTGTCTGGTGAGCGGGTTCTTTCCGCCTGTGTCATTAGAGCCTTGCCATTGTAAAACGCTGAGGGTTATGACTTTGGAGTACTTATCACATACCTTGGGGAAGCTGGACTCTGGCTATTCTCGTCTTAAGAATGGTCAAACCGCACTGAGAGTGGAGAGATGGCGAGAGTAGTGTGTACCCTCCAAGTTAGCGAACTGGATGGAGGTGTACTGTGCTCTCGGGTGGCGGAACCCCGGTTTTGGCAAGAGGATCCAAGGAAAGGTAGTCATATGCGTGCTTTAAGAGGCTGTATATGTCGTGTGATAGGGAAGCTCCGGCTGGTATAAACCGGTTCGAATCGTCGTGTTCCTCGGATATGGAATCATGACCCTGCCTTTTTCATCGTAGTTAATGAAACTTAAATTGGATACTTGTGGTTTCCTTTCATGGATGATTTATTACCTTGTTATCAATCATAAATTTAGATTGGTACTTGAGTAATCTTTTGAACGAATTAAATGAATTTCAATTCTTTTTATAAATGCTCATTTATGCAAAATACTTGATTCTTTGCAAACCACCCTTGAATCCTATGACTTGCATATCTTTTGTCCACCCAATATTTTCTTTTGTCGGATAAGTCTTGTTGAGTACTCCCGTACTCAGGGTTTGTTAACCCCTGTTGCAGATGAGGGTCCCAGTCCGGTCTGTGTGGCTTCGTGCTGCATGACTGTTGTTTCAGTTGATGAGGATGAAGAGTAGTTGTCTTTGCTTGACTCTTGGGCAAGAGTACCTCGGTTGTTTGTATATACTCTATTAGAAGTTTGAAACTATGTTATCTTATGACACTTAAGTTATGTTTCAAAACTTATGGTTTGTAATATGACTCTAAATTTCCGCTACTTTGATGTAATATAAATTATTATATTACTTCTGCAATGTTTGTAATGAGGAGATCTTGTTCGGAAAGAGGTGAATGACCCGCTGTAAAGTGGCGACACCTGATGGGCTAATTAAGGATTGGATCATTTGTTGGGATTAAGTCGGATGGACTACTAATCCTGGCGAGTGGGCCCTTTCTTAAAAGGTTCCGTCACAATTGGTATCAAAGCTCTCCTTATTATAGATCTTGCAGTTGTAAAATCTTTCAAAATTGATTTGGATATTAAATTAAAATTTGATTTGAGTCCAAAAATTTATTTAACTTATCTCTTCTCTTGTTGAAATAATAGGAGAGTAGTTTTAGGAATATCAAGCTGATGGTATGAATATGGTTATATATATATGCCCTATAAATATGTTATTTAAATATTATCGTATTCGTAGGACATATCATGCATCATATCATACAACTTCGGATGGGTTTTAAAATTTTGTTCTCAATCAATTAAAATCTATCATGTTACTTACTTATCCTCTTTAAAATCTTGTCTATACGATGGCCAGGACTGGGCGCACAGCTCGCAAGTCGTCTAGACCGTTGGGAGTTCCTCGCTACAGGCTGACGTCTCGTGGAGACAGTGGTGAGAGCAACCAGCAGGGTGCTAGTTGTTGTGGTCGTCGCAAGCTGAAGATCGAGCACTTGAGGGCCGACCTGTGCTGGATGACAGCCAATAGGGACGAGTTTGCTAGCAGCACCCACGACCTGGAGGACAAAGTGGAGGAGCTAGAGGTTGAGCTGCAGCAGTGTCAGGACCAGCTGGCAGAGAAGGATACACAGCTGGCGGAGAAGCATGCACAGCTGGCAAAGAAGGAGACCCAGCTGGCCAACAAGACGACAGAGGTGATTCTCACTGAGGGTTTCATGTACGAGGCGATGGGAGAGAGGAATGAAGCCTGGGACCGAGAGTTTCTATTGTCCGAGATGTACCTCAACTTGGGGCACTATGCAGGTAACCTTGAGGTGTACAACAATGTGCTTCATGAGGAAGTGCACACCTCACCAACCTGCTGAACCCCGAGTATCAACAGCAGGCCATGGCAGAGGATCTGGAAGACCTTGTGCAGGTAGACTTGGCCTTTGGGAACCAGTTCTTTGCACCCACTCCTGAGGCTCAGGGTGGGGTTGAGCCAGAGGTGATCGCTGAGGACGAGCCAGAGGTGGTGGTCCTTAGTGACGACGAGTAGTTCATGTATCGTCTAGCTAACTAGTTCGAGTGCGAATAGTGGATGTTGTAATATAATCTACCTTTATCGCTTTCAGAACTCGTTAGTTTCTAGCAACTTTATGTTATGATGGTCATGGAATATATGTTTGTGCACTTGGGTACTTTTATGCTTGTGTTTCAATAAAAGTATGTTTGTGCAAACAGATGTCTGAACATAACAATGCTGAGGCACATGATGGGGAAACTCCTGATCCACCCCCTCCACCACCAACCTTGGCACAAACTTTGGCGGTATTGATGAGTGTTTCTGTGGATAATGCTCGCCTCTTCAATGAACTCGCTCATCACCACAACCAAGGTGGTCATGGGAACCGGGGACGCAATAATAATAATAATCAAGAAACGACTTATGTCGATTTCATAGACACTCGTCCTCCGGTGTTCACTAAGGCAGATGAGCCATTAGAAGCTGATGATTGGCTCTGCACCATGGAGCAGAAGTTTGAGCTGATTAATTGCACCGAGGTGCAGAAGCCAGTCTTTGCAGCTTAGCAGCTTCGTGGTGCAACTGGATCTTGGTGGTCGACTTTTACAACTATGCAGCCTACGGGTCACCGTGCTACTTGGAAGGAATTTCGTGAGGCTTTTTGTGCTCATTATATTCCTGCTGGTGTGATGGAGTCCAAGTTAGAAGAGTTCCTGACTCTCAAGCAAGGAGATTCAACAGTCATGCAGTACGTGGGCAAGTTCAACCATCTTTCTCAGTATGCTGTGGAGCATGTCAACACTGATGCTAAGAAGAAGAGGTGGTTTCTCAGGGGGCTATCGACTAAGCTGCATACCATGCTTAGCCATAACCCTAATGCTACCTATCATGAGGTGGTGAGCATGGCTATTTCTGCTGAGAATTCTTTGCGCATCCATAGGGAGGCAAAGAAGAAGAAATTTTTTGCTGGTTCTTCTAGTGGTAATCAGAAGAGGCAGAAGATCATCTATCATCCTCAGAACCATAATCGCTTTCAGTATCGGATGGACTACTAATCCTGGCGAGTGGGCCCTTTCTTAAAAGGTTCTGTCACACTGTAGCTCGCGGATCTGGTCATTGGCCTGCTGAATCAGCCCATTCTACTCGGCGTCAATGCGGTTGTGAGCGATGTTTCCCACTATGTGCTAGTGGCGAAGCATATGCTCACGTGCCACGGCTGCCTGCTCTCTGAGTATGGCTGCATCTCTCTCATCCTGTGCCTCCTTAGCTATCCTCCTGAGTCGCTAATTCTCTCTATCCACATTAGCTAGGATCATCTCACTGGTCCTGAGCCTGCTCACACTGAACAAGTAGGAGTCCTCTCTGGCAAAAAGAGTCTTGAGCACTGCATACATGGCACTCATAGCTGGTCCTGAACTACCAGCTCTCTCATCCTGGTGCCTGATCAAGGGATTACCCATCTCCTGGTACCAAAGTGTGGTGTCAGGGCTATCCTCTGGAAAAGTCCCTGCTGCACCCTGGTCCAAAGCTCCACTATGCTCCTGACGGATCTGACACAGAATAGCCAGAGTTGCGGACTGAGCACCTTCCCAAGGACTGCTAGCCACTGCCTCAGAGTACCACCTCCTCCACAAAGGTGCCTCGGTGTGCTCAGGGATAGTCACAGTCACGGTGTACAACTGTGCATTCCCAAGCGGCTCCTCGGTCCAGCAGTACTGAGGTTCCTCAGTGTACCCCACTTGACTCAGCACCCTCCAAAGCAAAGTGGGAGTACCAAACACGGCCAAGAAGCGGTTGCTGCGCTGCGGAGGTCCTGAGGTTGCCATCTGTAACAAGTTTTAAGCTTCTTGTGAGAACATGTATTTTACAGATTTAGGCATTTTAACAAGTAAAAGAGATACAGATTTAGTAAGGGAGGGAATTATATGCAGTATGATGATAAATGATGTATGCACGTATCTTACGTCCTTACAACCTTGTGAAAGCAAACCTTTCACTAAGAACATTCTAGACGGTGACATACATACATCCTCTCATATCCGTAACTAAGCGATCTACACGATTCGTTGTTAGTGTACCTGCAGAAAACTCATTTCAGCCCATTCCCAACAGTATGAATAATGCATTGCTAAAAAGTAAATCTAATACTCACCTAAGTGCATACCCAGCATACACTTAAGCAGTACATATACACAGTTCTTCGTCCTATCGACGACATCGTCATCACAGACGACAATCACCCACACATGGATGCCATCTCATAATCTTGTGTGGAACAGGATTATGGTCCGAACATCATATAAGCACTTCCCTAGATCGGCAGTGTATCCGATACAAGCTCTCACAACTCACCTTACCTTAGGCGTAGCGGCAAGGTTGATCCATACAATACCATTCAAGTTAATGATCCCCATACTATTCCAACCCATATGGACAGCTAACCAAAATATGATGCAATCCCCCAAGTTAGTAATTTAAGCCACCTGACTTCCTATTGGGCAATAAGGGACATAACCTATGGCACACTCATAGTTTGCAAATAATTTTGTACGCGCCCAAAAGTTTTTGTAGCAAAATATTTTGATCAACAAAATCTTTTGTTAGCAAATACACTCGTGAACGGTGGTATACTGAATCTTGCTTTGATACCAGCTGTCATGGAACTGCCCAACATATAAGAGCACTAGTACAATGGTCATCATTTTTGACAACTCTGTCACACTAGAGCCCATATAAGCCTGGTAGTCCTTGAAATCTCGAAGGATCTCAAACCACATTCAAGTAACAACCTGAGATCGTACACTAGATTCAGTAACCGCACATCCACAGTGATAAGTTCGAAACGAAATAATATTACAATTGATAATAAAGAAGTGTTATTACAACACCAAGTTCAAATCAAAGTAGCGGAAGTTTAGGTTTTCACAAAACCCATTGCAAACGGTTTATCACAAATATAGTGCCAAGTCTAGTATAGTCCCATCAAAAGCAACAAGGAGAGACATCAGATTCACCATTGACCATGGTCTTCACTCTTCATCGCATGCAGGGTAGAGGCACGCCTGGCAATAGCCAGAATACACCATTCCATTTGCAACAAGGGTAAAGAAACCCTGAGTACTCAATTGTACTTAGCTAGACTTACCCAACAGAGAGATTGATATATAACCATAGACACTTCAAGGATTATGCAAGGCTTTATCAGGTGGAGCTCATGAGATAGCAAGGTTTTGCATGAAAGAGCATCCTAATTACTCATATATTCTCATCATTAGAAAAACAACATTTAGCATCAGGTTAAGTAATCTTTAGAGGATCTCATTAGCACCTATACTAGAGCAATCACTGAGTTACCAAACAGTAATAACCATATTGTGCCTGGCATAAAAACCACATAACCATCTTTTGGTTACTTATTAGAGTTCATCTTTCTATAGTGGGAGGAAGATCTTTCAAGTTTCTCACTGACGGGGAGAGACCGTGATTTGAATCAAATTCATATCCAGCTGGAGGTTTATTCCTCAGTCACACCCAAGTATGCCTGCCGGCACTTATGCGGGTCACCTTCATTGTTGCTCGGGTAGCCGCGGGGCTCCAGGTACAGGCATGAGTAGCGACTCGCGGATAGCCAGGTCGCTCAAGTAGATCCTGCCCACGGTCCTAGCTAGGTCGCTTAGGTCATACTTGCCCACGGTCTAGTATGCCGCTCGCGGTCTTCATGACCCAAGTAGGGGGAGTGCCCGACCCGAACTAACATAGTTAGGCTTCGCGGTCGAAACGAGTTATTCAGACAACTATAACAGAGGCATGCGTTCAATCTCGGCAGATGTCCATCCGCGATCCAGTGCCTAGCGACACAGGCGGAGAGAACCCGCTCACAAGACCTCCAAGTCAAGTGGCTCACAACACCTTGTTTGCCCGGTCTCGATTTATTACTTCCACATAGTTATTTTCCAGGATAGCAAGCTATAGCCAACCGTGACCATCAACCTACCTTTGTGGGGGATGATAGACCACCCACGCTACCGGTCTAAGCATGGCTAAGCAGAGGTTTCGATTCTAGGCCTACAAGGTTCTTTATAGTGAACAAGGAAGTATAATGCAGCAAAGGGTTTCATCTCAAAGCCTATTAACTTAATGCACAAACAAGTGGTTGGATTGTAAGTAAAATACTTTAAATAGAAAAGGAGGAGGCTCATAATGCTCCAGGGCTTGCCTTTCACAAAGGTGGAGGGAAGGTGGTTAGGGCACTCAGGAAGATCAGGGCCCTGTTCTCCTTCTTCTAGAGCTTCCAACTCTGGTGGGACTCCTCCTTCTGGCTCCCCGAACTCCAGCAAGGTCACTCCCTCCGGCGATCCTGGATGCATGTATACATGTATGAGGAACCAACATACATGACAAGTCATATATATCAGAATGAGACATGCCTAATGCATATGAATGGATGCTCATGATGAATGTTTTATGCAACATTTTATTTCATTGACCGAATAGGTGCAAATTTCTTCTCCCGTAGAGAAGTTAACACTTACCCTTATTTAGCAACCTGTAATAGAGTTTCTCCTCTGAGGTAAGCTCTCTTACACCTGCATCACACCAGCTTGATGGTTTAAGACACTTGATTAACATACACAAGCATACAACACTTACACAAGCAATTCATGGCATAGAAAACACTGAAAACAGCAGCTAGAAGAAAACTGTGTAGCTGGAGGTACACACAACCAAAAATTACAAACTAAGACATTATGGAAGGGTCATGAAATTATCTACAAAACATTCCATAAACTCACCAGCTACATCCAACAATAAAAAGGGCTAACAGACTCTATAAGCAAGGCTGTTTTGGAAAAACAGGAAAACACAGATTTTAAGTTGAACTTGTAAAACATGCTCACGTTAAACTAAACAGGTTATGGCTGTGAAATTTAACACAAGACAGATAAACAAGTTATCTACAACAAATCTAACTATAGCTACTGCTGAAACTCAACACAAAAAGCTCAAACAATTCTAACAAGAAAACATGCCTCAGCTGTTTACCAGCAGACAGAGACAACTTAGAACAGTTATAAAGCCTTCAACCATCTATCCAAAAATCATGATAAAATTAGACAGGATAGATTACATATTTATCTACCACTTTGGTGTTCACACTAACAACAGCAAACATATATAACCAGGAGTTAAAATTACATCTGTTCTCGTGATGAGAAAACAAGCACAAGATAAACATATATTACTTAAACAATTTGAAAAGTGTAACACAACAGATCTCATATTTTTCTTAGCTCAATCTAAGAAAGTAGCACATGTAAAAAAACTAGCTAACATAGTAACCACATATAACTTAGCTTAGCAATTTAGTAAGGTTTCATTTAATTAAACAAACATTTAACTAAAAGAAATATAACAAGCTACTAAATTATAGGTTACGGCTATTTTAACATTTTTCATGGGAAGTGCATGCTGAGACAAACTCAACACAGCAAGAACCATGATTTTAGCACATACCAAACTCCAGTTATGAATTAACCAAGTTAAACTAAGCATTTAAGGCATGCTGCTCATTTTTATTAAAACAACACAGAACACAGTATTAACAGGTCACTTAACATTTTTCTTGCATAGAGAAAAACATAACAAAGCTCACAGAACTGGTTGCACATTTTTAGCATTTTTTTGGAATTAGTTATGAATCTCCAAAGTTAACCAACAGAACTGAAAAAGACAAAACAGGGAAAACAAACAGAGCCTATGACAGGCGGGACCCACTGGTCAGGTTCTTCCCCACAGAGCCGAATGCACTGCAGGTGCTCGACCCCCGGTCCTTCGCCGGCAGTGAAGTTTCCGGCCAAACCAACCCATGGTCGTGTTCCCCTACGCAACTCGTATCGAACCATGTAACTGGTTGTACCCCTTTCGCACCGGAGCATGCACGACGGCGTTCATGGCGGCACGGCGGCGCTGCTGTTCTTGCGCTGGCGGACGCAAGCTTTCCCTGGCCAAACTGGTGATGACTACACCTACACGGAACCCTAACGGTCCGATCTAGCCCAGATTGGGGCGGTGAGAACCCTCCGAAAAGCTCGGCCACATGCACAGCGGCACGGTGGCGAGTTCACGACGGCGCAGTGCTTCTGTTCCGGCGGTGGCGAGGCGTGGATGCTTCAACCATCTCTGGCTAACTACCCACTGGCTAACCAGCTACCCCTAATGCTACTCAAACGAACGCGAGCGACGCTGAGAAACCCAGCGTAACCTCGCCGGTGTTGCGGGTGCCATGCGCTCGCGCGCGGCGGAGTTCCCGTTCCGGCGAACCCTAACCTTAATCATCTCAACCGACTCCTCGGTGAGGATCTACGACATCTAGGCTACCACGCACAAGAGCTAGAAGAGAGGGAGAGGTTCTGGATTGGGTTGGCCATGGCGGCGCAAAGCTCGGCGGAGCTTAGGTCGTCAATGGCGCTTGCGGTGCTGTGCGGTCCGGCTTACTCGTGCGGTTAGCGCTGAAACGGGACGGTGTAGAAGGTGGAGCGGAGTGAGGCGAAGCTGTGGCTGGGTTTTGGCGGCCAATGTGGCGGTGTGCAGCACAGGCGAGCTCGGCGACAGCGCTGCGGTGACAATGGCGCGGTGTTCCGCTTTTGGCGCAAGGCAGAGAGGAAAGGGGAGAGAGCGGAGGCGAGTGAGCGCTCGGCCGCGGGGTGGAGTGTGCGGGCGTCTAAGGCGCGGCCGGCGCGGGTCCAACTCCGGCATACGGCTGCCACGCGGCGTGCGATGCCTGAGGTGGTCGGCCACCGACCAGTGGCGCGCTCAGCTCTGCATTTGAAACCAGCATCAGGCCGACTGACGGCCGATTTGGCAAAGCAATTAACTCTCTAACCTGTGCGTCTTAGCTTCAACCAAATGTACACTTTTGTAGAGCTATAGCTGATCTACAACTTTGGTGTAATTTATTTGAGCTGAAACGGCTTAGATTTCAAACTACAAGCATTCAAACATAGCATCATTCAAACTGCAAGCACTTAAGACTTAGACGATTTCAGAAAGCTAAAACAACCCCCAATTCAGCCTTAAGTGACCAATTAGGGTATTTTAGGATCTGAATCACCTCAAGGCCATTAAACAAAGTTTGTTCAGCATTAAAAACTCTACAACTTTTCTTAAGACAACTTTTTCATACAAGGTGATTAACAAAGTCATTTTGTTAAATCAAGAAAAAGGGTTCCTAGGGTCAATCATTAAGCTTAGACCCTAGAAGCTCATTTGGACTTGATCATGAACATAAACATGACTCAATTAACATCCCTAATATATCTAGGTGCCTATTAGTGATCAAAACATCAAGCACTTGGTTACACAAGCATATCTTAGAAGAAACTATTTGTAGGTTAACACATTCAACATGAAAACAAGTTGATCACTTATGGTTATCATTTCATATGATCATGGAAATGCATGAATGCATAGATGCTTGTGCTCATGCTCATGAAATGATATGCATATGCAAGCTTAACACATAGGGTGTTACAGCCAGCTTTCTGCTGACGTCAGCCACGCCATCCTGCATTCATCGACATACCTTCCTATCAGCAACACCTTCTGCCTTCATCGGCAACACTCTCCTATCGGCATGTAGCTTTCTTTCCCCCGACGCTCCTTCAATCAAATTCATCATCGGCAACCTCTTTCATTCCATCGGTAATCCAACTAGTAGAGTCTTGATGCCGATAGGTAACATTGATCACCTCCTTGCCGATCAGTGCACTTAGTTCATATTGACACGTACTAAAAACGGCGTCAACACATGCCCCCAATTTCGGAGTGTAAATATTAACGCGCCGAAATTTTCCTCTACTGTAATATTTCCCTCCAAGAATGTCTGCGCCATTACCTCGATCATCGCACACAATCATCGCAATTTACCAACAGCCCCCCGTAATTGTAGCGCCAACAGCCAGAATTCCTCAATCGCCGCGCAAACTCATCACCACATCCTTCCATATCTCTGCTCAGTCAAAAAGGAAAATTCGAAAATGCCCCTTCACTAGGCTTATAAAGACCATTGCCCGTCCTCCTTTTCACCCTGAGCTCATACCTTCATCCCTCATTTCACCGGCATTTCCGAAGAATGCTCCAACAATATTCAATCGGCGGCTTCTTCCCTCATCAGAAGGCACAAAATCCTGCAAGAACTCTTTCGACCTGATGGCGATCAGCTTCAACGTCCCTGTGGTAAATTTCCTCCCTTCTCGCCTTACACCTTGCGGTTTTCCTTCTCTGCACCGTTTTGTGATTTCTTTTCCTCTTTTTCTTTGCTTTCTGAATCTAGGAAATGCGCAAGAGAATAGTGATCCCTATTGATCAAGCACATCTTTAATGTCTAGGTCCAATGGGGGATAGCAATCCGACTGAACTCGTCAATGCTGAAACCAATCGCGTCCCTTTCAGAGCCGCAAACTTCAACCTAGGGTTATGGACAGACATCTTCCGTTCTTGGCCTAAACCCACCAAAGGGTGGAAAAATTGGTACCTTAGGATAGCTAGGACACAACATGTCTACTAGGCAGAACGCAACCTAGATCAGTGTATCAGACTATCCATTGTCGAGATGGCCAAGAACGAGAATATGATGATTGCTGCCTCTTATTTCTGGTATGACACAATGAATGCTTTCCTATTCAGACACGGACCAGCCACCCCCACACTTGTCGATGTGCATATGCTTACTGGTCTGAACATCGGGTAAGCACTCGCAACATCGGCGGTTGGACCGGATATGTCCAAGAATATCAAAAGACCGGATGGGTAAACGAGAGGGAGCATGTCACTTTCCTGAATATGTGGCTAGATAAATTTATCTTCTGTGGTAGGACAATTGGACCCACCAACATGTACCTTCGTGTAGTAGAGCTCTTGGACGACGGAGCAGGACTTCCTCTTGGCCGATACCTCCTCAGCTCAGTCTATCACCTCCTGCACTAGGTGTCGGAAAAAACTAATGCTAGGCGAGCCCATCGGCAACCTCGGACGCCCCTGGTGGTTCATCAACATGTGGCTAAACGCCCATATGCATAAGTGTCACCAATTTGATCTGTTTAGCCAGCAATTCCTAAGAGACTTGGTTGAGGACCATGTACTTGCCGTTGATGAATCGGCAACCCGTTGCCCACTCAATTTTGGGGAGGCCATAATAGTGCTACCGGGAACCGATGCTAATGAGGATCAATTCCTGCTGCGGAACGAGTTTGGTGGCCCTATATTGATGAGGATAACCAATTCCCACTCTCTTTCAACCTTGCCGATGGAGATATACTAAAGAATGAAGGAATCCTGAGGGCTATCCTTACTCCCCGGGCTATCTCAGTCAACATCTTTGGGAGTGGGAAGAACACTTATGAAACTTATGAATTTTATTATCCATCGGAAGCGGCAAGACGGCTAGCATTTGGTCAACTACCGATCAGTCTCAGCTATGCCGATGTGATAAAACAAAGGGAAGTCATCACCAGCGTCATGGACTGGGACAAGATTGTCAATCTCTCTCCCCATACCGATACAACCAACATGGATTTATCCATTTGGGCACCAGTATCCTTCATCACTGAATCATACAAATCCTGGTGGCAAGAGTGGAAAGATCAACTGTTCGCTGCATCGTCACACTATCATCGACACTTGATTGATGCTGATCACATTGTTCCTGATGACGTGGTGAGTTTATTTTCGACATTATTTTTCTATTATCTTCTTTCCTATGCATCAACAACTGATTTTCTGTCAACAGGTTGATGACTAAATCCCCAAAAAGATTAGAAGCGGCAAATCCTTCAACTTGCGACCGATTAACCCTACATCGGTAATCGGCAGCAGGGCCCCTTCGTTGGCTTCCCTCATGCATCGAAGGGCAGTCCCTAACCACTACTAGCTAGGTCTGCTGCCACCGCTAGATGGGGCTGCTGCCACCACTGCCGCCATCTTGACGCAAGCTTTTACGGTAACAAATCATCCGCTCATTCATACCGATCACAAAACTTTCATCGGCAATTCTTACTTTATTTTCAATCTACGCTCAACGTTTTCATTTTTGTAACAAACAAGTCCATCGGTAGCTTCCCCAAGTGTACAAGCTTCTCCGACCTAATCTGCCGATGCCCCCCAAGTGCAGCACTTGAAACGTCAAGGCTCATCAAGCGCCGCTCCTCGACAAAAACGCTTAAGGACAACAACCTTAGTTACATCACCGGCAGCATCTCCTCCACCTCTTACCGATGCACCAAAACAGGAGCCAGCATCGCTATCTATCTCTGATCAAACACCAACCGAAATGTCCATCCAAGGGTCAATACCGGTGCCACATGAGTTGGCTATTACAACAACAGAAACGCCATCGACATCGGCCTCAGCACCAGCACCAACCGTCCCATCCATAGAGGCAAGTTCATCGGTAGCCATTACCGATCCTCAAGTCATGGCTATGTCAGCTGCTTCGCCAAGTCCAAGGAGAGAAATCGCTCTAAAGCAGGTAAGTCAACTGTCTAGCTTCAAGACAAACTTTCAATCGACAAACTCTGACTCTCTTCTTTTCAGGCCCAAGATTCTCCAAACAGTTTATTCTCCTTTGTTATCAACATACCAAATGATGACGATGAAGAAGAAAGCTCTGCCCAAGCTTCAGACGCTATATCGGTAGAAGTAAAACATAAACTCGAGGCACTGCTACCCTTACTGTAGCAGAGTACATCCGAACTAGTCCAAGACTCTAACGTAGTAAGGGTGGCCTTCAAGGAGATTCAAGGTCATCTGCCTGCTGATATCGAAGAAATCCTTTTCCAAGCAGCCTTCCTCGAGAGCCGTCAACTACAGTACCAGAGGGCTTCACGCTGCATTGCCGATAGAGCTGCCCAATCAAAGCTCGAAGAAGAAATGCTTAAATTCATGCAAACTACCGAAGAGAAATACAAAGACATCGGTCGCCTGGAAGCCTCAAGTATTGAGCTCGAACAGGAGATCATTCATCTATCGGCACAGAAAGAAAAACTGCTAGCAGAGCTAAAGAAAGTTGATGAAGCCTTAGACGCAGCTAACTAAAAGAAGGCCCAACTCCCTGATGCCACTAAAGCTTTACAAGAAGAAAGGGATGCCGATGCTCGTCATTCCCTTCTACTAAAGAGAAAGATGAAGCCAATCGAAGGTGCTACCGGTGACGATGCTAGGGAGATAGAGGAAGCAGACCAAATCCGTCTTCGTGCGATTTCATCCATTCGATCTCTGTTGTAATTTGTTGTACTGATGACTTTAAACTCGACGACCGACTCATTTTGTATCATAATGTTAATGCTTTCTCTGCCGATACTTCATATAATAACTTTATCATCGGCGTATATACTTGTATTACTTCATGCATCTACCTAGATAATAGGATAATATTTCTTTAAATATCTACCATTGAGCGCTCTAGAAAGCACAACCCCTTCAAGGGTTTCCAAAACATACATGTTGCCAGGAATAGACTGATTTATCCGAAAAGGACCCTCCCAATTAGGAGACCATTTTCCAAACTTTGAACTCTTAGTTCCAATCGGTAAAATCAGTTTCCACACCAGATCACCGTCGGCAAATTCTTTCGCTTTCACTTTCTTGTCATACCACCTAGCAACCCTTTTCTTGTTCTCTTCGTTGCTGATTAGAGCCCTCAGCCGATGACTTGCTAGATCTTCTAATTCATCTTTCATAAGGATATCATATTCATCGGCTGTCAACTGGTCTTGGGAAAACAACCGCCTAGAACCAGCCTTAACCTCCCTGAAGAATCATGGCCCTATTGGTTTTGGTGATTAACGTCAATTAGCGATTATTATGGCTAACGTGTGTTTTGCAGAGGCTATGCGTAGCTTAGCCATAATGATCAACATGAACGGGAATCATTGGTTATCACTTAGCCCCCAAGATGGATATCGTTTCGGATTTCAAAGAGACATATTGAAGACCCTAGAATGATAGGCTAAGTGCCATAAAGTGATGAAGGGCACTTAGAAATAGATAGGGCTTCTATTTGATCTTTGACAGTACTATTAAGTGGGGTTGAGACTAGTAGCTTGACTTAGGAGAGCTTCATGACTTAGGTGTGATGCACACTTGACATCCTTAGCTCTAAGCAAGCCTATGGTGACCGTAAGATAGCCTAGAACAACTTCCATATTCATCGCGACAAAAACCAAAGTTGAGGGAGCTGTTTTCTATGGTGACCGTCAAATGCTGAGGTTCAGGGCGCCGAACGATGACGTAAGCACGCCCCAGCGTCTGGCGGCGTTACAGAGAGCTCCAGAGACGTCCAGTTTGCAACGGACGCGTCCGTCGCCTGGGCACCGGACGCTCGCAAGCGTCCGGGAATATTTTCCCAGAAACCCGAGAGTAGCCAGTTGGTGCCGGACGCTGAGGCGAAGCGTCCGTCGCCAAGCGTCGGAACGTCCGGCGCTTGCTGACATGCACAGTAACTAGCCATTGGGGCAAGTGACGGAGCTGTTCGGAATATGCCCTAGAGGTAATCATAGAGATGATGTATTCCTTGTATCCATGACATGTTATGAATATCCATTAAAGACAACTTGTATCGATTAGCAATTATGTGAATTGCTTGTGAAACTCTTTTACTTGTGTGGTTATTATAAAAGTTGTCCCTGATCGGAGTTCATGCAAGAATGCACATGAATATTAGATCAGCACATTATTAGTTGATGACTATGTTTCACAAGTCATGGACATGAGATGTCAAACTAATAATGTGGGCACATGTAGGACATGGTGCTGGACAGACCCGACATGAGATTGTCTCTATACACATAGTGTACGTTATGTCCTTAGACCTGAGATTGTTGTATGTACTCAAGATGTGAAACGACCTACCCTAGGACTACCAAACGCTACTCCATGACTGGGTAGTTATAAAGGTGGCTTTTGGGTTTGTCGGGAAACATGTTGTGAGACATAGTCAATCAAGATGTAATTTTCCACTCTCCTTATGAGAGAGATATCACTGGATCACTCAAATGATTAGATCATGAAATGCATGGCCGTGCTTGGGTTAAGTGTTAACCCACGAGTTGAACCAAATATCATGAGGCAAAGGAATAACATGTATATTGTATTGTGGTGGTACGTTTGATATGATCATAGCGTATGCATAGGAGTTGACACTCCTTGCTAGAGGACACTATCAACTATTGGTCGAGTAAGAGTACTTGGGCCATGTCTATGTGTGCGTGAGCCCATAGGGTCGCACGCTTAAGGGGCTTGAAGCCTAATTCGGGTTGGACCCGAATTAGACTAGGTTTAGGATTACTAATGGGCCTCCAACGTGGGAGCTCATTAGGATGCCTATATAAGAAAGGGGAGGCGCGGGGCGAGTTAGACTCACATCCTTTGGCAGCCGCCGTCGCCCTCAACACGCTCGCGCCTAGTACTCCTCGCAGACCTAGCAGTCCCGAGGCGTGACGCTTCTTCCCTGCACGTGTGGGATTCCTCGGAGGTGCTGCATCTCGACCACAAGGACGAACCGCGAGTAAGAGACGTTGAGACGGACGACCTCACAACTGCACGGCACTGCTGCGACACGCACGACTACATCAAGTTGCCTCCGCTGCACCTGCGCGTCTAGTGGTAACCCCGTGATCTATAACCCCGTAGAAAATTTTGTTTTCTGGCTAGCGTAGCAACCTCATAACCCTACAGTGGTATCAGAGCTGTTAGATGCCTTGTTATAGATTCGGGTACGAGCATATGGTGATATGCGCGGTTTAAGATCAATCTCTGATCATGGTTCGTGATCTTGCCACGTTGGTATTGTAATGATCTACTCGTACCGGTCGGAATTCCGCCATCCGAGTTAAGTGATACATGTAAACCCAATTATGGTGAGTTGGAGATCAATAAGATTGGTCGAATCGAACCTAGGTCAAGTTCCAGGCGCATATGATGCGTGGTGGCGACGGATTGGATCTGCCGTCGGAGGGAAATTTTGCAGAAAAATGTTGTTCGGTAAAACGACCATAACTTTTGCATACGACCTCGGAATGAGAAAAACCTTAAACGAAAATCGCGCGCCAGAAAATTTCGCATTATTCAACAACCTCATAATGTTTTTGTCTACATATACGGTAGTGAAGTAGAACAATCCCTCAGCAATGTTTAAGTCGTAATGCTTCCCCAAACCATGCACTGTCACGTGTCTTGTACGATCGGTGGTAGGTCTATGAAATTAGGGTGCCACTGATTTTCCTTGACTAGACAGGTTCGTGTCGGACACTTACATGCAGAAGATTTGGTTACTTGAACAAGGTTATCCTAATGGTTAGGGACCTTGAAGCATTAGCTGTTGGTAACACAACCATGGAGATGCCATCCAACAACAAGAGTCATATGTGATATGATTAGCAAGGAGTTGCTTACCGATCTACCATGTCGCCTAGCAGTGATGCTAAAGCTTACTAGTCGACTTGTTAGTTGCGGGTCTTGAATCACTAAGTTTCAATAGAGGGATATTGATTTTAGTGGGAGTATATTTTATTTACTCTGTCTTGGATATATTGTCTTAGTATTTTGCATTACTTTTGTTGTAGATGGCTCCCAGTAATCAACCATTTAATTTGCGTTCAATTCTTGAGAAAGATAAGTTGAATGGAACAAACTATGCGGATTGGATCCAGAACCTGAGAATTGTTCTCAGGGCTGAGAAAAAGGAAGATGTTCTAGACACCCCATTACCAGATGAGCCTGCTGATAATGCACCTGCTGCAGAGAAAACCGCTTACAAGAAAGCATGTGATGCTGATCTTGAAATGGGTTGCCTTATGCTCGCTTGCATGGAGCCAGATCTCCAGATGCAATTTGACAATAATCATGCAGCGTACGATATGATTGTGGCGCTAAATGATATGTTTCAGACTCAAGCCAGGACTGAAAGGTTCAATGTGTCCAAGGCTTTTGTCGAAACCAAGCTAGCAGAAGGCGCAGCAGTTGGCCCACATGTGATCAAGATGGTTGGTCACACTCAGAGATTGGAGAAGCTAGGCTTCCCAATGGGCCTAGAGTTGGCCACTGATTTCATACGTGCGTCTCTTCCACCTAGCTATGGAAACTTCATTTCGAACTACAATATGCATGGGCGGAGAAGGGCTTGAATGAATTGTGCGGCATGTTTAAGACACCAGAAGCTGATATCAAGAAAGGTGCTGGCAGTAGGCATGTGATGGCGGTCCAAAACAAGCCTAACTTTAAGAAGAGGGCTTGGAAAAGGAAGAAGGCGAAGGCTAAAGATGAGATCTCTAAGCCAAACCCTCCTCCTGCGCCCAAGACTATTGGACCTGCTGAAGCTAAATGCTTTCATTGTAAGGGGACAGGTCACTGGAAAAGGAACTGCAAGTTGTACTTGGAATCCTTGAAGGATGGTGGTAGTAAAGGTACTCCCGCTGCTTGTACACTTGTTGTTCATATTACAGACATTTTTCTCGCTGATTCTTATATCAATTCTTGGGTATTTGATACCGGATCGGTTGCTCATATTTGCAATATGATGCAGCGAATGATAAGAAGTAGAAGCGTGAAAAGAGGAGAAGTTGATTTCCGCGTGGGCAATAATGCAAGAGTTGCTGCGTTGAACGTTGGGACGATGCAACTTCACCTCTCATCAGGATTTATCATGGAATTGAATAATTGTTATTTTGTTCCTAGTTTAAGTCGAAACATTGTATCACCTTCATATTTGATGAAGGATGGTTATTCATTTGCGAGTAAAGACAATGGTTGTGTGATCTCAAAGAATGACATGTTTGTGGCTTTTGCATCCATTATGAATGGATTGTTTATTTTAAATCTTGATGATGAACCTATCTGTAATATTAATGCTAAAAGGCCTTGGCTTAATGAGTTAAGTCCTACCTATATGTGGAATTGTCGTTTAGGTCATATAAGTGAAAATCGCATGAAGAGGCTCCATTCTGATGGGCTTCTAACTTTGTTTGATTTTGAATCATACGAGACATGTGAGGCTTGCTTGATGGGAAAGATGACCAAGTCGCCTTTCACAGGTTTTCCTGAGAGGGCGCTAGACTTGTTGGAACTTGTACATACTGATGTATGTGGACCAATGAGTACGACAGCTAGAGGCGGATTTCAATACTTCATAACCTTCACTGATGATTTTAGTAGATATGGATATGTCTACATAATGAAACATAAGTCTGAGACATTTGAAAAGTTCAAAGAATTTCAGAATGAAGTAGAGAATCAATGTGGCAAGAAAATTAAAGCCTTGCGATCTGATCGTGGAGGCGAATATTTGAGCCATGAGTTTAGCAATCATCTAAAGAGTTGTGGAATTGTTCCACAGCTTACGCCACCTGGAATGCCTCAGAGAAACGGCGTGTCCGAGCGACTTAATCGGACTTTGTTGGACATGGTTCGGTCTATGATGAGCCAGTCAGACCTACCACTCTCGTTTTGGGGATATGCTCTAGAAACAACCGCTTTCACATTGAATAGCGTACCGTCTAAGTCCGTAGTTAAGACACCACATGAGATGTGGTCTGGTAAGAGTCCCAGTTTGTCTTTTCTAAAGATTTGGGGTTGTGAAGTTTATGTCAAACGACTTATGTCAGATAAACTAACACCCAAGTCAGACAAATGCTTTTTCGTGGGATATCCAAAGGAAACTTTAGGGTATTACTTCTACAACCGATCAGAGGGCAAAGTGTTTGTTGCTCGGAACGGTGTCTTCTTAGAGAAAGAGTTTCTCAATAAAGAGAAGAGTGGACAAAAAGTGTATCTTGAAGAAGTTCAAGATGAGCCAATAGGGGATAACTCTATGAGTGATGCTAATGTAGCAGAACAAGTTGAGATACCTGTGGTAAGAGAAACACCACGACAACCACGAAGGTCAGCAAGAATCCGTGAGGCACGTGGGGAAGTGGTTTTGTTAGACGATGACGGACTTGCGACATATGCGGAAGCAATGATGGACCTAAATTCCGAGGAATGACTAAGTGCCATGAGATCCGAGATAGATTCCATGGGAGACAATCATGTTTGGAACTTGGTTGACCCGCCTGATGGGGTTAAACCCATAGAGTGCAAATGGGTCTATAAAAAGAAAAAGGATATGGATGGAAACGTTCATGTCTATAAAGCTCGAATTGTTGAAAAGGGTTTTCGGCAAGTTCAAGGAGTTGACTACGACGAGACATTCTCGCCGGTAGCGATGCTTAAATCTATCCGGATCATTCTAGCAATTGCTGCTTATTTCGATTATGAGAATTGGTAGATGGATGTTAAAACAACCTTTCTAAATGGAAATTTGGAAGAGGACGTGTATATGATACAGCCCGAAGGTTTTGTTGATCCTAATAATGCTGGAAAAATATGCAAGCTAAAGAAATCCATTTATGGGTTGAAGCAAGCATCTCGGAGTTGGAACATTCGTTTTGATGAAGTGATCAAAGGGTTTGGCTTTCGTCGGAATGAAGAAGAACCTTGTGTTTACAAGAAGGAAAGTGGGAGCGCTGTTGTATTTCTAATCCTGTATGTAGATGACATACTATTGATTGGGAATGACATTCCTATATTGCAATCCGTAAAGACTTCACTGAATAATAGTTTTTCTATGAAGGATTTAGGAGAAGCAACATACATTTTGGGCATAAAGATCTATAGAGATAGATCAAAGAGGCCTATAGGATTAAGACAAGATATGTACATTGACAAGGTGTTGAAACGGTTCAACATGGAACAATCCAAGAGAGGGTTCTTGCCTATGTCACATGGTATGCGTTTTAGCGAGAAGCAGTGTCCTTCGACAGCTGATGAGCAAAAACGCATGAGTAAGGTTCCATATGCTTCGGCCGTTGGTTCCATTATGTACACCATGATATGTACTCGCCCAGATGTCTCATATGCTCTAAGTGTTGCGAGCAGGTACCAAGCTAATCCAGGTGAGAGTCACTGGACGCTTGTTAAAAACATCCTTAAGTACTTGAGAGGGACTAAAGATGTGTTCCTAATCTATGGAGGTGAGGAGGGCTCATTGTAAATGGTTACACCGATGCCAACTTCCAAACTAACGTGGATGATTCACAATCTCAATCAGGTTTTGTGTTCACAATAAATGGTGGTGCTGTAATCTGGAAGAGTTCCAAACAGGAGACGGTAACCGATTCTACAACAGAAGCCGAGTACATTGCAACTTCTGCCGCTGCAAAGGAAGGTGTTTGGATGAGGAGCTTTCTCATCGAGCTTGGTGTGGTTCCAAATGCATCTCGCCCATTGAATCTGTATTGTGATAACAATGGGGTGATAGCGCAGGCTAAGGAGCCTAGGAATCACCAAAAGAACAAACATGTACTACGGAAGTTTCATCTCATTCGAGAGTTCATCGGTCGAGATGAGATCAAGATGTGCAAAATACATACGGATTTGAATGTTGCAGATCCTTTGACAAAGGTTCTTCCACAGCCCAAGCATGAGGTGCACGTGAAAGCTATGGGTATTAGATATCTTCAGGATTAGCTCTAGTGCAAGTTGGAGACTGTTGGGAATATGCCCTAGAGGTAATCATAGAGATGATGTATTCCTTGTATCCATGACATGTTATGAATATCCATTAAAGACAACTTGTATCGATTAGCAATTATGTGAATTGCTTGTGAAACTCTTTTACTTGTGTGGTTATTATAAAAGTTGTCCCTGATCGGAGTTCATGCAAGAATGCACATGAATATTAGATCAGCACATTATTAGTTGATGACTATGTTTCACAAGTCATGGACATGAGATGTCAAACTAATAATGTGGGCACATGTAGGACATGGTGCTGGACAGACCCGACATGAGATTGTCTCTATACACATCGTGTACGTTATGTCCTTAGACCTGAGATTGTCGTATGCACTCAAGATGTGAAACGACCTACCTTAGGACTACCAAACGCTACTCCGTGACTGGGTAGTTATAATAGTGGCTTTTGGGTTTGTCGGGAAACATGCTGTGAGACATAGTCAATCAAGATGGAATTTGCCACTCTCCTTATGAGAGAGATATCACTTGATCACCAAATGATTAGATCATGAAATGCATGGTCGTGCTTGGGTTAAGTTTTAACCCACGAGTTGAACCAAATATCATGAGGCAATGGAATAACATGTATATTGTATTGTGGTGGTTCGTCTGATATGATCATAGCGTATGCATAGGAGTTGACACGCCTTGCTAGAGGCCACTATCAACTATTGGTCGAGTAAGAGTACTTGGGCCATGTCTATGTGTGCGTGAGCCCATAGGGTCGCACGCTTAAGGGGCTTGAAGCCTAATTCGGGTTGGACCCGAATTAGACTAGGTTTAGGGTTACTAATGGGCCTCCAACGTGGGATCTCATTAAGACGCCTATATAAGCAAGGGGAGGCACGGGGTGAGTTAGACTCACGTCCTTTGGCAGCCACCGTCGCCCTCCCCACGCTCGCGCCTAGTACTCCTCGCGGACTTAGCAGTCCAGAGGCGTGACGCTTCTTCCCTGCACGTGTGGGATTCCTCGAAGGTGCTGCATCGGGAGCACAAGGACGAACCGCGAGGAAGAGATGTTGAGACGGACGACCTCGCAACTGCACGACAATGCTGCGACGCGCATGACTACATCAAGTCACTTCCGCTGCACCTGTGCGTCTAGTGGTAACCCCGTGATCTATAACTAGCACTAGTTCCTGGTTTATGGGGTAGAAAAATTTTGTTTTCTGGCTAGCGTAGCAACCTCATAACCCTACAGGAGCGTCCATCGCCTAGCGATGGAGCGTCCGTCGCCAACTTAAAAGCTGAGCTTTTTCCAGCCCGAGGCAATTTTGTGTGAGGGCTATTTAGAGCCCCACCCCTTCTCTCCCACCTTGCCTTTGCTCATTTCAGTTGCTGAAGTTCTTGAGAAGGTTGGGAAGAGAGCAAGAGCCCTAGAGAGAGAGAGTGATTCGCTAATCCATCCATCCTCTCCTCTAGTTCATCCAAGAGATCAAGTGTGCATCCTCTAGTTGTGAGTCAAGCGAAGATCAAGGTTTGTTACTCTTGGTGATCGACATCACCTAGACGGTCCGGTGGTTCTTGGGAGGAAGGTGATCGCCGGAAGATTGTCGGCGGCTCTTCTCCATCGACTTGTGATCGGTTGTGGGTGGTTCACCGAGCCGGAGTGGCGAAGAACCAGCCCGTAGAGAGCACTCTACCCTTGCGCGGGTAGAGGGGGAGCAATACCCTTGCACGGGTGCTCCAACGAGGACTAGGGGCAGTGTCGACTCCTCGATACCTCGGCAAAATGTCGTTGTGTCAAGATTTCTATCCCTAGCTCTTTCATACCGCATTACTTTCCGCATCGTTCTTACTTTCATTTCCTTGCTACCGCTTTCATAGTCTAAGGCACACTAATCGTTAGGCACGGGGTGATTGGAACTTGATAAGATTTCATATTTTCTTTACAAATTTGAAATAAGCCCAATTCACCCCCACTCTTGGGCATCTTGATCATTTCAATTGGTAACAGAGATAGGTTTTCTCTAAATTAGGCTTTACCACCTAGAGCAAGATGTCCCATGGGGATGGACCGCCACCCATGTTTGATGGGATGATTTTCCTTATTGGAAAGTGTGGATAGAGGCCTACCTTGAGGTCGTGGATCTCGGTGTGCACAAAGCCGCTACCATAGGTGGCACCGTGTTTGCCGAGGATCCCTTCTTTGAGAATAACAATGCCAAGGCAAAGAACATTCTTTTCCATGGCATTGGCAAGGGTGTGTTCAACCGTGTGCGGAATTGCAAAACCGCTAACGATGTTTAGACAAACATTTGTTCGCTACACGAAGGGACCAAATGTGAGCGTGAGGAACGCTACCATTTTGTCATGGCTAAGTTGAACTCCTTTGCTATGCTTACTAATGAGACTGTTAATGAGATGTACTCACGTCTTAATATTCTTGTAGAGGAGTTGAATGGAGTTGGGCTCACCCAAATGCAACCCACCGATGTGGTGTGCAAGATTCTTTGTGTGTTGCCAATCGACAAGTATGGCCACATTGTCACCGTTATTCACCAAGGGGATCTCTCTGCCTCTACACGAACACAAGTGTTGGGCAAGACCAATGCTCATGAGATGTACATGAAGATTGGTGATGGCGGCTCTTCATCCTCCTCCAAGAAGAAAGAAAAAGAGGAGGAGAAGGACTTGGCTCTCAAGGCATCCTCTTCGGAGAAGTGCAAGATGCAATTTGTGTATGAGAGCGCAAATGATGAAGAGGATGATGACAACCTCGCCCTCATGGTGAAGAAGACAACAAAGATGTTGAAGAGGCTAAACAAGAATGGAGTCAAGTTTGACTCAAAGAAGAAGAAGTTCTTCACAAGCTCTTCAAGGAAGCCCCTCTCCAAGATGGATTGCTACAATTGTAGCAAGCTTGGACACTTGGCTCATGCTTGCCCCGAAGAGATGAAAGAAAAGTACAAGAACAAGAAATTCAACAATAAGTTCAAGTACAACAAGGGCAACAAAGATGAGTCAAGTGATGAGGAGAAGAAAGATGACAAGCCATTCAAGAAGAAGAAAACTTCAACTTCCACAAGAAGAAGAAGGATGGCAAGGCCTACATTGTTGGTGATTGGCTCACCGACATTGAATACACAAGTGACTCATCCGGTGATGAGAGTGAAGATGAGAAGCTGGCCACTTTGGTGATTGGGTCTTCTACTCCACCACCACCTCCTTCATCATCTCCGGGCTCATCCTCTACACACCTATGCCTCATGGCTAAAGGTGACAAGAAGGTACAGAAAGAGGATAATGATGATGAGGCTAACTCTAGTGATGATAGTGATGATGAGTTTGAGGCACCTTCCTATGATGAGCTAATCGTGATTTGCAACAAATACACCAAGCTCATTAGGAAGTACAAAACAAAAAGTGAATTACTAGAGAAAGCTAATGAAAACTTGCATGACAAACTTGATGACTTGTCTAGTGCTAATGATGATTTGAAGCTTGAGAACAAAACTCTCACATCTAGCACTAGGGAGCTCAAAGCCTCACTCAAGCAAGCTAATGAGAAACATGATAAGCTTGAGAGGTCAACACAAGAGCTCCATACAAGGTATAACTTGCTAAAAGATGACTACAACCAACTGAGAAATGAACATGGCACACTTGTGGTAGCTAATGAATTACTTACAAATGATCTTGCTACACATGTTGCTATTAACCCGGTTGTTAAGTGTTATATAACTACTTATTGTGAGGACTTTCTTGATGAAGTTGCTAGTGAGCAAAATGCTAAGTGCAAGGGCAAGAAGGTAGTTGAGGCCGACAAGTATGAAGACTATGTGAAGATGAGGCAAGAGAACTCAAAGCTCAAGGAAGAGCTAATCACTCTCAAGGCCAACAAGCCCGTCACCATCAAGTCGGCCAAGCAAGATGACAAAGATGCAATCACTTTGATCAACTCCCTCAAATAAGAAAATGCAAAGCTCAAAGTTGAGAAGATCAAGCCTGCAAGTGGAATGGAGAAGTTCACCAAGGGCCACAACCTCCAAAGTGAGCTCTTGATGAACACTATCATGAAGACCGACAAGACCGGTATTGGGTTCAAGGAGAACCAAGTGATGAAGGCCAAAGTCAAGATTGAAGAAAAGAACTACTACAAGAACAAGGCCATGAGCAACAACTATGACAAGCCAAAGCCTAAGCCCAAGAAGTGCTTTGGATGTGGACAAGTTGGTCACTTTGAGTTTCAATGCAAGACTCCACCTCCCAAGACCTTACCCAAGCACACAAGGCCCTTTGCTCATGATGCACACTTCATCATCAACAAGGACTCCAAGGGTAGACCCCTAGTTGTGTTTCTCGGTCCTAAGATGAAGAATAAGCCCAAAGTGCTCTGGGTTGATAAGGAGTTGGTGGACAAGGCTATGGGACCTCGCCAAGTGTGGGTTCCCAAACAACAAGCTTAACTTCAAGTTGCTTGCGTGTAGGTGAACTACAAGACCGATGGAAGTCATTGGGTGATTGATAGTGGTTGCACTCAACATATGACCGGTGACTCCCAGATGTTCACCACGTTTGAGAAAGATTGTGAAGGGCAAGACAAGATTACATTTGGGGACAATTCAAAAGGCAAAGTGCAAGGCTTAGGCAAAGTGGCAATCTCCAATGATCATTCAATATCCAATGTCTTGTTAGTGCAATCTCTAAGCTTCAACTTGCTATAATTTGGTCAACTATGTGATCTTGGTTTCTGCAAACACATGGTGGGTAAGTACCCATGTAGTTCAGTTTTGTGATGAGTGATTGCCCAACAATTGAGCGGTTCAGTTTGAGTGGCTTGATTCTAACCCTTTGCGAAAGCAAATGTGTGCCTGTCTATCGGCTTGTGGTGTGCAGGTGCTATGCCTAGTGACAGTGGTCAATGGCATGGAGAAGGTCGAGTAGAGGCTTGCCGTGCCGATGGACTGAGAGCGGTGAAGGGCGGAAGTGGGGCTCGGACTGAGGGACCATGGGCGCCGGCGGACTAGCTGTGGTGGCTAGTACTTGGCACCGGCAAGTGCGAGAAGACATGGAGGTAGACCGAGTCGACCGAGTCAAGACGGTGGACGAGCGGGTTGAGCGGAGGCTCATGGGACTCGGAGTCCGACCGGGCGAGGACAAGGTGGCTCGAGTCAAGCGGTTTGGTGGTTTGGGTCTCAATACTCGGGGTTCGGTAGTTGAGCCCAAAGCTACCGGTGGCCGGTTTCCTAGGTTTGAGCCTCAAAACCTAGGCGGAGCTTCCGAGGAAGCGGGGATGGCACATGGCGGAATCCTGGAGGTTACGTCGAGGCGACGGCTACTCCCGACGGGTAGCGGGGCCGTCCATTCAAAATGCGGGAGTTATTTTTCGGAGCTTGGACTGCAATGCTTAGGCTAGGTAGTTCACTCAATGTATCTAGGGGGGTCTGTGGGAAATAGCCAAAGCCCGATAAGTAGGGGGTGAAGGGGTATCCCTCATCCCATCTCTTGAACCCTAATCATTTGCCCCAACTCTCTCTCTCTACCCTCTCTCTAGTTCATGAGATCCCTAGGATGATTTCACCAACCTCTATAAGAACTCAAATCTTTTGGTGGGAATCGGAAGCCCGACTCTCCGAGTGCCATGGCACAGTTAGTTTCTTGAACGAGTCTCCCCGGTTGCTTGTGTTCTTCGTGTTTTGCTCTTGCTCTCTCTTTTTCCCGAGTTGATTACTCTTTGTTGAGAGTAGCTTTGAAAAATCCACTTGAACCAAGTTGTTCGGATTCGCGAGGACCATCTTTTCACTGATGGAATTCACCTCAAACCTCACAAGTGCGTAGATCGGGCGATTTCTTTGCGGCGTTCTTTGTTTTTCCTTTTCTCTCCCAAATCCGAATATTCCCGTTTATCCTCTCCAAATTGAGTGATGATTTCTTCGAGATAGCTCACCAACTGCACAAGGATCATGCCTACAAAATTTGGTTGCAGTTGGAGTTCATTTGGTTGAGTTTTGGGAAGATTTGGAGGAGAGAAAACGATTTTCGGGTTCACTGTGCAGTTTTCGGGGGCGTCGGACGCTCCCGACGGACGCTGCCCTTCCCCTAGCCTAGCGTCCGTCGCCTATGGCTGTTTCGGGCTGTTTTTTTGAGCATCAGATGCTCCCATCGGACTCACATCCGTCACCCGTCGGACAGCGTCCGTCGCCCTCTGTCAACGTCCATCGCCAGCGTCCATCGCCCTTCGAGCAAGGTTTTCAGGATTTTCTTCGTCGCTCTTTTAGTCGTTTCTCCCTCATCTGGACTCCGAATTGACTTCCGTTTGTTGCGTTGGTTTCGTAATCACACAGGGAACTTGATGAAGCACTTTTGAGATCAGTTCTCATATGTATTTTTTGGTGAGCTCTCTTCTCTTCTCTCTAGGGTTTGAGAGCCACACTATCGGTGTCTCAGTTTGAGTTTTTGGTTTCTGGAAGATCCGCTGTAACTCTTGGTCATCACCATAGGTATCCACCCTCTCTAGGGTCGTGATATTGCTGGTGGACTAAGCTTGCTTGTTGGGTTTGTTTTTGGGAAGAGTGGCTCGAATATTTCGAGAGAAATTTGAGGCTCCCATTCACCCCCTCCTCTAGTCGCCATTTTTGGTCCTTCAATTGGTGTCAGAGCCGGTTAAGGATCAATCCACCTTACACGTTTCTTGATCCACGAAGGCGACATGGAGCGAGGTGCTGGTAAAACTCCTTACTTTGATGGAACCAACTTTGCCTATTGGAAGGTGCGCATGTCAGCTTACCTCCAAGGGCTTGACACAAAAGTTTTGGGAGATTTGTGAGAATGAGAACTATGTGGTTCTTGAGGCTCAGATCACCGATGCCCAGGTTATGCAGCATGCGTCAAATGCAAGACCCCATAGTATTCTCTTCTCTTGTTTGTCTCTTCCGGAGTTTGAGCGGGTTTATAGTCTCACTACGGCACGGGAGATCTGACAAACACTCTTGAGATATCATGAGGGCAACCCTCAGATCAAGTCCAGACTCTTCGACACGTACCATAAAGAGTACGAGAACTTTGCTCAGTTGGCCGACGAATCTGTTGACGGGATGTTCACTCACTTCCAAGCTATCGTCAACAAGATGTGTGCTAATAGAGCCAACTTGCCTTATGATGATCATGAGATGGCTATCAAGCTTTTGCATGTTGTTGATCGGAAGGTATGGGAGATGAAGGTGGCTGCCATTCAGGAGTCACCGGGCTATGATGCCCTAACCCTGGACAAGCTGTTCAGCAAGCTCAAGTCCTCAAAGATTGACTACCAGACCCGGGCCAAGCTTGAAAACCCGTCGAAACCATCTATGGCATTGGTTTCTGGCCCCGGCGGTACGTCTTCTTCTTCCTCTGACCCTTCACACTCTTTGTTCGCTTTGTCTTTGATTTCTATGACAGAGGATCAAGTGGAGGCTCTTGGAGATGATGAGCTGGCATTGGTCATCACCAAGTTCTCACGGTTTCACAACAACCGTTTGAACCGTCGGCGTGGTGGCTCAGCCAAGGGGTGCTACCGTTGCGGTGATGAGGATCACTTCATCTCAAACTGCCCTAAGAAAGCTGCTGGTGACTTCACCAAGCGCAAGGACAAGCGCGAGCACCACTTCGAGGAGAAGCACAAGCCCAAGGGTGGCTACCACCGAAGGTCCTCCAAGAAGGTGATTCACAAGGTGAAGGCCAAGCACCGAGCCTTCCTCGCCTCTCTCAGTGACATCGATGCCTCCTCCGACGGAGGTGCTTCTTCAAGCAATGATGAGTCGAAGACAAGCTCAACGGCCTATGCTTCTACGCTGACGCCAAGCACGGTGGCTTTTGCACCATGGTGATTGAAGAAGGCAAGGTCGGCAAGCACAACGATGGCCCCGACTACGACTATGACTCCGACACACCCGAGGTATCACCCACCGTCGAGTCCCTCTCTCTCGAGATTGAGTCTCTGAACGACACCTTGATGAGTCAAGATGCGTTGCTCAAGCGGGCCGCTTGTGAGAGGAACGACTTTAAGGTGAAGTACCTTAGCGCGCATCAAGAGCTAGATTTTGCTAAGGCGTCAGTGGTGGTTACCGAGGAGGTAGAGTCGGATGCTTGCACCATTCACATGTCTAATCTTGTCACTCTCCAGGACAAGTATGGCACTCTACTTGAGGAGGTCAGTGAGCTGAAGGCTAGGCCTAGCTTACATGGTGCGTGCAAGTCTTTCTTAGGCTTGCATTCTGAGCCGGCACAGAAGGATGCTAAGACCGCTGTGTTAGAGAAGGTCAGCTCAGATAGCACTAGAGAGTCAGATCGCTTTGAGGCTTTGGAGCTTGAGATCGCGTCATGCAGACACGACAAGATGCGTACTGAGGAAGAAAACACATACCTTCGGTCCATCTTGACCTGGGTGTCTTGCCGAGAGCCGCAGTTGGGGATGATGCTTAGCCAATGCAAAAGGGCTGGCAGCAAGGGAGTAGGCTTTGCTATAGGTGGGAAGGACGATAGCATGTTCGGTAAGATCGGTGAGTACAGTGGTTTGAGCGAGAGTGAGAAACCCACCAGAACTCCCAAGCTTACCAAGATCACTCCACCTAAGCCTACCAACCCCTCTGAGTTTGCTGTGAGAGATGGTGTGTTTGAAGAGCCACCCAAAACCACTCCACAGAAGCAAGTGTGGATTGCCAAACCGAACCACCTTCGCAACCCACTTGATACAATGCCCAACATCTCTATTGATCCCCTTCCTAAGAAAGTTAGAGCCACCCAACCCAACAAGAGAATGCCTACCAAGAGTGTGGTGAGGTAACATTGTGAGTATTGTGAGCGGGATGGACACTTGGCTGAGTTTTGCTATAGGAGGAAGAAAGATGATCGGAGGTAGGTTGAGTTGAACAACTAGGACATATACCACCCACGAGTTGGGGTGCGTGAACCAGAAGTTCAGAGGCGCACTTCTAGGCCTAGAGGTACGATGCCTCAAGGTGTTAGGCCTCAAGAGGCGAGACCACGCGGTGGTCGTGCCCGGTGGGGTACCGGTCATGACCCATACTATAACACCCTAGTGTTAAGCTTTGCATAATCCACATGATCATTGCAAATCATTCATTGCATAAGCATCATCATGAAGCATCATGGCATCTCATATTGAAATCAAGTTTAAGTTTACTTTGCTTAATATGTGAAAGTAAGCTGAATTCATAAATTCTTGGTGTTTGAATCCAATCTTGAAAACACTACACTTAATTAATCTTGCTTCTAAAGCCCTGTGCTTAAAATGAGAAACAAATTTTAAAAGCCATTTTGAATTCATGATCTTTTAATAAAAGAAAGGTTTCACATATAGATTTTAAATCTTAAGTCAAAAACTATAAAGAATTAAGCCTAGACTTCTCAAGCAAAAAGTTAGTTTAAATTATTTGGAACAACTTTGGTGTTCACACCAAAGCTTGGTTTTCAGTTTTTAAAACAGTTTGAAAAGAAACAAATCAAAACAAAGATTTGAAAATAGAAAAGAAAAAGGAAAATGATTTCCTTACCTTGCTAGGCCGGCGCCAACGAAGTGGCCCAGCCGAGCAAGCCAGCCCGGCCTGCCCCGCACGCCCGCGCCGGTTCCCACCCGTGCCTCACGCGCCGCGCGCGTGCGCCTGACCGCGCACAGACTCCGAGCGTCGCGTGGCCGCCATGCCCGCCGACGACACCCGCGTGGCCGCCGAGCTCTGACCAAGCCGCGCCTACACCCGAGGCGGACGCGCCCCGGTTCCTCTTCCCTCCATTTTGTCCCCTGCCGAGCGCCATCCCCCTCTGCAGCTCTCGCCTCTCCCTTGCTCTCGCACGCACCAGAGCGCGCCACCGCCGCGACGCCGAGCGGCATCACTGCCGTTCCGGCCACCTCAGAGCACCGCCGCCCTCTCCATCTCCACAGCAGCTCTGCCTCGCCTCCCCGAGCCCGCAACGACGACCGGTGAGCCTCGGTAAGACCCCGCCATCCGCTCCGCGCGAGCACGAGCTCTGCGTCGTTGCCGTCGCGCACTGCGCCATGGACCGCACACCTCTGGTCGCCGTCGTTCCGCGTTAGCGCAAGCTCCGCACTCGTCGTAGCTCTGCGAAGCTTTCGCCTCGCTTAATCGAAGCCGCCGTGGCCTGTCTCGGCTTGCCGCCGTGTGTGACCGTGCCGCCGCTCCACCATGGACGCCAGCGAGCGTGTCTCCGACCACCATTGCACGTGCTTAGGGTTGCGCTAGATTCGTCTCGTGTAGCCGCATCCATACAGCCACACCGCACCGCCGAAGGCCTCGCCGTCGGCGAAAAATCACCGGCGAAAGCCTCGCCTTCGCCCTATGTCACCGACGCATGGGGTCCCCCTCGCGCGGGCCCCCGCTGTCAGGCGCCGGTTCCCCTTTGGAACCAGGCCGCTACTGTTGAGTGGGCCTGTGTGGCCTATTGGGCCGAAAGGCCTAACCGCATTTATTTTCCCATTTTTTCAGAAAATGTAAAATGATTAGTGAAAATCATATCTCACTGAATATTAATCTAAAAATCATGAAATAAATTGTGAGTACTTGTTATAAGTACATCTACCCTGGAAAAATATTGCATGTGTATTTTATAGTACTTTTCTGTATAGGATTAAATAAATACTGAAACTTATTAAAACTCTATAAATCAATTAAGCTATTTTGTGTTGCTGCTAAAATTGTAATTCGTGTTCCAGTAAATCTTAAATGGTTGTTAAAAGCTAGGAAAATTATATATTGAGTAGTTCATGTGGAAAATAAATAACTAGCAATTAAAATGTGTTTAGGCTGTTAACTTGTAAGATTTGTAGTAAATAGGTTTCTAGATAAAAGGAGCTATAACTTTTTGTGTAGCTTTCCAGTAAGGAATAATATCTAGGAAAAATACTAAACTGGTTAGTTCATCAATTTTACTGTACTAAGTATTTTTAAGTTATTATTATCTTTAAACTTGCTAATTTTGTGTAGAGCAGAATACTGCTATTGTTAACCTGGAAAAATTTGAGTAGGCTATATTGCCCCTGCTTAAGCTATTGTAATTTTTATAGAATTTAATAAACTGTTTCTCTATGGTGTGCAGTTCTGTATTGCTTTCTAGTTAACTAAATTGCTAAGAAGAGAGGTAAATTTGTTAATTAAGCTTTGGTATATCTTTGAAGCATTAACCCCCCAGCTAGGTTAAGTAAGCCTAAGCTGAACCCCGTTGTTCATTGTTGGTTACTTGTGTATTAAGTAAATTGTTAAATAACGATCATAATAACTAATTACCATAGAAGAAATTTGCACCTACTCGAGAACACATAGAAAAGAAAATCATGGGCATACCACACCTCAGCATATTCATCGTCTTGCATAGGTTGATATTATACCTTGTTTAATATCATTCGCATATACGCATCATACAGGATCGCAGGAGGAAGCACAGTACGACTTTCACGAGGAGCAGGACGAAGCCAGTCAGCAAGGAGCCAACGTAGGGCATGTGAACGAGGAACCAGAAGAGGAACTCCAGGAGTGTCCCGATCACCAGCCTAGCTCATTCGAGAAAGGCAAGCCCCAGTGTATTTTAACTGTACCTTATGATATCAATTTACTATGTTATACTATATTGTTGAATTAAGTATAGGAGTTGGGTGAACCTAATTGTTGCATACTACCCTCCTTGCTTTTGATATCCTTATATCCTTGTTAGCTTGTTAGCATAGCAAAGATAGATGCTTAGCCTTGCTAATTAAAGATGACTTCCTCGGTAACCCAAGTCACGTATTGCTCTACGTGGCGAAGCCGAGGGTATGAAAAATATCATGAATGGAAAGGCAACCGGGAAGGTTGGTAAATTGTCCATACGTCTGATACTGGCAACATCTAGGTGAGCTGCGCGCCCTAGGCCGGTATTTTTCGTATGTGTCTGCCGTTTTGATGGGCCGATCGGGTGGTGTCCCTCTTGTCATGTTGAACGCATGCCTCAACCTTTAGCTGGCAAGATAACTCGTTTGAGCTGTGAAACCTACCTACTGGCCGAACCAAGGACGAACATAACCGCAATTCTATGCGGGTTGACGGGGACGCGGAGAGTAAGGCCGGGCCGACTAGCTGATCCCTAGTCCGAGGATTTACCGGGTGCCGGGCGGTCCTCGGTTTTGTTCAGGGGTTATGGGAAGCGTCCTTGGTTTAAATGGTAGAATAGGCGACTGTCGCGCCCCCGTTCAAGGGCTGCGAAGTTTGGGTGAGGAATAAAACCTCCAGCTGGATAGGAATTCGATTCGAATCGCGGTCTCTCCCCATAGTGAGAACTTGACAATTGCTACACTGGCGTGGGAACAATTAATTACTTGAATGGTTCCGATGGAATGATATGATGAGACCAGAAGAGCAAACTGGTCATTGTATGCTTAATCAAGTGTATTTCTTAGTCCAGGTGCTAATCTAGAAGACAAGTAATATTTAATAAATATGGCTTCATTCTTAAGTACTCTATAGTAAATGCTTTGCCGCAAAAGAGAGTTCGACCTTGTACTACTACAGAAAGCCTGCATTATCCTTGGTGTCTTTATTTTAGTTTAAGACGGGTAAGTCTAGCTGAGTACATTCGCGTACTTAGGGTTTATCCCACCTTGTTGCAGATGGGCAGATGTACTACGGGTACTGCATCAACTGTCTCTACCTTACTATGGGCGACAACTAGGGCCATGGGCGATGGTCATCTCTGAAGTCTTATCTATGCTTTTGTGAGAAACGACTTAGTACTGGCACTGTAATGAACTAAGTGTGTGTGAGTTGGTTTCAAAACTATTTCCGCTGCAAGAGATTTGGTTATGTAATAACTTTTAAAATTCGTACTCTGATGTATTCGTATTTGAACTTTATGTAACGTATGGATGGTCTGTTGAACTAAAGTGATTCTCGGCTATGAATGAGCAAGGAATGAAATACGTCGTGGTTTCACGGGCTACCGGGGTTATGAAAGCCTAAGGACGAAAATTTATCGCATCGGCGATCGGTTTTTGGACTTAAGTTTTTGTAATTTGGGCGGTTCTGTTACAACTGGTATCGGAGTTGAGTTTGCTATAGAGCTGGTACGTCGTTTCATACTTGACTTCTCCAAGATTGCTAAACCAATGATGACCCTGTTGCAAAAGGATCAAAAATTTGCTTGGACGGAAAAATTTGAAACAGCTTTCCACACCTTGCGGACATTATTAACCACCGCCCCAGTGCTAGCCCAACCAGACATCGAGAAGCCATTTAATGTGTTCTGCGACGCATGAAATACCGGTTTGGGTTGTGTGTTAATGCAAGAAGGCCGAGTCATTGCTTATGCCTCGCGTCAACTAAAGGAGCATGAAGTCAACTACCCGACGCATGATTTAGAGCTTGCCGCGGTAGTGCATGCCCTGAAGATATGTAGGCATTGCCTGCTCGGTAATCTGTGCAACATTTTTACTGATCATAAGAGCCTCAAGTATATCTTCATGCAGTCTGAATTAAATATGTGGCAAAGAAGATGGTTGGAATTGATTAAAGATTACAACTTGAATGTGCAATACCATCCGGGAAAGGCCAACGTAGTGGCTGACGCTTTGAGCAGAAAGTCGCACTGCCACATAATACAACCTCTGTTCGAAGATGGTTTCAACTTATTGCACCCAGAAGTGTTGTTCAACATTCAGCTCAGTTGTACGCTAGAGAGCGATATTATCAAGCAACAAGCCTCAGATAAAGGAATCTCCCATATCAAAACAAAAATATGAAAGGGCTTATCCCCGCAATTCTGTATTGACGAGAAGGATGTATTATGGATTAAGGATCGTCTCGTCGTACCCAAGAGTCGAGAACTCCGGAACAGGATTATGGATGAAGCACATCATTCTAAACTGTCAGTTCATCCTGGTAGTAATAAGATGTACCACGATTTGAGATCTAGATTTTGGTGGACCAAAATGAAGAAAGAGGTAGCAGCTTATGTCGCCAGATGTGATGTCTGTTGTCGAGTCAAAGGTATTCACCTTAGACCTACCGGACTCTTACAGTCATTGCCAATTCTAGTTTGGTAGTGGGATAATATTAGTATGGATTTTATCACAGGACTTCCGACTACACGAAAAGGAAATGACTCAATCTGGGTGACTGTGGATAGACTCACTAAGTCTACTCACTTTTTGCCAGTCAAGACTACGGATAGACCACCCCAATATGCTGATAAGTATTTCGCAGAGATAGTCAGATTGCATGGTGTACCAAAGACAATAGTGTCAGACCGAGGTCCTCGGTTTACCCCTCACTTCTGGGAACGGTTACACAAGTGTTTGGGTACTAGTCTTATCCGCAGTTCTGCGTACCACCCTCAAACTTCAGGCCAAACGGAAAGATTGAACCAAGTGCTAGAAGACATGCTTCGTGCTTGTGTGATATCTTCAGGAGGTTCATGGGAATCGTGGTTACCTTTGATAGAGTTTTCTTACAACAACAACTATCAAGATAGTATCAAAATGGCTCCGTTTGAAGCTTTGTATGGTCGCAAGTGTAGAACACCTGCCAGCTGGGTGGAGCCAGGAGAAAGAAGATTCTATGGTATTGACTTCATAGATGAAGCCGAAGAGAAGGTTCGTACCATTCACCAGAATATGAAGGCAGCTGAGTCTCGTCAGAAGAGCTACTCAGATAAATGAAGAAGACCTCTGACATTAGAAGTAGGTGAACATGTGTATTTGAAGGTGTCACCCATGAAAGGAGTGAAAAGATTCGGTGTAAAAGGAAAACTCGCACCAAGATACGTGGGACCGTATAAGATTCTAGAGAAAAAAGGAGAAGTGGCTTACAAATTGGAACTACCAGAAGAAATGAGTTCGATATTTCCGGTGTTCCATGTGTCGCAACTAAAGAAATGTCTGCGAGTGCCAGAAGAAGAAGTAGCAACCAAGAATATCAAGCTCAGATCGGACTTGACCTATCATGAAGAACCAATAAAGATACTAGATACGAAGGATCGAGTGACTCGTAACCGGGTTACTCGGGTTTATAAAATACAATGGAGTTGCCATGACGAAGGAGATGCAACTTGGGCAACCGAAGAATATTTAAGGGAAGCCTACCCCAGCTTTTGTGACCAATGGTTAGTACCTAAATCTCAGGGCGAGATTTTCTTAAGGCGAGAAGGGCTGTAACACCCTGGTGTTAAGCTTTGCATAATCCACATGATCATTGCAAATCATTCATTGCATAAGCGTCATCATGAGGCATCATGGCATCTCAGATTGAAATCAAGTTTAAGTTAACTTTGCTTAGAATGTGAAAGTAAGTTGAATTCATAAATTCTTGGTGTTTGAATCCAATCTTGAAAACACTACACTTAATTAATTTTGCTTCTAAAGCCCTGTGCTTAAAATGATAAACAAAGTTTAAAAGCCATTTTGAATTCATGATCTTTTAATAAAAGAAAGGTTTCACATATTGATTTTAAATCTTAACTCAAAAACTATAAAGAATTAAGCCTAGACTTCACAAGAAAAAAGTTAGTCTAAATTATTTGGAAAAACATTGTTGTTCACACCAAAGCTTGGTTTTGAGTTTTAAAAACTGTTTGAAAAAGAAACAATTCAAAACAAAGATTTGAAAATAGAAAAGAAAAAGGAAAAATATTTCCTTACCTTGCCGGGCCGGTGCCAACGAAGCGGCCCAGCCGAGCAAGCCAGCCCGGCCTGCCCCGCACAACGATGCCGGTTCCCGCCTGCACCTCACGCGTCGCGTGCGTGCGCCCGACCGCACACAGACGCCGAGCGCCGCGTGGCCACCATGCCCGCCGACGAATCCCGCATGGCCGCCGAGCTCTGGCCGAGCCGTGCCTACAACCGAGGCGGACGCGCCCCGGTTCTTCCTCCCTCCATTCTGTCCCCTGCCAAGCGCCATCCCCCTCTCTAGCTCTCGCCTCGCCCTCGCTCTCGTGGGCACCAGAGCGCGCTGCCACTGCGACGACGAGCGGCATCACCGCCGTTCCGGCCGCCTCGGAGCACCGCCGCCCTCTACATCTCCGTAGGAGCTCCGCCTCGCCTCCTCGAGCCCGCAACGACGACCGGTGAGCCTCGGTAAGACCGCGTCGTGCCCCTCCGCATGAGCACGAGCTCTGCGCCATGGCCGTCGCGTACTGTGGACCACACCCCTTGGTCGCCGTCATTCCGCGTTAGCGCAAGCTCCGCACTCGCCGTAGCTCTGTGAAGCTTTAGCCCCTCTTAATCGAAGCCGACGTGGCCTGTCTCGGCTTGCCGCCGTGTGACCGCGCCGCCGCCCCGCCATGGACGCCGGCGAGCTTCACTCCGGCCACCATGGCACGCGCTTAGGGTTGCGCTAGATTCGTCTCGCGTAGCCGCGTCCATAGAGCCACACCGCACCGCCGGAGGCCTCGCCGTCGGCAAAAAATCGTCAGCGAAAGCCTCGCCTCCGCCCTGTGTCACCGATGCGTGGGGTCCCCCTCGCGCGGGCCCCCGCTGTCAGGCGCCGGTTCCCCTTTGGAACTAGGCCGCCACTGCCGAGTGGGCCTGTGTGGCCTGTTGGGCCGAAAGGCCTAACCGCTTTTGTTTTCCCATTTCTTCAGAAATTTAAAATGATTAGTGAAAATCATATCTCAGTGAATATTAATCTAAAAATCATGAAATAAATTGTGAGTACTTGTTATAAGTAGATCTACCCTAGAAAAATATTGGATGTGTATTTTGTAGTACTTTTCTGTATAGGATTAAATAAATACTGAAACTGATTAAAACTGTAATGAACTAAGTGTGGGTGAGTTGGTTTCAAAACTATTTCTGCTGCAAGTCATTTGGTTATGTAATAACTTTTAAAATTCATACTCTGATGTATTCGTATTTGAACTTTATGTAACGTATGGATGGTCTATTGAACTAAAGCGATTCTCGGCTATGAATGAGCAAGGAATGAAATCCGTCGTGGTTTCACGGACTACCGGGGTTATGAAAGCCTCGGGACGAAAATTTATCGCATCGGCGATCGGTTTTTGGACTTAAGTTTTTGTAATTTGGGCGGTTCTGTTACAACTGGTATCGGAGTTGAGTTTATGTAATTTGGGCGGTTCTGTTACACATACGACTACGGGCCCCATGGCGGTGGCTTTACTCCTCCCTTCCTTAGCGGACCACGTTTTCCCTATCGTGGTGATCGCTATCCTCCCATGGGACAGGAGATGTTTGGTTTTTCTCCTAACCCATTCTTTTCGCAAATGGGACAATACTGGTATCCTTCATAGTTTACTAACCCCAGTGTTGCGCCGTTTGCTCACCATATGTCTTTTAATTGATGTAGGAAGGAGGACCAGAGGAGACTTGGCTTGTGGATTCTGGATGCTCACGCCATATGACCGGAAGTGCCAAGTGGTTCTCCAGCCTTGACCCCGTGCACCACACCGAGTATATAACATTCGGGACAAGAGTAAAGGTAAGGTTGTCTCCCGAGTGTCGATCCGAGTGAACTCTTCTTTTGTCCTCAAGGATGTTGAGTTGCTTGCGAATTTGCATTTTAACCTTCTTTCGGTTTCGCAACTCCTTGATGACGGTTTTGAAGTGAGTTTCAAGCCTAATCTCTCGTGGTGAGCTTGGTTGCTGGATTTTACCTTTCGGGAAGGTTTTTCATGCGGATTTTTCTATCTCTTCCGGACCTTCTCGTTGTCTTCTTGTTGGTGCTTCTTCCGAGCTTTGGAAGTGGCATAGGAGATTGGGACATTTGAGTTTTGACTTGCTTGCAAGGCTTAGCTCAATGGACCTTATCCAAGGATTGCCAAAGCTGAAGTTCGAGAAGGATTTGGTTTGTCATCCTTGTAGGCATGGCAAGATGGTTGCTGCTTCCCATCCTCCTATGACTAAGATCATGACCACTCGACTCGGCGAGCTCTTACACATGGACACAGTTGGTCCAGCTCGGGTTAGGTCGGAGGGAGGGAAGTGGTATGTTGTTGTAGTCATTGATAACTACTCGAGGTACTATTGGGTGTTCTTTTTGGAGAGTAAGGATGAGGCTTTTCCACTTGTTCGAGATCTGATTTTGAGATTGCAAAATGAGCTACCTAAGAATGCCATGAGAGCTATCCGCAGTGACAATGACACAAAATTCAAGAATGCTCACTTTGCAACTCTTTGCTCATCTTTGGATCTCGATCACCAGTTTCCTCCCCTCACACTTCCCAGCAGAACGGTGTTGTTGAGCGCAAGAATCGGACCCTTGTTGAGATGGCCAGGACGATGCTCGATGAGCATAGGACTCCTAGGCGGTATTGGGCCGAAGCACTCAGTTCTGCTTGCTATGTCTCCAATCACATTTTCCTCCGAGCTTTCAAGAAGAAGACTTCTTATGAGTTGCGATTTGGGAGACCACCCGAGGTAAGTCACCTACAGGTGTTTGGGTGCAGGTGCTTCATCCGCAAAAAGGGCGGTAAGTTGGATAAATTTGAATCACGGTCTTCTGACGGTATCTTTCTTGGTTATCCTACTCACTCTCGTGCTTATCGTGCACTTAACCTTGAGACTAATCGAGTGATGGAGACTTGTGAGATTACTTTCGATGAGACTATGCCCTGTGTTTCCACCGCTTTTGATCTTGCAAATGATGATGAGGTGAACACTAGCATCTTTGTGGAGGAGGAGCAGGATGATGCCGATTGGGGTGATCCCGAGCCAACTCCACTGGCTGCCCTCGTCGACCCTGCGACCTCCACTTCGGCTCACGGTCCCGACCCGACTACTTCCTGTACATGGGGGCCATTCGAGCAGCTTCCTCAGTCGGTTCCCATTGCACCTGAGGGAGCTCCAGCTGCTGTCGAGGGGGAGGCCACCTCTTCCAGGTAGGCTCCCCGCCACATCCATTGGCAGCACCCGCCGAAGAACATCATCGGCGACATTGACCGTTGAGTCACGCGGTCTAGGTCCTATCTCTCTCACTTTTCTCATTCGGCTTTTGTCTCTTTTTTTGAGCCCCGGGATGTTGGACACACTTTGATGGATCCGGATTGGGTTAATGCAATGCATGAGTAGTTAGAAAACTTTGAGTGAAACCGTGTTTGGGTCTTAGCTACTCCACCACCTAGTTGCCACCCCATAGGTACCAAATGGGTTTTCAAAAATAAACAAAGTGAGGATGGGGTGGTAGTGCGCAACAAGGCTAGGTTGGTAGCTCAAGACTTTTCTCAAAATGAGGGAATATACTTTGAGGAAACCTTTGCTCCCGTAGCTCATTTAGATGCCATTAGAATCCTTCTAGCTTTTGCGGCTTCTAAGGGTTTTAAAAGTGCTTTCTTAAACGGCTACATAGAGGAGGAAGTGTATGTTAGACAACCTCCCGGTTTTGAAAATCCCAAGTTTCCAAATCATGTTTTTAAACTTCACAAAGCTTTGTATGGTTTTAAACAAGCACCTAGAGCATGGTATGATAGGCTAAAAACCTTTTTGCTTGCTAAGGGCTTTAAAATGGGATCGGTAGATAAGACATTGTTTCTCCTCAAGCAAGGCAAATACACTCTCCTTGTCCAAATATACGTGGATGATATCATCTTTGGTGGCTCTTCTCAAGCTCTTGTTGCCAAGTTTGCAGATCTTATGAGCAGGGAATTTGAGATGAGCATGACGGGAGAGTTGACTTTCTTTCTCGGGTTGCAAATCAAACAAACCCGAGAAGGGACGTTTGTGCACCAAGGCAAGTACACGAAGGATATCTTGAAGAAGTTTGACATGGGTGAGGCAAAGCCTCTTTCTACGCCCATGTCGACTATGACTGCCTTGGATGCGGACGAGGAAGAAGAGGCGGTGGACCAGACGGAGTACCGCGACATGATCGGGTCGCTTCTGTACCTGACGATGACCCGGCCGGACATTCAGTTCACCGTCTATTTGTGTGCACGCTTTTAGGCGTCCCCATGAACTTCGCACAAGCATGCGGTGAAACGCATCATTAGGTACTTGCGCTTCACTCCCGAATTTGGTCTTCGGTACTCCACCTCTTCCTCTCTTGTTCTTTGCGGTTATTCTGACGCCGACTTTGCCGGTTGCCGACTTGATCTTGTCCACTTCTGGGACTTGCCAATTTCTTGGGTCTTCTTTGGTTTCTTTGTCTTCTCGCAAACAATCTAGCGTGGCACAGTCGACGTGTGAAGCTGAGTACGTTGCCGCGGCTAGTTGTTGCTCGCAGTTGATTTGGATGATTGCCACTTTGAGAGATTTCGGTCTTGAGCTTACTAAGGTGCCTCTGTTGTGTGATAGCACGAGTTCCATTAGTGTGGCCAAAAATCTCGTGCTTCATTCAAAGACCAAGCACATTGAGGTCCACTTTCATTTCTTGCGAGATCATTACGACAAGGGCGACATTGACCTCCGCCATGTCGAGACCCACAACCAGCTTGCGCATATTCTTACAAAGCCGTTGGATCAAGCTGCGTTTTCTCGCCTTCGAGGCGAGTTGGGTGTTTTCTTTCCTTTTTAGAGGAGGAAAGTTTTTTGTTTCATATTTCTTTTTGGTTCTTTTTGTCTTTTCTTTGTCCTTCTTCTAAATTGGTGTCTTGTTAGTGTTAGTTGGTGTCAATGCATTGTGCATCTCATTTGCATCTGTGACATAGTTCATTTTAAGCTTCATACTTATAGCCAATATAATGAATCTATGCTCTATTTGAGGTGCTTTATGTGTCTGGTGTTTCCTAACTTAGACTCTTTTTGATCTATATGATATGCAATAGAGCTAAGTTAGAAAAGCTTTAAAACTGAATTTAAATTCCCCATGTCACCTCTAAAATGGCACTAGCATGTGTAGGCTTTTGAAGATCCTTCTTGGCTATCTTGTATATAGCTTGTAACTATGGCTCTTCATTGTTTCATTCACTACCTTTGAGCACCATGATTAATATCTAAAATGAAATTGCTCTCTGTTTTGTGAATTGGAAAGATCGAGTTGGGTCTCCATTGTGAGCACTTCACCGTGTTTTTGAGACTGCTTCCCATATGGGTTGATACTTGAGCGGTGTCGTGTATGACCAAAACCGGTGTGTCAAGTCCATTGACTTTGCCCGGATGGTAAGCAGTGGCATCACCTTGCTTACAACCACTCGCATACAACTTGTAATGTGCCTAAAACTGAAATTGGCTGCAAAACTCTGAAATTTGGAAAATTCATTCAGTTGGGTCATTGGCTTGTCGTATGAACTTTGCTAGGGATAGGTCTACTTGATATACATGAGATTGCTTTGAGATAGATCCTATCTTGTTTGCCATGTTGAGTTGTCTCTAAGAGGTGATACCCTTTCTCTGCTCTTACATGATTTGCTCTCTAAAATAGCTTCTAAAGTGATCTTAAGCTCAACTTGAGTCTTTCTTGGGCACGTAGAGCTTTTCCTATTCTCACTGGATCACATCACTTAGAGCATCTATTCATTGTCTTAGCTCTAAGTATGAAGCTTTTGCACTCATTTTGCATTTCATGGCATTTGTAGCCAGATCTTGAGTTGTTGATGTTTGTTGAGCTACATGTGTCAACAAGGGGGAGAGATGTGCATTTCATTCCATTTTCAGCCATCGACTTCCAAGGGGGAGAAAGAGTGCATCTCATTGGTTTCATTGGTTTAGAGATTCTTTGGTCAAGGGGGAGTTTGTGTGCTTCTTTTGCCTAAGGAGCTAATTTGGTATCTTGAGTGTGCTTTTGCCCAGGGGAGCTTTTTCTAGATGTGTTGAGCCTTTGCCTCTTCTGGAGGGTCTAGCTTGCTTTGTTGGCTCCGACAGGTTTCGAGTGCTTCTTGAACGTTAAGTGTTTGAATTGGTATCTTTGGAGTTTCCTTGGTGTTTTCAATTGGTATCTTGTTTTTCTAGCTCTGTTGAGCCCATTTTCTGCCTCTTCTTGAGGGCTTTACCCGTTTTGGCTTCTCAGCTTTTTGGTCATTTGGAGAGATTTACCTTGTGGCTCAAATCTGAAATGCACTCGTGTTGACAATGCACTCATCAAGGGGGAGATTGCGAACACATGGTGGGTAAGTACCCATGTAGTTCACCTTTGTGATGAGTGATTGCCCAACACTTGAGCGGTTGAGTTTGAGTGGCTTGATTCTAACCCTTTGCGAAAGCAAATGTGTGCCTGTCTATTGACTTGTGGTGTGCAGGTGCTATGCCTAGTGACAGTGGTCCATGGCGTGGAAAAGGTCGAGTATGTTGGGAATATGCCCTAGAGCTAATCATGTAGATGATTATATTCCGATTGTATCCATGATTAATAAAGTGTTCTTTGAATATCCATTATAGACAACTAGCATTGATTGACAATTATGTGAATTGTTTGTGGAACTCAATTACCTGAATGGTTATTCTAATAGTAGTCCCTGGTCGGCATTCTTGTAAGAGCACACTTGAATATTAGACCAGCACATGTATTAGTTGATGGCTATGTTTCACAAGTCATAGACATAGAGATGTCAAACTAATAATGTGGGTACATGTGAGACATGTAGGCTGGACTGACCCAACAAGAGAAAGTCTCTATTCATGTCATGTACGTTATGTCCTTAGACCTGAGATTGTGGTATGTACTCAAGATGTGAAACGATCTACTTAGAGACTATCAAACGCTACTCCGTTACTGGGTAGTTATAAAGGTGGTCCTTGGGTGGTTGAGAAACATGCTATGAGACATAGACAATCAAGATGGAATTTGCCCCTCTCTTCGTGAGAGAGATATCACTGGATCACTCATGTGATTCGATCAACAAATGCGTGGCCATGCTTGGGTTAAGTGTTAACCCACGAGTTGAACCATATATCGAGTGGCGAAGGGAATAACTTGTACATGGTCATAGTGGTTCGTCTGATATGATCATAGCGTATACATAGGAGTTGACACGTCTTGCTAGAGACCGCTATCAACTATTGGTCGAGTAAGAGTACTTGGGCCATGTCTATGTATGCGTGAGCCCATAGGGTCGCACGCTTAAGGGGTTGGAAGCCTAATTCGGGTTGGACCCGAATTAGACTAGGTTTAGGTTTTCTAATGGCCTCCACCGTGGGAGCTCGTTAGGACGCCTATATAAGCAAGGGTGTGGGCGCGGGGCGAATTGATCCACGCCTTTTGGCAGCCGCCGTCGCCTCCCCACGCTCGCGCCTTTTGCTCCTCGCGGACCTAGCAGTCCGGAGGCGCAACGCTTCCTCCCTGCACGTGTGGGATTCCTCGGAGGTGCTGCATCTGGAGCACAAGGACGAACCGCGCGAAGGGGACGTTGAGACGGACGACCACGCAACTGCACTGCCTGCTGCGATGCGCACGACTACATCAAGTCGTCTTCCGCTGCACCTGCGCGTCTAGTGGTAATCCCGTAACCTGTAACTAGCAGTAGATCCTGGTTTATGAGGTCGAAAAGTTTTGTTTTCCGGCTAGCGTAGCAACCTCGTACTCCTACAGTGGTATCGGAGCCGTTACTGCCTCGTTATAGGTTCAGATCTTGGCATATGGTGATATGCGGGTTTTTATGAAGAATCTCAGACTTTGGTTCATGTCTTGCTGCGATGGTATTGTATCAGCCTACTCGTACCGGTCGGAATTCCGCCATTCGAGTTAACAGATGCAAGTAAATCCAGTCAGGGCGAGTTGGAGATCAATTAGATTGATCGAATTGAAACCTAGGTCAGAAGCCGGGCGCATGTGATGCGCGTCGGGAATAGATGCGATCTATGTAGATGCGATCTATGTAATCCCACTAAATTTTGGGCTGATGAGATTAGTCTGATGAGATTTTCATAGTGATTCCATAGAAGCGGGACCACCGTTGCTACCTGCTATAGCACCTAGAATCGTTCTACGCCTAACTTGTTTTGCAGGAGTTGATGTGATTGGTATGGCCTATGAGATTGTATGTAATTTTCATGCCCTGCGTGACATGTAAGCAACACGGCTGGAGCCATATGTGTTGCCTTTTGATGTATTGGCCTGCGTGCCATCTTGTGATCTTGCGACTATGTAATTAGTATAGCTTGCGGTAAGATAGTTCTTGGAGGACTTATCACAAGAAGGATGTCACACGTGGATCATGGCGATGGAGATCACCATGATGGGCAAGCTGATGGAGATGGAGATCACCATTATTTAAAGGGCCATACCAAGTCACTATGTGTGAATGTGATTCTCATTTATTCTACTTTTGTTGTTCGCTATTATGTTTTGTCTACATGAATATGATAGTAAAGTAGAATGATCCCTCAGCAATGTTTAAGTTGTATGCTTCCCCAAACCTTGCACTATCACGTGTCTTGTACGATTGGTGGTGGGTCTATGAAATTAGGGTGCCACTGATTTTCCTTGACTAGACAGGTTCGTCTCGGACACTTACATGCAGAAGGTTTGGTTACTTGAACAAGGTTATCCTAACGGTTAGGGACCTTGAAGCATGGGAGGTTGAGCGTAGCATAGAGATGCTGCCCACCAACAAGAGTCATATGTGATATGATTAGCAAAGTGTTGCTTACCGATCTACCATGTCTTCTAGCGGTGATGCTAAAGCTCACTAGTTGACTTGTTAGTTGTGGGTCTTGAATCACTAAGTATCAATTGAGGGATATTGATTTTAGTGGGAGTATGTTTTATTTTGATATAACTTACTCCTTCATGGATACATTGTCTTAGTATTTTGCATTACTTTTGTTGTAGATGGCTCCCAGTAATCAGCCATTTACTTTGCGATCAATTCTTGAGAAAGATAAGTTGAATGGAACAAATTATGCGGATTGGATCCGCAGCCTGAGAATTGTTCTCAGGGCTGAGAAAAGGAAGATATTCTAGACACCCCATTACCAGATGAACCTGATGATAATGCACCTACTGCAGAGAAAACCGCTTACAAGAAAGCATGTGATGCTGATCTTGAAGTGGGTTGCCTCATGCTTGCTTGTATGGAACCTGATCTACAGATGCAGTTCGACAATAATCATTCAGCGAACGATATGATCGTGGCGCTTGAAGATATGTTCCAAACTCAAGCGCGGACTGAAAGGTTCAATGTCTCTAAGGCGCTTGCAGAACCAAGCTGGCTGAGGAAGTCGAAACATTGTGTCACCTTCATGTTTGATGAAGGATGGTTATTCATTTGCGAGTAAAGACAATAGTTGTGTGATCTCAAAGAATGACATGTTTGTGGCTTTTGCATCCATTGTGAATGGATTGTTTATTTTAAATCTTGATGATACACCTATCTGTAATGTTAATGCTAAAAGGCCTCAGCTTAATGAGTTAAGTTCTACATATTTGTGGCATTGTCGTTTGGGTCATATAAGTGAGAATCGCATGAAGAGGCTCCATGATGATGGTCTTCTAGCTTCGTTTGATTTTGAATCATACGAGACATGTGAGGCTTGCCTACTAGGCAAGATGACCAAGGCGCCATTCAAAGGATTTCCTGAGAGGGCGTCTGACTTGTTGGAACTCGTACATACTGATGTATGTGGACCAATGAGCACGACAGCTAGAGGTGGATTTCAATACTTCATAACTTTTACTGATGACTTTAGTAGATATGGATATGTCTACCTAATGAAGCATAAGTCTGAAACATATGAAAAGTTCAAAGAATTTCAGAATGAAGTAGAGAATCAACGTGGCAAGAAAATTAAAGCCTTGCGATCTGATCGAGGAGGCGAATATTTGAGCCATGAGTTTAGCAATCATCTAAAGAGTTGCGGAATTGTTCCACAGCTTACGCCACCTGGAACGCCTCAGAGAAACGGCGTGTCCGAGCGACGTAATCGGACTTTGTTGGACATGGTTCGGTCTATGATGAGCCAGTCAGACCTACCACTCTCATTTTGGGGATACGCTCTAGAAACAGCCGCTTTCACATTGAATAGGGTACCGTCTAAGTCCGTGGTCAAGACACCATATGAGATATGGACTGGTAAGAGTCCCAGTTTGTCTTTTCTAAAGATTTGGGGTTGTGAAGTTTATGTCAAACGACTTATGTCAGATAAACTTACACCCAAGTCGGACAAATGCCTTTTCGTGGGATATCCAAAGGAAACTTTAGGGTATTACTTCTACAACCGATCAGAGGGCAAAGTGTTTGTTGCTCGGAATGGTGTTTTCTTAGAGAAAGAGTTTCTCAACAAAGAGAAAAGTGTAGAGAAGGTGTATCTTGAAGAAGTTCAAGATGAGCCAATAGGAGATAACTCTACGAGTGATGCTAATGTAGCAGAACAAGTTGAGATACCTGTGGCAAGAGAAACACCACCACAACCACGAAGGTCAGCAAGAATCCGTGAGGCACGTGGGGAAGTGTTGTTGTTAGACGATGACGAACCTACAACGTACGCGGAAGCAATGATGGACCCAGATTCCGAGAAATGGCAAAGTGCCATGAGATCCGAGATAGATTCCATGGGAGACAATCAAGTTTGGAACTTGGTTGACCCGCCTGATGGGGTTAAACCTATTGAGTGCAAATGGGTCTATAAAAAGAAAAAGGATATGGATGGAAACGTTCACGTCTATAAAGCTCGACTTGTTGCAAAGGGTTTTCGGCAAGTTCAAGGAGTTGACTACGACGAGACATTCTCGCCGGTAGCGATGCTTAAATCTATCCGGATCATTCTAGCAATTGCTGCTTATTTCGATTATGAGATTTGGCAGATGGATGTTAAAACAGCCTTTCTAAATGGAAATTTGGAAGAGGACGTGTATATGACACAGCCCGAAGGTTTTGTTGATCCTAAAAATGCTGGAAAAATATGCAAGCTACAGAAATCCATTTATGGATTAAAGCAAGCATCTCGGAGTTGGAATATTCGTTTTGATGAAGTGATCAAAGGGTTTGGCTTTCGTCAGAATGAAGAAGAACCTTGTGTCTACAAGAAGGAAAGTGGGAGCGCTGTTGTGTTTCTAATCTTGTATGTGGATGACATACTATTGATTGGGAATGACATTCCTATGTTGCAATCTGTAAAGACTTCACTGAATAATAGTTTTTCTATGAAGGATTTAGGAGAAGCAACATACATTTTGGGCATCAAAATCTATAGAGATAGATCAAAGAGGCTTATAGGATTAAGTCAAGAGACATACATTGACAAGGTGTTGAAACGGTTCAACATGGAACAATCCAAGAAAGGGTTCTTGCCTATGTCACATGGTATACGTTTCAGCGAGAAGCAGTGTCCTTCGACAGCTGATGAGCGAAAACGAATGAGTAAAGTTCCATATGCTTCGGCAGTTGGTTCCATCATGTATACCATGATATGTACTCACCCAGATGTCTCATATGCTCTAAGTGTTGCGAGCAGGTACCAAGCCAATCCAGGTGAGAGTCACTGGACGCTTGTTAAAAACATTCTTAAGTACTTGAGAAGGACTAAAGATGTGTTCCTAATCTATGGAGGTAATGAGCAGCTCGTTGTAAATGGTTACACCGATGCTAGCTTCCAGACTGACATAGATGATTCACAGTCTCAATCAGGTTTTGTGTTCACTATTAATGGTGGTGCTGTAAGTTGGAAAAGTTCCAAGCAGGAGACGGTGACTGATTCTACAACAGAAGCCGAGTACATTGCAGCTTCTGCCGCTGCAAAGGAAGGTGTTTGGATGAGGAGGTTCCTCATTGAACTTGGTGTGTTTCCAAATGCGTCCGGCCCATTGAATATACATTGTGACAACAATGGGGCGATAGCGCAGGCTAGGGAGCCAAGGAATCACCAAAAGAACAAACATGTACTGCGGAAGTTTCATCTTATCCGAGAGTTCGTCGGTCGAGATGAGATCAAAATGTGCAAGATACATACGGATTTGAATGTTGCAGATCCTTTGACAAAGGCTCTTCCACAGCCTAAGCATGAGGCACACTTGAGGTCTATGGGGATTAGACATCTAAGAGATTAACTCTAGTGCAAGTGGGAGACTGTTGGGAATATGCCCTAGAGCTAATCATGTAGATGATTATATTCCGATTGTATCCATGATTAATAAAGTGTTCTTTGAATATCCATTATAGACAACTAGCATTGATTGACAATTATGTGAATTGTTTGTGGAACTCAATTACCTGAATGGTTATTCTAATAGTAGTCCCTGGTCGGCATTCTTGTAAGAGCACACTTGAATATTAGACCAGCACATGTATTAGTTGATGGCTATGTTTCACAAGTCATAGACATAGAGATGTCAAACTAATAATGTGGGTACATGTGAGACATGTAGGCTGGACTGACCCAACAAGAGAAAGTCTCTATTCATGTCATGTACGTTATGTCCTTAGACCTGAGATTGTGGTATGTACTCAAGATGTGAAACGATCTACTTAGAGACTATCAAACGCTACTCCGTTACTGGGTAGTTATAAAGGTGGTCCTTGGGTGGTTGAGAAACATGCTATGAGACATAGACAATCAAGATGGAATTTGCCCCTCTCTTCGTGAGAGAGATATCACTGGATCACTCATGTGATTCGATCAACAAATGCATGGCCATGCTTGGGTTAAGTGTTAACCCACGAGTTGAACCATATATCGAGTGGCGAAGGGAATAACTTGTACATGGTCATAGTGGTTCGTCTGATATGATCATAGCGTATACATAGGAGTTGACACATCTTGCTAGAGACCGCTATCAACTATTGGTCGAGTAAGAGTACTTGGGCCATGTCTATGTATGCGTGAGCCCATAGGGTCGCACGCTTAAGGGGTTGGAAGCCTAATTCGGGTTGGACCCGAATTAGACTAGGTTTAGGTTTTCTAATGGGCCTCCACCGTGGGAGCTCGTTAGGACGCCTATATAAGCAAGGGGTGGGCGCGGGGCGAATTGATCCACGCCTTTTGGCAGCCGCCGTCGCCTCCCCACGCTCGCGCCTTTTGCTCCTCGCGGACCTAGCAGTCCGGAGGCGCAACGCTTCCTCCCTGCACGTGTGGGATTCCTCGGAGGTGCTGCATCTGGAGCACAAGGACGAACCGCGCGAAGGGGACGTTGAGACGGACGACCACGCAACTGCACTGCCTGCTGCGACGCGCACGACTACATCAAGTCGTCTTCCGCTGCACCTGCGCGTCTAGTGGTAATCCCGTAACCTGTAACTAGCAGTAGATCCTGGTTTATGAGGTCGAAAAGTTTTGTTTTCCGGCTAGCGTAGCAACCTCGTACTCCTACAGATCCATGCATCCAACCTTGGACGGATCTAAGTCTGGACAGACATAACCCAACACACATGGCAGTGGGGTCCGGTAGATGCAGCTGTACCACATATGTTGAGCCAGATCCAACCACACTCAAACCAATCTAATGACCGAACAGATGTCTCGAACCCGCAACATGTGACAACCACAACTAATGAATTAGCCGATATGATCTTAGATCTATCACCTCTCTGAATGTAAAACTGAATGCAACGGAGGCAATAGATCTAGATAGAAAATAAAGTGCGGGTCAATCCATTAGACGAGATTGGGTATGATATTGCAGCAATAGATTAAACAAAGCATAACAGACAACATCGATAACTTAATGAATCTATTAGATTGCCAATCTAATAGAGCCGATAACGAGCTTGAAGCCACAATTCATGTGAGATTGAAGCAATGCAGCCCCATGAACAATAGATTCAAACTGATAACTAGCTCATACCGAGCTTGCACGAGTTACACAATGCAACTGTACAAACAAGACATGAACCAAGGCTACACTTATAAGAAAACCGGAGGTCGATCTAGTCGATGTAGCCCAATCTATCGAAGGTTCACCGAAATCTACTCTACTCCTACTCCTAGGGGTGGCCGAAGGCCGGAAACTAGGAACTAAGATGTGTATTTGATTGATTGGATCCTTTCTCATTCCCTATGCCCCGCTATTTATAGACTATAGCATATACCCTAATCGGCCGCCACACAAGGCCTAATAATAAGGAAACAAACCCTGACTTGGGCCTCAATTCACTCCATTGCCGAGATCACCGCGTACGTGTTGTCGAAATCAGCCAAAAGATCTTCCCATGATTCCTTATTTCCTTAGTCGATCTTTCGGGTTCATCTTGGATGCCTTCTCCGATGGCCCGCTAGGGGCCATCACCGCGTATCTGGCCATACCAAAATACGGTGTTAACAGTTTCGATCCAAGGTCTGCGGTTCATCCACCAGAAGTATAATTATGCAACGCATTACTACCATATCGCCAGTTCAAGGATTGCTCCATCTGTCCAGGACTATAAATTAAGGGGTAGACCCCCTCAAGGAATCCTATCCTATACTTCATATCATTATCTTTCATTAGGATCAGAGGTGTCCCTTAAATTGATAACCTATTTAGGGCTAGCTATTAAGAAGAAGACTGGTTCTCCCTCTAGTTTAGGCGTAGAATCTAGTCTTATTTTAGAATTAGAAGAGAGAGGGTAAGGAAGAAACTTGGAGGAGGTGTCGGCCTGTTGGTGCTTCATCTACGCCTTGTACCTACGGATTGGAGATCGCTAACCCCGATCTCTTGTCTCAGACTCGTTCTGTTGATCAACTTTTGTTTACACGTAAGTTTCCATTATTATTGTTCTATCTAGTCTATGACTCTTTTAAGTACTTTATTTATAGTTGCGTCTAGGGATAAGGTTGCTTTTCTAGTGTAAGCGTGGTGCTTAGACTCGTTAGCTCATAGATGTGTCCTATTTTCCGAATCGGTGGTAGCTCGCAGAGGTGACTCTTATAGCTCTGTTGAATTTTCTATAGCCCACCTCCTGATTATAAGACCTCGCAGGTTAGATAGTTACTAAGTTGTGGCGTACTCTATTTGCGGCCGTTCTAGATAATTCCCCCAGTTGAACATTAATATACATATCAATATAGATAAAATGGGACCAGAGAGCCAGAAATGATCCCTTCTTCCTTTAACTTCTCAGACCTTGTTAGCGACTCTGGGATTAGTTATTAGACATAAGTAATAGAACCGTTCCTTTGGGTTCGATATTAAAACTGGGTTATCTCGGTGAAGTGCTACATCGGTATCTTATCTGTGCGCTTGCGGATAACTTAAGTGTGGATAAATTATACCAACAACCGGCAGATGGTACGCCTGATTGACATCGATGGTTGTGGCATCACAACTGTATGGTACGGTGGACCGGCGCTGATATTTCCATAACCACTACTGCCACATGGTACAATGGGCCTGGCACGAATATTTTTGACATCATCGTCAGATGGTATGCCAAACTAGCATTGATATTATATTCATTACCGCTGGATAGTAAACTGGTCGGCATTGGTCTTCCCATCATCGCCGCGGTATAGAACGCCACCCCGATGTCAATAAATACAATATTTTTGCTACACAACAGAGCGATCCATTAGTGTTCATGACATTGTTCCCACCAGATGGTCCACCCAACCGGCGGTGGTACGTAAACATCACCACCATCGGTTCGAAACCGGCGGTGATAGAAACCTACATCAGCACCAACTTTTATCATTGGGGGACGAAACCATCGGTGATGAGGGGTTTAGAGCCGATGGTGATGAACTGCCCAAAAGTATGAGTCCTCCAAGTTCCACTCAACATGCTCAAGAGGCTTCTCATGTATTTTTGAATCAACCATTACTAAACCCCGTTTATTGTAAGTAGTTTAAATAGCTATTCGCTAAGAAAAACACATCAGTCTTAGTTTTTAATTCTTGGATTCTTTAGCCACCTTAGTCTCTAGGATAACACAAAATGTTTCATTATGCGACTCCATATTTTTCTTTTTTATCCATCACTATCCCAATAAAATTTGGATCTATAACAATCCAACTTATTAAGTACACCTCTATAAATGGCGAATAAGGACATCAATGCTGGCCGCGTACCTATGGAAAGATGTTTGCCTTTGTAGCTGCACTAAGTCGTTTCTCAAAACGTTCCTCATTATTATGCAATCACTATTTCGCAACTATCTTTGGTGTTGATGTATATGGATTCCTGGATATTTAGTGATTGATCACCCAATTTGTAGCCCAAGAATTCAGTGTACTCCCTCCGTATCGGAAATAGAAGACATTTTAGACAAGGTTTGAGTCAAACATTTGGGAATATAAATCATCTATAACTTTTAAATTGTTGAGTTTGCAAATGTAAAAATTATATGAATAGATTTGTCTTGAAAAATATTTTCATAAAAGTATACATATATCACTTTTCCATAAATATTTTTATAAAAACAAAGGGTCAAAGTTGTGTTTTGGAGACCGTGTCGCTGTCATAAACGTCTTCTATTTCCGATACGGAGGGAGTATTGTGTTTCTACATCCTGAGCTTCACCAAAGCAAAAACAATTCACTTTTATGAAAATTTATCTTAGGACCCAAACATTGTTGTAAAGCACAATGCTATAACTTCATGTTGCATGCCTTTTCCAGGTCATATAGAAAAAAAAGAATTGTATCATCCTTATATTATAGAATGGAGAAGGTGATCCATAAAAAGAATTGTATCATCCATATAGAATGGAGAGCTCCCCCTCTACAGGATATGTCGCACCACGCCCACAAACTTACATAGCCGCTTTGGCACTGTTAATTAATGTGACCAATAACGGAGATAATAGATCTTGTTTGAATGCTTTTTTTATTCCAAACATTATTGTTAACATTAATAACCACACTTCCACTTCGGGATGAAAGATTGCACCCAAGTTATGCACTTAGGTGAAAAATATTATCATATGTTTTCTCAAAATCTATTTTTAGTTGTATTAGATTTATTTTATTTATTGCCTAATAAAACTTACGAATTTTTTTTTGGTTCCTCTAATGAACGGTAAGACTTGGCCACGAGCTCATAAGGGCTAGGGCCATCACCTTAGTGGATTTTCTATCGATTTATGGCAGGGGACATGATGTGAACTGGGCTTGGCGATAGGTCGGGAGCACAACATAGCTAGTGATGTCACACATACATTCGGGATTCAGCTATCTTATTTACAGAAATGCGTGCAAACATACCGGCCGAGCATGCATTGGTTTGATGCCAGTATGTGCGAAAAATAACTGTGTGCTCTTCATAAAAATGTTAATTATTGAGATCTGCCGTAAAAAATGACTTCCTATCATCTGGACCGTCAGGGTTGGGCACTCCACCCGCCGAACTCATTTTTTTTACATATCGGAATAAAGTATTCCAGCCTTCACATTCATAAGAGAATGCTTAGAGCTTGACATTACAAAGGGAAACTTAGCCCAACTTCTGCTAATCGGACAATCTACCATACAATCATTAGCAACCTTACAAAGGCTTCACTGCCAACAACCACCTCCTCACAGTACAAGAGATCAGGAAAGAAGCCAAGTTATGAGGTCCCAGATGCATCAAAAGGTCAACCCCATGTAATAGTTGTCTCTACTGTTCTATTCTTGTTTTATTCTTCCACCAACTTGATCCAAAAAATTGCAGTGCCACACCTTCTAGACGTCTGCAGCCCTCCTTCAAATTTCTTCCCTCTTATTCTTTAGACAACATGGACCATTGCCTGATCCAAAAAGTCCCCCTGAAAAGTACCTACAAGCAAGAGTTAGAAACTCGATTTTGAAATATTGCATCATTTCTATTCAACCATAATAGCCAACACATGGCTGCAATCCCCACTATTATTTGATTCCTTAGTCCAGGAGCAAATCTCCTTATCCAAGATCCAAACATGTGAGTAATGCTCTTTGGTGGTTGAAAGTTAAATGTGATGAACAATATATTCCAGACCGATCTAGCAATTCGGCAGTCAAAGAAAAGATGTTGAATATTTTCTTCTAACCCATAAAAACAGCACTTATTATCTCCTTTCCATCCTTTCTTAATCAAGTTATCCTTTGTTAAAATTACCCCTTTCTTTGAGTACCAAAGGAAAATTTTAATTTTCAAAGGTAATCTTGCTTTCCAGAACACTTCACTCCCTGAAATCTTCTCTCTTTTCATTAATTCCCTATATAATGACTGTGTAGAAAATACCCCATTCTTTTTTATTTGCCAAATGAAACTATCTTTGTCATTATTTAGGCTCATAGGTATAACTAGAGAGACTAGCTTTAGCCACTCATTTAGTCTTTCCTCTGCTAATCCCCGCCCAAATGAGACATTGAGCGATGTTGAATTTAAAACACTCGCTACTGATATGCCTCTTTTTCTTACAATTCTGTACAGTTCTGGAAACCTTCGCATTAACGGTTGTTTATCAATCCACACATCCTCCCAAAATCTAGTTTGTTGACCATTGTTAACTTTGAACTTACCATATTGTAGCAACATATCTTTTACTCCCATAAGCCCAGACCAAAAATGAGTCTCTTGGACGTTTTTTCTAACTGTGACAGACACTTATTCCCGACATACTTCCTTTTAAGAACATCTTGCCACAGACCCTCCTCATTAAAAAGCTTGAATACCCATTTACTAAGTAAACAGTGATTCTGAGTTTCCAAATCTAAAATCCCCATCCCCCTCCATACATCTTGGTTTACACAGGATACTCCATTTAATCAGCCTGTATTTCCTTTTGTGTTCATCACATTGCCAGAAAAACCTTGCTCGGTAATAATCCAATCTTTTCCTTACCCCTTTAGGGATGGCAAAGAATGACATCATGAACATTGGTAGACTAGACAAAACCGAATTGATCAGCACTAGTCTACCTCCCGAGGAAAGAAACTTCCCTTTCCAACTACTAAGCTTTTTCTGAAAGCGCTCTTCAATCGACCACCAATGTTTATTTGAAAGCTTTCGATAGTGCATCGGAATTCCTAAAATTCTAAAGGGAAAGCTTCCCTCTACACAGCCAAATATCCTCTTATATTCCAAACTACGGTTTTTAGCCACTCCAAAACAAAGCAGCTCACTCTTATGAAAATTGATTTTTAAGCCTGACAATTTCTCAAAAGCTACCAGCACCAATTTTAGATTTTTTGCCTCTTCCAAATCATCTTCCAAAAACAAAACCGTGTCATTAGTGTATTGTAAAATGGATAGCCCACCATTGACTAGATTTTGTACCAATCCCCTAAATTGTCCGCAATTTTTCCCTCTCGACACAAGTATAGCCAGCATGTCTGCTATCAGATTAAATAGGATAGGTGAGAGAGGATCTCCCTGCCTAAGTCCTTGTCTAGTCTGAAAGTTATGGCCTTTTCCTCATTCACTTTAACCCCTACGCTTCCTTGACATATTACATCCTCAATCCATTTGCACCACACAGGCGAGAATCCCTTCATCCTAAGAGTCTGTTGCACAAAAACCCAATCTACTTAGTCGTATGCTTTTTCGATGTTCAATTTTAAAACTACCCCACTCTTTTTCTTCCTATGCAGCTCATGAATAGTTTCATGGAGTATTACTACTCCTTCTAGGATGTTCCTTCCTGACATAAAAGCAGTTTGTGATTGCCTCACTACTTTATCAGCTACTGCCACTAGCCTGTTAGCCAAGACCTTAGTAAAGATCTTAAAGCTTACATTGAGCATGCAAATAGGTCAATATTGTTGAATTTGTTTGACTTCTTTTTGTTTCGGTATTAGAGCGATTGTCCCGAAATTAAGGTCAAAAAGAGATAATTCACCTACATGGAACTCTCTAAACATGGACATTAGGTCATATTTTATGAGAGACCAAAATACCTGGTAGAATTCTGTCGGAAACCCATCAGGACCTGGTGCCTTATTATGTTTCATTTGGAAAATTGCTTCTTTTACTTCTTTCTCTGTGAACATTTCTGTGAGCAGCTTATTTTCTCCCTCACTTATTTGGGGTATATCACTTATTTGTGACTCATCTAGTGAGAAATTATTTCTCTGAGATGATCCAAACAAGTTTTTATAATAATTTGTTATGAAAACTTTTAAGTTTTCTTGCCCCTGGATCACTTCTCCTTGTTATAATTCAAAGATTCTTGTTTTCCTTCTTTTTCCATTAGCCACCATGTGGAAGTACTTGGTATTATTATCCCCTTCTAACATATTTTTGGTTTTAGCCCTTTGGAACCATTTTATTCCTCTTCCTGAAGTAACTGAGCGATTTTTTCTTTCACATTTTGTTTCAAGTCCAGCTCCTGTTGGCTTAATATTTGGGACTCTGCTTTTAAATCTAGCTCTCAAGCCAGCCGAAACAATTCTTCTTTCTCCTTGTTAAAATTCCCATTTTGGTTCTTTGCCCAGCCTCTCAAGATCTGTCTTGATCTTCTAATCTTATTCTGCCATTTCTTCATTGTGGTATCTCCATATTCAACACTCTTCCAGACTCTTGCAACTGTCTCGAAAAAGTCCTTTCTTAGCAGCCAGCTAAGTTCAAATTTGAACTCAGGCTGGTTCCTCCAAAGTACCTTTTCAGCGGTGCACAGAAGTAATGGGGTGTGATCAGAGATTTCCCTATTTAGTGCATCTACCGTGACTAGAGAAAATCTTTGCTCCCATTCCGTGCTAGCCAACACCCTATCTAACTTTTCATAAGTTGGTATACTTTTGGAGCTAGCCTAAGTGAATTTCCTTCCAGACATTTCTATTTCCCTTAGGTTCAGACCATCTATAATAGCATTAAACAAGAAGGGCCATTGATCATCATATCTATCATTGTTTTTCTCACTTGGATTTCTAATTATGTTGAAATCTCCAACCACCGGTAAAGGAAGCCTTCTGTGTATTTCATTAAACAACGATAAGCATCTGTGTAATAGTTTATTGAAGAACCATATATGCAATTTCACGTCATCCATATCTAATTTGATGTTGACAACGTCAACGTATACGGGAGGATCTCTAATTTTATCGTGATCGCAGAACGAAAATCATGTGATGTATGCATTATATTCATTGGTTGGAGGGAACTGCCGGTGTATATTTTTATATACACGTACGACTACATACTACTCTCGCGTGTGATCTTAGGTGCGACCAAATCGCGTGGTTTTGGGAGTTGGTGTCGGTGCAGCACTGTGCATATTGTCACGGTAACGCGTCAGCAAACCAAGCCAAAGCTAAAACATACACTCCCAACTTAAGATTTCAACCAGGTCGATAGGTTTTCCTTTGAAACACCAAATCGGGTTGGATCTCAACTATGCAGTATGCTTTTTATTTTGTATATATAGCGAAGAGTGGTCAATACAATGTATGTAATTTTGATTATAATGTTCATATCTATATAGAACAAATGTGTAAATTTACTGTGTTTAACCAAGATAAGATGCGAGTAAAAGATCAGAGAGCATTACAATTAGATAGCGCAACAAAACGAAAAAGACTATCTAACGTCATGCCGGCAAGCATACATCCTTGCGTTCATCCCAACAACAGTCTCATCCATCCACCTTATGATGATCGCCATGAAAAGAAAAACTTAGTCCCTGTTTAGTATAGCTTCAGCCGTGGCTTCTCAACAAAAACATTTTTTTTGCTTTTTATTTTTACCAAACATTTTTTTCTTTAACTTCTTTTGTTAGAAAAAACATTTGGTAAACAGCTTTACCTAATAGTTGAAAACGGTAAAATGTCTATAGTACCTTTATCTTTTTTTCCTTCTCTCACTAAAAAAATGATTTGAGGAGAAATGCTCTTTTTATTTTTTGAGAAGAGCAAACATTTCCATGTCTCCTAAGATACCTGATGATCTAAGAAGATACTCATTTTATTTACGGGTACACTCAAAAGTTGTTTGCCTCACAAAATTGATTTACGGAGATCGACATTTTACTTATGGAGCAGACATCTTAATCTCTACTATAATTGAAAACTTTTAAAAGAGTGGGAAGCTTCGATCTCACCGTCTGACCCTACAGTCACGCTCCTTTTCACCCACGCACCGAACGTACCGGGCGACCAGGGATCGAAACCTGGGAAAACAAACAAAAAAAAACACCGCGCCCGACTCCCATCGCTCCACACCGCCGCCGCCAATGGTTGCGGAGCCCTTCCCCATCCCCACAACCTTGCGTGCGTGGGTGTCGAGAGCATGGAGGAAGCCAGAGGCGTTGATGAGGACCTGAGGAGCCGCTCACCGTGGCGGTGCGGGCGCGGAGGACGCAGGGTCACGGCGGCGGCATCGCTCCCCTCGACCGATGGCGGCGTTGCCCTGCACCCAGCACCCAGCACCGAGCAACCATGCTAGCAGCGCCCTTCCCCAACCCCTCCCGATGGTGGCCAGGCGCCCTTCCCCATCCTGACACCCTTGCGTGCGTGGGTGTCGAGGGCATGAAGGCAGGAGGAGGCACAGATGTGAACGCGACCAGCCGCTCGCCGTGGCACATCTCGAGCCATAGGAACCCATCACCAGCACAGGATTCAGTGCTAGAGATCTGGCCAACCAGGGTGAGAACTCCACAACTCCGGTCAACCTGCTTCCGATTTTGCGCTTGTTCAATGACCAAACAGTACCTAGGAAGAAGTGATTTGGATGTGCTTTTTCTCATTTTTTATTCAGTTATCTAGCAGAAATAAGCAGCTCTAACCTGTTCGTATGGAACTTTTTTCTTATTGTTTCATTCAAATCATGTGTACGTTATGGAGATTCATAAAATTGTACGCCAGCTAAATAATGAGGAAGTGTGGATTGTAAATTGATGTCGCTATCGAGTTCATTCATATTCAATTCATTTTATTTTTAACAAATTTTATCCCTCCAATAAAATGTATCATACATGTAATAATGCAAGAATAATGGTTTTTTAGTCGAGGAAATATAAATGTTTGGTAAAAATGCAGACATTTGGTTGCTTGGTCTATTGTTTGATCTACATCAAACTTGGTGATGCAGCACAACATGCTGTATTTTGAGTGATTAGGTAAAAATATAGACATTTGGTTGCTTGGTCTATTGTTTAATGTACATCAAACTTGGTGATGCAGCACACCATGCTGTATTTTAAGTGATCAGACCTTTGGCAGAATGACAGTAACAATCATATCATTTTTACTTGTTTTAGTTCCAGCTGATTCAGACCATTGGAGTAGAACAAGGTGCTTGTTTAAAAGTGTGAATTGCATGGAGACTGGAACGACTTCTGGACTAATATGATAGTTATGCAGGTAAAATATGACAGTTATGCAGGTAATAGAAAATGTCATGTCTTTGTATTATGCTTGTTCTTGGTACTTGTCTTATTTCAGTATTTTATTTAATGGTCATGCTCTTTCAGGTGGGGTCAATATATGAGTTATTGGTGTTTTGGCTGTATTAGTGATGCAGAGGAGGCATCAAAATCTTTTAGGTTGTCAATCTCTGAAGTCTATTGATTCTTTACTATTTTTCATTTAATAATCTCTTATTTCCCCTATAGGTGAGTGCTACTCGGTTCTAGATCTCATGACTTTTGCGTATACTAGTGTAACTTCCTGTAGTGTTTCTAATGTTCTTAATTTAATCACTGATTTATGTACATATAAATGCATTATTTTAGCGTCACGTAGTTTTTCTATTTTTCTTAATTTAATCACTTATTTTTAACTTCCTCATGGTCAGACTATATGAGACTAATGTTAAATTAATGAGTCCGTCAAACTTTGTAATAATATTAGATTAATGCCTTTCTTAAATAGATTTGAAGCTCAATTTTATTAATTATCTAAAAAGAACTTAACAGAAAGAGATTTAATGATAATTTCTTTCACCTGAAAGTTTATTTGTGAGGGACGACAACTATGGTCACTGTCATCATCGCCGATGCGTGAGCGGGGACTGGTGCCAAGATATAGTTGCATGGGAGAGAGGATAATTTATTTTAGCAATTTTGTCATATATGATTTTTTTTATAAAATGAGATTAAATTCTTAATTTTTTGACAAAAGTATATCTATGCCTTATGTCTTTTGAACTAACATTGCTCTATTTTATTTATTCACATAATTATGTTTTTGACTAAACCTTAATGAAGTACTTCAACTTTGATAGAATTAACTTTGGATTTAATGTAACCCGTAGCGTTAGCACGGGCAAATATACTAGTATCACTAGTACAAAAGCCATTTTTCCGAATGCATATTTGCATTTGCACGAGCGGGCTTTTGTATCACTACGGTTCGGAACGCATTTGTACAGGCATTTTTCAAAATCACCTGCACTGGGGGCCAGTAGAAATGGGCCATTTCTATAGGCGGTTGCTTGAGAACCGCCTATAGAAACCGATTTTTTACAGGCGGTTCTCTTAATGAACCGCCTGTGTAAATGACTCATTTACACAAACGGTTCACTAAGAGAACCGGCTGTGGAAATGATTTCCAATATTTATTTTTGGTATTTATATATTGTTTTATTATTTAATATATATATAGCAATATGTAATTTAAATAATTCATACATACATCTAACATTACTTCAAAATTTCATGCTCGCAATAAAGTTACAAGTGTATGACACCCTATATAAATTAGTCTCATGCTCACACACATAAAGTTATAAGTGTATCACACACTATATACATCAATAGTTTGCACATGTCCTCTAAAAACAGCCCCAAGTAAGATTTAGGCTATACACCTCTGTGAGCACTTGGTACTCTGGCTTGGCTAATTCACTGTCATGATCATGATATTTTCCAAAAGTTAAGATGACCTGTTTGATTAGGAAAAGGCTCACGTCCTCAACTATATCGTACAACGTTTTTTTATTGATGGTCGTCGTCTTGGCTTTCTTGGAAGGTTTCTTTATGTATCCTGCCGTGTCTCCTCTCATGTGCTCGCACACGTAGTATCCACAGAGGACATATCCTGTTGGTTGCTTGTGGCACTATATATAAAACAGAAAAATGGTTATTTATAGATGCTTGCACACGTGGATTTTATAAGAGTAAGTTTTCATATAACTTACCGGCCACTCATATATAACTTCCAATGGCTCCTTTTCTTTTTTCTTCGAATCAAGCTTTCCACCGTGGATTTGATAAAACTGCCATGCCCTACGAACTTGAATACAATCACTATGTTAATTATTCTTAAAATATTATAATGCAAAAGTATATGTGCATATCTCGACTTAGAACTCTAAGTTCTCAATGAAACCTGCATAGTTTGTTGGCAGGTAATTTGCGGAGTCTACTACCACCACCCTTCCTTTTCTAGGATAAATGATGACGCAGATCCAGTGGTCCCTGCATGAATCAAATTCATGATACATTTGTGCATTCACATTATGTAGTTTTGCGAACACATGGTGGATAAGTACCCATGATGTTCAACTTTGATGATGAGTGATTGACCAACACTTGAGTGTTTCAGTTTGAGCGATTTATTCTAACCCTTTGTGAAAGCAAATGTGGTCCTGTCTATCGTCTTGTGGTGTGCAGGTACTATGCCTAGTGACAGTGGTCAATGGCGTGGAGAAGGTCGAGTAGAGGCTTGCCGTGTCGATGGACTGAGAGCGGTGAAGGGCGGAAGCGGGGTTCAGACTGAGGGACCATAGGCACTGGCGGACTAGCTGTGGTGGCTAGTACTTGGCACCGGCGAGTGCGAGAAGACATGGAGGTAGACCGAGTTGGCCGACTCAAGACGGTGGACGCGCGAGTCGAGCGGAGGCTCAGCGGACTCGGAGTCCGACCGGGCGAAGACAAGGTGCCTCGCGTCGAGTGGTTTGGTGGTTTGGGACTCAAAACCATCCGCGTCGGTTTCCGAGTTTGGGTCGCAAAACTCGGGGTTCGGTAGTTGAGCTCAAAGCTACCGGTGGCGGGTTTCCTGGGTTTGGGCCTCAAAACCTAGGCGGAGCTTTCGAGGAAACGGCAACTCCCGGAAGGAAGCGTCGAGGTAACTCCCGGCAAATCCTGGAGGTTGCGTTGAGGCAACGGCAACTCCCGGCAGGAAGCAGGGCCGTCTATTCAAAATGCGAGAGATATTTCCAGGAGCTTGGACTGCAATGCTTAGGCTAGTTAGTTCACTCAATGTATTTAGGGGGTCTTTGGGAAATAGCCAAAGCCCGTTAAGTAGGGGTGAAGGAGTATCCCTCATCCCATCTCTTGAACCCTAATCATTTGCCCCAACTCTCTATCTCTCTAGTCTCTCTCTAGTTCATGAGATCCCTAGGTTGATTTCACCAACCTCTGTAAGAACTCGAATCTTTTGGTAGGAATCGGAGGCCTGACTCTCTGAGTGCCATGGCATGGTTAGTTTCTTGATCGAGTCTCCCCGGTTGCTTGTGTTCTTCGCATTTTGCTTTTGCTCTCTCTTTTTCTCGAGATGATTCCTCTTTGTTGAGAGTAGTTTTGCAAAATCCACTTGAACCAAGCTGTTCGTACTCGTGAGGAGCAACTTTGCACCGAAGGAATTCTCCTCAAACCTCACGAGTACGTAGATCGGGCGATTCCTTTGTGGCGTTCTTCGTTTTGCTCTTTCTCCCCCAAATCTGAGTGTTCCCTTTTGTTCTCTCTAAATTGAGCGATGATTTCTTCAGGATAGCTCCCCAACCGCACTAGGATCATGCCTACAAAGTTTGGTTGTAGTTGGTGATCATTTGGTTGAGTTTTGGGAAGATTTGGCGGAGAGAAATCTGTTTTCGCGAAGAACAGTTTTCTGCTCGTGAGCTCCAGATGACTTTTCCCCTAGCTTTGGACCATAGCAAGTGGTCCGGTGGTCTTGACTTTCCTCGTGTCAAGCAACAAGGGGCGTCAGACCACTCGTCGGACCACCCAGCTTTTGAGCTCCGGACCATAGGCGAATCGTCCGGTGGCGCTGCTGAGGGAGTCTACCACGTGTCGGACCACTCGCCATAGTCCGACGGGGTAGTCTGGAGGTCCGGTCCGGAGCCTGGGTGCTCACTGCATAAGTTCAGCAGTTGAGGAGGTGAGCACCGGATCAGTCCTCCTTGGTCCAGAGGTAGCACAGGACTAGTCCGAAGCAGGTCGTACGGAGGTCAGGTGCTCCCTGCATGGTTTTGGCTCGGCTGGACTAAGCGTTGGACCTTAGCTCCGGACTACTTCGCTTAGTCTGGTGGCTCTGTCCTGAACTGGCCCGGAGCCTCTGTTGGGTTGTTGTTTTCTCCGTTTGTGTTGCGGTTTGTTTCTTTGGGTTCGTGGCTAGCTCCGCTGTGTTCCTAGGACATCTCCTAGAACATCCACCAACTTATGGGTCGTGAGCCTAGTTCATGCTTTGGGTCGTGCCTGGGACAAGGGTCAAGATCTTCCAGAAGGAATTTTTATTTGGCTCCCATTCACCCCCCCCCTCTGGTCGCCGTTTCTGGTCCTTCAAGTTTGATCACCAAAAGTTATACGGTGCCACTGCCCAAACTCATACTTACCCAAAGTTGTACAGTGCTACTATCGATGACCTATCTTGATACTTCTTCATACACTTTGGAATGTAGAAGGCGTACTTGGATTCAAATTGAAACTTTAAATTTTGCATATTCGTGGCCCGTGCTTCACCTTCTAAGCCCAATAAGTCGTTGTTGTTTTCCCCGATTCTGAAGGTGTGCCTTTCTTTGTATATATCAATTGGGTTCAGATAGCCAACCCTTTGCGCGGCATGCATGTTTGATATTGAACATTTGCAACTACAATGCATGTCAGATATTGAATATTGAAGCAACTACAATGCATCTATGACTATCTAACACCTACAATGCAAACGTCGTTATGATATGTACGTCTAGTCTCTCGAAGTTCATCATCAACCAAAGGTCTTCAAAGCTAATCACGCACAAATCATGAACACATTGAAATGCCTTATGTGGTATACGCACGTTGATGGTGTGAATGCTAGAAGAAGAGGCTCTTATGTACCAATCATTCAACCTTTTTACATTGTTTGACACCTTTTGGAGTTTATCCTAGTTCCGTAGAGGTTTTCCCAACACATAGTTTTTAGGCACAGACTTGTAGTCTTCAAAAGTGGGCACCTTGAATGTGCAGGGAATTACCTTAGGCACTGGCTACGCTGACTTCCTAAGCTCAGACAAGTCGAGGACTTCAATTGTGCATTTTGTCCCAAGTCCTTTAAAAAATTTGGCCGTGCCAGCTGTTTTCTTCTTTGGTTCGAAGGGGGAAATCAACTTGGGGACCGCAAACTTCTTCTTTGGTGGCAGAGGTGGATCCAGTGTTTGTTTAGGATCTTTGGGTTGTGGGAAGGTGTGGATTTTTGTGGTGGATGTGGCGGAGGTGATGTTTATGGCGAAGATGGTGCTATAAATGTGGTGGAGGTGACGAAGGTGGTGGAGGTGACGGAGGTGAACTCGAAAGAGAATGGATTGTTGATGGTGGTGGGTTCAAGAGAGGATCAATAGGTCATGATGACTCCTCAACTTCTATCTCTTGCGAGGACGGTGGTGGCTCCCTAAGCTGGACGTCCCGCCGAGGCCAAAGAATGAAATTGTTTATGGCCTATCCGAGTTTCTCCATGTCCTTGGGACCGGGGATGTCTAACATATGGTCCTCATATCCTTGGACAATGGTCGATACTTCTACTCTGCAGTAGTGTTCAGGAATGTCAGCACCGTGGTATTTGCATCCTAGGATCACTTTTCCCATGGCTACTTCCCTTGTATGGTGATTGTTAATGCCATATCTTATGACTAGGGAGCAAGTCACTGGAGTAACAATGTCGTCAACCGGATATTGAACCTTATTCCCTCTAGACGCGACATTGCTTGGTACCTCAACAACGGTCTGCTGGGACACCACTAGGACTAGCTGCATCTGGGGTGCCTGAGTGCTCATTTGTTGATTTGAGACTGCACTCGCCAGTTTCTGCATCAACTCAACAAGAGGATCTTGTAGAAATTTTTGCATATACTCTGTGAACTCCTTCTTAGCCTCCTCCTTTAAATAGTTAGCCATTTCTTCCTTATATCCATCACGTTTCCTGTACTCACCTTCCCACTGAGGGCCAAATCCATCCTTCAATCCTTCTTTGGATGAGATGCCTCGAACACGGCCAGGATGCTCGGGGTTACCCAGACCCTCACTAAGGATGTCCCTCTCTCTCTTCGTGGATTGAATTTACCTTCCTGCTGCTTGGTTGCCACCGCAAAGATGTTCTTTGCTACTTCTTCAACCTGAGGGTCATCAAAGGACAAACCGCTCTCGGTTTCCATTGGTTTTCGAGCCCGAATCCAATTTGCAAACCTTTCACCAACTTGTTCGGACAGCGCCGCAAACCCTTTCGCCTTCTGCACAACCTCTTCTTGTTTCCATTTGGGAGCTTGACGTTGATAACCACCTGAGCCTAGATGGTGGTGGTACTTATTCTTCTTAGCGAGAGCGGAGTTGGCTTCAATTAGCTCAGAGATACGAAGTCTGCCTCTTTCCTCTGCTCTAGAAAGACCGCCCACTACCCTTTAGAAATCTTGTACGTTGAACCCTTTCTTGGCAAACATGGTATTCAAATCGTACCTCAAGTTTCGGAAACTGATCGCACACTGCTTTAATGTATAGTCCTGTACCAGTGCCTCTGGTATGGCTCGAGGAAACTAGAACCTCGTCTTCATTTTATCCAAAATTCTTGTCTTGTTATCCTCTGATACACTAGACCAGTTCTTGTTAGTGATGTCAAGAAAGTCCCTAACACAGAAGCCAATTGCGTTCCGGTACTTGGCTAGGGCCTTCAAAGGAGCCGTGGGATGTCCAGTCAGGCTGACTTCTAAGATGGCATATACGTCATATGGAAACTTGTTCAATCCTATATCGCCTCGTTTGGCACCACTCCACTTCCTCTTCCTTGATCTCTAAGTATTCATCGTCGCAGTCGTTTCGGGTGCGTCTTCGGCACGTTTCGCATCATGTTGCGAGATTAACTCTGGCATCTGAGTCAATGCCCTCTGAATATAGACATTGTGAATTTAATGGTGATGGTTTATATATAGACATGTAATTAAATAGAAACCTAAAATCATATAATAATAGGCACGATATAATTACCTCCTCGACTTCTGGATCATAATCAGGGTCATGCGTAATTCACGTTCAAATTATGTTCTCGAGCCTTCCTCACTTCGGGATGCTCGAAGTCATCGCTCGAAGTTGATTGGTTCCCTTCTTCTTCCTCCATAGGGTTAGACGACCCCAGGCCTTGCTCCGTGGGCGACAGAGATGGCTGGTGAGCGGCGGGAAGGGCTGCGGCGGTGGATGGGAAAATCGGGTAGCCTGATGGCGTGTTTTGAAAAGAACTAGCGCCTTCGGGACTTAGGAATTTTTTAAGTTTGAGTGCAGCCTTATAAAGGGAGGGCATTTCTACTGGCGGTTGACCACCGCCTGTAGAAATCATTTCTACAGGCGGTGGTCAATGCCAACCGCCAGTAGAAATGGTTTGTACAGGCGGTTGGCATTGACCACCACCTGTAGAAATGCATTTCTATAGGTGGTGCATTTCTATAGGTGGTGGTCAATGCCAACCACCTATAGAAATCTTTTTCATAAATAATTCAAAAAATTTCAAAAAATCGTATCTTGAGAAATATTGTTCCAAAAATTGTGAATGAAATTTTGTGGTGTTTGTCTTGACAAGATATACATGATAAAAATATGGAATGACATGTTTGAGATACTTATTATGTAGCTATATTTATAATGACCCATATATAAGCTTCACAAAATCATATCTTGATAAATATTGTTCCAAAATTAGTGAAATAAATTTTGTGGTGTTTGTCTTGACAAGATATACATGTTTTAAATATTCAATGACATGTTGGAGATACTTTTATATGTATCTAAATTTATAATTACCCTAATTTAATCTATTCCTCATATCTCGATTAATACATAGGGTTCATCATCTCGGGATTATAGAAATAGATTGCAATTATGTGAAATAAGCATAGGTGTCCACATGTACAAACATAAATAGGGTTTGACATTGTAACATAAATGGATTGCATGGCAAATAACAAAAATAATCTAGGAAGCTATACTGTTCTTCCTTGTCCGTCGTGGCACACCCAAGGTAGCGATTTCTGTGAGATGCTTGGCTCAACACTCCTTATTTTTACTGGATGGTCATCTACAAAGAGACACATGTTTATGAACTCATCAAATTCATCCAGGTCAGATACACCATCAACCCCTATAGCTTGTTGCCTTCTAGGAAAAACTACATGCTTCGGCTTGTCGGTACTTTTCTTCTCATTAGGACAAAGGATCTGTTCAACATAGAAGACCTGTGCAGCATGGTTAGCCATTATCCACGGATCATCTTTGTAGCCTACCTTACTTAGATCAAGAACTCTGACCCCATAGTTGTCCAGTGTGACATGTTTGTCTTCAACCCATTGGCATCAAAACATAGGGACCTGAAATGTACCATAGTCTAGCTCCCATATGTCATCAATGAAGCCAAAGTATATAGTTTCATCCCCAGTTTCAGAGTCTAAGGCATCACATCGAACTCCACTATTTTGTGCAATGCTCTTTTGGTCCTTGGACTTGGCACATAATGTGAAGCCACTAATGTCATAGCTTTGCCATGTTGTGACCTGATATGATGGTCCAGAAGCCAACACCTTGATGGTGTGTTCCTCAATTGTTTCCCCCTGAAGAATGTCATGCTCCCTTAGCCATGAGGAGAACTCATTCTTGTGTTCTTTCATTAACCACTCATCTGTGTGCCCATGATTATGTCGCCGATGCTCATCAATATGTTGCTCGATCAAAGGCTCCATTATTGAGAGTTGATGTAGGATGTTGTGATGTACCTCGAGGACTGAATTATAATCTTGTGGGACTAATGATTTCTTTCCCATCCTACCTCTTCCATTCAGCCTACCCTCATGTCTTGACGGAGGCAAACCTATTCGATTAAGTACCCCTCTACCATGGATGCCTCATGTCTTGTGGGACGTTGTTGCAGAATGGACCTCCAGACTCAATTTCCTCTTCGATTAAGTACCCCTCTACCATGGATGCCTCAGGACGAGCACGTGTCGATGCGTATCCATTAAGTGTTGACATGAAACGCTCATACGTCCACATCTCATGTAAATACATGGGACCCAGTGCCTCTATCTGTGGAACCAAGTGCACCACAAGGTGAACCATAATATCAAAAAATGCTAGAGGAAAACACATCTCGAATTGTGAAACTGTCTCCGGTGCAAATTCTTTAAGAGATGTCAACTTATCACGGTCAATCACCTTCTGTGAGATCCTGTTGAAGAAGTAGCACAACCGTGTGACTGCAACCTTTATCCACACTGGATTTATAGCCCTGATGGCAATAGGGAGGAAAGTAGTCAGCATGACATGACAATCATGTGAGTTGTAGTTGGTGAGTGTAAGGTCTTTCATTGACACAATACTTCGTATGCTAGAGCAAAATCTAGATGGGACTTTCAAATTCTTCAACCACACACACATCGATTGTTTCTCATCATTGCTGAGGTTGTAGCTCGCTGCCGGGAGATGGTACTTCCCATTTTCTTGAAGAACAGGGTGGAGTTCTTTTTTATGTCTAACTATACCATGTCCAGGCATGACTATAGTCCTTTCTTTGTTTTGCCCTTTATGTATAGCAAGGTTCCAATTAGGCTTTCAAACACGTTCTTCTGAATGTGCATACCATCGATTGCATGGCGTACGTCTAACTCACGCCAATATGACAAATACTCGAAGAAAATAGATTTCTTCTTGAATGTAGCCCCTGGAGTTGGTTTGACATTCTTTCTTGGTTTTCCGTCTGTTGTCTTCTTCCTGAAAACAAATTTAAGGTTGCTGACTATCTTGAAAACTCTTTTGCCTTTACTATTACCTGATGGGATAGTAGACTGTAGTTCAACGTTATTGTCGAAGTACTTATCCATCATTTTCTAGCGGTACCTATGTCCTTTTGATAAGAAGAGCATGTGCCTCATGTACACTATCTTCTTAGATGCAGTAAGGGACACGTGAGCTGTTTCATCTATTCATACCACACAACCAACCTTTCCCTTGAACTGCTCTGATAATGTGAAGAGAGCAAGGTAATCGTTGATGGTAACAAAGATAATTGCTCTCAATATGAATGATTATTTGCGGTACTCATCCCACATTTTAACACCTATTTCCCACAATATCTTCATGTCTTCCATCTAGGGCTCCAAGAAAACATCCATGCCAACTCCAGGCTATGTAGGACCAGAGATAAGGATGGTTAGCATGAGGTACTTTCGCTTATGCATCAACCCTGGCGGAAGGTTGTAGATGGTGAGGATCATCGGCCATGTGTTGTACTCAGTGCAAACCTAACATTTCTTGGTTCCTTTGCAAAGTCTTCGTGGTTGTTATTGAAATCTATCCACTGCTTGCCATCGGATGGGTGGCGAAGCTTCCCTTCGTCTTTGATGTGCTCATCAGAATTCAGAAGCATGCCAACTCATAAGTTTGACATCTTCTGGGTTCGCAAACAAACACCTCAGTCGATCGACCACAGGCAGGTACCATATCACCAAAGTAGGAATCTTTTTCTACGCATAATAGTCTACTTCATCTTTTTCTTTGCTCGTGGGTTTTGAACTCTGTTGGGTCTTCTTTCGCTTCTTTTCTTTACACACCGAGGCAGCACAATGTTCCTCTTTGTAGTCTTTATTCATTTTTGAAGGACAGAGAACGGCGACCAGAGGGGGGGGGTGAATGGGAGCCTCAAATTTGTCTCGAAATATTCGGGCCACTCTTCCCAAAAACACAAACCTAGTTGCTGGGTGCTCAACCTCCCCCGAGCAAATGAAAGCTCACCAGCAATGGAGGAAAACTCACCGGAAACCCCCAAGAATGAGTTCTCAACCCCTATGAGAAAGAGGCAAGAACCCCAAGCAAAACAGCCCAAAAAAAGGCGTCGGACGGTGGAAGACAGTGCGACGGGCGCTCCAGGGCAGGGCGTCGGACGCTGGTGACGGACGCTTAGGCGAGCATCCGTCGGCCTTCCAGAGAGCCTGACAGAGACTGAAAAACTACCGAGGTGACGGACGGTCGGCGACGGACGCTGTGAAGATCGTCCATCGGCCTACCTGAGAGCAAAACAAAACTGCACAGCGCACAAGACGCGATGGATGCTGGGCGACGGACTCTGAAGAGCGTCTGACATCAAAACCGAAAGACGCAGACAAGCCGAGCGACGGACGCGGACGTCAGCACGTACCAGCGTCCGACGCAAAACCCTCGGAGCATCCGACGCCCCCGACAGAAATGCTGAAAGCTCGAAAAGCGATTTTCTCTTCACCAAAACTTCCCAAAACTCAACCAAATAATCACCAACTGCAACCAAACTTTGTAGGCATTATCCTAGTGCAGTTGGGGAGTTATCCCGAAGAAATCATCGCTCCATTTGGAGAAAATAAACGAGAACACTCGGATTTGGGGGAGAAAGAGGAAAACGAAGAACGCAACAAAGAAAACACCCGATCTACGCACTCGTGAGGTTTGAGGAGAATTCCTTCGGTGCAAAGAAGCACCTCACGAATACGAACAACTTGGTTCAAATGGAATTGCAAGAGCTACTCCCTACAAAGAGTAATCATCTCGGGAAAATAGGGAGCAAAAGCAAAACGCGAAGAACACAAGCAAAACGGGGACATAATCACGAAATCGAAGCCACCATGGCTTACGGAGGTTACGGCCTCCGATTCCTCGTGACAAACTCAAGTGCTTACAAAGGTTGGTGGAAGCAACCTAGGTATCTGATGAACTAGAGAGAGAGAGAGAGTTGGGGCAAATGATTAGGGTTCAAGAGATGGGATGAGGAATACCCCTTCACCCCCTATTTATCGGGCTTTGGCTATTTCCCAAAGACCCCCTAGATACATTGAGTGAACTACCTAGCCTAAGCATTGCAGTCCAAGCTCCAGAAAATATCTCCCCCATTTTGAATGGACGGCCCTGCTTCCTGCCGGGAGTTGTTGTCGCCTCGACGTAACCTCCAGGATTCCGCCACGTGCCATCCCCGCTTCCTCGGAAGCTCCGCCTAGGTTTTGAGGCCCAAACCCAGGAAACCCGCCACCGGTAGCTTTGAGCTCAACTACCGAACCCCGAGTTTTGCGGCCCAAACTCGGAAACCGACGTGGATGGTTTTGAGGCCCAAACGACCAAACCACTCGACGCGAGCCACCTTGTCTTCGCCCGGTCGGACTCCGAGTCCCCTGAGCCTCCGCTCGACTCGCGTGTCCACCGTCTTGACTTGGTCAACTTGGTCTACCTCCATGTCTTCTCGCACTCGCTGGTGCCAAGTACTAGCCACCACAGCTAGTTCGCCGGCGCCCATGGTCCCTCAGTCCGAGCCCCGCTTCCGCCCTTCACCGCTCTCAGTCCATCGGCACGGCAAGCCTCTACTCGACCTTCTCCGCGCCATTGACCACTGTCACTAGGCATAGCACCTGCACACCAGAAGCACACATTTCTGCTTTCGCAGAGGTTAGGGTAAGCCACTCAAACTGAAACACTCACGTGTTGGTCAATCACTCATCATCACTTTCGCAGTTTTTTACCTACTTGCAATACACTTTGGACAGCTCTCCATGTCCTTATAATCGTCACCTCGATATAGGATACAGTGATTTCTACAAGCATGGATCCTCTCAACACCCATCGTGAGTGGACTGATTAGCTTCTTTGCATAGTACGTGTTAGCAGACACTTTGTTTTCCTTTGGAAGCATGTCTATGATAATACTCACGAATGCATCAAAGCCAGCATCAGTAAGACCAAACCTAGCTTTGCATACCAACAACTTTAGCACAGAATGCAAGGTCGTGAACTCTTTGGTGCAACCCTTAGACTCATCGTACAAAGGCTCTTTTGCTGCCTTCATGAGGGCCTCCATACCTTTTTTGAATAACATTGATGGATCTTCTGCATGATGACGCAACATTCCTTCCACGAATTTTGCATCTTCTGTAGCCATATTATTTTGCATCATATCAGTTCCTACGCCTTCAATTCCTCCAGCGAAACCATGATCAAGACCATCGGTGACAGGTTGTTGTGTCTCGTGTACTAACTGAAACCCACCGTCAACAAGCATATCTTGACCATCGACGTCGATTTTTGCACGGCTAACAGTTGTATAAGGCACAGAGCTACCCTCTCCATGCTTTGTCCAAATCAAGTAATCCTTCATAAATCCTCGGCGGACAAGATGAGAAAGGTTGATGGTCTTCAAATACAGCAACATTCCTGCAGTCCATGCATGGACAATGTATGTGCGTCTTCTTTGTTTTCCAAGCATGGTTCTTAGAGACATCAATAAACTTATGAACCTCTGGTATGTATGATGCATCTAGCCTTGATAACTTATACATCCAAATGACCCTTCTATCAATACCTGACTTTCAAAAGGGAGAGACGAAAAATATTATGTAACCATCTTAATCAGCCTGACTTCAAGAAAATGGATTAAAACTGACCTTTCTTAGCAATCTCCTTCCAAGAAATGAAGATCAAAACCTCCCCCTTGTATTTTGATAAATGTGGCTCTCCAAAATCACCCCCCTTCCAACAGTCCTCAAATCAAAATGCCCCCTTGTCTGTGTAAATGAAGTTTAGAGAGGATTTACCTCGGGTTTAGAGTTTAATAGCTAGGGTTTAGCTAGGGATTATTAGCTAGGGTCACTAGATTATTTAGCTAAGGATTTATGATTTACCTAGTGATTATTAGCTAGGGTCTAGGGATTATTTAGCTAGTTATTAAAGTAAAAATTCTAAGTATCATAATTAAATTAAAAAACTTAAGTATCATTATTAAAAACACAAAATTAATGAAACATAAGTGCATATAGTGGATGAAATAAATTGAGAAATAAAAAAGCATAATAAAAAACCTAAGTATAATAATTATAAAAACTAACAAAAAAACTACACTTCCCTTCCCTCTATACATAAATTCTATTTAACACAACATTAATTCATGAAAACAAGTAAATATATATAGCATATAAACTAAATTAAAAAGCAAACATTAAAATGGAGAGAGGAGATATATTATATAATTAATTTAATCAACCTCACATCAATAAACAAAGAAAATAACCTAGGTATTCTTCTCTCTCACTCATGGTGAAACCCTAGATCCAAAATGTGGCTCAAATTGAGCAAACAATGAGTTAAATGAGGCAAAAGGGACATAAACTAATCGTTTTTAACAACCTCCTTCCAAGAAATGAAGATCAAAACCTCTCCCCTTGTATTTTGAAAAATTTGGACCTCCAAAATCGCCTCCAATGGAAGGTGGCGGCTAGAACTGTAGCTGGTAGGGAGGAAGAAGAGAGTGGTGGTTGAGAGGAAGGTATATATAGGCATGATTTACCACTGGCGGTTGAACCGCCAGTGTAAATTGCCCCATTTACACTGACGATTGAGTTATGCCAACCGCTAGTGGAGATGGATTATCACTAGCGGTTGGCTTGGCATAACCCAACCGCTAGTGTAAATGGATGATTTACACTAGCAGTTGAGTTATGCCAACCGCCAGTGGTAATCAATCTCCACAGGCGGTTGGAATGTCTGCCCGGGCCAAAACACACCACAGGCGGCATGACAACCAAAACACACCGAGTAAAGACGTGTTTTCTACTAGTGTATGCTTGTCTCCGAAAATTGCTATTAACATAGACGTGTGTATTCCATTTTAAGATGGCTCCCTCCATCCTCCGTAAATCCATTTGTTGGTGGGCATTTTTAACTATTTTTGTAAGTAAGATGACCATATGCGTAAATAAATTTGGAGAGATGGACAACTTTTGATTGTATTCGTAAATAAAATGACCGCCTTCCCAAACCATCAGTTATTTCTTATTTGGAAGACACATGTAAAATTTATGTCTGTCTTTAAAAATAAAAACTAGTACAAAAATCTTAATGGAAGTGGTCGCTTTTAGTTTTTTGAGGCAGGCAAAGGCAACCGCCTTTAACGTAAGCCCTCGATTAGTAGATTCATAACCTAGGCGGTTGCCCCGCCCTTCTCAATTAATCCTTTAACGGAGGTGGACGTCTAAAGGAAACCGCCTCTGTTAATGGTTTTTAAAAAATAAAAAACCTAGCGAGGCCAATCGAGCCCACTACTGGGCCCAATTGAGTCTGTTGGTGTCACGTCCGCCCAATCGGGGCGCCCTCCTCGTCATTGCGGAGCCCATCATCAAATCTCGATCAGGTGCGCCACCAACCTAATTTTTGAGAGGGAGGGAGGGTGAGAGATGGATCTACCCTGGATTTGAGAGAGCGGAGAGGACGGGGGGCCATACATCCTTGTCATGCTAGCCGCCGCAACTCCATCAACAGAGGGCCTCTCGCATTCGGACTGCTAGTGTTGCCCACGTCCACTCCGCAGGGGCCATGTCCATCCAAGTTGAGGTCGGGTGAAAGGTCTAGAAATGGCTAGAGGGGGGGGTGAATAGCCTATTAAAATTATACAACAGCAATTAAGCAAACTTGTTAGAATAAAACACGCCGTAAAGCAAGTTTCCACTAGGACTACTAAGGTCGGCAAGCCACCTACCAATTCTAGTCACTAGCAAGATAACCTAGGTCACACACAAGAGCTAGAGAACTAGAGCTACGCAACTAAGCTAGAGGCTCTACTTTGCAAGAATGTAAAGAATAGTAATGCAAAGCTAGAGATAGAAAGGTTATACCGACGTGGAGAGTAGCAATCAAGAGATATCCAATATAAGAGCAATCACAATATGAATCCTCGGTAGAGACAAGATGACACAATGATTTTTTACCGAGGTTCACTTGTTTGCCAACAAGCTACTCCTCGTCGTAGCGATTCACCTACTTGGAGGTTCACGCCCTAATTGGCATCACACGCCAAACCCATCACTAGGTGCCGCAAAACCAACACAAGATAGGGATCCACAAGCTATGTGCAATCCACTAGAGATACCTTTCGCGAACTCCCGCGGGGAAGGTTCAAGAACCCCTCATAATCCACCGATCGGAGCCGGAGACAAACACCTTCCTCCGTTCAACGATCCTCATCGCACCAAGCCGTCTAGGAGGTGGCAACCTCCAAGAATAACAAGAGCTCCGCGATGACGACGATCACCAAGTGCCACTAGAATGCAATCAAAGAGCAATGCACTTGGTTCACTCAATCTCTCATGAATATGTCAAATATGTTTAGAGGATCACAAGTGTATGAGTAAGTTAAGAGTGCAAGATATTCCCCAAAGGGCCGGCCATATCACTTATATAGCCCTCACTCAAAACTAGTCGTTTTCCCACTGAAAAAACGTGTTCTGCGTCACCTCCGGATGTAAGGAACAGTGTGGGGTCCGGACCATCAACAGCGTCCGGATGCCCCCACACACCAGAGACATCTCCTCTGTTCACCACTCCGGACGCGACCTCCAGTCGCTCGCAACGGGTTGTCCGGACCAACGCACACGCGTTCGGTCGCCCCTCGATTCAAACGACTTTCTTTGCGCCTTCGCCATAGCTCGCCACGTGGCTCCAGACGCCACTGTAGCTTGGGTCTGGACCACCATCCGGAAATATTTCCAGGGACTCCCGAGAGCACCCGAGAGCACCTGAGAACATTAAGCACCTCCGGACGCTAGTCTGTACCCTCCGTCTGGACAAACACCTATGTCCGAACTCCACTTCCAGATCAACACAGAGAGCTCCAAACTCCGGACGCAGCGTCCGGAGCTGAGCGTCCGGACCGCAAACAACGTCCGGACCTCTGTCCACAGCAAACCCGACTTAGGGTGTGTGTCCGGACGCACACGCGATGGTCCGGACACACCCAAACCCTAGCGTCCGGAACTCTGTCCGAACTGCTTCTAGCTGCCAAAACAAATCTCCAAACTTCCAAGAGCCAACACTAAGTGATCTCAACACTTGTGCACGTGTGTTAGCTTTTAGTTCACTTTTATCTTGGACTTAGTTGGTTGATTCACTTGGTTCAATTGATTTTAAATGCAATGCAATCAACCTAGTGGCACATGATAACCGTAATCATTCACAAGAGCTCCCTCCTTGTTAGTACAGCTATCTATCCTAAATGTGATCACATCCTCTATGATATCTTGATCCGCAAACCGAAATGGTTCCTATATCACCTTTGCCTTCACACCATTTTCCTTTCCATCATCATGCTAGAGCTTATGCCATCCACTTGATCCACCTTGCTCCATCACATGGCATGTACCAACCTATCTCATATTTCACACTTAGAGATCCAAGGTTAATACTTAAGTGGGTTTCATCAATTACTCAAAACCAAAACATATGAGAGACTATCAATCTCCCCCTTTTTGGTAATTGATGACAACCCTTCCATAAAAATATGAAATATAATCATTTTGAACTTGAGTTGCTTGTCCAAGCATTTTAATCAAAGATTTTAAGATTTGGACAAGTTCTACAAATTCGGTTTTGGTAGTTATTAGCTCCCCCAACATATGTGCTTCATGATTTTGGTTCAAGTTTTTCACATATGCATAGATAGACAATGTGGGAGACGAAATAGCTACCAAATGATGCTGAGGTTTAAGAGTTGACCTTTGAAGCGTGATACCATCAGAGTGCGGAATTTAGAATCACCCTTAGCACCATGATTAGCTAGACACCACATGAAAATACAACCACTTGAAAACTCATGGGTTAGAGCTAATCAACCTATGCATGCTAGTTGATCAATGATCATTCATTTGAATCACTAGCAAACACCACACAAGCATGAATATTGAATTTTAAGTACTTGTGCAACAATACATATGAGGATGCAAGCATTCAAATGCAATAAGGTGTTCATGAGCTTGCTCCCCCTATTTGTGTGTTCTTTTCAAAAAATATTTTTCATTTTCTTCCCTTTGTCATTTTTTGTTTTTTATATCATATATCTTTTTTATTCTCCCCCTTTGGTCAATTTTATATCTTTTCACATCTTTTCACAATTTCTCCCCCTTTGTCATCCAATTGACACAAAAAAGGTGGGACCGATTATAGATATTCAAGTTTTACTCCCCCTTAGTGTGAGATAGGGTGAAAGATTGTTTTCAACTTTGGCTTGATCTAAGCTACTTGCCCAAGATATTTAATTCGGTTTAAACCATAGACAAGCTTGTTCACACATGCTAAGATGGTTATTTTGCCTATGTCGAATTAAACACTTATGTTCATAGACATAGATCAAACACTAGGATTGCAAGCACATCAACATGTCATATGCTACCACTAGATCATATCAACTCATATAAGCAATAGTGGTACCATACAAGCATCAAAGACATTTTAGTTTTCACAAATGAGCCTAGAAGCATGAGTGATGTCTATATGCTCTACACAAGTCCTAACAAGGTATGCAAGAATGCTTTCAATCAACTTGTACCTTGCTTTGTTAGAGTAGAGGCATGTCATATATGTGGGGGTGCATCAAATAATGTTGGAGAAATCAAGTATGTTCAACTCATTCCTTAGCTTGCAAAACCTTTTCTCATCTAGTGGCTTGGTAAAGATATCGGCCAATTGATCTTCGGTGCCAACACTTGTAATAGAAATGTTCCCTTTCAATTGATGATCTCTAATGAAATGGTGGCGGACATGAATATGCTTTGTTCTTGAGTGTTGAACCAGATTGTTGGTGAGCTTGATTGCACATTCATTGTCACATAGCAAAGGCACTTGGTTGAATTTGACTCCAAAGTCATTCAAAGTAGCTCTCATCCAAAGTATTTGTGCACAACAACTCCCGGCACTAATATATTCGGCTTCGGTGGTAGAGAGTGCCACACTATTTTGTTTCTTTGATGACCATGAGACTAGTGATCTTCCAAGTAATTGACAAGTTCCCGATGTGCTTTTCCTTTCTATCTTGCAACCCGCATAGTCCGAGTCGGAGTATCCAAGTAACTCAAAGTTTGATCCTTTAGGGTACCACAACCCAACATTTGGTGTATGCTTCAAATATCTCAATATCCTCTTTGTGGCTTTCAAATGAATCTCTCTAGGAGATGCTTGAAATCTTGCACACATGCATACACTAAACATGACATCCAGTCTTGATGCGGTCACATAGAGCAAGCTAATAATCATTGATCTATATAGATTTTGATCTACCATGTTGCCACTAGCATTACCATCCAAATTTCCATTTGTTCACATTGGTGTACTAATAGACTTTGCTTCATCTATATTGAAATTCTTGAGCATGTCCTTGATGTACTTGCCTTGACTAACAAAAGTCCCATTCTTCATTTGTTTGACTTGAAGACTAAGGAAGTAACTAAGCTCTCCAAGCTTAGACATCTCAAACTCTTTGGCCATCATGTTGCCAAACTCTTCACAAAACTCTTGATTGGTTGACCCAAAGATGATGTCATCCACATAGATTTGCAACACAACCAAGTCCTTACGAATCATATTGGTGAAGAGGGTAGTGTCAACCTTGCCCATAATGAATCCCTTAGAGAGGAGGAAATCTCTCAACCTCTCATACCATGCTATAGGAGCTTGCTTCAAGCCATATAATGCCTTCCTTAGCTTGAACACATGGTTGGGTTTCTTGTCATCTTCAAAACTGGGTGGTTTCTCAACAAATACTAATTCATTGATGTACCCATTTAGAAATGCACTTTTCACATCCATTTGATAGAGCTTGATGTTGTGAGCACAAGAATAAACCAATAGAATCCTTATTTCTTCTAGCCTTGCCACCTATGCATATGTTTCTCCAAAGTCAAGACCCTCTACTTGAGTGTACCCTTGTGCCACTAGTCTTGCTTTGTTCCTCACAACTATGCCATCTTGATCTTGTTTGTTGCGAAAGACCCATCTTGTGCCTATAACATTGTGATTCTTTGGTCTCTCAACTAGTTCCCAAACTTGATTTCTAGTGAAGTTGTTGAGCTCTTCATGCATAGCATTCACCCAATCAATATCTTGCAAAGCCACTTCAATCTTGGTTGGCTCAATAGATGATACGAAAGAATAGTGTTCACAAAATGAAGCCAATCTTGATCTTGTTTGTACACCACTTGTGATATCTCCAATAATATGATCCAAGGGATGATCCCTTGCAATAGATGTAGGTTGAAGTGTTGGAAGTTGATTGCTTGTACTTGGTTGATCATTGGGTTGAGATGATGAACCGTCTTGTTGATCTTGATTTGGAGAGGATGAACTAGATTGATTTTCATTGATTTGCACATTGGATGAAGGATTCACTTGATGTTAAACATCTTGCTCATCATCCACTTGCTTCGGCCTAATGTCCCCAATATCCATATTCTTCATTGTATTGGCCAATGGTTCACCTCTCACATCATCATGGTTGACATTCTCATCTTGAGATCCATTTGTTTCATCAAACTCCACATCATGTACTTCCTCAACTATGCCATGAGTAAGATTCCATACTCTATATGCTTTGCTTGTAGTTGAGTAGCCAAGTAAGAAGCCTTCATCACATTTCTTCTCAAATTTCCTCAATCTTGCACCTTTCTTCAAGATATAGCATTTGCATCCAAATACTCTAAAGTATGCAATATTTGGCTTTCTTCCATTCAATATCTCATAAGGTGTCTTCTCAAGCATCTTGTGATATTAGAGCCGGTTGCTATAATAGCAAGCCGTGCTGATAGCTTAGGCCCAAAAAGAATCACTCACATTATATTCACTAAACATAGATCTTGCCATATCTATGAGTGTCCTATTCTTCCTCTCAACAAGTCCATTTGATTGAGGTGTATACTTGGCCGAGAATGCATATTTGATTCCATATTCATCACAAAGCTCATCAACTCTTGTATTCTTGAACTCACTCCCATTGTCACTTCTTACTCTCTTGATAGTTGTTTCAAATTCATTTTGGCATCTATTGACAAAGATCTTGAATGTATCAAAAGTTTCACTCTTGTCACTAAGAAAGAATACCCATGTATATCTAGTGAAGTCATCAACTATCACAAAGCCATATTTGTTTCCACCAATGCTAGTGTAGGCGGTTGGTCCAAACAAGTCCATATGCAAAAGCTCAAAAGGTTTGCAAGTACTCATCATGCTCTTATTAGGGTGAGTGTTTCCAACTTGTTTGCCGGCTTGACAAGAGCTACATAGTTTATCTTTCTCAAAGACCACATATTTCAAGCCTCTTACTAGATCATGCTTGACTAACTTGTTCAATTGCCTCATTCCAACATGACCAAGCCTTCTATGCCATAACCAACCCATGCTAGATCTGGATAGCAAGCAAGTTGACAATTGAGTTTCTTTGGCATTGAAATCAACTAGGTATAGATTCTCATATCTAAATCCTTTGAATATCAAGTTAGAGCCATCTACACTTATGATCTCTACATCATAAACTCCAGAGATACATTTGAAACCAAGATCACAAAGTTGAGCTACAGATAGCAAGTTGAAGTTCAAGCTCTCTACTAGCAACACATTTGATATGCTCATGTCATTTGATATAGTAATCTTACCAAGCCCTTTGACTTTTCCTTTGCCATTGCCACCAAATGTGATAGATTCAATCCCATTGCAATCATTTTGCTTGATAGAGTTGAACATTCTTGAATCTCCGGTCATATGTTGAGTGCACCCACTATCAAGCACCCAATGCCTCCACCCGACTTTATAATTGACTTACAAAACAATTCAATTCTTCTTAGGTACCCATACTTGCTTGGGTCCTCCAAAGTTAGTGACTAAGGACTTAGGTACCCAAATAGCTTTCTTCTTTGAGCTCTCATTAGGAGTACCCATGTACTTAGCTATCACACCTTTCTTGCCCTTGGTAAGCAAATAACTAGAATCAAAGCGAATAAATGCATGTGTAAATTTTATCTTGCTTAGATTTAGTTTGCAATGTTGCTCATCATGCCCTACTTGCTTGCAACATGAGAAAAAACGACCATTGCTCTTCACAAAGCGAGGCTTTGGAGTTGCAAAGGCTGCCTTGCCTTTCTTGGGGGTATAGCCAAGTCTCTCTTTGCAAAGGGAGAACCTTTGGCTACCCAAGCACTTAAGCAAGCAGGCATCTCCACCATAGGCATTGCCTAAGGCTAGAGTGAGCTTACCAACCTCCTTCTTAAGGTTCTCATTCTCAACCATTAGTGAAGTATCACAAGTGACAAAATCACTAGTAGAAGAGGTAGAGTTAGAAGTGCTACAAGAAGTGTTAGTTGGAGTGATGATGATGGGTTCATAGAAAGATTCATTGATTATGTCACAAGTTGTTCCCATATTACTTGTTTTAACATGCTCTTTCTCCTTTTGCTCAACAAGATATGAGTGATCCTTTTCAAGCATAGAGTGAGCTTTGCCAAGCTTCTCATGGGCTACCTCTAGCCTCTCATGAGTAAGATTGAGCTCATCGAAGGATTGCTTGAGAGCTTGGAGCTCTTTCTGCAATGCTTTGCACTCCTTTCTCTTGATGTCAAAGTGAGTCTTAGCATCTTCCAACATTTCAATTAATTCATCTTTAGTGGGTTCATCATCATCATCATCACTAGAGTCACACTCATCATCGGATTGTACCTTAGTGGGCTGAGCCATGAAGCATGTAGAGGGAGTGTCGAAGAGAGAGATCTTGTTATTCATAGCAATGATAGCAAGAGCCTTCTTCTTGCTTGATCTCTTCTCATCATCACTTGAGTCATCATCATCATCACTTGAAGAATCACTATCCCAAGTGACAACATATGAGCCTCCCTTCTTATTCTTCTTGAGAGTCAGCTTGCTCTCTTTCTTCTTGCCCTGCTTCTCATCTTCATTGTCACTATGATGAGGGCAATCCGCAATGAGATGGTCCTTGCTATTGCACTTGAAGCATCTTCTATACTTCTCATTGAACTTGTGTGAGTTCTTCTTCCTTCTTGCTCTATAGAATTTCTTCTTCATGAACTTGCCAAATTTCTTGACAAATAGAGTCATCCTTTCTTCATCATCATCACTATCACTTGAGCATTCATCATAGCTTGATTCATCACACTTTGCTTTGCCCTTTGACGATGATGTGGATTTAAATGCCACACTCTTCGTCTTCTCATCTTTCTTCTCATCCTTCTTTTCCTTGTTCTCCCTTATCTTGTCCTTGTCCTCTCTAAAGGTGTTGTTGACACAAAAAGTGTCTGATCTACGAACACCTCGGGCTTATACCCGAATTCGATATCCAAAGGTGTGCCAGTCGATTTGACCAATTAATCGACAAGGACGATAACTAGAACAATGATGAACGAGACAACAGCGATGCGCCCGGATGTCAAAGCTCAGATTGTTCAAAAAGCGGAACTCGCGAGGTAGACGGAGATCTTGTAGATGCAGCCCATCGAGATCGTAAGAACTCGTTGATAAACTATAACTAATGCGAAAAAGTAGATGCTGGAAAAGTAGATAAAAAGTAATAGATGTATTTGATTGATTGTATATCTTTCTACACCGCCCCTGGGTACATATTTATACTCCAGTAAAAAGGAGTTATACATGGACACGACTCATACCTAAACAAAACTCCTACTTTTAAGGAAATAAAATGACTCGTACAAGGGTCGGATTCAAACAACAATAATAATACTAGTATAAAATCACTCGTTTCCTTATTCATTTCCTTTACGATGAAAACTTTCCATCGGCAGATTCTTTCCAATCTGCAACCTTCCTCTTATTGCCATCGGCAGCATTCTTTTCATCGGCAAAATCTTCTCATCGGCAAATATCTTTCCTTTTCTCCCTTGACGTTTCTTCTATCATATCCACCATCGGCAGATTCTTCTGCTTCCATCGGTAATTAAACCGATAGCCCCTTGATGCCGATGAGGAACCCCTTTACCAATCAATACACTTGGTTTAATATTGACCTGTACAAAAAACGGCATCAACACATGCCCCCCAATTTCGGAGTATAAATATCTTATGCGCCGAAATTTGCTCTTTTCCCTCCAAAACGCGCTATCATCTTGATTACCACGCCTGAAAACTGTAAGTTACCAACAACTCCCGTAACTGTAGCACGAATTCTTCGATCACCGCGCAAATTCACTATGATATCCTTCCTTACTTCTGTCCAGTAAAAAGAAAACTCGAAAATGCCTCTTGACTAGGCCTATAAAGATTACCATCCGCTTTCCTCTTTACCCTGAGTCCACACTTTCGTCTTCCTCTCAGAGCATCATTCAGCGGCGGTCTTCCTCCTCCATCAGCAAGTACATTTCAGAGCACTATTACAGCGGCGGTCTTCTTTCTCCACCAGAAAGCACAATCTTCACAAGAAATTCCCGATGGCAATCAATGTTGATGTCCCGACGGTAATTTCTTCCTTCTTCGTTTCATCTTTTGCAATTCCTTTCTTATACTACTTCGCAACCTCTTTCCGCATCCGCCTCGTAATTTCTTTTCCTCTTCCTATTTCTGAATCTAGGAAATACGTGACAGAGTAGTAATTCCAACTAACCAAGCACACCTTTGTTGTTTGGGTCTGATGGGTAATCCCGATCCGACCGATCTTATCAACGCAGAAACCAATTGCATCCCTTTCAGATCTGAATGCTTCAACCTAGGGTTATGGACAGATACCTTCCGCTCATGGCCCAAACCCACAAAAGGATGGAAGAACTGGTATCTTAGAATGGTTAGGTCACAGCAGGTCTACTTGTCAGAACACAGTATAGACCATTGCATCAGGTTGTCACTTGCCAATATGGCAAAAAATGAAAATATGATGATAGCCGCTTCTTACTTCTGGTCCGATACAATGAATGCATTCATATTCAGACATGGACCAGCTACTCCAACACTTGCCGACGTATACATGCTCACCGGCATTGATATCTCCTCTGCCGATACTATCGCTCCTTTCCAGAGGAAGGTTGAACATCGGGTAAACACCCGCAACATCGGTGGTTGGACTGGGTATATCAAGGAATACCAACAGACTAGATCGGTAAACCAAAGGGAACACGCCATTTTCTCGAACATGTGGCTAGAGAAGTTTGTCTTTTGCGGCAAAACAGTTGGACCTACAAGCATGTATCTCTCCACAGTAGAAGCTTTGACCCATGGGAATCTTCCTCTTGGCCGATATCTCCTTGGTTCGGTCTATCACCTCCTGCATCAAGTATCCAAAAAACTGCTATTGAATGAACCTATTGGCAACCTCGGAGGTCCTTGGTGGTTTGTCAATTTATGGCTAAACGCCCATATGCACAAGTGTCTTCACTTTGACTTATTCAATCAGCAATTCCCGAGAGAATTATCCAAAGATTACGTGCTTTCCGAGGATGAATCGGCTGTGACACCCTGTGTCAAGCTTGCATTAGGATCATCATTAGCCACTAAGTACAAGCATTTCATTGCACTCATGTTTGCATATGCTATCCTTTCATGTGTGTGTTTTTATGTTTTGAAACTAGAATGACTAGGTGTTTTGTGCTCAATCCTGTGTTTAACCTGTTTAGTTAAACCTTGCTAGGCTTAGATTAAAAGTATGATTTGCTTTATGTTTAGTTACCCTGCTTAGTGTTATCAAATAAAAGAAAATGGGAAAAAGGAACACAAAACCGGATGGTCCTGTCACAGCTTGGTATCAGAGCTTTGGTATCAGAGCTCTGTATTTCAAAACTATTTTTATAAACTACTTTTGAAACTTGGGTACCAGAGTCTAGTCCTTAGCCCTATACTAGGAAATCAGGTGGCTTAGTAATACTAACTTGGTTCAGGGTTTTGCTCATGCTGGATCTTTATAATTTGCCGGGATATCATTCTTGGGAAGGATGATATTAGGTTCAAAAATTTTGCATTGAAAACTATTTGGGAGATGTGAGAGTAGACCTTCCAACCGTTGGTCAAGGGAAGTGATGTCTTGTCACTTAAGGATATGCGAGCTTTCACGCAGACATATCTGAGAAGTATGCAATGCTGGGTGGGTTTTCCGAGCTTGGTGCATAAGGTTTTGGTATCTAACTGGTATGTACCTAGTGCATATCAGGAAGTGCCCGGTGATTTTCTGCATTGGGTTTTGTCCTTTTTAGGCTGAAATGAAATTTTCTGCAGGTACACTAACTACGCAACCATGTAGAACGAATAACTGCGTAATGAGAGATCGTCTTGCCATCGACTAGAACGTTAGGACTTACGGGTCATACTAGTTGAGTGAGAACGTATTTACGATCATGCATCATGTTTATATTCTTGTATCATGTCATCCCTCCCCTTAAATTCTAATCTTCCCCTTTTGATAAAAATGACCAACTTAATATCTGTCTCACGAGAGTCGAAACCCCTTTTTTCTCCAGATGCCTCGTACCCGTCTGACCGCCAGGAAAGCAACCCAGGAGCAGGAGTCCCTCGCCACCCTTTGGCAAGGAAGATGACCAGGGGAAAGTTTTTGACGTACTTCGGGCTGCCAACCATCCTTTGGCGAGTTTTGCACGCCATTGGGTATTCCGAGGGCAGTGAACCCAAGTACTCTTGGCAGAAGCAACAGTATGGTCAAGATTCTCTGGTTCAGGTTGAGATCAGAGTAAAAGCTCTGGAAGGAAGGCTCGACTAGGCAGGGTGGATGATCGTTACCAAGGGAGCTTGTGCTAAAGATGGAGCCAACAGGGCAGCATACCTGGTGCTAAAGGACATCGTCGCTCGTTTTCCAGCAGATCTTGCAGATGCATGGCCGGGAGTGTTCCCACGTGGATCAACTTTTCCTGTGGATTGGATGCAGACTGAGGAGACGGCTCTGACAGGAGGCGAAGAGGAGCTTTTCTTTTGTGAGACCCCAGCCACGGGTGCCACTGGAGCTCTTCTAGGCACTTGTGAGAGTCTAGAGCGCAGTTTGGCAGATGTTGCAGAAATCCACAGCGCCACGATGGAAAGCAAGCGCCAGTTGTAGCAGGAGTTTGAGACAGCCGTCGAGACCCTTCAGGCAGAGTTAGCTCAGATGACTCTAGAGCGCAATCAGGCTCAGACTAAGTTGGAGGAGGAGATCGCTGCTCGCGTGGTCAGTGAGCAGTTGCTTCTCGAGGCCACCAACTCCAGGAATGAAGCTTGGACCGAGTCTGAGGACCTACAGGCTAGAGTTTCAGAGTTAGAGGGGAACCTCAATGGATAGCAGGAGTACATCAATAACCTGCACGAGGCTTTCCACGCTCTCCACCAGCAGCAGCTGAAGCCGCCGAAGCACCTGCACCTGAGGAGCCCGAGCCACAGGATGGAGTAATCCTTGGTCCTGACTCATCGAACAAGGTCTTCGTCGAGGAGCCCTTCTACGACGACAACCTCGACGACAACATCGGAGAGCACGACTACTCCGACGGTTACTGAGCGCTAGTTTAGGAGTTGATCATCCGCGCAAGGAGCTTTTGTATCTTGTTGTTGTTTGAGACTCTGTTTAATTTGGATCTTCGTTATGTGTAAGCCGAAATTGGAATTTAAGTCCAGGCGTTGTTCTAGCGACGGATTTGTAATGTTATTTGTATGTTTATGATGAGCAATTAATTCTGTGATGTTATGTGGAAAGATGAATAATTATATCTGGTCGTGTGCTTAATGTTACATTTGGTACATCACGGTATTTATTCATTGTTCAATATAACATCACCTAATTGTTGCTTGTTAATGGGCTATATAGATGACGGCTAACACTCGTCGCACCAATCGGGGTGATGGAGAGGCATCCCAGAGAGAGGATCTACCACCACCACCACCTACAATGACACCGGAAGCGTTCTTTGGCCACTTCTTGGGTAGCCAAAGAAGTGTCGAAGAAATGCAGCGGCAGATGAACGAAACTTTGCGCAACATCGCTGCCAACACAGCTCAGCAGCACAGGCAACAGCAGGGGGTCGTACCTAATCAGTACAATTCTTACAAGGATTTCATGGACACCCGCCCTCTGATCTTCAAGGAAGCTTCTGAACCGCTGGAGGCAGATGAATGGCTGCACTCCATGACACAGAAGTTTCGACTTCTGCGTCTGACGGGTGAGCTGAAGGCGGAGTATGCCGCACACAGGCTGGAAGGACCAACGAGCATCTGGTGGTCCCAGTACCGTGATAACTTGCCTGCCGGCACGACAGTTACATGGGACTTGTTGTCCACAGCTATGCGCCGTCACTACATTCCAGATGGCATGATGGAGATGAAGCTTACAGAGTTCATGAGACTGTCCTAGGGGACCCGATCAGTAATAGAGTACCTCACCAGTTTCTATAGGTTGGCCCGCTATGCCACTGACTTCGTCAACACTAACGCCAAGAAGATCGCCATCTTCAAGAGAGGCATGAATGTTGCTCTTCTGTCCAAGATGGAAACAGCTACCGCCTCACCTTCAGTGACTTCATCAGCGACTGCTTGAATCAAGAGACCAATGACAACAGGTTGCTTGCAGAAACGCGTCGTCGTATCACAGAGGGAGGATCCCACCAGTATTGGGGTCTCAATGCTTCAAGGCCAGTGTTTCGTCCACCACAAGTTGGTGCACGTTTCCGACCGCCTCAAGGGAAGATGACCAATGCTCGTGCTCGTCCCGCCTACCAGAGACCCTTCATTGCACCCCTGCAGCAGAATAAGGGTAAAACCGCAGCACCTACAGTTGGAAGTCAGAAGACGCCATCTGTGGTAGGACCGTGCTTCAACTGCGGACAAACTGGTCACCTATCTCGCTTCTGTACGAAGCCCAGGAAGCAGTTCAGCTATCCCCAGAAGCCTCGCACAGGAAATGTCCACCACACCACCTTGGAGGAAGTACCAGAAGGAGAACCTGTCACAACTGGTATGTTTCTTGTTAATCAATGTCCTGCAGTTATCTTGTTTGATTCTGGAGCATCGCATTCGTTCGTTAGTGGGAACTTCGTGTTGCGAAGTCAACAGAAGGTGGTAGATTTGGAAAAGGAGTATCAAATTAGTGCAGCAGGAGCTGTCCTATATACTCATAAAATGGTAAAGAATGTAGAAATTACCATGGGGACAACATCAATATATGTCAACCTCATCGTAATTCCTGAGCTAGGTCTAGATGTAATCCTTGGTATGGAGTGCATGAAAGCTTGGAAAGTGCATCTAGATATAGCCCAACGAGCAGTATCTATCACCAACCCACGGAATGGAGTTACCTTCGGAATCTTCTTACCTAAGAATCCAAATCAGCTTGGAGTCATGTTTGCTATCACTGCAGAGTTGTGGGATAAGATTCCTATAGTGTGTGAGTTTCCGGATGTGTTTCCTGATGATCTTCCAGGGTTACCTCCAGATCGAGATGTCGAGTTTGCTATAGAGCTAGCTCCCGGAATAGTATCTATATCTAGGAGACCATATAGGATGCTACCCAACGAGTTAGCAGAACTCAAGAAACAACTCCAGGAGTTGCTGGAAAAGGGTTTGATCCGCCCGAGTTGTTCACCGTGGGGATGTCCCGCCATCTTTGTGAAAAAGAAGGATAAAACCTTAAGAATGTGCGTGGACTATCGCCCTCTCAATGCAGTTACCATCAAAAACAAATATCCATTGCCGCGGATTGATTTGTTGTTTGATCAGTTGTCTAAAGCTAAAGAGTTCTCCAAGATAGATCTACGATCTGGTTACCATCAGATTAAGATCAGAAAAGAAGATGTACCCAAGGCCGCTTTCTCCACAAGATACGGTCTCTTTGAATATCTAGTGATGTCTTTCGGATTGACCAATGCGCTTGCGCATTTCATGTACTTGATGAACTCAGTGTTCATGCAAGAGTTGGACAAGTTTGTAGTGGTTTTCATTGATGACATCCTGGTATATTCGGAAAGTGAGAAGGACCACGCAGAACACCTGCGTGTAGTGCTGAAATGGTTAAGAGAGCATAAGCTTTATGCCAAGTTTAGCAAGTGTGAGTTTTGGTTAACCAAAGTACCTTTTTTGGGTCACATCTTGTCAGCCGAGGGTATCTCAGTGGAGCACTCAAAGGTGCAAGAAGTTATGAATTGGAAAGCACCCGTTAACGTGCATGAGGTTCGCAGCTTTTTAGGATTAGCCGGATACTACCGTCGTTTTATCCCGGACTTTTCTAAGATAGCTAAACCTATGACAAGGTTAACACAGGAAAACAAGAAGTTTGAATGGAATGTAGAGTGTGAAACAGCGTTCCGTACCTTGCGGACATTGTTAACAACTGCACCAGTTTTGGCACAACCAAATTTGGAGGAACCTTTTGATGTGTTTTGTGATGCATCAACTATTGGATTAGGATGCGTGTTGATGCAGAATGGAAGAGTCATCGCTTATGCCTCACGACAACTCTGACCTCATGAAGAGAATTACCCGACCCATGACTTGGAGTTAGCAGCAGTCGTGCATGCCTTGAAAATATGGAGGCATTACTTGATGGGTAATTTGTGCCACATCTTCACTGATCATAAAAGTTTGAAGTACTTGTTTACCCAGTCTGAATTGAATATGAGGTAGAGAAGATGGTTGGAGCTAATCAAGGATTATAACATGGAAGTGCATTATCATCCTAGAAAAGCAAATGTTGTAGCAGATGCTTTGAGCCACAAATCTCATTGCAACTTGTTGCAACCCTTGTTAGAAGATGGTTTTGATCTAATGCACCCTTCGGTCCTAAATAATATTGTTATCCAGTGTACCTTGGATAGTGATATTATTGAGGGACAGAAATCAGACAAAGAGCTTGTGCAAATCAAACAAAGGTTGGAAATCAGTGAATCTCTGAATTTCAATGTGGATGAGAAAGGAATCCTATGGTTCAATCAGCGTTTGGTAATACCTAAGGATCAAGTCTTGCGGGATAGAATTCTCAATGAAGCACATAACTCAAAGTTGTCAATCCACCCTGGTAGTAGTAAGATGTATCAAGACCGGAGGACAAGGTATTGGTGGTCTAAAATGAAGATGGATATCGCAGAATATGTCGCAAAGTGTGATACGTGTTGTCGCATCAAGGCAGTACACATGAAACCTGCCGGGTTGTTACAACCTCTTTCTATACCTGAATAGAAGTGGGAAGATATCAGTATGGACTTTATCACAGGTTTGCCTGCTACTCAGAAAGGAAATGACTCGATATGGGTTATCGTTGATCGGTTAACAAAAGTCGCTCATTTCATACCAGTCAAGGTTACACATCGACCACATTAGTATGCAGAGCTTTATGTTCAGAATATCTTAAGGTTGCATGGTATTCCTAAGACTATCATATCCGATAGAGGATCACAGTTTATCGCTCGTTTTTGGGAATAGTTACATAAAGAGTTGGGAACAAAGTTGATTCGAAGTTCCGCTTATCACCCTCAAACAGATGGACAAATGGAATGAGTGAATCAAGTGTTGGAAGACATGTTGAGAGCATGTGTTTTATCAGCAGAAGGATCATGGGAGAAATGGTTACCTTTGGCAGAGTTTTCTTATAACAACAGTTACCAAGAAAGCATTAAGATGGCACCGTTCAATGCTTTGTATGGACGCAAGTGTAGAACCCCTGTCAATTGGATTGAATCAGGAGATAAGGGATTCTATGGTACAGACTATGTGAAGGAAGCAGAAGAAATAGTCCGCACTGTGCAACAACATATCAAGGCAGCTTAATCTCGATAGAAAGGGTATGCAGATCGAAGGAGACCTTTGGAGTTTCAAGTTGGTGACTATGTTTACCTTAAGGTAGCACCAATGAGAGGCGTCCGTCGCTTTGGAGTTAAGAAGAAGTTAGCACCCCGATATGTTGGACCTTATCGGATCATCGCAAGGAAAGGCAAAGTGGCTTATCAAATACAGTTACCCCCAGAGATGAGCACAATCTTTCCAGTGTTCCATGTATCTCAGTTTAAGAAGTGTCTCCGAGTTCCAGAAGAAGAATCTGTTCCAAGTTCAGACATCGTAATCAGCTCAGACTTGGAATACTTTGAGGAACCCGAAAGGATCTTGGATACCAAGACAAGAGTCACCAGGAATCGAGAAGTGAAGACTTTCAAGGTTCTTTGGAGTCATCATGGTCCCAATGATGCAACCTGGGAGACCGAGGCCTAGCTAATCGCAAACTACCCCGTCTTTTATAATAAATGGTACTAAAACTCAAATCTCGGGACGAGATTTCGTTAAGGGGGGAAGGGCTGTGACACCCTGTGTCAAGCTTGCATTAGGATCATCATTAGCCACTAAGTACAAGCATTTCATTGCACTCATATTTGCATATGCTATCCTTTCATGTGTGTGTTTTTATGTTTTGAAACTAGAATGACTAGGTGTTTTGTGCTCAATCCTGTGTTTAACCTGTTTAGTTAAACCTTGCTAGGCTTAGATTAAAAGTATGGTTTGCTTTATGTTTAGTTACCCTGCTTAGTGTTATCAAATAAAAGAAAATGGGAAAAAGGAACTCAAAACTGGAACAGGCCGAGCACCACCGCTCAGCCTCAACCGCCGCTCGATATGACGGACCGAGGGTCGACCGAACGACCCAGAGTCAGAGGCTCGACCGAGCCAGCGGCTCGACCAGTCAACCGATCGACCCCTCCCCTCGACTTCGACCCCTCGAATGTGACAGACAGAGGCTCGATCGAACGACCCCGCGCAGGAGGCTCGACCGAGTCGGAGGCTCGATCACCAATCGACCCCTCCCCTTGATACCGACCCCTCTCCCGTGCGCTCGCCCGCACGCACGTGTCGCGCACGCCCGCACGCACTCACCCGACCGCGGCTGAACCGTACGTCGGCGTCGTCTGCCGCGTGGCCGACGATGCCTGACCGCGGAAGTGGAACACGCCATCGCCACCGCTGCGGCACTGCACCGACATCGCTGTCGCCGCTCGCTCTGTCGCAGTCGCGTCCGCACTCGCGCCCGCGCTAACGGCGCTAGGACCGAGCTTGCATCGCTGCACCGCCGCTGATGCCCTGCCGCGCGCCGCGCCGTCGCTTCACAGTAACGCCGCCGCAGTGCCGCGTCTGATCAGCGCCCCGCCTCGTCTCTTTCGCAATCAAGCACAAATCCGCGCTAACGGCGCGACGACCAAGTCCTGCTCTGCGCCGCTCGCTGCAAACACGCCAGCGCCGCTGCCACCGCCGACCTTCATGTCACGGCCCCACTGGCCGCGCCGGTCGGCCATGACCGTGCAAAGAGGAGCGCCTATACCTCCTCCACTTCACACACTCGTCCGCACTCATCCTCACTCGCTCACTCGCTCCTACTTCTCTGCCATCACCAGCCGAGAACTCCGAGCACCGCCAGCGCCTCCTTCCTACGAACACACCACCACCCGAGCTTCTCTGCTCGATCCATCCTGCACTAGCCTTCGCCTTGACCCGCACACACGCTCCTCGCCTCTGTTTAACCAACCAAGCACTCCAGTCGTCGGAACGTCCCCGCCGTTCCTTAGTCCCAAGCCACCACCGCACTGACCGATCGGTGTTCACTCTTCATCGTCTCGTCTCCGACGCCTCCATCTTCGTGGAAGCTTCACCGGAGTTAACCGAGGTGAGAACGCCTCTCCCTAGCTTCAGTTCGACCTGTGTCATCACAGCGCCGTTGGCCGTGCGCCATTGTCGCCGCCGCGGAGCTTGCACGTGGTCAGTTTTCCAAAGAGCCTCTCCGGCTCAACTAGCCCTCGAGCCGCACTCACCACATCACCATGATGCTCACGCAACCCCGCGCCGAGCCTCGCATCGCCGGTGATCACCTCGCCGTGTCGCACCGTCGTGCTGCACCGTCACCGCACGCCGCCGACCACTTTCATGGTCGTGCCGGTTCAACCGACCCCACCAGTGGATGCGCGTAGTCATCCCGAGCCTAGCGCAACCAACTCCACCGCCGGAGACCTCACCATCGGCAAGAACACGCTTGTCAGCACCGTCCTTTGTTTCCTGCTCGACGGTAGATGGACCTCGAGTAATCGAGGGTCTTGCCTGTCAGTTGCCTCGCCCGCCTCTGCGTGTCTCGAGCCCGTTTCCGAAATGATTTCCTATTCTTATTTCAGTAATATGCTAATGCTTGTTTAATTTATAGCTAGAGTTTAGTAAATCCTAAAATGGTGAAATCCATGTTGTTAGGTTCGGTATGTTATGATCTGTCTGATATATTTATATAAATGTTTTTTGAGAATGTCTTCAGTACTAATGTTTAATTAGTTGTTTTCTGCATATATCTAAGATACTTGTGCCTCTGCTGTTTCCTTAGCTTAATTCCCATGATTTTTGTGTCCATGTATAAATCATGGAACTTTCCTCATAAATATGTTTTAAAGTATAGTTTCTGCTAAACATAAGTTACAGCATGTTTCACCCCGTTATCTAGTAGCTTTGTGAGTGATTGGCTATATGCTTAAGAACCTCTTGTGTGTGCTAAATCTTGTTCAAGCATCATCCCTGCACCATTCCGTTATTTATTTATGCATTGCAATCATTTAGGATCCGTGGAGGAAACCCAGGAGCCAACAGAGACAGAAGTCCAGGAGGTACCGGAGCTATACGAGGAGTACCACGAGCTCGACACTAACCTCCCTGAGTGCCCTGACCACCAGCCCTCCACCTTCACTCAAGGCAAGCCCCGGAGCATTCTTAAGCCTCCCAGTTTTTGCAATTAATCTACTTGAGTATTTTATATTGTGATGCATTAGGTGACAGGAGTTGGTTGAATCCTAAATTGATGCATTACCTTCCTTGATTATTGTTTTACCTACCTTGTTACCCTGTTATTAAAAGTAAAAGCAACCGCTTAGCCTTCTTAGAATAAATGGTTACATTTATATTTATGTTTCGTGTTATCCCATGGGGGTAATACTATCACGGTTGGCTATATTTTTGCTATCGTGGAAAGAACCTATGGTAGTAATGAAATGCGGTCAACTGGAAGGCAAGTGCACCAAGCGGTTTAGGCTTGGGGGCAGTCCGTCCGTTGGATCGTATAGGTTTGTACACGATGGTGGCCCTCTTACATCTTTGAATGGGCCCTTTCACATAGGGGTCGTCAGGAGTGTCGACCCCGAAGCCGAGTAAACACTGTCCGGGCCGGTTCTCAGCCTACTGTGAGCACCCTCTAGTTTGTAGATACGACCTGCCCCGTCGTGGCCAACTAATTTCTACAATTGGGTGGACTACTCTGAGATCGCGTCGGTTACCACCTGGACTTTGTTGAGCAGTAACCCAATGCTGACCCGACGGGGAAAGTATGGGCGTGTGTTAAAAGGTAATCTTACCAGCTGGTGTATATCGATTCGAATTGCCGCCCCCCACTGGATACGGGGGATTATGCTGAGCTTCACCACGGTACAACTCCATGTGACATCGTAATGGTTCTACTAAAATATTGATGAAGGAATTGGATATATGTTATTATATTGTTTGAGTAGTTCAAGTGAGTGCTCTAGTACAGGTGCAATAACCTAGAGATAATTAGTAGGATAAAAGATGACTGCTCACCTAATATTTAAAGTGAACTCCTTTAATTAAGCATTTCCGCAAAGTAGAGCTTACCCAACTCCAGATACGGCCATGCATATCCTTGGAGTCTTTATTTTCAGTTAGACGGGTAAGTCTAGCTGAGTACATTCCCGTACTCAGGGTTTATCCCGTTTGTTGCAAATGGCCAAGTATACTTCGGCTATTGTAAGCACTGTCTCTATCCTTTCGAAGGAGAAGAGGAGTAGGCCTTGGGCAAGGTCTTCTACGAGCTCATCTTTTGCTGTTGTCGGACGTGACATCGTGGGCACCCCTATCTTTTAAAAACTTCGGGTTCAAAGTTTCAAACAATGTTTTATTTGGCCACAGGTGTTGTGGCGTAAGTACTACTTTTATTTGGAACAAAGTGTTGTAATAACTCTATTTTGTATTTCAAGTATTTTTGGTTTATTTGTGGCTCGTTCGAATGTGCATACATGAGTTTGCGCGATCCTGGTTTGATATACGATTGTTAGAAATCCTTCGAGATTTCCGGACTACCGGGATTATATGGGCTCAAGTGCTTAAAGTGGCAGTTAAGTCAGCTACTTTGGTACTTGAACTCTTATAATTTGGACGGTCCTGTCACATCGGCAACCCATTCTCCACTCAACTTTGGGGAAGCTTTGATAGTTTTACCGAGAACCGATGCCAATATAGGTCAATTCGGTTTTGTTTTTCCAAAGATTTTACTGTGGAATCCCTGCCACGGAGCGAGCTTGGTGGCCTTACATCGACGAGGATAACCGATTCCCTCTTTCTTTCAATATTACCGATGGTAATATACCTCAGAACAATGGACTTATGAAGGCTGTAATCACTCCTCGAGCCATCCCAGTCAACATCTTCAGGACTGGAAAGAACACCTCCCCGACTTATCAATTTTACTACCCATCGGCAGCAGCAAGACAACTAGCATTCGGTCAATTGTCGATCAAATTCAGCTACTGCAGGGTGATAAAGCCGAGAGAAACTTTCTCTAGTGCCATAGACTGGAACAAAATCGCCAATCTTCCTCCGCATGCCGATATAACGAATATTGACCTATCTTCTTGGGGACCGATATCCTTCATGACTGAAACATACAAGTCCTGGTGGCAAGAATGGAAAGATCAACTATTCGCGATATCATCACATTATTATCGGCACCAAGATTGATGATGACTATGTAATGCCCGATGATGCGGTAAGTTCCATTTTCAGTAATTTTCTTATTATTTCTCTATAATTTACTTCGTAACCAATTCCCTTGCCAACAGGTTAACAATCTAATCCCCAAAAAGAGCAGGAGTGGCCAACACTTCCACTTGCGACCGATGAACCCTGCATCGGTAATCGGCAGCAAGGCTCCTTCATTCACCGCTGCCATGTATCGAAAGACAACCAAGTTTACCTTTAACTCCAAATCAACTACTAGGACTACCGCTACCCCATCAACCGCTGCCTCCATTCTGGCACAAGCTTTTGTAGTAATACCTTTTCTTACCGATTACAAATATTCATCGGTAATACTTATTTTACTTTCAACTTACATTAACTGTTCTTCTCTATAGCCAGCAAACGTATTGGCAACTATTTCAAATATACGAGCTTCTCATACTGCTGATGCCCCCCAATCACGAAAGTTGAAGCATCAAGGCTGTTCAAGCAATCTTCCTCGACCGAAACATAAGAAAACATCGACTCCATCGACATCGACGGTTGCAACTCTTCAACCCTCTAGCGATGTACCAACAGAATCAGCATCGGCAACTATCCCGATCAGCCGCAGGCTGAAATCCCTAATCAGGAGACAATATTATCTCCGCCAGAGCCAGCTGCAACAACATCGGCATCTGTACCAACTTCAGCATCGGACGAAATCCCTGACCAAGGGTCATCACCATTGCTACAAGAACCGGCTACAACAACAGAAGCGATGCCAGCACCCGTGCCAACTTCTTCTCCTATTGAAGCAAGTGCATCGGCAACTTTTACCAATCTTCAAGATACAGCTATGCCATCCGCTCCGCCAAGTCCGAGGCAAGAGATCCGCCTGAAGATGGTAAACCAACTATCATAAACTCGCACAACTTATGATTTGGTGAACTCTAATTTGCTTCTTTTCAGGCCCAAGATTCTCCAAATAGCCTATTTTCCTTCGCTATCAATCTCCCAGATGACAACGAAGAAGAAAATTCTGCGCCACCATCAGCTGCTATATCGGCAGAAATGAAATCCAAGCTTGAAACACTGTTATCTTTACTGCAGCAAAATACCTCCGAACTAGTTCAAGACTCTAACGTAGTAAGGATATCCTTCAAGGAAGTTCAAGATCATTTGCCTACCGATGTCGAAGAAATTCTATTCCAAGCAGCGTTCCTCGAGAGCTGACAACTCCAATACCAACGAGCTCCACGCCGCATTGCCGACAAAGCCTCTCAATCAAAACTTGAACAAGAGATGTTCCAGTTTAAGAAATTAGCCGATGAAAAGCACAAGGACATCGACCGCTTGGAAGCTTCTAGTATTGAGCTTGAACAAGAAATCGCCCGCTTATCGAGACAAAGAGAGACACTGCTTACCGAGCTGAGGAAGGTAGATGAAGCTCTTAATTCGGCCAACCAGAAGAAGACTCAACTGCCCGATACTGCTAAAGCTCTTCAACAAGAAAGAAACGCTAATGCTCGTGAAGCTCTCCTGTTAAGAAGGAAGATCAAGACAGTTGAGGGCTCCGCCGATGATGACGCTAGGGAAATAGTGGAGACGAATCAAATTCGCCTACGTGCGATCTCATCCATCCCATCCCTATTGTAATTTATCGTGTCGGCAACTATGAACTTGACGACTGATCCTTTGTATTATAACATTAATACCTTTTCTACCAATGTTTGGTTTCATCATCGGCACTTTATATCTGTATCACTTTGCGCATCCATCCAGACACTTAGGATAATATTTCTTCAAATATTTCCATTGATAGCATCCATCCAGACACTTAGGATAATATTTCTTCAAATATTTCCATTGATTGCTCCAGAAAATGCAACCCCTCCGAGGGGCCTCAAAAAAAATCTTTGACCCGACCATGAAGTTTTATTTGACTTCGCAAGTCAAAATCAATCAACACATCAAGATTACATCTGTGTATTTATTACCGATGTAGTTGGACCCAAATTAACAAGTGAACGACGTTTGACTATTTCAGTTCAAACCAAGTATCTCTGTATAATTCCAAATAAAGCAAACCCCATACTCTTCTAATGAATCATTCAACGATTGTTTACATCGAAAATCCATTCTGACATTAATAAACCCTAATCTATCCGATGTAAACCCCTACCTAGGTTCTTCATACTCGGCCAACCGGTTAAAATTCCTCCTCAGAGACAACTGTTGGGATTGGTATGATCTGGTAATTGACAACTTTGAGAAACTCAGTATCCCAAGCTTCGCCTGATATGCACTTGGTGTGCTCATAAGTTTCTGATTCTGCCGACGCAACCATTGACGGGGCCTCACCTCAAACGACTTCAATCTTATCCCCGACCCATTGCGTGAGACTTTGATGCATCGTGGAAGGAATACAACAATTAGCATGAATCCAATCCCTTCCCAGGAGCAAGTTGTAATTACCTTTACCGTTGATCACAAAAAACGTTGTCGGCAAAGTTTTGCTGCCGATAGTTAATTCTACGCATATCGCCCCCGTAGCTGGTGACACATTGCCTTCAAAATCTTTCAGCTTCATGTCTATCTTGACTAAATCTTGGTCACCTTTCCCAAGCTTCCTGAACATAGCATATGGCATTATATTAATCGACGCTCCACCATCGACTAACATCTTTGACACTGGTTGCCCATCGACTTTGCCTTTGACAAACAAGGCTCTCAGGTGTTGCCTCTCATCATCGGCAGGTTTTTCAAAGACAGCTACCAAAGGATCTAGCACTAGTTGTGCCATATCCGCAGCTTCTTCTTCAGCATCGGGTGCCATAAACTCCATCGACAACATAACAACCACGTTAATACCTGCCGAGGGACTCTCCGTCCGGTGTTTTGGCCTCCACTCCAAGACCGAAGCTTCTCTCTGTGAAGGACTTCCACCATGACTCAGATCGTTTCGGTGTTCACATTGGATCCTTCTTTTCTGAGTCTTTGTTAGGCCTTCAGGGCACCATCGAGGAAGTCTAGTCTTCCAAATTGGCTGGTACTGCCTCTCATCGTGCCGGCTTGCGTCACCCCTAATATTTAGATCTCTGGAGAGTATTTCTTCATCGGGCATCCTTGTATTAGCCTTCTCTTCGAGGTCCTCTCGATGGACACGGTTGCCAAGCCTATCGTGCACACTGAGCTTGCTCCCCAACCGATCATGTACTGATTCCTTTCCCCTGATCAGCCAAGCGTGATTCAGTCTGTAGCCTTCGAAGCGGGACCTTTTTTCGACCGATCAGCGGGATAGTATCCATTGCATTCGGGACAATTATCGGCAGTAGGCAGCTTAATGCCTTCTTCCCAACAATGGATGAAGAAAGGGCAATTCCAATGATCTTTATGTTGCCGCCATTCCTGGTTCCTTTCTTCCTCCTGTTGCCGATATTGCTCCTCTTGGGAGCCCCGATATTCCTGCCGTGGTTGCCTGTGTGTGATCACGACGTCGTATCCCCAAGATCTCCTGATGCTGTTACTCTCGTCAGCCACCCACTCGGTTTGTTCATCACCGGCACGCTTCTTTCCCTTCACATCACGCACATCTATCTGGTGTTTGGGGTCTACCAATGTATTCTTCTTAGCGGCTTCCGACGTCAGGACTTTAACCTTTCCCCTAGCCTCCACCATATTGTTCGGGAACGGGTGCTGGTCAATCTTCATCGGCCTCTGGGTTTTAGAATTATCATATTTGATTCGTCCAGCTCCGATTTCTAACTGGAACTGCTGCCTAAAGACCTTGCAGTCATTGGTAGTGTGCGAGGTCGCATCATGCCACTTGCAATACCTCATCCTTCTGAGCTCTTCAACCGATGGAATCATTTGATTAGGTGCTAACTTAATTCACCCTTCTTGAAGCAGGAGATCAAATATCCTATCGGCTTTGGTAATATCAAAAGTGAACCTCTCAGCATCCCACTCACCGAACGGACAAGATATCTGCTTCTTATCCTTCACCCACTCAGCGACGCCGATATCGGTTCCTTCGTCTGATTCAGAATCTTCTTCTTCAACGAAGGACACTTTCTTGTTCCAGGTCTTACTAGGCTCGAAAGCTTTGACTTCTTGATGAGCAACCCTCTGCAAAAGATGACTCAGGCTCTCGAATTCTTGAGACACATACCTGTCCCTGATGTGCGGCAGCAATCCTTGGAAAGCCAAATCTGCCAAATGCCAATCATCGAGCATCAGGCTGTAGCACTTGTTCTTCACGTCCCGAAGCCTTTGTATGAAGTCCTCCACCGATTCGTCATTGCGTTGCTTCAGCTTGACTAAATCGGTAATTCTCTTCTCGTGCACACCAGAAAAGAAGTATCAGTGAAACTGCTTCTCTAGATTGGCCCAAGTAACCACAGAGTTTGGAGGAAGCGAGATGAACCATGTGAATGCCGATTCGGACAAGGATGACGAAAACAGTCTCACCCTTAGTTCATCTCTGGTAGCTGCTTCTCCACATTGGATAATGAAGCGGTTGATATGCTCCATCGTCGACGTGTGTAGCACCTTGTACTGATTTGGAAGGGGAATGAAGTCGTACGCCGGAGGATATGGCGTCCGATAAGAATATGTATTGAATTTAGGTTTGATGCCGAATTGTTCTTTGATCACTTCGGCGATCTTATCGACCCAGTATGCATCTTGATCCTGCCGATGCGCAGGATGAACGTTCATTGGCTGGACTGGCTGATACACCCCCTCTTGCCTTTGTAGTGGGTACGCTGGCCCAGTTGGTGTAGGCGTAACCCCACCTTGCTGAATATTATGCATCGGCTGACTTGCTGATGTGTACCCTTGGGCACCAACTGGGGTGTATTGGGACACCGCCGGCCGATACACCGATGTTTCATTTTGAACGATGGTCGGGTAAAGGTATTGCTGCGCCCCTATTATCTGGTGCCCAGATTGCGCCGCCTGATGTGGAACTGGACCGGCCCACATAGGGTTGTGGGTTATCGGCATGTGACCTGCCGACAACTGGTAATTGCCCGGCGCCTGCTGCTCCTGCAATCTGGAATAGTCAGCGAACGGGCCCCCTTGTTGTACTAACACCCCCGTGTGAGGGTTCGCCATCATCGCCGGATAGTTTATAACTGCCCTGTCCTGTTGCATCGGGAACGCATTCGCGGGTGGTTGCTCGCAAGACATCGTGGGTGCGACCTGAAGATTTCTTGGCGGCAACTGTGTATGGAGCGAACGCAGCATGATGCATCACCGGGCTCATTGGTTGTGCCGATGTCGCCAATTCCACAGGAGCTTTCCCCGCCGCATGGTTTTGGATCACCTTGGCGTCGGCAGATGAGTCCGGAGGCATACCATACCCCAAGCTAACTGGTTTGAGATCACCTGTCCGGATGCTGCTGACGCTGCTGAATCGGTGCTTAGTCGAACGACGCTTGCAGGGCTTGATCTCATCGGCGTAACTTCATCGGCAGAAGGATTTATAGGCTGGAACGCTGGAACCACCGATGAAATTGTAGCAGATGCCAACCCAGGTTGATGATACGCTGGATCGACGTATGTAGGTGGCTGCCCTTCTTTGAAAGATTGCATGATCGCATTATATACGGTATTGGACAACACCGTAGAGTGGTTAATCAATGCCTGATTTAGTGCGGTATTAACCATATCTTGTAACTTACCAGGATTGGCATCGAAAGTGACCTGCCGCAGCAACGGCGGATCTTGCTTCTGTACTGCATCGCCACTCCTATTTAGGCCGAAGGATTTCAGATACAACTCCTTGTACTCCTCCATAGCCTGCTCCATAGCCTGCTTCTGATCATCTTTCAGATCCGCTTCGGAGACTTCGATGACATTCCTTGGATCAACGTCCGTATAACCACCCATGATCTTGATCAAGAAATGTATCTAGGGTCCCACCGGGCGTGCCAAAAGAGGTGTTGACACAAAAAGCGTATGATATGCGAACACGTCGGGCTTATACCCGAATTCAATATCCAAAGGTGTGCCAGTCGATTTGACCAATTAATCGACAAGGACGATAACTAGAACAACGATGAACGAGACAATAGCGATGTGCCCGGATGTCAAAGCTCAGATTGTTCAAAAAGCGGAACTCGCGAGGTAGACGGAGATCTTGTAGATGCAACCCATTGAGATCGTAAGAACTCATTGATAAACTATAACTAATGCGAAAAAGTAGATGCTGGAAAAGTAGATAAAAAGTAATAGATGTATTTGATTGATTGTATATCTTTCTACACCGCCCCTGGGTACATATTTATACTCCAGTAAAAAGGAGTTATACATGGACACGACTCATACCTAAACAGAACTCCTACTTTTAAGGAAATAAAACGACTCGTACAAGGGTCGGACTCAAACAACAATAATAATACTGGTATAAAATCACCAGTTTCCTTATTCGTTCCCTTTATAATGAAAACTTTCCATCGGCAGATTCTTTCCAATCTGCAACCTTCCTCTTATTGCCATCGGCAGCTTTCTGCTGACGTTAGTCACATCCTTTGTCCATCAGCAACAACCCTCCTATCCGCAATATTCTTCTACTGTCATCGGCAAAATCTTCTCATCGGTAAATATCTTTCCTTTTCTCCCTTGACGTCTCTTCTATCATATCCACCATCGGCAGATTCTTCTGCTTCCATCGGTAATGAAACCGATAGCCCCTTGATGCTGATGAGGAACCCCTTTACCTATCAATACACTTGGTTTAAGATTGACCTGTACAAAAAATGGCGTCAACAGGTGTCATCGGTAATCACCTCACAAAGAACTTGGTTTGGTGTCATTGTGTCCAATCCACTTATCACCAATAGACTGACTAGCATCTCAAATCTTGATGGTAGACTTCTCAAGAACTTGAAAGCAAAATCCTTGTCCTCCACCTTCTCACCAAGTGACTTGAGGTCATTGACAAGCACCTCAATCTTATTGAACATTTCTGGCACATTTTCATCTTCCTTCATCTTGAAGCTTGCAAACTTCTCCTTCAAGATGTATGCCTTGGCTCCCTTCATGGATTGAGTCCCTTCATAAGACTCTTCAAGTTTCTTCCAAGCATCATGAGCACTCTCAAGTTTCTTGATTTGCTCAAACACTTCTCTTGAGATTTCTTCATGAATAGCACTCAAGGCAATGTCATTATTTTGGAGCTTCTCCTCCTCAGCCGGGGTGGGTGCCGCTTCATTTGTCACCACAAACTTCTTGTCGACCACCAACCATATCTTCCAGTTGATTGATTTTAGATAGGTGGTCATCAAGGCCTTCCAATAGCTATAATTTGTGTCATCAAACTTAGGTGCCCTCTTGGTGTTGTTGATTTGAGCCATTTTAACACCGTGGGATGTTAAGCCTTTGTAGACGGTGTACTACCTTTGATACCACTTGAAAGGTCTAGATATGGCTAGTGGGGGGGGTGAATAGCCTATTAAAATTCTACAACAACACTTAAGCAAACTTGTTAGAATAAAACACGACGTAAAGCAAGTTTGCACTAGCACTACTAAGGTCAGCAAGCCACCTACCAATTCTAGTCACTAGCAAGATAACCTAGGTCACACACAAGAGCTAGCGAACTAGAGCTAGACAACTAAGCTAGAGGCTCTACTTTGCAAGAATGTAAAGAATAGTAATGCAAAGCTAGAGATAGAAAGGTTATACCAACGTGGAGAGTAGCAATCAAGAGATATCCAATATAAGAGCAATCACAATATGAATCCTCGATAGAGATAAGATGACACAATGATTTTTTACCGAGGTTCACTTGTTTGCTAACAAGCTACTCCTCGTTGTAGCGATTCACCTACTTGGAGGTCCACGCGCTAATTGGCATCATGCGCCAAACCTAATTGGCATCATGCGCCAAACCCGTCACCGGGTGCCACAAAACCAACACAAGATAGGGATCCACAAGCTACGCGCAATCCACTAGAGATACATTTCGCGAACTTCCGCGGGGAAGGTTCAAGAACCCCTCACAATCCACCGATCAGAGCCGGAGACAAACACCTTCCTCCGCTCAATGATCCTCGTCGCACCAAGCCGTCTAGGAGGTGGCAACCTCCAAGAATAACAAGAGCTCCGCGATGACGATGATCACCAAGTGCCACTAGAATGCAATCAAAGAGCAATGCACTTGGTTCACTCAATCTCTCATGAATATGTCAAATATGTTTAGAGGATGAGTGGTGGAGCTTCTTAAGCAAGCACAAGTGTATGAGTGCTGTAAGAGTGCAAGAGATGCCCCAAAGGCCCGGCCATATCACTTATATAGCCCTCACTCAAAAACTAGCCGTTTTCTCACTGAAAAACGCATTCTGCGTCACCTCCGGACGCAAGGAATAGTGTGGGGTCCAGACCATCAACAGCGTCCGGATGCCCCCACACAGCAGAGACAGGTCCTCTGTTCACCACTCCGGACGCGACCTCCGGTCCCTCGCAATGGGCTGTCTGGACCAACGCGCACGCGTCCGGTCGTCCCTCGGTTCAAACGACTTTCTTTGCATCTTCACCAAAGCTTGCCACATGGCTCCGGACGCCACTGTAGCTTGGGTCCGGACCACCGTCTGGAAATATTTCTAGGGACTCTCGAGAGCACCCAAGAACATTCAGCACCTTCGGACGCTAGTCCGGAGCCTCCGTCCGGACAAACGCTTACGTCTGGACTCCACTTCCAGATCAACACAGAGAGCTCCAAACTCCGGACGCAGCGTCCGGAGCTGAGCGTCTGGACCGCAAACAGCGTTCGGAACTCTGTCCACATCAAAGCTGACATAGGGTGTGTGTCCGGACGCACACGCGATGGTTCGGACACACCCAAACCCTAGCGTCCGGACCTTTGTTCGAACTGCTTCTAGCTGTCCAAACACATCTCCAACTTCTCCAAGCTTCTAGGAGCCAACACTAAGTGACCTCAACACTTGTGCACGTGTGTTATCTTTTAGTTCACTTTTATCTTGGACTTAGTTGGCTGATTCACTTGGTTCAATTGATTTTAAATGCAATGCAATGAACCTAGTGGCACATGATAACCGTAATTATTCGCAAGAGCTCCCTCCTTGATAGTATGGCTATCTATCCTAGACGTGATCACATCATCTATGATATCTTGATCACCAAACCAAAAATGGTTCCTATATCACCTTTTCCTTCACACCATTTTCCTTTCCATCACCATGCTAGAGCTTGTGCCATCCACTTGATCCACCTTGCTCCATCACATGGCATGTACCAACCTATCTCATATTTCACACTTAGAGATCCAAGGTTAGTACTTAAGTGGGTTTCATCAGTTACTCAAAACCAAAACACATGAGAGACTCTCACCGGGCCCAACGTCCACGACGTTCGTGCCGATGTCGATATGCGCTGCGTCTATATTTGGGGGCAGGATCTCTGCAGTGGATGGTGAGATGGAGGTGCAACATGCCGATTTTGACCGGAGTCGGCCAACCGACACATGGATCCGGCTGACCAGTGCATAGATCTGGTTGACCGGCGCCTCCACCTCCCAGATTCTGCTTCCACCGCCTGGCCTCCACCACCTCCATCCCATCGCAAACGCCGCCACCAGCCACCAGCACATGGCCCACCGCAGTTTAGGAAGGAGGAGGAGAGGGAGTTGTGTGCTTAGAGGAGAAGGAGAGGGATCGAGGGAGACGAGCGCCATGCTAGTGAGGGAGCACATCATAGGAGGGACGGAAAGGAGACCACCAGAGGGAGGGAGGGAGGAGAGCGCCGTTGAGGAGTGAGGAGCGCTCGGGCACGCAGAGAAGAGCGAGAGGAGGGCGGTGTGTGGGTGAGGAAGGGAGTGAGTTGAGGCCTAAGAGCAAGTATTATGGTGGGTTGCAATAAGGATGAATGCTAAGGTGGAGGAGAGAGGGGAGGAGAGAGAGGAGAGGTGGGCTGTAAGCTTACGGCTAGCTTGGGCACAGGAACTAAGAAACTCTATGAGATAGACATGTGGACCATGTATTAATGAAGTAGAGTGCACTATTGTATGGGTGGGCTGGGAGAAGCGGTAAAAAACCTTACAGCCGACTAATGGACTGTGCTATAATACTTGCTCTAAGTGGCTTCTATATATACGTATCCTCAAAATTTGGCCTCTTGCATATGCTAAATGAACCAGTATTTTTGGAGATGGGGCTTATAGTTTGCTCGCCTCCGAAAATCGATTTACCAAAGCGGTCGCATTAAGATGACTGCATGTAATGTAGTTTGGGAGAGCAAAAATTGGAACCAAGATGACAGGGGGACACACAAGAATGTTCCGCCCCGCTCCCTTTCCCCCGCCCCTCGCCACCACCACCACCCCCGCCGCCACATCCTCCCTCCTCGTCGGCGGTCATGGATCCCTCTAAAGCCCCGGAGTTTTCCGCGTTGAAGAGTAATGGGCTCCTCTTCAGATCTCGCGTCTCGGCTAGATTTCGATCTTGGACTGCAATTCCAAGATGAAATCCGTAGGCGTTTCATGTCCCCGGTACACCACCCCTCCCCCTCTCCTTCTGGATCCTTCTTCCTCCTGGTCACCTTTAGAAGATTTCTCTTCCGTCTGACGGAGGATTCAGTGACTCTTGCTTTGGAATCCTATTTGGGGGGTCATGCTTCGGATTTCCATGTTAAATTCCTAAGTACGAATCATTTTCGCATCTCGGTTTTCTCCAAATGTGTTGGGTTTGAGATCTATAAACTGCGAAGAGTGATTACTCCCCTTTTCGATGCGTATTTTCATCTCTGGAGCAATGGTACTCCTCACTAGGAGAGAGAGAAACGTGCTTGGGAACTTGAGCAAGAAAAAGAATGGAATCTGGTTCTTTCGAAATTTGGCAAGCGTCTAGCAAAGAAAACAACCAAGAAAGTCCGTTTCGCTGACAATTTGGCTCTTGTAACGACCAAAAAAGCAATTTACGGGTCCTACAATCAGTTTTGGTTCTTTCTCCACCAAGATCAATCCTTCAACGAGTTCGTCAGCCCAGAATTTGGTTTTTGGAAAGTTGGGGGCGGAAAATCGAATTGTCAGATCTAGCTCAAGTTTTGGTCGATCGATGATCACGGCGGATCACGCGGGTGACCGTTCGCGTCTTTCGAATTCAAATTCAAACTCGCTTTCCTTAAACCTGGCCCACACATGCTCTAAATGCCTGGCTTTGGGCCACGTTCGCAGCATGTGTCGCTCCCCTCTATATTGTCTCAATTTCCTAAAGCCAGGGCATGTCAAGAAGGCCTTCAGGTCCAAGGCCCATCGGCCCAGGTCCGCAACGGCCTGCCCCAAACAAGTTTGGAAGGCCAAAACTCGGCTGATGGCCTCAAAAGGAAGCAAAACGCTGGAAAACAACCTGATTTCCTCGATACTAGCAAAGATGGCCCGACCTCTTCGTCTTCTCTGTTGGACATAAATCAAACCAATCCAATCTTGCCTTCTGTTTATCACCCTTCCACACCAGAATTCACTATTGAAATCCACATTGCCGAATCTATCGGCGACGAAGGCGAGGCGGAAGTGCAGGACACCATGGCGAACTTCCAAGTCAACCTGGCACCCTTCCTTCTTGCTGGCATGACGATTGATCATGGCTGGAATCGTCCGGTGAGAGGACGACTGGCTCTTGGTGGAGAGCCACCCCGTGAACACGAAGAGTATGCCATCGTCACCATCGACCCAATGCCCGTGGAGGTAAACCAACTCAGGCCCTTCTTGACAATGGTGGTGCACTTTCTGGAGGATACTCAGCATGTCTGCATAGTGTCCGATAACCTTTCCCCGCTAGGTCTGGGTTTGATTAAACTAGCAAATGTTCCACAAAGGGATCAATTAGTTCGCAATAGCCCGATGAACTTTCACAATAGAGCCATCCGGTGTGGTCAATTATGATGCAGGAATCAACTCGGGCCACTGTGCATACAGAAGAGTAGCTTGGATCATATTTCTAGCTTTTCCTCTGGATTTCCAAAATGATGTCTATGTTAAAGCAGTTGTTGCACCCTTTGGTTGGGTCCTAGCCTGGTACATCAAGAATAACAAGTCAAGAATCCTCGCTCGAGTGTTGCTTCTTAGTCGCAACAGAGTCCCCCGAAGCTTGGTTGTTTCTAGAGGATCTGTAATGGGAGGGATCGGTCGTTCTTGGTCTGTGCCAGTGTACATTCTCAATGGTGAATTCGTAGATGAGTTTCAGGGAGAAGAGGACCCAGTCCCGTTTGATGGGGAGCCACATCCGGAGTTTGGGCAACCAGTTATTGGCCCAAACCCCATCTTCCCAGATTGGATGGGTGAAAATCAAGGTGATGGTCAGGTTCACGGCAATCTTCAGAACCAGTAGTAGAACTGGCCACATCAGGCTATTCACCCTCACCATGGTGATGTAGCCCCTGTGGCTCCAATGGACAATGAAGGATGGCCTGCCTAGGAGCAGGCAGTTCAACAAGCCCATCAACAGAATCAACCACCACCCAATCATCCCATGCAGCCCCAAGACATTATCAACCTTCAGCTATCTGGTGGACCTCTGAGTTTTCTATGTGGGGAAGGCTCTGAGATTCATGTTGATCCAACCCTTTCCGTCTGTGGCTCAGCTGTCCTGGGATCTGTCCTCGGAAAACAATATTGTTGGAACCATAAATATTCTAGGGTTCACCCTTCAAAAGAGGTCTGAAAGTGCTGACATTTTGGCAAGGTTGTCTTCTTCAGTTTTCAGGCCAGTGGTCATAGATCGCTCACTGCTGATAAATAGAGCTGACAATTTTGTTCCCAACGAGTTGGATATAGTGCCTTGGAGGCCTACTGGCGTAGCCATTGCCATAAAAGTTTGGGCTGACTGCATTGACAAGAGAAACAGGGGGCTTGCAATAGGGTCCTAAATGTTTGCAAGCGTAGATCAAAACCCAAGGCCTCCCTGGTAGTTGAAGAGCAAAATACAATGGAGGTGGACCCAAAGTTGATGTTAATGACAAAGAAGGGAACTAAGGTCGCACGCACAGTTCCAATTGCTCCTTCTGATGACCCCTCTCATAGTCAGGTCCATATGCTCATGGAGGCAAGACCAAATGATGGCCCATATCTTGATTTTGATTCTGAAGAAAGCTTTCAGCCCGCCAAGCCCACTCGCAAGCGTGGGCTCAATACAACCCCAAGGCAAGGCGCCTCTTCTACTCCACTTGCGGAAAGTTCAGTCAGACGCAACGCAAGATTGAGCAGCGCAAAGGAAGGTTACCATGCCAGAACAGTCAGATTGGATGTGGATCCTTCGAAGAAAAGAAAGAGGCCAACAGCGGTCCTCATAGATGAAGCCACTGGTCAGGCTAGACCAATCCCCATCGAGTTGCTAAGGAGCTGGGGCATAGAGTGTGGGGTAGCTCCAGAGGAGCTATCTGATGACACCCTGATGCAGGCGCCAATCTCCAACACCATCGCTAATGAATAGGTTTTCTCTACTTTACCCTGGAGCTGGGTCTCCTAGTTCTTGGCACCAAACTCCTTTTATTTCTTGTCAGACCCTCAGAGTTTTTTTCTTAGTTCCTATAACTGCTAGCAGTTTTGGGTTTGTTTTTGAGATCTTGTTGGCCGATCGGCCTAGAACCTTTGGTGTATCCTATAATGGCAGGTCCTTTTTGGAGTACTTGATGATGGATCTTTATGGTTTTCCATCTCTGTCTTGCGATCTCCCAGTTACCTGTTGCTGGTGTACGGCTATGATAGTTGTTCAGTTTTTGGGATATTTGATCTGCGCTTATGTCCCTCAGTCAGTTACAAGCGAACTCTTTATGTACCCTGGGTGCTCCTTGCAAAGTTCACGTTGTCTTTCCTGTGGGGGTAGTTAGCTACGCTCTTGAGTTTTTGTTTCCAAAATGAGTACACGTGACTGGAACATTTTGTGTTGGAACATCCGTGGTATAAATGCTACTGGCAAGTGGGATGCGATTAGGAATAAGATAGAGGAAAGTTCATGTACTGTTCTTTGCCTCCAGGAGACAAAGCGTGATTCTTTTGATTTGGCCTATATTAGAAAGTTTGCTCTGAGATGGCTAGACAACTTTGATTTCATCCCTTCCCTTGTGGCCTCGGGGGGACTGTTGGTGCTTTGGAGTAGCTCTACCCTCTCAGGAACAGTTATTGATAAGCAACAGTTTGGCTTAACAATTGAATTCAAATCAAGGCATAATAACCTTTGTTGGAATCTGACAAATGTCTATGGTCCTTGTACTGAGCCTGATAGATCTGTGGTTATAGATTGGTTCAAAAGCCACCCAATTGATGGCAATATCAACTGGATTTTTCTAGGAGATTTCAATTTTTATCGTTCGGCTACAAACAGAAACAGAGATGGAGGAAATCTAAATGACATGTTGATCTTCAATGATGCAATAGGCCATCTGGGTCTCATTGAGTTGCCTCTAAAAGGAAGAGCTTATACTTGGAGTAACATGCAAGCCGATCCTTTGCTTGAACAGTTAGACTGGTTCTTTACGTCACCCAATTGGACCCTTGATTACCCAAATACTGAAGTGTGACACCCTGTGTCAAGCTTGCATTAGGATCATCATTAGCCACTAAGCATAAGCATTGCATTGCATTCATGTTTATATATACCATCATTTCATGTGTGTTAGGTTATATTCTTCACACTAGAATTGAATAGGTGTTTTGGTGCTTTACTCTTGATCAACATGTTTAGCTAAGTTTGCTATGCTTAGATTAGTGAGCAGATTGTTTGTCTTGCTAATCACCCTACCAAATTAAGCTTAGATTATTTGTTAAGAATAAAAGTAATTCTTTTCTTAAATGGCTTAAATGGTTTTTAATCTAGAACCCTGTAAATTAGTGGTTTTCAGAAAATGTGACCTACATGAAAAATGTAGAGTATATTATTCTGAACAACTTTGGTTTAAGTTCCAAATCATAGTTTGGAGTTTTTGAATCTCTTTTGAAGCCATTTCAGTTTGAATCAAATAAAAGAAATGGGAAAAAGGAAAAGAAACCGAAAATGGGCCGAGTCTCACCTTTCGGTCCGCTTGGCCTTACCTGCGGCCCAGCTCACACCCCGTTCGCGCCCACGCGCCCCGCGCACGCACGGCGCACGTGCGACGCACGTGCCGCTGACGCGCAAGTGCCCACGCCCGACCGCAACTACGTCGTACGTCGGAATTGCCTGCCGTGTGGCCGACGATTCCTGTCGACGAGCGCCGAGCACGCCTCGCTGCTCGCTGACACCCTGCGCCGCGCCGTGCCATCAGCACTGCCGCTGCCGCTCTGCGCCACGCCACAAACATGCCACGTCACCGCGCTGCCCCACCTTCACGCCGTGCAGTCGCGTCGCTTTAACACCTACCGCCGACTAGCGCCCGCCCCGTCTCGATCGCGTCTGAGTGCGTATCCGCGCTAACAGCGCGAGGACCGAGCGCTGCGCCCTGCCAACAGCCCTGCTTGCCACTCACCGCCTCTGCCCGCGTAGACATACCACGCTGCTCCACGTCTGCCCTTGCCGCCGCAGTGCCGCATCCGGTCAGCCGCTCGCACTGTCGCGGTCGCGATCGAGTGCCGCATCCACCCTAACGGCGCTAGGACCAAGTAGCGCCCCTGCCCACGCGCTGCCGCTCTGCGCCGCGCGACGAACCACGCCACGCCACTGCCTCCCGCCGCACCATCGCGTCACAGCCCCCACCGGCCACGCCGGTCGGCCATGACCGCGTCAACAGGAGCGCATACACCCCCTGCCCCCTCGCACTCGCCAGCACTCGCCCGCACTCACTTCCTCGCTCGCGCTGCCACGACATCTCGCTGCGCCGAGCATGAAACGCACCGCAGCGCCCCGTTTTCAAATTCGCCACCACCCGAGCGTCTCTACCCGATCCACCTCGCATTCACGCTCGCCTTCTCCTCACACACGCCCTGCTCACCTCGTCGTTGCTAGCCGAGCTTCTCAGTCGCCGGAATGCCGCCGCCGTTCCTCGGCTCGCAGTCCCCACAAAAACGACCAAACCGCGTTCACCTCTTCTCCAACCACCTCCGTCGCCTCCATCTTCGTGGAAGCTTCACCGGAGGTAGTAGAGGTGAGAACACCCGTCCGCTAGCACCCTTGCACCCTAGAACGTCACAGCGCCGTTGGCCTTGCGCCATTGCCCCCGCCGCGGAGCTCGCACGTGGCCGGACCTCCTCGGAGCTCCTCCGGCTCAACCAACGCTCGCGCTACACTCCCCACACCACCGCGGTGCTCAAACAACCGCTAGCCTAGCACCACACCGCCGGAATCACTCCGCGGCTTTGCACCGCCGCATCTCGCCGCCACCGCACGCCGCCGGCTCGCTATAGGGTCGCGCTGGTTCAACCAACCCCACCAGTTGATGCGCGACGTCACCACAAGTCCAGCGCATCCAACCTCAACGCCGGCGAGCTCGCCGTCGGCGAGAACGAGCCGGTCAACGTCGGTGCCCTGCCCTGGCTCGCTGCCAGGTGGAGCCTGCATTGACTACGGGTCTCACCTGTCAGTCCACCCTCCCGCGTGCACTAGGCCGAGCCCAACACTGTTCATCCACGGGCCGAATTCTGAAATGCATTTCCTTTTTCCTATTTCCAGTAAATGTGATAATGCTTGTTTATTTCATATCTGGAGTTTAGTAAATCCTAAAATGGTGAAATAAATGGTGTTAGAATCTATAAATGAATATCTTCTTGTTAAAAATATAAAAGTAATTTTTGGAGAATGTCTTCAGTATTAATGTTTAAATAGTTCTTTTCTGCATTTATGAAAGTTAAATGTGTTCCTGTTTGAAATGTTCAAATAAAGATGTGAAGTTTTTATGCTAGCTCTGTTATCCTGTGTAGAAGCTAGGAAAAATATAAGATGCCATGTTTCTGTGTAGAATTAATTAGTTCTCTATTAAAATATGTTTCTGCTGCTTTCTTAGATTAATTCCTGTGGTAAATCTGTGCTTAGATAAATCATGAAACTTTTTGTGTAGTCTATGTATACCATGATATATCTAGGAAAAGTATAATATGTGGTATGTTGTATGGCAGAAAAGATACTTGTAGTTCAAGTATTCTTTTCTAGGGTTTCCTTTGGAAATTCCTATAGAAAATAATCTAGTAGTGTTGATCATGGAACTTTCTTGATAAATATGTTTCCAAGTAAAGAACTTGTTAAAAATAAGATATAGCATGTTTCACCCTGTGATCTAGTAGGTCTAGTTCTAAGTGCTTTTTCTGCATTTAAATTCATCTTTTTGTATCTGCTAGCGGGTAGATTTGCTTTGGATGAGTTCTCTACAGTAGCATCCAGTAGGATTGTTCTGTCCTCTGTAATTTTTGTAGATTTTTCTGAACAGTTTATATTAGGCTTGTTGTGTAAAGTGGAACTAGCATGAATGCTTAGGTTAATTTTAAAAGCAATCTTTGAGTGTTTAATTCTTGTTCAAGCATCATCCCTGGACCATCAAGTTTACTTATATGCATTGCAAACATCCAGGATTAGTAGAGGAACCCTAGGTGCCACTTCCAGAGGAAGGAGTCCAGGAGGTGCAGGAGTTGAACGAGGAGTACCATGAGCTCGACACTAACCTCCCGAGTGCCCTGACCACCAGCCCTCCACCTTCACTCAAGGAAAGCCCCGGAGCATACTTAGGTCTCCTAGCATTTTATAATTAATCTACTTGAGTATTTTATACTGTGATGCATTAGGTGACAGGAGTTGATTGAATCCCAAATTGATGCATTACCTTCCTTGACTATTGAATTACCTACCTTGTTAATCTGATGTTTAAAATTAAAAGCAATTGCTTAGCCTGCTTAGAATAAATGGTTACATTTATATTCATGTTCGTATTACCCCCTAGGGTAGTATCGATCATGGTTGGCTATATTTGCTATCATGGGAAAGAAACCAATGGTAGTAATGAAATGCGGTCAACTGGAAGCAAGGGCACCAAGTGGTTTCGACTTGGGGGCAGTCCGTCCGTTGGATCGTATAGGTTTGTATACGATGGTGGCCCCCTTACATATTCGAATGTGCCCTTTCTCATAGGGGCCGATGTGAGTTTCAACCCCGAAGCCGAGTAAACACTGTCCGGGCCGACTCTCAGTCTACTTTGGCTCCTTCTAGTTTGGAGATACGACCATCCCCGGGTTGGCCAACTGATTTCTCCAATTGGGTGGATTACGCTGAGCTCGCGACGTTACTACCTGGACAGTGTTGAGCGGTAACCCAATGCATGGACCCGACGGGGAAAGTGTGGGCGTGTCTAAAGGTAATCTTGCAGCTGGTTGTATATCGATTCGAGTCGCCGCCTCCCACCGGATAGTGGGGGATTATGCTGAGCTTCACCATGGTACAACTCCATGTGACATCGTAATGGTTCTACTAAAATATTGATGAAGGAATTGGATATGGTTTTATTATATTGATTGCTTAGATCAAGTGAGTGCTCTAGTACAGGTGCAAAACCTAGAGATAAATAATAGGATGGAAAATGGCTGCTCTCTAATATTCTTAGCTGTTTCATCTTTCTCGCGTTTCTGCAAAAGCAAAGTTTATCCAGATCCACATAAACAGCCATGCATATCCTTGGAGTCTTTATTTTCAGTTAGACGGGTAAGTCTAGTTGAGTACATTCCCGTACTCTGGGTTTATCCCGTTTGTTGCAGATGACCAAGTATACTTTGGCTATTGTAAGCACTGTCTCTATCCTGTCGAAGGAGAAGAGGAGTAGGCTTTGGGCAAGGTCTTCTACGAGCTCATCTTTTGCTGTTGTTGGACGTGATCTCGTCGGCACCCCTATTTATTAATGGTACTAGTGTGGAGTGAAACTTTGGGTTCGAGTTATAAAATAGTGTTTTATTTGGCCACATGTGTTGTGGTGTGAGTACCACTTTATTTGGAACAAAGTGTTGTAATAACTTTATTTCGTACTTCAAGTATTTCGTTTTAATTGTTGTCTCGTACGAATGTGCATACCTGAGTTTGCGAGGATCTTGGTTAGAGATGCGATTGTTAGAAATCCTTCGAGATTTCCGGACTACCGGGATTATATGGGCTCAAGTGTTTAAAGCGGTCGTTAATTCAGAAACTTTGGTACTCGATCTCTTATAGTTTGGACGGTTCTGCCACAGTTGGTATCGAAGCTGAGTTCAGGTATCCGCATTCGTTTGACCCACTTTTAAACAAAACGGGTATTTCAAAACTATTTTTATAAACTGAGTTTGAAAACTTAGGGTGCCCGAGTCTAATCCTTAGCCCTATACTAGGAAATCAGGTGGCTTAGGAATACTAACTTGGTTCAAGGTTTTGCTCATGCTGGATCTTTAAAAGGTGTCGGGGTATCATTCTTTGGAAGAATGATACAAGTTTCGAAAATTGCATTGAAAACTATTTGTGAGATGTGAGAGTAGACCTTCCAACCGTTGGTCTACAGAAGTGATATATTATTACTTAAGGATATGCGAGCTCTTACGCAAACATATCTGAGAAGTATGAATTGTTGGGTGGGTTTTCCGAGCTTGGTGCATAAGGTTTTGCTAACTAACTAATGTGTACTTCGTGCATATCAGGAGAAGTGCCCGGTGATTTTCTGCATTGGGATTCGTTCTTTTTGGGCTGAAATGAATTTTCTGTAGGTACACTAACTACGTATCCGTGTAGAATGAATAACTACGTAATGAGAGATCGTCTTGCCACCGACTAGAACGTTAGGACTTACGAGTCATTCTAGTTGAGTGAGAACGTAATTATGATCATGCATCATGTTTATATTCTTGCACCATGTCATACCTCCCCTTAATTTGTAAATTGTTCCTTTTTGAAAAAAAAATCACCAACTTAATATCTGTCTCACGAGAGTTTGAAAACCTTTTTCTACAGATGCCTCGCACCTGTCTGACCGCCAGGAAGGCAACCGGAGGAGTAGGAGTTCCTCATTTCCCTTTGGCAAGGAAGATGACCAAGGGGAAATTTTTGACGTACTTTGGGCTGCCGACTATCCTTTGGCGGGTTTTGCATGCCAATGGGTATTTCGAGGGTAGTGAGCCTAAGTACTTTTGGCAAAAACAGCAGTATGGTCAGGACTCTCTGGTCCATGTTCAGATCAAGATAAAAGCTCTGGAAGGAAGACCAGATTGGCCTGGCTGGACAATCACCACCAAGGGAGATTGTGCTAAGGATGGTGCCAACAGGGCAGCATACTTGGTGCTAAAGGATATCATCGCCCGCTTTCCAGCAGACCTTGCAGACGCTTGGCCGGGAGTGTTTCCCTGTGGACAGGCTTTTCCTGGACACAGTCTGAGGAGACAGCGCTGATAGGGGATGAGGAGGAGTGTTTCTTCTGCGAGACTCCAGCCATGGGTGCCACTAGAGCCTTGCTTGGCACTTGTGAGAGTTTGGAGCGCAGTCTTGTAGCTATGGCGGAGATCCACAACGCTACTCTTGAGAGCAAGCCCCAGTTGCAACAGGAGTTCGAGACAGCCGTCGCCACCCTTCAGGCAGAGTTGGCTCAGATGACTCAGGAGCGCGACCAGGCTCAGACCAGGGTGGGAGAGGAGATCGCTGCTCGCGTGGTTGGTGAGCAGTTACTCCTCGATGCCAGCAACTCCAGGAATGAAGCGTGGACCGAGTTAGAGGGCCTACAAGAGAGGGTCACAGAGTTAGAGGGTCACCTCAACGGGCAGCAGGAGTACATCAACAACCTGCAGGAGGCTTTTCACGCTCTTCACCACCAGCATCAGGCAGCAGCTGCAGCACCTGGACCTGAGGAGCCCGAGCCACAGGACGGAGTGATCCTTGGTCCCGACCCACCGGAGGAGGACTTGGCTCCGAACGAGGCCTTCGCCGACGAGCCCTACCTCGACGACTCTGACGGGGAGCAGTACTTCTCCGACGTGGACTGAGCACTAGATTAGGAGTTTGACCTTTTGTGTTGGGAGCTTTTGTATCATGTTGTTTAAGACTCTGTTTAATTTTGATTCTCGTTATGTGTAAGCCGAATTTGGATTTAAGTCCAGACGTTGTTCTGGCAAACAATATGGAATGTTATTGGTATGCTTATGACGAGTAATTAATTCTGTGATGTTATGTGGAAGGATGAGTAATTATATCTGGTTGTGTGCTTGATATTATGTTTTGTACAACACGGTATTTACTCATTGTTCAATATAACATCACCTAATTATTGCTTGTTAATGGGATATATAGATGCCGGCTAACACTCGTCGCACTAACCGGGGTGATGGAGAGGCAGCCAAGGAAGACCTGCCACCACCACCACAACCTCCGATCACATTAGAGGCATTCTTTGGCCAGTTTTTGGGCAGCCAAAGGAGTGTGGAGGAGATGCAGCGCCAGATGAACGAGACCTTGCGCAACATCACCGCCAACACGGCTCAGCAGCACAGGCAACATCAAGGGCCCGTGCCTAACCAGTACAGCTCCTACAAGGATTTCATGGACACGCGTCCTCTATTCTTCAAGGAAGCTACTGAACCGCTGGAGGCCAATGAATGGCTGCTCTCCATGACACAGAAGTTCCTACTTCTGCGCCTAATGGAGGAGCTAAAGGCGGAGTGTGCCGCGCACAGGATGGAAGGACCAACAAGTATCTAGTGGTCCCAATACCGCGATAACTTGCCTACCGGTACCACGGTTACCTGGGAACTGTTCTCCACTATTATGCGCCATCACTACATCCCTGATGGAGTGGTGGAGATGAAGCTCACTGAGTTCATGAGGCTTGCTCAGGGTACCAGGTCAGTGACAAAGTACCTCACCAGCTTCAACCACCTAGCCCGCTATGCTTTTGACTTTGTCAACACAGACATGAAGAAGATCGCCAGCTTCAAGAGGGGCATGAATGCCACTCTTCTCTCCAAGATGGGCAACAGCTACCGCCTCACCTTCAGCGACTTCATCAGTGACTGCTTGAACCAGGAGGCCAACGACAAAAGATTTCTTGCAGAGACCCGTCGCCGAGTCCTAGAGGGAGGATCCTACCAGAACAGAGGTCCTAATGCTTCAAGGCCAGCGTTTCATCCACCACAGGCTGGTGCATGATTCCGTCCACCTCAAGGGAAGATGACCAATGCTCGTGCTCGTCTAGGCTACTAGAGGCCCTTCACTGCACCAATGCAGCAGAACAAGGATAAAGTTGCAGCACCTGGAGCTAGAGGGCAGAGGACGCCTTATGTGGTGGGGCCGTGCTATAACTGCGGTCAAGCTGGACACCTGTCGCATTTCTGCACGAAGCCATGGAAGCAGTTCAACCCTCCGCAGAAGCCTTGCACAGGGAACGTCCACCACACCACCTTGGAGGAAGTACCAGAGGGAGAGCCCGTCACAGCTGGTATGTTCCTTGTTAATCAATGTTCTGCAGTTATCTTGTTTGATTCTAGAGCATCGCAATCATTCATTAGTGGGAACTTCGTGCTGTGGAGTTAGCAGAAGGTGGTAGAATTGGAAAAGGAGTATCAGACTAGTGCAGCGGGAGCTGTACTATATACTCATAAAATGGTAAAGGAAATAGAAATTACCATGGGGATGACATCGATCAATGTCAGCCTCATTGTAATACCTGAGCTAGGCCTAGATGTCATTCTTGGAATGGAATGGATGAAAGCATGGAAAGTGCATCTAGATATAGCCCAACGTGCAGTATCTATCACCAACCCCCGAGATGGAGCCACCTTTGGAATCCTCTTACCTAAAAATCCGAATCAGTTGGGAGTCATATTTTCCATCACTGCTGAGTTGTTGGACAAGATTCCTATAGTTTGTGAGTTTCCGGATGTGTTTCCTGATGATCTTCCAGGGTTGCCCCCGGACAGAGATGTTGAGTTTGCTATAGAGTTGGCTTAGGATGCCATATACGATGCCACCCAACGAGTTAGCAGAACTCAAGAAGCAACTTCAGGAGTTGCTAGAGAAGGTTTGATCCGCCCAAGTTGTTCACCTTGGGGATGTCCAACCATCTTTGTGAAAAAGAGGGATAAAACTTTAAGGATGTGCATAGACTATCGCCCTCTCAATGCGGTTACCATCAAAAACAAATATCTGTTGCTTCGGATTGATTTGTTGTTCGATCAGTTGTCTAAAGCAAAAGTGTTCTCTAAGATAGACTTGAGGTCAGGATACCATCAGATTAAAATCAGAAAGGAGGATGTACCTAAGACCGCTTTCTCCACTCGGTACGGTCTATATGAATATCTAGTGATGTCTTTTGGATGGACAAATGCGCCTGCACATTTCATGTACTTGATGAACTCCGTGTTCATGCAATAGTTGGAGAAGTTTGTTGTGGTCTTCATCGACGACATCTTGGTATACTCGGAAAATGAGAAAGATCATACCGAACACCTGAGGATAGTGATGAAACGGTTAAGGGAGCATAAGCTTTATGCTAAGTTCAGCAAGTGTGAGTTTTGGTTGACTAAAGTGCCTTTTCTGGGTCATATCTTGTCAGGAGAAGGTATATCAGTGGATCCCTCAAAAGTGCAAGAAGACATGAATTGGAAAGCACCCGTTAATGTGCATGAGGTTCACAACTTTTTAGGATTGGCCGGATACTACGGTCGTTTTATCCTGGACTTTTCTAAGATAGCTAAACCTATGACAAGGTTAACTCAGAAAAATAAGAAGTTTGAATGGAGCTTAGAATATGAGATAGCGTTCCGTACCTTGCGGACACTGTTAACAACTGCACCAGTTTTAGCACAACCAAATTTGGAGGAACCTTTTGATGTGTTTTGTGATGCATCGACCATTGGTTTGGGATGTGTGTTGATGCAAAATGGAAGAGTCATTGCTTATGCCTCACAACAACTTTGACCGCATGAGGTGAACTACCCGACACATGACTTGGAGTTAGCAGCAGTTGTGCATGCTTTAAAGATATGGAGACATTACCTAATGGGTAACTTGTGTCACATCTTCACGGACCATAAAAGTTTGAAGTACTTGTTTACCCAATCTGAATTGAACATGAGACAGCGGAGATGGCTAGAGTTAATCAAGGATTATAACTTGGAAGTGCACTACCATCCTGGAAAAGTGAATGTGGTAGCAGATGCTTTGAGCCGCAACTCTCATTGCAGCTTGTTGCAACCTCTGTTAGAAGATGGATTCGATCTAATGCATCCTTTGGTGTTAAATAAATTGTTATCCAATGCACCTTGGATAGTGATATTATTGAGGGACAGAAATCAGACAAAGAGCTTATGCAAACCAAACAAAGGTTGGAAACCAGTGAGTCTCTGAATTTCAAAGTGGATTATAAGGGAGTCCTATGGTTCAATCAACGTTTGGTAGTTCCTAAAGATTAGGCTCTGCGAGATAGAATTCTCAACGAAGCACATAACTCAAAGCTATCGATTCACCCTGGTAGTAGCAAGATGTATCATGACCTCAGGACAAGGTATTGGTGGTCTAAGATGAAATTGGACATTGCAGAGTATGTCGCAAAGTGTGATACATGTTGTCTCATTAAGGCCGTACACATGAAGCCTGTCGGTTTGCTACAACCTCTATCTGTACCTGAGTAGAAGTGGAAGATAATAGTATGGACTTCATCACAGGGTTACCTACCACTTCCAAAGGAAATGACTCAATATGGGTTATCGTTGATCGCTTAACCAAGGTAGCTCACTTCATATCAGTCAAGGTTACCCATCGACCGCACCAGTATGCAGAGTTATATGTTTAGAATATCTTAAGGTTACATGGTATCCCCAAAACCATCATATCAGACAGAGGATCTCAGTTCATCGCTCGTTTTTGGGAACAGTTGCATAAAGAGTTGGGAACGAAGTTAATTCGAAGCTCAGCTTATCACCCTCAGACAGATGGACAAACTGAAAGAGTGAATCAAGTATTGGAAGACATGTTGAGGGCATGTGTTGTGTTAGCAAAAGGATCTTGGCAGAAATGGTTACCTTTGGCAGAGTTCTCGTATAACAACGGTTACCAAGAAAGCATTAAGATGGCACCGTTCGATGCTTTGTACGGACGAAAGTGCAGAACCCCTGTCAATTGGATTGAATCAGGAGACAAGGGATTCTTTGGTACGGATTATGTGAAAGAGGCAGAAGAAATAGTTCGCACTGTTCAACAGCATATCAAGGCAGCTCAGTCTCGACAGAAAGGGTATGCAGATCAAAGGAGGAGACCTTTGGAGTTTCAAGTTGGTGACTATGTGTATCTTAAGGTGTCACCTATGAGAGGTGTCCGTCGTTTTGGAATTAAGAAGTTAGCACCCCGATATGTGGGACCTTATCGGATCATTGCCAAGAAAGGCAAGGTAGCTTACCAAGTGCAGTTACCCCTGGAAATGAGTGCTATCTTTCCAGTGTTCCATGTATCTCAGTTTAAATAGTGTCTTCGAGTTCCAGAAGAAGAAGCAGTTCAGAGTTCCGACATTGTGATCAGATCAGATTTGGAGTACAATGAGGAACCCTCGGAGATATTCGATACCAAGACCAGAGTTACCAGGAACCGAGAAGTGAGAACTTTCAAGGTTCTGTGGAGTCATCATGGTCCCAATGATGCAACTTGGGAAACCGAAGACTACCTACGCATGAACTGTCCCGCCTTTTATAATAAATGGTAAAGGAACCCAAACCTCAGGACGAGATTTCTTTAAGGGGGAAGGGTTCTGACACCCTGTGTCAAGCTTGCATTAGGATCATCATTAGCCACTAAGCATAAGCATTGCATTGCATTCATGTTTATATATGTCATCATTTCATGTGTGTTTGGTTATATTCTTCACACTAGAATTGAATAGGTGTTTTGGTGCTTTACTCTTGATCAACATGTTTAGCTAAGTTTGCTATGCTTAGATTAGTGAGTAGATTGTTTGTCTTGCTAATCACCCTACCAAATTAAGCTTAGTTTATTTGTTAATAATAAAAGTAATTCAAATTAAGCTTAGTTTATTTGTTAATAATAAAAGTAATTCTTTTCTTAAATGGCTTAAATGGTTTTTAATCTAGAACCCTGTAAATTAGTGGTTTTCAGAAAATGTGACCTACATGAAAAATGTAGAGCATATTATTCTGAACAACTTTGGTTTAAGTTCCAAATCTTAGTTTGGAGTTTTTGAAAACCTTTTGAAGCCATTTCAGTTTGAATCAAATAAAAGAAATGGAAAAAGGAAAAGAAATGGGAAACGGGCCGAGTCTCACCTTTCGGCCCGCTTGGCCTTACCTGCGGCCCAGCTCGCGCCCCGTTCGCGCCCACGCGCCCCAGGCACGCACGGCGCACATGCGACGCACGCGCCGCTCACGCGCAAGCGCCCGCGCCCGACCGCGGCTGCGCCGTACGTCGGAATCGCCTGCCGCGTGGCCGACGATTCCTGCCGACGAGCGCTGAGCACACCTCGCCGCTCGCTGACGCCCTGCGCCGCGCCGCGCCACGCCGTCACCACTGGCGCTGCCGCTGCCGCTCTGAGCCGCGCCACAGACACTCTGCGTCACCGTGCTGCCCCGCCTGCACGCTGTGTCGTCGCGTCGCTTTAACACCTGCCGCCGACCAGCGCCCGCCCCATCTCGACCACGTTTGAGGGCGTATCCGCGCTAATGGTGCGAGGACCGAGCGCTGCGCCCTGCCAACACCCCTGCTCGCCACTCACCGCCTCTGCCCTCGTAGACACACCACCCTGCGCCGCGTCTGCCCTCGCCACCGCAATGCCGCATCCGGTCAGCCGCTCTCCCTGTCACAGTCGCGATCGAGTGCCGCATTGTAACACCCCTGGTGTTAATCACTTAATTAAAAATTGATCATGTCATCATATGCATTAAGCATCATTCATTTGTTTGAAAACCTGGATATGCATCATTCATCTAAAAATAATTTGCCTATGGTTGTTTAAGCAATGTGATAGAGCTCTGTTTGAATTGCTTTTGTGTGTTTACAGTTTTTCAAGTGTTATTCAAGTTTTTAGAGTTTTTGAAAAGAGGGTAAATCCTTTTAAAAGGTTTTTAAAATTTCAAAAATGCATTTTCATTTCTAGGCTGAATTTGAAAATGTGCATATTGACAAAGTTGTAGATCATGAAATTTGGAGAAACATTGGTGTTCTAAGTTTTCCATGAAAACCCTTAGAAGCTTGTTCATTTTGCAATTTAGTACCAAGGGCTATTCAGTCATTTCATCGAGCACTTGCATGGCGACTGTCGGTTTTATGACCCGGCGGTCAAGACCACCAACGAGTAAATTTGTATATCGCGTGCTCCCTCTCTCAGACGTGATGCAAGATGGACACAAGGTTTATCCTGGTTCGGGCAAAGAAAGCCCTACATCCAGCGGGGGGAGGATGACTTGTATTATCTCGCACCCAAAGCGTGCTCGTACAGGGGGGGTACAAGCTGTGTTACATGGGGTTTGCCACCCGAGGGGTCGATCGAGTGGTGGTGTGTGTGTGCGTGGAGTGTCAGAGTCTGAACTGAGGTCCCGGAGGTTTCAGGCTCTGACCGTCCAAAAAGGAAGAAGCTCTCCCATACTCTACCTCGGCGTCCCCTTTTATAGACCAAGGGGAGGTCCGAGGGTACAGGGTCCTAACAGTGGCGGTATGGGTAGCGTATCCGCGGCACAGTGTTGGCGGGGAGACATTGAGCACTGTGGCGGCATGGCCTTCCCGTCCTTCTGGCGTCCCCGGTCGTGGTGGCAGTGGAAGTCGTCGCAACACAGTGCCCGCGGGCAGGCACGAATCGCACAGCTGAAGCGGGACGGGGCGGATGGGACGACCTCCGTACTAGAGTTGTTGGAGAGTGGGGTCGAGCCGTCCGGTCGAGAGGGGGGGGGGTCGAGCCCTGCGTGGCTCTGTCGCGTTCCCAAAGTCGTCGTCGAGGGTCGCACTGTTCACTTTCTGAGGGGTACTGTTGGAGTCCGTACTCGCGTAGTGGCGACAGTGGCGGCACAGTTGACAGGAATCGGGGACCTGACGGGGAGTTGGCGGATTTGACAGCGGACGCGGGCGCCCATGTCATTAGGTGGGTTCACTTTAACGCATGCCAGGAGTAGTTGGGTTAATCGAGCCCCTTGTCCAGGGATCAGTCCTCCGACCTTGTCGACGTCCGCCGCCAGCTCGAGGAGACCGAGCGGGCCTACTCCACCCTAGACGTGCAGGCCCAAGGTGAGTGTTTCGGGAGTGTTGGAGAATCTGTCCTGCCTCGACCCTCTTTCTGCTTTTTTGGGTTTTGACTGTTGCTTGCTTGTTTCGGCAGAGCTTGCGAAGAATAATGCCCGTGCCCACAAGGACCTGGACAATCTTCAGGGCCTCCTCGGCACTGAGGCGAACCTCAACGCGACGCTCGCGGACGCCATCAACACCTTTTGCAATGACCTCTCGGTCAAGCCGGAGCCGGAGGTCGAGGGGGATGCTCGAGGGGACTCCTTGCTGCGCCGCTTCTACTCCATGACACGGGGAGTGACGGAGACCGTCCGAGCCACCCTGCATGTGGGCGTGAAGCGGGCCCTCGCGGTCGTCAACTCGCTCTACGACGTGGACCTCAACCTCGTTGTCGACGGGTTCGCCACCGACCCGAAGCTGACCGAGGAAGAGAACGACGCGAAGTGCCAGGAGTTGATGGATCACGCAGAGGTGCCTGGAGGCCTGCTGGCGAAACTCTTTGAACCCGAGGTGATCCCCTTGGTGGACGAGTAGCCCTCGGAAGGTGTCGACGGGTAGTCCCGGGCCTGCAAGCCATATCTGGACAAGAAGGTCCATGTAATAGTTAGGCCTTTGTACTAATACAATGCCAAGCCCCCGAGGGCTTTTTGTGTATAATGCATTTTGATCGAGATGCACATAGTTATTTTTGTTTTTCGAGCTCTCCCTGTTTTTTTTGCCTAAGTCCACGCTTGTGAACTAAGTGTTCGACGCACGCTCGTATCCCTGGAAGGGGGTGGCGAGCGGGGATACCGTAGCCCTAGGGCGTAGGTGGGTCCCTGGCTCGACGACACCCTCGACCCTTAGGGGGTTCGAGGCGCCTTTACCTAGTTATGAAGCGTACTCGAGGGAAAGAACAAGAGGGAGAGTCGAGTTTCGAAAAAACGTTCGACTTTTTCGGGGACTTAGGAGGGGGGTGCCCCCCCTGTTAGCCCCCGAGGGAGGCTCGACTTTGCTGAGGCAAAGTCGAGGCTACCTTAGTGCTATAGACGGGTTCGTCTCGTTATTTCTACTTCTCGAGCTCTCTCTGCTTTTCTTTGCCTAAGTCGATGCTTGTGAACTAAGTATTCGACGCACGCTTGTATCCCTGGAAGGGGGGTGGCGAGCGTGGATACCGTAGCCCTGGGGCATAGGTGGGTCCCTAGCTCGATGACACCCTCGACCCTTAGGGGGTTCGAGGCGCCTTTACCTAGATTTGAAGCGTACTCGAGGGAAAGAACGAGAGGGAGAGTCGAGTTTCGAAAAAACGTTCGAGTTTTTCGGGGACTTAGGAGGGGGGTGCCCCCCCTGTTAGCCCCGAGGGAGGCTCGACTTTGCTGAGGCAAAGTCGAGGCTACCTTAGTGCTATAGACGGGTTCGTCTCGTTATTTCTACTTCTCGAGCTCTCTCTGCTTTTCTTTGCCTAAGTCGACGCTTGTGAACTAAGTATTCGACGCACGCTCGTATCCCTGGAAGGGGGGTGGCGAGCGGGGATACCGTAGCCCCGGGGGGTAGGTGGGTCCCTAGCTCGATGACACCCTCGACCCTTAGGGGGTTCGAGGCGCCTTTACCTAGTTATGAAGCGTACTCGAGGGAAAGAACGAGAGGGAGAGTCGAGTTTCGAAAAAACGTTCGAGTTTTTCGGGGACTTAGGAGGGGGGTGCCCCCCCTGTTAGCCCCCGAGGGAGGCTCGACTTTGCTGAGGCAAAGTCGAGGCTACCTTAGTGCTATAGACGGGTTCGTCTCGTTATTTCTACTTCTCGAGCTCTCTCTGCTTTTCTTTGCCTAAGTCGACGCTTGTGAACTAAGTATTCGACGCACGCTTGTATCCCTGGAAGGGGGGTGGCGAGCGGGGATAACGTAGCCCTGGGGCATAGGTGGGTCCCTAGCTCGATGACACCCTCGACCCTTAGGGGGTTCGAGGCGCCTTTACCTAGTTATGAAGCGTACTCAAGGGAAAGAACGAGAGGGAGAGTCGAGTTTCGAAAAAACGTTCGAGTTTTTCGGGGACTTAGGAGGGGGGTGCCCCCCTGTTAGCCCCCGAGGGAGGCTCGACTTTGCTGAGGCAAAGTCGAGGCTACCTTAGTGCTATAGACGGGTTCGTCTCGTTATTTCTACTTCTCGAGCTCTCTCTGCTTTTCTTTGCCTAAGTCGACGCTTGTGAACTAAGTATTCGACGCACGCTCGTATCCCTGGAAGGGGGGTGGCGAGCGGGGATACCGTAGCCCCGGGGGCTAGGTGGGTCCCTAGCTCGATGACACCCTCGACCCTTAGGGTGTTCGAGGCGCCTTTACCTAGTTATGAAGCGTACTCGAGGGAAAGAACGAGAGGGAGAGTCGAGTTTCGAAAAAACGTTCGAGTTTTTCGGGGACTTAGGAGGGGGGTGCCCTCCTGTTAGCCCCCCAGGGGAGCTCGACTTTGTCCGGGCAAAGTCTAGGCTGCCTTCGAGCTGCGAACGAACGTGAAATGTGTTTCGAGAACATTTTATTCATTCGAGATGTTGACACAAAAGCGTCAGATCTGTGAACACCTCGGGCTATTACCCAGAGCTCGATGTCGAGGGCGTGCTAGTCGATTTGACCAATCAATCGACAAGGATGATAACTATGACAAACTGAACGAGACGACAGCGATGCGCCCGGACGTCAAGGCTCAGATTGATGGAAGACACCATCTGAGCCGCCGATGGGCTTGCAGATGCCATCCTAGGTTGATGGTACGCTGGGCCGGCATATCGCGGTGCATGTCCTTCTTTGAATGTTTGTGCAACAGCATTGTAGACAGTATTGGACAGCACGCTAGAGTGGTTAATCAAAGCTTGACTTACAGCGGCGTTAACCATCTCTTGTAGCTTGCCAGGGTTGGCGTCGTACGTGACCTGCCGTGGCAACGGCGGATCTTGCTTCTGAATTGCTTCGCCGCTCCTGCTGAGGCTGAAGGATTTGAGATACAGCTGCCTGTATTCCTCCATGGCCCGCTCCATGGCCTGCTTCTGATCATCTTTCAGATCGGCCTCAGACACTTCAATGACATTCCTCTGATTAACATCGGCGTGATCAGCCATGCCGGATGTGTAGATTTGTATAATCAGGTCCCACCGAGCGTGCCAAAAGAGGTGTTGACACAAAAGCGTCAGATCTGTGAACACCTCGGGCTATTACCCAGAGCTCGATGTCGAGGGCGTGCCAGTCGATTTGACCAATCAATCGACAAGGATGATAACTATGACAAACTGAACGAGACGACAGCGATGCGCCCGGACGTCAAGGCTCAGATTGATCACGGATAACTAGAGCAGAGCTAGACGAGGCAAACAGCGATGCGCCCGGATTGCCAAAGCCTAGAGGTACTCCCAAGCGGAACTAACAAGGATTTTGACGGAGATCAAGGTGATGCAGCCCGTCGAAAGCTTGAAGAACTCGTTAAAACTACAACTAATGCATAAAAGGGAAATTGCGGTAAAAGTAGGATAAAAAGTAGAATTGGTTTGTTTTTGATTTGATTGATATATATTCCATAGCCCTCGGGCTCATATTTATACTCCCACATGGAGAGTTGTACAATGACACGACACATATCTTTCCTAAAACAAACTCCTACTTTAAAGGAAACTGACTCGCGCAGGAGCCGGATAACAATATTTATTTCCTAAACAAACACACCTATTTTAAGGGAAAATAAACGACTCACGCAAGAGTCGGACTCAAATTACTATAATAATACTGGCATAAAACACCAGTTTCCTTATACCCTTCGATGGAAACTTTCCATCGGCAGATCCCTGCAACTTCCTTCTTTGGCCACCGGTAGTCTTCTGCTACCACCAAGTGCTAAATCACACCCATCGGCAGCGGTAATACTTCTCCGATCGGCAATCAGCAGCATCTTCTTCATCGGCAATCGGCAACCATTTTTCCATCGGCAACCGGCAACAAGCCTTTATCGGCAATCGGCAAGGCCCTTTCATCGGCAATCGGCAAAGACTCCTCATCGGCAATCAGTTCCAGCAAGACTTCATCGATTTGGTCGGCAAGGCTTCTCAGCTTCCATCGGCAAAACTCATAGCACCCTCCTATCGGCATTATCAACTCCTGATACCGATGGAGAACGGCCACTGACCAGTCAAGCCTCAGCCCATTTGACACGTGTCGAAAAACGGTGTCAACACATGCCCCCCAGTTTCGGAGCGTATAACTTTACGTGCCGAAACTCTCTCCACTGTAGCCGTTGCTGTAGCCGTTATCCCCGAGATAGGCGTACGGTTTCCTCGATCCCCGCATGTGGAACTGCAATTAAATAATAAAATCCCTCGATTGTAGCACGAACAGTTACTTACCACCTCGATTACCGCGCGTATCCACCGCGGGACTCCCTACATTCTTGCACAGTGTGGAACAGAACCCAAAATGCCCCTGAACAGGCTTATAAAAGTTACTGGGGTCCATACCGTCCTTTTTACCCGAGCCCATTTTCACTTTCACCTTCCTGCCTTCGTCTTCAACCTCCGGCTGCCCTGAAGAACACAAGCTCGAGCAACAGTACCCTTTGCAATCTAAGGACGAACCAAGCACCCCTCCGGTTCCAAATGGCGATCCAAGTTGACATCCCGAAGGTAAGATCCATTCCTCATCTAATTCAACCTCTCTTTTTTGCGCAAAAAACCTGATTTCACCTCTGTTCTTCCTTCTAATTTGTCCTTTTCTCGAAACCTAGGAGCGTACAACAAAGTCATCATCCCTCTTGCTGGTTCCAATCTTAGCTGCCTAGGCCCAATGGGCAATCCAAACCCCACTTCCATCATCAACGCAGAAACCAATAGGATACCATTTAGATCTGAAAGCTTTGGTCTGGGATTGTGGAAGGATACATTCCGTTTATGGCCCAAGCACACCAAAGGATGGAAAAACTGGTATCTGAGGTTGGCACAGTCATAGCAGGTGTACTGGCAGGAGTGTAGCTTAGATCAATGCATTAGGCTCTCAATTGCCGATGCAGAGAAGAATGAGAACTTAATGATAGCAGCTTCATACTTTTGGTCCGATAGCATGAATGCCTTCCTCTTCAGGCATGGACCAACTACTCCTACCCTTGCCGATGTCTACATGTTGACCGGCTTGGACATCACTTCTGCCGATACACTTAGCCTCTTCAACAGAAAAGCTGAGCACAAGGTGAACACCCGCAGTATCGGCGGCTGGACAGGCTACATTCAGGAGCATCAGAAAACTGGATCGGTAAGCCAACGGGAGCATGCCATCTTCTTAAACATGTGGTTAGAAAAATTTGTCTTCTGTGGCAAAACTATTGGCCCGACCACCATGCACCTTCCTACGGCCGAACTACTTGCCAATGGCACAAGGCTCCCCTTAGGCAAGTACCTCCTCGGGTCAGTTTACCGATTGCTGCACCAAGTTTCCAACAAACTGCTGCTAGGAGAGCCCATCAGCAATTTCGGAGGCCCCTGGTGGTTCATCAATCTATGGCTGAACGCACATATGCACAAGGCCCTCGAGTTTGATCTGTTCGCCCAGCAATTCCCGAGGGACATATGAGAAGATTACCGATGTGATGATGATGAATCGGTAACTCGAGCTCCGCTCAACTTTGGAGAAGCCATCATAATGCTGCCGGGCACCGATGCCGATGTAGAGCACTTCGGCTACTTTTTTCAGAGGTTCTACAACGGACTTCACTCCTCAGAACGGACTTGGTGGCTGTATCTTGATGAACAGAACCATTTTCCACTGCTGTTCCACTTGACCGATATGAGCTTGCCTGAAAACCAAGCAATTATGAGGGCTAGCATCACTCCCCAAGCTCTCCCAGTAAACATCTTCGGATCTGGGAAGAATGCTCCGCCATCGTACGAGTTTTACTATCCATCGGCAGCGGCGAGACATCTGGCATTTGGCCAACTGCCGATCAAGCTGTGCTATTCCAATGTAGTAAAACCCAGACATACAATCTCCAGCAATTTGGATTGGAACAAAGTCATCAGCCTCCCTGCCGATGCCGATTTGTCAGACCTCGATTTGTCTTCCTGGACGCCGACCTCCTTCATCACCAACGAATTCAAGTCTTGGTGGCAAGAATGGAAGCGCCAGCTACTTGCCAAGTCTTCACATTATTATCGGCACTTAATCGACGCCGATTACGTCATCCCCGACGACGCAGTAAGTCTTCCTTCCGATGTACTTTTATGATTTTATTTCACTTGTCATCGGTACCAACACCTAACTCTTATGCCCTTTCGCACCTTTGCACTTGACAGGCCGATGATCCAGTCCCCACAACGAGCAACAGCGGTAGACCCTTCAAACTCCGGATGATGGGTCCTATATCGATCATCGGCAACAAAGCCCCATCACTGGCTGCCTTTACGCCCCAACAGGTACCTTTGTCGATGCCTACAACAGCTCAGGCTACATCAGCTGCCGCTGTTGCCTTGACGCAAACTTATGCAGTAAACTCTTTACTTGTACCGATCATACATTGTTCCATCGGCAACATTTACTTTGCATAACTTGCTTTTCATTTTCAGGCATTATGGTCATCGGCATCTGTTCACAGAATACAACTAACTTCTGACCCTATTGCCGATGCCCCCCAGTCTTCATCCAAGCGGATTGGCTCTCCTACTGCGGCGCTGACAAAGAAAAGGCGCTTGAGGCTGGCTTCCCCTCCGCCATCGGCTCCAACTGCACCATCAGCTGCCGATGCGCTGCAAGCAGAGCTTCCAGCTCTAGTCGCGCCACCTGCCGACGGGTCATCGGTAGGAGCTCCATCGACCTCCGTTCCTGAACAGCCGATGGATGACGCCCCCGTCCAGATCGGAACGGCATCGGCATCGGCACCGGCTGTGGTGACTGAAGAAACAACTCCCGCTGTAGCAGCGGAGGTAGCATCGGCGTCGGCATTGCCAACCAGATTATCTGGCGAAGGAACCACTCAAGCTCCCGCAGCAGCAACGACGTCGACATCGGCACCGTCGATCCAGGTCCCCGATGACATAGTGCCACCCCAAGAAACCGCCACTACATCGGAGGCGATACCAGCAACAACCACGCCAAGACTAGAAGCGTCAGCTGCCTCCCCAACACAGGCTCAGTCATCGGCGTCTGCTGCCGATGTTCAAGATGAAGCTGGACCGTCTGGCATGCCAAGCCCTAGGCAGGAGATCCGCTTCAAGACGGTAAGTAGATTACCTTAAAGCTCACAGTATAGTTTTACAATCAGCATACTTTAACCTCTGATTTCAGGCCCAAGACTCTCCGGACAGCCTCTTCTCCTACAATCTAAACCTTCAGACCGGAGATGAGCGCCAAGGTCGCCTCCAAACAGACAGTCTATTCTCCTTCGCCGTCGACGTCCCCGATGACGATGAAGAGGAGAGTTCCCACCCGGCTCTATCGGCAGAAGTCAAGTCCAAGCTTGAGGAGTTGCTCTCCCTACTGCTGCAAGATACTTCCTAACTTATCCAGGACTCATCGGCGGCAAGGATTATATTCAAAGATATCTAGAGCCATCTTTCCGCTGATGCAGCAGAAACCATCCTCCAAGCAGCTTCCATTGACGTCAAACAAATTCAGTACCAGCGGCTTACTCGTCACATTGCCGATAGAGCGGCCCAAGCCAAGAGCGAGGAAGAGAAGTTCAGATTTAAAGCCCTTGTTGATGAGAAGCACAGAAGCATCGGTCAAGCCAAAACTTCCATCGGCAACCTCGACCAGGAAATCTCTCGGCTATCGGCGAGGAAAGAGGAGCTGCTGGCAGAACTGCAACAGATTGAAGAGGGTCTGACAGCTGCCAATCAACAGAAGACCCAACTGTCTGACTCCATCGGAGCTTTGCAGCAAGAAAGGGATCAATATGCTCGGCAAGCTATCTCATGGAAGAAGAAGATCAAGCCGGTTGAGGGCTCTGCCGATGTTGACGCTCAGGAGTTAGATGAAATAGACCAAATTCGCCTGCGCGCGATAAATGTTATTCATTCCTTATTTTGATGTCTGTAGTATCGGTAGGAACGTAACCTGATACTTAATTTTGTTTTGTAATATAACGCCAGTTTGCTTTTACCGATGTTTTTATAAGTTCACTTTTCATCGGCATTTGATTAAGCATCATGCGTCTACCCATACGCTAGGGTAATATCTCTTCAAGTATTTGTCGTTGATCGCCCTAGAAAACGTCATCCCCTCGAGGGTTTCCAAAATGTACGCATTACCAGGAGCAGACTGTTTTATCCGATAAGGACCTTCCCAATTAGGGGACCACTTTCCAAACTTAGAGCTCTTAGTCCCAATCGGTAAAATCAACTTCCAAACCAAATCACCATCGGCAAATTCTTTTACCTTTACTTTCTTATCATACCATCGGGCAACCCTCTTCTTGTTCTCTTCAATATTAATTAACGCTCTCAACCGATGACCTGCCAAATCTTCTAACTCATATTTCATCAGAGTATCGTAATCATCGGTCGTCAACTGATCTTGAAAAGATAATCGCCTAGAACCAGTTTTAATTTCCCAAGGTAGGACAGCATCGTGTCCATAAACCAACTAATACGGCGAGACCTTGGTTGCACCATGACAAGCCATCCGATATGACCATAAAGCTTCGTTCAACACCACGTGCCACCTTCTAGGGTTTTCTTCAATCTTGCGCTTTATAAGCTTAATGACTCCTTTATTAGCCGCCTCGGCTTGACCGTTAGCTTGAGCGTAATAAGGAGAAGAATTCAACACCTTGAAACCCATGCTAGCAGCAAAGTCATCAAACTCTCCCGATGTGAACATGGTCCCTTGATCGGTGGTAATGGTTTGAGGAATACCAAATCGGTAAACAATATGCTCCTTAACGAAATCCACCATGTTTGCCGATGTCACCTTTTTCAATGGAATTGCCTCAACCCATTTAGTGAAGTAATCGGTAGCAACAAGTATGAACTTGTGCCCCTTGCTCGACGGCGGATAAATCTGGCCGATGAGATCAATAGCCCATCCTCTGAACGGCCAAGGTTTACTTATAGGATTCATTGCCGATGCAGGCGCCCTTTGCACATTACCAAACTTCTGACAATCTTGGCACCCTTTGAAATAATTGAAACAATCTTCCAGGATTGTCGGCCAATAATATCCATTCCGCCTAATCATCCACTTCATCTTGAATGCCGATTGATGCGCTCCACATACACCTTCATGGATCTCACCCATCAACTCCCTTGATTCCTCTTTGCCAAGACATCTGAGCAAAACTCCGTCAATTGTCCGATAATACAACTCATTATCAAGGAGCACATACTTAGTGGCTTGGAACCTTAGGCGCCTTTCAACTTTTCTGGATGGATCCCTCAAGTAATCGGCAATCCCCTTTCTCCAGTCATCGGCATCTGTTACCGATGTCGTGACTTCCTGAATCGGCTGATATCCTGAGGCATTCTGTGCCAGCCGATTAGCCTCTTCATTATGCAACCTTGGAATGTGCTCAAGGCGGTACTCTTTGAACTCCTTTAACAACCGCATACACCGCTCATGGGCTGCGATTAACACTTCACTTCGGCACTCATATGTCCCGATCAGCTGATTAATCACCAACATGGAATCACCGAAGATTTCAACGGCATCGGCATGCACCTCCCTGAGCAGTTCTAACCCTTTAAGCAAAGCCTGGTACTCAGCCTGATTGTTCGTTGAAGTAGCAACAATCGGCAAAGAAATCTCATACCTCTGTCCTCGGGGTGAAATTAACAGAATACCGATACCTGCTCCATCCTTGCACGTAGACCCATCAAAGAACAGAGCCCAAGGGGCAATTTCAACAAAGCCCACCATATTGCAGTGCTGAGTGACAAAATCGGCCATCACCTGACCCTTAACAGCCTTTGCCGATTCATACCTTAGGTCAAATTCAGATAATGCCAGAATCCATTTACCGATTCGTCCACTCAAAATCGGCATTGACAACATGTACTTGACCACATCATCTTTGCAGACAACAGTACATTCGGCCGACAGTAAGTAGTGTCTTAATTTAGTGCAAGAGAAGTATAAACATAAACTCAATCTCTCTGTGGCCGAATACCTGGTTTCAACGTCCACCAACCTTCTGCTCAGGTAATATATTACACTCTCCTTCCCTTCAAACTCTTGAATTAAGGCTGACCCGATAACACCGTCATCGGCAGACAAATATAATCTGAAAGGCTTCCCGTGCTGAGGTGGAACTAAGACTGGGGGATTTACCAAGTACCATTTAATCTCTTCTAAGGCTGACTGCTGCTCCTCTCTCCATATAAATTCCTGATCGGCCTTCAACTTTAACAGAGGACTAAAAGATTTAATCTTACCAGATAGATTGGATATAAATCTTCTAATGAAATTAATCTTGCCGATCAGATACTGCAGCTCAGTCTTGTTTTTGGGAGCAACTACCCTGTTAATTGCATCAATAGATTTTCTGCCGATCTCGATGCCTCTCTGATGTATCATGAAGCCCAGAAACTGCCCTGCGGATACGCCAAACGCACACTTGTTAGGATTCATCTTCAGCCCATGCTCCCTCGTGCACTCCAATATTTTCCGCAAATCGGCAAGATGCTTCTTGAAGTCTCCAGACTTAACCACCACATCATCAATGTAGATCTCAACAATTGTGCCGATGTACTTATGAAAGATAAAATTCATCGCCCTCTGATAAGTAGCACCGGCATTCTTCAAGCCAAAAGTCATGACCACCCACTCAAACAAACCGACGTGACCTGGACACCGGAAAGCAGTCTTGGGTATGTCTTCTTCAGCCATGAATATTTGATTGTACCCAGCATTACCATCCATGAAGCTAATAATTTGATATCCAGCAGCAGCATCGATCAGCATATCGGCCACGGGCATCGGGTAGCCATCCATCGGCGTAGCCTTGTTCAAGTTCCTGAAATCAATACAGACACGAAGTTTTCCATTCTTTTTATACACAGGAACCACATTAGAAATCCAATCGGCATATCGGCATTGCTGAATAAATCCAGCTTCGATCAACTTAGTAATCTCAGCTTAAAGCACAAGAGCATCGGCCAAGCAGAAGTCTCCAGCACCAACCTTGACCAAGAAATAACTCAGCTATCGGCAAAGAAGGAAGAACTATTGGCTGAGTTACAAAAGGTTGAGGAAGCTCTGAACGCAGCCAACCAGCAGAAAGCCCAACTGTCCGACACCATCAGGGTTCTGCGGCAAGAAAGAGACCAGAATGCCCGATAAGCTATTCTACTGAAGAAGAGGATCAAGCCAGTCGAGGGCTCTGCCGATGCCGATGCTAAGGAAATGGATGAGATAGAGCAAATTCGTCTGCGTGCGATATCAGCCTTCCACTCCTTGTTGTAATTTGTTTATTATATCGGCAAATGTAACACTGATACTTGATTTTGGCTCTTGTAATATAATGTCAGTACATGTTTACCGATGCTTATATAACTTTTCTTTCATCGGCATTCAACTGAGCATTATGCGTCCACCCATATGCTAGGGTAATATTTCTTTAAGTATTTGCCGTTGATCGCTCTAGAGAATGCAACTCCTTCGAGAGTTTCCAAAATATAGGCATTACCAGGAGCAGACTGCTTTATCCGATAAGGACCCTCCCAATTAGGAGACCACTTTCCAAATTTAGAACTCTTAGTCCCGATCGGTAAAATCAATTTCCATACCAGATCGCCATTGGCAAATTCCTTTACCTTCACTTTCTTGTTATACCATCTAGCAACCCTCTTCTTATTCTCCTCAATACTGATCAATGCTCTTAGCCGATGACCTGCTAAATCCTCTAACTCATCCTTCATCAGAGTATCATAATCATCGTTCGTCAATTGGTCTTGAAAAGATAATCGCCTAGAACCAGCTTTAATTTCCCAAGGCAGGACAGCATCGTGTCCATAGACCAACTGATACGGTGAGACTTTGGTTGCACCATGACAAGCCATCCGATATGACCATAAGGCCTCGTTTAACACCACATGCCACCTTCTGGGATTCTCTTCAATTTTGCGCTTTATAAGCTTAATAACTCCCTTATTAGTTGCTTCAGCCTGACCATTAGCCTGGGCATAATAAGGAGAAGAGTTTAACACCTTGAACCCCATACTAGCAGCAAATTCATCAAACTCTCCCGATGTGAACATGGTCCCTTGATCGGTAGTAATAGTTTGAGGAACACCGAATCGGTAAACAATGTGTTCTTTAACAAAATCCACCATGTTTGCCGATGTCACTTTCTTCAAAGGAATTGCCTCAACCCATTTAGTGAAGTAATCGGTAGCAACAAGTATAAACTTATGCCCCTTACTCGATGGCGGATATATCTGTCCGATGAGATCAATAGCCCATCCTCTAAACGGCCAAGGCTTGATTATATGATTCATTGCCGATGCAGGTGCCCTCTGTACATTTCCAAACTTCTGACAATCCTGGCACCCCTTGAAATAGTTGAAACAATCTTCAAGAATTGTCGGCCAATAATATCCATTCCGCCTAATCATCCACTTCATCTTGAATGCCGATTGATGTGCTCCACACACACCTTCATGGATTTCACCCATCAACTCCTTTGATTCCTCTTTACTAAGACATCTGAGCAAGACTCCATCAACTGTCCGATAATAATTCATCGTCAAGGAGCACATACTTAGTAGCTTGGAACCTTAGACGCCTTTCAACTTTCTTAGACGGATCTTTTAAGTAATCGGCAATCTCCTTTTTCCAGTCATCGGTAATCGTTACCGATGTCATGACTTCTTGAATCGGCTGATACCCTGAGGCATTCTATGCTAAACGATTGGCCTCTTCATTATGCAATCTAGAAATATGCTCAAGGCGGTACTGTTTGAACTCTTTCAATAATTGCAAACACTTTCCATGAGCGGCAATTAAAGCTTCACTTCGGCATTCATACGTCCCAATCAACTGGTTGATCACCAACATAGAATCACCGAAGATCTCAACAGCATCGGCACGTACCTCCCTGAGCAATTCCAACCCCTTAAGTAAAGCCTGGTACTCAGCCTGATTGTTTGTTGAGGTAGCAACAATCGGCAACGAAATTTCATACTTCCGCCCTCGGGGTGAAATTAGGAGAATACTGATACCTGCTCCATCCTTGCACGTAGACCCATCAAAGAATAAAGTCCAAGGAGCAATCTCCACAGAACTCACTACATTGCAATGCTAAGTGACAAAATTGGCCATTACCTGACCTTTAAATGCCTTAGCCGATTCGTACCTTAGGTCAAACTCTGAAAGTGTCCAAATCCACTTACCGATTCATCCACTTAATATCGGCATCGACATCATATACTTAACTACATCATCTTTGCAGATAACTGTGCATTCAGCCGACAATAAATAATGCCTTAATTTAATGCAAGAGAAATATAAACATAAGCACAATCTCTCTATGGCCGAATACCTGGTCTCAGCATCCACCAACCTTCTGCTTAGATAATATATTACACGTTCCTTCCCTTCAAATTCCTGAATTAAGGCTGATCCGATAACACTGTCATCGACAGACAAATATAACCTGAAAGGCTTTCCGTGTTGAGGTGGAACCAAGACTGGAGGGTTCACTAAATATCTCTTGATCTCCTCCAAGGCCAACTGCTGTTCTTCTTTCCATGTAAACTCTTGATCGGCTTTCAACTTTAATAATGGGCTAAAGGACCTAATCTTACCAGATAAGTTAGATATAAACCTTCTGATAAAATTAATCTTGCCGATCAAAGACTGCAGCTCAGTCTTGTTCATAGGAGCAACCACTTTGTTAATTGCATCGATAGACTTTCTGCCGATTTCGATGCCTCTCTGATGTACCATGAAGCCCAGAAACTGCCCTGCCGATACACCAAATGCACACTTATTAGGATTCATCTTCAACCCGTGCTCCCTTGTGCATTCCAATATTTTTCGCAAATCGGCAAGATGCTTCCCGAAATCCCCAGACTTAACCACTACATCATCAATATAAATTTCAACTATCGTGCCGATGTACTTATGAAAGATGAAATTCATTGCTCTCTGATAAGTAGCACCAGCATTCTTCAGGCCAAATGTCATGACTACCCATTCGAATAAGCCGACATGACCTGGACATCTGAAAGCAGTCTTGGATATGTCTTCTTCATCCATGAATATTTGATTATACCTAGCATTACCATCCATGGAGCTAATGATTTGATGTCCAGCAGCGGCATCGATCAGTAGATCGGCAACGGGCATCGAGTAGCCATCCATCGGCGTAGCCTTGTTGAGATTCCTAAAATCAATACAAACACGAAGTTTTCCATTCTTTTTATACACAGGAACCACATTAGAAATCCAATCGGCATATCGGCATTGCCGAATGAATCCAGCTTCGATTAACTTAGTAATCTCAGCTTTGATATTTGGGCGGAATAGTAGGATTGCATCGACACGCAGGTTGCCGATGTGGTTGGAAACCAGACTTGATGGGTAACCGATGTTCAACTATCGATCGGTCTAAACCAGGCATCTCTGTATAATCCCAAGCAAATCAATCTTTATTCTCCTTTAACAAATTAGTCAACCGTTGTTTACATTGGGAATCTAACTTAGCACTAATAAAAGTAGGCCTAGGTTTACTACCATCGCCGATGTCGATCTCAAGTAAATCATCGGCGGACGTGAAGCCCTGCCCCAATTTTCTGTCGTCAGCGAACCGATCCATTAAAACTCTTCTTCAGGACCGACTACTTGGATCAGTTTGATGCGGTAATCGGCAACTTTGAGGAACTCTTTGTCCCAGGCTTCACCAGATATGCATCTGGTCTGCTCATAAGTTTCTGATTCTGCCGATGCAACAGTAGATGGGGCTTCACTGTGGACGACTTCAATCTTGTCTCCGATCCATTGTACCAAGCTCTAATGCATAGTAGAAGGAATATAGCAATTGGCATGGATCCAATCTCTCCCCAGGAGCAAGTTGTAGGTGCCTTTGCCACTGATTACAAAGAATGTTGTCGGCAAAGTTTTACTGCCGATGGTTAAGTCAACACATACGACTCCCATAGCTGTCGACACGTTGCCCTCAAAATCCTTGAGCTTCATGTCGGTCTTGACTAAGTCTTGGTCACCCTTCCCAAGCTTTCTGAACACGACATATGGCATTATATTGATCGATGTGCCGCCATCTACCAGCATCTTCGTCATCGGTTGTCCATCCACTTTGCCTTTAATGAACAGAGCCCTCAGGTGCTGCCTCTCGTCATCGGCAGGCTTTTCAAAGATAGCCATCATCGGATCCAGCACCAATTGTGCCATTTCAGCAGGCTCCTCATCATCACTGACAGGTGCCATGAAGTCCATCGGTAACATGACAACCATATTAATATCTACCGATGGATCCCTGTCCTTGCACTTTGGCCTCCACTGCTTTTCCCTTGAGGATTTTTCATCGTCATACAGGTCGTCACGGCATTGGCGTTGAATCCTCCTTTTCTGAGTCTTGGTCAGACCCTTAGGGCACCACTAAGGAAGCTTGGTTTTCCAGACAGGCTGGTGCTGCTTCCCGCTGCTCGCATCGGCACTCCTTCCGACGTTGGGATCTCTGGAGAATATGTCTTCGTCAGGTACTCTTGCATTGGCCATCTCCTCCAGCTCCTCTTGATCAACACGCCTGCCAAGCCTGTCATGGGCGCTAAGCTTGCCCCCCAGTTGGTTATGCGTCGACCTCTTCTCTCTGAGCGGCCTGGCGTACCTGGGTTCTCGGTCATCAAAACAAGGTTTCTTACCTGACCGATCGGCAGTGTAATATCCATTGCACCCGGGGCAATTATCGGCAGTAGGCAGCTTGATGCCTTCTTCCCAATAGTGAACGAAGAAGGGACACTTCCAGTGGTCTTTATGCCGAAGCCACTCCTGATGCTCCTCTTCTTCTTGCCGATATCGCTCTTCACGTGATTGCCGATGATCTCGCCTTAGCTGTTTGTGTGTAATTATAACACCAGGGGCCCTATTGGCGCTACCACCTTCATCGGCAACCTTCTTACCCTTTCTGTCATCGGCAAACCTCCTTTCATCACGCTCAGTCACTTGATGGTTAGGATCTACTGATGAGCTCTTCCTGGTAGCTTCCGATGTCAGCACTTTAGTTTTCCCACTAGCTTCCACCATGTTGTTTGGAAACAGGTGCTGATCAATCTTCATCGGTTTCTGGACTTTAGAATTTTCAAACTTAATACGCCCAGATTCAATCTCTGATTGCAACTGCTGCCTGAATACTTTGCAGTCATTGGTACTGTGTGAGGTTGCATTATGCCACTTGCACTACCTAATTTTCTTGAGCTCTTCGGCCGATGGAATTACTTGGTTGGGCGCCAACTTGATTCGCCCTTCTTGGAGTAGTAAGTCAAACATCCTATCGGCCTTGGTGATGTCAAAGGTGAACCTTTCGGTTTCTTTCTGGCCGAACGGACAAGACACAGGCTTCTTATCCTTCACCCATTCGGCTGCATCGATGCTCAGCTCTTCATCGGACCCAGAGTCCTCTTCTTGCCCGATGAATGTCACCTTTTTATTCCAAGTCTTTCTAGGTTCAAAGGTTTTAGTATCTTGATCGGCAATCCTTTGCACCAGATGACTTAGGCTTTCAAACTCTTGGGACGCGTATTTGTCCTTGATGTGCGGCAGTAACCCTTGGAAGGCTAAATCTGCCAGTTGCCGATCATCAAGCACCAAACTGTAGCACTTGTTCTTCACGTCCCGTAGCCTTTGAACAAAGCTTTCTACCGATTCATCATTGCGTTGCCTCATCTTGACCAAATCGGTAAGCTCCTTCTCATGTATGCCAGCGAAGAAGTATTTATGAAATTGCTTCTCTAGATCGGCCCATGTGATTACAGAGTTTGGAGGCAATGATATGAACCATGTGAATGCCGATCCAGACAATGACGAAGAGAACAATCTCACCCTTAACTCCTCCCTGCCGGCAGCTTCTCCGCACTGGATAATGAAGCGATTAATATGCTCCATCGTTGATGTATCATCTTGGCCGGAGAACTTGGTAAAATCAGGCACTTTGTGCCGATTTGGTAGAGGAATCAAGTCATACGCTGGAGGATACAGAGTCCGATAAGAGTATGTATTGACTTTGGGTTTAATGCCGAATTGTTCTTTCATAACTTCGGCGATCTTATCGGCCTAATATGCATCCTGCTCTTGCCGACTCATTGGCTGGTTGTTGACTGGTGGAGTCGGCTGATGCGCCTCTTGAAGATGATGCGGAGTAGTCATAGGCGCGGCACCAGTCATCTGAACACTATGCATCGGTTGATTTACCGATGGATAGTTTTGTACACTTGGCGGATTAGGCTGAATCATCGCATTCATCGGTTGCTGCATTGATGGTCCGCTCTGAGTATGCGTTGGGCCTCCATAATGATACATTGATATGTCAGGCTGTTGAGCTGGCGGCTGGTTGACCCACCCAGGATTATAGATCATCGGCATATGACTTACCGATGGCTATGGCTGATAGCTGACTGGAGCGTGTAGTTCTTGTATTCTGGAGCAATCAATCACCAGATTACCTTGGGGAACTAGCACTCCAGCTTGAGGATTTGCCGCTGGAGGTTGACTGTCGGCTGCTATCATGTGCTGCATCGGCACAGAGCTCGCCGATGGTGGCATCAGAGGTATCTTGGGAATTACTTGAAGATCTTTTGATGGTACTTGCACAGTTGGAGAAGGCGCCGAGTAATGCATCATAGGGGCCACCGGCTGCAATTGCGTTACCGATGCCATAGAGCCCCTCCAAGCTGAGCTATCCCCCTGCACTAGATTAGAACCAGCATATAGATTCGGAGGCATACCGTATCCCCACCAGTTAGCAGGGGTTGGCTAACTTTGGATAGCAGGTCCTGAAATTGCCGACGCCACTGGATCTGTGTTGAGCTTGGTGACGCTGCCAGGGTTCGGTCTTGGCGATGTAGCCACATCGGCAGACGGTTCCACAGGAGTGGAAGACGCCATTGGGGCTGCCGATGAGCTTATAGATGCCGATCCAAGTTGATGGTACGCTGGACCAACATATTGCGGTGCACGTCCCTCTTTGAATGATTGCGTAACAGCATTGTAGACAGTATTGGACAGCACGTTGGAGTGGCTAATTAATGCTTGACTTACAGCAGAATTAACCATCTCTTGTAGCTTACCAGGATTGGCGTCGTACGTGACCTGCCGTGGCAACGGCGGATCTTGCTTCTGGATTGCCTCGCCGCTCCTGCTTAGGCTGAAGGATTTGAGATACAACTGCTTGTACTCCTCCACAGCCCGCTCCATGGCCAGTTTCTGATCATCCTTTAGATCGGCCTCGGAGACTTCAATGACGTTCCTCTGGTTAACGTCGGCGTGATCACCCATGATAGATGTATAGATTTATATAGTCTGGTCCCACCGAGCGTGCCAAAAGAGGTGTTGACACAAAAAGCATCAGGATCTGCGAACACCTCGGGCTTATACCCGAAATTCAATATCCGGAGGCGTGCCAGTCGATTTGACCAGTTAATCGACAAGGACGATAACTAGAACAAGATTCAATCCAGACAACGGCGATGTGCCCGGATGCTGGGATTGAGGCTTGATCAGGATAACTAGAGCAGAGCTGAACGAGGCAACAGCGATACACCCGGATGCCAAAGCTCAGCGGTACTCCCACGTGGAACTTGCAAGGATTTGACAGAGATCAGGGTGATGCAGCCCGTCGAAGCTTGAAGAACTCGTTGATAAGCTATAACTAATGCAGTAAAGATAAATTGCGATAAAAAGTAGAATAAGAATAAAATTGGTTTGTTTGATATTGGATTGATCTTTATATACGTAGCCCTCGGGCACATATTTATACTCCCACATGGAGAGTTGTACAAAGACACGACTCGTATCCTTCCTAAAACTGACTCCTAACTTCGTGAACCGGAAGTTCGGAGGCACACTACTAGGCCTCGAGGTACAAGGCCTCAAGTGCTAGGCCTCAGGAGACGAGACCACGTGGTGGTCGTGCCCGATGGGGTACCGGTCGTGACCCATACGACTAAGGGCCTCGTGGCGGTGGCTTTACTCCACCTTCTCTAGCGGACCACGTTTTCCTATCATGGTGATCGCTATCCCTCCGTGGGGCAGGAGATGTTTCATTTTTCTCCTAACCCATTCTTTGGGCAAATGGGACAACACTGGTATCCTTCATAGTTTACTAACCCCAGTGTTGGTCCGTTTGCTCACCCTATGTCTTTTTATTGATGTAGGAAGGACCTATGTCTTTTTATTGATGTAGGAAGGAGGACTGGAGGAGACTTGGCTTGTGGATTCTGGATGCTCACGCAATATGACCGGAAGTGCAAGTGGTTCTCCAGCCTCGACCCGTGCACCACACCGAGTATATCACATTCGGGGATAAGAGTAAAGGTAAGGTTGTCTCCCGAGGGTCGATTCGCGTGAACTCCTCTTTTGTCCTCAAGGATGTTGCTTTGGTTGCGAATTTGCATTTTAACCTTCTTTCGGTTTCGCAACTCCTTGATGACGGTTTTGAAGTGAGTTTCAAGCCTAATCTCTCTTGGATTTTGGACTCTCGTGGTGAGCTTGTTTGCTGAATTTTACCCTTCGGGAAGGTTTTTCGTGCCGATTTTTCTATCTCTTCCGGACCTTCTCGTTGTCTTCTTGTCGGTTCTTCTTCTGAGCTTTGGAAGTGGCATAGGAGATTGGGACATTTGAGTTTTGACTTGCTTGCAAGGCTTAGCTCAATGGACCTTATCCAAGGATTGCCAAAGCTAAAGTTCGAGAAGGATTTGGTTTGCCATCCTTGCAGGCATCGCAAGATGGTTGCCGCTTCCCATCCTCCTGTAACTGAGGTCATGACCACTCGACCCGGCGAGCTCTTACACATGGACACAGTTGGTCCAGCTCGGGTCAGGTCGGAAGGAGGGAAGTGGTATGTGGTTGTAGTCGTTGATGACTACTCGAGATATTCTTGGGTGTTCTTTTTGGAGAGTAAGGATGAGGCTTTTCCACTTGTTCGAGATCTGATTTTGACATTGCAAAATGAGCTACCTAAGAATTCCATGAGAGCTATTCGCAGTGACAATGACACAGAATTCAAAAATGCTCAATTTGGAACTCTTTGCTCTTCTTTGGGTCTCGATCACCAGTTTTCCTCACCTCACACTCCCCAGCAGAACGGTGTTGTTGAGCGCAAGTGTCGGGTATGAAGGTAAGGGGTACCCTAAACCCTTCGATAAATTAACGCTAAACATAGCAACCATTTTTAAGACAAGGACCAGCCCACTACTCGGTAAGGCGCGGCCCATCACTTGAGGGCCCCCTCTACACCAGCAGCGGCGACAAGCCACGGGCCGGCCCACTTCGATGAAGAATGACGAACCGAGGGGGCGAGCGAACAACCCCCCGGCTCCTCCCCGACGACGGACCGAGGGGGCGAGCGAATGACCCCCTGGCTCCACCTCGACGACGGACGAGGGGGCGAGCGAACGAACCCCCGGCTCCACCTCGACGAACGAAGGACGGACGAGGGGTCGAACGATCGACCCCCCAACCTCGACCTCGACCCCTCGACCTCTACATCGACCCCTCGACCTCTACCTCGACCCCTCGACCTCTACCTCGACCTCTACCTCGACCAGGGGTCGAGCGGACGACCCTCGGACGAGGGGCTCGATTAACCCAACTGCTCCCGGCATGGGTTAAAGTGAACCTACCTAACGACATGGGCGCCCGCGCCCGCTGTCAAATCCGCCAACTCCCCGTCAAGTCCCCGATTCCTGTCAACTGTGCCGCCACTGTCGCCACTACGGGAGTACGGACTCCAACAGTACCCCTCGGAAAGTGAACAATGCAACCCTCGACGACGACTTCGGGAATGCAACAGAGTCACGCGGGGCTCGATCCCCCCCCCCTCGACCGGGGGGCTCGACCCCTCTCTCCAACAACTCCAGTACGGAAGCCGTCCCATCCGCCCCGTCCCGCTTCAGCCATGGGACTCGTGCCCGCTTGCGGACGCTGCACTGCGACGACTTCTACTGCCGCCACAACCGGGGACGCCAGAAGGACGGGGAGGCCATGTCGCCACACTGCTCAACGTCTCTCCGCCAACACTGTGCCGCGGATACGCTACCCATACTGCTACTGTTAGGACCCTGTACCCTCGGACCTCCCCTTGGTCTATAAAAGGGGACGCCGAGGTAGAGGATCTTCGGGGACTTCCAGAGAGGGACCTTCTTCGACGACTTCTAGGAGACTTCTTCTTCTTTTTCTGGGACGGTCAGAGCCTGAAACCTCCGGGACCTTAGTTCGGACTCTGACACTCCACACTCCACACACCCCGCCACTCGATCGACCCCTCGGGTGGCCGACTCCGTGTAACACAGCTTGTACCCCCCCTGTACGAGCACGCTTTGGGTGCGAGATAATACAAGTCATCCTCCCCCGCTGGACGTAGGGCCTTCTTTGCCCGAGCCAGGATAAATCTTGTGTCCATCTTGCATCACGTCTGAGAGAGGGAGCACACGATATACAAATTTACTCATTGGTGGTCTTGACCCCCGGGTCATAACACCGACAGCAAGAATCGGACCCTTGTTGAGATGGCCAGGCCGATGCTCGATGAGCATAGGACTCCTAGGCGGTATTGGGCCGAAGCACTCAGTTCTTCCTGCTATGTTTCCAATTGCATTTTTCTCCGAGCTTTCAAGAAAAAGACCTCTTATGAGCTGCGATTTGGGAGACCACCCAAGGTAAGTCACCTACGAGTGTTTGGGTGTTTGTGTTTCATCCTCAAAAATGGCGGTAAGTTGGATAAATTTGAATCATGGTCTTCTGACGGTATCTTTCTTGGTTATTCTACTCACTCTCCTGCTTATCGTGCACTTAACCTTGAGACTAACCGAGTGATGGAGACTTGTGAAATTACCTTCGATGAGACTATGCCCTGTGTTTCCACTGCTTTTGAGCTTGCAGGTGATGATGAGGTGAACACCAGCATCTTTGTGGAGGAGGAGCTGGACGATGCCGATTAGGGTGTTCCCGAGCCGACTCCACTGGCTGCCCCCGTCGACCCTGCGACGTCCACTTCGGCTCACGGTCCCGATCCGACTACTTCCTCTACATGGGGGGCGTTTGAGCAGCTTCCTCAGTCGGTGCTCGTTGCACCTGAGGGAGCTCCAGCTGCTGTCGAGGGGGAGGCCACTTCATCCAGGCAGGCTCCCCGCCACATCCAGCGGCAGCACCCGCCGGAGAACATCATCGGAGATATCGACCGACGAGTCACGCGGTCTAGGTCCTATACCTCTCACTTTGCTCATTCGGCTTTTGTCCCTTCTTTTGAGCCCTGAGATGTTGGACACGCTTTGATGGATCCAGATTGGGTTAATGCCATGCATGAGGAGCTAGAAAACTTTGAGCAAAACCGCGTTTGGGTCTTAGTTCCTCCACCAGCTAGTTGCCACCCCATAGGTACCAAATGGGTTTTCAAAAATAAACAAAGTGACGATGGGGTGGTAGTGCGTAACAAGGCTAGGTTGGTAGCTCAAGGCTTTTGTCAAGAGGAGGGAATAGACTATGAGGAAACCTTTGCTCCCATAGCTCATTTAGAAGCCATTAGAATCCTTCTAGCTTTTGCGGCTTCTAAGGGTTTTAAACTTTTTCAAATGGACGTTAAAAGTGCTTTCTTAAACGGCTACATAGAGGAGGAAGTTTATATTAAACAACCTCCCGGTTTCGAAAATCCCAAGTTTCCAAACCATGTTTTTAAACTTTACAAAGCTTTGTATGGTTTGAAACAAGCACCTAGAGCATGGTATGATAGGCTAAAAACCTTTTTACTTCCTAAGGGTTTTAAAATGGGATCGGTAGATAAGACGTTGTTTCTCCTCAAGCAAGGCAAAGACACTCTCCTTGTCCAAATATACGTGGATGATATCATCTCTGGTGGTTCTTCTCATGCTCTTGTTTCCAAGTTTACAGATCTTATGAGCAGGGAATTTGAGATGAGCATGATGGGAGAGTTGACCTTCTTTCTCGGGTTGCAAATCAAGCAAACCCGGGAAGGGACGTTTGTGCACCAAGGCAAGTACACGAAGGATATCATGAAGAAGTTTGACATGGGCGAGGCAAAGCCCCTCTCGACGCCTATGTCAACTACTACTGCCTTGGATGCGGACGTGGAAGGAGAGGCAGTGGACCAGACGGAGTACCGCAGTATGATTGGGTCGCTTCTGTATCTGACGGCGACCTGACCGGACATTCAGTCGTCGTCTGCCTGTGTGCTCGCTTTCAGGCGTCCCCACGGACTTCGCACAAACAGGCAGTGAAACGCATCATGAGGTACTTGCGCTTCACTCCCGAATTTGGTCTTTGGTTCTCCACCTCTTCCTCTCTTGTGCTTTGCGGTTATTCTGACGCCGACTTTGCCGGTTGCCGACTTGATCGGAAGTCCACTTTTGGGACTTGCCAGTTTCTCGGGTCTTCTTTGGTTTCTTGGTCTTCTCACAAGCAATCTAGCGTTGCACAGTCGACGTGCGAAGCTGAGTACATTGTCGCAGCTAGTTGTTGCTCTCAGTTGATTTGGATGATTGCCACTTTGAGAGATTTTGGTCTTGAGCTTACTATGGTGCCTCTGCTTTGCGATAGCACGAGTGCAATTAGTGTGGCCAAAAATCTTGTGCTTCATTGGAAGACCAAGCACATTGAGGTCCTCTTTCACTTTTTGCGTGATCACTACGAGAAGAGCGACATTGACCTCCAGCATGTCGAGACCCAAAACCAGCTTGCGGATATTCTCACTAAGCCTTTGGATCAAGCTGCGTTTTCTCGCCTTCGGGGCGAGTTGGGTGTTTTCTTTCCTTTTTAGAGGAGGAAAGTTTTGTTTTTCATAGTTCTTTTTGGTTCTTTTAGTCCTTTCTTTGTCCTTCTTCTAAATTGGTGTCTTGTTAGTGTTAGTTGGTGTCAATGCATTGTGCATCTCATTTGCATTTGTGACATAGTTCATTTTAAGCATCATACTTATAGCCAATATAATGAACCTATGCTCTGTTTGATGAGCTACATGTGTCAACAAGGGGGAGAGATGTGCCTTTCATTCCATTTTCAGCCATCTACTTCCAAGGGGGAGAAAGAGTGCATCTAATTGGTTTAGAGCTCATTTGGAATCTTAAGTGTGCTTTTGCCCAGGGGGAGCTTTTGCTAGATGTGTTGAGCCTTTGCCTCTTCTAGAGGGTCTAGCTTGCTTTGTTGGCTCCGTGTAACACCCAAAATTTTGAATTTTTGAAATAGATTCAAATTGAGTTAATTTCGAATTTTTGTGCTCATGGAATATAGGAAAATAAAAACATTTTTCATCAAGTTAAAATTAACCATAGAGTGTAGCAACATGTTCTTGCATTCATGCCTCAGCATAATACTTTTTGTGTTGCTTGGTTTTACAAAACTCAAAGGATTTCAAAATGTGTTTTGAAAAGTGTTTTGGAAAATGATTTTGAAAAGAGTTTGGGAAAAACCTTCTTTCTCCCTCTCCCTCTTTTCCCTTCTTTCGGCCCGTCGGCCTCCTCGGCCTAGCAACACGTCGCAGGCCTGCTCGGCCTCGAGCCTCGACTCTTGCTCGGTCTCGACCCCTCCTCGGTCTCGACCCCGCTTGAGCCTCGACTCCGTCTTGACCCCGAGCCTCGACTCAGCTCGGCCTTGACCCCGCTCGGCCTCGACCCCTCCTCTCACTGACACAACAACCCTGCATGTCAGTCCCTTCGCCTTCCTCCAAACCGAGCCGCACCAGACTCTGTTCAGTCGAGCGACTCCGCGTCCACCTCGCGTCCGCGCGTTCGGGCGTATGCATACGGGACTCCCTCCTATGCCGCTTGTCAGCGTCCCCTTCTTCTTCCATCTCGTGTCCGAGCCGGACTCTGCCGCATGCGCCGCCTATCCCCTGAAACCGTCTTCGCGATTTCTCCGTGGACAGGCATATCCGCACCGGCGTCCTCCCTGCCCGCTATATATAGCGCCGTACCGCGCCACTTTTCCTCATCTACTCGCCTTGCCCTCGCCTCAAGCTAGTAGCAGCGCCGCCCCGCACCGCGTCCGCCGCCGAAGCAGAGCGCCGCCGCCAAGCACAGCACCGTTCCATCACCTCCGTGAGTTTCCCCGAGCCTCGAATCACCTTCGCGAAGTCGCGAAACACCTCCCCTATTTCTTTTCCCTTGCATTTACGCTCCGGTTGACCTTGTCGCCGTGTGCAGGAGCTCCGCTGCCGCTGTACATCGTCATCGGCCATCCAAGTCCTTCATCGAGCCCCGCCTTTGTCCTTGGGGAGTTCGCCTCTCTCCGCTCTTTCTTCCGGTGCTCTCGGATCGAAAAACCGAGCACCAGAGCCCCCGGTCTAGTTGCGCCGGCGAGCTAGGGCTCGATCCGGCCATGGCGCCACCGCCCTGCCCTCTGCTCCCGTAGGAGCGCCGCCCAACCCTTGTCCTTTTAATCTGGTCCGTCCAGATTTGATCGGATGGATCAGATCCATCCATACCCCTTCGCGGGATGTTTTGCTAAAGAGCCCCTAAGATTTTCTCTATTGAATCCGCCATCCAGATCTATCTATTAAACCGAGTTTCTGATATGTTTTTAATTCGAAAATAGTTCCATCTATTTAGAAAATTGCCACTGTTTTAAAAGCTTAAAAAATCTTCGTTTTAAATCCGTTTTAGTCCGTTCTAGTTGCGTTAGCTTCGTAATTTCAAGATCTATCTGTTAGTAACAGTAACAAACATGTTTTCATCTTTCAAATGGAAAGATAAATTGATTAATCTATAATCAATGGTTTTCCAATTAAAATCAATTAGGGTATCCACTTCGGTTTTCATAAATAAATTATATCTAGTTTAATCTTGTTTTTCCAAGCAAATATAATGTAACTAAATTTAATTTGGGTATTTCTCTAAAATATCCAATATATGCTTTTTATATAGATAAAAGAAATAAAGTCTAGTTTTCTTTTAAAAGCTAATCTTTGGTATTCGTTTCTTTTCCGTTATAGATCCGGTTAGCGTGATTCTCGCGTCTGTGTGATCGTAGAAAGATGTAGTTCTCTTTTAAAGCTCTTTTTCATTGATTGGTGTATTGTTCTAAATAGATCTATTGTATGCTATGCATGTTTTGTTTAGCTGCTTGTGTGGTGTTATGATCTTGTCCAATCGGTGAGATTACGTGGAGCTCAAGAAGAAGTTATCTGAAGTTGAGAATCAATTGAAGAAAGGATCTAAGCATTTAAGGCAAGTATAACATGGGATCATCCTTGTTACCTATTCACCATAATTCATCTAGTCATATTGCATGTGTCTTAATTTGATTCCTACATAGATCTATATCATAGCTTGTTATCTTTTTCCTTGTCGCCAATGGGATCTATGTATGTGGGTAGCTTTTCTATGCTTACAATAATGAATCATGAGTTGAATCTTGACTAATGGATATATGCAACAATGAGTTAAAATTGGCTTTTGTAGCAACATGGAATAGGACCCCACTGTAAGGCAAAAGCTGGGACTTAAATGCAACCTCGAGTGCTACAATGGCTCTGGTTTTAGTCAAGTATGGGAGTTGGACTAGCATGATTGTAGTTCGTGAAAGGCATCTTTGCCGAGCTAGTTATGGGGTATAGCTTGTGTGGGGACCGCTGCGGGTGGTACCATCGGGGTGTCCCATATACCCCTTTGCATTGGGTCCGTAGGGTCTACTACTTGCTAGAAAGACTTTTTGAAAGACTTCATAGTGTACCCTGCCCACTCACCTTGGAAGTGTTATGGGAGTCATGATCCCAGGCATATGGGCAACACGGCTTGTGGGTAAAGTGCGTAACCTCTGCAGAGTGTAAATCTATCATAATAGCCGTGCTCACGGTCACGAGCGGCTCGGAAAACTCACAGTGTTAGTTACTCCTGTTGTTATAACAACTTATGATGGTAAGTTTGGAGATATGATATATGAGGTTATTTCATTAATGATCATGTGGTTATCAACTGGGTTATGCATAACTAAAGTTAATTGTTGGTAAAACTTGATAAACTTAAAAGCAACCGCAGTAAGACAGTGTCAGCCTTTTTGAGCTTCATAACCCTGTGTTATTCTTGTTGAGTACTTTAAGTGCTCACCCTTGCCTTATCAACCATATCAGATTGCAAGGCATTAAAGGGGTTAGGCTTGTGATCAACCAGTCAGTTGTCCCTGTGAAGTTGGAGCCTTCACCTGAAGATCGGAGTTGTCTTTTCCACTGTTTGAAATCTTGAGGTTATCCTTTGACCTTATATGTTATATATTTAAGTATTGTCTTTTGATATCACCTTAATTTGTGGCTATATGTGAGATTTGACTTCCTAGGCTCACATATGGTGTATATCTGGTTTTGTTCTTAAAACCGGGTGTGACACTCCGACAGGTTTCGATTCTTTATTGAGCAATTAAGGGACGTAAGTGGTTTCAATTGGTATCTTTTGAGCTCCCTTAGTGCTTAAATTGGTTTTTAGTGCTTAAATTGGTTTTTAGTGCTTAAATTGGTTTTTAGTGCTTAAATTGGTTTTCTGAGCTTTCAGAGTTTGTGATTGGTATCTTGAATTTGCTAGCGGTGTTAAGCCCGTTTCTGCCTCTTCTTGAGGGTTAGCTTTGTTTTGCTTGGTTGCGTCGAGCCGCTGCCCATGTGCTTTTGTTTGGCATCCGTAAGTGGTTTTGTCATGAGGTGTTTTTGAGGATTCTTTTAATTGGTATCATGTTTGCTTCTCTCAAGTGACCCTATTTTGGCTTTTGTAGCTTCTTGGTCATTTGGAGAGCTTTACCTTGTGGCTCAAATATGAAATGCACTTGTGTTGACAATGCCTCATCAAGGGGGAGATTGCGAACACATGGTGGATAAGTACCCATGTATGTTCAGTTTTGATGATGAGTGATTGACCAACACGTGAGTGTTTCAGTTTGAGTGGCTTAACCTAACCTCTACGAAAGCAGAAACATGTGCTTGTTTATCGGCTTGTGGTGTGCAGGTGCTATGCCTAGTTACAGTGGTCAATGGCGTGGAGAAGGTCGAGTAGAGGCTAGGTGAAGGGCAGAAGCGGGGCTCGGACTGAGGGACCATGGGCACCAGCGGACTAGCTGTGGTGGCTAGTACTTGGCACCGGCGAGTGCGAGAAGACATGGAGGTAGACCGAGTCACCAAGTCAAGACGGTGGACGCGCGAGTCGAGCGGAGGCTCAGGGGACTCAGAGTTTGACCGGGCGAAGACAAGGTCGCTCGAGTCGAGTGGTTTGGTGGTTTGGGCCTCAAAACCATCCGAGGACGGTTTCCGAGTTTGGACCTCAAAACTCGGGGTTCGGTAGTTGAGCCCAAAGCTACAGGTGGCGGGTTTCCTGGGTTTGGGCCTCAAAACCTAGGCGGAGCTTCCGAGGAAGCGGGGATGGCACATGGCGGAATCCTGGAGGTTGCGTCAAGGCGACGGCAACTCCCGGCAGGAAGCGGGGCCGTCCATTCAAAATGCGGGAGATATTTTCCGGAGCTTGGACTGCAATGCTTAGGCTAGGTAGTTCACTCAATGTATCTAGGGGGGTCTTTGGGAAATAGCCAAAGCCCGATAAGTAGGGGGTCAAGGGGTATCCCTCATCCCATCTCTTGAACCCTAATCATTTGCCCCAACTCTCTCTCTCTACCTTCTCTCTAGTTCATGAGATCCCTAGGTTGATTTCACCAACCTCTGTAAGAACTTGAGTTTGTTGCGAGGAATCGGAGGCCGTAACCTCCGTAAGCCATGGCGGCGTTGTTTACTTGATCGTGTCTCGCGTTTTTGCTTGTGTTCTTCGTTTTTGCTTTTGCTCTCTCTTTTTCCCGAGATGAAATCTCTTTGTAGGGAATAGCTCATGAAAATCCGTTTGAACCAAGTTCTTGGTACTCGTGAGGAGCAACTTTGCACCGAAGGAATTTTCCTAAAACCTCACGAGCACACAGATCGGGTGTTTTCTTTGCGGCATTCTTCGTTTTGCCTTTTCTCCCCCAAATCCGAGTGTTCCCGTTTATCCTCTCCAAATTGAGCGATGATTCCTTCGGGATAGCTCCCCAACTGCACAAGGATCATGCCTACAAAATTTGGTTGCAGTTGGAGTTCATTAGGTTGAGTTTTGGGAAGATTTGGATGAGAGAAAACGATTTTCGGGATCGCTGTGCAGATTTCGGGGGCGTAGGACGCTCCAGAGTTTGGCGTCGGACGGTCCGTCAGAGGTGCCGGACGCTACGTAGTGCTGACGACAGCGTCCGTCGCGATCGTCCGTCGCTGGGGCTGTTTTCGGGCTGTTTTTTGAGCGTCGAACGCTCCTGACGGACTAGTGTCCGTCGCCCGTCGGACTCAGTCCGTCGCCCTCTGCAGCGTCCGTCGCCCTTCCAGCAAGGTTTTCAGGATTTTCTTTGTTGTTGTTTTGGCCGTTTCTCCCTCGTCCGGACTCTGAATTGAGTTTCATTTGTTGTGTTGGTTTCGTAATCACGCAGTGAACTTGATGAAGCACTTGTGAGACCAGTTCTCATACGTATTTTTGGGTGAGCTCTCTTCTCTTCTCTCTAGGGTTTGAGAGCTTCACTATCGGTGTTTCGGTTTGAGTTTTTTGGTTTCCGGAAGATCCGTTGTACCTCTTGGTCAACACCAAAGGTATCCACCCTCTCTAGGGTCGTGATCTTGCTGGTTGAGTAAGTGTGCCTGCTTGGGTTGTATTTGGAAGAGTGGCCCGAATATTTCTGAGTGAAATTTGAGTCTCCCATTCACCCCCCCTCTGGTCGCCGTTCTCGGTCCTTCACTTTGTAAGAACTTCGTTTTGCTGCGAGGAATCAGAGCCCGTAATCTCCATAAGCCATGGTGGCTTCGATTTGTTGATCGTGTCCCTGTTTTGCTTTTGCTCCCTCTTTTCCCGAAATGATTTCTCTTTGTAGGGAGTAGCTCTCGCAAATCCATTTGAACCAAATTGTTCGTAATCATGACGAGCTTCTTTGCATCGAAGGAATTCTTCTCAAACCTCATGAGTGCGTAGATCGGGCGTTTTCTTTGCGGAGTTTTTCGTTCTTGAGCTTTTCCCCAAATCTCTTCTCCTCCCTTTGCTCTAAGCCAAATTGAGCGATGATTTCTTCGGGATAGCTCCCCAAGTGCACTAGGATCATGCCTACAAAGTTTGGTTGCAGTTGGTGATCATTTGGTTGAGTTTTGGGAAGATTTGGCGGAGTGGAAACGTTTTTTGTGGGCTTCAGCTTTTCTGTTTGTGAGCTCCAGACCATGCAAGTGGTCCGGTGGTCTTGATCAGTCAGTCAGCCAAGTAGCCAAAGGCGTCGGACTAGGTGCTTTTAGTCCGACGGTGAGCGTCGGACCAAAGTCCGGAGCTAGGGAGCTTGCTGTGTTGTTTTGCGCAGAGGCTGGAGTGAGCACCGGACCACTTCCCATAGTCCGACGGTGAGCGTCGGACCAGTTGTCCGGAGCTTCGGCACTCCCTGCATGGTTTTTGTGTGAGCGTCAGACCACCAAGTGTGGGCGTCGGACTAGTCCGACGGTGTGCTGCAGAAGCGTCGGACCAAGGCTCCGGACCTTGTGCTATGGTCCAGAGGTCCTAACAAACTGGACCGGAGCTCTCTGCTGTTTTCACCTATTTTTCCTAGGTTCTTGCCTCTTTTCCTTAGGGGTTGAGAACCTGAGTTTTGGGGTTTCCGGTGAGTTTCTCTCCACTGCCGTTGAGCTCTCATTTCTCCGATTTTGTCTGAATCCCCGCTCACGTTGCTCGGGGGAGGTTTAGCACCCATCAACTGGGTTTGGCTTTTGGGAAGAGTGGCCCAAATATTTCGAGAGAAATTGGAGGCTCCCATTCACCCCCCCCCCCCTCTGGTCACCGTTCTCGGTCCTTCAATTTGTATCAGAGCCGGTTAAGGATCAATCCACCTTACACGGTTCTTGATCTGCGAAGGCGACATGGAGCGAGGTGTTGGCAAACCTCCGTTTTTTGATGGAACGAACTTCTCCTACTGGAAGGTGTGCATGTCCGCCTATCTACAAGGAGTTGATTCAAACATATGGGAGATTTGTGAGAATAAAGGCTATCGTGTTCTTGCAGCTCGTGTTGACCAACTCCAAACTTCTCAACACAACGCAAACAGTCGAGCACGGAGTATTCTCTTCTCGAGTTTGTCACTTCCTGAGTTTGAGTGAGTCTCGAACCTCACTACGGCACGAGAGATCTGGCAAACACTCTTGAGATATCATGAGGGCAACCCTCAGATCAAGTCCAGACTCTTCGACACGTACCGCAGAGAGTATGAGAACTTTGTTCAATTGGTCGGCGAATCTGTTGACGGGATGTTCACTCGCTTCCAATCTATCGTCAACAAGATGTGTGATAATCGAACCAACTTGCCTTATGATGATCATGAGATGGCTATCAAGCTTTTGCATGCTCTTGATCGGAAGGTCTGGGAGATGAAGGTGGCTGCCATCCAGGAGTCACCGGGCTATGATGCCCTGACCGTGGACGAGCTGTTCCGCAAGCTCAAGTCCTCGGATATTGACTACCAGACCCAGGCCAAGCCTGAAAACCCGTCGAAATAATCTATGGCATTGGTTTCTGGCCCCTGCGGTACGTCTTCTTCCTCCTCTGACCCTTCACACTCTTTGTTCGCTTTGTCTTTGATTTCTGTGAAAGGGGATCAAGTGGAGGGTCTTGGAGATGATGAGCTGGCCTTGGTCATCACCAAGTTCTCATGGTTTCACAACAACAGTTTGAACCGTCGGCGTGGTGGCTCAGCCAAGGGGTGCTACCATTGCGGTGATGAGGATCACTTCATCGCAAACTGCCCCAAGAAAGGTGCGGGTGACTTCACCAAGCGCAAGGACAAGCGCGAGCACCACTTCGAGGACAAGCACAAGCCCAAGGGTGGCTACCACTGAAGGTCCTCCAAGAAGGTGATCGACAAGGTGAAGGCCAAGCACCGAGCCTTCCTCGCCTCCCTTAGCGACATTGATGCCTCCTCCGACAGAGGCGCTTCTTCAAGCGATGATGAGTCAAAGGGAAGGGTTGAGGACAAGCTCAATGGCATATGCTTCTACGTCGACGCCAAGCATGGTGGCTTTTGCTACCAAGTGTGGGCGTCGGACTAGTCCGACGGTGTGCTGCAGAAGCGTCGGACCAAGGCTCCTTGTGCTATGGTCCGGAGGTCCTGACAAACTGGTCCAGAGCTCTCTATTGTTTGATGTTTTCACCTATTTTGCCTAGGTTCTTGCCTCTTTTCCTTAGGGGTTGAGAACCTGTGTTTTGGGGTTTCTGGTGAGTTTCTCTCCACTACCGTTGAGCTCTCATTTCTCTGATTTAGCACCCATCAACTGGGTTTGGCTTTTAGGAAGACTGGCCCGAATATTTCGAGAGAAATTTGAGGCTCCCATTCACCCCCCCCCCCTCTGGTCACCGTTCTCGGTCCTTCAATTCTGAATGGAGTTGCACCAAGTGCATACGTTAAAAATAGATAAATGCCAAGGCAAGCTCTGAAAGTAATATAACATATTTCATACATCCGAAATATATAGACCATATGCTAAAGTTTACCTACGTGGTACTAAGTCAGATGTAGTATCATGTGTTTGAGCATCATGTGTTTGACAACAACTATTTACTGGTCTCGGATAGAAAATTCAAAACTGAACTATATGAGGATGACCTGAATATTGAGAGAACTGCAACATTCAGCACCACCGTTGACACTCTGTTGAGCAACTCATGACACACCTTGAATCATATATCAGTATTTATGATGCGTGGTCAGCAAGGAAGAAGGTTGACTCACACGGTTTGCCTGTCACATGATACAGGAGGATGAGGTACAAACTATTAGCGGGAGGGAGCGGCCCTGCAAATGAATTGGCATGTGCACATCATAAGAGGAAATTGAGAGAATAAAAAGAGGGAAAAAGGAGAGTACATCTGCAACCCCATCTCTCTGGGCGGCGGTGCAGGACACGGTGTTGCATCCTACTTCCGCGGGCAGCGTGCGCGGATGATGACGTGGAATCGGAGGCCCTCTGCATGGTTAGTCTGTCCTCTCTGGTCGGCTTTGGAATTGCACGCCCAAATCACAGTCACGCCTAAGGGAGAGAGGGAGATACCTTCTTGAGGTCGTCGTCGCCGGTGGCGCATACCTGTGGCCCTCACCTCCTTATGCGCTGAGGATGGAGTCGATGTGCGGGAACCGCTCGGTAGCCTGCTGGAGGGGCAACATGGAGATGCGGACGGGGCAGATTTGTATGGCCGAAAACTGGAGAGAGGGCGATAGGGGCGGTGTGGATCGGGAGGGGTAGACACCTCGGAGCTCCGGAGCTGGTTGGGGCCGATGCACGGGGATGGACCGGTGGCCTGGCGGAGCGGCGACCCACGGATGAGGTTGCCGTAGGCAGATCGACGTTGTGCGGCGGAGCGACGCCGCGGCGGCCGCAAGCGCCATTTGGCCGGTGTCTCGGCGGAGGCTGTAGGAAGCGAGGGGTTTTCTCGGTGGCTTCGCCGTTTTTTTTTCCGAGAGGGCGGAGCCGTGATTGAGGCCGGCGGTGGGCGAGAGGGGCGGATAAGGGTGTGGGCGTGTGGGTCTGTTGGATGCGTGCATGGCAGGCATCCATAGACGGGTTGCTTAATCGGACATAAAATATGTGAACACTGTAGATCTACAGGGATCTGAGTCTGGCATGCGGATGACCATTGTTCAGCTGCAGTAGCAATCACCACATTTAAAGGCAATCGATGTTGTCATTAGAAAAATTTTAAATTGTCTGTGCAACATCACATGAAATTAGCACATGCCATCATTATGTGGAGCATGCACACCTCCCAAATATTCTGCAAATTTGACACACAATAGGCACTCATTGAGTAATATACTGAGCATCATGTGTTTGACAACAACTATTTACTGGTCTCGGATAGAAAATTCAAAACTGAACTATATGATTACGACCTGAACACTAAGAGAACTGCAACATTCAGCACCACCGTTGACACTCGGTTGAGCAAATCATGACACACCTTGAATCCTATTAGTATTTATGATGAGTGCTTAGCAAGGAAGAAGGTTGACTCACACGGCCTGCCTGTCACATAATACAGGAGGATGAGGTACACACTATTAGTGGGAAGGAGTGGCCCTGCAAATGAATTGGCATGCACACATCATAAGGGTAAATTGAGAAAATAAAAAGAGGGGAAAAGGACAGTACATCTGCAAACCCATCTCTCTGGGCGGCGGCGCAGGACACGGTGTTGCATCCTGCTTCGTGGGCAGCGTGTGCGCGGATGATGATGTGGACTTAGAGGCCCTCTGCTTGGTTAGTCCGCCCTCTCTGGTCGGCTTTTGAATTGCACGCCCAAATCACAATCAGGCCTGAGGGCGAGAGGGAGATACCTTCTTGAGGTCGTCGTCGCCGGTGGCGAATACCTGTGGCCCTCACCTCCCTAGGCACTGAGGATAGAGTCGATGCGCGGGAACCGCTCGGTAGCCTGCCGGAGGAGCGGCGTGGAGATGCGGACGAGGCGGATTTGTATGGCCGAAAATTGGAGAGAGGGCGACGGGGGCGGTGTGGATCGGGAGGGGTAGACACCTCAGAGCTCCGGAGCTGGTTGCCGTAGGCAGATCGACGCTGTGCGGCGGAGCGACGCCGCGGCGACCGCAAGCGCCATTTGGCCGGTGTCTCGGCGGAGGCTGTAGGAAGCGAGGGGTTTTCTCGGTGGCTTCGCCGTTTTTTTTTCCGAGAGGGCGGAGCCGTGATTGAGGCCGGCGGTGGGCGAGAGGGGCGGATAAGGGTGTGGGCGTGTGGGTATGTTGGATGCGTGCGTGGCAGGCATCCATAGACGGGTTGCTTAATCAGACATAAAATATGTGAACACTGTAGATCTACAAGGATCTGAGTCTGGCATGCGGATGACCATTGTTCAGCTGCAGTAGCAATCACCACATTTAAAGGCAATCGATGTTGTCATTAGAAAAATTTTAAATTGTCTGTGCAACATGACATGAAATTAGCACATGCCATCATTATGTGGAGCATGCACACCTCCCAAATATTCTGCAAATTTGACACACAATAGGCACTCATTGAGTAATATACTGAGCATCATGTGTTTGACAACAACTATTTACTGGTCTCGGATAGAAAATTCAAAACTGAACTATATGATTACGACCTGAACACTGAGAGAACTGCAACATTCAGCACCACCGTTAACACTCGGTTGAGCAATTCATGACACACCTTGAATCCTATATCAGTATTTATGATGAGTGCTTAGCAAGGAAGAAGGTTGACTCACACGGCCTGCCTGTCACATAATACTGGAGGATGAGGTACACACTATTAGTGGGAGGGAGTGGCCCTGCAAATGAATTGGCATGCACACATCATAAGGGTAAATTGAGAAAATAAAAAGAGGGGAAAAGGAGAGTACATCTGCAACCCCATCTCTCTGGGCGGCGGCGCAGGACACGGTGTTGCATCCTACTTCCGTGGGCAGCGTGCGCGGATGATGATGTGGACTTAGAGGCCCTCTGCTTGGTTAGTCCGCCCTCTTGGTCGGCTTTTGAATTGCACGCCCAAATCACAATCAGGCCTGAGGGCGAGAGGGAGATACCTTCTTGAGGTCGTCGTCGCCGGTGGCGCATACCTGTGGCCCTCACCTCCCTAGGCACTGAGGATAGAGTCGATGCGCGGGAACCGCTCGGTAGCCTATCGGAGCGGCGTGGAGATGCGGACGAGGCGGATTTGTATGGCCAAAAATTGGAGAGAGGGCGACGGGAGCGGTGTGGATCGGGAGGGGTAGACACCTCAGAGCTCCGGAGCTGGTTGGGGCCGATGCACGAGGATGGACTGGTGGCCTGGCGGAGCTGCGACCCACGGGTGAGGTTGTCGTAGGCAGATCAACGCTGTGCTGTAGAGCGACGCCGCGGCGGCCGCAAGCGCCATTTGGCAGGTGTCCCGGCGGAGGCTGCAGGAAGAGAGGGGTTTTCTTGGTGGCTTCACTGTCTTTTTTCGAGAGGGCGGAGCCGTGATTGAGGCTGGCGGTGGGCGAGAGGGGCGGATAAGGGTGTGGGCGTGTGGGTCTGTTGGATGCGTGCGTGGCAGGCATCCATAGACGGGTTGCTTAATCGGACGGAAAATATGCGAACACTGTAGATCTACAGGGATCTGAGTCTGGGATGACCACTGTTCAGCTACAGTAGCAATCACCACATTTAAAGGCAATCCATGTTGTTATTAGAAAAATTTAAAGTTGTCTGCGCAACATCACATGAAATTAGCACATGCCATCATTATGTGGAGCTTGCAAACCTCCCAAATATTCTCCAAATTTGACACACAATATGCACTCATTGAGTAATATACTGAGCATCATCTGTTTGACAACAACTATTTACTGGTCTCGGATAGAAAATTCAAAACTGAACTATATGATGATGACCTAAACACTGAGAGAACTGCAACATTCAGCACCACCGTTGACACTCTGTTGAGCAAATCATGACACACCTTGAATCATATATCAGTATTTATGATGAGTGCTCAGCAAGGAAGAAGGTTGACTCACACGGCCTGTCTGTCACATGATACATGAGGATGAGGTACACACTATTAGCGGGAGGGAGTGGCCCTGCAAATGAATTGGCATGCACACATCATAAGGGGAAATTGAGAAAATAAAAAGAGGGAAAAAGGAGAGTACATCTGCAACCCCATCTCTCTGGGCGGCGGTGCAGGACACAGTGTTGCATCCTGCTTCGCGGGCGGCTGTGCGCGGATGATGACGTGGAATCGGAGGCCCTCTCCTTGGTTAGTCCGCCCTCTCTGGTCGGCTTTGGAATTGCACGCCCAAATCACAGTCAGGCCTGAGGGAGAGAGGGAGATACCTTCTTGAGGTCGTCGTCGCCGGTGGCGCATACCTGTGGCCGTCACCTCCCTAGGCGCTGAGGATGGAGTCGATGCGCGGGAACCGCTCGGTAGCATGCCGGAGGGGCAGCATGGAGATGCGGATGGGGCGGATTTGTATGGCCGAAAACTGGAGAGAGGGCGACGAGGGTGGTGTGGATCGGGAGGGGTAGACACCTCGGAGCTCCGGAGCTGGTTGGGGTTGATGCACGGGGATGGACCGGTGGCCTGGCGGAGCGGCGACCCACGGGTGAGGTTGCCGTAGGCAGATCGACGCTGTGCTGAGGAGCGACGCCGCGGTGGCCGCAAGCGCCATTTGGCAGGTGTCCCGACGGAGGCTGAAGGAAGTGAGGGGTTTTCTCGGTGGCTTCGCCGTTTTTTTTCCAAGAGGGCGGAGCCGTGATTGAGACCGGCGGTTGGCGAGAGGGGCGGATAAGGGTGTGGGCGTGTGGGTCTGTTGAATGCGTGCGTGACAGACATCTATAGACGGGTTGCTTAATTGAACGGAAAATATGCGAACACTGTAGATCTATAGGGATCGGAGTCTGGCATGCGGATGACCACTAATCAGCTGCCGTAGCCATCACCAGGGTTTTTCAAACCGGTCGGTAACCGCGGTTACCGACAAACCGCCCCCGGGCGGTTCGGTTTCGGTTCCGGTTTGAATTCAAATTTCAAATTTGAAAAAAAATCGAAAATGCTGAAAAAATTCCTAAAAATAGTTCATGATTTATAGAGTCGAATGGTGTACAAATTTTTCAAATTGGAGTTCGTTTGCTATTTATTTTGACGTGTACAAGTTTGAAAAAAAACAAAAAAGATCTTTTTTATTTTTTTCAAACTTGTACGCGTCAAAATAAATAGCAAACGAACTCCAATTTGAAAAAAATTTGCACGATTCGACTCTATAAATCATGAACTATTTTTAGAAATTTTTTCAGCATTTTCGATTTTTTTTTTCAAATTTGAAATTTGGTTTGGGGCGGAACCGTCGGGAACCTCTCAAACCGGACGGTAACCGGCCTTAATTGACCGGTTACCGGTCCCAAACCGTTTGAACTACGCCGTTTAAATTCAAAATGATTCAAAATGCAAACCGGTCGGTTTGGGCGGTTACCGACAACCCACCGGGACCGGTTCCCGGCGACCGGTCGGGATTGAAAACCCTGACCATCACCACATTTAAAGGCTTTTATATATATATGGGCGAGTTAAACATGTGGGCAGCAGCGCAGGGGGCCTCCATCGGAAGCAGGCCCTTGGGCATACCAGTCGCCAGGCACCCACCCATCGGGCTTCTTTTCCCGTCCGCAAGACCCGCACCCACCCATCCGCTCTTCTTCTTCCGCACCCCTCCCTACCCTACGGCAGATCTCCGCTCGGCCTGTTCCCACCCCAGGCGGTTCTCCCCTCCACTTTCTCCTCTTCCCAAATCTGTTCTCCCAAAGTACCTCAACCGAATCGAGTTTCCTTTGGCCAAATCGTGACCCAAGCAGCCAGATCGGCGAATTCATGGCGGCCGCCGCTTGTGGAGCTCCTATTTGCGCAGTGCCACCTGTGGACGCTGGGCGCGTATTTGCGTAGTGCCACCTATGCGCGTGTTGGTGAAGGTCGCCGTCTAGTCGGACCGGGCTCTGCGTTCTTGTCTGGGTCGCAGCCATGGTTTTTTATTCGATTTATTTATTTAGATTTAGAGTTCTTTTTCGATACGATTTTTGGATGTTTGGCCGTTTTCTTTTTTCCTTCTCTTTGGCCGGCGCTACTATTATCCTTTGCAGGCTGTTCAGATTTAACTCTCCACCGCTTTTATATTCGTTTTATAATTATAATTATTATCCTTTGCACTTTGCAAGCTGTACGGATCTAAGTCGAGGGGCATATGGACTCCGAAGGGAACGCGGAGAACACTTTTTTTTAATATAAATAACAGGTATATATATATATATGTTCGAATCTGATTATGATACCGATTTTGAGTCCGATTCTTGTGCTTGGGCTTGTATTCTGACTGCTTATTTATTTGTGGACGCACAGGGCAGGGTAGACCAGATTGAAGGAGGCAGACTGGATTAATAAGGACGGATATATGAGCCAGCCTAGATAGAGCAGATTGAAGGCAGTCTGGATTAATAAGGACAGAATATATGAACCATGCTGGATAGAGCAGATTGAAGGCAATAGCCTGGATAGAGCAGATTGAAGCAGCCTTCTGGATTAATAAGGACGGATATATGAACCAGCATAGATAGAGCAGATTGAAGGCAGTCAGGATTGATAAGGACGGAGGATATATGAACCAGCCGATTTCCAAACGGCGCCGTCCAGTGGTGCTGGACGTCGGCAGTGGCACCATGATTCCAGATGAGGTGCTGCTGTTCGAGATCCTCGTGCGCCTTCCTGTGAAGTCCCTTGGGCGCTTCAAATCCGTCTGCAAGGCGTGGTGCGCCACCATAGCTAGCCCTCATTTTGTCTGCATGCACTTAGAGCGTGCAAGGGTTAGCCCATCATCCATGCTCGTAGTCCCGCGGAAGTACCAGCGGGAACCGACGAAGGTGGCCTCTCGGTTCGTGCACATCTACAACTTCCAGCCAGCAGCGCAGAGCAAGGTCGCCAAACTCATTATGAGGAACAAGCCTCTTCCCAACGGCATCCCACGATTCACAATCCCTTTGCACTGTGACGGACTGATTCTGATCCCCAGCGTCACAGGGAACATATTCGTGTGCAACCCGGTCACTAAGGAGTTCGTTGAGTTACCGAAGGGTACATGGAATGCGTCGTTGGACCAAAGGGTCGCCTTTGGCTTCGATCCTTCGAGTCGTACGTATAAGGTGGCAAGGCACTTCTTGCGCTCATACACTAAAGGACAAATACGTACAACATATGATGTTGGACACGAGGTCTTGACGTTTGGCGATGGCATAGAGACCTTGGAATGGAAAGCCACCATTGATCCACCTTACCCTATCAAGGCCAGGACTCCTATTTGCTTGCCTGGATTCTTCTATTGGAGCGCGGTCCAGTCCGTGGCTGACGTTGACCACGGCAAGCTCGCCACAGATGTTATCCTTCGATTCAGCATGCGTGATGATACATTCACTGTGCACCCTAATCCTCCATGCAGGAGCTACTTAAGTCCCAATGACCTTATATGTGAGCTAAGTGGCATGCTGTGCTATATCCACTCCCCCTCCCCGTTTGAAGTTTCCATTTGGTTAGCACAAGATGGACAGAACATAATAACATGGTCACTACGTTGTCGTGTCAATCTGCCCATACCAAGGATTCTTCGTGTTTATCCGTGTGCTTCAGTTGATCAAGACACGATATTCCTCTCTGTGGATGCCCTACACCTTTTCAAGTGCAACCTCCATGATGTATCTCTTGAAACAGTAGTCAGTATGCCATATGGCTTGATATATGACCACGGGGAAGGGGTAAATTTTGTCCTTGGTTCACTCCCTTTTCTGCATTACATGGTGCCATATGTGGAATCTTTGCTGCGTATTGGATCATGCTAGCCAGCTGATTGTAAGTTATCAATACCGATAAAAAAAGGGTATGTTTGAATACGTCTTGTATGTTATCAACAACTTGTGGGAATCCTCCATTTGTTTAGCACAAGATGGACAAGACATAATAACATGGTCGCTACATTGTCGTGTCAATTTCCCATACCAAGGAATCTTCGTGTTTTTGCTTGTGCTTCAACTGATCAAGATATTCCTTTCTGTGGATGCCTGGCACCGTTTCAAGTGTAACCTCCATGATAGAACTCTTCAAACAGTAGTCAATATGCCATATGGCTTGTATGATCGCGCGGAAGGGGTAAATTTTGTCCATGGTTCATGGTTCACTCCCTTTTTCTCGTTAGTCATTACATGGTGCCATATGTGGAGTCTTTGCTGTGTATTGGACCATAGTGGCAAGCTGACTGTATGTTATTAATACCAATAAAATAAAGGGTATGTTTGGATGTGTCTTGTATGTTATCAATAGATGTGGGCGTGTTGTAAGCTGTTTGTAACAAAATTACTATCCTCTTTTTTTGACAAACAACAGTTAATTCATGTGTTTTCTCTCTCAATGTTAACATGAGCAGCGCTGTAGCACCTGATTCACTGGATGTGTTGTCTGATGCGGAATCAGTAGTCCTAGTGGATGCCACTTTTGGAGTGGGATGTGCAGCACCCCGAAAATCATGGAGTATATCATTCAATGTATGAAAAAATGTACTGTGTATTTCAAAGACATAATTAGTCTGCACCATATAATATATTCATGCTTTCTTATGCAGAGATCATCCTTCGCACCGGGTTGTGGCTACATGACTTTGAGGGCAGTGGCGGAGCTTGCTCCTAAATCCAGCAGGCAGCAATCATTATAAAAACAAGGCTAATCTTTAGTTTTTATCAAGCTAAAATGCTGCAACTATTGGCCTGTGAGAAGCTCCACCACTGTTTCATGGTAGGGTCTACAACACCACAAAAGTCATGTAGTGTACCTTTCTTAGTAAGAAACTTTCTGTTGTTGCTATGTTACAAAAAAAATGCATGGTCTCTACCAACAGTCATTCATGTTTACGCAATAATGTTGTTTTCATGCAGGGTTCATCTTTCACAGCAGAATGCGATGAGTCCTTAAAGCCAGCAGTTGGCATGACATTTGAGGGTATTGAATCAGCCAGAGAGTTCTACAAAGCTTATGCTACACATGTTGGGTTTTCGGTACGTGTCGGTCAACACATCATAACCACTTTTGTAGATCAGCGTTGTCTCACCTAATAAACAACATCTCGTAAGATCAAATAGAGAAGTTGATGAAAAGGTGAAGAACACATTGTTCAATTTTCACGGGGCTAGCATTGGCACATCAGATGCATATGTTTCCTTTGTGTCGGCCTTGGTGGGTTTGAGAATGTTGGGTGCACATTGGAAGGACCTACAGAATTACCACGGGAAGCTAAGGTGCTAGGTAAAGTCATATAACGGTCAAGTGTCATCTAACTGCATTTATATGGAATTTAATGTGTCACCAACTTGGTTGAGTAAAAGTCAGATAAAAGCACCCATAGGTATTATTTCTTCATGGCAATGCAGAGCTTGAGTAGTCGAGTGTGTCTTTTAACATGTAGTATGGACAAATCATTCGTTCACAACGTAATTTTCATCCATTCAGCTCCCACCTAACTTAAGTGGGGAAAGAATCGAAGGGTTCCACGGCTTCTGAATCTATTACACACAGATATACTTTTATAAAAATGTAACTTTATTGAGAATTGAGAAGATTAAAGGATCTGTAATTAAAGAACATTTTTTTTGTTCAGATTTAGATTAGAATATTTCACTTATTACATTAGGCCCATAGATTTCTGTCACTTATTACTATTGAACAGTACTGCATGTTCAGACTAATTCTCAAAGTCCTTGGTGCTGCAGATTCAGGGACTCACTTAGCAATGTGATTCAGGGACACACACTACCTGTCCTCGACGTAACAAACCCTGGCTGTCTCCTTCTCATCTCTTCCCACAAGGTTGCTGCAACGATTGAGGAGCAAAATACTCTAGCGGGTTGGGTTCGATATTCATGGATTGCTTTTGGTTTGTCATTTTTTTGATTTCGACTCTGGTTATATGACCAGCACTACTGGTATGTGAGTCTGCTCAGCTTCATTCCCTAAATGCTTCAATTAACGATGATGCTTACTTTTCCTGTTGCCTATTCGATATATTTGAATATTATACGAGAGTTTGATTGATTTCCTGTCATTACCATATCCTAGATTGGGTCACTCATTATCATGAACATGGTACAACCTGATATAGCCAAACCATTTTAGTTTTCTGAGGCTTGCAAGCGTCAACCAAAGAATTACAAATGTAACTAACCTTTGGCCTATTTTCTAAGAATGCTCCATTAGAAAGGAAAAAGGTAGAGGAACAACAACGTCAAGCATCTAAAAATTGTTGGAGAAGCGGTTGGCTGCATGAGCACTGAATAGCTGATCAGCCTTTTGCAAGCTACCTTCCAGGTGACAAAAGCTGACTGGCTGCTGTTTTTTTTTTGTCAGCTGCCTGAGGAGTGGAGAAGAAGCACTTTGGTACCAATCTACAAGAACAAGGGTGACATCCAGAGTTGTAATAACTATCGTGGGATTAAGTTGATGAGTCACACTATGAAGTTATAGGAGAGTCATCGAGCACCGCCTGCGAAGGACACGAGTAGGACACGAGTATCTACCAACCATTTTGGCTTCATGCCTAGAAGGTCAACCACAGAAGCAATCTTCTTGTTAAGACAAGTTATGGAGCGATTTAGAGAGCAGAAGAAGGACCTACATATGGTTTTCATTGACTTGGAGATAACTTATGACAAGATACTAAGAAATGTTATGTGGTGGGCTTTGGATAGACATAAAGTCCCAACAAAGTACGTGACCCTCATCAAGGACATGTACAACAATGTTGTGACTAGCGTTCGAACCAATGATGGTAATACTAATTACTTCCCGGTTAGAATTGGGCTTCATCAAGGGTCAGCCTTGAGCCCGTATCTCTTTGCCTTGGTAATGGACGAGATTACAAGGGACATTCAAGGGGACATCCCTTGGTGCATGCTCTTCGCCGATGATGTAGTGTTAGTTGATGAAAGCTTGGCGGGAGTAAATAGGAAACTTGAGCTGTGGCGGCAGACCCTTAAGTCTAAAGGTTTTAGACTAAGTCGGACTAAAACCGAGTATATGAAATGCGACTTTGGCACAACGGCTCAGGATGAGGGAGATGTGAGTTTGGAAGGTCAAGTCGTGCCTAAAAAGGACACCTTCCGATATCTGGGATCGATGCTACAAAGGGATGGAGATATTGATGCAGACGTTAGCCATAGAATCAAAGCAGGGTGGATCAAGTGGCGTCAAGCTTCTGACATTCTATGTGACAAGAGGGTACCCCAAAAGCTAAAAGGCAAGTTCTATAGGACATCAATTAGACCTGCAATATTGTATGGAGCCGAATGTTGACCCACAAAGGCTAGACATGTTCAACAAATGAGTGTTGTAGAAATGCGCATGTTGCGTTGGATCTGTGGTCACACAAGAATGGACCGAGTGCGAAATGATGATATACGTGATCGCCTAGGGGTGGCACCAATTGAAGAAAAGCTTGTCCAACATCGGTTGAGATGGTTTGACTATGTCCAGAGGAGACCGCTAGATGCACCAGTGCGCTGTGGGTGTGGAGTCCTAAGCCAAGCTAATAATATAAGGAGAGGCAGAGGAAGGCCGAAGTTGACATGGGCGGAGGCGGTGAATAGGGATTTAAAAGCTTGAGATATATCTAGAGATCTATGTTTGGATAGGATTGCCTGGAAAGCAGCTATTGAAGTGCCGGAACTATGACTTGGGTATCTTGTTCGGTTTCAACTCTAGCCTACCCCAACTTGCTTGGGACTACAGGCTTTGTTGATGTTGATGTTGTATTATCTTATATTGATTGTTCCTTTATCAACTTGAACTGTTCCAGTATTCCACTTTCTTTTCTTTGGTTATGGTTAGATCTCAATGATTGTTTTTTTTAGAGTACCTCTCAATGATTGTTGGGTCCTTCTGTGGCTGCTCATTTTAGTTTCTATTGCCTATTCCTTATCAACTTTGACACTTCAGATTTTAAGGTGTAAAAGATTATGGCTTCATGGGTTACAAAAGCTGGGCTTAGTTTTGACACTCAAAGAGTTGTCAGATCTCCACAAAGTTAATCCCGTTTGAGTCTCTTCGACTTGCCTCTTCTCCTTTCTTGTGGTCTTCCTTCTATTATCTTAAGGTTTTTGTTTTACAGGTAGATTTTCTCTCATTGAGAGATCTGTCAAGTTTTGTTCCAATGCAACCAGTCCACCACTATGGCAAATATTTGAATTCAATTTTCGTTGTTTAGAGTTCCGCTATTTAGTTGCGGTGCGCCTGCTAATTAAAATCATTTTTAGTACATCACAGGACTTCAAAACACTGTTAAAGAAGAGTGCCAATCCTAAATTGAACAAAGAACTTACACTCTGCACTTCTTGTTATACTGATATATGCAATGACATTGTTATGAACGTTATTAGTTCATAACGGGGGATAAGGGAATAATTAGGCCTTATGCTTTGCTAAGGTTCATAACGGGGGATAAGGGGATAATTAGGCCTTATGCTTTGCCAAGAGCTCGAGAGATTGAGGGGGACTAGAATTGTTTCTTCATAATTCATTGCTTAATTTCTATTGTGCCTCATGGGCTGATTATAAAGGGTACATAGGACTAACACCTCTTGTGCCTAGACAATATGACACTATTCCTATTTCCTCTAATATAGATAAATAACTAAGAGAGACACTAATTAACACTAATGGGCTTAAGACCCAACTAGGGCAACCGCGCTTGGCAGCCTGTCGGCTGCCCATGACATCTCCCCCGCCCTCGGAGACCCAGCTCGAGGACGAGCTGGATAGTTGCCACGGACCTATTTGACGCAACATAGGGTTAAGCCTTTTACATCTCGGCTTACCTTTGTTATTGAAGATTAAAATTGGAAATAAATTTGAAACTAAAATATAAATTTGGACGACAGCTACGTCCTCGGGGCCTCCTAGATCCCAAGGAAAGAACCCAACAGCTAGCGTCACGTGGGCTTAACAGCTAGTATATGATAGAATTCCTATTTCAATGTTTTCAATGAAATCTGCATTGGATGTGTTGGCTGAAAACACTGTTGCTTTCTCCTGCTATTCTGAGTTAGTTTCGAATAAGCTTATTGAAATTTTCTTACTATAGTACAACTCTATATTAGTTTATTACTAGGGGAAATTGGCTCCTGGACATTCAAACTGATGACCCTTTGCTGTTGGACACTGTAAATGGAGCGATTTGCTAAAGGACACTCTGGTTCTTTGCAAATTGCTAGTGGACACTGTTCCCAATAAAATATTCTAACAAAATAGATATAAAATCATATAAGTGCCCAAAAAAATACATTATAAAATTTTCTATGCTCTACATGATGAGAACTATATAGTGAAAATGTTGTTTTGCACAAAAATGATTATTTTGCCCCTCATCATAAATAGACAAAGTTAATCATAGTTAATTTTTTTTCATATATTTATAGGAGACTAAAAATCTTGGAAAAATTATAGAATGCATACATCACCAAATCATGACTATGCTAAAAATATTAGCTCAAAATAATAAAGTTTAATATATCAATTAAGCTTGACAAGAGATAAATCTTTAACTCAGTGATGCTATATATACCATTATAAACTTTATTATTTTGAGCTAATATTTTTTCCATAGTCAAGATTTGGTTATATACGCATTCTGTGATTTTTCCAAGATTTTTAGTCTCCTACAAATATATGAACAAATTAATTATGGTTAACTTTATCTATTTATGATGAGGGGCAAAATAATTATTATAGTGCAAAATAACATTTTTTACTATATAGTTCTCATCATGTAGAGCATAGAAATTTTTGCAGTATAATTTTTGGGCACTTATATGATTTTATATCTATTTCGTTAGAATATTTTATTAGGCACAATGTGCACCAGCAAATTTGCCAAGAACTAGAGTGTCCTCTAGCAAATTGTTCTTTTTTCAGTGTCCAACAGCAAAGAGTGGTCACTTTGAATGTCCAGGAGCCAATTTCCCCTTGATATAATTCACCATCTAGGGTGCTTAGAAGAAGACAACCGTGCCTTGTCTTCGTTTTGATGATTGGAATACTGAAGCTCAAAAGAGAGCATTGCATTTGTGCATCTCTGTAGAACAGATGCAAGGTTAATCAGCCGTATTATACTGTGGCACATTGTAATCTTTTTTGCAAATTTATTTTCTCAACTTCCCTCTGAAATTGTTTCGAAATAGTCAACCTATGCTGTGACAACTTAATGATAGATTGTCTATTTCGATGTACCATGTATTTTAGTTGAGGCATATTGTTAGCAAATTGGAATAATAAAATGGAGATTCTCTCTTTTATTCAACGTAGTCTGGCTGATCTATATTGTAGCTCAGAGTTATTCATACTATACGTCGTCATTTTTTTGCATTATATATCATGACATCTGCCTCACAATAATCTCTATCCCCCTTCTCTCAGTTGATCTTGGTCTTCGAAGGATGACCAGGTATTTTGTTTCCCATTTCTCTTCAATTGTTATCACATTACTAATATTGGTCAATGCTTTACTGCAGTGATTGACCACAGAGGAAGTAATCTCACGTTCATAATGAAAAAAGAAAATTCAGAGATTCAGAGTTCAGGAGTCCAACCCTTTTCTTACTTTCCTAGCTTGGCTGCAATGAATAGGAAGTCCCTTCAGCCCTTCAAGTTGCAGTTCCTTCTTATTTGGTTGCAAGTCCACATTGATGATGCATGATCATTCAGAAGGTGCTATTTGCTTTTGTCCTATTCTTGGGCAGCTATGACGTTTTTTCCCTGGGTTGCCATAGAATCAACCAAGATTCAATATTTATTTGTGGGCACCTAATTTTGTTAGGTTAGTGCTGCGCCTAATCTATTTATTATGTGCAATTTACTTTCCTTTTTCCCCGCAAGCCCACCCCTCATTACATTTGTAGAACAAGGTAAACATATATAGTTTTTACCAATTTTTGCCTTCCCATTTATCGGTTTGTTCGCTTCACATTAGCTTATGATATCATGCCCTGGCGCCTCCAATTTCTCTAACAGTTGCTTGACATCCAGGAACCATCGACTCTGCTGGTCTTTCGGTAAGTCATATAGCCTTTTTAGTTAGCCATGTCTATATTAGGACATGTACACTTGATTAGACAACAGTAAATACTCATGTGTGCCCAGTCTCTTTGTTCCATTTTGTTTGTACAGTGATTCTTAAATGGTATATAAATTCTAATGATTTATTTATACATTGATGCAACATAAATCAAGAACCCAGAAAAATATAGTAGGCAGCACTGTTGAATTGTGCGTTAGTGGTTAGTTAATTATGTTAATGCACATTGCATTCCATTTCTTTTCAAAACATCAGCTTTGTTGCATTCTCAGAGCATGAGCTTCGTAAACTTTGGATTCAACTCGATTTGTTGTCCGCATCCAGCTAAGAACCACCGGGATTTCATGAAATGGCTGCGATGGACTTATCTATTTTTCTGGTTTGTTTACCCTCCAGCATGAATGCTAGGCATCCCCTCTTATCTATTTTTCTTTTTTCTTTATCCTTACAACTTCAGCAGTTATGGATATTGGCTCATTCATTTACATTAGTGTTACCCTTTTCAGAGAAAAAAAATATATTGTTTGCTGCACCTTTTCTGCAACTCACATAGGCCTCAAAAAGGTTAGCCATACATAATCCCAAATAATTCTTCTCAGATTAGTTAAATTCGTGTTGCATAATATTATGCGTGTAGATAGAACACCATTTTTTGATTGGCAAACCAGATTAGCTTACAAGAAAATAGAGCTGACCAGTGCACTGCTGCACCCATCAGCGAATCTTCACCAGGTACCATTTCTTGGTTCCAAATATGCACGTTACAGTCAAAATTAATTATACGTATCCATTGACATGAAAAACATCTCAAACGCCCACTGTGTTATCTATTATTGTATGGATATCGCCAAAGGGCATCAGTCTAGTTGGTTAGAGGAACCCAGCCGGCACTCCTCAGGTCCTGGGTTCGACTCCTTGTTGGAGCGAATTTCAGGCTAGGGTTAAAAAAATCCCCTCGTCTGTCCCATGGCCAAAGCACAGGTCTAAAGTCCGGCCCTGGTTGTGGTCGTCTCACATGGGCTACGGTGCCGCTGTGTATGAGTGGGGGAGGGGGGGTGGGTACATGCGGCCGGGTGGGCCATTTTGATTGGCCAGCGAATGACACCGGGTGGGCATCATGCCTTGAGCGATTTGGTGTTGGCTGTGGACGGAATAGATCGGTATTTTTTAGTTCTAGAGATAGAGAATTACTGTACCAATATCTTTGTGCGTACGACAAGCTACCACTCGTATGTATGATACAGACTAATGTAAAATATCGTGACAATGTATATTAAAACCACCTTGCTCATATCGATATCACAGCCTATTGCACTACAAATATATGTACACTCGACTGCTCCATAGCTGCATATTAAATCTTCATATGAGCGCAATGACGTGTGCATTCCCCTAGTGTTTAAAAATGGTCGGAGGATGCCCTCAAAAGAGGAATATATTGATGCTAGTTTTAAAAATTGGTATGTCGATGTCAGGGGTTCATTGCGCAATAACAAAGACCATTGGTTAGGGGGCTTCCACCCAGGGTTCAAATCCTGGGTGCGACACTTTATTCTAGATTTATTTCAGAATTTTCGGGTGCTATGCATTAAGTGGTAGGCGACGTTCCCGTTTACAACGAGGCGTCTGACTTCGTGAACATCAAGATTTACCGGCTCAGTCCTTCGAAGGTGCTCATAAGGTGCTCATAAGGGTAGGGTTTGGCTCAGTCCTTCGAAGGTGCTCATAAGGGTAGGGTTTGCGTGCGTGTGTTCGTAGGGGCGAGTGTGCGTGCGTGTTGAGCGTCTGGTTGTATTGTGTAATCTCAAAAATAAAAATTGGTATGAGGATGCACCAAAAAAGGAATATGTTGATACATGCTTCACAAATATATGAAACTTCATATAGCTCCTGGTTTCCGCGTCCTCAGAGGCCCTCTAGCTACTGTTTATGGATGGTTTTCCAATCATATTGTGTCACGTGTGTTAAAGTTTGGTTCACACATCCACTCGTATTGATGAACGTCGTCTCTATTCATGTATATGCGTGACCACGTGCTCTATTCCGAAGGGTCGTGCGTGTGCGGATCTCAGTTTTATTTGTTGCGGTTGGCTCTTGCGTGACCCGTTTATCCTCCTTAGGTCCAGCGCCTCGGGCTCTCCCTCCACGACATCTACTTTTACTCGTTCCCTCCGTCGTCTCTTCCTCGCTCCCTCCGTCGCCTCGATCCACACGCTGACACGCACACCACTCTCCCTGCAGGAGCGGGAAGCCGCTGCCTTGCTCGCTAATGCCGCCCCCATACCAGATGGCGGCTATGCACGCAGAGATCCATGTGTTGCCTCTTTCCTCCCTCTGGCGATAGCATGCGTGGATGATGCAGGTGGTCCTGCTGCTGGCTGCGTTCACGGATCCAAGACGGGCAAGTGGCGATGCCGTCCTCTCCCCTCGCCGGCAGCACCCGCAGACGCCTGCGCGGGTGGATGCGGAAGTCAGCCTTGCTAGAGGTTGCGTGTGTGCGGATCTAGGACGAGGAGGAGGCCATGGCCACGACACTGCAAAAGCTAAGTACTTATTACTTGCGCATCAACATGTACACAGTTTCAGATTAGGTTAACTCATGATTTTGTCTTATGACCTCATAGATAATTTCAGTTGTAGATTAACCAGAGCCGCCTTTTGCTTTGCCTTCGCCGCTTCAGTAAGAACTACTTTCCTTTTGCTCTGGCTTTTTCCATACTGACTAATACCTTTATTTCAATTTTCATTGCTACCATTCTGTGCACAAAGAAATATCCCTTGCTATTTTAATGTGCAAGAAATCAAACTATATAGTTCAGTTTTAATGTGCAAGAAATCAAACTTCTATAGTTGTTCTCTATTGGATCCCTGTTCATTTCAGTTTGATCTTTGTCTGAATCCTAATTTCTTTTAGACACTTGATCATAGATTTCATGACACTGTTGATGTTGCAATCTTTGAAAACATATGCTTCTACATTCCAGCTATGATGTGGCATGTTATTGCTCTCAAACGAAGAAGAGATAAGTGGCTGGCCGTAGAAGAGTAACTGTTGTAGTGAAATACTGAAGAATATGGTACCGAACAAGGCTACCTATATTTTTGTAATTAGAGTTCTTTCTTTCTTCAATGTGATACATTTTGTTTTCCTTTTCTTTAGATTTGACTCCTTTCCTCTTCTCTTATTTTAGGATACAATGTGGGTTGTACTATGCTTGATACCTGAACCTTGTGTGGTATGCAGAATGTGCACTGCCAGGTTCAAACATTAACCATGAAAAATCAAGTAAGTTTCTTGCACTTCTTTGATGATCTCTGTTACCATTGAATAAATGATTTTAGAATTGGTAGCTTCTTTAACTGAACTTTGGCTTCCTCTACTTCAGGTGCATACAACATGTGTGGGCTTGAATGGATTTTAGAATTTAGGTTACCTCTGTAATTTTTTTACTCTACATTTTAGTTCATTTTTTATATCTTGGCTAGGTTTTTTTTGAGTCTCAGCATTGCCCTCAGCCTTAAAGTTCACCTGATAAATCAGAGACATGGTTTCTTATTTGCAATGTTCTCTACAAGTCATTGTTTGTATGATTTTAATTGTACCTTTGTATAAATAATTCTGCATGACCTCTATGTTTTAGCTAATACTAACCTGATTAGATTCCTTGAAACCTCTGCCTTAGTTGCAGTCACTGGTGGACATTTTCTTTAGTGATCTGGTTGCATAGCACGACTAAACCTTTTGTTTCTTTAGGTACAGAGGCATCTTTGTTTTTTGGTCACACATGTTAAAACATGTTCTCTCAGCCACCATGGAGCGTAGATACATGTACCACGCTAGCTGGACTAGAGAGTTTGCACAAACAATAGTGTTCATTTTATAGGAATAAAGTTGTTCATTCTACGAATCTCATTTTCTGTTGCCCATCTCAAAATGACGTTTTTGCAATGGTTAGGTTACACCATTGCCATATGTAAGCCTGTTGGATCATCTACAAATCTGGTTTTCATTCATCTCAACTTACCTCTATGGTTTGAGCCTGAATTTTATATATTGAGGTTTTTTACTTCTAATTGGCCACTTTTATTTGCACACAGATTTTTCTCCTTATGTGAAATGTAATTCCAGGCTATATGTATTAATAATTGGTTTAACCATTAACATGATGTAATGTGTTACTAAGTTTATATGAAGCGTGACCTGCTTAGATTTACATATTGGCATGCTCAACTTAGGTACTCATCTGGTATCCAAAGGCACACACTAGAAATAATTTAGTGTTATCCTAAGAATCTGTAAAGTAACATATCAGAGAGTTAAATCCATCCAGTTTGTATTCAGCTACTTAATACTGATGATATGTAACCCTTCATTTACCTTTCTTCTACAGTTATGATTGTGAGGCCTTTCCCTTTATTTTTGGCTGTGGTGACAAGCTGTTTAGGTAAGCAAGGGCACTCTTTAAGAACTTAATTATTATATCTTGATGCATGGTTAGTGCTGCTCTTATCTTCAATTATAGTTTGGTTCCCCTATTTAAACTGTGTAACCTAGGCTACATTGTTTGGAATGACACAACAAATGTCTTTGTCCATGCCTACCTTTATTTCATATTATTTGTTCTCCATGTTGCTTAATTAGATGTTTCATAGTATTTCATTTTTACCATAGATCATATCTATATACGAAAATTTACTCTGTCACTATCAGTATCAGTATCAGTATGTAGTTATTGTTGATTAGTATAGTTTTGTATTGACAACAATGGTTACATCAAAGATTTATGCCTATTATTACTTTTCCTTTTTCCACCCTGTAAGTCACTTATCATGTTCAGAACACACTCACACTTCAAGGGAGTGGCATTTTTTTTTTTCAAACAATACATGCTATTAACTATAATTTAGTAACAAAGATCTTTAGTTTTATTCTGTTACATATTTAGGCAAGATCATGTCGCTGAATTTTGAAGTATGCTTATATGTTCTCTTTCCTATAGGTTGTATGGTGGTATTATCTGTGAACACAATGTCAAATTGTCATAGCTCGATTCAGCTTCTTTCCTTCTGTTTCAGACATAGGGAAGGGCTTTTTGGCAAAATATTAAGTTTTCTCCTATCTTTAGACTACACATAGAACCTGACTTGTGCTGGAAATTCTTTATTACTGTACTACCTTTGAGATGACATGTAGGATAGGCTATGTGGTAACTTACTTCGACAGGATCAAGCTCCATATGCCTATGCCAAAACTTTTTCTTTGCGTTGTGATTTTTGGCCGAGACCACTATGTACCTACAATTAGATTGCTACTGTAATTATTTATTAATATGACGTTTTCAGATCTTTCAGATCATTTGTTGGGCAAACAAAAGAATGATGATGCCTGTTTGAACTAGCTGAATGTTGCTCCGTTCTTGAAAAAGCTCCTTATGCTACTGCAAAAAAAAAAGATATTTTCATTTTCTTATGTGATACATTGTGTTCAGGTTAGCCTTTTCCATCTTTATTATTATTTTGAAGCCTTTACCCTCTTTATTATCCGGTTCTGTCAATATCTCAAATACTCGCATGTACTCAATCCATCCCAAATTATTCAGATCTATGTAATAGAATATTCAGATTTATGTCCGCAGTGGATACGGGCGCTGCGAAGCGCGCCACCCTACCTAGTATTTATGTGGAACCTGGTATAGCAGGAAGGATGTGTGCACCTTTTTTTTAGTCCAATGTGAGCACCTATTGTGGAAAACAAATACTGTAGAATATATGTTTGGAGAAATTTCTATATGCTGTAAGTTTCATTTATTTGAGAAATTTCTAACTACCTATAGTGAACTAATCCAAGCCATGGCCACTGACGATTTGACCTACATGGAGAAACGCAAACAAATTTCCGTAGCAAAATCCAAAGAAGAAACAACTTTCAAGCAAATGTGACTGGAATGTCAACAAGTTATATGGCTGCATGTAGTGTTACCAAGTCAAAGCACCTGCATGCGTTGAGATGGAGAGCCAATGCAATATCAGAGAAAAAAAATGATAGAACATGGACTCCACTTGAACGACCTCAAGCTGTAACTCCGAACAATCAACACATAATCCTCAATAAAAGTAGATCTAGAGTATTCTCAGCCCTTTGATTTCGACTGAAATCAACACATAATCCTCAACAAAAGTAGATCTAGAGTATTCTCAGCCCCTTGATTTCGACTGAAATCAACACATAATCCTCAAATAAAAGTAGATCTATAGTATTCTCTGCTCCTTGATTTTGACAGGAGTGGGTAAGCAATCATAGCCCAGATTAGAGCTCGTGACAGTTCGTTTTTCAGCCTATGCTGAGGGCAGAGGGTTCATTTTTCAGCCTATGACTAGTGTAGCGCGTGCTCACTCCTCAGCTCATGTTCGACGAAATGCTCCAATGGCTGCATTTGCAAGTCGGTAGTGGGTTTCCATTGCGAATCGTAGATGAGACCACACAAGAACACGTACACATAACTCATAGAGCGACACTTGTCTATCGTGTTTCCAGTACACAAATGCAGAACCGAACCACAATACAAAAAACTGATAAAGATTGGCGCAACATGTCAAAAGGACTATGGATTGACCGAGACGAACAACCAAAAATGCTATGCCATGTTATCACCTCACCATATAGAGTAAGCTCTAAATACACTCTCTAGTAATATGAAACTTCATATAGCTCCTAGGATCCGCGCACAGAGAGCAATTTGGCAACTGTTTGGGTTACTGTTCACCAATCCATCGACGCCACGTGGGTTCGTGCGTGTGCGCACATCCGTTTCCTCTCTTCCGATTAATTGGCAGTTGCGGCTCTGACCCTCTATTTCTTCGTTAAAAAAGAAAAATTCCCCTCTCCGGCAGCACACTCTGAACCTCGACACCTCCGTCCACGCCTCTTCACGTTCTTTGTCCCAACTGCGGCGCTTCCTCTCCCCGAGCGGCGGCGGCCGCGGATGTGGCATCCTCCCTTCGCAGAGGCTACACACGTGGGCCACTTCTCTGCCTCATCCTCTCCCCCAGCAGCAGCGGCGAACTTTACGGCGACGACGCTTGTTTGAGGTTGCCCTCTTCCTCATCTCCGCTAGGAAGCATGAGCTCCCCAAGTCTACCTCACCATCGTCCTGAGGTTCACGCCCCCTCCTTTTTCATCTCGATCATCTTGATCTGACGGCTCCATCGACCTCGATTTTGGCCTACCCTCGATTTGTCCATCCACGACTTCCTCCTCGAATCCTTCGAACACAACGATGGCTCCAGATACATGGAGGGCTTGGTTGCTAGATTTGGCCCTGCCACATCTTCGATGCGGTGTTGTTTTGCTGCCCCCACTCAATCCCTAACCTCATATTCTCCGGCGCTGGCCTTGGCTCGAGTTCCTAGAGGTGGAACTGGGGCTAGGTCCACAGATGGGGTGTGGTGTTCGATGAACCCATGAGTGCTGATGGCGCGAGGGAAGGACAGGCCATGACCGGACCAATAGATCCTATCACTTGACCACGTCCAGGTACCCAGCGTAGCCATGCAAAGATGGCCGACAACATGTGTTATCTGGAAAGGAAGCACATGTTATCTCAGAAGGAATCGCAGTTTCATAGACACGTTGAAAGGTCTAGGAATGACTAGAGGGGCGGTTAATAGCTTAATAAAATTTTCTACAACACCACTAGGAAAGAGATTAGTATAACAAACGACATAATGCGAGTTTGCTCAAGCACTACAAGGTTAGGCAAGCCACCTATCACAAATCTAGCTACTAGAAAGAGACTATGTCACACAAAAGAGCTAGCTAACTAGAGCTACAAGAACAAACTAAGAAGAGGACTAAGTTACTCTACTTTGCAAGAATGTAAAGAAATTAATGCAAAAGCTAGAGTTAGAAAGATTATACCATTGTGAAGAGTAGCAACCAATAGATAACCAATCAATCAACAATCACAATAAGAATCCTCGGTAGATACACAAGTGACATAATGATTTTTTACTGAGGTTAACTTGTTTGCCAACAAGCTAGTCCTCGTTGTAGCGATGTACCTACTTGGTGATTCACGCGCTAATAGGCATAACAAGCCCAACCCGCAACCGGGTGCTACACAATCAACACAAGATAAGGATCCACAAGCTACGAGAAATCCACTAGAGATGTCTTTTGTGAACTCCCGCGGGGAAGACTCAAGAACCCCTCACAATCCATCGATTGGAGCCGGAGACAATTACCTTCCTCCGCTCGACGATCCTCGTCGCACCAAGCCGTCTAGGAGTTGGCAAACTCCAAGAATAACAAGAGCTCCCGCGATGACGACGATCACCAAGTGCCACTAGAATGCAATCAATGGAGCAATGCACTTGGTTCCCTCAATCTCTCATGAAATGAGCAATTCTATCAAAGAGATGAGTGGTGAAGGCTCTCACAAGCTAGCACAAGTGTATGAGTGAAGTGAGTGTGCAAGAGGGATGCCCAAGGGCCGACCAAACACACACACACACACACACACACACACACATATATATAGCCTCTCTCTCAAAACTAGCCGTTTAGCCGCCATTTTACTTTTCCTGCGTGTGCTCCGGATGTACAAAACACAGGGGGTCCGGACCTTCGGCCACGCGTCCGGACCATTCACCACAGTGTTGCCAAGCTTCTGTTACAATGTCCGGACACGACCTGCGGACGCATAGAAGACCTTGTTCGGACTATAGGCCATGCGTCCGGACCCTTCTCCTTTTGAATTTACCCATTGGCGCGCTGCTCACTTGCTGACGCGTGTCTTCGGACACATGCAATAGTCCATGATCAGACAAAAGCACCTAGCGTCCGGACTCAACAAAGATTTCATCTGAGAGCACTGATAACTCCGGACGCAGCGTCCGAAGCTCTCTTCCGGACCAAAGCCACATGTCCGGACTTCTTACCGATCGACAACAGAGAGCTCCACCTCTCCGGACGCGTGTCTGGACCTCCACTCCGGACCATCACCAGTGTCCGGACTCCTATTTGCAGCACTAACACGCTAGGATTTGCCTCCAGACACACATGCAATGCTTCGGACCACACAACCCCCTAGAGCCCGGACCTCAAAACAGAGTCCAAACTTCTCCAAAGTTTCTTCCAAGCTTCCAAGGGCTAACACTAAGTGATCCCAACACTTGTTCACGTGTGTTAGCTTTTAGTTCACATTTTCTTGGAATTAAGTTGGTTCTCCTCACTTAGACCATTTTTAGATATGCAATGCAATGACCTAGTGGCACATGACAACCGTAATCAAACATGAGTTCTCCCTCCTTGATAGTACGACTATCTATCCTAAACGCGATCACACTGTATATAGTGTCTTGATCACCAAACCGAAAATGGTTCCTAATTTCACCTTTGCCTTGAACTCATTTTATTTTCCATCCATGCTAGAGCCTTGTCATCATCACTTTGATCCATCTAGCTCTATCACATGGCATGTATCAACCTATCTCATCATATACACTTAGAGACCAAAGGTTAGTACACTTAGTAGGTTTCATCAATTACTGAAAACCAGACACATGGCTTTCAATCTCCCCCTTTTTGGTAATTGATGACAACCTTTCTCAAAGATATGAAATATAATCATTTTGATCTTGAGTTACTTGTCCAAGCATGTTTTTCTAAGAGATAGATTTGGACAAGTTACACAAATTCGGTTTGGTAGTTATTAGCTCCCCCTACATATGTGCTAGATGAGTTTGGTTCAAATTTTGCACATATGCATAGATAAAGATTGTGGGACAGTGAATAGCTACCAAATGATGCTAAGGTTTAAAGAGTATACCTTTGAAGCGTGATACCATCAGAGTGCGGAATTATAATCACCCTTAGCACCATGATAGGTTAGATACCACTTGGATGTCACATGAAACTTCTCACTTAAGAGCATTAGTCCAAAAATTAAATCAAGATATCTAACTATCACCTTTGTATGCTAGTTGATCAATCATCATTCCATTTGTGTCACCAGCCATCATCACACAGGCATGAATATTTGAATTTAAAGTACTTATGCAACAATACATATGAGGGTGCATACATTCAATGCAACAAAAGTGTTCATGAGCTTGCTACACCTACTTGTGTGTTCTTTCAAAATATAATTAACTTTATCTTTCAATTTTTCCCTTTTTAACATATCTTTGCAACTTTCAATTTTTCTTCCCTCCTTAACATATCTTTGCAATTTCTCCCCCTTTGTCATCGAATTGAAACAAAAAGGTGGACCAATTATAGATATTCAAGTTTTTCTCCCCCTTAGTGTGAGATATGGTGAAAGATTGTTTTCAACTTTGATTTGATCTAGATTACTTGCCCAAGATATTTAATTCGGTTTAAACCATGGACAAGCTTGTTCACACATTCTAAGATGGTTATCTTGCTCATGTTGAATTAAACACTTGAAGTTCATAGTCATAGATCAAACACTAGGATTGCAAGCTCATCAACATGTCATATGCTACCACTAGGTCATATCAAGTCATAGAAGCAATAGTGGTACCATATAAGCATCAAAATCATTTGTTTTGTACGAATGAGCCTAATGTGCATGAGAGATATCTATGTGCTCTACACAAGTCCTAGCAAAGTATGCATGACTGCTTTCCAATCAACTTGTACCTTGCTTTGTTGGAGTAGAGGCATGTCATATAAGTGGGGGTGCATCAACTCATGTTTGAGAAATCAAGGATATTCAACTCATTCCTTAGCTTGCAAAACCTTTTCTCATCTAGTGGCTTGGTAAAGATATCGACCAATTGATGTTTGGTGCCCACACTCTCTATTGAAATGTCCCCTTTTAATTGATGATCTTGTTGACGGTAATTAAGAGCTATTTTTGTCACCATTAAAACACCGTCAACATCCTTATATTCAAAGGAAAACAAGCATAACCTGAACATATTGTGCCAAATAACTAGTTCCACATGTTCCATGACTATTTGATGCAGGTAATGACAAATGAGGACTTTTGGGAGCTAGTGGGCCCACTTAGGGGGTCGGCCGACCAACCTGTGGGGCCACTAGGCCTCCCAAGCCCCATAATCCAAGAACCACCCTCTAGAACACTCTCTACCCCTTGGACCCAAGTGTGTTTCCTCCCAACGGTTCAAATTTACTTCACAAGGATCCATGGGCCCACAACAATGAGATCAGCATGACAAATCAACTCAAAACAAGTATCCAACGCATATGACAGGTGGGACCAGCAGCCAAGAGACAAAGGTGGGCCAGGGACCCCTTAGGGGCGTCGGCCGACCTATAGGCGGGCCCCACAAACCCCCATTTGGTCCACAAGCCAGTAGGGGGTCGGCCGACCGCCCCTTTGGCGGTTTCACCCCCCTCAACCGCCTTACTCACTCCCACATGGATGAAATCACCACCCTCCATCCTATGACAGTTCTGAAGTCGGTTGGATCCAACGGTGGTTGATGAAGGTGACGCGGATCGCTGACGTGGCACCGGAGTAGCCCCTACTCCACCTCTAGCTATAAATAGACCCCTAGAGTTCCCTTCTCATTCATGCCTCATTGGAGAAATACTACTCTCTAGTCTCTTAGCGGAGCTCTTCAGTAGTGTTATGCTAGTTGGAGGAGAGTGAGGAATTCTTCTGGAGAAAGCCCCAGATCTGTCGAGAATCTTCTCCGGAGTTCTTCCTCAGCGGATGCGAGTCTCTTGTAAGTTTAGCACTTGTAAGTGACTTCTTGAAGGACCGAGAGCGGCGGCCAGAGGGGGGGGTGAATGGGAGCCTCAAATTTCTCTCGAAATATTTGGGCCACTCTTGCCAAAAACACAATCCCAGTTGTTGAGTGCTCAACCTCCCCCGAGCAATGCGAGCGGGGATTCAGTCGAAAACGAGCAAATGAAAACTCACCAGCAGTGGAGGAAAACTCACCGGAAACCCCCAAGACTGAGTTCTCAACCCCTATGAGAAAGAGGCAAGAACTCGAAGCAAATGAGCCAGAAAAGCAGGCGACGGACGCTGGAAGACAGGGCGATGGACGCTCCAGGGCAGGGCGTCGGATGCTGGCGACGGACACTTAGGCGAGCGTCCGTCGGCCTTCCAGAGAGCCTAACAGAAGCTGAGAACTGTGTTGGCACAAGTTATGACCCACTTTTATATAGCTAAAATGATGCCAATAACTCAGAATCAAGGAAGAAACAATCATTGCATGAACATTCTTTATTAAATAACGAGTTCCACATGTCCATGAATATTTTAATGCAGATATGAAGAAATGGGACAAAAGACAAAGAGATCAACATGACAAACACTTCAGAACGAACAACCACTTCACATGACAGGTGGGACCAGCACCAGGATGGATGAGGTGAGCCAGGGGCCCATAGGGCCATTTGGCCGAACCACCCCTGGGCCCACCTGGCCCCCACTCAGACCCTGACCAATGGGACCACACCCACAAGGCCAGGGAATGGCCCACTGGCCATAGGACCATTCGGCCGAACCACCACCTTGGTCGGTTGGTCCCCTCTCAACCGCCACAACAAAGCACACATGTTGGAAATCCAATCCGTTTATTCTAGAAGGTTGTATGGCGGTTTGATCCAAGGGAGGAGGATTGAAGCTCCCTGGATCGATGATGTGGCGCTGGAGTAGCCCCTACTCCACCTCCCACTATAAATAGAGGCCTAGACCTCCCTCTCTAATCATGATGTAATCCATACAAACCACTGTTGTTATCAAGTGGAGATCAGTCTAGTGGTGTTCTCTAGAGTGGGAGTTAGAGTTGAGTTGAGCTTTGCTCGGGCTTTCCGGAGTTGTCTTCCCGGAGGATCTGGTATAAGCTCTTGTATCTTTTCTCTTTTGTAAGACTTTACTTATTCAATATAATATTCCTTCTTTACTTTGCTTAGTCTGTACTTTGTGCAATATTATACTTGTTATATTATTGTTGTGGTTTATCTTGTCAATTAGTTGTTATAAACTAGATTGAGATCCTTGTGGCCTTTCCTGTATGCGATCATCACCTGTTATAGGGTGTTCTAGTTGTCGTATACACGATTAGAATAGTACGAATAGGTGTAAGCGTGCTGCTTATACTTAATCCTACCTTTGGTTATCGCTTGTTGCACGGATTGTCTGTGGTAGATAGCAAGAGGCGACAACCTTGTCTAGTCGTTGTATTCCATCACATGTTTATAGGCAAGTTCTTAAAACATAAGGCCCCCATAAGAAGAGGGCGCGGTCCGGTAGGAGTTTTGTCCTCCTACTGATCTATCCCCTCTCCTAGCATATTTGTATTGAGAAATCAATTGATGTTTGTCTCAGCTAAGTGCCGTAGTTAATCCACAAAGGTAGAGTTGGAATCATAGGAACCCTTTTACTCTCTCGTTTTCCTCCCACATAGTTATACTCACTAGTCATCTCTTACTTATCTTTATCGGTTTGTGGCATCATCACCTTCCTATCATTATATCGATTACCCCCTTACACTAGTTGGTACTAAATTGAGGTGATCTCTAGGATCTCTCTTTTATTATCATTTCTAGCTTTGCTTTCCTTTGGGAGAATATAAATACGATACCCCGAAATACTCCAAGGTGAAGTGCTACAACGGTATAATCTGTGCACTTGTGGATTTATCCAATAGTCATAAGAAATACCAACAAGCATTTTTGGCGCCGTTGCCGGGGAAAGCATAGCCTAGATATGTTAATAGAATTGAATCCAGAGTTTACTATCAAATTAGTTATCAAATAGTTGTAGGGGCTTACCCCTTGCCTTTGTTTTTCTTAATTGTGAAGCAAGGCATTGTATGAGTGAGTTCCAGTTTTGAGCAACCACATTTCAAAATCCTAAGAGTTTTCGAAGAAACTCTAGACATCGTCTAGTGTCTCCTCGAAGGCCCGACTCGAACTCAGAACCACTCAAGGAAGGAGGTTCCACTTCGTCTATCAAGCAAGCTATGGCTCAAGAGGCTATTTCCGACTTCTCGGCTCCTTCAGTCGCTCATGTGGCCCAAGGACCAGACGTTAATACAGGGGGTGCTACCTTCGAGCTGCAGCCAGCTTTGATCAAATTAGTGCAAACCAATCCTTTTTGCGGGAAGTCCCATGAGGATGCTAATGCACATCTCCAACACTTCTTGGAGGTAAGTGGCACCATTTCCATTAAGAATGTGGCACCAAATATCATTCGTCTCCGCCTTTTTCCGTTCTCATTGCTCGAAAAGGTGAAGCAATGGTTCTATGCTCATTCTGAGGAAGTTGCCACTTGGGAGAAGTGTACCAATACATTTCTCAAGAAGTTCTTTCCGATGGGCAAAACCATCGCTCTTCGCGGAAGAATTTCAAGTTTCCAACAACAAGCGGACGAGACTATTCCCGAAGCATGGGAACGTCTCCAGGAGTACATTCGGGAATGTCCTCATCATGGAATCCAAGATTGGCTCCTGATTCAAGGCTTCTACTATGGGTTAACACCAATAACCCGTAGTCACCTTGATGCAGCCGCAAGAGGAGCATTCACTTCACTCAATGTCACACAAGCCAAAGATCTCATAGAGAAGATAGTGACAAATCAAGGGTGGAAAGATGAAAGGCTCCCGGTTAAGAAAACGAGTGCAGAAACCATTCATGAAGTCAGTGCACTCTCCACAAGCATGGATCTATTGATGAAGAAACTCGAAAAACGAGCCAACTTCAAGAAGGATAGAGAAGCCATCCAACACTATGCCTCCACACAGGCTAACAAAGCAAAACAATGGTGTGAGGTATGTGGTGGAAATCATTCGGGAAACAATTGTCCCGAAACAAATGAAGGCGTAAGCGTCATCAATAATAATGAAAATCGACCTCAGCAAGCTGGATCGAAGCTTCGACCCTTCTATCAATGTAATGAAGGCAAAAGATTTAATAATTTTAATCAACCTTCATTCAAAGATCTTGTTTTAAGCCAAGCTAGGATTAATGAAAGTTTAAACAATAAACTAGCTGCTAATGATAAGACCCTTGAATCTTTAAATAATAAAATGAATGACTTAGCTTCTGTTGTAAAGAGCCAATCGAATTTCAATAATATGATAGAAAGAAAATTGTCTCAATTGATATCTTCTGCTCCACATCTTGGTAAATCCGAAAAAGTCTCTAGTATAAGTGCGGTGACCACGAGAGGGGGTAAGACCACTCGCGATCCACCACATCCTAACACTTCAGGCAAAACAACAAAGGAAAAAGAAGTTGAAGCAGAAGAACAACAGGAGGAAGAAGAAGAAGAACTTGCACCACTTCAAGACTCTATCAAGTTCCATGGGAAAACAGCCCCACATGAGTACTACGACACAAGCGTACTACTACCATTCCCACGCAAGCCAAAAAGACAATCTTCAGATGATCGCTTCGTGAAATTCGTTGAGGTAATTCGTCAATTATATGTCCATATACCCCTACTTGATGCAATGCAGGTCCCTACTTATGCTAAGTATTTGCGGGATATCCTCAAAAACAAAAGGCCGTTACCCACCACTGAAGTCATCAAGTTAACAGAGGAGTGTAGCGCAGCTATACTCAACCAGCTGTCGTTGAAGAAAAAGGATCCAGGGTGTCCCACCATTGATTGCTCCATCGGGACTCAACAATTTGAGCATGCCCTCTGCGACTTGGGAGCAAGCGTCAGCGTCATGCCAAAGGTAGTTTTCGATAAATTAACTCATACTACCTTGTCCCCTACACCAATGTGCTTGTAGTTAGCGGATCAGTCAATTCGCTACCCCGCGGGAATCGCCAAAAATATTCCCGTCAAGATACGAGAATTCTTCATCCCTGTGGATTTCGTGGTGTTGGATATGGAAGTAGACAAGAAGACTCCACTCATCCTAGGAAGACCATTCCTCAGCACCGCCAATGCACACATCGATGTAGGAGCCGGAGAAATTCAATTCAACATCAATGGAACCTAGGAAATATTTCACTTCAAGCCAAAAGTCGAGCAATGCTCCATAGTCAAGGTATTTGAAATCGATCCTTATGTCAATTATACGTACCTGACAAAAGTGAAGCAACAACCTCGGGTGAAACCCAAACGGGTATGGTGGAAGAAGGTAATCAAGCCGTGTACCACTCCATCTCAAAAACCCCGAAAGCAAATTCAACGGGCAAATGAGGAGGACGACCCTACCTCAAATAATTGAAAGCATGGCTTCATAAAGGTAAGTTCTCTTTCTTTTTCTTCTTTAATTCCTGAAATCTTTTTATAATATAATCACATCTTTTAATTCCACAAAATAATCATGCTTAGCCATCATAAATTTGAAAATACAAAGCTAATAATAAAATTTTCAACTTTTCTTGTCCACAACATTTTGCATTGTGTTTATTTTAGCATAGGAGGTTTAGAATCTTGACACTAGGTCCATTTAGTGGACCTTATGATTCGGCCGAATGGGCCCATAGGCCCACTGCCTCTGCCCTTGCGCACTTTGGAATTCTCTTCCTTGGAGCAAAAATCCAAGCTCCCCTGACCTATATAGGATTCGACGGAATCCCCCTTCTCTCCTTTCCTCTCCTCCTTTCTCCACCTCGAGATGCTTCATGTTTGATTCCCAAACAAATGAAGCTAGGAGCTAAAGAGGACATGCTTTGACTCCTCCCATCACCTCCTTGCTCCCCTCCTTCTCTCTCTCCATGCCATGCACAAATTTTGTCCCTTGCATTTTCACTCCAACATGAAGCATCTTGGCAAGAGAGATTTGCTAATCCCTACAATCCAAACTACCACTCATCTCTTCCAAAAATAAGAAGATTGTCATCACCATACCTCTTCTTCTAATCAATCCTAATTCTCTACTTTATCCATCTCAAGAAGTTTGACACTAATATTTAGGAGTTTAAAACACTCCTATCATCACCAAAACTTCTTGATCATGCCAATTTAGCAAATAACATGCCATTCTCTCCAACCACTTAAAACCAAAAGAAGGAGCATCTCTGATCATTTTTCAGGCAGAGCGACATGACCCTTGTCTCTCCTTGCTCCCCACTACCTTCACTTTGGAATGGAGCACCAAAGCATCCAATGATGCATTCGGCCGAATCAAAGGGGAGGCCCCTCCTCTCAATTTTTGTCTGGCATCTTCTCCATCCCACTACCTTGCAAGAAGGACACGCAAGGGCCATGTGTGTGTTCGGCCGAATGGGCCCACACCACCATTTGCTCTCCCCTCTCTTCTGCTATATGAACACGAGTAGAGTCACTCATTCATACATGCACGCTCAATCACAACAGCTCACAAAGCTAGAAAACCTTTGCCACCTCCTCGATTTAGCCTCACCGCTAATCAAGCAAAGAAATTCTAGCTTAGTTAGCTAGAGTGACACCATGAAGACATTGAAGAAATCTCTTAAGAAGGATCGCAACTCGGTTAGCGGAAGTTCCTCCAGGAGTTCCCAGAGAGGAAGCTCTTCCCAAGGCACCGATATTTTGTCCATTGACTCACAAAGGTCAGTGCATATGTCAGATGCCACTGAAGTCATGACCAATAGTGCTACCCATGATGATGTTGAGCAAGAAGATCATGGCACCAGTCATCACGAGCCGGCTGACAATTCGGGAGGACAACCATCAAGAGTCACTGATCCTGACACCGGCATCCAGCTCACACCTCATGAGATGGCCATTTTCAACACTTTGAAGGACCGCGACTACGAGCACACCAAGGTAATTGACCCCGACCTCTTAGCTAAAATGGGTTTAGATGAAGACTTTAAGGAAGTTTTTAGCGCTATCGGTTGGACCCATGAATGGTGGGATATTACTCATGACCCAGGGAGTAAGCATTTAACTCTAGAATTTCCAAGCACGGTTAATTCCAATGCTCAAAGACTTACTTTCTGGTTGCCTAGTTATCCATACTCTTTCACATGGAAACAATTTATTCTTATTCTTGGTTGTAAAGAGAGGTGCGTTGTTGATCTTGAGTTTGCTACCCCTGGATTTAATAAACAAGAATTTTGGAAACACATCTCTAGAAAGGATAATGCTAGAACTCCACGAACAAATGATATCCATAATCCTACTTTACGGTTCATGCATCGTTGGATAGGAATAACCTTGTTTCCTAGAGATGATGTTAGGCATGTATCAAATGTTGAGATGAGATTACTTTATGCCATGGTGAATAAAATTCAAGTTTCTCCTGTTAGAGCTATGGTAGATCACTGGTGCTCAGCCAGTGGTAGAAAAGGACCTTTTGAGTTCACTTCTGTGATCACTAAAATCTTGAATAATTTGGCTCAGCTTGAGAACTATCAGTTTTTCTTAAGCACCTTCAGGTCTGTGTTAGATGTGAACTACTTTGTGCAAGGTCACAATCTGGCTCATGGGTTAAATGATTCTATCTTATATTTGAACAATGACCCCTTAAAAAGAATTCAGCTCCCTTATGAAAGGCTCAAACTGTATAGGTGTAGGAGACTAACCTTTACTACAGAGACATAAGAAGGATGCGGGAGTTTTACAGGTCAAAGGGTGACACGCAGCATGGCACATGCTACATAGGAGGAAGGCACATTTCTAGGCCCAGACTTCGTAGATGAGTCCATGAGCACCTCATAGTTCTCTGGCTCAAGCAGCGGACTCCAGAGATCAGCGTCACATGTGCAAAGCGAACGGTTTTCTTTTGCTTCTTCTTCGTAGGGATGGGATGACCATGAGCTTCGTCATGATGTGGACTTACTCACCACCGAAGTGAATGATCTATGGGTGAGTCATGGACTCCTCTATAACAATGTGGTCCAAAATCAACAACGGATCCAGGACATGAGAGAGTACCAGAACCATCATTGGGCTGAATTCTATGCCTACTATGGAATCGACCCAACACAACATCCTCCACAAGGACCATGAGAAGGGTAAGCTTGGGGGATATTATCTCCCCCACTAAGGTAAGCTTTTCAATTCAGAATTTTAATTATGCAAGTTAAATTTTTGTAATTTTAATTCCAGCATTTTATTTCTGCAAAAAAAAGCTGGAAAATTACGAAAATTAAAAAGAAATGTTTCCCTGTAAATTAATTAAATCTTATTTCCCTTAGAGTAAACTTGTTGTATAAGTATCTTTATTGTCTGTGGAAATGATGAATAGTTTCTCTACTAAATATTTCTCTAGTATTTAGTCTACAACTTGATATTTCTCTAAGTATGAATTACTTGGCTTAAAAGAAACCATCATGAACCCCAAACTGCTGTGGGTAGCAAATGCTGTAACTAAGTCTAAGTTGTTGTGAGACATGATATGACAAGATAAGAGCTTCTATAATATTGTTCTAATCAAGAATGATTATCGGAGTTTTATTTAAAATGATAAAAAACACTTCTTGTTCCTCGATGGTGAAAATTCCTACCAAAGCCATACATGTTCCTTCATGATTTAAGCTTTCTACATAGGCTGCTTACTTTGTGTTGAGTTCAGTCAAGTTTTGTGACCCTTGTCGAGAGATTTACCATGCTCCCAAGATCAAGATCACACGCACGCCACATATACATGCTGCTTCTACATTGAAATTACGCAGAAACATGTCTTACATTTCCAAATAGTTCATACTCCATGCTCTAAGTAGAAAAATATTCTCTCTATAGTTTGTTACTAGTAAATGAGACATAGACTATGCAAATATTTTCAAGGACTTTCTGTAGTCCCAATCTTTTATGAGCAGTCCAAAGCTCCTCAAAAAAAGAGAATGATGATGATGAGCATTCCCAAAGCTCACAAAAAATTCAGAAAATAGCTATGTCTCAAAATAATTTTAGGAAAGAGAGATTATCCACAAATAGGAGTTTTTGATCATTCACCATGTTTCCACACACTTGCACATCTTGATCTAAGAGTATGACATTTCTCTCCTTGGATCCGGGATTTGACTTTACAATATATGCAAGGTAAGTTTGCTACATTGTTAGTCCCTACCTATAAACTCCACATAAGCTTTAGAGATAGGATAAAAGAAGGAAAACCTTTGATATATGCCTTGATGATGAAAACTACACCTTTTGAGCGACTCGAGAGTACCATCTGAGGAACATTAAGTTTTCTTTTACAAAACATTGCAAAACCTCCGATATGAAACTTGTGAAAGAATAAGAAAACTAGTGCTCAAGTTAAGTTGTTCTATCTCTCAACCGCCCAAGACAAAGGAAAAAGATATAAGCCCCATGGAGGACTAAGGTAATATGGGTGAATCTTTATTGCTGAATTTTTCATACAAAAGAGAAGTATGAATGTTGTAAATTTAATACTCTTGAAATATGAAGCATTGTAGCAACTTCTGATCCACCATGCTAAGTTTAACTGTTTTCTCGGGACGAGCAAAGGTTCAACTTGGGGGATCTTGTTGGCACAAGTTATGACCAACTTTTATATAATTGAAATGATGCCAATAACTCAGAATCAAGGAAGAAACAATCATTGCATGAACATTCTTTATTAAATAACGAGTTCCACATGTCCGTGAATATTTTAATGCAGATATGAAGAAATGGGATAAAAGACAAAGAAATCAACATGACAAACACTTTAGAATGAACAACCACTTCACATGACAGGTGGGACCAGCACCAGGATGGACGAGGTGGGACAGGGGCCTATAGGGGCATTCGGCCGAACCACGCCTGGGCCCACCTAGCCCCCACTCAGACCCTGACCAATGGGACCACACCCACAAGGCCAGGGAATGGCCCACTGGCCATAGGACCATTCGGCCGAACCACCACCTTGGTCGGTTGGGTCCCTCTCAAATGCCACAACAAAGCACACATGTTGGAAATCCAATCCGTTTATTCTAGGCGGTTGTATGGCGGTTTGATCGAAGGGAGGAGGATTGAAGCTCCCTGGATCGATGACGTGGCGCTGGAGTGGCCCCTACTCCACCTCCCACTATAAATAGAGGCATATACCTTCCTCTCTAATCATGATGTAATCCATACAAACCACTGTTGTTATCAAGTGGAGATCAGTCTAGTGGTGTTCTCTAGTGTGGGAGTTAGAGTTGAGTTGAGCTTTGCTCGTGCTTTCCGGAGTTGTCTTCCCGGAGGATCTGGTATAAGCTCTTGTATCTCTTCTCTTTTGTAAGACTTTACTTATTCAATATAATATTCCTTCTTTACTTTGCTTAGTCTGTACATTGTGCAATATTATACTTGTTATAGTATTGTTGTGGTTTATCTTGTCAATTAGTTGTTATAAACTAGATTGATATCCTTGTGTCCTTTCCTGTATCCGATCATCGCCTATTATAGGGTGTTCTAGTTGTCGTATACACGATTAGAATAGTAAGAATAGGTATAAGCATGGTGCTTATACTTAATCCTACCTTTAGTTATCGCTTGTTGCACGGATTGTTTGTGGTAGCTAGCAAGAGGTGATAGCCTTATCTAGTCGTTGTATTCCACCACGTGTTTATAGGCAAGTTCTTAAAAGATAAGGCCCCTGTAAGAAGAGGGCGCGGTCCGGTAGGAGTTTTGTCCTCCTACTGATCTATCCCCTCGCCTAGCATACTTGTATTGAGGAATCAATTGATGTTTGTCTCACCTAAGTGCCGTAGTTAATCCACAAAGGTAGAGTTGGAATCATAGGAACCCTTTTACTCTCTCGTTGTCCTCCCACATAGTTACACTCACTAGTCATCTCTTACTTATCTTTACCAGTTTGTTGCATCATCACCTTCCTATCATTATATCGATTACCCCCTTACACTAGTTGGTACTAAATTGAGGTGATCTCTAGGATCTCTCTTTTATTATCATTTCTAGCTTTGCTTTCCTTTGGGAGAATATAAATACGATACGCCGGAATACTTCGAGGTGAAGTGCTACAACGGTATAATCTGTGGGCTTGCGGATTTATCCAATAGTCATAAGAAATACCAACGAACTGCTGAAGCGATGGACGCTTGGCGACGGATGCTTGGACGAGCGTCCGTCGGCCTACCCGAGAGTAACACAGGGCTTCACAGTGCACACAACGCGACGGACTCTGGGCGACGGACTCTGATGAGCGTCCGATGCCAAAACCGAAGGACGCCGGCAAGCGAGGCGACGGACGCTGATGTCAGCGCGTACCAGCGTCCGACGCAAACCGTCGGAGCGTCCGACGCCCCCAACAAAAACACAGTAAACGTGAAAAACATTTTTCTCTCCACCAAATCTTGACCAAATGTTCTCCACTAGCAACCCAACTTGGTAGGCATGATTCTAGTTCTATGGAGGAGCTATCCCGAAGAAATCATCGCTCAATTTGGTGAGGATTAAAGGGAAACGAGGATTTGGGGGAAAAGGGGCTAGAATGAAGAACACCGCAAAGAAATCGCCCGATCTACACACTCGTGAGGTTTGTGGGGAATTCCTTTGGTGCAAAGATGATCCTCACGAATACGAACAACTTGGTTCAAACGGATTTGCAAAAGCTATTCCCTACTAAGAGAAGTCATCTCGGGAAAAAGAGAGAGCAAAAGCAAAATGCGAAGAACACAAGTAAAACGGGGACACGATCAAGAAATCGAAGCCACCATGGCTTACGGAGGTTACAACCTCCGATTCCTCGCGCCAAAACCAAGTTCTTACAAAGGCTAGTAGAAACAACCTAGGGATCTCATGGATTAGAGAGAGAGAGGGGGCATGTAATTAGGGTTCAAGAGATGGGATGAGGATACCCCTTCATCCTCTATTTAACAGGGCTTTGGCTATTTCCCAAAGACCCCCCTAGATACATTGAGTGAACTACCTAGCCTAAGCATTGCAGTCCAAGCTCTGGAAAATATCTCCCTTGATTTGAATGGACGGCCCCGCTTCCTACCGGGAGTTGCCGTCGCCTCGACGCAACCTCCAGGATTCCGCCACGTGCCATCCCCGTTTCCTTGGAAGCTCCGCCTAGGTTTTGAGGCCCAAACGAAGAAAACCCGCCACCGGTAGCTTTGGGCTCAACTACCGAACCCCGAATTTTTCGGCCCAAACTCGGAAACCGACGCGAATGGTTTTGAGGCCCAAACCACCAAACCACTCGACGTGAGCCACCTTGTCTTCGCCCGGTCAGACTCCGAGTCCCCTGAGCCTCCGCTCAACTCACGCGTCCACCGTCTTGACTCGGCCGACTTAGTCTACCTCCATGTATTCTCGCACTCGCCGGTGCCAAGTACTAGCCACCACAGCTAGTCCGCTGGCGCCCATGGTCCCTCAGTCTGAGTCCTGCTTCCGCCCTTCACCGCCCTTTACTCGCGGTTCGGCCTTGTGCTCCAGATGTAGCACCTCCGAGGAATCCCACACGTGTAGGGAAGAAGCGTCACGCCTCTGGACTGCTAGGTCCGCGAGGAGTACTAGGCGCGAGCGTGGGGAGGGCGATGGCGGCTGCCAAAGGACGTGAGTCTAACTCGCCCCGCGCCTCCCCTTGCTTATATAGGCGTCCTAATGAGCTCCCATGTTGGAGGCCCATTAGTAACCCTAAACCTAGTCTAATTCGGGTCCAACCCGAATTAGGCTTCAAGCCCCTTAAGCGTGCGACCCTATGGGCTCACGCACACATAGACATGGCCCAAGTACTCTTACTCGACCAATAGTTGATAGGGGCCTCTAGCAAGGCGTGTCAACTCCTATGCATACGCTATGATCATATCAGACGAACCACCACAATACAATATACATGTTATTCCTTTTCCTCATGATATTTGGTTCAACTCGTGGGTTAACACTTAACCCAAGCACGGGCATGCATTTCATGATCTAATCATTTTAGTGATCCAGTGATATCTCTCTCATAAGGAGAGTGACAAATTTCATCTTGATTGACTATGTCTCACAGCATGTTTCCCGACAAACCCAAAAGCCACGTTTATAACTACCCAGTCACGGAGTAGCGTTTGGTAGTCCTAAGGTAGGTCGTTTCACATCTTGAGTACATACGACAATCTCAGGTCTAAGGACATAACGTACACGATGTGTATAGAGACAATCTCATGTTGGGTCTGTCCAACATCATGTCCTACATGTGCCCACATTATTAGTTTTACATGTCATGTCCATGACTTGTGAAACATAGTCATAAACTAATAATTTGCTGATCTAATATTCATGTGCATTCTTGCACAAACTCCGATCAGGGACAACTTTTATAATAACCATACAAGTAAAAGAGTTTCACAAGCAATTCACATAATTGCTAATCGATACAAGTTGTCTTTAATGGATATTCATAACATGTCATGGATACAAGGAATACATCATCTCTTTGATTACCTCTAGGGCATATTCCCAACATATACAAGGCAGCCAAGACGGATCTTCAAAAGCCTACACATGCTAGTGCCATTTCCGAGGTGACATGGGGAATTAAATTTAGTTTTAATGCTTTGCTAACTTAGCTCTATTGCATATCTAGAGATCAACAAGAGTCTAAGTTAGGCAACACCATAGACACATAAGACACCTCAAATAGAGCATACATTCATTATATCGGCTATAAGTATGAAGCTTGAAATGAACTGTCACAAATGCAAATGAGATGCACAATGCATTGGCACCAATTAACACTAAAAAGACACCAAAGAAAAGAAAGAAAAGACAAATAAGAACCAAAAAAGAACTAAGATAACAAAAAGGTTTCCCTCAACTAAAAGGGAAAACACACACCCAACTCGCCTCGAAGGGGAGAAAACGCAGCTTGATCCAAAGGCTTCATGAGAATATCCGCAAGCTGGTTTTGGGTCTCGACGTGCCGGAGGTCAATGTCGCCCTTCTCGTAGTGACAACGCAAGAAGTGAAAGCGAACCTCAATGTGCTTGGTCTTAGAATGAAGCACGAGATTTTTGGCCACACTAATTGCACTCGTGCTATCGCAAATCAGAGGCACCTTAGTAAGCTCAAGACCGAAATCTTTAAAAGTGGCAATCATCCAAATCAACTGAGAGCAACAACTAGCCGCGGCAACATACTTAGCTTCACACGTTGACTGTGCCACGCTAGACTGTTTGCAAGAAGACCAAGACACCAAAGAAGACCCGAGAAACTGGCAAGTACCTCATGATGCGTTTCACCGCCTGCTTGTGCGAAGTCCGTGGGGATGCCTGAAAGCATGGACACAAGCAGACGGCGAACTGAATGTCTGGCCGGGTCGCCGTCAGGTACAGGAGCGACCCGATCATGCTACGGTACTCCATCTGGTCCACCGCCTCTCCTTCCTCGTCCGCATCCAAGGCAGTCGTAGTCGACATGGGCATCAAAAGAGGCTTTGCCTCACCCATGTCAAACTTCTTCAAGATGTCCTTTGTGTACTTGCCTTGGTGCACAAACGTCCCTTCTCGAGTTTGCTTGATTTGCAACCCGAGAAAGAAAGTCAACTCTCCCATCATTCTCATCTCAAATTCCCTGCTCATAAGATTTGCAAACTTGGCAACAAGAGCACGAGAAGAACCACCAAAGATGATATCATCCACGTATATTTGGACAAGGAGAGTGTCTTTGCCTTACTTGAGGAGAAACAACGTCTTATCTACCGATCCCATTTTAAAGCCCTTAGCAAGCAAAAAGGTTTTTAGCCTATCATACCATGCTCTAGGTGCTTGTTTCAAACCATACAAAGCTTTGTGAACTTTTAAAACATGGTTTGGAAACTTAGGATTTTCGAAACCAGGAGGTTGTTTAACATAAACTTCCTCCTCTATGTAGACGTTTAAGAAAGCACTTTTAACATCCATTTGAAAAAGTTTGAACCCCTTAGAAGCCCCAAAAGCTAAAAGGATTCTAATGGCTTATAAACGAGCTATGGGAGCAAAGGTTTCCTCATAGTCTATTCCCTCCTTTTGACAAAAGCCTTGAGCTACCAACCTAGCCTTGTTGCGCACTACCACCCCATCTTCACTTTGTTTATTCTTGAAAACCCAGTTGGTACCTATGGGGTGGCAACTAGGTGGTCGAGGAACTAAGACCCAAACGTGGTTTCTCTCAAAGCTTTCTCACTCCTCATGCATAGCATTAACCCAATCTGGATCCATCAAAGCATGTCCAACATCTTGGGGCTCAAAAGACACGACAAAAGCCGAATGAGCAAAGTGAGAGACATAGGACCTGGACCGCGTGACTCGACGGTCGATGTCACCGATGATGTTCTCCGGCGGGTGCTGCCGCTGGATGTGCCGGGGAGCCTGCCTGGACGAAGTGGCCTCCCCCTTAACAGCAGCTGGAGCTGCCTCAGGTGCAACGGGCATCGACTGAGGAAGCTGCTCGAACGGCCCCCATGTAGAGGAAGTAGTCGGGTCGGTACCGTGAGCCGAAGTAGACGTCGCAGGGTGGACGGGGGCAGCCGGTGGAGTCGGCTTAGGATCACCCCAATCGGCATCGTCCTGCTCCTCCTCCACAAAGATGCTAGTGTTCACCTCATCATCATCTGCAAGCTGAAAAGTGGTGAAAACACAGGGCATAGTCTCATCGAAGGTAATCTCACAAGTCGCCATCACTCAGTTAGTCTCAAGGTTAAGTGCACGATAAGCACGCGAGTGAGTAGAATAACCAAGAAAGATACCGTCAGAAGACCGTGATTCAAATTTTTCCAACTTACCGCCCTTTTTGAGGATGAAGCACCTGCACCCGAACACCCGTAGGTGACTTACCTGGAGTGATCTCCCAAATCGTAGCTCATAAGAGGTCTTTTTATTGAAAGCTCGGAGAAAAATGCGATTGGAAACATAGCAAGCAGAACTGAGTGCTTCGGCCCAATACTGCCTAGGAGTCCTATGCTCATCGAGCATCATCCTGGCCATCTCAACAAGGGTCCGATTCTTGCGCTCAACAACACCGTTCTGCTGGGGAGTGTGAGGTGAGGAAAACTGGTGATCAAGACCTAAAGAAGAACAAAGAGTAGCAAAGTGAGCATTCTTGAATTCTGTGCCATTGTCACTACGGATAGCTCTCATGGCATTCTTAGGTAGCTCATTTTGTAATCTCAAAATCAAATCTCGAACTAGTGGAAAAGCCTCATCCTTACTCTCCAAAAAGAACACCCAAGAGTATCTCGAGTAGTCATCAACGACTACAACCACATACCACTTCCCTCCTTCCGACTTGACCCGAGCTGGACCAACTGTGTCCATGTGTAAGAGCTCGCCGGGTCAAGTGGTCATGACTTCAGTCACAGTAGGATGGGAAGCGGCAACCATCTTGCCATGCCTGCAAGGTTGGCAAACTAAATCCTTCTCGAACTTTAGCTTTGGCAATCCTTGGATAAGGTCCATTGAGCTAAGCCTTGCAAGCAAATCAAAACTCAAATGTCCCAATCTCCTATGCCACTTCCAAAGCTCGGAAGAAGAACCGGCAAGAAGACATCGAGAAGGTCCGGAAGAGATAGTAAAATCCGCACGAAAAACCATCCCGAAAGGTAAAATCCGGCAAACAAGCTCACCACGAGAGTCCAAAATCTAAGAGAGATTAGGCTTAAAACTCACTTCAAAACCGTCATCAAGGAGTTGCAAAACCGAAAGAAGGTTAAAATGCAAATTTGCAACCAAAGCAACATCCTTGAGGACAAAAGAAGACTTCACTCGGATCGACCCTCGGGAGACAACCTTACCTTTACTCTTGTCCTCGAATGTGATATACTCATTGTGGGGCACGGGGTCGAGGCTGGAGAACCACTTGGCACTTCCGGTCATATGGCGTCAGCATACGGAATCCACAAGCCAAGTCTTCTCCAGTCCTCCTTCCTACATCAATAAAAAGACATTGGGTGAGCAAACGGTGCAACACTGGGGTTAGTAAACTGTGAAGGATACCAGTGTTGTCCCATTTTCCCAAAGAATGGGTTAGGAGAAAATCCAAACATCTCCTACCCCACAGTGGGATAGCAATCACCACAATAGGGGAAACGTGGTCCGCTAGAGAAGGGTGGAGTTAAGCCCCCGCCATGAGGCCCGTAGTCGTATGGATCATGACCGGTACCCCGCCGGGCACGACCACCACGTGGTCTCGCCTCCTGAGGCCTAGCACCTTGAGGAATTGTACCTCTAGGCCTAGTAGTGCGCCTTTGAACTTCCAGTTCACGCACCCCAACTCGTGGGTGGTACATGTCTCGGTTGTTCAACTCAAACTGCCTCCGATCATCTCTCTTCCTCCTATAGCAAAACTCAGCCAAATGCCCATCCCTCTCACAATACTCACAATGGTACCTTACCGCACTCTTGCTAGGCACTCTCTTGTTGGGTTTGGTGGCTCTAGCTTTCTTAGGAAGGGGATCACTAGAGATATCAGGCATTGTGTCAAGTGGGTTGCGAAGGTGGTTCGGTTTGGCAATCCACACTTGCTTCTGTGGAGTGGTTTTGGGTGGCTCTTCAAACACACCATCTCTCACAGGAAACTCAGAGGGGTCGGTAGGCTTAGGTGGAGTGATCTTGGTAAGCATGGGAGTTGTGGTAGGTTTCTCATTCTCGCTCAAACCACTACACTCACCGATCTTACCGAACATGCTATCGTCCTTCCCACCTATAGCAAAGCCTCCTCCCGTGCTGCCAGCCGTTTTGTATTGGCTAAGCATCATCCCCAACTGCGCCTCTCGGCAAAACACCCAGGGTATGTGTTTTCTTCCTCGGTACGCATCTTGTCTTGTCTGCACGACGCGATCTCAAGCTCCAAAGCCTCAAAGCGATCCAACTGTCTAGTGCTATCTGAGCTGACCTTCTCTAGCACAACAATCATAGCATCTCTCTGTGCCAGCTCAGAACGCAAGCACCAAGTAAGCTAGGCCTAGCCTTCAGCTTACTGACCTCCTCAAGTAGAGTGCCATACTTGTCCTGGAGAGTGACAAGATCAGACATGTGAATGGCGCAAGCATCACACTCTACCTCCTCAGTAACCACCACCGACGCCTTAGCAAAATCTAGATCATGAAGCGCGCTAAGGTACTTCGCCTTAAAGTCGTTCCTCTCACAAGCGGCACGCTTGAGTAACGCATCTTGACTCATGAAGGTGTCGTTCAGAGACTCAATATCGAGAGAGAGGGATTCGACGGTGGGTGATACCTCGGGTGTGTCGGAGTCATTGTCGTAGTCGGGGCCTTCCTTGCGCTTGCCGACCTTTCCTTCTTCATGCGCCATGGTGCAAAAGCCACCGTGCTTCGCGTCGGCGTAGAAGCATAGGCCGTTGAGATTGTCCTCAACCTTTCCCTTCGACTCATCATCGCTTGAAAAAGCACCTCTGTCGGAGGAGGCATCGATGTCACTGAGGGAGGCGAGGAAGGCTTGGTGCTTGGTCTTCACCTTGTCGATCACCTTCTTGGAGGACCTTCGGTGGTAGCCGCCCTTGGGCTTGTGCTTGTCCTCGAAGTGGTGCTCGCGGTTGTCCTTGCGCTTGGTGAAGTCACCCGCAACTTTCTTGGGGTAGTTTGCAATGAAGTGATCCTCATCACCGCAACGGTAGCACCCCTTGGCTGATCCACCACGCCGACGGTTCAAACGGTTGTTGTGAAACCGTGAGAACTTGGTGATGACCAAAGCCAGCTCATCATCTCCAAGAGCCTCCACTTGCTCCTCTGTCACAGAAATCAAAGACAAAGCGAACAAAGAGTGTGAAGGGTCAGCGGAGGAAGAAGACGTACTACCGGGGCCAGAAACCAACACAATAGATGGTTTCAACGGGTTTTCAAGCTTGGCCGGGGTCTGGTAGTCAATTTCCGAGGACTTGAGCTTGCTGAATAGCTCATCCACGGTCAGGGCATCATAGCCCGGTGACTCCTGAATGGCAGCCACCTTCATCTCCCACACCTTCCGATCAAGAGCATGCAAAAGCTTGATAGCCATCTCATGATGATCATAAGGCAAGTTGGGTCGATTAGCACACATCGTGTTGACGATAGATTGGAAGCGAGTGAACATCCTGTCAACAGATTAGCCGACCAACTGAACAAAGTTCTCGTACTCTCTACGGTACGTGTCGAAGAGTCTGGACATGATCTGAGGGTTGCCCTCATGATATCTCAAGAGTGTTTGCCAGACCTCTCACGCCGTAGTGAGGTTCGGGACTCGCTCAAACTCAGGAAGTGACAAACTCAAGAAGAGGATACTCTATGCTCGACTGTTTGTGTTGTGTTGAGAAGTTTGGAGTTGGTCAACACGATCCGCAAGAACATGATAGCCCTCATTCTCATAGATCTCCCATATGTTTGAATCAACTCCTTGTAGATAGGCAGACATGCGCACCTTCCAGTAGGAGAAGTTCGTTCCATCGAAAAACGGAGGTTTGCCAACACCTCGCTCCATGTCGCCTTCGCGGATCAAGAACCGTGTAAGGTGGATTGATCTTTAACCGGCTTTGATACAAATTGAAGGACCGAGAACGGCGACCAGAGGGGGGGTGAATGGGAGCCTCAAATTTCTCTCGAAATATTCAGGCCACTCTTCCCAAAAACACAAACCCAGTTGCTGGGTGCTCAAAACGAGCAAATGAAAACTCACTGGCAGTGGAGCAGAACTCACCGGAAACCCCCAAGATTGAGTTCTCAACCCCTATGAGAAAGAGGCAAGAACCCCAAGCAAATGAGCTAGAAAAGCAGGCGACGGACGCTGGAAGACAGGGTGACAGACGCTCCAGGGCAGGGCGTCGGATGCTGGAAGACAGGGTGACAGACGCTCCAGGGCAGGGCGTCGGACGCTGGCGACGAGCGCTTAGGTGAGCATCCATCGGCCTTCCAGAGAGCCTAACAGAAGCTGAGAACTACTGAAGCGACGGACGTTTGGCGACGGACGCTTGGACGATCGTCCATCGGCGTACCCGAGAGCAACACAGGGCTTCACAGAGCAAACAACGCGACAGACGCTGGGCGACGGACTCTGATGAGCGTCCAACACCAAAACCGAGGGACGCCGGCAAGCGAGGCGACGGACGCTGACGTCAGCGTGTACCAGCGTCCGACGCAAACCATCGGAGCGTCCAACGCCCTCGACAAAAACGCAGTAAACGCGAAAAGCGTTTTTCTCTCCACCAAATCTTCCCAAATCTGGACCAAATGTTCTCCACTAGCAATCCAACTTGGTAGGCATGATTCTAGTGCTATGGGGGAGCTATCCTGAAGAAATCATTGCTCAATTTGGTGAGGATTAAAGGGAAACGAGGATTTGGGGGAAAAGGGGCAAGAACGAAGAACACCGCAAAGAAATCGCCCGATCTACGCACTCATGAGGTTTGAGGGGAATTCCTTCGGTGCAAAGATGCTCCTCACGAATACGAACAACTTGGTTCAAATGGATTTGCAAAAGCTACTCCCTACTAAGAGAAGTCATCTCGGGAAAAAGAGAGAGCAAAAGCAAAACGCGAAGAACACAAGTAAAACGGGGACACGATCAAGAAATCGAAGCCACCATGGCTTACGAGGTTACGTCCTCCGATTCCTCGCACCAAAAGCAAGTTCTTACAAAGGTTGATAGAAACAACCTAGGGATCTCATGAACTAGAGAGAGGGGGCAAGTAATTAGGGTTCAAGAGATGGGATGAGGATACCCCTTCATCCTCTATTTAATAGGACTTTGGCTATTTCCCAAAGACCCCCATAGATACATTGAGTGAACTACCTAGCCTAAGCATTGCAGTCCAAGCTCTGGAAAATATCTCCCTCAATTTGAATGGACGACCCCACTTCCTGCTGAGAGTTGCCGTCGCCTCGACGCAACCTCCAGGATTCCGCCATGTGCCATCCTCGCTTCCTCGGAAGCTCCGCCTATGTTTTGAGGCCCAAACCTAGAAAACCCGCCACTGGTAGCTTTGGGCTCAACTACCGATCCTCGAGTTTTGCGGCCCAAACTCGGAAACCGACGCGGATGGTTTTGAGGCCCAAACCACGAAACCACTCGACGCGAGCCACCTTGTCTTCGCCCGGTCGGACTCCGAGTCCCCTGAGCCTCAGCTCGACTCGCGCGTCCACCGTCTTGACTCGGCCGACTCAGTCTACCTCCATGTCTTCTCACACTCGCTGGTGCCAAGTACTAGCCACCACAACTAGTCCGTCGGCGCCCATGGTCCCTCAGTTCGAGCCCTGCTTCCGCCCTTCACCGCTCTTAGTCCATCGGCACGGCAAGCCTCTACTCGACCTTCTCTACGCCATTAACCACTGTCACTAGGCATAGCACCTACAGACCACAAGCCGATAGACAAGCACATGTTTCTGCTTTCGCAGAGGTTAGGGTAAGCCACTCAAACTGAAACACTCACGTGTTGGTCAATCACTCATCATCAAAGCTGAACATACATGGGTACTTATCCACCATGTGTTCGCACTTCTTCTGAGTTCTTTATAGTATTCAGTATTCTAAAATCTAGTTTAGCTGTTATACAACTTTTCACGCTTGATCATCGCTTTCCTCTGAGTAAAGTGCTTTAATCTTAGGCCAATGTTAAAGTAGTAAGATAAGTGAAGATGTGGTGTCTAGGCTAGATCTTACCTTTGTAAACCGCTTATCGCTCGGATTGTTTGTGGATGCTAGTGGAAGGTGACAACTCTATCTAGCCTTTGTATTCCACCACGCGTGTCAAATAAGTTCTTAAAAGGTAAGGCTTCAATACAACTTGACGGCGCGGTCCGGTTAGAGTTTTTCCCTCTGTCTGATCTATCCCGTCGCCTCCTGTAAGAGAAGGGCCGATAAGGCCAGTATAACCACCTATCCCTTGTTAGATATCTTTGCTACATCGAACCTCTCAACCCAGTTATCATAGTTTCCCTTGATCCATCATAGGGCATATCCATAATCCTAGTTAGATCACTTCTCGTTCCCTGAGGAAAATACGATACCTAGAATACTCCCGGTGAAGGCTACACTTGACTACCGTACACTTGCGGTATTTTATCCGTTTGCCACTTTGGTGTCAACAGATCTCTAATGAAATGGTGGCGGACATCAATATGCTTTGTTCTTGCATATTGGACCGAGTTGTTGGTTAGCTTGATTGCACTTTCATTGTCACATAGCAAAGGCACTTTCTTGAATTTTACTCCAAAATCATTTAGAGTAGCTCTCATCTAAAGTATTTGTGCACAACAACTACCCGCGGATATGTATTTGGCTTCAGCGGTTGATAGTGCAACAATATTTTTCTTCTTTAATGACCATGAGACAAGTGATCTTCCAAGCAATTGACATGTGCCCGATGTGCTCTTCCTTTCTATCTTGCATCCTGCATAGTCCGAGTTGGAGTATCCAATTAACTCAAAGTTTGATCCTTTAGGATACCACAACCCAACATTTGATGTATGCTTCAAATATCTCAATATCCTATTTGTGTCTTTCTGAATTACCGGAAACGGCGACCAGAGGGTGGGGGGTGAATGGGAGGCAAATAAAAATTCCTTTCGAAAGATCTTGACCCTTGTCCCAAACACAACCCAAAGCACGAACTAGACTCACGACCCTCGAGATGGTGGATGTTCTAGGAGATGTCCTAGGAACACAGCGGAGCTAGTCACGAACCCGAAGAAACAAACCGCAACGCAAACGGAAAAGCGCCGCAAGCACAGAGGCCGACAGACGCTGGGAAGCAGAGCATTAGACGGTCTGACGCAGTGCGACGGACGCTGGCGTCAGACGCTTGGGTGAGCGTCCGTCGCCCTTATAGAGAGCACTGCATAGAGGAGAACCAGTGACTGGGCGCCGGACGTGTCCGACGCGTAACTGACGGACGCAGAGGAGCGTCTGTCGATGGATATCCTATAGGGTAGCCAAAGACGGCCCACGAATGAAGACGGATAGAAGAAACCGAATTCTACTCGGTAAGGTCAACAATACCGAAGCGCAGCTTAGGACTCTAAGTTTGTAACTGAGTAGGATTAGAATAACCTTGGCCAGTTCCTGGACTATAAAGGGCTGGTGAGGGCATCACCCAAAAACAGTTCCCTACATACTACACAACACCCGATACATAGAGCGACACATAACACCTTATATTACGATCAAGAGCAATAACAGACGACTCAACTGGACGCAAGTTTATTACTCGACCTTGTCGAGAGCCTGAACCAGTATAAACCGTGTGTCCCTGCGTGTCCAACCACCAAGGTTTCACTATTCGCCGAGGCACGAACTACTGTCTCGGGTAACCCTGTGGCAGGCTATCGGTGGTAAAACATCGCCGAGGCACGAACTACTGCCTGGTAGGGGCTTTCAGCGATTTTTTTCTCGAAAGGTTGGTGGACCGCGACCTCAAGATGATGAAACAAACGGAATCCACATTTTTCTTCAGATCATGGATCTGCAAGATTGACGATGGAAAAATTCAAAGCCGACTCCGAGAAGAAGAAGGAGCGGATCAAGATCTTCAAGAATCGAATCAAGGAATTCAGAATCTAACGATTTCGAAACTAACCAATAGCAGATGAAGATGGATACGAAACCGACTCGGAGAAGGAGACACTACCGCACGCTGACCCCGAGTCCAACATGAGAAAAGTAAACACAAATCAAGTCAGAGTACACAAGCAAACTTCAGTTAGAAGCAAAAACAACTCGGAAACAGTCAAGAATTTGCGTTTATATGGACTACACAAATCAGCATACACTTATGGAGATTTCCTTCGGAGGAAGATAACAAGAAGCAAAACCCTAAAAGGTGCCCAAGAAGGATTAATTATGTCAACAACTCCAGAAGGATGTATTGTACACTAGCCAAACCAACCCTCAATGACACAAGGCCAGGCTACTGATCTACCATTCCAGGTGGGAAAAGAACTCGGACTTCACCGAGAGATATCATACAAGACCAAGAAAAGAAGCCAAGAAGCGAGAAGAACTCAGAGAATGCATACCGTATACATGGAGGAGTTGGAACCTTATTTAGAGCCACCACAAATACCCGATTTGAAATCATCAGATGAATCAGAAGGGGATATATCAGATGATGAAGAAGGAGACAACAACGAATCAAACGATCACAAAGCCGCGAGGTTGAAAAAGAACAAGGCTAGAGCAGGAATAAGAAATCGAGCCACCCAGAGAAGGCAAATCTAGAATATGTATAAAGCAGAATTGACAGAATATAACAAAAAGAAGGCAGAAAAAGAATCTATGAAGAACACAAAGAGAGAAAGAATTGAAGAATTAACAAAAGAACTGAACATCCTCACTAAATAAGAAAGAATTACAAATGAGCTGATGAAAGAAGACGGAGACCCAAACAAACAACCCGAAGGCAATACACCTCAAGAAGGACAGGGAGAGAAGCAAGAAGAACAACCACCCAAGAAGTCAATATTCCACATATTAGGGAAGACAGGAGTACAACAACCGTCGGAAAGACAAGAACAACACTTCAAACTAATAAAACAAAACAACCTAGATTGGGATCAACGCTACCCAGAAGACTATGGCGAATCTGAATATAGAGGGGACAGAGATTATTACAGAAGAGATGAATCACCAGACTTCAACAGGATAGAACAATACGATAGATTTCCATGCTTTGCAGGAAGACTACAAACATTGAAGCTACCACACAAGTTCAAACAAGCAAATCACTCCAAATATAACAGAAAAGTAGAACCCAGGCAATGGATAAGAGTATATTCTCAATCCATAGAACTCGTAGGAGGAAACAATGACATCACAACCCTATACTTTCCAATGGCACTCGAAGCCATGCTGTTACAATGGTTTGATAAGCTGAAGCCAAGATCAATTAAATATTGGGAAGATTTACAAGAGGCATTCTGCAACAACTTTGCAGGAATAATAACACACCCCATGACAGCGGTAGAATTGAAGAATGTAAAACAAAGAAGAGGAGAAACTCTAAGGGAGTATTACATAAGGTTTGGAGAACTCAGAGCTCAGATACATGATATCACCGATAGGGAAGTAATAGAAACATTTGCGGATGGGATAGTAGCAAATTGGCAGTTCAAACACTACTTCAACGAAAACCCGAGATCCAACGAGGACTTCAAGAGGGCTGTTGAGAAAATGATATCATCAGAGGAAAGAACCAGGCACAGGTTCGCTCGCGATTTTCACGAAAATAAAATACCAGATTATAGGCCAAATGACAAGAGGCCAAGACAAGACAATATGGTAGCAGCAACAGACAACAAAAGAAGATACAACAATAATGACAAAGGAGGGTAGAACAACAATAGCAACAACTACAACAACAACAGAAACACGAACAACAGATATTCGAACAACAATTACCAGGACAACAATTACACGAAGAGACCAACAAAAAGGATAGAAGACCTACCCTTCTACATACATCCTAATTCAAGTCACAAGATAATTGAATGTGACGTTTTCCAACGAAGATTCACAACGAAGGAAGATACACGATCAAACAATTCAAAGCAAAGAACATATGAATCATGGAAAGACACAAAGAAAGCAGAAGGGAATTATCAAGAACCCCAACGACAAATAGCAGTAATCTTTTTGGGAGCATCATATACAAGAAACAAAAGACAGGAAAAGCTGGCACACAGAACCATCATGGCAGCAGAGCCAGCCACCCCAAGATATCTGGATTGGTCAGAATACCTAATTCAGTTTACAAGAGAAGATCAATGGACAAGTGCAGCAAACACTCGCTATTACCCTCTAGTAATGGGACCAACAATAGAAGGAGTAGCAGTTTCCAAAGTACTCATCGATGGAGGAGCAGGACTAAACATAATATTCACAGATACTCTAAGAAAGATGAATTTGGACTATGATGGCATGATCACACCGACCAGTATCTCTTTTTAGGGTATAGTACCCGGAAAAGCTTCCATACCCTTGGGACAAATCACCCTACCAGTCACCTTCGGGACACCCGACAAATATCGAACTGAATTCATCAAATTTGAAGTAGCCGACTTCGAATCATGTTATCATGCAATACTTGGAAGACTAGCACTAACAAGATACATGACAATTCCCCACTACCCATATCTACTTCTCAAGATGCCAACAACAAAAGGTGTTCTTTCACTAAAAGGAGACCTAAAGAGAGCATATGATTGTGATGTACAAGCTATACAAATATCAGAAAAGCTGCAAGACTACAAGGAGAAAGAAGATATTGCGAGGAAAGTTGAGAATATGAACCCGGATGAAATCCAAATACCGGCAAAGAAGCCAAGCACTTTTTCACTCCTAAAGAAGTAGCCACAAAGAGAATCGACCTACTAACAGGAGATCCAGAGAAGACGGCGATAATCAGTGCAAACCTGGATCCTAAATAGAAACTCGCTCTCACCAACTTTCTGAGGGATAACAAAGACATATTTGCATGGAAACCAGCAAATATGCGAGGAGTCCCAAAGGAGTTGGCTGAGCACAAAATCGATACAAACAAAGTGAGAGATCTCTAGTGTTTTGGATAATTGATGAAACCTAAGGTACTAACCTAGCTCTAAGTGTTTGAGTAGGCTTAGTACATATACAGAAGATGATGAAAAGTGGTGGAGCAAGCAAAGGTGGTGGAGACCTAGAGCTCACACTTGGAGAAGAAGGAGAATGGAAAGACCCTAAGCTAAACAAGGCAAAGGTATTTGCAAGGGCTTTTCTTTCTGTGGTCAAGACACCAAGTGGGTGTGATCACTTTTAGGATAGACAACCGTACTATTAAGAGGGGAAATTCAAAAGTGATTGCGGCTTGTCAAGTGCCACTAGGTGTTATCTATAGTGCATGTGCATTTAGGACCTAGTGACATACACCATGAGAATTGACAAGTGAAACATGCCAAGACAAGCTTTCCAAAGTGGATACTCAGTGCTTGGCAACTTAGAGCAAAGGTGGAAGAAGCAGAGACGCACAAAGGGCGTCGCATGTTGAAGAAAAAGGCGTCGGACGTTGTCCGACGCAACAGACGATGGCGTCGGACGCTGGGACTGTGAACCCCGAGCGTCTGTCGGACACAGAGAAGCTTCAGAAGAAAACTCAAAGCGCGTCGGACGCTAAGGCGTAGCGTCCGACGCAAAACCACGGAGAGTCTGTCGGGCTTCCAGAGAGCTCTGCAAGCGAGCAGTTTGAAGACAGGCGTCAGACGCTAGAGGACCGAGCGTCGGACGCTGGCGAGGGAGCGTCCGTCGCCCACGCAGCAGACCAACAGCTAGTTTTGACAAGGCGTCGGACACTGGCGACGGAGAGTCCGTCGCCCCCGTGAAGAGCGACCGTCTCCAACTTATCAGCTCAACGGTTTGAAGACTTTGAGAGGAGTTATAAATATGTGTTGGCCGGCTCTATGTTTTCTCTCTCGCACATTTGAATATGTTGAGACTCCTTTGAGCTGAGCAAACTCCCTCCCTCTCATCTCCATGCTTGGTTAGTGAATTTCCAAAAGAGATTGAGTGATCCAAATGCATTTCGCATATAGCTTGCATCTAGTGGCACTTGGGAGGCCTTCTCGCTACGGATTTCTTGTTACTCTTGGTGATTTCCCTCACCTAGATGGTTTGGAGCAGCGGTGGTAGATCGAGAAGCTTGGTGATTGTGCTTCGTCGACTACAAGGTGATTGTGAGGGGTGCTTGTGCCTTCCCCGCAGGAGATCGCAATTGGCAACTCTAGTGGATTGCTCGTGGCGTTTCAATAGCCTCATCTTGTGTTGGTTGTGCGGCACCCGGTGATAGGTTTGGCGTGTGATGTCAATTAGCGCATGAACCTCCAAGTGAGTGTCTTGCCACAACGGGGACTAGCTAGTTGGCAAACTAGTGAACCTTGGAAGAAAATCAAGTGTCAACCATTGTCTCTTGTGATTGATTGACTTCATTGGTATTCACTTGATTGGTTCATCCCCTACTACTCCTCGGTGATATAAACTCCTCTCACATCTTTGCATTACCTTATTCATACTTGTCTTAGTATATTAGGTTGTGCCTAGAGGGCTACTAGAATTGAGTAGGCATTGAGTGAACCTAGAGATTATTAGGATAGAAATTTTGGTTAGGTGGCTTTGCATCCCCTAGTAGGCTAGTGCAATTCAAGCTTCGCTTCATTGCCATCTAACTTGTTGTTGAGATTGTTTTTAGATTTTGATTTAGGCTATTCACCCCCTCTAGCCATCACTTAGGACATTTCAGGTGGTATCAGAGCTAGTACACCGTTGTTTTGAGGCTTAACAACCTATGTTGTGAAGATTGTTCATATCAACAATATGAAGAAACCACCCAAGTTTGATGGCTCAAACTATGGCTATTGTAAAGTCAAGATGACCGCTCATATCAAGTCAATTAGCCGGAAGGTTTGGCTTGTGGTGGACAAGAAGTTTGAGGTAGTGAATGAGGCGACTCCCCTTCCTCAAGAGGAAGAAAAGTTGCAACACAATGATATTGCTCTAAGTGCTATTCATGAGGCAATTCATGAAAAAGTGTTTGAGCAAATCAAGAATCTTGAGAGTGCTCATGAGGCTTGGAAGAAGATAGAAGAATAATTTTAAGGCACTCAAGCCGTCAAGAGTGCAAAGGCATACATCCTCAAAGAAAAGTTTGCAAGCTTCAAGATGGAGGATGATGAGAATGTGTTGGAGATGTTCCATAGGCTACAAGTGCTAGTCAATGATCTCACGACTCTTGGTGAGAAGGTTGAGTACAAGGACTTCTCCCACAAGTTCTTGAGAAGTCTCCCATCTCGGTTTGAGACTCTTGTGACCTTGATTGTGAGAGGTGGATTGGACACCGTGACTCCTAACCAAGTCTTGGGAGATTTGATGAAACAATATGCTTACCGGGACAACAAAGAAAAAGATGTCAAGAAAGAAGAAAAGAAAGATGAGAAGAAGAAGAGCATAGCTTTCAAAGCTACTTCATCATACAAGAGCAAGGACAAAGCCAAGGTTGAAGAATCTAGTGAGGATGAAGACTCAAGTGCTAGTGAGGTTGATGAAGAAGAAATGGCTCTCTTTGTGAGAAAGTTTGGAAGATTCATGAAGAAGAAGGGCTATCATGCAAGAAGGAAGAGAACATCTTCCAAGAACTTTGATGAGCCAAGGAAGTGCTTCAAGTGTGGAAGCTTTGATCATCTCATTGCTCATTGCTCATTGTCCATACAATAGTGACAAGGATGATGATCAAAAGAAGAGAGACAAGAAAGACAAGAAGCCCACCTTTGACAAGAAGAAGAAGAAGAAGGGATATTCTAACATAGTGACATGGGATAGTGACACTTCATGTGATGATGATGATCAAGAGAAGAAGACCACTACCAAGAAGAAGGCTTTTGCAAGCATTGCAATGAGGGACAAGATCTCTCTATTTGACACTCCATCATCATGCTTCATGGCTAAGTCCACTAAGGTACTTTCTCATGATGATAGTGAGAGTGAGAGCGATAGTGATAGTGGGGAGCCCTCAAGGGAGGAACTCATGGACATTCTTGAACAAGCTAAGGAATACATAGATAAGAAGAGGAAGGAATGCAAGGAATTGCACAAGACCAATGTGGCTCTTGAGCAAAACCTTGATGAGGCCGTAGCATCTCATGAGAGGCTAATGGAAGCCCATGAGAAGCTAGTTAAGTCTCACACTAAGCTTGAAAGAGCCCATTCCTCTCTCTTAGATCAACGTAAGAAAGAGATTGTTCAAACATGTGACATGGGAGTTACTTGTGATATTCTTGATGAATTTTTTTATACTCCTATTATTGTTGCTCCCACTAACCCGTCTTGTAGCACTATCACTTCTACTTCATCTACTAGTGATGGTTTGACTTGTGATGCCTCACTAATGGTGGAAAATGAAACCCTCAAGAAGGAGGTGTTAGGAATATGCCCTAGAGCTAATCATGTAGATGATTATATTCCGATTGTATCCATGATTAATAAAGTGTTCTTTGAATATCCATTATAGACAACGAGTATTGATTGACGATTATGTGAATTTTTTGTGGAACTCAATTACCTGAATGGTTATTCTAAAAGTTGTCCCTGGTCGGCATTATTGTAAGAGCACACTTGAATATTAGACCAGCACATGTATTAGTTGATGGCTATGTTTCACAAGTCATAGACATGGAGATGTCAAACTAATAATGTGGGCACATGTGAGACATGTAGGCTGGACTGACCCAACAAGAGAAAGTCTCTATTCATGTCATGTACGTTATGTCCTTAGACCTGAGATTGTGGTATGTACTCAAGATGTGAAACGATCCACTTAGGGACTATCAAACGCTACTCTGTTATTGGGTAGTTATAAAGGTGGTCATTGGGTGGTCGGGAAACATGCTATGAGACATAGACAATCAAGATGGAATTTGCCCCTCTCTTCGTGAGAGAGATATCACTGGATCACTCATGTGATTGGATCAACAAATGCATGGTCGTGCTTGGGTTAAGTGTTAACCCACGAGTTGAACCATATATCGAGTGGCAAAGGGAATAACTTGTACATGGTCATAGTGGTTCGTCTGATATGATCATAGCGTATGCATAGGAGTTGACACGCCTTGCTAGAGGCCGCTATCAACTATTGGTCGAGTAAGAGTACTTGGGCCATGTCTATGTATGCGTGAGCCCATAGGGTCGCACGCTTAAGGGGCTGGAAGCCTAATTCGGGTTGGACCCGAATTAGACTAGGTTTAGGGTTACTAATGGGCCTCCAACGTGGGAGCTCGTCAGGATGCCTATATAAGCAAGGGGTGGGCGCGGGGCGAGATTTATCCACACCTTTTGGCAGCCGCCGTCGCCTCCCCACGCTCGTGCCTTTTGTTCCTCGCGGACCTAGCAGTCCGGAGGCGCAACGCTTCCTCCCTGCACGTGTGGGATTCCTCGGAGGTGCTGCATCTGGAGCACAAGGACGAACCGCGCGAAGGGGACGTTGAGACGGACGACCACGCAACTGCACTGCCTGCTGCGACGCGCACGACTACATCAAGTCGTCTTCCGCTGCACCTGCGCGTCTAGTGGTAATCCCGTAACCTGTAACTAGCAGTAGATCCTGGTTTATGAGGTCGAAAAGTTTTGTTTTCAGCTAGCGTAGCAACCTCGTATTCCTTCATAGCCTCTATCCCTCTTTCGGAGACGACAAATCCTAGAAGCATACCCTTGGGGACCCCAAAGACACACTTTTCTAGGTTGAGTTTGATGTTGTTCTTTTTGAGTTTTGCGCACGTGAGAGCGAGATTGGCCACGAGCCCGTCGGAATACTGGGTTTTGATGATGATGTCATCCACGTAGACCTCGACGGTCTTGCTCACAAGCTCATCGAAGCATCGGATCATGGTCCGCTGAAAGGTGGCCCCAGCGTTTCGGTGTCCGAAAGGCATGGTGACGTAGCAGAAAGATCCGAACGGGGTGATGAACGACGTCGCGAGCTGGTCCGACTCGTTCATCCTGATCTGATGGTACCCTGAGTACACATCGAGGAAGTAGAGGAGTTCGCATCCCGACGTCGCATCAACTATTTGGTCTATGCGAGGTAGCGGGTACAGGTCCTTTGGGCAGACCTTGTTAAGGCTCGTGTAATCAACACACATCCTCCATTTCCCGTTCTTTTTTCGTACCAGTACAGGGTTAGCAAGCCACTCGGGGTGGTACACTTCTTCGATGAAGCCCGCGACGAGAAGTTTATTGATCTCTTCTCCAATTGCGGCACATTTTTCTTCATCAAAGTGGCACAATCGTTGCTTGACGGGTCGGGAATCCGGCTTGATATGCAAGGAATGCTCGGTGACGTCCCTGGGTATGCCCGGCATATCCGAGGGCCTCCATGCAAATACGTTGATGTTTGCACGGAGGTAGTCGACGAGCTTGCTTTCCTATTTGGGAGAAAGGGAAGTGCTGACGCACGCAGTCCTTTCCTCCCTGTCCCGAGTGTCAAGAACAACTGTCTTTGTGGACCCCGTGGGTTCGAAGGATCCGACCTTCTTGGTGCTCGGGGCCTCTTCTCGTGACGCGCTGGCCTCGGCCGCCATTTTGGCTCCTAGTTTCTTCGAGGCCACGAGCGCCGACGCGTACGTGCAACACTCGACGTCGCACTCGTACGCGCGTCGGGGTGTCGCGCCCACTGTGATGACGCCCTTTGGGCCTGGCATTTTCAGCTTTAGATAGGTATAGTTCGGGACGGCCATGAACTCGGCAAGCATGGTCGCCCCAGTATGGCATGGTACGTTCCCCTGAAGCCGACGACCTCGAAGGTCAGTGTCTCCTTGCGAAAGTTGTTTGGTCCGCCGAAAGTGACGAGTAAATCAATTTTTTCCAATGGGATCCGCCTTTTTGCCTGGGATCGCCCCAAAAAACGGGGGCCCCAAGGGCCGCAGATGTGACTGTGGTATCCTCATGGCATCGAGGGTCTCAGCATAGAGGATGTTGAGCCTGCTCCCGCCGTCCATGAGGACCTTAGTGAGGTGCTTTGTGCCGACAATGGGATCGACGACTAACGGATAGCGCCTGGGGAACGGTACATAGTCGAGATGATCATGACGGTTGAAAGTAATAGAGGACTCAGACCACTTGAGGAAGGTGGGAACATCGGGAACGGTTGCGTATACCTCTCGGCGCACGACCTTCTGTTGACGTCTGGAGCTGCATGATGTTGGGCCGCCGAAGATCATCAAGGTCTGGTCCGCCGGGACGTAGCTGTCATTCTTTGCTCCTCCATCCTCGTCGCCGTCCTCTTTCTTCTTCGTCCACCTCTTCTTCTTCGAACCGCCACCGAGAAACTTCTTCACAAGGTTACATTCCTTGAGGAGGTGTTTGACAGGGTTCGCATGGTTCGGATAGGTCCGTTCCAGCATCTTCTCGAAGTGATCGTTGGCCGGTGCGTCCTGCTGCTCCTCGCCTTTCTCGGAGGCGACGACGAACGACGAGTCATATCGTTGTCGGTTGCGACCCTTCTTGTGCGGGCGAGTTGAGGGCCCTTCCGCCTCCGCTTCGTCGTGCTTGCTGCGGTTGGCTGTGCCCTGGAAGACAGCGCCGACTGCTTCCTCGCCCGAGGCATGGTTTGTAGCAATGTCGAGCAGCTCCTTTGTCGTCTTGTGTTTTTTGTGTCCCAGTTTATGAACTAGGGATTCTCAAGTCATCCCTGACAGGATGTCCATGATGACGTCGTCGTCGGCCACGTCTGGAAGCTCGTTTCACTGCTGAGAAAACCGGTGGATGTACTCTCGGAGGGTCTCGCCTCGCTTTTGCTTACAGTTCTTGAGGTCCCAAGAATTACCAGGACGGACGTAAGTCCCTTGAAAGTTTCCAACAAAGGTGTCCTTTAGGTCCCCCCAGTTCTTTATCTTCCCTTTCGGGAGGTGCTCTAGCCACACACGCGCCGTGTCCGAGAGGTAGAGCGGCAGATGGAGAATTATGAAATTCTCGTTGTTCGCTCCGCCCGCCTCGTAGGCGAAACGATAGTCCTCCAGCCAGAGGCCAGGGTTCGTGAGCCCCGTGTACTTCTGGATGTAGGTAGGCGGTCGGAAACGCGACGGAATCCGTGCGGCGTGTATGCGCGCGGAAAAACACCGTGGTCCGGCGGGCTCTGGGCTAGAGTCCCGATCCTCATCAGGGTCGTGTCATCCGCCTCTGTGCGGGTGTCGCCCACGTCGTTGGTCACCGTCATCGCTGTCGCTCGATCCGTTGTCGCCGCTTTCGAAGTGCGTTCCACGGCCGGGGCGTCGCTTGACCGGTTCCTGATCCCTTGCGGGGGGTTGGCCTCGGTCTTTGGCGAACGGAGTTTTTAGGTTGCGGTGTGTTGGGAGCACTGGAGAGAGCCCCCGCTCTCTGTCGCGCCGAGCTTTCTGCCTGCTGAGCTGTCGCGCGGTCGAGGAGGAAACGTAGCTCCCCCCCTGAACTTCTTTTCCTCGGGCGTCGCGGGCTTCGGGAGTTGCCTCATGAGCATAGTGGCGGCCGCTATGTTTTGTTGTGCCCTTGGAAAGGTTGGTGGAGACGCATCATCCTCTATTATGCGTTGTTACACGTCCCGAGCTCGAGCCCAGGGATCGATCTCCGGCCTTGGATGCAGTTGTTGTTCGAGGAGAGCACGCTCATCGTCGATCTGGCGTCGAGCGTCGTCGAGCTCTTCCTGACGGTCTTGCATGGTGTCTAAATTGACGTGTGGTGGCGTAAGAGCCCGAGGGTTGCCTGGGAGGATTTCGTTGCCATCCTCGTCGACTTTGCGCACGGCTCCTTCAAGGGTGGCCTCCCTTCTGTCTCACATGAAACATTCCCGTGAGGGAGCCTCGCTGACCTCTGGGGTGACGTGCTCAGTTCCCGTACTATCAGTGCCAGAGAGAGCCAAGTCGTCCTTAGTCAGGAGATCGTAAAATGAGTCAATGGTTCCCACGAACTCGTCGTCGCTGACGTCGGTCATTTTCAGAGCGATAAGCCGCTCGAGGATGGACGCGGCGCTGACGAGACCGGATGGGTATGTTACAGGGACGCCTTCTTTTATCGGTGCGCCCCCCTCGATCTAGATGGCGGCGTCGACGTAGGCGAGCGCCTGTTTCTACGCTTGGACCGGCGAGGGCCGTGGCGCCCTTCGGCCTTTGGAGCGCTGACGTGGCCTGCCCCGGTGGAGGGGCGGGCGGTCACTGTCCTCGGAGGATTGCTCGTCTGAGGCATAGTACATCGCTTGCCGCGGGACGGGTTCTCTCCCCGTGACGGAGCTGGGGAGAAGGCTGCTGACGCGTCCCTTAGCGTCCTAGTGGGTCCTCTCCGTCGAGGCGACGGCCCTGAGGCGGGCGTCGCTTGGTGGTGCTTCATCGCCATCAGAGCTGGGATCCGAGTCCATGAGGTAGTCGCCATGAGGTGCTCGGCCGCGTGGTCGGTTTCGTACTCGTCGCCGTCAGAGTCCCTCATGCCACTCATGAACGCTTTGAGTGGATGGAGATCTCTGTCGTCGTTCCTGGAGGTCTCTTCCCTAAGTCTGGCTAGGTTGGATCCGGGGCCTCGTGGCCCCCGGACCTCGATCGATGCGTCCCCGCGGGAAATAGGGTGGTCCTCGTTCGACCGTGCCAGGGTGTCAACGACCTGGTCCGACGAGGACAGCCCGCGCGTGACGGTACCGTCCGCGGAGCAGGCGAACTCCAGACTCCCAAAGCGGATGATGGAGAGCCCAAGGTTGCCGGAGTTGAAGGTGGCCATTCGGAACCACTAAATCGTCGTGACACGCGATGCCCCCTACCTGGCGCGCCAACTGTCGGTGTTTAGAAACTACCAACGAGTAAATTTGTACGCGTGTTGGGTTCCAAATGGTGAGACAAAGAGACAAGAGGTTCATACAAGTTTGGGCAAGAAATCCCTACGTCCAGTGTGGAGCTGCTCGTGTTCCTTATCTCTTCTTGCAAGGGACTACAAGCTGGTTCGAGAGAGGGGGTATGTGCCCCAGGTCTCTGGTTGATTCGGTGGGTGAGTATGTGATCGGCTAGCTGTGTTCGTCGAGTGTGTGAGTGTGGAGATCTCCTTCTCTGGAAGCTTGAGAGTGGAGATCCGGGGTCTCTTGAGTCATCCCCCTTGGTTCCCTTTTATAGTCACAAGGAAGCCAGGGGTGTTACAAGCGTGCGCCGAGAAATATCTACATAGGATACTGTGCCTTATCATTTCCTTCTTTAGGAAGGATGTTGGACACTCATAATACTAGATTCCTATTGCCTTCGTACTTGGTCGGAGAAGAGGAGTCGTGTTGGCCCCTCGTTACGTCGCCGGATGGGGGGTCCGGTTGAACCCATAGCATAGTAGAGGTATGGAGTTTGTTGTACCGTTGGAAGGTACACGGTTGTACCTTCTTATAGTTCTTTTTGTATACGGAAGATTCCTTCGCCTTGGGCCAATGGAATCCGTTACTCAGTGGGCCCTATGTACCCGACGTACCTCCGTTTGAAGGGTCCTTGTAGGGGCCCGGAGGTGCGAGAAGTTTGTCGCCGCTCCGTAGGTCCCGTCTATCGCGGAGCCCTGTTCCGTCCCGTTCCTGATTGGGGAGCTCGACGTGTCCCCGTTCAGGTAGGGGATAGGACGTTATCCTGAACCCCTGATTACGCGGGGCGTACGGTCCTTCAGAGTGTTGTACCCTTGGTCTTATCGGCGTTCGCATCGTCAACGATCAGGGAGCGATGGCTGTCACCTTCTAGACGGGGGCAAAACGGTCATTTCTCTATCATGAGTATCCTTCACGTCTTCCTTAGGATGTGGAGCCGCTTCGCTCTCCGTGTCGGTCGAGACGGAACCACGTCGGTTATGGGGCACGTCTGTCTACCCGGGCCGACGGGGACTTTGGGAGGCCTTGCGCCTCCTACTTCGTGGACCTGTGCTGATTTATGCTAGATGGGCCTTCTATCCATTTTTGGATGGTTGTCCATAGGCTTTTAGTTTATTGGTTTGTTTCTGAAAGTTTATCATTAAATTAGATCTCCGACACACTTGATTCAGAAGATGATAAAGAGCACCAAGCAAATATTTTCCCAAGGGGGTATCGCTCTAGGAGTTGACATGTTCGGCCAAAGAAAGATAATTGCTAGTTGGTGTACATGATTGACAACAAAAGAGGAATCTATCCAACCACATGTTTAGGAGGAGTATACGCTCGTTGTCAGTAGCAGAGGTAGATTGACTATTCTTGATGTACTGGCCCCAACCTCCAGTGTTGAAATCCTTTACAGAAATCGAAGACTTGGTGGCCAGGCGGTGAGGGTGTATATCTCCTGTAATGTTGAGGCCGGTTAACATATGAATATCAGCCAGAGTAGGAGTCATTGGTCCATGTCCAAAGCTGAATGCATTATAAGTGTTGGACCAGAAGTAGCAAGCTTCCTGGAGCAAAGGTTTGTTCTTCCTCATGTTCGACAAAGAAAGGGACAGGCATTGCTCGATGTTACCCAAGTAGTTGTTTTTGTGGTTGGAAAGCTTCATAAACCAATTTCTCCAACCTGCAATAGCATATGGCCAATTGATGAATGAGTTCTTCTTGTCCCATTTGAGAGTCCCCATGTGTTTTGGTTTTGAGTAATTGATGAAACCCACCTAAGTACTAACCTTGATCTCTAAGTGTGAATCATGAGATGGGTTTGGTACATGCCATGTGATGGAGCAAGATGGATCAAGTGGATGGCACAAGCTCTAGCATGGTGGTGGAAAGGAAAATCGTGTCAAGGCAAAGGTGATATAGTACACATTTTCGGCTTGGTGATAAAGACATCATAGAGGATGTGATCACGTTTAGGATACATAGCCGTACTATCAAGGAGGGAGCTCTTAAGTATGATTACGGTTATCATGTGCCACTAGGTTCATATGCATTGCATTAAAATCAATTGAACTAGTGAAACAACCAATTAATCCAAGATAATTATGAACTAAAAGCTAACACACGTGCACAAGTGGAGGAATCACATAGTGTTGGCTCTTGGAAGCTTGGAAGAAGTTGGAGAAGTGTTTGGGCAGCTGGATGTAGTCCGGACGCAGGGTCCGGACACAAGGGCTCTGGCCGACCGGACCATCGGAGATGGGTCCGGAGGCAAACTCTGGCTGGCTGGCTGGCTGGAGGAGCAGTTCAGATGCTATTGTGTGCTCGGACGCGGGTCCGGAGTCTGGCGCTCTCTGTAACCCTCTGGACGCAAGTGTTGGTCCGGACCAAGGAACTGGACGTGCGTCCGGTGGTTAGCGCTCTCTGGAGTGCTCCCTGCGCGGCGTCCGGACGCTACTGTTGATGGGACCGGACCCGCACTCTTGCGTGTGTCCGAAGCCACGTGGCGCGCTGCGGTGCGCGCGGGAAGCTGGCTGTTTGAAAGGAAGCTCGGCCAGACGCAGGTGCGATGGTCCGGACGGCACCTCGGGTGCGTCCGGACCCTGCGACCGGAGAGCTGAACAGAGCCGTTGGCTCACTGCTGTGGATGGGTCCGGACACGGTCTATGGTCCGGACCCCCTAAGTAAAATGCGTCCGGAGGTACGCAGAGAAGAGGAAAAAGGATGGAAATGGCTAGTGTCTGAGTGTGGGCTATATAAGGGTGTATGGCCGGCCCAAGGGGGTACTTCTTGCACATTCTATTCACTCATACACTTGTGCTTGCTTGTGAGAAGCTCCACCACTCATCCTCTAAACATATTTGACATATTCTAGAGAGATAGAGTGAATCCAAGTGCATTGCTTTGTTGATTGCATATTAGTGGCACTTGGTGATCGTCGTCATCGCGGAGCTCTTGTTATTCTTGGAGGTTGCTACCTCCTAGACGGCTTGGTGCGACAAGAATCGTTGGGCGGAGGAAGGTGATTATCTCCGGCTCCGATCAGTGGATTGTGAGGGGTTCTTGAACCTACCCCGCGGAGTTCGTGAAAGGTATCTCTAGTGGAATCCGCGTAGGTTGTGGATCCCCATATTTTGTTGGTTGTGCGGCACCCTTGAACAGGTTTGGCTTTGATTGCCAATTAGCGCGTGAACCTCCAAGTGGGTGTATCGCTACAACGAGGACTAGCTTGTTGGCAAACAAGTGAACCTCGGTAAAAAATATTGTGTCTCATTGTCTCTTTATCGAGATTTCATCTTGTGATTGATTGGTTATCTATTGGTTCATCTCTTCACGTCGGTATAACCTTTCTATCTCTAGCTTTGCATTACATTCTTACATTCTTGCAAAGTAGAGCCTCTAGCTTAGCTTGTGTAGTTTAGCTTAGCTTCTCTAGTTGTTTAGCTCTTGTGTGTGACATAGGATATATCTTGCTAGCTACTAGACTTGGTAGGTGGCTTGCATAACCTTAGAGCTAGAGCAAACTTTCTTATCGCCTTGTTTTATTCTAACAAGTTTGCTAAGTGTTGTTGTAGAAAATTTAATTAGGCTATTCACCCCCCCTCTGGCCTGTACAAGACCTTTCAAGTGGTATCGGAGCTAGTACACCATTCATAAGGCTTAACATCCCACGGTGTTAAAATGGCTCTTATCAACAACACCAAGAGGCCACCCAAGTTCGATGGCACCGATTATAGCTATTGGAAGGCCTTGATGACCACCCATATCAAATCAATCAACCGGAAGGTATGGTTGGTGGTCGACAAGAAGTTTGAGGTGGTGAATGAAGAGGCACCCACCACGGCCGAGGAGGAGAAGCTCCAAAACAATGACATTGCATTGAGTGCCATCCATGATGCAATCTCAAAAGAAGTCTTTGAGCAAATCAAGAACATTGAGAGTGCTCATGATGCATGGAAGAAGGTAGAAGAGTCTTATGAAGGGACTCAATCCATGAAGGGGGCCAAGGCATACATCTTGAAGGAGAAGTTTGCTAGCTTCAAGATGAAGGAAAATGAAAATGTAACGGAAATGTTCAATAGGCTTGAGGTGCTTGTCAATGACCTCAAGTCACTTGGTGAGAAGATAGAGAACAAGGATTTCTCTTTCAAGTTCCTAAGAAGCCTTCCCTCAAGATTTGAGATGTTAGTCACTCTATTGGTGAGGAGTGGATTGGACAACATGACACCAAACCAAATTCTTGGTGACGTGATTACCGATGACACCTTTAGAGAAGACAGAGACAAGATAAGTGAGAACAAGGAGAAGAAAGATGAGAAGAAGAGTGGCATTCAAAGCCACATCATCATCAAAGGGCAAAGCAAAGTATGAAGAGTCAAACTATGATGAATGCTCTAGTGATAGTGATAATGATGATGAAGAGAAGATGGCTCTATTTGTCAAGAAATTTGGCAAATTCATGAAGAAGAAGGGCTATAGAGCAAGAAGGAAGAAGAACTCTCACAAGTTCAATGAGAAGGATAGAAGATGCTTGAAATGCAATAGCAAGGACCATCTCATTGCGGATTGTCCTCATCATAGTGACAATGAAGATGAGAAGAAGGGCAAGAAGAAAGAGAAGAAAGAGAGCAAGATGACTCTCAAGAAGAGCAAGAAGGGAGGCTCATATGTTGTCACTTGGGATAGTGATTCAAGTGATGATGATGACTTAAGTGATGATGAGAGAAAATCAAGCAAGAAGAAGGCTCTTGCAAGCATTGCTATGAAGAACAAGATCTCTCTTTTTGACACTCCCTCTTCATGCTTCATGGCTCGGCCCACTAAGGTACAATCCGATGATGAAAGTGAATCTAGTGATGATGATGATGATGATGATGAACCACTAAAGATGAATTAATTGAAATGTTGGAAGATGCTAAGACTCACTTTGACCTCAAGAGAAAGGAGTGCAAAGCATTGCGAAAAGAGCTTCAAGCTCTCAAGCAATCCTTTGATGAGCTCAATGTTTCTCATGAGAGGCTAGAGGAAGCCCATGAGAAGCTTGGAAAAGCTCACTCTAAGCTTGAAAAGGCTCACTCATCTCTTGTTGATCAAAATGAGAAAGAGCATGTTCAAACAAGCAACATGGGAATAACTTGTGACATAATCAATGAAACATTCTATGAACCCATCATCATCACTCCAACAAACCCTTCTTGTAGCACTTCTAACTCTATCTCTTCTACTAGTGATGTTGTCACTTGTGATGCTTCACTAACGGTTGAGAATGAGAACCTTAAGGAGGTTGGTAAGCTCACTCTAGCATTAGGCAATGCCTATGGTGGAGACGCCCGCTTGCTTAAGTGCTTGGGTAGCCAAAGGTTTTCTCTTTGCAAAGAGGGACTTGGCTATACCCCCAAGAAAGGCAAAGCGGCCTTTGCAACTCCAAAGCCTCGCTTTGTGAAGAGAAATGGTCGGTTTTGCTCTAGTTGCAAGCAAGTAGGGCATGATGAGCAACATTGCAAACTAAATCTAAGAAAGATAAAATTTACAAGTGCATCTATTCGCTTTGATTCTAGTTATGTGCTTACCAATGGAAAGAAAGGTGTGATTGCTAAGTACATGGTGTAGGGTTATGAGGTTGCTATGCTAGCCAGAAAACAAAATTTTTCTACCCCATAAACAAGGAACAAGTGCTAGTTATAGATCACGGGGTTACCACTTGACGCGTAGGTGCAGCGGAAGCGACTTGATGTAGTCGTGCGCGTCGCAGCAGTGTCGTGCAGTTGTGAGGTCGTCCGTCTCAACGTCTCTTACTCGTGGTTCGTCCTTGTGCTCCAGATGCAGCACCTCCGAGGAATCCCACACGTGCAGGGAAGAAGCGTCACGCCTCTGGACTGCTAGGTCCACGAGGAGTACTAGGCGCGAGCATGGGGAGGGCGACGACGGCTGCCAAAGGACGTGAGTATCTCGCCCCGTGCCCACCCCTTGCTTATATAGGCGTCCTAATGAGCTCCCACGTTGGAGGCCCATTAGCAACCCTAAACCTAGTCTAATTCGGGTCCAACCCGAATTAGGCTTCCAGCCCCTTAAGCGTGCGACCCTTTGGGCTCACGCACACATAGACATGGCCCAAGTACTCTTACTCGACCAATAGTTGATAGCGTCCTCTAGCAAGGCGTGTCAACTCCTATGCATACGCTATGATCATATCAGACGAACCACCACAATTCAATATACATGTTATTCCTTTGCCTCATGATATTTGGTTCAACTCGTGGGTTAACACTTAACCCAAGCACGTCCATGCATTTTATGATCTAATCATTTGAGTGATCCAGTGATATCTCTCTCATAAGGAGAGTAGCAAATTCCATCTTGATTGACTATGTCTCACAGCATGTTTCCCAACAAACCCAAAAGCCACCTTTATAACTACCCAGTCACGGAGTAGCGTTTGGTATTCCTAGGGTAGGTCATTTCACATCTTGAGTACATACGACAATCTCATGTCTAAGGACATAACGTACACAATGTGTATAGAGACAATCTCATGTCGGGTCTGTCCAGCACCATGTCCTACATGTGCCCACATTATTAGTTTGACATCTCACGTCCATGACTTGTGAAACATAATCATCAACTAATAATGTGCTGATCTAATATTCATGTGCATTCTTGCACGAACTCCGATCAGGGACAACTTTTATAATAACCATACAAGTAAAAGAGTTTCACAAGCAATTCACATAATTGCTAATCGATACAAGTTGTCTTTAATGGATATTCATAATATGCCATGGATACAAGGAATACATCATCTCTATGATTACCTCTAGGGCATATTCCCAACACAAGGGTACACCAAATGAGAGCTCAAAGAAGAAAGATATTTGGGTTCCTAAGTCCTTAGTCACTAACTTTGGAGGACCCAAACAACAATGGGTACCTAAGAAGAATTGAATATTTTTTAGGTCAATTATAAAGCCGGAGGGAGGCATTGGGTGCTTGATAGTGGGTGCACTCAACATATGACCGGAGATTCAAGAATGTTCAACTCTATCAAGCCAAATGATTGCAATGGGGTTGATTCTATCACATTTGGTGACAATGGCAAAGGCAAGGTCAAAGGGCTTGGTAAGATTGCTATATCAAATGACATGAGCATATCCAATGTCTTGCTAGTAGATAGCTTGAACTTCAACTTGCTATCCGTAGCTCAACTTTGTGATCTTGGTTTCAAATGCATCTTTGGAGTTGATGATGCAGAGATCATAAGTGTAGATGGCTCTAACTTGATATTCAAAGGATTTAGATATGAGAATCTATACTTAGTAGATTTCAATGCCAAAGAAACTCAATTGTCAACTTTCTTGCTATCCAAATATAGCATGGGTTGGTGCAATAATTCTCGCTAAGAAGAATGCCCATGTTGTGGCAATTCCACCCAGAAGGTAATGGGTTACTCCTACAGCATGTCCTTGTATAATGCTCAAGGCTCTAGGCTGAGTAGCAGGAGCAAATTTTAATTTGTTATGAGCCCAAACGATAGATTCAATGAGTTCTTGCCAATAACCACGGCCGCTGAATAAAAACATTAAACTGAAAGCCCGGACAAAATGAGCGCCTAAGAAAAAAAGACCATATGCAGATAATGAAGAACCATAAGACTGAATTACTTGGGATGCCTGCGCCCACAAGAAATCTCGAAGCCAACCATTAATCGTAATGGAACTCTGCGCAAAGTTTCCCCCTGTGATATGAGTTACTATCCCTTGATCACTTATAGTACCTGAAGAATCATGGCCCTAGTTGGTTTCGGTGATTAACGACAATTAGAGATTATTATGGCTAACGTGTGTTTTGCAGAGGCTATGCGTAGCCTAGCCATGGTGATCAAGGAAAATGGGCTCTAAAGGTCATCACTTAGCCCCCAAGATGGATATCGTTTCGGTTGTTAAGGAGACATGATGAAGACCCTAGAATGATAGGCTAAGTGCCATAAGGAGATGAAGGGCACTTAGAATTAGATAGGGCTTCTCTTTTTATCTTTGATCGTACTATTAAGAGGGGTTGAGACTAGTAGCTTGACTTAGGAAAGCTTCATGTTTAGGTGTGGTGCACACTTGACTTCCTTAGCTCTAAGCAAGCCTATGGTGACCGTAAGATAGCCTAGAACAACTTCCATATTCATCGAGACGAAAAACGGAGTTGTCAAAATCATTTTCTGGGCGACGGACGCTCCTGGCAGGGGCGCTGGACGCTGTCCGACGCGTCGGACAAAGGCGCCGGACGCTGGGTGGTTGAGTCCACAGCGTCCGTCGGCCTTCCAGAGAGGTTGTTTTCTGGCTATGTTTTTCAGGGCGCGTCGGACGCTGTCCGTCGCCCAGGCGTCGGACGCTGCGGAGAGCGTCCGTCGACCTTCCAGAGAGGGTGTTTTCAAACCCTAGCCATAATTCAGCGTCGGACGCTGTGGCTGAGCGTCCGTCGCCCAGTGACGTAGCGTCCGTCGCTGGGAACAGTGTGTCAGAACTAGCCGTTAGACAGAGGCGTCGGACCGTCCGTCACCTAGGCGTCGGAGCGTCCGTCGCCTCAATTATGAACAGAAACTAGCCGTTGGGCATGTTACGGACCATCCGTCGCCTAGTCGACGGAGCGTCCGTCGCCAACTTAAAATGCCAGCCCGAGGCAGTTTTCAGAGGGTCTATTTATAGCCCCTCCCTCTTTTCTCCCACCTTGACTTTGCTCATTTGGGTTGCTGAGTTAGTTGAGAAGGTTTGGAAGAGAGCAAGAGCCCTAGAGAGAGAGAGTGATTCGCGAATCCATCCATCCTCTCTCTAGTTCATCCAAGAGTTCAAGTGTGCATCCTCTAGTTGTGAAGCTTGAGTGAGTCAAGCGAAGATCGAGGCTTGTTACTCTTGGTGATCGACATCACCTAGACGGTCCGGTGGTGTTCGGAGGAAGGTGATCGCCGGAAGATTGTCGGCGGCCCTTCTCCATCGACGTTGTGATCGGTTGTGGGCGATTCACCGAGCCGGAGTGGCGAAGAATCAGCCCGTAGAGAGCACTCATCCCTTGCGCGGGATTGAGGGGGAGCTATACCTTGCGAGGTGCTCCAACGAGGACTAGGGGGGAGTGTCGACTCCTCGATACCTCGGCAAAACATCGTCGTGACAAGCATCCCTTTCCCTAGCTCTTTATTACCGCACTACTTTCCGCGCTTGTCTTTCATTTCTTACTAGAATTGTGTAGGAAGTTTTCACTTTCCATTGCCTTGTTACCGCTTTCTAGCTAGGACACACAAGCGGTAGGCACTAGGGGGTTAATTGGCTCTTTATAGGTTTAATTCTTGTTTAGAAATTAAAAAGAGCCTAATTCACCCCCCCCCCCTCTTGGGCATCTTGATCCTTTCAGTACCCCAAACATCCGACTGCATTTTCCAACTGAAATGGAAAATGACTACCGAAATAGAATTGTACATCCAGAATAGACCTAAGAAAACATGATCCCAGGCGGATACTTGACATGTTCCCCCTCGCCCAGGTCCGTCGCAAGGGAAGCGAAAGCCAAGATTTGCTTTATCAGGTATCAGACGGGAACTGCGAGCAAATAAAACACCTTTCAAAAGTATTAATACAGTCACATGGATCGTAAATGCGTGAATGTGATGGACTAAAAAATCTGCGGTTCCTAATGGAATAGGTAACAAAGCTACTTTGCCGCCTACAGCTACTAACTCGCCACCTCCCCACGTTAAGCTGGTACTTGTTGTTGCACCAGGAGCTGTTACGCCAGGCGCGCCAGCATGGATATTTTGTATCCATTGAGCAAAGATGGGTTGTAATTGTATGGCGGTATCCGAAAACATATCTTGGGGATGGCCTAAAGCACTTATGGCATAGAAGGCTTGGTCATGTTGGAATGAGGCAATTGAACAAATTAGTCAAGCATGATCTAGTTAGAGGCTTGAAAGATGTGGTCTTTGAGAAAGATAAGCTATGTAGCTCTTGTCAAGCCGGCAAACAAGTTGGAAATACTCACCCTAGTAAGAGCATGATGAGTACTTGCAAACCATTTGAGCTCTTACACATGGACTTGTTTGGACCAACCGCATATACAAGTATTGGTGGTAACAAGTATGGCTTTGTGATAGTTTATGACTTCACTAGATATACATGGGTATTCTTCTTGAGTGACAAGAGTGAAACATTTGATACATTCAAAGTCTTTGTCAAGAGATGCCAAAATGAATTTGAAACAACTATCAAGAGAGTAAGAAGTGACAATGATAGTGAATTCAAGAATACAAGAGTTGATGAGCTTTGTGATGAATATGGAATCAAACATCAATTCTTGGCCAAGTATACACCTCAATTAAATGGGCTTGTTGAGAGGAATAATAGGACACTCATTGATATGGCAAGATCTATGCTTAGTGAATACAATGTGAGTGATTCTTTTTGGGCCGAAGCTATCAACACGGCTTGCTATTATAGCAACCGGCTCTATTGTCACAAGATGCTTGAGAAGACACCTTATGAGCTATTGAATGGAAGAAAGCCAAATATTGCATAATTTAGAGTGTTTGGTTGCAAATGCTATATCTTGAAGAAAGGAGCAAGATTAAGCAAATTTGAGAAGAAATGTGATGAAGGCTTCCTACTTGGCTACTCAACTACAAGCAAAGCATATAGAGTATGGAATCTTACTTATGGCATAGTTGAGGAGGTACATGATGTGGAGTTTGATGAAACAAATGGATCTCAAGATGAGAATGACAACCATGATGATGTGAGAGGTGAACCATTGGCAAATGCAATGAAGAATATGGATATTGGGGACATTCGGCCAAAGCAAGTGGATGATGAGCAAGATATTGAAGATCAAGTGAATCCTTCATCCAATGTGCAAATAAATGACAATCAAGCTAGTTCATCCTATCCAACTCAAGATCAAGAAGCTAGTTCATCTACTCTACCCAATGATCAACCAAGTACAAGCAATCAACTTCCAATACTCCAACCTACGTCTATTGCAAGAGATCATCCTATTGATCATATTATTGGAGATATCACTAGTGGTGTACAAACAAGATCAAGATTGGCTTCATTTTGTGAGCACTATTCTTTTGTATCATCTATTGATCCAACCAAGATTGAAGAGGCTTTGCAAGATGTTGATTGGGTGAATGCTATGCATGAAGAACTCAACAACTTCACTAGAAATCAAGTTTGGGAGCTAGTTGAGAGACCAAAGAATCACAATGTTATTGGCACTAGATGGGTCTTTCGCAACAAGCAAGATCAAGATGGAATAGTGATGAGAAACAAAGCAAGACTAGTTGCACAAGGTTACACTCAAGTAGAGGGTCTTGACTTTGGAGAAACATATGCACCGGTGGCAAGGCTAGAAGCAATAAGGATTCTATTGGCTTATGCTTGTGCTCACAACATCAAGCTCTATCAAATGGATGTGAAGAGTGCATTTCTCAATGGTCAATGAATTGGTATTTGTTGAGCAACCACCCAGGTTTGAAGATGACAAGAAACCCAACCATGTGTACAAGCTAAAGAAGGCATTATATGGCTTGAAGCAAGCTCCAAGAGCATGGTATGAGAGGTTGAGGGCGTTTCTCCTCTCTAAGGGATTCATTATGGGGAAGGTTGATACTACCCTATTCACCAAGAAGATTGGGAAGGACTTGTTTGTGTTGCAAATCTATGTGGATGACATTATCTTTGGGTCAACCAATCAAGAGTTTTGTGAAGAATTTGGCATCATGATGGCCAAAGAATTTGAGATGTCTATGCTTGGAGAGCTTAGTTACTTCCTTGGTCTTCAAGTCAAACAATTGAAGAATGGGACTTTTGTTAGTCAAGGCAAGTACATCAAGGACATGCTCAAGAAGTTCAATCTAGATGAAGCAAAGTCTATTGGTACACCCATGGGAACAAATGGAAATTTGGATGGTGATGCTAGTAGCAACATGGTAGATCAAAAGCTATATAGATCAATGATTGGTAGTTTGCTCTATGTGACCGCATCAAGACCAGATGTCATGTTTAGTGTATGCATATGTGCAAGGTTTCAAGCATCTCCTAGAGAGAGTCATTTGAAAGCCACAAAGAGGATATTGAGATATTTGAAGCATACACCAAATGTGGGGTTGTGGTATCCTAAAGGATCAAACTTTGAGTTAATTGGATACTCCGACTCAGACTATGCGGGTTGCAAGGTAGAAAGGAAAAGCACATCGGGCACTTGTCAATTGCTTGGAAGATCACTAGTCTCATGGTCATCAAAGAAGCAAAATAGTGTGGCACTCTCTACCGCCGAAGCCGAGTATATTAGTGTGGGGAATTGTTGTGCACAAATACTTTGGATGAGAGCTACTTTGAATGATTTTGGAGTCAAATTCAAGCAAGTGCCTTTGCTATGTGACAATGAAAGTGCAATCAAGCTCACCAACAATCCGGTTCAACACTCAAGAACAAAACATATTGATGTCCGCCATCATTTCATTAGAGATCATCAATTGAAAGGGGACATTTCTATCACTAGTGTGGGCACCGATGATCAATTGGCCGATATCTTTACCAAGCCACTAGATGAGAAAAGGTTTTGCAAGCTACGGAATGAGTTGAATATACTTGATTTCTCCAACATGAGTTGATGCACCCTCACTTATATGACATGCCTCTACTCCGACAATGCAAGGTAAAAGTTGATTTGAGAGCATTCATGCATACCTTGTTAGGACTTGTGTAGAGCATTTAGACATAACTCATTCTTATAGGCTCATTCATGAAAACTAAAATGTATTTGATGCTTATATGGTACCACTATAGCTTCTATGAGTTGATTTGATCTAGTGGTGGCATATGACATGTTGATGTGCTTGCAATCCTAGTATTTGATCTATGTCTATGAACTCGAAGTGTTTAATTCAACATGGGCAAGATAAACATCTTAGCATGTGTGAACAAGCTTTTTTATGGTTTAAACCAAATTAAATATCTTGGGCAAGTAGCTTAGTCTAAATCAAAGTTGAAAACAATCTTTCACCCTATCTCACACTTAGGGGGAGCTAAAACTTGAATATCTATAATTGGTCCCACCTTTTTGTGTCAATTGGATGACAAAGGGGGAGAAATTATGGTGAAAAGATATAAAATTGACCAAAGGGGGATAATCAAAAGATATATGATATGGGGAGAAAATGAAAAATATTTTTGAAGTGAGAACACACAAATAGGGGGAGCAAGCTCATGAACACCTTGTTGCATTTGAATGCTTGCATCCTCATATGTACTATTGCACAAGTACTTAAATTCAATATTCATGCTTGTGTGGTGCTTGCTAGTGTTTTTAAATGAATGATGATTGATCAACTATCATGCATAGGTTGATTAACTCTAACCCATGAACTTTCAAGTAATTGTGATTTCAAGTGGTGTCTAGCTAATCATGGTGCTAAGGGTGATTCTATATTCCGCACTCCGATGGTAACACGCTTCAAAGGTCTACTCACACCTTAGCATCATTTGGTAGATATTTCCTCTCCCACAATGCCTATCTATACATATGTGCAAAACTTGAACCAAACTCATGAAGCACATATGTAGGGAGAGCTAATAACTACCAAAACCGAAATTGAGCAACTTGTCCAAATCTTGAATCTTTGATTAAAATGCTTGGACAAGCAACTCAAGATCAAAATGATTACATTTCATATATTTTATGGAAGGGTTGTCATCAATTACAAAAAAGGGGGAGATTGAGAGTCCCCATGTGTTTTGGTTTTGAGTAATTGATGAAACCCACCTAAGTACTAACCTTGATCTCTAAGTGTGAATCATGAGATAGGTTGGTACATGCCATGTGATGGAGCAAGTTGGATCAATTGGATGGCACAAGCTCTAGCATGGTGGTGGAAAGGAAAATGGTGTCAAGGCAAAGGTGATATAGGACACATTTTCAGCTTGGTGATCAAGACATCATAGAGGATGTGATCACGTTTAGGATAGATAGCCATACTATCAAGGAGGGAGCTCTTAAGTATGATTACTGTTATCATGTTCCACTAGGTTCATATGCATTGCATTAAAATCAATTGAACTAGTGAAACAACCAATTAATCTAAGATAATTGTGAACTAAAAGCTAACACATGTGCACAAGTGGAGGAATCACTTAGTGTTGGCTCTTGGAAGCTTGGAAGAAGTTGGAGAAGTGTTTGGGCAGCTGGATGCAGTCTGGACGCAGGGTCCGGACGCAAGAGCTCTGGCCGACCAGACCATCGGAGATGGGTCTGGAGGCAAACCCTGGCTGGCTGGCTAGCTGGAGGAGCAGTCCGGACGCTATTGTGTGTCCGGACGCAGAGCTCCGGACGCGGATCTGGAGTCTGGCGCTCTCTGTAACCCTCTGGTAAAGAGGGTCCGGACGCAAGTGTTGGTCCGGACCAAGGAACCGGACGCACGTCCGGTGGTTAGAGCTCTCTGGAGTGCTCCCAGCGCGGCATCCGGACGCTACTATTGATGGGACCAGACCCGCACTGTTGTGTGCGTCTGGAGCCATGTGGCGCGCTGCGGTGCGCGCGGGAAGCTGGCTGTTTGAAAGGAAGCTCGACCGGACGCAGGTGCGATGGTCCGGATGGCACCTCGGGTGCGTCCGGACCCTGCGACCGCAGAGCTAAACAGAGCCGTTGGCTCACTGCTATGGATGGGTCCGGACGTGGTCTATGATCCGGACCCCCTAAGAAAAATGCGTCCGGAGGTACGCAGAGAAGAGGAAAAAGGGTGGAAACGGCTAGTGTCTGAGTGCGGGCTATATAAGGGTGTATGGCCGACCCAAGGGGGTACTTCTTGCACATTCTATTCACTCATACACTTGTGCTTGCTTGTGAGAAGCTCCACCACTCATCCTCTAAACATATTTGACATATTATAGAGAGATAGAGTGAATCCAAGTGCATTGCTTTGTTGATTGCATATTAGTGGCACTTGGTGATCGTCATCATCGCTGAGGTCTTGTTATTCTTGGAGGTTGCCACCTCCTAGACGGCTTGGTGCGACGAGGATCATTGAGCGGAGGAAGGTGATTGTTTATGGCTCCAATCGGTGGATTGTGAGGGGTTCTTGAACCTACCCTGCGGGAGTTCGCGAAAGGTATCTCTAGTGGAATCCACGTAGCTTGTGGATCCCCATCTTGTGTTGGTTGTGCGGCACCCTTGAACGGGTTTGGCTTTGATTGCCAATTAGCGTGTGAACCTCCAAGTGGGTGTATCGCTACAACGAGGACTAGCTTGTTGGCAAACAAGTGAACCTCGGTAAAAAATATTGTGTCTCATTGTCTCTTTACCGAGATTTCATCTTGTGATTGATTGGTTATCTATTGGCTCATCTCTTCACGTCGGTATAACCTTTCTATCTCTAGCTTTGCATTACATTCTTACATTCTTGCAAAGTAGAGCCTCTAGCTTAGCTTGTGTAGTTTAGCTTAGCTTCTCTAGTTGTTTAGCTCTTGTGTGTGACATAGGATATATATTTCTAGCTACTAGACTTGGTAGGTGGCTTGCATAACCTTAGAGCTAGAGCAAACTTGCTTATCGCCTTGTTTTATTCTAACAAGTTTGCTAAGTGTTGTTGTAGAAAATTTAATTAGGCTAGTCACCCCCCCCCCTAGCCTTTACAAGACCTTTCACCATTGACCTGGCTTCATAGATGACTGCTTCAAAGGTATCTTGTTGGTCTCGGCCATGATAATGTGGGTTGGGTTGGGATTGCCCATGGGGCCAAGAAAGTAACAATTGGGTTGGTCAACCAATGGAATCAGCACATGGTTCTTGAACTCCTGGATCCAATTTGGGGACAAGAATGAAGACATCGGGAAAGAGAGATGGTAAAAGGATGTGATAGAACTTTTACCTCAGGAATAAAATCTAGTGAAGCCATTTTTGCTGCAAAGCTAATGATTTCCTGATGGATGGCGTGTAGTCCAGATCGATGGCGGCACTAGGACTGTTTGGAATGTTAGGGTTGAAAGCCGAGTAAAAGAGGAACGAATGGCAATTTGGTGAATACACAGGCTCGGCTAGATCGACTAAAAGGAAGCGGGAACTTGTAGTTTTAGGAATGAAATGAATTTCATCCCAAAACTGGGGGGCATGTGTTAACACCATATTTTGGCATGGCCAAGTAAATACGGGTGGGTCCTAATGATAGAAAGAGTATGTCATACAGATGGACTCAAAAGGCTGGTCAAGGGAACTGACTCAAAGAGGATCACACGTATCAGTTGCTACGAGATACGCACCGTGGGCTTTGCCAAGATTGAGGCCCAAGTCATCTGAGTTTCCTTATTTCGGCTAGCGGCCGGGTTGGATTAGGGTTAGCGCTATGATCTAGAAATAGCGAGGTCAGAAGAGTTGTAGAGGACATCCAATCAATCTAATACACAACTTACATAGTTTTTCGGCCACCCTAGGAGTAGTAGAGTAGATTTCGGTGAACCTTTGACGGACCGGGCTACATTATTGTTGATGCTAAGAATGACATACTTTTACATACTCAAAATACCATCAACAGCCTCCGTTTCAAGGGTAGAATAACACTTCATCACATATTTATCACTAATAAGTTCCACATGTACTTGGATAGCCATTGTTTTCAGGAAATGATATTCCAGGACAATCAGGGATGCTAGAAGCTCCTTTTACACATCCCCGGATGTGTGATTGGAGCCAAACTCCAGAACCTCTATACCATGAGACTCCTAGCATTTCCAGGAGCTCCCACAAGAAAGCCTGGCTCCAAAAGAGCCAAACTACAGTCGCCCGATCATGGTTTGGACCCTTCTGGCTAGCCAAGCCAGCGCAATCCATGACAAAGTTATTCCAACCCTTGGATGCAACTTGTTCTTTCATTCAATGCTTCAGATCAAGTGCATAAGGATCCATGGGCCCACATCATGAGAACCAGCATGGCAAACCACCTCAAATGAATCAGCCAAGATCCATGGCAAGTGGTACCACCTTCTAGAAGGTGGTGGTGGGGCCAAGACCCCTAGGGGGTCGGCCGATACCCCCTAGACCCCCTGAAGCTCCTGGTGACTCCCTCATGCATTTAACACATGTTGAAGATCAGAACCCTCCATTCCAAGTCGGTTTGGAGGCGGTGGATCCAAGGGACCAGAATTGAAGCCTCCTGGATCGATGACGTGGCGGTAGAGTAGCCCCTATTCCACCTCCCATTATAAATAGAGGCTCACACCCCCTCTTCACATATGGTGGACAAGCCTACAAGCTCATTTGCTTAGATTATCTTAGTAGTTAGTCTAGTGTGGGAGTTAGAGTAGAGTTGAGTTGTGCTCGGGATTTCCGGAGTCATCTCCTGGAGAGTCTGGTATAGCTCTTGTACCTTTCCTTTATTGTAAGACTTTACTTTATTCAATATATTACTTTTCCTCTACTTTACTTAGTATTTACTTTGAGCATTACTTTACTTGTTATAGTATTGTTATGTGTTTTTTCTTATTAGTAGCCTTTACATCAATAGTTTGTGATCCTTGTGGCCTTTCCCGTATGCGATCATTGCATGTCATAGGGTGCTTTGGTAGTAGATCACAATTAAAGTAGTGAGTTTTGTGTAAGCGTGGTGCTTATACATCATCTTACCCTTGGTTACCGCTTGCTACATGGATTATTTGTGGTAGCTAGCAAGACAGTGACAACCTTGTCTAGTCTTTGTATCCCACCATGTGTTCTTAGGCAAGTTCTTAAAAGGTAAGTCCCCCATAAAAAGAGAGCGTGGTCTGGTAGGAGTTTTGCCCTCCTACTGATCTATCCTCTCGCCTAGCATACTTGTATTGAGGAGACAAACTATTGTGTTTAGACTAATTAATTTGCTAAGTACATTGAAGTAGAGTGAGTTACATAGGAGTCCTAATCTCTCTCGTTGTCCTCCCACCTAGCTATACTTACTGGTTATCTTTTACCTTGGTTTGTTCATCCATCACCTTCCTATCACTTTATTCGATTACCCCCTATACTAGTTGGTACTAAGTTGAGGTGCTCTCTAGAATCTCTCCCTAATTATCATTTCTAGCTACTGCTTTCCCTTGGGAAAATATAAATTATGATACCTTGGAATACTCCTAGGTAAAGTGCTACAATGGTATAATCTGTGCGCTTGCGGATTTATCCAATAGTCATAAGAAATACCAACAATTACCAGATCGACCTCCTGTTTGCTTGTAAGTTTAGCCATGGTTCATGTCTCGTTTGTACGGTTGTATTATGTAACTCGTACAAGCTCGATCTGGGCTAGTTATCGATTTGAATCTATGTTCATGGGGTTGCATTGCTTCAATCTCACATGACTCATGGTTTCGAGCTAGTTATCGGCTCTATTAGATTGGGGATCTAATAGATTCATCAAGTTATCAATATTGTCTGTTATGCATTGTTTAATCTATTGCAACAATATCTTGCCCAATCTCAACTAATGGATTGGCATATGCGTTATTTTCTATCTAGATCTATTGTCTTCAATTCTTTCACTCTCATATGTGTCGAGGCAGTAGATCTAAGATTCTATCGGCTAATCTATTAGTTGCGGTTGTCACATGTTGCGGGTTCGAGACATACGTTTGGTCATTAGATTGGTTTGAGAATGGCTGGATCTAGCTCAACATACGTGGTACGGCTGCATCTACCGGACCCCACTGCCATGTGTGTTGGGTTATATCTGTCCAATCTTAGATCCATTCGAGGCTAAGCCTATGGATCTTGTTCAAGCTTCATGGATCCATATCGGCTAATATAGTCGGTCTGGTTGTGCTTCATTCATACGAGGCATGTACTTTATTATCTCAATCTGTTAGATCTATTAAATGTGTTGGACGTGGCTTGGCTAGTTTACTTTTATGGTTGCATGGAAATACCCCAATGCTAGTAAACGGGTTAGGTTATCGAGTTAATTGTCATCATGGTTGCATGGGAACACACCTCTGTTGATGATTAATATTTTTCGGTATGTTCGGTAGCTTTAATGGTTTCGGTCGATAAATGACACATGTATCACATCCTTACTTTACTGATGTAATATGATCGGCTAATCGTACACCTTATATGTGACATCCTATGATAGCCGTTTATATCTTGTTATCATGCTTCATATTGTTCGGAGTTGACTCTTTAGTCAATATCCTTCACTCATCGGCTATGTGAGAGCAGCACATCCATCGGTTAATTGTAGGCCAAATTGACTAGCATGCCTGAGATCAATCCCCGAAGTGTCCTGAGCCGCTTAAGAGGTTTAGGAGATCAAGCTCTGCTGCTGGACGGTCTCCGCAGGCCTTGCGTGGTGCTGACGCCGGAGACCCCATTTTTGGCGTCAATAGAATTTTTAAATTTGAACTTTTGACTTGATCACCAACATTCACAAGCTACACTAAACACAATCAAATAAACTTGTTTTAGTTTAATACATAAAAAGGTTCTCAATCACATGTATGATGCTAATGCATATGATGACATGGCAAGTTTTAGTAATTAAACACTAGAGATGATACAACAACATGTAAGTATTTCAGTTTGAGTGAGTTCACTAACCATACTACAAAAGCGGAAGTGTGCATGTCTCTTGGCTTGTGTTGTGCAGGTGTCAAGTCCAGACGCGGTAGTCAATGGCAAGGTGAAGGTCAAGTTGAGGCGTTCCATGCTGATGGACTGAGAGCAGTGAAGGGTGGACATGAGGCTTGGACTAACAGACTAGAGGGCAAGAGGACTAGCCATGGTGGCTGGCACTTGGCATCAAAAACTATGAGAAGACATGGAGTAGACCATGTTGACCAAGTCAAGACGATAGGCGAGCAAGTTGAGCGGGAAGGCTTATGAGGACTTGGTGCTCAAGCGGTCGAGGACATGGTGACATGTGTCGAGGCGGGGGACGCATGTGGAGCACGCTCCTCGCGAGCAGTTTGATGGTTTGGGCCTCAAAACCATCTGAGGATGGTTTATGAGTTTGGGCCTCAAAACTCGGTGTTTGGTGGTTGAACCACAAAACCACTAGTGGACCGGTTTACGGGTTTGGGCCTCAAAACCTAGGTAGAGCTTCCAAGGAAGTGTGGATGGCACATGGAGGAATCCTGCAGGTTGCATCGAGGCGACGGCAAGTCTGGGCAAGAAGCGGGGCCATCCAATGAAAAGGAAGAACATGTCTGCAGAGTTGGATTGCAATGTCTTAAGGCTAGGTGGCTCGCTCTTGTATCTAGGGGGTGTTTTGGAAGTATCCAAACGTTGTTAAATAAGGATGATGGGGCACTTAGCACCCTCACCTCTTTCATTCCCCCATTTCCTCCCTTCCACTCTCTAGGCTCTCCCCTCCTCTAGTCCTCTTGCTACAAAGGTCCGTTGTTGATTTTGTGATCATCCGCGTAAACACTTGAACCAAGTTTGTGCGGGAATGGAGGCCCTTCCAACCTCGTGCCATGGTGGGTACTTTTTGTGAATCGTTTAGAGTGCATCTCTGTCCAAGGGGGAGATCTTATGCATTTTTGCATTTTAGAGGTTTTCCAAATGGTATCATGTCTACGGGGAGAATCTTAAATAGCGGTACTTTATTCATACCTCATTGTTTTCACTACAGTACCTCATCCAACCTAAGTCCAATTGTCCATTCACCAGCTGGTCACAGTGCTGCGGGGGATGATGATGCAATGCAAAACACGGCTTCCTCCCTAGAACTTCCAAGGCGGTGTCCAATGTCGAAACTAGCCCCATCGCCTCCACGACGGTCTCAAACACCAAAACCTGCCCCATCGCCTCCATGACGTGCTCCAACACCGACACTGGTAGCTCCCTCGCCTCCATGATGGTCTCCAACACCAAAACCGACCCCACCGCCTCCACAACGTGCTCCAACACTGACATCGGTCGCCCCATCGCCAAAGAAGAGGACCGCCACAAAAGCAAAGGTATCGGACCCACCGCAACCGAAGAGGAAAGCTTTAGGGAAAAACAAGCTAGTATTCCTCAGAAACTTCCCTATGAGAAGACTAATGCAGAACTAGATGCTTCGGTAAAGTTAGATATAGATAATTTCTTCTAGAAAATAAAGGTCGGCGCAAAAGCAAAGCGACAAGCTGAAAAGTCATTCTTTGTACGCCCAAAAGTTCTAAGGGAAAAGGTGTATGCTCACCAAAAAAAAGTTATGTGATGCTCGTAAGAGTTCTCCACTATCGGACTATGACCGCATTCTGTCCAAGTCAATTGATGAGGCGAAGAATAAAGAGAAAAGAGCACTGAAGGGTGTCGCACACCTCGGGGAACAATCAAAGCAATCAGTGCCCTCGCTAGTTATTGGGAATGAATATGGTTCAAACTTGAACGTCCTAGAAGGGATAAGTGGAGATTTCAATTATTTTGAACTTGATGGTTTTTTGGCGGAAACTGGTCTAACCTTGTCTCAAATGCTCGATGGAGCAACCATCGAAAGTGCTAAGGAAGTTGATGAGTGGAAAAAGAAATATGTGTATGGCAAGAGTCTGTACAACCCTGGGGCCCTCATGAAACTTGGTACGCAAATGCACTTATTAAACAAGTGGTACATCACGGTGTGTCGCAAAAAAGCGGATGATTGGATTTCCATCACAATTATAGAGGTGTCGATATTTTACCACCGATAACTTACCACGGGGATACCCGGGACAGTTGTTCGGGCTTCGACGAATAATGAAACTTGGCGGTTGATGCAAAGAGACCCATGTTTTATACTGGTCCCGACCCCCGACGTAGTCGAGTAACAACCTTACATCCAGTTGGCGTTAGTCGGGTTGTGTATTATTGCTCAAAGTATGTTGTACAAGATGTTCGTGTATCGCTCTACGTGTTGTGTGTTAGATCGCTCTATGCTTGTGTCGTGTCTTCTGATTTGTTTTTTGGGTGGTACCCTTGCTAGCCATTTATAGTCAAAGCACTGGTTAAAGGTAGGTTCTAATCCTACTCGTATACAAGTTCAGAGTCCTAAGCTATGCTTTGGTCTTCCTTTCTTGCCGAATCCGAGCAGTATTCGTTCCTGCGTGTCTGTCTCTACTCGTGGGCCTCGTGGTCAAGGCCCACAGCTCGTAACCAAGTTAATGGGGAGCCCATAGGACTTCCCATCAACAATCCCCGAGCATTTCATGATTTTTCTTCAAGACATCGAGGTCTGAGTTCTTCTTGGAGTAAAATTATGAGATGGTCTTTTGCGCTTCCTTCTTAAAGTTGTGGGGTTGGTATGTACCTTCTCGCGACAAAGCGCATTTCATTGTGTAGTTGCTTGGAGGGTTAGAAGTTCTAAAAGGTGCCTTTTGGGGTAGGTATTTCTAGCCCCCGAGCCTTCTCCGAGTTCTTTGATAAAGAAGAAGTCGGTGGAAGGGTCTGAAATACTCTATCTTGTACTTTTCGTGTCACAGGTGAGTTCTGTATATCCACGGGTGATGAGAATCTTTCTTTTTGCTAGTTGCTTTTCACTGTTTGCTTTCGTCAGCTTTATTATTTTGTCTTTTCTTGCTTCCTTGCTTGTGACCTTTGGTTCCATGTGTCATTGGCTTGCTATAAAATATTTTGTGGTCTAGTATGTGACATACCTAAACTTGCTCGCAATGGTTTCTGGTAGAATTCTTGTGTTGACACCGTTTTTTGACGTGTCAATGTAAAAATCGAATTCTCCTCGATCCTGACCCTTCGAAGTGACGGACAAGGGATCGAACGGACGACCCCCGGGCAGGAGGCTCGATCAGCCAATCGATCCCCCTCGATTCTGACCCCTCGAAGTGACAGACAGGGTGTCGAGCGAGCGACCCCCGAATAGGAGGCTCAATCAGCTGATCGACCACCCTCGAGTCTGACCCCTCGAAGTGATGGCTAGGGTGTCGAACGAACAACCCCCGAATAGGAAGCTCGATCCGCTGATCAACCCCCCCCCAACTCTGTTGGTACTGTTTTTGGACGTCGATATGAGTTAAATGTGTTGATTGGTAGAAGACTAGTCGCAGTTTCTTATCGGTACCGGTACACTATTTTAAAGATGAATCCGGGCGTATGGCTGATGTCAGCAGGGAGTACCGATGGCCATAAGGAAGGATGCCGATGAGGGGATATTGCCGATAGAAAGATGTTGCCGATGGTGATAGAAGGAAGGTGCGGATTGAAGGGATCTGCCGATGGAAAGTTCATCGTAAGGAAGATAGATAAGGAAACTGGTGATTGAGTACCAGTATTATTATATTAGTTTTAGTTCGACTCTTGCATGGGTCGTTTATTTCCTTAAGAATAGGAGATTTTGTTTAGATATGGGTCTGGCTCTTGTACGGGTCGATTGTTTCCTTAAATGTAGGAGTTCTATTTAGGTATTGAGTCATGTCCATGTACGACTCCTGCTGGAGTATAAATATGCACCCAGGGTGTACGTGAAAAAAGAATATCCACGATCAATCAAACAAATCTATTATTTGCATCTACTTTTATCGCATTAGTTGCTAGTAATTTACGAGTTCTTCAAGTTTCGACGGGCTGCATCTCCCTGATCTCCGTCAACCCTTGCAAGTTCCGCGTGGGAGCAATCTGAGCTTTGACATCCGGGCGCATCGCTGTTGTCTCGTTCAGCTCTCCTCTAGTTATCCTGATCAAGGTCGAACCTCGTTCAATCTTGTTCTAGTTATCATCCTTGTCGATTAACTGGTCAAATCAACTGGCACACCTTCGGATATCGAATTCGGGTATAAGCCCGAGGTGTTCGCAAGATCTGACGCTTTTTGTGTCAACACCTCTTTTGGCACACCCGGTGGGACCCTAGATACATCTCTTGATTAAGATCATGGGTGGTTCTACTGACGTTGATCCAAGGAATGTCATCGAAGTCTCCGAAGCTGATCTGAAAGATGATCAAAAGCAAGCGATGGAGCAAGCTGTGGAGGACTACAAGTGGTTGTATTTAAAATCCTTTAGCCTAAGCAGGAGCGGCGATGCAGTCCAGAAGCAAGATCCGTTGTTGCCATGGCAGGTCACTTTCGATGCCAATCCTGGTAAGCTACAAGACATGGTTGATTCCGCGATAAATCGGGCGTTGATTAACCAATCTACAGTGATGTCCAATATTGTATACAATGTCGTTATGCAATCTTTCAAAGAAGGACAGCCACCTAAATATGTTGGTCTAGCGTATCATCAACCTGGGTCGGCATCTGCTACAATTTCTTCGGCGATTCCAGCGTTCCAGCCCATAAATCCTGCTGCCGATGAAGTTACACCGACAAGATCAAGCCCTGCAAGCGTTGTTCGACTAAGCACCGATCCAGTGGCGTCAGCAATATCAGGACAGGTGATCCTAGACCAGTCAGCTCCCACGAACTGGTAGGGGGTACGGGATGCCTCCAGACTCGTCTGCCGACGCCAAGCTGATCCAAAATAATGCGGCGGGGAAGGCTCCGGTGGAGTTGGCGACATCGGCACAATCGATGAGCCCGGTGATGCATCACGCTGTGTCTGTTCCAAATATGCAGTTGCCTCCCGGAAATCTTCAGGTCGCACCCACAATGTCTTGCGGGCAACCATCGGCAAATGCGCTGCCGATGCAATAGGACAGGATAGTTATAAACTATCCTACGATGATGGCGAACCCTCCAACGGAGGCATCAGTACAACAGGCGGGCCCATTCATTGACTATTCAAGATTGCAGGAGCAGCAGGCGCCAGGCAATTACCAACCATCGGTAGTTCACATGTCGACAACCCACAATCTTGCGTGGGCCGGTCCAATTCAACATCAGGTAGTGCAATCTGAGCACCAGATAACGGGCGCGCGACAATACCTGTACTCGGCCGCCGTCCAGAATGAGACATCGGTGTATCGGCCAGCGGCGCCCCAATACGCCCCAGTTGGTGTCCAAGGATACACATCGGCAAATCAGCCGATGCATTATATTCAGCAAGGCGGGGCTACGCCTACACTAGCCGGGCCAGCGTACCCGCTGCAGAGGCAAGAGGGGACATATCAGCCAGTCCAGCCGATGAATGTTCAGCCTGCGCATCGGCAGGACCAAGAGGTATACTGGACCGATAAGATCGCCGAAGTGGTGAGAGAACAGTTCGGCATCAAGCCTAAAGTTAATACATATTCTTATCAGACGCCATATCCTCCGGTGTACGACTTGATTCCTCTGCCGAATTGATTCAAGGTGTCAGATTTCACCAAATTTTCTGGCCAAGATGATACGTCAACAATGGAGCACATCAACCGCTTCATTATCCAGTGTGGAGAGGCAGTTACCAGAGACGAATTAAGGGTAAGACTGTTTTCGTCATCCTTATCTGGTTCGGCATTTACATGGTTCATCTCGCTTCCTCCAAACTCTGTGATTACCTGGGCCGATCTGGAGAAGCAGTTCCACAGGTACTTCTTCTCTGGTGTACATGAAAAAAGGATTACCGATTTAGTCAAACTGAAACAGCGCAATGACGAATCAGTGGAGGGTTTCGTGCAGAGGCTGGGGGATGTGAAAAACAAGTGCTACAGTCTGGTGCTCGATGATCGGCAGCTGGCGGATTTGTCCTTCCAAGGATTACTGCCCCACATCAGGGACAGGTACGCATCTCAAGAGTTCGAAAGCCTAAGTCAACTCGTGCAGAGAGTTGCTGATCAGGACGTCAAAGCTTTTGAATCCAGGAAAACTTGGAACAAGAAGCTGTCCTTTATTGAAGAAGAAGATTCTGAGTCAGATGAAGGGACCGATATCGGCGTCGCTGAATGGATGAAGGACAAGAAGCCGATATCTTGTCCGTTTAGTCAAAAGGATACCGAGAGGTTTACTTTTGACACTACTAAGGCCGATAGGATATTTGATCTCCTGCTTCAAGAAGGGTGAATTAAGCTGGCGCCTAATCAAGTAATTCCATCAGCTGAAGAACTCAGAAGGATGAGGTATTGCAAGTGGCATGGTGTGACCTAATCAAGGATGAGATTAGCGTTGGGCGGATAAAATTCGAAAATTCCAATACTCAGAAGCCGATGAAGATCGACCAACACCCGTTTCCAAATAATATGGTGGAAATCAGCGGAAAGGTTAAAGTCCTCACATCAGAAGCTGCCAAGAGGAATACATCGGTGGATCCCAAGCATCAGATTGATGTGCGTGATGTAAAGGGGAAGAAGCGTGCCGGTGATGAGCGAACCAGGCGGGCGGCGGATAACGGTATCGGGAGGTCCCGAGGATACGGCGTCGTGATTACACACAGGCAATCGCAACAGGAATATCGGCGCTCTCGAGAGGAGCAATATCGGCAACAGGAGGAAGAAAGGAACCAAGAATGGCAGCGACATAAGGATCATTGGAATTGCCCTTTCTTTATCCACTGTTAGGAAGAAGGCATCAAGCTGCCTACCGCCGATAGTTGCCCTGAATGCAACGGATACTACTCCGCCAATCAGTCAGAAAAGAGGGTTCGCTCCGAAGACCGCAGACCGAATGACGCTCAGCCGATCAAGGGAAAGGAATCGGTGCATGATCGGCTGGGGGCAAGCTCAACATGCACGATAGGCTTGGCAAACATGTCCGTCAAGACTACCTCGAAGAAAGAGCTAATGCAAGGGTGCCTGACAAAGAAATATTCTCCAGAGATCACAATGTTAGGGGTAACCCGGGCCGACACGACGAGAAATAGTACCAGCCAGTTTGGAAAACTAGGCTTCCTCAATGGTGCCCTGAAGGGCTAACCAAGACTCAGAAGAGAAGGATCCAGCGTGAACGTCGAGATGATCTGAATCGCGGTGAAGGCCCTTTGAAGAAAGGAGCTCCAATCTTGGAGTGGAGGCCAAAACGTCAGATGAGGAATCCATCGGCAGATATCAACATGGTCGTTATGTTGCCGATGGAGTTTATGGCACCTGATGCTGAAGGAGAGGTTGCTGATATGGCTCAGCTAGTGCTAGATCCGATGACGGCTGTCTTTGAGAAACCTGCAGATGACTAAAGGAAGCATTTGAAAGCTCTGTTCGTCAAAGGCAAAGTTGACGGGCAACCGGTGTCAAAAATGTTGGTCGATGGTGGAGCATCGATTAATATAATGTCGTATGTCATGTTCAAAAAGCTTGGGAAAGGCGACCAAGACTTAGTCAATACGGACATGAAGCTCAAAGACTTTGAAGGCAATGTGTCGCCGGCTATGGGAGCCATATGTGTTGAGTTGACCATCGGCAGTAAAACTTTGCCGACAACGTTCTTTGTAATCGGTGGCAAGGGGACCTACAATTTGCTTCTAGGAAGAGATTGGATTCACGCTAACTGTTGCATCCCTTCTACGATGCACCAAAGCCTTGTGCAGTGGGTTGGAGATAGAATTGAAGTCATCCGAAGCGAGGCCTCGTCAATGGTCGCATCAGCAGAATCGGAAACCTATGAGCAGACCAAGTGCATATCTGGTAAGGCTTGGGATACAGAATTCCTCAGGGTAGCCGATTACCAAATTACACCGATCCAAACAGTCGGTTCTGAAGAAGGGTTTTAATGGATCAGTTCGCCGATGATGAAAAGCTTGGGCAGGGGTTCACATCATCCGATGACTTACTAGAAGTAGACATCGGCGATGGTAGTAAGCCTAGGCCAACATTTATTAGTGCTAAGTTAGACTCCCAATGTAAGCAACAGTTAATCGATTTGTTGAAGGAATATAAAGATTGTTTTGCTTGGGATTATACTGAGATGTCTGGTTTAGACCGATCAATAGTTGAACATCGGTTACCTATTAAGTCAGGTTTTCAACCACATCGGCAGCCAGCGCGCCGGTGCAATCCTAATGTATTACCCGATATCAAAGCTGAAATTACAAAACTAATCGAGGCTGGATTTATTCGGCAATGTCGATACGCCAAATGGATTTCTAATGTGGTTCCTGTATATAAAAAGAATGGAAAACTTCGTGTTTGTATTGATTTCAGGAATCTCAATAAAGCTACGCCGATGGACGGCTATCCAATGCCAGTTGCCGATCTTCTAATTGATGCCTCTGCTGGACATAAGATTATTAGTTTTATGGATGGTAATGCTAGTTATAATCAAATATTCATGGCCAAAGAAGATATATCCAAGACTGCTTTTAGATGTCCAGGCCACATTGGTTTATTCGAGTGGATCGTGATGACTTTTGGTTTGAAGAATGTCGGTGCCACTTATAAAAGGGCAATGAATTTTATCTTCCATAAGTATATCGGCACACTGGTCGAAATCTATATTGATGATGTGGTGGTGAAGTCCAAAGACTTTCAAAAACATCTTGCCGATTTGCGAAAAATCTTAGGATGTACAAGGGAACATGGCCTTAAGATGAACCCGAATAAGTGTGTGTTTGGCGTATCGGAAGGGCAATTCTTAGGGTTCATGGTGCATCAAAGGGGTATAGAGATCGGCAGAAAATCCATCGATGCAATTAACAAGGTGGTCACTCCTACAAACAAGACTGAATTGCAATCTTTGGTTGGCAAGATGAATTTTATCAGAAGGTTTATATCTAATCTTTCTGAGAAGATTAAATCTTTTAGCCCACTGTTGAAATTGAAAGCCGGTCAAGAGTTTGTGTGGGGAAAAGAACAGGAATTGGCCTTGGAAGAAATTAAGAAGTATTTGGTAAACCCTCCGGTGCTGACTCCACCTCAACATGGGAAACCCTTCAGATTGTATTTGTCTACCAATGACGGTGTTATTGGATCAGCGTTAATCCAGGAATTTGAAGGAAAAGAGCGCGTGATTTATTATTTAAGTAGAAGACTGGTGGATGCTGAAACCAAGTATTCGGCAATTGAAAAATTGTGTTTATGTTTGTACTTCTCTTGCACAAAATTAAGGCATTATTTGCTATTGGCCGAATGTACTGTCATATGTAAGGACGACGTGGTTAAATATATGCTATCGATGCCAATTTTGAACGGGAGGATCGGCAAGTGGATTCTGGCATTGTCAGAATTTGACCTGAGATATGAATCGGCTAAGGCAGTTAAAGGACAGGTAATGGCTGATTTTGTTACTCAACATTGTGGTGCACTAAATGCCGTAGCAATTGCTCCTTGGACTTTGTTCTTTGATGGTTCAACATGCAAGGAAGGAGTGGGTATCGGCGTCATATTGGTTTCACCCCGAGGGAAGAAGTATGAAATCCCATTGCCAATTATTGCTACTTCGACGAATAATCAGGCTGAATACCAGGCGTTGCTAAAGGGGTTAGAGTTGCTCAGAGATGTGCATGCTGATGCTATTGAGGTCTTTGGCGATTCTATGTTGGTGATCAATCAACTGATTGGGACATATGAATGCCGAAGTGATATTTTAATTGAGTATCACAAGAAGTGCTTACGATTATTGAAAGGATTCAAGAATATCGTCTCGAGCATATTCCCAGGTTGCATAACGAAGAAGCTAACCGACTGGCGCAACATGCTTCGGGTATCAGCTGATCCAGGAGGTGATCGCATCGGTAACAGACACTGATGACTGGAGGAAAGAGATTGTCGACTACTTAAAGGATCCGTCTAGGAAGGTTGAAAGGCGGTTAAGATTTCAGGCTACCAAGTATGTGCTCCTTGATGATGAATTATATTATCGGACAATTGACGGAATCCTGCTCAAATGTCTTAATAAAGAAGAGTCAAGGGAATTAATGAATGAAATCCATGAAGGAGTATGTGGGGCACATCAATCGGCATACAAAATGAAGTGGATGATTAGGAGGAATGGATATTATTGGCCGACGATTATTGAGGATTGCTTTGAATATTCCAAGGGGTGTCAAGATTGTCAGAAGTTTGGTAATGTTCAGAAAGCACTTGCGTCGGCAATGAATCCCATAATCAAGCATTGGCCGTTCAGAGGATGGGCTATTGATCTCATCGGTCAGATTTATCCACCATCAAATAAAGGGCATAAGTTCATACTTGTCGCTACCGACTACTTCACGAAGTGGGTTGAAGCCATTCCTTTGAAAAATGTGACATCGGCAAACATGATAGATTTTGTGAAGGAACATATTGTTTACCGATTCGGGATTCCTCAGACTATTACAACCGATCAGGGGACTATGTTCACGTCGGGGGACTTCAATGATTTTGCTGTCAGCATGTGGTTTAAAGTTCTGAACTCCTCTCCTTATTATGCTCAGGCTAATGGTCAGGCTGAAGCAACTAATAAGGGGATAATTAAGCTTATCAAGCGTAAGATTGAGGAGAATCCTAGAAGGTGGCATACGGTGTTGAATGAAGCTCTTTGGGTATATCGGATGGCGTGTCATGGTGCTACTAAGGTTTCGCCATATCAGTTGGTTTATGGACACGATGCCATCCTACCTTGGGAGATTAAAACTAGTTCTAGGCGATTATTTTCTCAGGACCAGTTGACAACCGATGAATATGTTGCCCTTATGAAGGATGAGTTAGAAGATTTGGCAGGTCATCGGTTGAGGGCTCTGATTAGTATTGAAGAGAATAAAAAGAGGGTTGCCATGTGGTATAATAAGAAAGTAAAGTTAAAAGAATTTACCGATGGTGATTTGGTGTGGAAATTGATTTTGCCGGTTGGAACTAAGAGTTCAAAATTTGGGAAGTGGTCTCCTAATTGGGAAGGTCCTTTTTGGATAAGTCAATCTGTTCCTGGCAATGCCTATATTTTGGAAACCCTCGAGGGGGTTGCATTTTCCAGAGCGATCAACGGTAAATATTTAAAGAAATATTATCCCAGTATCTGGGTAGATGCATAGAACGATATAAAGCATAGATGCCGATGAACGAAGTGTTATACCAAACATCGGCAGAGAGCATATTAATGTTATATTACAAGCAAAACCAGATGTCAAGTTTGGTGTAACAAATTACAACAAAGACTGAATAGACGAGATGGCACGAAGGCAGACTTGATCAGCTTCTTCTATCTCCCTAGCATCATCATCGGCGCTGCCTTCGATTGTCTTGACCTTTCTCCTCAGTAGAAGAGCTTCGCGTGCATTGGCGTCCCTCTCTTGTTGCAAAGCTTTGGTCATTGTGGGGAGCTGGGTTTTCCTCTGGGTGGCCGAGTTTAGAGCTTCATTCACTTTCTTCAACTCGGCCAGCAGTTCTTCTTTTTGCGCCGATAGACGGTTGATCTCCTGATCAAGTTCGGTGCCAGAGGCTTCTAGGCGACCGATGTCCTTATGCTTTTCATCTGCGGTCTGTTTGAACTTCAATATTTCTTCTTCAAGTTTGGTTTGAGAAACTCTGTCAGCAATGCGACTTAAGGCTTTTTTGTATTGAAGTTGCCGACTCTCAAGAAAAGCCGCCTGGAAGAGTAATTCTTCGATATCGGCAGGCAGTTGATCTTGGATTTCCTTGAAAGCTGCTCTTACAGCACTGGAATCTTGGACCAATTGGGGTGTACTTTGTTGCAGCAAGATGTAACACTCCAAAATTTGCATGTTTTTGAAATAGAATAAAACTGATTTAATTATGTTTCTTGCTATGCATCGAATTTATTTGAGATCTAAAGGTTTTGGGTAGATTAAAAATTGTCATATATATACATGTTGTGCATACATGCTGGTGCATCTCTGTTTTTGAGTTGAGTGGTTTGGAAAAGTGTTCAAATCTGTTTTTCAAAATACATTTGAAAATTTATTTGCAAATTCAATTTCTGGAAATTGGAAAACCTTTTCTTTTCTTCATTCTCCTTTTTCTACTTTTCTGGCCCACTTCTCTTTTGCCCGCAGGCCTCCTCCCTTCTCACCTCGGCCCAGTGCCCCTCTTTCTTTTCTCCTGGCCCAGCCGAGCAGGCTTCCCTCCATTTCCTCCTTGGGCCGCTGCCCTTCCCCTCCACTTGGCCCACTCGGCCACAACCGCCACGGCCCAGCGTGCACACAGGGGCTCCCCTTCCTATCTCTCTGCACCACTGACAGCAGGGGCCCACTAGTCAGCGTTTCCCTCCCTTTCCCTTTTCTCTCTCTATCACCGACCGCTCTGGCCCACCTGTCATCGCCTCCACCTCCCCTGTTAGTGCCGAGTTCGAGTCGGAACCCCGACCTCCCGAACCGAATCCAATCCCGAGAAGCTCGGGATTTCCTTCTTGTTGGTGCCTTTGGACGTGGTAGCCATCTACAAAATGCCTGCCGCCTCCCTGTACTCCATCTACTCCCGTGCATCTCGCCCTAGCAAAGCCGCAGCGCATTTCCGAGCTTGAACACCGCCGCCGTCGCCATTAGCGCCGCTACAAGCTCTGGGTTGCCCGTTAGCCCATCTCCATCCATCGGAACAAGGTTTGGAACCTCGTGAAGCTTTCCCCGCACTCGGTTTCGCGTGTCTTGGCCCTCATCGTTGTGTCACCGCTCGCAGGGAGCCCGCACCCGCCTCGCCATGTCGCCTGCCTCCTCCGCGACCTCTCCAGCCACGAAAAGGGTTTGGGTGAGTTCGCGCCGACCCGCTCTTTCTTCCGGTACCGTCGGTTCTCTGTTTGGTGGCCTATAGGCTCAGAACCACTTGCGTCGCCGACCTCCTCGCCGGGATCCATGGCGAACGGCCGCGCCACCTCCCTATTTCCTTGCGGACGCCGGCCGAGCTCCTCTCCCTCCCCCAAGTTCTAATCAGGACCGTTCAGCCGAGATACGACGATCCAGGAGCCACCATACCCCTTCGTTTTGCCACTTTGCTAAATAGACCCTGGAAAGTCTCAGTGCTCAACCCGCGCTCCTTTGGCGTATTCCCAGAATGCGCTTTCTTCTTCAGAAAGCGTATTTCCTCTCGGGCATATTTCAATTTGTTTTAAAATGAAAAATCATAATTATAGAATTGCCATTTATATTCAAAACCCTTTATCTTGCTCATTTTAAATCCGTTTTCGTCCATTCAAATTGCGTTAGACTCGTAGAAAAGTTCTCTTTATGTTAATACCACTGTTAATTAGTTTTGGAAAAGTTTAATTCCGTGAATAGATTTAATTTAATATCTTTCAATAGGAAACCTTGTTTAATTCGTATCTTCGTCGTTCTAGCTCCGTTTCTCGTGAACGAAACATCGATGTGACCGTAGCAATGCGTAGATTAGTTTTATAAACCTTTCATCTTAATTTATTACTGTTGGTGTATTGTTCTAATCATAGTCTTGTTTGCCTCGTATATGTTTGCCCGTTGGTTGAATGGTGTTGATTGTTGATCGGTATAGACATTGAGCAATCCGTTGAAGAGCCGGAGTTTTTCTTTGATCAAGACCAGCAGGATCAGCAAGAGTTCTTCGAAGAAGGCAAGTATAACATGGGATTATCCTTGTTGTCCTATTCACAATTAATATAATTCATATGCATGATTCCTTGTTGTCATAGTATGAACCTAGATATTGATATCCTGATACCTTGTCACCTATGATTTGATCCACCACATATGATTAGTATTGCTAGCGCTCATATCAGATGTACATGATCTTAATTGTTAATGACTATATGCAATAATGGTAAAACTTGCTTTTTAGCAACATTTGATTATAGGAGCTTATCTGTCGGCAAAAGCTGGGATATACAATACAACCACGAGGGCTATATGGCTCTGGCTTTAGCTCAGTATGGGGACCTTTTCTAGCTTGTTCAGTGGTTACCTTTATGGCGCGAAAGGGGTGTGCCGAGACGGGTATAGTGTGGTTCCTAATCTACGGGCCAGCCGCGAAGGAGTGTGACCGTGGACAGGTTGGCTCTATATCTCCTTGTCGTGGAAACCTTGCGGCCCTAACTTGTTAGACGAACCCTTGAAAGGTTTCATAGTCTACCCTGCCCGCTCACCTTGGCAGTGTTTTGGGAGTAATTAACCCAGGAAAAAGGTCAAACACGACTCGTGGGTAAAGTTGTACACCTCTAATCAGAGTTAATAAACTATCATGATAGCCGTGCTCACGGACACGAGCGGCTCAGAAAACTCACAGAATTATTGGGTTCTTATTTCTATGTGGCTTATGCAAGTGTTATTTATTTATTGTATCATTGTCATTTACTTTATGATCATGGATATTTGAGCTTATGCAAATCACCTTGGCAATTGTTGATATTAATATAAATTGATCTACTTAAAATGCTCATCGCTATGAACCATGCATACCCTTGTTGAGCTTCATGAACCTCGTGTTATATTTGTTGAGTACGTATGTGCTCACCCTTGCATTCAAACACCACAGATGAAGATTGGGTTGATGATTACCGCAATGAGTACTAGTCTTGGAGTCAACCAGTCAACCCGTCCCTTTGGAGCTTCCGCAGTTATCTTCGTTTAGTTAAAGTTATTTGTTTCAGTCTATGTAATGAATATTTATTCGCTATGTAATAAACACTGTGATGGTATTTTTATGATTTGTCAACTCATGTGTGCGACTATTCCTGGGGTGCACATGAGCCTTTTATGCACTTGTTTTTGTTCTTAAAAACGGGTGTGACACAAGAGCAATAGGGTTTCGAGCTTGGGTTTTAGTTCTGCCGATACTACAGTTGAAGCTTGAGTAGAATCTGTCTCTTCATCGGCGTCTTCCGGAATGTTGACGGCAAAGGAGAATAGACTATTGGGAGAGTCTTGGGCCTGAAAAGAAGGAAATTAGGGTCTACTGATCATAGGTTTTGCAAAGTTTATGATAGTTAGTTTGCCATCTTTAGGTGGACCTCTTGCCTTGAGCTCGGTGGAGGGGGCGGTGCAGCTACATCTTGGAAGTCGGCAACAGTTGCCGATGCACTTGTTTCAGCAGGAGGAGAAGTTGGCATTGGTGCTGGTACCGATGTTGATGTTGGTGCAGCTTCTGTTGTTGATCTCTGTGGAGATGCCGCCACTTCTTGATCGAAGGCTTCATTCGGTGCCGATACTGGTACTGATGCTGATATTGTTTCTATTGTTGCAGCAGTTTCTTGCAATGATGGTGTTGTCCCTTGGTTGGGAATCTCGGGTTGTGGTTGCTCGGACATGGGCGCCGATGTTGGTTCTGTAGTTGGCGTGTCGACAGGAGGTCGAGAGGACGCAGCTGGAGCCAATGACTTTGGACGCTTCGGTTTGGGGGCAGCACTTGATGAACTTCGGCGCTTTGGCTGTTGTGCTTTGGGAGCATTAGCGGATGGAGCGGCTCGTATGTTCGAGATAGCTGTCAAGACGTGTGCTGGCTACAGGTGAAAATAATCGGTATAAGTTGACAATAAAATGAATGTTACCGGTGAATATTTATAGTCGGTAGATGAGAATTACTACAAAGGCTTGTTCTAGAATGGAGGCAGCAATCGATGGAGTAGCAGCAGCTTTGGACTAGGATTTGGAGGTAACCTTGAATGTTGCTGGATACATAGCTTTGGTGAATGAAAGAGACTTGCTGCCAATTGCCGATGTGGGGCTCATCGGTCGTAGGTGGAAGCGTTTGCCGCTTTTGCTCATCTTAGGGATTGGATCGTTAATCTGTTGATAGAAGAGTTAGTCACAAGATATATCATGAAAAAATAATGAGGAAAAGGATTACTGGAAGTAGAACTTACTGCGTCATCGGGGATCATATAATTGTTGTCAATCTGATACCGATAGTAATGTGATGATATCGGGAATAGCCAATCCTTCCATTCTTGCCACCAGGACTTATATGCTTCAGTCATAAAACATATTTGTCCCCAAGAAGATAGATCGATATGCGTTGTATCGGCATCTGGGAGAAGGTTGACGACTTTGTTCCATTCCAATGCACTGGAGTAGGGTTCCCTTGGCTTTATCACATCGGCATAGCATAGTTTGATCGGTAATTGACCAAATGCTAGTTGTCTTGATGCCGCCGATGGGTAGTAGAACTCATAAGTTGGAAAAGTGTTTTTTCCTCCGAAGATATTGACCGGGATAGCTCGGGGAGTGATGGCGGCTTTCATAATCCCTTCATTCTGAGGCATATCCCAATCGGTAATGTTGAGGGTCAGAGGAAATTGGTTGTTCTCATCAATATAGGGCCACCAAGATCGTTCTGCGGTGGGAATTCCAAAGTAAAATCTTTGAAAGAACATGTCAAACTGCGTTGTGTTGGCATCGGTGCCTGGCAAAACTATAAAGGCTTCCCCAAAGTTGAGCGGACCACGGGTTGCCGATTCATCCTCGGGGACTACATAGTCTTCGGGCAACTCTCTCGGGAACTGTTGGGCGAACAGGTCGAAGTGTAGACACTTGTGTATATGGGCATTCAGCCATAGGTTGATGAACCACCAAGGGCCCCCAAGGTTGCCGATGTGCTCCCCTAATAATAGTTTCTTGGAAACTTGATGTAGAAGATGATATACTGAGCCGAGGAGGTATCTGCCGAGGGGAAGGGTCCCATTGACTAGGAGCTCTGCCGTGGAGAGGAACATGTTTGTAGGACCGACCGATCTGCCGCAGAAGATGAACTTTTCTAGCCACATGTTCAGGAAGATGGCAAGTTCCCTTTGGCTTACCGATCCGGTCTATTGGTACTCTTTGATGTATCCAGTCCAGCCACCGATGCCGCGTGTGGTCACCCGATGTTCGGCGGTCCTTTGAAAGGGAGGAACGGTATCGGCAGAAGAGATATTGAGGCCGGTGAGCATGTATACATCGGCAAGGGTTGGGGTGGTTGGTCCATGTCTGAATAGGAATGCGTTCATTGTATCAGACCAGAAATAAGAAGCACCTATCATCATATTTTCGTTCTTTTCTATATCGACGATTGATAATCTGATGCATTGGTCGATGCTGCACTGTGACCATTGGACTTGTTGTGATCTGGCCATCCTAAGGTACCAGTTCTTCCATCCCTTAGTGGGTTTGGGCCAAGAGCGGAAAGTATCTGACCATAACCCTAGACCAAAGATTTCAGATCTAAAGGGGATGCGATTGGTTTCCTCATTGATGAGATCTGTCGGATCGGGATTACCCATTGGGCCCAAACAGCAAAGGTGTGTTTGGTTGGTTCGAATCACTAGTTTGTTGTGCATTTCCTAGGTTCAGAAAAAGAAAGAGGAAATAAGAGCCATGAAATAGAAGCAAAGAGATATTGTGAAGCAATGCGGGAAAACAAGAGTTCAAAGAGCAGAGCGGGAGAAGAGAGAGTTACCGTAGGGACGTTGACGTTGATCGCCATTGAGAATTTCTCGGGCTTTCTGATGGAGGAAGTGAGCCGCCACTGTTGCAATGGCGTGCTACAATGAGCTTGTTGATGGAGGAGGAAGGCCACCGCCGAATAGTGCTCTGGGAGAGATGAGATGTGGGCTCAGGGTGAAAAGGGAACGGATGGTGTTCTTTAAAGATCTAGGTCAATGGGCGTTTCGGAGTTTTTCCTGTTTGTTGAACAAGAATATAGGGGATGTCGCAGTGATATGCGTGGTAATCGAGGGAATCTTGAAGACAGAGGGAATTTCGGCGCATAAAGTATTTAATACTCTGAAACTGGGGGCATGTGTTGACACCGTTTTTTTGATGTGTCAATGTAAAAATCCAATTCTCCTTGATCCTGACCCTTCGAAGTGACGGACAAGGGATCGAACGGATGACCCCCGGGTAGGAGGCTCGATCAGCCGATCGATCCCCCTCGAAGTGACAGACAGGGTGTCGAGCGAGCGACCCCCGAATAGGAGGCTAGATCAGCCGATCGACCCCCCTCGAGTCTGACCCCTCAAAGTGATGGCTAGGGTGTCGAACGAACGACCCCTGAATAGGAAGCTCGATCAGCTGATCGACCCCCCCCCCCCCCCGACTCTGTTGCTACTATTTTTGGACGTCGATATGAGTTAAATGTGTTGATCGGTAGAAGACTAGTCGCAGTTTCTTATCGGTACCGGTACACTATTTTAAAGATGAATCCGGGCGTATGGCTGATGTCAGCAGGGAGTACCGATGGCCATAAGGAAGGATGCCGATGAGGGGATATTGCCGATAGAAAGATGTTGCCGATGGTGATAGAAGGAAGGTGCGGATTGAAGGGATCTGCCGATGGAAAGTTCATCGTAAGGAAGATAGATAAGGAAACTGGTGATTGTGTACCAGTATTATTATATTAGTTTAGTCCGACTCTTGCATGGGTCGTTTATTTCCTTAAGAATAGGAGATTTTGTTTAGATATGGGTCTGGCTCTTGTACGGGTCGATTGTTTCCTTAAATGTAGGAGTTCTATTTAGGTATTGAGTCATGTCCATGTACGACTCCTGCTGGGGTATAAATATGCACCCAGGGTGTACGTGAAAAAAGAATATCCACGATCAATCAAACAAATCTATTATTTGCATCTACTTTTATCGCATTAGTTGCTAGTAATTTACGAGTTCTTCAAGTTTCGACGGGCTGCATCTCCCTGATCTCCGTCAACCCTTGCAAGTTCCGCGTGGGAGCAATCTCAGCTTTGACATCCGGGCGCATCGCTGTTGTCTCGTTCAACTCTCCTCTAGTTATCCTGATCAAGGTCGAACCTCGTTCAATCTTGTTCTAGTTATCATCCTTGTCGATTAACTGGTCAAATCGACTGGCACACCTTCGGATATTGAATTCGGATATAAGCCCGAGGTGTTTGCAAGATCTGACGCTTTTTGTGTCAACATCTTGCTTGAGGACTAGGCTGCTGAGCGAAGCGGAGCAACCCCTGGGCTTTTGTTCAGCTGTTGATAGTTGAATTGGTGGGTAGAAGAATTCTTGTGAAAGGGGTTAGAGGTATACTAACTCCCCGGTGGGATTGTCTTGAGCAATTTGGTAAGGCAGGTAGAAGAAGTCTTGTGAGTAGGCTTACATGTCTTCTCTATCTACTTACTAAGCTCCGGGTTGTCAGTGTTGCCGCTCCTGAGTTAGTTGATGTGGCCCGCTCCATTATCTTGGTGGTCAATGCTTGCATCAAACTCCTGCTGAAAGATCCTGAGTTGGAACTATCCAATCTCATTTGCTGGGAGTGGGTCTCTGTATGCCGACTAGAACTTTCTTCATGCTTTTGAAGAGAATTCGGGTTGGACTTTCTTCATGCTTTTGAAGAGAATCCGGGTTGTTGTACTCTATTAGGCATTGGTCAAGTGCTTCGTCTTCTTTCATGGACCTGTTGCAGTCTTGGTCTTGCCTTTGTATTTTCTCACTTGTGGTATTATTGTAAACGTCAATGTATTCTGAGAGCAAGGCTCGTAGTCTTGGTGGCTTCATGCTTGTAAATTGTGTAATCATGTAGAGTTGTTTGGTAATATATTCTGGTGGTGCTCTTTTGGTGTAGGATTTTTTGGTTTCTCCAGGTTGTTTTCTGGTTTGTTTTTCGGTGTTTTGAGGATTGGTATGAGTTTTCTCGAGTTGTATTGTTGTCATGGAATATGCTTTTGGATATCCCGTGATGTACTGCCATTGCCTTTTCCTTGTACTATTTTTTTGTGATCTCTGCTGCCATGCTTTCACTTCAGCCGTTTGTACTTCATCAATGTTGTCGTATTTGAATCTTTTGCTTTTTACTGTGGTCTTTATGGTCCATCAAAAATTGTCCTTTTTAGAATCTGCTATCCTTGTGGACTTGTTGTACGTGCGCCTGTCATTCTTCTATAAATAGTTGCTGCTTGACTCTTTTGATGTTCATCTCCTCGTGTAATATTGCCTCCCCCTTCCTGGTAGTCATGGATATTGTAGTTGGCGAGCTTGACGAGCCCCGGGGCTTATCTTCTTCCTTTTACCTTTTACTCTGGTGAATGGTATAGGTTTTGTAATAGAAACTAGTAGCAGACTACTTTCAGGGTGGTATCAAGTTGTGGGAAGCTTTGAGGCAAATGGTGTAGGACTTGTGATGAGATTGGTGTATGTTGCACTGCCTCATCTACTAGTGCCCTTCCACCATCGTTTTGGCTATTCCCACGGTCTTGGTTGAAGCGTGTCTTGGTTTGTTTTGTTATTGTCCGTAGCAAATCAATTGTTGCTCTGTTCCTTGTTGTGCCATTTTGGTGTGGATTGGTGCAGATCAGCACGTCTTGAGTAGTTGGCACGTGCTATTCCTGTTTTGTTGTATGCGTTACTGCCAATCCTAAATGGCTTTCGGGTTCAGCTTCTACCACCTTTGGCAACTAGGATGTGCATCCTTTCATTGGAAATTAGGCACATCTGAGTTGTTTGGCTCTGCTTGGCAATATTGGATCTTGGTTTGAGTAGCTCTAACCTCTAATTCAAATGGGTTCCTTGTTGTCAAAAACGGATGAGTTTTCTTTATGTTGTAACTGTAATACTCTGTATCTTGTTGTAAATGTGTCGTATCCTAATGAAGTAATCAATAAAATTATCCCAGTTGGGCACCGGGTTCTTTTTTGCTGTCTCTAGGTTCTTCTATATATTTGGTTGTACTGTCTGTGAAGTTGTATGGTTGTCAACTTGTTTTCTTCAAGGACCATGTAGTTTCTTGAGTAATATGACCGTTATGGAATCTGGCTATTGGAATGCGATCTGACCATTGATTTCCATATCTGTTGCTTGCTTTTCGAAACGACCGTTTTGGCAACTGTTGCGCTTGTTTTCCATTATGAGGGTAGTGCCCGTATTTTTACCTTCTTATAAGATCCGTTTTCTTTTACTGTTTTCCCTATTTGCCGCTGCGGTAAAAACAAATCCCCAAATTATTTCACGAACCCTAGTTTTCCTTCTGCTTCCGCATTTGCTGCTTCCCTCTCCAATTCTCAATTTTTAGCCTCGTAAGGTGAAGCGCGGGAGGGGCAAGGCTGAATTTGTTAATGAAGATAGTGTTCTCGAGACGATTGAAAACCCTGAATTTGTTGAGATGAAGAATTCGTTGAAGCAGTCTTCGAAGCCTTAGACTCAAGAAGTGGATTTAGATCTGCTTGTTTCTCATAGTTTGCTTTAGGTGCAGGTGTATTCGAACTACTCGCTGCCTGGTGAGCACTTGATTCCTACTCCTTCTCTTGATAAATCCATACTTTTCCTGGCTTTCATCCATGCTGGCCTCTGATTCCCCCTTCCGATTTCTTGCTGGATTTTCTCAGATCCTATGAGATTCAGCTTCATCATTTGGCTCCTAACGGGGTTCTTTTCCTTGCTTCCTTTGCTCACCTTTATGAGACGTTCCTTGGTATTCCTCATTCTCTTCTTCTGTTTTGATACTTCTTCTACCTCCGGCTTTTGTACAGTAAGCATGGCCGTTCTTTTGGTTGTTGTTCTCTTAAAGGCCATCAAGGTTTAAAGGATGCCTTCCCTTCTTTCACACTTTATGATTCTATCAAGGACTGGGCGGATAAGTGGTTTTACATCTCGAAACCTGATTCTTCTTTTTCTTCTAAACAGGCTACCAAACCGACTCCCCTCCCTATCTGGAAGGATAGCCTTTCTCTTCTGAGGCTTTAGCTCTCAAGCCTTTGTTGTCCCAAATTAGCTATTTGAAACAATCCGGGTTGACTGGGAACGGTTTAGTTGCAAGCTTCTTTCGTTGTCGTGTTCAACCTCTCATGAAGAGGGAGCAACTTGGTTTTGAGTATATTGGGCCTTCAGATTCTTCTCAAATTATTATCAATTCCGAGTTATCTAAAAGGAGATCTTCGATCGGTTGGGTTCAGTGGTGTGTATGTGATGCCAGTGTGGGTTCTAGAGTACGATGTTGATCATCGCTCCCCCCCCTCGGTTGGGAGTCTTAATGTTTGTCTGAATTATTTTTTCTTTTATATGCTTTGCGCATGCTGCCTTCTTTTTCTTCTTGGTAGGCATATGGTCGGTCCTTCAAACTTGAAGTGTCTGCTGGTGCTGAGGTGGCGGTGGAAAGGGATGATGATGTTACTACTGATGTTGGCCTCTGAATTTTTGCTGATGCTTCTGTGTCGGGTTCTGCTTCTAGGTTGATTCCCGGTTTGTCTATTACTGGTGGGTATGTTCCATACAGTCCCAATCCTAGGATTGCTAAATGCATCTCACTTTCTAGGAAGAGGAAACCAGACTCATCTGCTCAACCTGCTTTGGTTACTTGGTGACATTCAACTCGTCAGAGTACTCCTATAGGTAATGTTCTTGTAGGTGAGCATTTTTGTTCTGTATTTGGTTCATTGTGCCTATGATGCCTCCTTTTTGAGTATTTATTTGCCTTCACAGGTGGCCGATCTATCGCTTTAACCAAGGAAGATTCTGATGATGATTCTCCACTTGTTCGTCGCCCGTAAGTTTGTCTTCTGTCTTTGTTTTGGTCTCTTTTGTAGATCTTCTTCTGTAACACCCTAAAATTTGAATTAGAAAATAGATTTGAATTTGAGTTTAATTTGATTTTATTTAAAGCATTTTTTGCGAAGCATAGAATTAAATATATAAAACTTAAATTAAATTCCATGTTAGGGTTCAACTTGTGTGATGCACTTCATGCCTATGCATTTTCTTGATTGGTTTGGACTTGCAAAACCTTGAAAAGAATTTCAAAACAAATTTAGAAAACCAAATTTGGAAATTCAATTTGCAAAATAAAAAGAAAAAGGAGAAAGCCTCACCCCTCTCTTTCTGGCCCGAGAGCCCACTCGGCCTGCTCTCCCCCTTCCCCTCTCTTTCACCCGCGGTGGGCCGGCCCAGCTCGCCACAGCCCAGCGCCGCACCGCGCTCCCTCTCTCTCTCTGTCTCTGCCAGCGCGGCCCCACCTGTCGGCGCCGCCTGCCTCCCTCCTTCTCTCTCTCTGCCGCTGACGCCGTGACTCCACAGGTCAGCTCCCCCCCCTTCTCCTCCCTCGCGCCGAGTCCGCAGAGGACTCTGCTCACCGCCGCGCCGCATCCGTTCCGCGTCAGGGCGTAACCGCCCTGGACTCCCATCTATCCCGCCATAAATAGTGCCGCCACCGTGCCCGTCTTTCCCCATCGCAAGCCCTTGTCTCGTCCCATGAACGCAGCAGCGCTGCCGCAAGCCGCAACCGCCGTTCCGCCGTCGAGCCGCCGCGTTCCGAGTTTCTCCGACCGCGGTAAGCTCTCCCGACTTGCGCTTTAGCTTCGCGAAGTCGCCGAACGTGTTTTCCCCCTCTTTTCCCCCTTGTTCTCCCTCTGCTCGACTGTGCCGTCGTGCACAGGAGCTCCGTCGCCGCGGCGTACCACCGACGGGCTTCCTCCGCCACAACCAAGCTCTGCCAGTGCCCTAGATCGCTCCACCGTGTCGCCCTCTTGCTCCCCGAGCAATTCTCTGACCGGATTAGGGTATCCGTGCCCTAACCGCCGTGCACCGACCGTCTGCCACCGCCGCGCTTCGCCATCCGTGTTCTCTGCTCATCCCCGAGCCTCGCCATAGCCCTAGGTGTGTTCACCGTCGTCTCCTGATTCTCCCGGTGTGCTCGGTTTCGTAAACGGGGCACCGGAGACCTTGATCCCCTTTCGCCGACGAGCTCCGAGCTCTGCCGGTGATGGAACCGCCGCGCGCCGTCGTCCTCCGGTCGCCGCGCCGCCTGCTCTCTCTCTCTCTCTCTCTCTCTCACCCCCCCAGATCTAATCTGAGCCGCCGATTTCTAATCCTACAGCCCAGAGCACCCCGTACCCCTTCGCCTCGGCTTTTTGCTAAAGAGCCCCTGCTCTTTTTCCCCTCTAAACCCGCGGTCCAGAAGCGGATTTAGGCTATACGTTTTCCCCTTTTGAAAGCGTAATCCTTTTCTGAGTCTGTTTATTTCGAAAATAAAATAGAAACCCTAATTTCCTTTTTGCCTCTAAACTTCAAATGTTTATATTTTCTTCGTTTTAAATCCAAATCGACCCGTTCGAGTTTGCGTTAGATCCGTAATTTTTATGCTCTGTCCAGTAGTATAGGTTTCACCTATGTTAATTACTTTTGAAAATCAGAGAAAATTACTTTACTAATGTTTAATCTTGCCCTTTTCAAAATCCCGTTTAATCTATAACTTCTTCGTTTTAGATCGGATTAGCGTGATTCTCGTGTCTCTGTGATCGTAGTAAAGTATAGATCTGTTTTATAACCTTTTCAAAGTCTTTCTATTGTTTATGGTGTAATGTTCTGATCATGCCTTATTTGCTTCGTGTATGATTGTTCGGATGATTGCGTGGTGATGTTGATCGAGTACAGCCGGTGAGATCTTCGTTGACCAAGAGTTCTTTGCAGCAGATCAGGATCACCAAGAGCTTTGGAATCAAGGCAAGTTTAACATGGGATCATCCTTGTTACCTATTCACCATAATTCAATCTAGTCATTATTGCATGTGTCTAATTTGATTCCTATTAGATCTATACCATAGCTTTGTTATCCTTTACCTTGTCACCATGGGTTTACATGCATGTGGGTAGCTCTGCTATGCTTTACAATAATGGATCTTGAGATGAATCTTGACTAATGATATATGCAACAATGAGATAAAACTTGCTTTTATAGCAACATGGAATAGGACCCCACTGTAGGGAAAAAGCTGGGATTTCTAATACAACCACGAGTGCTATAATGGCTCTGGCTTTAGTCAAGTATAAAGATTCGTACTGGCATGTTGACAGTTCGTGAAAGGCACCATTGCCGAGCTGGTTGTAGGGCATGTCCTAGGGTGGTTACCACTTCGAAAGGTACCATCGAGTAGGGGCTTTACATACCCCTTGCCCTTGGGTCCGTAGGGTCTGGCAACATGTTAGGAAGACTTTTGAAAGACTTCATAGTGTTCCCTGCCCACTCACCTTGGAAGTGTTATGGGAGTTATAAACCCGGGCATATGGGTAACATGGCTTGTGGGTAAAGTGTATAACCTCTGCAGAGTGTAAATCTATCATGATAGCCGTGCTCACGGTCACGAGCGGCCTGGAAAACTCATAGTGTAGATGATCATGTTGTTTAACTGTTAATGTTGTTTATTAATCTTATTATGTGGTTATCAACTGGGTTATGCATAACTAAAGCTAAGTGTTGGTAAAACTTGACCAAGTTAAAAGCAACCGCAGTACAGACAGTGTCAACCTTTTGAGCTTCATAACCCTGTGTTATTCTTGCTGAGTACGTAAGTGCTCACTCTTGCTTTCTCAACCCCCTTCAGATGGCTTTGAAGACTACCGTGAGGAGTACTAGGCTAGTGGTCAACCAGTCGGCATTCCCTGTGAAGTGGAGCTTCGTCGCGAGAGTTATCTTTATATTCCGCTGTTATGTTATTTAAATATTATTCGTTATGTAATAAACACTCAGTGATGGTACTATTTAAAGATTTGTCGGCTTATGTGTGTGATTGATCTCTGGGCACACATGAGTTATTCATATTCAATTTTATCCTTAAAATTGGGTGTGACAAATTGGTATCAGAGCAAGTGTTGACTATAGGACGCAAGCCTAGTTAGAATGGTCTTCTTACCTTCTCTTTTCTTGCATACATCCTTGCATATATATATTTGCTCAAACTGTTTTGCTACACTTGACTTATTCTATTGTGAAAATGTTGTCCTAACCTACCTCTATCTTGTCTTGGTTAAAGATGCCTACCTTTCGCCGGTCAGCTCGTCTCAGTTTCAGTGAACGTGTTCCTCCGCAGCATTTTGTACCTCCTGAACCACAAGCTACAATGGAGGAGTCCCAGGAAGAACCAATGGAGGAAGTTCAGAAAATCTCCAGTGGCGAAGAGTACCATGGGGAAGAGAGCCCCCATGCCCCAAGTGTTGTTTCCCCTACTTCCGATGCTGCCTTTGAAAACCTGCCAGAAGAGCCCGGGTGGATCCGCACAAAGTATATCCGTGGAGGAGCGAACAGCAGTTATGCTCACTCCCAACTGGTGGAACTGGTGGGAGAATGTCACCCAGGACCTGAAGTTGCAACAATGTACACCTGCAAGGAGTACAAGCACCCCCTTGCCAACACCTACTGGAAGGCGAAAGTCTACATCTGTGGGAGTGCTGGTGTGCAAGCAGCGGAACGAGTGGACTATACTTTTCACAGTTGTGTTGCACATCCAACCATCGAAGCAAGCATGAAGGATGTCGCGTTCTGTGCATACATGGCTATCCACAACAAGTTCAGAGAAAGGGTTGCCAACACCCGACGTCGCTTCATCCCTCACTTCTATGCGGAGCAAGGATGGATCACCCTCGACCCTAATGGTGAAGGTGGTCCCGTTCTCAATGAGCTCGTCGACTTCGTCCAGGAAATGATGAGTATGTATGGACATCTCTTGGTAGAGACAATGAAGCTGCGCAAGGAGCTCAAGCGTAGCTATCAACAACAAGATGAGCTCCGTGAGGAGTTTGGGTTGCCTCCAAACTTCAAGAAGATCAAGAAGTGTTAGGCTAGGAATCCCCTTAGTAGCTAAACGTTAGATCGTGAGTCGTGTGTGCTAGTGTTTTTCTAAGTGTTTAGTTGCTTGTGCTTTTGCTAATGTGTGAGTTGGATCTTTGTAATGATTGTTGAGGTTGTGGGCCTGTCCACAACACTCATAGCTTAGGTTGGGTTATCTGAAAGATCTTAATAAATAAAGTTGCAATTTTCTTTAAGCTGTCTTTTCAGACCTCCCTGTCTTGTTAATTTTGTTCTTTTAAATCTGAACGTCCTAAAATCACCAAAAATTAACTCAAAACAGTAGAATTCCTTATCTTTCTATGTCCGCAAGAATCACCTTCATATCTGTTCGGAGTTAAGAGAAACAATTCCTACAAGTTGAGGTTTCTGCGCGGTTTGGTAATCTGGACAGATCTGTTTAATTGCAGTTTATGACTAAGTTAATGTCAGAATCCGAAAAAGTCAGAATTACGAAAGTTGTAGATAATTTCTTTATCTTTCTAACCATGTAAGCGTTGCCTCTGTTTGAGTTCGGGAACTTCAGATATGACTGTTTTTCTAGACTGCTGTTGTGCTGAAAATCCAGAAAAGATGCAGACTCGTCCCGTGTCAGGTTTTAATTTGTTCTTATGATATATGTGACAGATGTCTCGCACCAGGACTAACTCTGGATCCAACGCCGGTGACAACAACAACAACCAGCACCCTCTACCCCTGCCACCTGCGATGACCCCGGAACAGATGCAAGCTCAGATGATGCAGACGATGCAAGCCATGATGCAGTTCATGCAGAATCAACCTCACCAACCTGCTGGAGCTCCACTTGTCAACAAGCGGAGGGAATTTCTGCAAGGGCACCCTCCTGTCTTCTCTCATGCTAGTGATCCGTTGGAGGCGGATGATTGGTTGCGTGCGGTGGAGAAGCAACTCAACATCGCACAGTGCAATGACCAGGAGAAGGTTCTGTATGCTTCTGGTCAACTTCAAGGTGCAGCACAGACTTGGTGGGAAACGTATCAAGATGCTCGCCCCGGCAATGCCCCCGCTATCACTTGGGAAGAGTTTTCCCAAGACTTCAGGGCATGCCACATTCCAGAAGGAATCATAGAGCTGAAGCAAGAAGAATTCAGAAATCTTCGGTTGGGACAGATGTCAGTCAGCGAGTACCATGACAAGTTCACGCAGCTAGCTCGCTATGCTCCCAATGAAGTAAGGGATGATGCTGATAAGCAGCGTCTCTTCTTGAAGGGAATCTACTATGAACTCCGGTTGCAGCTGAAGGGTAATACATACCCGAACTTCCAATCCTTGGTGAACCGTGCCATCGTCCTGGACAATGAACGCAGGGAGATGGACAAGAAGAGAAAGCTCAGAGGACAAGCTTCTGGGAGTAACACTCGCCAGTGTCCTAACTATCCTCAGCAGGGTTACCAGCAAAGGTACCAAGGCACTTCTCACTTTGGGAACCGTAACCCGAACCAGCAACGTCCGCCATTCTAGCAACAAGGTGGTTACTCAACACCACGTCAAGGCTCATCCAGCAATACCCCAGCAAAGGCTAATGTTCCCCACACCCCTACCAAGTGTTTTGCTTGTGGTGAAACTGGACACATCTCCTAGTCCTGCCCAAGAAGCAAAATCAGTTTAACCCTCCAAGCCAGAGTAGCAACAACCAAAGGGGAAGAAACCAACCACCACCCCATGGAAGGAGTGTGAATCATGTCTCCGCGGAAGCAGCTCAGGAAGCGCCAGAAGTGATGATGGGTACGTTCCAAGTCAACTCCATCCCCGCTTCTGTTCTTTTTTATTCTGGAGCATCACATTCTTTCATATCGCAAACTTTTGTTAGAATGCATGGAACATCATTAGTAGCAATGCAAAATCCTATAATTGTGAATTCACCGGGTGGGGTTATGAGGACCGATTGTTACTGTCCATCGGTTACTGTTACCCTAAGGGGGGTAGACTTCAAGGCTAGACTTACAGTGTTGAGAACCGCTGGAATTGATGTCATCTTGGGTTTGGATTGGATGAAGAAATATAGCGCAGTGATTAAGTGTGATAAGAAGATAGTTGAGCTATCTACACCTACAGGGAACAGGATCAGTGTTGATGTGGTTATGGAACCTCCTCCGACAGCAGCCGTCAATCAGCTTGAAGAGAATGACAACCCAGCAGATAGGGTTGTGGATGAATTTCCAGATGTATTCCCTGAAGATTTGCCAGGTATGCCTCCTGATCGTGACATTGAGTTTATAATTGAGATAATACCTGGAACTGCACCTATAGCTAAAAGACCATATAGGATGGGAATAAAAGAATTAGAAGAACTTAAGAAACAAATTAAAGAGTTGTCGGATAAAGGTTTTATTCGTCCCAATTCTTCACCTTGGGGTGCACCGGTCATCTTTGTTGACAAGAAAGATGGCAGTCAGCGGATGTGTGTTGATTATCGGTCGCTCAATGAGGTCACTATCAAGAACAAGTATCCTTTGCCTAGAATCGATGATTTGTTTGATCATTTGAAAGGTGCTTGTGTGTTCTCCAAGATTGATCTTCGGTCTGGTTATCATCAGTTGAAGATCCGTGCTTCAGATGTTCCCAAGACGGCATTCACTACGAGGTATGGATTGTATGAATATACGGTGATGTCATTCGGTCTTACCAATGCACCTGCATACTTCATGTATTTGATGAACAAGGTCTTTATGGAATATCTGGATAAGTTTGTGGTGGTATTCATTGACGATATTCTGATCTACTCCAAGAATGATGATGAACATGTTGAACACTTGAGATTGGTATTGCAGAAGCTCAGAGAACACCAGTTGTATGCTAAAAGAAGTAAGTGTGAGTTTTGGCTGAAAGAAGTTTCCTTCCTTGGCCATGTTGTGTCTAACGGAGGAATATCAGTTGATCCAAGTAAGGTGGAAGATGTACTGAATTGGAAACCCCCAACCAATGTCAGTGAGATTCGTAGTTTTCTTGGTTTAGCTGGATACTACAGAAGATTCATCGAAGGATTCTCTAAGCTAGCCAAACCTATGACAGCGTTGCTTGAGAAAGATGCCAAGTTTGTTTGGTCAGAGAAGTGTCAGACGAACTTTGAAGAATTGAAAAAGAGACTGACTACAGCTCCTGTGTTGACCTTGCCAGACTTGAGTCAGAAGTTTTCTATCTATTGTGATGCCTCTCGTCTTGGTTTGGGTTGTGTGCTTATGCAAGAAGGAAGAGTTGTTGCGTATGCTTCGCGGCAACTGAGGAAGCATGAGTTAAATTATCCGACTCATGACTTGGAGTTAGGAGCTGTGGTTCATGCATTGAAGATATGGAGACATTATCTTATTGGTCATAAGTGTGACATATATACCGACCATAAGAGCTTGAAATATATCTTTACTCAATCAGATCTGAATTTGAGGCAACGTCGTTGGTTGGAGCTGATCAAGGACTATGATCTTGAGGTTCACTATCATCCTGGTAAAGCCAATGTTGTGGCCGATGCTCTTAGCAGGAAGAGTTATGCTAATGGGATTCGGACGATACCTATGCCTGAAGAGTTGTGTGCTGAACTTGAGCATCTCAACTTGAGCATTGTTGCTAATGTGATGGAGATGGTAGTGGAGCCTACACTTGAAAAGGAGATCCGTGAAGGTCAGTTGCAGGACAAGAATCTGCAGTTGATAGTTGAGAACTTGAAGGAAGGAAAGTCACCAGGATTCCGGTTAGATGACAATGGTACACTATGGTATGGAAAGAGGATCTGTGTTCCTGACATCGAGTCTATTCGACAGACGATTCTGCGAGAAGCTCACGAGTCAACTTATTCAATCCATCCTGGAAGCATTAAGATGTACCTAGATCTTAAGGAGAAGTATTGGTGGGTTGGATTGAAACGTGATGTGGCAGAATACGTGGCAATATGTGATACATGTCAGAGGGTTAAAGCAGAACATCAGAGACATGCTGGACTGTTGCAACCGATGAAGATACCTGAGTGGAAGTGGGATGAAGTTGGTATGGATTTCATAGTTGGGTTACCGCGTACTCAGAAAGGTTATGACTCAATCTGGGTTATAGTTGATCGCTTGACTAAGGTAGCTCACTTCTTACCAGTTCGAACCACTTATACGGGAGCACAGTTAGCAGAGTTGTATATGGAAAGAATAGTATGCCAGCATGGAGTTCCAAAGAAGATCGTGTCAGATAGAGGAACCCAGTTTACTTCGCATTGTTGGAGGAAAGTGCACGATTCCCTTGGGACAGTGTTGAATTTCAGCTCAGCTTATCACCCTCAGACAGATGGACAGATAGAAAGAACAAATCAAGTGCTAGAAGATATGTTGAGAGCTTGTGCTTTGCAGTATGGTACCAGTTGGGATAAGTGTTTTCCCTATGCTGAATTCTCCTATAATAACAGTTATCAGGAAAGTCTGAAAATGGCACCGTTTGAAGCTTTGTATGGACGGAAGTGTAGAACTCCGTTGTTCTGGAATCAAACGGGAGAAACCCAAGTGTTTGGACCAGATGTTCTGAGAAATGTAGAAGAACAAGTCCGAGTAATCAGAGATAATCTAAAGATAGCACAGTCTCGACAGAAGAGTTACGCTGATAACCGAAGAAGAGATTTGTCTTTTGAGATCGGTGATTATGTTTACTTGAAAGTGTCACCTATGAGAAGTGTGAAACGGTTCAATATGAAAGGAAAGTTAGCACCCAGATATATTGGTCCGTTCAAGATTCTTGAGAGACGTGGAGAAGTTGCTTACCGGTTAGAGTTACCGGAAAGTTTGTCAGGAGTTCACGATGTGTTTCACGTATCTCAACTCAAGAAGTGTTTGCGAGTACCCGAAGAACAGTTACCTTTGGAAGAACTTACAGTTAAGGAAGATTTGACCTATGAGGAATATCCGGTTAAGATTTTGGAGACAGCTGAAAGAGTTACAAGGAGTAAGGTCATCAAGATGTGCAAAGTGCAGTGGAATCGGTATACACAGGAAGAGGCCACTTGGGAAAGAGAGGAAGATCTAAGAAAAACCTACCCTAAACTCTTTAAGTAAGTAAAACCTAGGAATCTCGGGGCGAGATTCTTTTAAGGGGGGTAGATTTGTAACACCCTAAAATTTGAATTAGAAAATAGATTTCAATTTGAGTTTAATTTGATTTTATTTGAAGCATTTTTTGTGAAGCATAGAATTAAATATATAAAACTTAAATTAAATTACATGTTAGGGTTCAACTTGTGTGATGCACTTCATGCCTATGCATTTTCTTGATTGGTTTGGACTTGCAAAATCTTGAAAAGAATTTCAAAACAAATTTAGAAAACCAAATTTGGAAATTCAATTTGCAAAATAAAAAGAAAAAGGAGAAAGCCTCACCCCTCTCTTTCTAGCCCGAGAGCCCACTCGGCCTGCTCTCCCCCTTCCCCTCTCTTTCACCCGCGTGGGCCGGCCCAGCTCGCCACAGCCCAGCGCCGCACCGCGCTCCCTCTCTCTCTCTGTCTCTGCCAGCGCGGCCCCACCTGTCGGCACCGCCTGCCTCCCTCCTTCTCTCTCTCTGCCGCTGACGCCGTGACCCCATAGGTCAGCTCCCCCCCTTCTCCTCCCTCGCGCCGAGTCCGCAGAGGACTCTGCTCGCCGCCGCGCCGCGTCCGTTCCGCGTCAGGGCGTAACCGCCCCGGACTCCCATCTATCCCGCCATAAATAGCGCCGCCACCGCGCCCGTCTTTCCCCATCGCAAGCCCTTGTCTCGTCCCGTGAACGCAGCAGCGCTGCCGCAAGCCGCAACCGTCATTCCGCCGTCGAGCCGCCGCGTTCCGAGTTTCTCCAACCGCGGTAAGCTCTCCCGACTCGCGCTTTAGCTTCGCGAAATCGCCGAACGTGTTTTCCCCCTCTTTTCCCCCTTGTTCTCGCTCTGCTCGACCGTGCCGTCGTGCACAGGAGCTCCGCCGCCGCGGCGTACCACCGACGAGCTTCCTCCGCCACAACCAAGCTCTGCCAGTGCCCTAGATCGCTCCGCCGTGTCGCCCTCTTGCTCCCCGAGCAATTCTCCGACCGGATTAGGGTATCCGTGCCCTAACCGTCGTGCACCGACCGTCCGCCACCGCCGCGCTTCGCTGTCGGTGTTCTCTGCTCATCCCCGAGCCTCGCCATAGCCCTAGGTGTGTTCGCCGTCGTCTCCTGATTCTCCCGGTGTGCTCGGTTTCGTAAACGGGGCACCGGAGCCCTTGATCCCCTTTCGCCGACGAGCTCCGAGCTCTGCCGGCGATGGAACCGCCGCGCGCCGCCGTCCTCCGGTCGCCGCGCCGCCTGCTCTCTCTCTCTCACCCCCCAGATCTAATTTGAGCCACCGATTTCTAATCCTACGGCCCAGAGCACCCCGTACCCCTTCGCCTCGGCTTTTTGCTAAAGAGCCCCTGCTCTTTTTCCCCTCTAAACCCGCGGTCCAGAAGCGGATTCAGGCTATACGTTTTCCCCTTTTGAAAGCGTAATCCTTTTCTGAGTCTGTTTATTTCGAAAATAAAATAGAAACCCTAATTTCCTTTTTGCCTCTAAACTTCAAATGTTTATATTTTCTTCGTTTTAAATCCAAATCAACCCGTTCGAGTTTGCGTTAGATCCATAATTTTTATGCTCTGTCCAGTAGTATAGGTTTCACCTATGTTAATTACTTTTGAAAATCAGAGAAAATTACTTTACTAATGTTTAATCTTGCCCTTTTCAAAATCCCGTTTAATCTATAACTTCTTCGTTTTAGATCCGATTAGCGTGATTCTCGTGTCTCTGTGATCGTAGTAAAGTATAGATCTGTTTTATAGCGTTTTAGATCTATTTGTTTTATAACTTAGGGCTGCCAATGCATTTTCGAAAATCGTCGAATAAACATTGGAGTGCAGTAGACAAGCGTTTTCAGAAAAAAAAAACTTAGTAGTTGGAAAGGGAAACATCTTTCATTAGTGGACAGATTAGTCTTGATTAATTCGGTTCTATCTAGCCTTCCGATGTATATGCTGTCTTTTTTCGCTATTCCCAAAGAGGTGTTAAAAAGGCTGAACTACTATAGGTCCAGATTTTTTTTGGCAGTGTGAGGAACATAGCAAAAAATATAGGCTGGCTAAATGGAGTATCTTGTGTAAGCCAAGGTGTATGGGCGGGCTGGGAATTTTAAATCTGGAAAACCAGAACTTGTGCCAGCTTAGTAAATAGCTTTTCAAGTTCATTAATGAAGATGGCTTATGGCAAAAGATGCTTAGAAGGAAGTATGTCAAAGATAGGTGTCTAACTCAAATTGAAAAAAGACCAGGTGATTCACACTTCTGGTCAGGCTTGATGGAGGTGAAGGACATTTTTTTACAGTTCGGAAGATTTAGAGTTAACAATGGTCATCAAACCAGATTCTGAGAGGATATATGAGTGGGGGAGCAGTCGCTAAAACAGAGCTTCCCAAACCTGTAGAATTTAGCAAGAAAGAAGAACGATTTTGTTGCGAAAGTTTTAAACTCAACCCCTCTGAACATCTCGTTTAGACGAGCGATTATGGGGGAAAGACTGGCTGAGTGGCTTAGGCTGGAAACTCTAGTAATGCATATTTCCTTAAACACTAGCGGAGATAAGTTTATCTGGTTAATAAAGAAAGATGGAAAGTTCACAACTCAATCGTTGTATAGAGAGATAATGAAAGAGGGAAGAGTTAGAGGGAAGGAGAGTTTCTGGAAAGCAAAAATACCTTTGAAAATAAAAATATTCCTTTGGTACTTAAAGAGAGGAGTGGTTTTAACAAAGGATAATTTACTAAAGAGAAAATGGAATGGTAATTCTAAGTATAATTTTTGTGGCCTAGAAGAAACCATTCAACATCTTTTCTTTGATTGTCGAGTGGCTCGTTTTGTTTGGAATCTGCTCTATTTCACTTTCAACTTTAAACAACCACATAGTACGACTCATTTATTTGGTTCTTGGTTAAGGAGCTTTGCACCGGTGCTAAGAAAGCAAATAATTGTGGGGATAGCAGCTGTATGTTGGGTTATATGGTTGAATAGAAATGATGTGGTTTTCCGAAAGTCATTTGCTAACTCTTATTTGCAGGTAATTCAGGGGGCTTACTGGATCAGGCAGTGGTCTCAGTTGTCTAAAGAGGAAGAGAGAAGGGATTTGAATGAAGGTTGCGGGTGTCTTGAACAAGTAGCGCTTCATTTCTTTGGAGGTTCCAGTTCGAAGGGCTAGAAAATTGATCCATTATGTCTAAGTTGTTGGTTGTGGGTCTTCTTGAACAAGTTTTCTTATGTTTTTGAGGAAACTCTAGGTGGAAGACTAAGTGAAGGGAAGGTTCTTAGTCATGTTGGATCCATGTCTTGGAGCATTAGTCTTTTGTTTTTGAGTTGTGAGCTCTTAGTTTCTTGGATGCTGGTAGCATCATGTTGTCTAAATTTAGATCTTGGAGGAGTTCGTGTAACGGAATCTGGTCTAAGAACCATATTGATTTTTGGCCATAAGCATCCACGAGTGGATGTGAAGGTCGGAATGATTATTCCATAATCTAAAAAACTTGCAGGACGATCGACGGTTGAACCGTGACAACTGGTGTCTAGTGAGGGAGTTAATTATTTACCGATTAATTAGGATTTGAGAATGTGAACTGAATGTGTGGCAGCCATTGGTTATTAAATTATACTATGTGCTTTTGTGCATTGTGTTTTTTTGGATTTGGGAATACCCAAGTTCTAAATCCTAGCTCCGCCACTGCTTCCATGCATACGTCCAAAGATTCAATACGACGAGAAATCTTATAAAGTTTTAGAATTTTGAAGGGAAGTAAACAAACCCCTTAGCATGTGATGTGGGCCACATGGGAATATGGGATTCGCAGATGCTGATAATTTAGCATGATGCAATATCTGTATGTCTTTAATGGCAGTAATTAACATGTAAGGTGATTTTACTGGCTTCCTGAATTATTATAGCTATATTTGTAAGACCGTCGAGAGGGCATATCTTTTAGCCAACCCAAAGCACCTCAATGAGACATTGATGAGAAACGATGTATCAGGTATCAACAAGTAGCCACCTGGTACAGTGGAATAATACCACAATTTGCACGTCCTAGCAAACTGATGCCTCCACCAAATTTACAAAATCGTGGGGCGATCACTAAAATGAGAACAGTGGAAAGGTGGAACTGCTCCCTATTTCTAAATATTATGCAAAAGAGCATGAAAGTAAATGCTTCAGGATCATTGTAACAGTTGTTCAGAAGCTGTCATTCTCCTGCTGGGTGATGGTCAAAACAAGCCCAAAGTGGTCGCTTGGAAACACAGGCAGCTCAATCATTCGGCTCTCTTTCCGAATCTTCTTCTCCTTGGAGTAGGAGACACCCGGCATTGCCTCCTTCCCGATCATCTCAATGCTGTCCATCTTGAAGTCTGCCAGCTTGCACACAAACCTGTCCATTCGCTTCTGCAGCTTGCGGTTGCCTGACAGCATGCCATTGGCCTTCGTGTCATAGGTCCAGCCATTTTCTCCAGGCTTCAGCTCCAGCCAAGCATCAGTCCACCCATCCTGCAGAGGAAAAGGGCCGTCCCCCTTTTCGTCCCAGTTCATGTCCCCACAGAGTATGGCATTGGGGAAGCGTCCCAGAATTTCCAGGCATTGTTTTGCCTGATCCACACGTTCTTTGCTGTACATCTGATCCCACTTAGGAGGTGCGGGGCATGGGCTCTCTAGGTGGGTTGTGCCTAACATCAACTTTGTCGTCTCTCCTGTGCTAACACTTGTTATGCAAAGCTCTCTTCCCATTATTGAGTTGGAAAATGGGATGCCATCAGATGGCTTCACTGACACTTTGCTCAACTGTAATTGTTGAGGTCAAAAGAAATCAGTAAAAATAAATGAACTCTGAGAAAAGGATAAACATTGCCAACCTCCCAATTTCCAATGGAAGCTCAACTATAGATACCCTTTGTAACTTGTAACTTGTAAGGATAAACATAGCCCTTTGTAACTTGTAAGGATTTGCTGAATATGTGAAGTTATGAAACATGCAATCAAACATAGCCCTTTGTAACTTGTAAGGATTTGCTGAATATGTGAAGTTATGAAACATGCAATCAAACTCTTTTAGACTGATGAAAAATGCTTTACGAAAAATATGCATAAGTGCTTGGATTGACCATATTGAACATGAAACTATTGTAACTCACTCATCCATATTCTGCAGGCATTATATAAACCAAAAATGTGCCTTAGATGATATGAACAGTCAAAGAAAATATTTAGCAACTTCTTTGGGAATAGCACGTTTTCCATGCAGGTTCTGTTACAAGAAATTGAGTGAAAGGGATTCATCCAGAAGTTGAAAATCATATCATGGGTAAAATTTGTGAGAGGAATTACCTGCATACAGTAATACGGCCTCTGAATAGCCTTCTCATGTGACAACAAGCAGTTGTATTGTTGCCACCAGTCAGATTTTTGCAAAAGGATATATATGTATGGTGTAACCTCCTGCCATTCCACATATTAGATTCCACTAAGGATGGGAAGAGAAAATAACTCAGCTCAAAGTGTGGACCTGGAAGCATATAAAGTCTGGGCTGTGCTGCTTTATAAGATGCCCAAGAGCATCCATCCTTCTTATCACTTCCACATCCTCCCGGAACCAGACATTGTATGTCATGATTTTGAAGGTCTTCTTCTCCAAACAAACCTCAAGATTCCCTGTGGACAGACATTTTGATTTTCATGTGACCCTAGCAAACTAAAATGCATTAAAAAAGTAGCAGCTTCATAAATGAATTGAACTTTGAACTTGCATCACAACTAGCTAGTTTTGAAGTTTGCGATGTACACATAGAACAGAAATAAGGAATAGTTAAATGATTTGATTGGATAACCCTTCTACAAGTTATTTTAGCATAGTGGTTTTCCATCAAGTGAGTAATAGTCATCTATTACATCATAAACACTCCCTCCTTCCGTTATATTTGCTGTTTTGACTTGCTCCTGAATATTATAAGTAATTAAAGGCCAACCACACACCTTAAGTAATGCTGTCTCCTGCTACTTATTCTCACTATTTTCTCCCACAACACACATTGTGATCAACAAAAAAGTAAAAAAATTGAACTTTTCAGCTCTCAGAATGTCAAATAAAAAAGATTTACTGATGTTCCAATCTTCCTTTTCTCCATGAAATTTTGTTTCGATTGGAACTCAGATCAGACCAATGCTTGATCACTTCCCACGCTCTCAGAATTTGCAAATGATTTTAGTGGTTTGCAATTTCGCTTGACACGAGCAAGCTTGTATAAAACAAATATCAAATCAAATAAAAAAGATCAGATTTCAGCGAATAGAACTAATAATAGTCTATAAGCACAAGTTTTTCATCAAAGAACAACGGTGCTTCAACCACACCAATACATTGTTCATTTTTAGCATGTAAAATAGGGTAACTTACATTTCATTCATATATTTTTACAATACACACTTTGAAAGGAATTTGAGGGAAATCAGAAGTAAATCATGCCACAGCCCTAAGGGGGGAAGGAAATGCATAAATCCTGGACGCCCTAAAAGCGCAAAAAGCACAAGAACGGATCTACAGATAGCGGGAAATCGACCCCATTGACCAACGCAAAAAGAAACATCCCAATCTATCTACACGCCAGTGCAGTTGAGAGGGCCGCGAGCGAACCTTTCTTGGCGGCGGGCCCCTTTTCCGCACTTTCGCAGAGTTCGACCACATCCGGCGACGCATCGCGCTCCCTCTTCCTCCCAAACTGCTTGGTTGGGGGAGACGCACTGCCTTCCTTCTTCATCCGGGTCCGCTTGGGCGAGGCCAACGCGAGGACGGTGCCCAAGACGACGGGGCTGTCGATGTCGACCTCAACTGGGCGCGAGGCCTCGCACGCCTCGCAGGAGTCGGAGTGGTCAGGGTTGAGGAGCGTGCACCGGACGCAGCGCCACTCCGAGGCGGCCGGAGGCGTCGGCGGGGAGCGGGAGGGGGAGGGCATGGTCGGGGCTTGGGGAGAACTCGGGAGGAGGCGGAAGACGAGGCGGCGGCGGCGGAGTTAAAAGGAAAACTGGCTTTTTCGAATTCGAAATGGAGCTACGGGCCTATCGATGAGAACGGTCACGGTCACGGTCACGGCTGATCTGAACCCTTTGTTGACCCCTATCAGACGGATCCCGTTAATAGTCCGTTGAGTTTTGGGTAGAAACTACAATCCCCGTTGGGAGGAGGGCAGAGATGGCAGAGGCCAAGGTTTTGGAGGTAGAGCTCAGCCGAACTTTGACAGAGGTTTTAAGAGGAGAGGCGATGATGAGGATGGGTACAGAATCAGGGAAGATGATTTGAGGAACAGGCTCTCTCGTAGCCAAGAATACAGAGAAGGTAGGGAGTGGGCTGGGAGTGACCCCCATGTCAAATGCTTCCGGGCATGTTTGGAACGCAAAAAATTACGCAGGAATTTCACAGGAATCGGTTCATTTTCACATAGAAAAGTACAGGAACAGAAAAAAAAAACCCCGCGTTCCAAACAGGCCCTCAGGTGTGGAGGAGAGGGGCATCACAGTGCAACAACCCACCACTCTGCTATAGCTGCAAAGAGAAGGGTCACATGGCACCCAATTGCCCCTACAAGGAGTTGAGAGGCCTGAAGCTATGTGCTCATGGAATTCCAGGCCAACTGTTTTACGGTCTGCATATCCCAATTGATGACACTGATTTGGCTAAGGGCCCGTTTGGTACAGCTCAGCTTCACTAGTGAAACTGGTTTTTGGAAAATAGCTTCATGAGCAACTTTCTAGGTGAAGTTAAGCTATTTTGGAAAAAGTGTTTGACAAAACAGCTTCACCAACAACTTTATGCATAAATATGAGAGAGAGAGGGGGAAGAAAGTTGTGATAAGCTACTATTTTCAGCTTCACCCCACTTTGCAAAGATGTTTTTCTTTGTGAGAGGGGAAGAAAACCAGTTTCATGGTAAAACTATTTTAAAAAGAGGTGTTTGGCAAAAAAAAAACAGCTCACAACAGCTTTGCAAAGTTGTTGTAAGCTGTACCAAACATGCCCTAAGTGTCCTCTGACTGCTGTCATGACCATAGTGGAGGGTAAGGGCTCAGTTGCTAAAGTCACCACAGAGCTGCAATATCTGATTAGTTCAGATTGGGACTGGCAAGTGAGAAAGGTTGCACCAAATGAATTCATGTGTGTGGTTCCCTCTGCTAAGGAACTGGATTTGTTAACTAAGGTGAAAGAATTCAAGTGCAAGATCTCTGATATGAGAGTTTCTGTGGAGAGATCTGATATGATGACTGGATGTACTGATATGCTAACCCAGGTGTGGGTGTTGCTATGTGGGTTTCATATGTGGGCAAGAAAGGAGAAGGCAGTAGAAGATGTGGCTTACCTGGTGGGGGATTTGGTAGAGGTGGATACAAAGTCTCTGTCAGGACTAGGGCCAATCAGAGTAAAAGTCTCCTGTAAAGACCCAACTTCCATCAAAGGGGCCTCCAAAGTCTACTTTAATAGGAGAGGTTTTCTTATCATCTAGAATCTGAAAAATGAAAAGAATGAGAAGAGGTCAGTCAATCCTGAGAAGGAAGGTCAGAAGAAAGATAGGGAGGATTCTTGGGAGGGAGATGATGAAGATGAAGAACTGTCAGACAATTTCAATCCTTTTGAGGGCTTTGATACCCAACCTGACTCAATAGGTGGTGCTGATAGGACTGAGTCGAGAAAGCAGGGGGAGAAGAGAGGTGGTACTGATTCAACCAAACACAAGGGTAGAAGTGAGGCAGCCTATCAGGACAAGGGCCAGATCATCAAAACTAAAATCCTTTTGAATGAAGTTTTCCCTAATCCTGTCTGCAAAAACATGAGCACAATTCAAGAGGGGATCCTAGATGACTCTGAGGCTGGATTCTCTATCCTAGATCCTCATTGTTGTGATACTCTGATGCAAGAGGTTGACATTACAGATCAGAGCAGTAAAGGAGATGATACTTTGATGCAAGAGGTTGATACTAAAGTTCAGAACACTAAAGGAGTTGTTACTCAAGGTCCTGAACAAGCTGGGGAGGTCCTTTCTTTCTCTCAAGTGACAAGCTCAAAGAAACAGAAGCTCATCAAGCCAGGGGGGTGTCATGCCAAAAGCAAGAATTGCAGGCACTGGGACACCTATCCTCCTCAGAGCTGAAAGGAGGGCGGCTATGTTGGATAACCAAGGTAAAACCCTCTCTTTTAACCCTTTTTTGTTCTACAGGATGTGGATAATGATTCCCTTAGAAAAGTAGCCTTAGAGTGTGGTTTAAACTTGGGTGATTCTGGGGAACAAATTGATGCTTCTATTGACCTGATCAAAGCTAAAGAGAGAGCTCAGGTGGTGCTGGCTGAATCTGAGAAAAAGAAAGCTGAAGTACAAAATCCTGATGAAGTAGTAGAGGTGTTTTCTTCAGATGATGAGAATATTGAAGAACATAACAATTTGTTGGGAGAGTTAGAAGAAATTTGTGAGGAAAGTATTTTAGAGGTGGTTATAGAGGAAGTGCCCCATGGGAGGGATGTGCCTAAAGAGGTGGTCAGAAAAGGCAAGGGGAAGATGTGTCCTAAATGAGTACCCTTTTTTGGAATATAAGGGGGTTGGGTGGCAAAGGAAGGAGGGCACAGCTGAAGCAAATCTTGTTTGATCACCAGATCAAATGTGTCTGCATCAGTGAAACAATTAAGCAAAGGTTCACAAACAGAGAACTTACAGCCCTTGGGGGCCACCACTTTTTTAATTGGGAATGGGTCCCAGCGAAAGGTCAATCTAGAGGGATGTTACTTGGGGTTGAGGAAGGTTTTGCTGAAGTTTCAGAATATCAGAGTTTTGATCACTTTCAAGTCACTAGCATTACTCAAAAGGGGGATGGTGTAAAATGGAGGCTGATTTAGGTTTATGGTCCTGTTAAGGACACTCAGAAACAACCCTTCTTAGATGAGTTAGAGGTGGTCATTAGAAGTGGTAACTTGCCAACTTTAGTTCGGGGGGGACTTCAATTTGATTAGAAGGAGGGAGGAAAAATCAACAGGAAATGCAAGCAATAGACAAATCAAAGCTTTCAATGAGTTTGTGGCTAATACAGGGTTAAGGGAGATTCACAGAAGTGGGGGTCAATACACCTGGTCTAACAAGCAAATTCAGCCTGTCATGGTAGTCCTGGATAGAGTTTTTATGTCTCCCAGCTGGGAGTCTCAGTTCCCTCTTGTAACTGCTCACTCCCTGACTAGAGTTGGGTCTGATCACAGTCCAATCATAGTGGAAGTTGATAACAGGAGAGATTTTAAATCCAATATTTTCAGGTTTGAGACTGCTTGGCTTAAACAAGATGGGTTTACTGAGTGGGTAATGACCAAGTGGCCAGTCATGATGGGAAAGAGGGGCCTTGAGCAGTGGCATTACATCAATACCAAGTTAAGGAGTTGTTTGAGAGGCTAGGGAAATAACTGGGAAAGTGATATCAGGAAAAGGAAACAGGATCTTTTGTTGAACATCAAATCCCTAGATCAGAAAGAGGAAATATGGGGCCTAGATGATCATGAATGGGGTCAGAGATATGCCTTAGAGAAGGACTTAACTGATCTATATCATAAAGAGGAGATCATGTGGCAAGCTAGAGGTGGGGAGAAGTGGGTTCTAGAGGGTGATGCTAACACAGCTTACTTCCATGGGATTGTCAATGGGAGGAAGAGGAAATGTTTGATTAAATCCCTGGAGGATGAAGGAATCCAGATTTCTGATGAAAGAGGCCTCTAGATTCACATCACCAGTTTTTATAAGAAGCTCTTTGGTAGTGAACCTCAGCCAAGAATCAAATTAGTTGAAGATTTGTGGAGTGAGTCCAGGAAGATTAGCTGGGAAGAAAATCAGGTCCTAACTAGACCTTTCACAATGGAAGAGGTGGAAATAGTAGTAAGAGCATCTCCAACAATTTGTTATTTCTCACTTGCCAAATCTTGTGTTTTAGCAAGTTGCTATAATAATTTATCAAGTTGGAAAGAGGTCATCTCCAACAATTTGCTATTTCTCACTTGTCAAACCAAAAAAAGAAGATTAAAAATAAAGGAAACTTGCATGCGGGAAACCGAGAGGAGGCCTCGCGGGAGAGAGGATGGCAAGCCGATGCGCACTCACAAAAATGGCAAACCGATGCAATCTTTTGGCAAGCGTGTTGAATTGGCAAGTCCAATTGACAAACTGTTGGAGAGTGTTTTTTGATTGATTTGCCAAATTTTAAAGGATGGCAAGTGATTTAGCAAACTGTTGGAGATGCAATAAGAGGGTTGAAAGCTGGTTCAGCCCCAGGCCCTGATGGCTTTAATGTTTCTTTCTTCAAAAACTATTGGGGGCAGATTAAAGGGACCATATTAGAGATGCTACAAGACTTGAGAGGTGGAAGGCTCAACCTGTTCAGAATTAATTATGGGATCATAACTCTGATCCCAAAAGTCAAGGGAGCTACCAACATAAAACAGTACATGCCTATTTGACTACTGAATGTCATCTACAAGATAATCACCAAAACTCTGACTCTCAGGCTCAACAAGGTCATGGATAAAATCATTAGTAATAACCAGACTGCGTTTATCCCTAGGAGATCCATCTTGGATGGGGTGGTGGTTATTCATGAGACTCTGCATGAACTACATAGTAAGAAGGAGTCAGGTATCATTCTTAAATTGGATTTTGAGAAGGCTTATGACAAGGTGAACTGGGATTTTCGGAAAGAGGTGATGGTGAATAAGGGTTTCTGTGAGAGGTGGATTCATTGGATGATGCAGTCAATGGTTAGAGGTAGAGTGGCAGTAAACATTAATGGTCATTTGGGTTCCTACTTCAGAAGCTACAAAGGACTCAGGCAGGGGGATCCCCTATCTCCATCTCTCTTTAATATAGTGGTTGAGGGGTTAGCAGCCTTGATTAAGAGAGCCTCAGATAGAGGTGTTATACAGGGAGCCATCCCTCATTTGGTGGAAGGGGGCCTTACTCACCTACAATATGCAGATGACACAGTTTTATTCTTAGCCCCTTCCAGTCAGAATGTGATCAATCTCAAATTCCTGCTTTTCTGTTATGAGGCCTTTGGGATGAAGATTAATTATAATAAATCAGAGGTGTTCACCATAGGTTTGGAAGAGGTGGAATCTATAAAGATTGCAGAGGCTTTCAATTGCAAACTGGGTAGATTCCCTATGATGTATCTGGGGATCCCTATTAGCTTTAGGATGCTCTCTAAGGAAGAGTTGGGTGGATCAGCTGTTAAGGTGGAGAAGAGACTAGAAACATGGAAATGCAACCAACTTTCACTTGGGGGAGAGCCATATTAATTACCTCCAGCTTTACCAGCATCCCCATGTACACCATGGGCTTTTACTGGCTCCATGAGGGCACACAGAAGAGGTTTGATACTGCTAGAGGGAGATTCTTCTGGGAAGGAGTGGGGAACAAAAAGAAGTACCATATGGTGAAGTGGGATGTCATTGCAGTTCCAAAAGAATTTGGTGGTTTGGGGTTTGTTGATACTAGATCTATGAATGCAGCCCTATTGTCTAAGTGGATTTTTAAACTGGATAGTGGGGGAAAGAGTATGGCTTTGAATGTTCTAAGGAAGAAATATTTACAAGATAGAAGTTTTTGTCAGGCTAAGATAAGAGGGGGATCTTTTTTCTGGCAAGGTTTAATAAAGGCTAGGGAGTGGTATGAGAAGGGAACTAAGTGGAGGCTTGGGAATGGAAAGAAAGTCAGGTTTTGGTTTGACGTCTGGTCAGGTGATTGTCCCTGGAGACTCAGATTCCCAAGGCTTTTCAATATTTGCAGGAATCAAGAGATGAGTGTTTTTGAGTTAAAAGAGATGAATTGGAATTTAGATTTGAGGAGAAGACTGGGGATTGAAGAGATTGCTGAATGGAATGATTTACAGGAAACTTTAGATTTAGTTCAATTTACATCCGAAGATGACAAAGTTACTTGGGCTTTAGAAGCTTCAGGCAAATTCTCTGTCAAGTCTCTATATCACTTCATGAAGAATAGTGGCCAAATTGACACAAGGATGGTAGAGGTGTGGACAACCAACCTACCTTTGAAGGTTAAAATCTTTGTTTGGATGCTCTGGCATGACAGAGTCCTAACTGGTGAGCAGCTGAAGATCAGGAAAGGAAAAGGATCTGGGGAGTGCAAATACTGCGGGTGTTTCGAATCTAGGAATCACCTGTTCCTGAACTTTGTTGTGTCCCAAGTCATCTGGGTCTGGATCAGTATTAGTTTAAGATGGGTGGAGAGACCTGTGTCTGTTCAAGAGTTAGAACACAAGTTGGGGTTGGGTGTGAGGTCCCCGACTGGGAGAGATAGGTCTTGTCTGGTCATAGGTAGTGCTGCTGTTTGGTGTATCTGGAAAGCAAGGAACAACTGGGTTTTCAATAACCACCTTGTTAAATCTCCTAAATCTATCGCTCACCATATTATGGGTTTACTGAAACAGTGGATGGCGCTTCAGAAGACGAAGGGGAGGCTCCAGATGGAGGACGCGCTGGCGAAAATGCAGGAAACCCTTCAAGCTTGGTGATTGCAGAGGTGGAGAGGGCGTCGGACTCCAATGGGAGTTGGTTTCGCCGTGGTCTGAGGGGTGCGGTAGTAGTTATCGTTTTCCTTTCTCTTTTGTTCCGCGCCCAGGTCTGTTTGTGGAGCTTTTGGCTCCGTTTGGTGTTTCTAAGGGTGTTTCGTCTTGTCAAGTCTTGTAAGCTGGTATCCCCAGGAGATTATGGTTACCTGTTGCTTTCAATATAAGCTGGGTTGAACGTCTTTGGTCTAAAAAAAGTTTTGGGTAGATACATTTTACAGTATTTCGGCTTCACCCCGTGAAGTTGTTCTTTTAGAAAATATCTTCATGAATAACTCTCTAAGTGAAAAGTTGAGCTATTTTTTTAAAAAAAAATATTAGTAAAACAGCTTTACCGATAACTTTATGAATGAATATTAGAGAGAAATGGAGGGAGAGCTGAGATAACCTACTTTTTTCGGTTCATCTCACTTTATTTCTTTGTGAGACGGAGAGAAAAACAATTTTATAGGTGAAGCTGATTGAAAATAGGTGTTTAAACAAAACATCTTATAACTGCTCATGAAATTGTTGTGAACTGTAACAAACGACCCTAAATATAAAAACAATATCAATATCTACTATTTTTAAAAAAATTATGTGTCACCGTTACCTTGCTTCTAAAACTATCTCCGATAACGACACTTAAAATACAAGACCTTTTCCACGTTTAGATAGCACTACAGACAAAAAGTTGAATATCCATTTTTTTATTCTCTAATAATATATGATCCAAAACAAAACTCTTTCCACAAATAGATATCCAAAAGAGAGGACACTTAGATTTAGATTTATGCATCTTCTGACACCAAAATAGGTCTCTTATATAGGTAGTCTATTAGAGGTTGATATAATATTGTTGGTGCCCTTATAGATCACTAACCGTCTAAGAACTAGTAGAAGATTGTTTTGAAAAATCGATGAGGATTATTTTCAAGGTATTATGAAACTACTTCCACCATCCTAAATTATAAAATGTTTTGACATTTTTAGATTTATAACTTTTACTATTATCTAGACGGGAACGTATCCTGTGCAAACCACAATTTCATGAAAACCCGTACAAACCATGGCAAAGAAGTTATTTAAATTCATAAAAAATCACATATTAAAAGGTCCTAAGTGATGGCTAGAGGGGGGGTGAATAGCCTAATTTGAAAACTAAAAACAAACTCAACAACAAGTTAGATAACTAAGAAGCGAAGCTAGACTTGCACTAGCCTACTAGGGGATGTAAAGCCACCTAACCATAATTTCTATCCTAATAAGCTCTAGGATCACACAATTCCTACTCAATTCTAGTAGCCCTCAAGGCACAACCTAATATACTAGGATAAATATGAATAAGGTAATGCAAAGATGGGAAAGGTGATTATACCGCCGTAGAGTAGTAGGGGATGAACCAATCAAGTGAATACCAATGAAATCAATCAATCCCAAGAGACAATGGTTGACACTTGATTTTCTTCCGAGGTTCACTAATTTGCCAACTAGCTAGTCCCCGTTGTGGCAAGACACTCACTTGGAGGTTCACGCGCTAATCGGCCTCACACGCCAAACCTGTCACCGGGTGCCGCACAACCAACACAAGATGAGGCTATTGAAACGCCACGAGCAATCCACTAGAGTTACCTTTGCGATCTCCCGCGGGGAAGGCACAAGAACCCCTCACAATCAACTTGTAGTCGACGAAGCACAATCACCAAGCTTCTCGATCTACCACCGCTGCTCCAAACCGTCTAGGTAATGGCAATCACCAAGAGCAACAAGAAATCCGCAGCGAGAACGCCTTCCAAGTGGCACTAGATGCAAGCTATATGCGAGATGCACTTGGATCACTCAATCTCTATTGGGTTTTCACTAACCAAGCATGGAGATGAGTGGGAGGGAGTTTGCTCACCTCAAAGGAGTCTCAAGATGTTCAAATGTGCGAGAGAGAGATCCCCTAGCCGGCCAACACATATTTATAGACCCCCTCAAAGTCCACTAGTCTTGCCCTGTTAAGTTGGCGACGGACGCTCTTCACGGGGGCGACGGACGCTCCGTCGCCAGCGTCCGACGCACTGTCAAAACTAGTCGTTGGGCTGCTTCACGGGCGACGGACGCTCTGTCGCCATCGTCCGAGTCTTGACCTCGAGCGTCCGGCACCTTTCTTCAAACTGCCCCTCTGCAGAGCTCTCTGGAAGCCCGACGGACGCTCCGATGTTTTGCAACGGACGCTGCGCCTCAACGTCCGGTGCGAACTCCTCGCTCTCGGGTTTCCGAAAATATTTCCGGACGCTCCGTCGATCCGACGGACGCTGCACCTCAACGTCCGACGCACTTTGAGTTTTCTTCTAGAGCTTCTCTGTGGCCGACGGACGCTTGGAGTTCACAGTCCCAGCGTCCGACGCCATTGTCCGTTGCGTCGGACAGCGTCCGACGCCCTTTTCTTCAGCGTCCAAATTCCTCTGTGCGTCTTTGCTTCTTCCACCTTTGCTCTAAGTTGTCAAGCACTAAGTATCCACCTTGGTGAGATTGTCTTGGCATGTTTCACTTGTCATTTAGCATGGTGTATGTCACTAGTTCCTAAATGCTCATGCAATATAGATAACACCTAGTGGCACTTGACAAACCGCAATCACTTTTGCATTTCCCCTCTTAATAGTACGGTTGTCTAACCTAAATGTGATCACACCCACTTGGTGTCTTGATCACCAAAACAAAAGCCCTAGCATATATCTTTGTCTTGTTTAGCTTAGGGTCTTTCCATTCTCCTTCTTCTCCAAGTGTGAGCTCTAGGTCTCCACCACCTTTGCTTGCTCCACCACTTGTCATCATCTTCAATGAGTGTACTATACCTACTCAATCACTTAGAGCTAGGTTAGTACTTTAGGTTTCATCAATTATTCAAAACACTAGAGATCTCTCACATATGTAGATGATACGATGATACATAATCTTGCAAAATATTTTATCCAAACTCAACTTCGTTTGTTAGATATAAAAATAACAAAAAAATTGTTATTTTTATATCTCACATACGAAGTCCAGTTTGGATAAGATATTTTATAAATTTGTGTATCATCATATCATCGACATGTGTGAATTTTTTGGTGAATTTAGATAAACTTTTTGTCATGGTTTGCACGGGTTTTCACAAGGGTTGTGGTTTGCACCTGATACGTTGCCTATCTAGACATAATGTATATCTAGATATATAGCAAAAGCTATGAATATAGAAAAGTTAAAATGGCATATGATTTAAAAATTGAGGGAGTAATAGACATGCTACAAACATGTTTATGGTTACAGTATAAAATACTCATACTAGGCTCTGTTTAGATCGCTTCAAAACTTCAAAACTTTATAAGATTCTCCATCACATCGAATCTTTGGATATATGTATGGAACATTAAATAATAAATATAGATAAAAAATAACTAATTACACAGTTTATATGTGATTTACGGGACAAATTTTTTGAATCTAGTTACTCCATGATTGAACAATAATTACCAAATACAAACAAAACGCTACAGTATTTTTACACAGGTTATTCTTTTGAATCTAAACAAGGGCCTAGTAAACACAAAATATAGTTGGACTTTATGATATTATTTTCTCAAAAAAATTAAATATGTTTATAGGAAAATGATACACATTAGAAGATTAATTAATGAGTGGTTCTCGTTTTACCGAAGACACCGGCATATATATCTTATATTTCCAATCTCTATTAGTTTCTATCTCGTCATACAAAGTGTTCACATAAGCGTCCAGCAGCACATCTTACTAGTGTAATTATGTCTCTACTCAAGTTATTTACTAACATGCATTATATCACAAACCATATCATTTACTAACATCTGTTTAGTTATCCAAAATAAAGTGTCAAAAAATATTCACTAACATGTATTATGATATTTATTGGTTCATATAAGTAAATAATAACTAGTATAGTTTTTACCTACGATTCATGCAGCAACATGCTAAGCATTATTCTAGTTGTATATAAAAACACATATCCCCGGTGCACCTCATGTTCTATGACCGTGAGAACTTCGCTTTTATTTATCACGATAATAATTATTTAAGTATTATATAATATAGCATTGAGTTAAGTGCTCTTTAATACATTTTAGATTTTACAAAAGAAAAAACATATACATTAATTTAGATAAGATTAATAATACAAATTCTAGTGTTAATGAAGAAAAGTAATAGGAAAATTTTTCTGTCACATGTGTCACCTAAAAATTTAAATTCTATCAATAACGCATCTCTCGTTTGACATCTAAAAATTTTAAAACCTATCAATGCCACTATTTATAAGTGTGAATCTCTTTGACAGTATTTTTTTTAAATGAAAGAATCAATCTGCCTTTATCTCCTCTAAACAAGAGAAAAAACTGATTTAAATAGAAAATCTTAAAAAACTCTTTTCTTATCCACATCAGACAAAATAAACTAAAGAAGAATTTATAATTTAAGTATCTTTCAGGATCATCTAGGTACCTATATAGAAATATGATTGGTTTGTGGCAATAGATGTCTTTTACATACAACTAGAAAAAGTAATTTCCTTTTTGAAGCAAAATAGAAAGATAAAAAATAAGATACGAAATGAAGTAATTCTTCTTTATTCTTCTAATTTAATCAAATTTAAATAGATCTAGATACGATCATGAGACTTTACAAATTGAGGTTGCGCCGGTGTTCAGTCTCACAATCTCCTCCTTTTTAACAAATATAACCAAATCCTTTCAAATATCAACCTAATATTATTTGGCCACCAAAAAGGCAAATAATAGTATGCACGGTTGCCTTCAATAAACATTGGAGAAGTAATGCTTGGTTTCATCACATTTTTGTAGTTGTGATACTCCCTCTATTTTAAATTATAAATTATTTAAGTTTTTTTAGACACATTGCTTTTAGGCCTGTTTGGCTGCTTTTAAAAGAAGCATTGCTGCAACTACAACAGCTAGCGGGATGTGTACTAGCTTCAGCATATAGACCCACTATTAATCTAGACATAGACACACAGTACATATCTAGGTTATAATAATAGTAGTGTTTCCCTATCTAGAAAGAGAAAAAGTCATAACATTGTAGTAGCGGACTGGTTATTAGTTTTACACTTTTTTCACACATACTTTTTATATTTTTTCTGATAAATAATAATACCTCTTTGTCTTTGAATAAATAGATATGTAGAGTTATCTTAAGTCAAATATTTTGATATTTGGCCTAATTTCTAGAAAAGACATTAAGATTTATGGTATCAAATTAGTATCATTAGATTTACTATAAATATATTTTATACAGTACTTGCTTTATGTAATACTCCCTCCATCCTAAATTGTAAGTCATTCCAAGAATTTTGGAGAGTCAAAGTTTCTCAAGTTTGACCAAACTTATATAACAATATAATAATATTTATGATGTCAAATAAGTATCATTAGATTCGTTATCAATTATATTTTCATAGTATACATATTTATGTTATAAATCTTTATAGTTTTCTCTATAATTCTTGGTCAAACTTGAGATGCTTTGACTCTCCAAGATTTTTGAAATGACTTACAATTTGGAACGGAGGAATACATGTTATTTTTTCTAATAAGTTAGTTAAATTTAGATTGACATAGATTTTAGAAGTTGATTTATTCATTCATAGACTGAGCCAGTGACAAAAACAGGGGACAGCAGAGGCCATGGCCCCACCTATGCAGCAAAAAGGTTTGAGAACTATAATTTTTAATTTCTATGCTACGATGACACGTTGAGGTTTAAATAAAAAAATGTAAGTTTCTTTTATTCTCTTTTATTGATCTATATATTTTATCTAGCTACATCTTTCTTATTTTGCTGGTTCCGGCATAGACTAAGCGAGTAATATATTATGTGAAAAAAATGTGACGAAATGACACCGATCTTACGCCAAATTAAAAAAGAGGGCCACAGATTGTATGACACGGTCGCACTCGCCCCGCGGCCAGATGTCGAAGTTTTAAACTTAGCGGCCGGCGGTTGGTTCCCGTCCGCGCACATGTGGCAGGCTTATCCAAGCTCAGTCGGCACGTAAGCAGTGATGATATAAAGACCAGCACAACGGCAACTCGCGACTCACCGGAGCCTGATACTGAGACCAGAGGAGAGGAGAAGAAGGTCGTCGTGTCTCGTTAGCTTGCAATGGCGGACATAGCGCTGCTGGTGGTTGAGGAGTTCGAGCGGGGGACAACGAGGGCAGCAGCACTGACGCGGAGGAGCCAAGAAACGCCCAACGGTAATGCCTGCTGCCCTGCTTCCGCTTTCGCCTCCGACTCCGATGCGAGGAAGCAGAGTGCTTTGGCGATGGCATCTGATGCACCTGGGGTGGGCGTGCCGGTGCCGGGGACGGAGACAGCGAGAGCCCTGGGGCTGGCCGCCGCCGCCGGCTTCTTCTCTGCCTAGTCTTTGGCTCCTCTTTCCATGTCAGCTTGATGTAAATGTGTTGTTTGTATGCGTTGTGTAATAAGTTGAAACATGCGGGCGGTGGCTTCTGCTGCTTGCATTGCATTATCTGTTTTTCAAGCTAACTAATTATTCATATATATCCTGGCAGCCTAACTCAGCTCCTTCCGCTGTCATGTATGATGGACGCTAGCTCCTTGTTGTTCTTTCGCGCGCGGGCCAGTGCAAAAAAAAAAAAAAAAAAAAAAAAAAAAAAAAAACCTTTTTTCCCCTCGTCCTCCTCTCCCATCCCATCTGATCCAATGAGCAGAGCAGTGTCAGTTGAGGTCGAAGACTCGAACTAATCCGAGGAGCGTCAGACTAAATCACTGTTGTTTACAGCTTCGTTGGAGCTTTTGATATTGCTTTTGGGACCTTCCAAAACAAAAAGCTCTCTAGAGAGCTAAAATCAAAAGCTCCTCAATAGATGTTTTTTTTAAGCTTTTGGCTTCTGAAAATATGTTGGCTTTTAAAACATCACAAAGCCAACACCAAAAGCTCAGCTCCTAGAATAGAAACAAGAAAACTGAAACAACGGTCCACGCCGAAAGTTAGTCATGCATAGTTTATTCGGTATGTTGTAGACTCAAACCTTACCACACTTCGTATGGCAGCCAAGATCGCCATACTTTGTGTCACAGCCTCAGTTCACCAAAGATTAGGCGTGGTAAGTTTGGTCACCAATCACACCCTCAATGTCATTAGGACAATAACCTAAGTATATAAGTACTAAGGAAATACTATAGTAACTTAGACTGTACTTCCAATAAAAAGTGTTCATGTCAAGTCGCAATATTAGATATTTACACAACAGTACTAATGCTTTATTTCTACAAGAGCGAGCAAAAGAATTAAATAAAAATATCCTCCGAGGCGACGTTGCTTACAGAGAACGTGCGAAGTCAGTTCAGAGCAACAAGATTGCACAACACGAAGCTGCTCAGACCATTTCAGACAGGATATGCCGGTATCTGCCGAAGTCCGATGTGGTCTTGAAGCTCGGAGTGAACTCGCAGAAGAAGCTCAGCACTGCAGCCAGGTTGTGGGCGCTGTTCTTTGCCATGGCTTTCTCAAGGAACAGGGCAGGCTGCACGGTGATCACCTGAGCCAATCCTCGCGTCAGTGTCAGTGAGCGGGTGCAACAAAAGGTATTGCAAGGTGAAAGGGCAAAAGAGCAAATCAAAGCAAAGCCAAGGACCTTATATTTTCTGGCATAGCGCAAGGCCTCCAAGTAGTACCCATCTTGCAGCATCGCAGTCACATAGTCGTGATGCAAGCCTCGCTCCCTCAGCATGTCCATGCCCAGCTTCCTTGTTGGCGGGTGCTGCAGACCCAGCTCCATGAGTTGTATTGCCAGTTCTTTACACGGCTCAAGAATCTGCAGGAAGTGGTCGATAGCCAAAATGAAGGTAGCATGTTTCAGAGTGTTTTATATGATGAACAACATCAACATAACTACTAGTCAACCGGAATATGAACCACAACTTTTATTGTTCAATTACTAGTAGTAGTACATACAAGTATAAAGCTTAATAAAGCAATGGCCTAATAATTCAAATTAGCAAAATGTGAATGGCCATATCCAACTCCAGAGGGCACAATCAGAAAACACGCAAAGAGGCCTGATTCGACAGGATCCAGGTAAATCCTAAATGTACTTGTTATTTGAGGGGGGGAGACAAATGGAAACTATATGACATGGCAAAGCAATAGCCTCATTTGGACAATAGAGATGGATTAGAAGACAAGTTGACACACTGCTCTAGTCTAATGTACATGCGAAGTAACTCTAAATAATGACTGGAACCATTAGGAAAACCACAAGGCACAAGCTAATTGCTATGTTAGTACTTCAGAACCACTCGCAATCCAAAATAGACAATCTAGAGAACAATGCTATTTCAGCATAACGGTTGAAAAAATATACCTAGTGAACATACTCGTCATTAAACATTTAGAACAACAAACTGACCTTGTTTGACACAAATAATGCTATTTCAGCATAACGGTTGTTGCGAGCTAGTAGTGTTGCCATCATCACATAAAGCTTGTGAGGAGCCTTGAGCCCAGCCTTTGAGACACTGCAAATAAGACAACATAGTACCTTTTCTTCTCATCCTGTGTCGAACTGAGAGCAGATAGACAACATCCACTACACAAAAACCAAAGCATACACTATAACAGAGAAAAATGGATGATGTCAGATGATTTCACAGGAAACACCCATTGTGATCATGTTGGCCTGATAAAATGGAGCGAATGGTCATTGCATAGAAGCAACATGCCAATTGTGGCAGTCATATGACCAGATTCATTGATCTTTGCTAACAGCACACCGTAGCATGCTAAATAAACAGCAAATATATGCAGAAAACAAAGTGTTAAATGAACAGCAAATGTACCATGAACTGGAATATTGGCAATCCTCAACAGTTTAAGATATTAAATCAACAAAAATTACCTCCGTAGAAACTCCATGATGACAGCAATAAGATATGCAGGATCACCCATCATTTCATCTTCAACAAGTACAAAGACAGACTGGAACATCTCAATTGGAGAAATTGCAACAGTTCCAGCATGTTGTCCATGTTGAATCAATGTGCCTGAAGACAATGGTCGGCTAGCTTCGCCTACAGCTTGCTGTCTTTTGTCGACAGCATCAGATATATTGTCCGCAGAATCAGAAGATATATTTATATTTAGTAATCCCCTGTCTATTGCATGCTCAACTCCTGAATTTGACTGTACAGATATATTCACAGCCCCACTTGCTTCGTCTGGGTTCACAGTAGGACTAACTGTTGTTCCAGGACTAGGTTCCTGAGAAACCACATGGGAGTCCTCATTAGGCTGACTACCTGACTGCTGATTTTGCTCATGTGTTCGCCTAACCCCAGGAAAAGCCCCTCCCATTTTCATCAAACGTGTGTAGGAATCAAGAACAACATTCATTGCTTTAGCAACTGTGGGCACTGACCTCCTTTCCAGAATGATTGTCCGAACAATAGCAAGGCACAGAGTCTTAACCTGATTCATAACAATTAAAAGGAATTGACACCGTAATGGTGATAGTTGGCAAAATTGAACACCAAATTTTCTTATCAGCAAAGTTAGTAAAATAAAATTACCATGCTTGGGTCAGACTTTCGTCTCTGAAGGAATTCCAAAATTGAAGGAGCATCAGAGCTACTAGCAGCAATAGCCTGTCACTTAAGATAAGCATGTTAGAGCAAAAATGTATTCACAATGAAAAAGGAGTGATACAAAAAAATGACCGTTAGCAACTTCTTACCTCCAGGTCTAAATGGAGCTTCCATAAGAGCCCATTCTCAGCATCACAGATGAGGTCCGGAATGAGAAAGTTCCAACCTTCTCCATAGATGGTTCCACCATATGCACTAGATTGGCTATCTGCAGTCTGAGATACTTGTCTACTATTGATGGGCAGCCCTCTCAGAAGCAGTGGAAGTGGTGCAGAAACTGGGGCATAAGAATCCAGGGACACATCGTAAAGTATAACTACTTTTGCATCTATTTGGTGAACCATAATTATGTTGTCAACGACACTAACTGCAATTCTGCTCGAGTATGTTGGCAGAGTACACTGGAATTAAAAGTTATGAGTTAGGAGATATTGCTTGTTAAAAAAGAAGGGAAAAATAACTTGTAGTTCAAACCTGCTGTACAACAGCATCACGGTAAAAGCGATATAGGTTCAATAACATACTAACTCTGTCAAGCTGCAAGCAATAAATCCTACCATAGCTGTCAAGTTTGAGAAAAGTCAGTGTAAATGTTGCTCCAAAAGAGATGAGCAAGAGTGGTCTAGTGAGAGAGCATACACTGTTACAATGTGAACATCATCTGCAGCTAGAACAGGCTTGTTGTTTGCTTCATTTTTAGACATCATCATCTCAAACTTCGGTATTTTGACAATCCCACCAGCAGAAAACTGAAAGGAAGGAAAGTTTAAAACCTCAGCACACAACTAAAACAAAAACAAAGTTTCTGTTCAGATCTGAAATACTTGAATAAAGGTAACTCAAGAAATACTCTTGCCGAATTATGTATTCAATCTGAATAAATGTGAGGACTCAAAAGAAAAGCGAGAAAAACAAGTCACACCTGCAAATATGATTGTTGTACAAAATGTTTGACAGGTTCAAAGTTTTGTATGCACAAAAAACTCAGCACAAGTTGAGTTCAAAAATAGGGACAGTGGGCAAATAGTATATTGAATCAATGTGCCTCTCATGAATTTGGGACAAGATCTACAACCTTATTCGCATATATGCATTTTCTTTCACCATATATTTTACCTAGAACATACTCCCTCCATTCCAAGTTATAAGACATTTTATTTTTTCTATATACATATCTTTTGCTATACACTTAGATATACACAATTGTCTAGATACATAGTATATCTAGAAAAGTCAAAACATATAATTTGGAACGGAGGGAGTATAAGCCAAAGCAAAATTGTTAGCAGTGGCTTGAAAGCTTGCTTCAATCTATAAGATGTTCTATACTATACAAATAATCAATACAAATTTACTCTAAAAGAAAAATGGCAAGCTGAAAAAACAGATCCATCTGTTCACATGGAAGTTGAAAATTTCTCAATTGTGGATTTGCCTTATAAGCAGGACAACCACAGCGTCAGCAAGCATGTGACTGGGGTTTTGGCATGTCCCAGAACATGAAAAATGAATTCTTTACTTGGAGTTTCAATGATTTTGTTTCAAGCGGGTGCCATTACCTGATAGCCAGTAAACATCGTGCATTGCATTCCAGAAGCAAGAAGAATCAGCCTGCTTTCATGTGTGTAAAGATACCAGCTCACATTGAATTTCTTTGATTCCACCAAGTGAAGAGCATGTGGCTGAGGCTCATAAGCAAAAAGATCAAGACCACTGCAACAGAAAATTATTGCATAAATAGCTTAAGGATATGCTTGCCTCCTTTTAACATAGAACTAAATTATGAAAGAACTTGACATTATATTACACTTAAGCTGATGATATATTTTTAGGGAAAACGTTGATAATATTATTCTGAACACAAATAATATAATAGCTTATTAGTCTAACTGATAAACAGCTTATAGTTACATCCTTCTATATGGCAATGGGATTAATTTGAGACAATTTATGTTCATGAATTTGTAGCTGTAACAAGTTGCACATACCTTGTTTTTACAAGTATAACATCACATGTTGGGCAATCTGTCCAGAAAAAGCCAAGTATAGTTTCTGAATCATCCCTGCACTTTTTGCTACAAGTCTCCCCTGTTTCCCTATTTCTAAACTCAATTTCATGTCTAGATCGTTGAATCCCAATGGCTTTATGATCAAGCGAATATCGAACTGACAAGACAGGCCCTTCATTAACTGGATCAGAGTTTGGAGGTCCAGATGGAGTAGATAGAGTTGTTTTCCAGTACAATATCTGTAATAATTACACAGGTTAACTTTAGTAATAACCATATTTCTCGAAACAATTAGAAAATCATCAGCTGATTAAATGCTCATATACCCGATCAGCAGTTGGAGCTATAAGGAACTTATTTGCATCATCATAGAACAGACCCCGAATGTCTGGTATGTCACATCGTAGTGGAGGATGCTGAACATAAACATGAGACAGCGCCCCAGGTGTGCCCAAGCCCCCTTGTACCTGATTGCCCAACATTTTTTTTGTCTCTTGCGTGCTTAGGCTCTACTGATTATTTTGCCAAGCAAATGAGATTCTACTTTTTCTGACGACTGAAAATAGAAAGGGATCTGCAATCAGCATGGTACAGTTTTTAACATTAAATGATAACAAAGCACCACAACACCAAGTATTTTCTTTTGGTTTAGAAGTAAGGACTCAGATTCTCACCTGAAATCCACAGCAATTATCAAAAGAGATTAGTATCAAACTTCCTATAATGGAGCCTCAAACCTTGTTCTTAACCTTTCAAGACAGAAGAGAGAGCACAATTACAAAGTTGATAATTAAAGACAAGTAGACAATAAAACAATTGGATGCCAAGGATAATGGCCCCTTACATACAAATTGGACACATAAGTATATGCACCTAACTTTATGATTGAATTCGAACTTGTATATATTTGTTTAATGCCACAGGAAATTACCGCAGTCTGCATGCATGCTCTGAGTGCTAGAAACTCCTTAGAACACATATTATGTTCAATCTCAGGAACCTTTGCTACTATGCATCTCCCATAATCTTTTGCCTACAGTAGATAGTGAAACAAGAACAAGCACAACATAAGTAGAGCAAAGACCAGGCAAGGTGGCACTAGATTTTCGAAGGGAAAATGTATTCCTCATAAAAGCATGCAACCATAGGTGACAAATTTTCTGTATCTGCCCAAACAGGGAAGTGTAACATGCTTCAATACTTACAAGCCAGCCTGTAAATAACTGACATTTGTCAGTTAGAATGTTTTCATAGTATTCACATTTTTCAGATAGAGCCACTTAATTGGTTAACATTGCACATATCTATAGCAAATAAGGCTTTGTTCCCAAGATAAGACACCGGGACATTGGACACTGCAATAAGAAATACCTGAACAAGAATTTTGCCTGCACCTACTCTCAGATGTGCTTAGATGGGCACTGGGTTCCGGCATCAGAACTTTAGGACAATTGGATGCTCAACTATTCAACTGACACCGAAGGGGAACGGCATGGAAACTACACTATTATGGCGAAGAACAACTAGCAAACATCTAGGAGCACTCTAGGAGGAGTTTGGGTAGAAAAATCTGTAAATCTACAATGCAGTTCGCAGCAGGACCAAACAGACTAGACCTCACAGCCACGCAACTACGCAAAGCTACCACCACCGGAATAACCGGACCGCACGAGCAACGAACGACCAGCCACAAATCACAAGGTGAATCGATCCATGCCCGCACCGACTAGCCAGCATTCCACAAGCCCCAGTAGATTAGTAGTACTAGCACTCCACGCATCACCCGGGTGGAGCACCGAGCAGAACGAATCGCGAGTCGTCGCTAATAAACCATAAACAGCAGGGAGGGTTCCCGGGAGAGGAGGCAGCACCCGGGACGCGCAGACGGTGAGGATCCGGACCAGCGCGGGGGAGGAGGCTGCCGGCTTCCGCTCCTTCATCCGTGTCCTTGCCCGGTACTCAGGCCGCCATGCCCTACGCGCACCACACCAAAGAAGACGCAAACGTGAAGAGCAGCGAAATTCGAGGGGGTGTTCGCCGACAAGGAGATGGGTACCGGAGCTGAGGCCAAAACAGGGAGGTTTTGTGCTGCGAGCTCGTGCCGGCTGTCGCCGCTCGCCGGTGTACCGGAGACGGATGGGTTGGGGCCTTGGGGGAGGTTGGGCAGGGCTGGCTCGTTTCGTGCTTTGCGGTGCTACTGTGCCTGTGCGAGTGCGGTGCGGTTGGCTACATCTCACGGGCTTGTTGAACCTGTGCCGTGTGCTTGGTCCGGTACTCCGGTGTCAAACCAATGAACCTGTGCCCGAAAACAAAACGTTCTTTTTAAGATCTTGTTTGACAGGGGTTTACTTATCAAATGACTTAGGCCTCGTTTAGATCCAAAATTATTTAGAATTTTGATACGGTAGCATTTTCGTTTGTTTGTGGTAATTATTATCTAATTATGGAGTAATTAGACTCAAAAGATTCGTCTCGCAAATTACAGATGAACTGTGTAATTAGTTATATATTTTATCTATATTTAATACTATATGCATGCGTTCAAAGATTCGATGTGATGGAGATGTGACAGAAAATTTGAAATTTTGAAGGGATCTAGACAGGGCCTTATTTATATCTACTAGTCAGAGGCTCCGGGTAAAATAGGAGGTCCAGTTCAAAATATAAGTGGAGGCCTAATTTCTAATGTCAAAACAAAAAAAACAATCGTAAATATTCGTTTTTGATTCCTCGATTCATATTTTCTAATCCGATTTAAAGAAGTTATAACTTGCAAGTTGTAACAATTACACTAGATCAATTTGTGTACATAGACAATGCACAAAAGATTAAAGCAAAGGACCTACGATGTCACATAAAAAAATAGACATCGACGACAACAAACTGTTTCTCGTGAGAAAAAAGTATTTTCTCGTGAGAAAAAAATATGTTACGATAATAGACTTATGTGCTGCAGTGACTATGTTTATGGGCCAAAGAAGATAACTATAATTGATCTACTTATTAAAACAAATCTAAAATTGATTTTATATATTTAGAATACTTAGTAAATCTTGGGGCCCGTGATTTTTGGGGGCCCAGATCGGTCGCACAGCTCGCACGCCCTTGAGGACACCCCTGTACTAGCAAATGTATTCGTGCGTTGCAACGGAAAAAACAAATTAAAATATTTAGTCCACTAAAGTTTGGAAGTGGGAACCAAATGCTTGTAACTTTTATGAACAGACTGATTATGACCCTGTTTGGATCAAGGGGCTAGAGATAGTTTGACATGTATACACTCAACTAGCCTAAAAATATTAAAACAGGAGGGCTAGTTTAAGCTAGTGGTAACTAGCCCATCCAAAACAACTATCCCCACTAAAATGCGATTATTTGAACTAGTTTAAGTGAGATTTACTATTTTTTGACTAGTTTTGGTGTAGTCCCTTACCAAGAAAACTATATTTAGTGGCAATCTAACTCTTGTATCCAAACATGTTTTTGGCTAGAGGTAGTTCAGGGTTAGTCCCAAACTAGAAACTCTCTAACCTCTAGCTAAGGCCCTGTTTGGATCCAGGGTCTAAAGTTTAGACCCTGCACTTTTAGCACTTCTTTTAGACCCATGGATCCAAACATGGTCTAAAATATGGTCTAAAGTGACATTGAGTATAAAGCATAATCTAAATTTTTTAGCACCAAAAGAGGTGCTAATAGGGTCTAAAGAGGTGCACAACATACTTTGGACTCTGGATCCAAATACCATAGTTTGCATGTTATAGAGTCTAAACTTTAGACCTACATTAGAGTCTAAACTCTAGATCCAAACTTTAGACCATGGTCTAATGGATCCAAACACTACCTAAGGATGTGTTTGGTTGGAGAGCGAGGTAGAATGGAACGGTTCCGCTCCTGATTTAAGGACAGAACGGTTCTATTCGGTGTTTGGTTGAAAGAATGAAATGGTTCTATTTTGGTGTTTGGTTGGAGGGATATCAGCAAAGAGGATGACAACACCAGACACGGCAAACGGGAGCGAGCGCGTCCAGTAAAATTTTAGGAGCGAGTCCGTCCTATTTTTCAAGAGAATATTTCTGGATTAGGATGACTTCATTCTCCTATCCACGAACCAAACAACCTAAAAACTAGGATGGAATGGCTTCATCCCACCCCATCCCATTAACCAAACAGCCCCGTTTCCACCGACTTTGGGGCAATATTTTTTCCGAGCAATTACTGGAGCCGCGTTCCATGCAAACAGCCGGCTCCCGACTACCCAAAACGATGCCTTTGCCTTCCCGCCTGCAGGTTCTCCTCCGCGCCGCCACCGTCCACCCGCCGCCGTTCTGCGTCCTTCTGAAGCTCCACGCGCACCTTCTCGTCTCTGGCGCCCTCTCCTCCCACCCCACTTCTCCCTTCAGCGACCGCCTCGTCGTCGCTTTTGCCCTCACCGACCCGGCCTCCCCGCGCCCGCTTCTCCATGCGCTTGCCATCCTCGCTTCCCTCCCATCCCCGCCGGATTCTGCATCCCCCTACAATGCCGCCTTCCGCGCGCTCTCCCTCTGCCCGCATCGTCACCTCGTGGATCGCCACTGCCTCCCACTCTACCGCGCCCTCCTCTGCTCCAGTTCCGCGCGCCCTGATCACCTCACCTTCCCATTCTGCTCAAGGCCTGCGCGCGCCTGCAGTATAGGTCGTACGGTCCCGCGGTTCTTGGACATGTGCAGAAACTGGGGTTCAGCGCTGACGTCTTCGTGGTGAACGCCGCGGTGCATTTCTGGTCTGTTTGTGGGTCCATGGTTCTTGCCCGCAGGTTGTTCGATGAAAGTCCCACCAGGGACGTGGTCTCGTGGAACACACTGATTGGTGGGTACGTGAGGAGTGGCCTCCCGCGGGAGGCGCTCGAGTTGTTTTGGAGCTTGGCAGAAGATGGCAAGGCAGTGAGGCCTGACGAGGTCACGATGATCGGGGCAGTGTCGGGATGTGCACAGATGGGGGATTTGGAGCTCGGGAAGAGGCTGCATGAGTTTGTGGACAGTAAAGGGGTGAGGTGCACGGTGAGGCTGATGAATGCGGTGATGGATATGTATGTCAAGTGTGGCAGTTTAGAGTTAGCAAAGTCGGTATTTGAAAGGATCGACAACAGAACTGTTGTTTCTTGGACAACCATGATCGTGGGGCATATGAGGCTGGGGTTGGTGGAGGATGCACGGATGCTGTTCGATGAGATGCCTGAAAGGGATATATTCCCATGGAATGCTCTGATGGCTGGTTATGTTCAGAATAAGCAGGGCAAGGAGGCTATCGCGCTGTTTCATGAGATGCAGGAAGCAAAGGTGGATCCTAATGAGATCACCATGGTTAATCTCCTATCTGCTTGCTCGCAGTTTGGAGCATTAGAAATGGGGATGTGGGTCCATCATTACATTGACAGACATCAGCTTTATCTTAGTGTTGCACTTGGCACATCTCTAGTTGACATGTACGCAAAGTGTGGCAACATCAAGAAGGCGATCTGTGTTTTCAATGAAATTCCAGATAAAAATGCACTCACATGGACAGCAATGATATGTGGTCTTGCAAATCATGGACATGCTGATGAGGCCATAGAATACTTTCAGAATATGATAGATCTTGGATTGCAGCCAGATGAGATAACATTTATAGGGGTTCTGTCAGCTTGTTGCCATGCTGGTTTGGTTAAAGAAGGTCGTCAATTTTTCTCCCTAATGCATGAGAAATACCACCTTGAGAGGAAAATGAAACATTATTCATGTATGATAGACTTGCTAGGCAGAGCAGGACATTTAGATGAAGCAGAACAACTTGTAAACACCATGCCTATGGATCCTGATGCAGTAGTTTGGGGTGCTCTTTTCTTTGCTTGTAGGATGCATGGTAATATCACTCTTGGTGAGAAGGCAGCAATGAAATTGGTAGAACTTGATCCAAGTGATAGTGGAATCTACGTGTTATTGGCTAACATGTATGCAGAGGCAAATATGAGAAAGAAGGCCGACAAAGTGAGGGTTATGATGAGGCACCTGGGAGTGGAGAAGGTTCCTGGATGTAGTTGCATTGAGCTGAACGGTGTGGTTCATGAATTTATCGTGAAAGATAAGTCCCATTTGGACACTACTGCAATTTATGACTGCTTACATGGGATTACATTACAAATGAGGCATACTGCAAACCTGATTGACATTTCAGAAACTGGCATCATGTCGCATCTTTAGTCCAGAAACTACATCTAGTTCTAAAAAATGGTGCATTCAGTTGTATCATATAATCACATGGTGAATTGTGTCAGCTGCCAGGCAATAAGCCTCTAACTGCCATCAATCATGTGATTAAGTTCCTATCAGTGACTCTAAAGGGAATACCAGAAATTAGAAGGTAATATTTTTACTTACAAACAATCTTTTCAGTTATAAAAATCTTTGAGCAACTCTGTAACCTTATCAGGGATTCAGGGCCATTACATCTCAATCCCATTCATTATCATCTTTGCAGAACAGCGATAACAGAGACTAACAACTATCATTATGTCCTTTTCATAGAACTCTGTAAGCCTGCCTGAAAATTTTCTTATGCTTATGGTGAGACCGGCTAATTTGCATATTTTAGGTATTATATAGATGTTGATTCATGAGACACCACATATTATGGAAAATGGCAATTTTCATTTGCTAGTTAAAAAATTAGATGCTATACACATTATTCATAAATTGAACATTCTCAAGAGACACTTTATGAAATTTTATTTTCTGATAACAATGCATTATTTTTTGTGTGTTGCAGATTGAGGATGTTAGGATGTAATTTCCACACTTGGAGGGACAGCCTGTAGTCCCAAAAGCAGTCTCATTGGTGTTTGCTGCTTGCTGGTAACATGGTAAGTATCTTACCTTAATACTCCTTCCATACCAAGTTATAATTCACTTTAGCTTTGTCTTAAGTTGAACTTCTCTAACTTTGGCCAAGTTTATAGAAAAATGAGATTTTAGTTGAGCCATGGTTTCTGAGGCATCACCTAGGTGTTGAGGCGTACCCCAGGCGCAACAGGACGCCACAAGGTTTTAATTATGCCATATTTCCTAGGCGACGCCTAGGTGTCTAGGCATCCAGGCATACCCCCAGCACCACATGACACCACAATGCCTCAAAAATCATGAGTTCTGTTGTGAAGTAGTAGTGGATTGCCCACCTCTTCCCAATTACTTAAGCTTTTGGGTTCACTTGGTGCATGAAACCTAACATGGTATCAAAGACAGAGGTCTTGAGTTCGAATCCTGGTAGAGGCATCTTTTAAGTCCTCCGCTCCCTTCTTTATTTCCACGTTTGCGCCACGTTTGCGCCTTATTCTGGCTACACGTGAGTGGGAGTGTTGTGAAGTATTAGTGGATTGCCCACCTCTTTCCAATTACTTAAGCTTTTGGGTTCACTTGGTTGGTGCATGAAACCTAACAAGTTCTAATTTGATATTGTAAGTGTTGATGCATTTTGTATAAACTTAGTCAAAGTTAGATAGGTTCGACTTAGGATGAAGCAAAATTGAACTATATTTTGTATTAGAGATATGTATAGTCGAACACATGTATATCATGTTACTTGTACTCCAAGTTGTACTTGGCTATATATATATATATATATATATATATATATATATATATATATATATATATATATATATATGAAAGTCACCCCCCAATTGGGCGTAAGGTGTTCCCCTAATTCTCTACATGGTATCAGAGAACCCAGGCTCTATTCCCGTTCCTCTCCCCTAACAGCGCCGCCGAGTTTCCCTCGCACGCGCTTCCTCTGCCCTAACCGTGCCGTCGACTTCACGGCTGCGCGCCCACCCCTGGCCGACGCTCTGCAGTACCTCACACTGACTCGGCTTGACCTCGCCTATGCCATTCAGCAAGTCTGCCTCTTCATGCATGACCCACGGGAGCCGCATCATGCTCTCATCAAGTGGATTTTGCGCTATGTCAAGGGCACCCTCGACGCCGGTTTGCATCTCGGCATCAGTAGTGTGGCCTCCATCACAGCATACTCCGACACCGACTAGGCTGGATGTCCAGATTCACGACGTTCTACTTCAGCCTATTGCGTCTTCCTCGGCAGCAATTTGGTCTCCTGGTCTACGGTGTCTCGGTCTAGTGTAGAAGAATACCGCGTTGTTGCTCATGTTGTTGCTGAGTGCTTCTGGTTGAGACAGTTACTTCAGGAACTTCATATCTCGATCACTTCGGCGACCGTTGTCTATTGCGACAATGTCCAATCAGGTTCATGATCGTCGCACAAAGCACATTGAGGTTGACATCCATTTTGTTCGTGAGAAGGTGGCTTTGGGGCAGTTCAGAGTCCACATTCCCTCAACTCATCAGTTTGTGGACATTATGACTAAGGGATTGCATGTACAGTTGTTCAATGACTTTAGGTCCAGTCTGCGGGCGGGTATTAGAGATATGTATAGTCTAACACATGTATATCATGTTACTTGTACTCCAAGTTGTACTTGGCTATATATATGAAAGTCACCCCCTAATTGGGTGTGAGGTGTTCCCCTAATTTTCTACATTTTGGAACAGAGGAAGTATGTATAATTGTATATGCATATATTATATATGCAATGAAATGGCAAAATTGTTTTGAAAATTTCTTGCAAGTATGTATATACATATATGATATACACAAGTGTTGAGTTCACTTTAGCAACATGTAAGACTTCACCTCTGAAATTTCTTGTGTTATATGACCGATTGGTAGCTCTATTCTTGTCCTTGAATCCCATATGATTGTCATCCGAGGTCAATTCTATCTTTTGTCTTAACTAGAAGCTTGTTTCAAATGATTCTAAAAAATGGAAGCAATTGATAGTTTAGGCGTTCGATGTGCATCCATTTCATTCCTTGTAAGAGCATCTCTAATAGTACCCAAAAATAATTCTAAAAATTTGGTTTTGCAACCTCTCTGTCATACGCCTAATGCACGGGCCAAGTGAGGCCCAAGGAAGAGCAGGGACCGGCCCAGACCGGCTCCACCGCGCCCCTAGGGGGGTCACGCGTGCGCCATGGAAGGGGCCGACGCCCTTCCCTCCTCTGAATCTGGTTTCCCCTCCTTCGATTCGATTACCATATTAAGAATAAAGGAAGGATTATTTAGAATAAGAATAGGATTGGTTTGTTAGGAAAGAGGATCCAATCTATAAGGATATCTCTCGTAAGTTGCTTGGAATACAAGTCTGATAGGGACTATAAATATAGGGGAGAATGTAATCAATTAAGATAAGAAAGAATAGAGCAATTACTCTTCCTCTACTCTCTCTTGCGCTTCCCTCTCTCCCTGTCGTCGCCTCTCTCCCTGCTCCGCCTCCCTGAACCCTAGCCGCCGCCTCCCTCCATAGCCGTTGCACCTCCATGCGTCCTAGGATGTATTACACCTGGTATCCGGAGACCACATCGATCCTGCCTCTCGCCATGACGACCAACAACAACATCGCCGAACTCCAGAAGATGTTCAACGGTTTTGCCAAAGACATCAACGCCAAGTTCGACTCGGTCCAGGAACAGCTCACCACCGTCACCACCCGCCTTTCCACCATTGAGCAGGGGCGCTCCTCAACCGACGATGCCGCCGCAGCCCAACTCAAGAAGGATCGGGAGCTCACCGCCTCCAAATTGACGATCGCAGCAAAGCGAGCCATGGAGACAGCCGGTCGTGCCTTCCTCAAGGAGCAGAAGGAGAAGGCTTTGTCACAGTCGATCCCGGAGATCGTCGACGTCCTGGAACAACCACACGGCAACCAGCCTACACCCTTCCCAAGGTTGGAACCACACATCCGCAAGGAGGACCCGCTCACATGGATCAATCGCTATGAGCAGTTCTTCAGGGGACAGAAGACGCCAGAATATGACCAAGTCTGTTATGCTTCCTGCCATCTGACAGACAGGTACCGCACAGTAGTGATACATGTGCCTTTCATAGGACAAGGAGGTCACGCTGCCATCTGACAGGTACCGCACAGTAGTGGTACTTCGCACGCTGCATCAACGAACGGTTCGGCCCTCCAACTAGGCGCAATCCATTGGGCGAGCTGGCTTCCCTGCGGAAGAACGGTGGACGACTACACGGAGCGCTTCCTGGCGCACGTAGCGCGAGTAGGCACCCTAGATGAGCAGCAACAAGTGAACATCTACACCGCCGGGCTCATGGAGCCGCTGAAGATTGAGTTGGAGAACCCGCAAGACACAGAGATGGTTGTCCTTCGCTCGGGCATATGAACGCGTATGATGCGGAGGCGGCAGTAGCGCGCGTAGACGTCGGAGCTGAGCACGCACCCGACCAGGTTGCCCAGGTGCGGCACGTTATTCACGTGCGGCAGCGCGCTAGTCACCAGCACGTTCCGCCGCCCCTCTACGGGCAGCACGGCCTTCTTCTTCTTGAGGCTCTGCTGCCACGCCGCCGCCGTCTCTGTCTCTGTGTCTGCCATAGTCGCACGCTGCTCCGCATACGGCTTTGTAGCACCTACACTCGCAGCGTCGCGTCCCACGCCTTGGGCTCGGACTTTCACGGTTCCGGATGGTCTCTGTGTATTTATTGGGTCTCAGGCAGCGGCTTCCTGGCATGCAAGGAAGCAGCTATACTACGACTTTGACAGTTTGACAAGACTATAGTTTGGGGCTGACTTTCATTGCAATTAAATCTAGCGAACCAAATTCCGACATGTCTCTCCTTCCATTTTTAGAAAAAAATAATTTCACACATTTACTGTTTTTGGACAGCGTGAGCTCATCTCTTTTGATTGCTCCTGCGCACGCGCTCACTCAGTCAGCGCGGAGATAGGTGAAAAAAACAAAACATTTATTTCAAAATGCTATAATTTCTAAACGGTGCATCCGTTTTAAATTTCGTCTAAACCAGCGTGTCCTACGTGACGATATGAACAAAATTAGACCACACATGTATATATTTCGAACATTTTTCTAGTAGCAATTTATGTGTAACGACTTATAATATACGGAGTATAACTTATAACATATAGTTTAGACAAAAAACTTGAAAACTGAAGTTATGAAACACAACTTATAAAAAAAAGTTTTAAACACAAATGAACGGATTAATTTATATCTTGTGCCTAAAATTTGGAAACGCAAAAGTTGTTAAACTCAAAAAAATAAATTAACTTAAACTTATAAGAGAACTTATAAACACAAAAGTTATGAAACACAACTTATGTTCATAAGTTATTCTGTAATTTATAGATAAGTTATTCTATACAGTTTACCAATACTGATAAACAATTTCCGATAAAACTTGTGCTAATAAGTTTTGCTCTAAAAAATATTATATTATAGAAGTTGTCATATATAAGTGTGGTAATAAGCTATGCATAAAAGTTATGTGTATAACTTAGCAAATTTCCAGTAAAGAAAAGTTATGTGTACAACTTGCTTGTATAACTTAGATATATAATTTGATGGATGAATTTGATGTAAAGCTGGACTTATAAGTTATACTAGGGGTATCCCTCGTCACTGCATCCTGTAGTATATGTACTCTGCGGTGATGAACTGAAGGGTTTGCTAGAGAGTGGAGAACATGGTAGCATGGGTTGTGCTAGGGCTGGAGCACAGCGTCGAGGTCCATCGGCTTAGGCTGCCTCGTCGCGCCGGGGTGAGGAGAGGGAGGGCCGCGGCCACGGGGGTACGCAGCCCGACCTAGGCCGGACAGTACGGCGAGAGGCGGAGGGCAGCCAAGGGAGAGACAGACGGTGAAGGACCGAGAACGGCGACCAAAGGGGGGGGTGAATGGAAGCCTCAAATTTCACTCGGAAATATTCGGGCCACTCTTCCCAAAAACAACCCCAGCAAGCAAGCTTACTCACACAGCAAGATCACGACCCTAGAGAGGGTGGATACCTTTGGTGATGACCAAGAGGTACAACGGATCTTTCGGAAACCAAAAACTCAAACTGTGACACCGATGGTGATGCTCTCAAACCCTAGAGAGAGGAGAAGAGAGATCACTCAAAAATACTTATGAGAACTGGTCTCACAAGTGCTTCATCAAGTTCCCTACGTGATTACGAAACCGATAGACATTGACTCGTTCGACTCCCTTCGCTCGACTCGCGCGTCCACCGTCTTGACTCGGTCGACTCGGTCTACCTCCATGTCTTCTCGCACTCGCCGGTGCCAAGTACTAGCCACCACAGCTAGTCCGCCAGCGCCCATGGTCCCTCGGTCCGAGCCCCGCTTCCGCCATTCACTGCTCTCAGTCCATCGGCACGGCAAGCCTCTACTCGATCTTCTCCACGCCATTGACCACTGTCACTAGGCATAACACTTTCACACCACAAGCCGATAGACAGGCACACATTTGCTTTTGCAAGAGGTTAGTTCAAGCCACTCAAACTGAAACGCTCAAGTGTTGGACAATCACTCATCATAAAACTGAACAAACATGGGCACATATCAATCATGTGTTCACAGATGGGGTGCTGGAGGCAGAGGGGAGCGAAGGAGAAACGGAGGGGGTCGGGTCTGCCTCACCGCCCTCACGGCTCACGCGCGGGGCTAGAGAGGAGGGAAGGGTGGGGAAGGTTCCTGAAAGTGCATCTAGCCCTTTAGTGGGTTTTGGTGAATTGAGTGACAACACAATTAAAGGTCTAACAAGTTTGCTAAGTGTATCAAAGGTTCAACAAGAAAAGCAAACTTGATGGTATTCCACATAGTTTTGAAATGAAGGCTAAATTGTGTATTGTTGTATTGGAAGATTATGGAAACAATCTAGTTCAAGCAAAAGACAACAATGCAAATGGAATCAATGATATGGCTTCTATGTTATGGGATGTCATAGTATCATGTGAAAGCAATCATATTTGGCAAATGGCAAATGAGACATAAGGTAATGGTTTTGGATTGGTCTCTACAATGGGCTGCTTTACATGAACAAGAAGTGTTGAGTGTCAAGCAAAAATGGAGAAGATATAAGGAATAGTGAATTGGCTTGACCATATTGATATTGATCCATATATGTCTTTATGTGAGTCAAACTGAAGCTTGATTGATCTCAACATTTATATCTAGAAGATATTCAAGCAAGGATCACAATAGTGAAGAAATGGATATTCAATGGATGCTTGATATGATGTGACTTGAGTATGGCTTGATAAGGTGAAGATATCAAGGAAAGATCTTTGAGGTACTAAGCGGAGGTGAAGGGTAAGCAAAGGCTCTAACCGAGGTACCATGGCTAAGGTGAAGAAGAGATTACTTGCATTGAGTCGAGGTACTAATCAAGCTATGAGAAGTCATCTTGTGTTGAGGATCAAATCATTAGTAGAAGTGACTTGAAGTCATGAGTTGAACTAACATGTATGGAAATGGTTCAAGTCACATGCTCAAGGTATATTTGCTCAAGAGAAGAGACAAAGTTGATTGCAGCCCCTATGAAGCAATATTGAGAAGAAATGACATATGAAGACATTGAGAACTCAAGTGGTTAAAATATTTATTTTCCATTGATCTTGAGTATAGGCATGTCGTACTATCAAGGGGGGTGCAATACGAATGATAGACAAGTCTCAAGTGCTCAAACTAACGAAACCCAAGTGGTAACATGAGAGAAAACCTTAGAACTGCACCTGCACTTGTTGATCTTGGACTTGTTCTCTGTTGGGTTGGATAGGCCTTGAAACAAGCTTTCCAGAATGTCCAAGATCACTGAAAACGATGTCCCGAGTCAAAAGTTATGGCTGTTTCGGTGGGGTGACTTTTGCTGTCTCTGGAAGGGCGGCGGTGCCGCCCTCGAACAACCACAACGGCTAGTTTTCGAATCCTAACGATTAGATTTGAGTGGGGTGGGTATATATATCCATCCCACGCCTCCTGGTGCTGCTGCTGAGCTTTAGAATACTCATAACCCTTCCAAAGCCATTTGAGAGCTCTCCCCAACCCTCTCTTTGTGAGAGTGAAGTGCTTAGTGAGAGATTAAGTGTTGGGGCTATGTGATTGAGAGCTAGAGAGCAAATTAGAGCTAACCAAACCTTGAGCACTTGTTGGGTTTCGTCAATCTTCGTTGCGCATTTGTTACTCTTGGAGGTGAAGCCTCCTAGACGGCTAGGCGTCTCCCGACGAGCTCCCGTGCTTGTGGTGAGCAACAGGATCAGTTTGTAACCATCTCTTGTAGCTAAGAAATCACCCCTCACTTCAAGGATTAATTTCCTTGATTTAAGAACGAGGGAAGGGCAAACCTTGTATAGCGAACCTCAACAACGTGGACTTAGGCAAGCCTTGGTGACGAGCTGAACCACGGGATAAATCCTTATGTCTTGTGTGTTGTTTACATTCAAGTATATCTTGCATAGACATTGCTAGGGTTTGAGGTTTCGATTTGAGCTAGAAAGTGATTTCTGTGGTATCCAGTCTTCGTGCTAGACTTTACCTTGATACTGTGGCTTTGGGCTGCTTATAGTATCTAGTTTCTCCCAGCGAAATCTGAGCTCGATCCGAGTTATATTTGGAGAGCGACAGTGCCGCCCTCTATTTTTTTTTGAGTTGTGAGCTGAATTCTTGCAGGGTCACTATTGAGGATCTTAGGATCTCGTTCCCCCAGTTTGGGCTGAATTGGACCTACGGTCATAGGTCAGCACCGACGCCCTCAAAGGGAGGCAGTGCCGCCCTCAGTGCTAATACTTGTTTGAGATAAATTTTTGTAGGCCTATTCACCCCCCCTCTAGTCCTCCTAGGCGACATCAAGGTCCTTTCAGTTCCCGAGCTCCTGATCTGATGGCGTTGTTGTAAAATCGGACAGGCAGAGAAAAACGATGACGTGGGTCGCTGTGGGCATTAAAAATGGTGTACACAAATAAGGTGAAAGGTTGTAGATTTAAGAACTTAGATGTACAAATGAACGAATAAGCTTATAACTTATACTAAAACATGTTATAAAACATAACTTATGTACAAAAGTTATCAAATACAATTTATGTACATAAGTTATTTTGTACGACTTGCCAATGGTACCAAAAATAAAAACAAAATAAAAAAATAAAAATAAAAATAATACTAAAAATATAAAACAAAACTAAATAAAAATATAAAAAATAAAAAATGCCAAGGTACGGTAGTGCTAGTGTTATGATGGGATCATGACCGCGACTAGTTTGGGCTAGGGGCAACCTCGTGGAAGGATTGACCCACTCGCGTGGTCTCCATCTTTATGCAACAGTTGCGAATAAAAACAACACCGACGCATTCATCCTTCATCCGCAAAAATGGAATTGCGCTATAGTTTATTATGAAAATCCCACACGCCAAGTCGACTCACTAGCTGGCCCATGGGGTAAGTACTTTTTTCATTTTATTTTAATTTTTTTCATCTTTATAGCACAAGTATAGCTCAGTCATCCTAACAGTTTGTCATAACGTTCGCGCGTGCAACCGGTGTATCATGCACCACAAGCACCCACAACCACGTGAACCTAGACTAACTGTGAACCGGTCTATGGTTCATGTGCACCCAGCCCCTATCCACCATGAGCCACCAGCGTGGACCTAGTCCGTTAGGAGCCCAACCAGGCCACATGGCTACCCTACGCCTGACATGTGTTCAAGTCAGCCTGGCCCAATGGGCCCAATCAAGCCTAATCAACGTTAATCATTGACCGGTAAACACTGATTGTTGAACCAGTGCCACCTGTTAGCCAATAGAGAGTCACCACGTGTCACACTGTGAGGGTTTCCTCTTTTTCTTTTTTAGAATTTCATTAAACCTTAGAAAAATGATAGTAAATAAATACATGTGGCCTCCGAAAAATATGAAACTAGTGCCTAAATTTTCTTAAAAATGAGCTCTACATTATAGGCCTATGCATTTGGATCTCTTGGAATTTTGTTGCTTCTTTGTGATCATATATGGGAGTCTTTTATTGCGACTATATGTCTCATTTAACAACCTCGAAGGAGTATGACCTTAAGGAAGATGACTCGTGCAATGATATAGATTCTAGTGCTTTACTTTATGCATTTAGTTGTGACAGAATGCATGGTAGATTGCTTGAAGCCATTACCTTGACACAACCTTTACCCCTGCACACTTCCTGTTAGGATAGATGCTCACTTGTTTTACTTGCGACTTAGGGCATGTTTGGATTGGGGGGCAAATGTTTTGCCCCCGTCACATCGAATCTCCCGTCCCTAATTTGGTCTATTTAAAATATACTAATTAAAAAAGTAATTTGTCAGCCGGAGGCAACTTCGCGAGACGAATCTTTTAATATAAATTAGTTCATGTTTTGACAATGTTGTGCTAAAGTAAACATTTGTTAATTATAGATTAACTTAGCTTAATAGAATCGTCTTGTTAAGTCCCGCAGGGGCATGTAATTAGTTTTATAAGTAGTCTATTTTTAATACACTAAACTAGTACCGAAAGATTCGATGTGACACGGCAAAACATTTGCCGCTCCATCCAGACATGCCCTTAGTTCTACTACACATTATAACTATGATGTGATGCTTGGTGGAGGATTGTTTGTGAGTGGCTAAGGCACTTGGTGCCGATAATGTGATAATGAGAATGTGGAGATCATGGCGTGTGCCTTGGGTGTGTGGTGAGGGTCAAGTCGATCAAATAGGATTCCAACGAACTTCTAGGGCAGGTCTTGCCTAAGGGGTGTGACCTGAATGCTTCTTGAGAGTTGTACCTATGGCGAGTACTGGTTAGTGGTATACATTACGGGGGAGTGTCTTCATGGGGCGAATCCCTAGAGTGGAGGTGTTGTTGAAGCACAAGGCATTGATCCTGAGATAAGATGTCTTGATTGGTCACCCTAAGGACTTATAAGTTGTGGGAATTGGTTCATCGGAACCATTACATACCACTTGATTTCAAGGGTGGGAGACAGATGTGGGCTAGCCTAGGCAATGCCATTATTGCTTGGATGTAGTGGATAGTATAGGGAGGAGATATCATTTGGGCCCAATACTCTTGAGACACATAGTGACCATGGTGGCATTGCATTGCATTTTACATTCTTAGTGTACCAGTGGACTCTAGGGTGCCTTAGGGCTGAGTTGCAGGATGGTATCGTTCCAGTTTGGAAAGCAACCTAGAATTAGCCTAGGCGAGGCACTACTAATGATGATGATCTTGTGGATAGTGGAAACCTTTGTAGAGTTTCTGGTTGATCGATCTATACATAGTCATTCTTTATAGCTATGGACCTTTCCTATGTTTCTGCTTCACTTGAGTAGAGAGAGGAGTCGTTTCTTCTTCTTCCCCTAGGATTGGACTGGATTCTGACGTGAGTTGTCCTTGTCGGCTAGAGATTGAGAGTGTGGTTAAAACTTGAGAATTAATTATTAAATTTTGATGAACTACACATAGGAATACTATAGCCATAAATAGGTTCTTTTGCTCTACCCTTGCATTTCACTTACCACGAAGCAACACAAAGCATAGGGTGGTAGCCAGGTCAACCGTGGCACATTTGATAAGATCATGTACCATGTTGGTTACACACCTTGCCAAACATTGCAAGGATCACTACCACTAGAAGCTGACCTACCGCTAGATGCAATACCATAAAGAGGAACTCTCCTTTGAAGTCATCAATTTTGAGGGACCTTACCATGCCATCCTCAGGAGGCCATGCTATGCAAAGTTCATGGCAGTTCCCAATTATGCCTACCTCAAGCTCAAAATGTTCTGGCCACAAGGGGTTATCACCATAAATGGTAACGTCTATGACACTAATGAATGTGAGAAGGAAGTCATAGAGTAGACAAACTACACTATTACTCCTAATGAGGCCATGATCGATATCGAATCGAGATAAAGCACAAGACAATCTCAGGAACCAACCTACACTAGCTACCCCAATAGGCATGTCTCAAACCCTCCTACTATTAGCCTCGCTTGCAACACCTTTCCTCAAAGATGCGCTTTAGGAAACAAAGCCAGAGGAGAAAGTGGATGACTTGGCCAAGGAAAATAGCATTAGGGTCAAGGTTTAAATCAGTAGGAGCACCCCATGCAATGAAACATGGGACAACCCTGAGCAAGCCAAGGGTGTAAGGTGGTAGGCAAAACTCAACTATGTTGTTGACATGCTTACCGCAAAGTAGGACCCACACTAAGGAATAAACACGGATTGGACGTTGGCTCCAACTCTAGAAGGTTCCAGAGGTCACCAGAGGGCAACCTACCAAAGAAGAAGGTGAGTTGTTGTAGCTGTCTTCGGGGGTTGGTCTCCCACCACCTTACTGTTTGCATCTAATCCATCGATTAAGGTAGGTTGGATCCAAGGGCTCCTATTCATTGCGCGAGGCTATATAAGCAACCTTAATTTAGAGAAGTCAGAGCATCATCCAGAAACCCTATTTTCTTGAGTTCCTTCTAGGGCATAGCTAGCTATTGGAAACAGAGAGAGAGAGGCAAGCTTCGCTTGGAATCTAGATGTTGTTAGGAGTGTGGCTTTATATAGTTTCTATACTTACTCTCATCTTTGTATCTTTAATTATATGTTTGATACAATTCATATGACATTTTTTATCATCATGTTTATTCATGGGATCGTATAACGCTCGCTCTAAGGTACTATGGGTGAGTGGTTGACATTGTGTGAGCTTGGTTCTTATATGTTGTTTACCTACAGATACTTCCTATATTCCGAGCCATGTGGTAGATTGCGGGTATGATATTCATGTTGAGTCCTATGTAGCCCATTCCTCAAATATAGGCCAAGTAGGACCCGATTGCGATAGAAGACAAGCTCTGTTTGTGATCTTCCTTAGTAATGTCTCAAATGAGTAGATATGAATTAGAATCTCGCTATGACTACTAAGTATAAATGTACTAATCAATGTATGCTTTGACTTATAATTAGAAATAACATAGGAATATCTTTTGATGTTCTGCTACTAATGCTAATGCCATAGAATGAAATGCTCTTAATGCCACAGAAAAAAATTCTCTGAATACTTATTACTGATGATCAATACTTATACTTTACTATTTATCCTGTGACTTACCCTGGTTATGAGTACAATAGTGGAACTTTGTTTTATTCATCCATCATAAGTAAAGTTATAATATTTCTTGGTGCCTATCCTTTTTCGAGGTAAAAATATAAATTCGACACTGGGCTTACTCCTGGTAAAATAATGATATTTTATCTCTATGGTTGCTGATACTTTCATTCTTATTATAAAGTTAAGTGACATACTCATAAGTACTAGCAAACACTTTTTACGTTATTACTAGGGATGACAATCTAGCATTAAAATAATGTAAAGAATGCTAGTAGTATTTTTGACACCATTGTCGAGGATGAATTCTAAATCTCTTTCTGGTACCAGGGCTAAAAATGTAAACAACCGCACACGTGCCACCATGCTGTGAGGGGGGGGGGGGGACACTCGCCGATGCCATCATGCCTGGGCCTCCAAGTTGGGTGACCACATCGAGGGCCTCCCTCATTTGGGCCTGTGGTGCCCTTGTCTATTTGCACGTGACCGGTGCCCACCTTAGACAATGGTGAAAGTTGAGGGAGAGGGAGGAGCGGTGGATGTGGATTGGTGCACGAGATTAAGGGTTTGAGCTTATATATATATAGGACAAAGGAGGAAACAGTAGCACCATCCATCTTCAAATCCAACCACCATCTTTTGATTCACTAACGTGCCCACCTTGAGGCGGCATCGTTCCTTGCTGCTCTCTTGTTTTTATATTATGGAATTGGAGTATGAATATCATATACATATGTGCACTATTTTTTTTGTGTAGCTCGCGAGCTAAAGTAATCATGTCGAGCTCATGAACCAGCTGAGTTGAGTCAATAACCACCGACCATGTCAATTTTTTAGATAATAGAAGATAAACATCCGTCTGCATACCCACCGACGAGGACTCAGACCACAATTATCACAAAATATAAAAAACTTAAAACAAAATAGTCTCAGACACAAAAAAGAAAACATAGTCTATAAGCCTAAAGACATAAGGCCATTCATGTGAGACGAAGAAGGCCATTGCCGCAGACTCCAATGTGCAACAAGTAGAGATGATGTGTTCTTTCTTGTCATCACAATGTTGCAATTGACTCCAATAGTGGAGCCAAGAAGTTCCTCTGAATAAGACCTGCACAAAGTTTTTAGGTTTACAATTGTAAAAAACTATCTCGTTTCTTATCAACCAAATAGACTAGCAGAAGACTGTTGCCCTTGTTAGTAACAACATTCTATTTTCTTTTCCTCCCTGTTTACACCAACATCCAAAAATATTTGCAACACTCAGAGGTGGAACTAATGGGCCTCCAATGTGGGAGCTCGTTAGGACACCTATATAAGCAAGGGGTGGGTGCGGGGCTAGATTAATCCATGCCTTTTGACAGCCGTTGTTGCCCGAATTAGGCTTCCAACCCCTTAAGCGTCGACCCTATGGGCTCACACACATAGACATGACCCGAGTACTCCTACTTTACCAATAGTTGATAGTGGTCTCTAGCAAGGCGTGTCAACTCCTATGCATATGCAAAGATCGTATCAGACGAACCACCACAAAACCATATACATGTTATACCCTTGCCTTACGATATTTGGTCCAATTCATGGGTTAACACTTAACCCCAAGCACGACCATGCATTTTTTTGATCCAATCATTTGAGTGGTCCAGTGATATCTCTCTCATATGGAGAGTGGCAAATTCCATCATAATTGACTATGTCTCACGGTATGTTTTCCGACAAACCCGAAAGCCACCTTTAGAACTACCCAGTAAAGGAGTAGCGTTTGGTAGTCCCTGAGTAGGTCGTTTCTCATCTTGAATGCATACGACAATCTCATGTATGAGGACATAACGTACATGATGTGTATAGAGTCAATCTCACGTTGGGTTAGTCGAGCTTCATGTCACACATGTGTCCATATTATTAGTTTGATATCTCTATATCTATAACTTGTGAAACATACTCATCAACTAATAATGTGCCAATCTAATATTCATTTGCGTCCTCATATGAACTCCGATCAGGGACAATTTTAGAATAACCATACAAGTAAAAGAGTTTAACATAAAATTCACATCATTGCTAATAGATAATGGTTGCCTTTAATGGACATTTAATGAACTCATAATATGTCATGGATATAAGAAAATACAACCATATCTATGATTACCTCTAGGGCATACTCCCAACAATAGTCCGGAAGCGCAACGCTTCCTCCCTACCTCGGAGGTGCTGCATCTGAAGCACAAGGATGAACCGCACGAAGGGGACGGATGGACGGACATCCTCACAACTGCACTACACTGCGTGACGCACACGACTACATCGAGTCGCTTCCGCTGCACCTGCGAGTCTAGCGGTAATCCCACGATCTATAACTTGCAGTAGTTCATGGTTCATGGTGTAAATTTTTTTTGTTTTTCGGCTAGCGTAGTTTCTCCATATCCCTACAGGAACAATACCAAAAACAAAAAATAATTCTTGCCAAAGAGCCTTTGCCAAGAAACAATAAAAAAGATGTTGAATTGTTTCATGATCACTACAAAAATTACAAAGTTTGATCCCATTTCAGTTTCTCTTAGCAAGATTATCTTTAGTTAGTATTACACATCTGTTGAGGAACCAAATAAAGACTTTAATTTTTAAAGGTACCTTGACCCGCCAAATTTCCCGTTGGAAGTTGGTTCCTATATTAGTGAAAAACTTGTACATAGAGTTAACTTAGGAACCATTTTTATTCAAAGACCAAGTAACCAAGTCTCTACCTAATTGTAAGTTGACATTCGCAATACGTGTCACTAAGTGATTCTATTTAAACAACTTGATGCCTAATATTTGCCCTTCTAAAAGAGACATTTAGGGGGACGATATTTAGAATTTCAGAAACCGTTGCCTCTTTCTTGAGAACAATGTTATAAAAATTTGGGTATTTTTGCTTTAAATGAAGGTTTTCTAAAGAACCATCCCTTAATTTAAAGTTTACTAGCCTCATGAATTGGTCCTTTGCTGACCATGTCAATTTAGTTTAGACATTATTAACATGAAGTGTAGATATTAGTTTGTAAACAAAAGATTATGAGCTCACAAAATTTAGTAATAATCCATAGAAGATTTAGTGTCGCATGTAAGCAATTTGAGGGCAATGCAATATAAACATAATAAAAGATGAACAATATATAATAAACTAGAGGAATAAAACGCAAAAGTACCATGTAGATTTGCAACCGGGCGGGACGCAATTACATTTTGGATGTTGTATAAAATGGATAGTTAAATGAAAGAACATCGATCCTAGGTATGTCTGAACTACTATATGAATTTGACTAATTAGCTCGAAAACAAATTAAACACATGTTAAATATATAAGTATCTAGCAAGCAAAGTCAAAAGCTAGCTAGAAAACTGCATATATGTACTCTTGATGGGGTTGAGTCGATGGTGATTCCAAGCTAATTAAATCCTATTTAGCGCTTGAAGTATATCATCCCTGAGATCCTCAAACTTCTCAATTCCAAAACTGAACCTCACCATGTTGTCCTTGATCCCATTCTTGGCCTTCTCCTGCTGGCTCTGTCCCCAGAATGACATGACCGCTGGCTGCTGCACCAGACTCTCGCACCCGCCTAGCGAGGTCGCGATGAAGGGGATTTCTAGAGCATCCACAAAACTGATGGTACCATGCAAGTCCGCCTTCAGCTCGAAGCTGACAACGCCTCCGTAGCCGGACATCTGACTCGTTGCAACCTGATGCCAGGGGCTGCTCTCCAGCCCAGGGTAGTGCACCCGCTCGACCTTTGGGTGGCGCTCTAGAATGCGTGCCATGCGCAGCGCCGTACTGTTATGTGCCTCCACGCGGAGCGCCATCGTTTTGAGCCCACGGATCACCATGTATGCCGCGTTCTGCAAGAATTGTGATTTGTCTTGGAGTTATATATATATATATATATATATGTCTCGTTCCATGCCAGCTGCAAGGGTTTACAGTCGAGATCGATCGAGACGACGTACCGGAGAGATAGCGCCGCCTAGGTCGTGGTGCCAAGCGCGTATCCTGGAGATGAGCGCCTCCGAGCCGCTGACGCATCCGGCGATGGCATCATGGTGGCCAGCCATGTACTTGGTGGCGGAGTGCAGGACAAGGTCGGCACCGAGGGTGAGCGGCTTCTGGTTGATGGGCGACGCCATGGTGCTGTCGATGCACACCAGGGCACCCTTGCGGTGACACAGCTCAGCCGCGTGCCTAATGTCCACGCACTTGAGCATCGGGTTCGTCGGGGAGTCGGCGTAGAAGAGGGTCACGTCGTCGTTCTCGTCAAGGACGGCTTTCAACGACTCTATCCCATTGTCGAGGTCGATGAACGTCGACCGGATACCCATCCTGGAGAGCTTGTCACGGATGAACGCGCGCGCCTCGCTATAGCAGTCGGTGGTGGTCACCACGTGGCCACCGGGCGGGACGAGGGCGAGGAGCGTCGTTGTGATGGCGTTCATGCCGGAGGACGTTACCAGGGTCGTCTCGGCTCTCTCCAGTGCGCTGATCTTGTCCTCCAGCACCTTCACTGTTGGGTTGCTGTACCGCCCGTACTCGAAGCTGTGGCGCCGGCCTTCCTTGAAGGCTATGAGGTCCTCGGAGCTCTTGAACCAGTGCGTCGTGCCGCTCACGATCGGGGTGGCGATCGAGTCAGTCTCTGTGCCACTGCCACCCACGTCCACTCCCTTCTTCCTGAGCTTCTCCCCAGCGTGCACGGCGAGGGTCTCGTCGGAGGCGCGCCTTGGCCTTGTCTCATGATGAGCGTCACCGGCGGCGGCGTTGACGAACTCATGGAGCAACGACTCAGGTGCAGCTGGGCACATGGCAGCGACGCGCTTGTGCCTAGGAGAATGCAGCGGTTGGACAAGGCTGAGCTGGTGCCTCGGGAGTGAGCTCGTCTTGACAAGCCTGCTGGATGGAGCCATGACCGAGCTTGTGGTTGTGTGATCAACAACTCAAACCAAAGATTTTGTGCTTGTCTTGTCTGTCTGCTTCACAGGAGCTCAGGCAAAGAAGACGATGATCGAGCTTATCTGGTGTGTGTTCTGCCTCGCCTACCTCGTAGCCAAACATATTTATACACGAAGTTACTACACACGCGCGTGAACTATATTCACGCGTAGGCGCCTCTGCAGTAGGGAGGGTGGGGTGTTTGTGTGTGTGTGTGTGTGGTGGGGTGGGGGATTGTTGTGGGGATTATCTACAATTTTTGACATGAGTTTCTTATGCTCTGTTATGATCAGTCAAAAGCGAGTGTAGCATATCCACCTCACTCTATTAACAAACATGTAGGAACAAACCATGTGACATCGTTACTTCGTTAGTAATAATAAAAATGACGGAGCAGTTATATGATGTTAGAAAACACGTCGTCTACCTAGTCTGAACTTACGAAAGAAAAAACAAATGCAAGGCTCTTGCAGCGAGGAAGAACTTAGAATAATTAGGCTCTCCGGCGGGCGGTTCAAGTGGCTCTGGGCCTAGGCAACCACGTGGGCAGCGCCTGCGGCCGGGGTTTCTTGGGTGACGACGGTTGGATCTGGATCTGGCCGTCAACACCTTCCTCCTCCACGGCGGATGATCTGGACAGCGACCTGCCTAACGCCCGATGACCGGTTCACGGGCCGTCAATTTGGGTGAAAACCCTGTCTAGCATCTTACGCCGGGCCGACGGCAGTGGTACTCACTGTGCCTCGCATCTTATTGAAGGCGTCGCTGAAGCTGTTTGTTGACACCAGAAGTGGCAAATAGGTAAAATATCGCAAGCGTACGGTTGTCAAGTGTAGCTTTCACCGGAAGTATTCCAAGTATCGTATTTTCCTCACGGAACGAGAAGTGAATTAACTAGTGATCAAGGTTATGTCCTATGATGAGGCAAAGAAGTCTATGATATTTGGGTAGAGAGATTCTATGTAGTAAAGATATCTAATTAGGCAAGATGGTTATACTGGTTTTATCAGCCCTTCTCTTGCAGGAGGCGATGGGATAGATCAGTAGGAGATGAACTCCTACCGGACCGCGTCATCATGTTGTATTGAGGCCTTACCTTTTAAGAACATATGTTACACACGTGGTGGAATACAAAGACCAGACATGGCTATCACCACCTGCTAGCCACCATAGACACTCCGTGCCATAAGCGGCTTACAAAGGCAAGATCTAGTCTAGACACCACGTATACACTTGCGAACACATGGTGGATAAGTACCCATGTAGTTCAGCTTTGATGATGAGTGATTGACCAACACGTGAGTGTTTCAGTTTGAGTGGCTTAACTTAACCTCTGCGAAAGAAGAAACATGTGCTTGTTTATCGGCTTGTGGTGTGCAGGTGCTATGCCTAGTGACAGTGGTCAATGGCGTGGAGAAGGTCGAGTAGAGGCTTGCCGTGCCGATAGACTGAGAGCGGTGAAGGGCGGAAGCGGGGCTCGGACTGAGGGACCAAGGGCGGACTAGCTGTGGTGGCTAGTACTTGGCACCGGCGAGTGCGAGGAGACATGGAGGTAGACCGAGTCGGCCGAGTCAAGACGGTGGACGCGCGAGTCGAGCGGAGGCTCAGGGGACTCGGAGTCCGACCGGGCAAAGACCAGGTGGCTCACGTCGAGTGGTTTGGTGGTTTGGGCCTCAAAACCATCCGCGTCGGTTTCCGAGATTGGGCCACAAAACTCGGGGTTCGGTAGTTGAGCCCAAAGCTACCGGTGGCGGGTTTCCTGGGTTTGGGCCTCAAAACCTAGGCGGAGCTTCCGAGGAAGCGGGGATGGCACGTGGCGGAATCCTGGAGGTTGCGTCGAGGCGACGACAACTCCCGGCAGGAAGCGGGGTCATCCATTCAAATCAAGGAAGATTTTTTCCGGAGCTTGGACTGCAATGCTTAGTCTAGGTAGTTCACTCATGTATCTAGGGGGGCCTTTGGGAAATAGCCAAAGCCCCGTTAAATAGAGGATGAAGGAGTATCCTCATTCTCATCTCTTGCATTACTCTTTCTCCCACCTATTCCTAGGTTTTCCTTTCCCTAGCTTCTTCTTGCTTGAGATCCACCAAGTCACCGGTGTAAGAACTTGTGATTGTTGCAAGGAATCGGAGGCCGTAACCTCCGTAAGCCATGGTAGCTTCGCTTTTGTGATCGTGTCCCCCGTTTTGCTTGTGTTCTTCGCATTTTGCTTTTGCTCCCTCTTTTCCCGAGATGATTTCTCTTTGTAGGGAGTAGCTCTTGCAAATCTACTTGAACCAAGTTGTTCGTATTCGTGAGGAGCTTCTTTGCACCGAAGGAATTCTCCTCAAACCTCACGAGTGCATAGATCGAATGATTTCTTTGTGGTGTTCTTGGTTTTGCTCTCTTCTCCCCCAAATCCAAGTGTTCTCCTTTATCCTCTCCAAATTGAGCAATGATTTCTTCGGGATAGCTTCCCAACCGCACTAGGATCATGCCTACAAAGTTTGTTTGCAGTTGGTGATCATTTGGTTGAGTTTTGAGAAGATTTGGCGGAGTGGAAACGATTTTCGCGAGGAACAGTTTTCTGCTGAAAGCGTCGGACCACCTTCCCCCTAAGCTCCGGACCATGGCAAGTGGTCCGGTGGTCTTGACTTTTCAGTGTCAAGCAGCAAGGGGCGTCAGACCACTTGGCGTTTGAGCTCCAGACCTTTGACGAGTGGTCCGGTGGCTCTGCTCAGGGTTCCTACCATGCGTCGGACCACTCTCCTTGGTCGGACGGGGTAGTCCGGTGGTCTGGTCCGGAGGTCGGTCGCTTACTGGACCTTCTGGCGGGTGAGCACCGGACCTGTCTTCAGTAGCACCGGACTAGTCCGGAGCCTCTGGTCCGGAGCTAGGGTGCTTACTGTTGTGGCGTGTCTCGACTGGTGTAGGCATCAGACCATAGCTCCGGACTACTCTCCTTAGTTCGGTGGCTCTGCCCCAACTGGTCCGGAGCCTCTGTTGGTGCTGCTTTTCCTCCATTCTTTTCGCGGTTTATTTCTCCGGGTTCGTGACTAGCTCCGCTGTGTTCCTAGGACATCTCCTAGAACATCCATCCACTTGTGGGTCGTAGGCCTAGTTCTTCTTTGGGTTGTGCTTGGGATAAGGGTCAAGATCATCCGAAAGGAATTTTTATTTGGCTCCCATTCACCCCCCCTCTGGTCACCGTTTCCGGTCCTTCAACACTATTCTTACTACTTTAACCCCAGCTAAAGACTAAAGCACTCTACTTAAAGTAAAGCGATGAATACGCATGAAAAGATGTTTAACAGCTATATCAGATTTAGAATATCAAATACTATAAAGAACTTACAAGTGTATAACTTATAAGAGAATCGCATCCGCTGAGGTACAACTCAGAGAAGACGCCAGACAGGCCCAGCTCTCCTCCAGACTCTCCTCACTCTCTTCCAACTAGCATAACACTACTGCAGAGCTTCGCTAAAGCTACTAGAGAGTGGTTTCCTCCAATGTGTCATGAGTGAGAGTGAAAGCCTAGGGGGGTATTTATAGGTAGAGGTGGAGTAGGGGCTACTCTAGTGCCACATCAACGATCCAAGGAGCTTCAATCTTGAGCCTTTGGATCAAACCGCCTTAGAATCGCCTCAGAATGGATGGACTTGACTTCCATCATGTGTTAAATGTGAGCGGGGGTCACCAGGTGCCTCAGGGGGGTCTAGGGGGTGTCGGCCGACCCCCCTATGACATGTGGGCCCTGCCAAGGGCTCCCAAAGGTTGTCCCCACTGGTCAGGGACCTAGTGGGGGTGGTAGCCCCCTATAGGGTGTTGATCGACCCCCCTAGGGGTCTTAGGCCCACCACCTTTTTCTAGAAGGTGGTCCCACTTGTCATGGAGCTTGGTTGGTCTTCCTGAAGTGTTTGTCACGCTGGTTCTCTTCATGTGGGCCCATGGATCCTTGTGCATTTAATCTGGTGTGTTGAATGAAAGCACATGTTGCATCCAAGAGTTGGAATGGCTTTGACATGGATCCTGCTGGCTTGGCTAGCCAAAAGGGTCCAAATGAGTGTCGGCCGATCATGTTTAGACTCCTTTGGAGCCAGGATTTCTTGTGGGAGCTCCTGGATATGTCAGGAGTCTCATTCCATCTACGTTCTGGAGTTTTGCTCAAATCACACATCGGGAGATGTGCAAAAGGAGCTTCCAGCATTGTTGATTGGCCTGAAATGTTATTCCCTACAAAATAAAGTCTTCCAAGTACATGTGGAACTTATTAGTAGTAAACATGCTTATGTAGTGTTATTCTACTCTTGAATCCAAGGCTGTTGATGGTATTTTGAGTATGTAAAAGTATGTCATTCTTACCGTCAGCACTGTTGCGCCCGTGGGCGTTCGATAACTAGGTGAAAACCTAGCTTGGTTTCTCCGGAACGGCGGCGGCGGCACAGTTGGCGCGTCATCGAAGTTGTTGTTCGTCAGGGTCAGGATTTCCCACCACGTGTTACCTTGCTGCGCAACTCAAGACGGAGTTGGCGCTCGATGGCATAACAGCTTGGCTTTTGGTGGGCAGGCCGGCTTGCATCTGCACCAAGTGCTTTGTGTTGTTACTTAAGAAAAAACATCCAGTCTTCAATGGTGATCGGTGTCCAATGTTTTCAGTACTTTTTTTAGGTCTGACAAACGTATTTTTAGTGGCTTTGTCTTGACGCTGGTGATCTTATTCTACACGAGTTGTCGTCACGTTGGTGATCTTATTCTAGTGGAATTGACATCACAGAGTAAGTCTGTTTGTCGCATAGGACTAGTGGAGCTCCTTGTTGGGGATGTAATTTTTTTTGTCAGTTACTTTCTTTTTAATTTTTATGTTGTAATATTTTGGCCTGATTCTACCCACGGGTAGTTGAAGCCGGATAGTTTCTATCCTTTATCTAAAAAAGGAGCAAGAGTTGTTGCTTGTTTTGGTGGTCAGAGCAGGATCAGTGATGCCACCATGAATGTGCTCCTTCTCCTATATGAAGGACTGACATCTTGGATATAAGATGGATAATTTGTCTGTGCGCCCATCGTCCTTGTACAGTTAAATGAAAGAATATCGATTCTATGTTCTCTTAACTACTAAATGAAGTTGATTATTAGCTCAAAAACTAATTAAACGCACAATAAATATATGTCTCTAGCAAGCTATAAGTCAAAATCTATAGGAGAAAGGGCATGTAGCCTAGTCGTTATAAGAAGCGTATTAGCACCTCAGTTCCTAGGTTCAACTTCTCGTTGAAGTGAATATTCTAGAATTTAAAGGTAATGCGCTTTTAACTATAGGCAACATTCTCATCGATAGGGATAGCGAGATGCCTTTGGTGACTTTGTCAACACTAGTAGAAAACTGGTTTTTGCTGGCGCCCCCCGAAACACACCACAGGCGGTTGGGGTAACAAATCTTCACTGGCGGTTGGCATAACCCAACCGCCGGTGATAATGACCCGATTTACAAAGGCGGTTGTGTTATGTCAACCGCCTATGCGATACCCTGTATAAATACCCCTTCTTTCTCTCGACAAGCCCTCTGTCCTCCTGACCATTTACTGCTCTCGCCGCCACCTTCCATTGGAGGAGATTTTGGAGGTCCAGATTTTTCAAAATACAAGGGGAGAGGTTTTGATCTTCATTTCTTGGAAGGAGATTGTTCAAAAAGGTTAGTTTATGTCTCTTTTGCCTCATTTAGCTCATTTTTTTCTCAATTTGAGCCATATTTTGGATCTAGGGTTTCACCATGAGTGAGAGAGAAAGAATACCTAGGTTATTTTCTTTGTTTCTTCAAGTGCGGTTGATTAAATTGATTATATAATATCTATCCTCTCTCCATTGTCATGTTTGATCTTTAATTTAGTTTATGCTAGATATATGTACTTGTTTTCATGAATCCATGTTGTGTTAAATAGAATTTATGTATAGAGGGGAGTATAGTTTTTTTTTAATTTTTCTACTTAGATTTTTATTATGCTTTTTTATTTCTCAATTTATTTCATCCACTATATGCACTTATATTTCATGAATTTTGTGTTTTTAATAATGATACTTCTATTTTTTAATTATGCTACTACTTAGATTTTTTACTTTAATCACTAGCTAAATAATCCCTAGACTCTAACTAATAATTCCTAGCTAAATCATAAATCCTTAGCTAAATATCCCTAGACCCTAACTAATAATCCCTAGCTACACCCTAAACCCTAGCTAAACTCTAAACCCGAGGTAAATCCTCTCTAAACTCTAGCTAAATCCTAATCCCTAGATACGGTTAGTTATTTTACATTCATTACAATCACTTCATTTACACAGACAAGGGGCATTTCGATCTTCATTTGTTGGAAGGAGGTGATTTTGGAGAGCCACATTTATTAAAATGTAAGGGGGAGGTTTTGATCTTCATTTGCCTTATTAGTTGACCGGATTATGTTCTATGTCGCGCTGTCCACGTCGCTCCGACGAGCCTCACACCGATGCCATGGCTGTGATCATCGATACACCACACCGGATGCTCTGTTGTTCAATTAGTTAGTGTTATAGGCTCACTGGAACATGCTAATCACTCTTGTCTTGTGAGCTCAGTTTGGCCGAAGCTAAGCTAGTTTGTCTAGCGCATCGCCGGCAGAGCTTGGCCGTTCACCATTGTCGGTGATAAGCTCAAATTGGAGCTCTAGAGCTTCAACCAATAGATGTTCTAGGATCAGGGTAATGTGTATAGCATGATCGAGTGCTTTGTTGATTGAAACGGTCATCACCGGTGATGCACCTCCATGGTTTATGGTCGCCGACACGTCTGTCTCGCTGGCCAGTGGGACCCCCTATCAGTGACTATGTGTTGAAATTCCTATTTTCTTTTATGGAATAGTAATTGTATCTGTTATTTTCATATGTATTTCTGTGTAGTTCCATAAATCATGAAAATAATTGTGCAAAATCTATGATGTATTTGATATTTTATAAAAATATGAAATGGCAGTTTCTAGTATATTTTATTGGTGTAAAAATGCCTAAATTAATTAATAAATCAAACTTCCATGATTTTTCCTGGCTTATTGGTTAATCCAAAAATCATGAAATTAAATTTGTAATCTATTTATGTCATGACGATTCTTCATGAAAGTTTGGGATCATTTGGACAAAGTGGAAAAGTTAGAAAATTATAAAATTAATAAATAAATATTAAAATGCTTAGAAACCCTAATCACTTAGGTTATGGGTGACTTTTGGGTTGTGTGCTACTCATGTATCACTGTTTAATGATAATTATGGATTGATACTATCATTTGATGTGATGTTGAGTGCTCAATGCTATTGGATATAATTATTAACTTGATTAGTTACTTAAAGTAAGCTTTAGTCTTACTTAGCGAAATAACTTGCAACTGTACTGTGAAGGAAAGTTGTACTCAAGTTTGACTAATATTCATTGTATCATATCAACTAAGTTCTTTCATGATTGTTAAGCATCATGTCTACAATTCAAGCATCATCCTAAACATATCATAATCTCGTGTATATAACAAATCTGGTGGACTGGTCCATCATATAGTTGGATTGGATAATTAGCACTATGAAGTGGGTTTTGATATCTGTGGTACTGAACCCAAAATTGTTTATCCTACCAATCAAGGCAAGCCCCAGTGCATTTAACACTTTCCTTGTATTCAAAAGTTTTATTCAAATACAGATTTGGTTAAATATTGCATGATGACTACTATTGAAGTAAAATTCCTACTTGATGTGTTACTTATCTTGTGATCTATTCATGTACCTTGATACCTATTTTAAAATACAAGTATTACTTTGTGATACTTAGTATGCTTAGAACGATGATATCATGTCATCTGCGAGAATAGGTGATATCATTTTTGCTAAGGAAACTAGATGATGGAATGATGGGAGTAATAACTCGAGACCGGACGGACATAGTGTTACTGAGCCACAAGAAAGGAATATCTCGTCAGCGGGCTCTTTCCACCTGTATCGATTAGGAACCATCCATTGTGGATGTCCAAGACTCGATCATGACTTTGGAGTATTGGTCACATACTTCAGGAAGCCAAACTCTGGGTATTCCATTTTGAGAACAGTCAAACTGCATTGGGAGTGGAGAGATGGCGAGAGTAGTGTGTCCCACGTGGCCTCGGGCTGGATTGGTGGAGTACTATGCTCTCGAGTTGTGGAACCTTGGTATTGGATGCAGGATCTGGAGAAAGGTTGACATATGCAAGCTTTAGGGCTACATATGTCGTGTGATAAGGAAGGCCTAGCTGGGTTTAATTGATTTGAATCATCGTGTTCCTCTGATATGGAATCATGGCTCTGACTACGTCATCGTAGTTAATGAAACTTAAACTGTATACTCTGGATGACTTTGTGGATATGGTTATTAGCACGTTATCAACCAGAACTACAATCGATACTTGAGTAACTATTTATAAAACAAATCAATTTCAATAGTTTTTGAAAAATGCTCATTTATGCAAAAGATTTGATTCTGGCAAAACCCCGCCTTGAATCCCAATAACTTGCATACCTTATATATTCACCACATAAGACTTGTTGAGTACTCCTGTACTTAGGGTTTGTTAACCCTTGTTGCAGATGTGAAAGGTCCTAGATGGCTAGAGGGGGGGGGGTGAATAGCCTAATAAAAGGTCTACAAATCACTAGAGCAAAAGGTTAGAAAACACTTAAGCGAAGCTTTTTTCTCTAGCTCTACTTGGGGGTGCAAAGCCACCTATCCAATGCAATTCTAGTTAGCTAAGTGCCTAACAATCAATAGCAAGAACCTAAGGCACTTAACACAAGCTAGCAAAAACAACTAATAAAGAAGCTAACTAGCAAGCTAACTAGACAAGATATGGAAGAAGTAAATACAAGAGAGGAGGTGATTGTTATACCAATGCCTTGTGATGTATGGATGTCAATGTAGAGAACCAATCACAATAAATACCAATGAGTAGCCAGGAGACAAGTTGACAAATGATTTTCCCCCGAGGTTCACTTGGTTGCCACCAAGCTAGTCCTCGTTGTGTCGACTACTCAAGTGGTGATTCAGTGGCTAATAGGCAATGACAAGCCTAGCCCACTAACTCAGGCACCACAAGAATCCACCCAAATGAGAGTAACTTAATGACACGAGTAATCCACTAGAGTTACCCTTTGGCGCTCTGCCGAGGCGGGTACAAGCCCTCTCACAAGTCGTCGAAGCCGGCCACAAACAATCACCAAATGCGCCGAAGCTTCCTCAATCGCCCAAGCCGTCTAGGTGTTGGCAAACACCAAGAATAACAAGAAACTTCACGGCGATGACGATGACCAAGTGCCACTAAGATGCAATGCAATGATCAAAGCACTTGGATCACTCAAACTCTCACAAGAATGCAATTGAAGCAAGGAGAGATGAGTTGGGGGCTATCTCAAGCAAGCACAAAGAGTGAGAATGAATGGGAGGTGCAACAGAGAGCCCTAGGAGGCGACCAATCCACTTAAATAGCAACCACCACCGAGCTAGCCATTTTGCCCCTTGAACACAGCTTTCTGCGCCAGTCCGGACGCTACTTCATGGGGTGGTCCAGACCATCGGTTGTGCGTCCGAACCCTCCTCCATTTTGAATCATGTCGTTGGAGCCCTTCCTGGTGCTGACGTGTTACCTCCGGACGCACACAACAGTGGCGTCCGGACTCCCTGTCTCTTGTGTCCGGACTCAACACAAAGCTGGTCCAGAGAGGTCCAAATCTCCGGACTCGCGATCGGAGTCCTGCGTCTGGACTGCACTTAGCATTCGGATGCTACACAGAGAGCACCCAGAGAGCTCCAAACACCCGGACGCGTGTCCAGAGTCAGCGTCCGGACACACATCAGTGTCTGGACCTTCTGTCCAGAGAAGCCGAGCCTTAGGGTATGCCTCCGGTCGCATAGCCATTGGTCCGGACGGCATCTTGCCAGCGTCCGAACCTGCGTTTGGAGCCCTTCTGAGTGCAAGACCGAGCTGCCTCTTCTTCTCCAAGCTTCCATGTGCTAACACCTTGTGATCCATCACTCTTCCCCTGTGTTAGCCTTTACAATATATTTTCATGGATTTTATTTAGTTCTTTGTGTCACTTAGGTTCATTTTAGATATGCAATGCAAATGACCTAGTGGCACATGATAACCGTAATCGAAACGAGTTTTCCCTTCTGGATAGTACAACTATCTATCCTAAATGTGATCAAACTCTCTATAGTGTCTTGATCACTAAACGGAAAATGGCCCTATGAATATACCTTTGCCTTGAGCCATTTCTAATCCATCTTTTCCTTGTTCATGGAGTACTTGATCCATCATGATCATCCTTTAGGCTCCATGTGTCAAGGTGGATTACCCTATCTTGATTATGCACTTAGCAATAGGGTTAGTCCATAGGTTTCATCAATTAACCAAAACCAAACATGTGCTTTCAAGATGAAACTCAGAATGTAGTGTGTATAGCTTCTTGTTGTATGACAGTTGTTCAGGTTGACAAGGAGTAACTTTCTATGACCCTTGGCCAAGGTGTTTAGTTTGTTTATAATGTTGTAGTTTACCACTATGGTTTGATGTAATAATCATACTTAAAGTTATATTTTCAAACACCTAGTTTGTAATAATACTTATGTAAGACTTCCGCTCTCTTTTACTCTGAATGTAAAATTATGTATTGTACACTTCTACAATGTCTATAATGAGATCCTGCTTGGAGAATGGTGGATGGCTCGGTTCAATCCGACGACACCAGACAAACTTCTTAAGGACTTGGAGCACTTATGTTGCAATCAGAAGTCTTTAAGACAATGGTTAACATAAATGGGCCATACTTCTGAGGAGTTTCTGTCACACGCTCTCTATGGTTGCCTTTTGGGTTTGGTTTTGGGAAGAGTGGCCCAAATATTTCAAAGTGAAATTTGAGGCTCCCATCCATCCCCTCTAGTCACCATCTTGATTCTTCATCAAGGAGATGGGATGGCCCATGGTCTAGCAGGAAGACATACGACAAGATGGAGGGCTAGAACAGTGCACCCACCTTCTAAATTATAAAAAGAGAGTAAGAGGCACCCCCATGTGACACATTAACATCATCATACATAACAATCCAATGCAAAGCAACACGCCACACGAGACGTGGGGCATTACACTATTTAGCGTGCTGAACTTGTATAAATTGTTGTCTCAAGTTTACCATCAATTCTAGTTTTATGTTGATCCCCATCAATTGTTGCTCTTAGTAACCTCATATCAAGGTTGCCGGTCATTAGACATCAATAGTTGGCACGACCAGTAGGGGCTTTTCACAAAAAAGAAGATCAAAAGATCGATGGACATGAATATTGACATGACCTTCTCAATGGGATCAACCTTCATCTTTAGTTCCTGGGTCTATAGGATGGATGATTTTGACAAGCTCAATAGTCACCTCATGGATACCATCGTGGACCAAGCTTCTCTAGGTCTTCATCTATATAAGCTAGAACCAGACCTCATTAAGAATTTCAATGATTGTTTAGTTTCTAGCTGACCTAAATGTGAAAAGAACTCAAGATGCTCGAGTCCTACTCAGATAGAGGGGTAGACCCCCTCCCGAATTCAATTTGATTCAATCCATCATCATGGAGTTGTAGAGGCGTCCCTCGAAAGGATGATATCTCAACTATAGAGAATTAGGGCTAGACTTTCCAATGTAGTAGATTAGTTCTAATTGGGAGTTAGGGAGAGCAGAGCTGCGCTTCGGTTCTGGAGGAGTCTTCAACAATCTGGTATATCTTGTATCTTATCCTTGTAAGACATGATATATTTATCTTCTCTATTTACTTTATGTACCTTTCATGTTAGGCAACGTATCAGGTGCAAACCACAATCTTCGTGAAAACCCGTGTAAACCATGACAAAAAATTCGTATAAATTCACCAAAAACATCACACATGTAGATGATATGATGATACACAAATTTGTAAAATATCTTGTCCAAACTCGACCTCATTTGTGAGATATAAAAATAAAAAATTTCAAGCCATAAAGGAGTCCAGATGATTTGTTAGAAATTTATTATTTTTATATCTAACAAACGAAGTCGAGTTTGAATAAGATATTTTACAAGGTTATGTATCATCTACATGTGTGATTTTTTTTATGAATTTAGATAATTTTTTGTCATGGTTTGCACGGGTTTTCACGAAGTTGTAGTTTGCACGGGATACATTCCCTTCATGTTATTGGTTAGTATAGTTGTTTATCATTGCATAGGATCTCCGCTCGCATCGAGTGTTCTAGTTTTCATGAGATTAGAGTAGTAATTAATACTGTAGACGTGGTGTCTAGACTAGAGGTTTCCGGAGGTGGCGCCTAACCTTCATGGATAGTCGTGGTAGCCCCAGATGGTGGCAGCCTGACGGCCGATGTATTACACCATGTTAGGGTTTGTGTTTGCAGGACCGTAGTTAGACCTTCCTAGCCCCTTTGTCATCTCTTTCTGTGGCTAGTGTTCTGATGTCCCGAAGTGCTATTGCGTGATTGCTATATTTATCCATCTCTTGTTATCATAGAACCAAAGTAATAGAGATGTATTCAGGAACCTTGATCTCTCCCATTGTCCTCCCACTATAGCTAACTACTTATTTACCTTAGAATTCTCCTGTTAGTGAATATTATCCTTAATTCCTATTATATATCATTTACCCCTGCTTTAGTCTAGTTGGTTTATTAAGTTAGTAGATACATGATGGTAAATTATCAGACTATTTAACCATCATTTCCCCGTGGTAAAATATAAATAACGATACCTAGAATACTCCCGGTAAAATGCTACAATAGTATTCTATGCGCTTGTGGAAATCTTTCATATTCTCTTTGCACTTAACGAATGTCAACATTGGACATGGAGGATTGTATGAGCGAGGTGAGCGTGGGTAGGGAGGGAAGCACCGGTGGCGTGGTGAGCAGCTCCGAGATGGCAGGGCCTATGGCAGATAGCAGGGGAATGCCATTGTAGCCCGACAGGCCGAACGATAGGAGTGGTGGCTCATACAGTAGGATGACTCTCAACGATGGCCATGTGCGTGGTGAGGTCCCCCATCTGGTACTACAGGTCGTAGATGGCCGTGGCGAGCGCATTGGGAGCACCAGTAGGGATTGTGGTGCTCATGGGTGGAGGAATGGCGAGTGACGCGATGGAGACGATGGCAGCGGCGATGATTGTCGAATCAAATGGAGTACAAGTGGTATGGCAGAGGTGGTGGTGGTGGTGGAAACGATAACGGTGTCAGAAGCTCCAAATCCGACAATAATTATACCAAATTGTTGGAGGTTGGGTTGTTGTGCAGAGGATAAGAGAAGGAGGTCGATGGCCTTGGTTTGAATGCAGACCGGCGACCCCATGCTCGGCACCGAGTATTAGGGTTAGTGTGGCAGAGAGTGAGAGCTAGAGTGCTAGGGAGCAAGAGAGATTAACTCTAATCTTTGGCTAAAACTTTCAATAACAAAGTTGCTCCATACTTATAAACCAAATCCTAACAAACATCTCCTCACTTGAAGGCATAACAAACACAAGGAAAACAAACTCCTAATCAATCTGATCCTGATAACAAAACATGTGCGTTGAGCGATGCCGACGACCTGGTGACCGCCCGCTGACGCTGTGCTCCCAGCTCAGTCCACCGCTCAGCCACTCTCTATGTTGCGATGCTGGTAAACCATGCCCACCATAACAAGGAAAGTACGAACATTACCGTGGTAGTGAACATGTGCGACTTCCAAAACATTTCAAATTCTTTCTAGAGTTTTTGCGATTGCCTAGCAATTTAATTTTCAGAAAAAAAAACTAGTATTTGAGTCCATCGTGTGAGTCCAAAACATTAACGGCGTGCTTGAGAACTGACTATGCACATGTGACTGTGTACATGCTAGTTTGAATAGTTTGATATGGATCCTAATTCCTAAACTCACCTTGCAACGAGTTTTGTTACTTGGAGTGTATCCTTGTACACTGTAGCTTCACGTGCCCTTGTTCCCACTTGCCAGCAGTCCTCTTGCGCTGGCCCTGCCGCAGTAGGCTTGGCGCACCGTTACCTAGCCGCGACGACCTCTGTGCTCAGTTGCTCACATCATGTGCTGCCCGCGGCGGGTCTCTGTGCTTGCGACGGGCATCTCCATGCCCTGCCGAGCCAGCCTCCATGCCTGTCTGATCTTGGGTTAGGGCATCGCCAGGCTGATTGAGAGAGCAGACAAGCCGAAGTGGTTAATTCCCCTCGCCTGTGTATTTCCTTAGTAATTTTTGGACTTTTTCCATTCACAACAAGGAGATTTCACGGTGCAGCTAACGGAGACGTTGGAAGTGTCAAATAGAGAATTTTCTGGTAGGAGTATAGGTTTGCCTTTGCATTAGCGGCTAGCCGTTTACTTATTATTAGTGGGCAGCATCTTACAGATGCTGATATATACCACAAAGCCGTAAGTTATTTTTCATAACACTACTAAAAAAACGGCAATCACTGTCGGCTCATCACTGCCGGTTTTGTTTGGACCGGCAGTGATGTCTCTTCACTGTCGGTTCTTCCTCTGACAGACCCCCAATTATTGGAGGCAGGGGCTGAACCGGCAGTGAAACACCACATCACTGCCGGTTGGTGGCTTGAACCAGCAGTGATAGGGCCTTCACATCACTGCCGATTCGTGGCTTGAACCGACAGCGGCCCTATCACTGCCGGTTCAAGCCACCAACCGGCAGTGATGTGGTGTTTCACTGTCGGTTCGTGTCTTGAACCGGCAGTGATGTTGTGTACAGTATAAAGCTTCGATCTCATCTCTCCCTCCTCTGCCCAACAGTACAGAACAGTGCGTGAGGAGCTCACTCTCTCCATTGTTGCGGCCAATGGATTTCTTGATCTCCATTTTTTGCTCCTCTTCACTCTTGGATCCTCATATCTTCTTGTTCTTGGTTAGTAACAAACATATTTTTTAGAATTATTGGTTTACATTGTTTTTGTGTGTAAATCCATAGTTTAGAGCTATGCTAGTTTTCATGATCAAGAAGAGGGATGTTGTAATTTGTGTCAATTTTTTATAGCTTTTAGATCCAAAATTATTTAGAAAAATTGTAGCACTTTGTTTTTATTTGGTATTTATTACTTACATTTAATACTCCATGCATGCATTTAATACTTACATTTAATACTCCATGCTTCCATTGTTATCTATTTATTGTCTCACTTTTTATAGCGCGACCAAATTCAAATTATATAAAAGAATATTGTTAAAAAATGCTCATATTAATATGTTCCTATGTTTCCTCTGCTCTACCCATTTTATCACTGCAGACATGGCTTGAGGGTGGATGTACGATCTGTCACATACAGACCCACGGTACTTGACGGGCATCAACAATTTCATCAAGCGAGCTAGAGCCAATGCTGGGGACTCACATCTTGTATTCTGTCCATGCAAAGACTGCAAGAATACGAGAAAATAGGGAGACGTGGAGCATATACGTTTGCACTTGATCGCAAGGGGGTTCATGAGAAACTACACGATTTGGAATTTGCATGGGGAGGTTGGTCAAAATGTTAATGATGATGTGCCCATGCCTAGTGTATCCCTGAATGCATTATTGTCTGTTCATGATTACACAGAACATGTGCCTACCAATGATGATGTGTTTATGAATACATTAGATGATGACACTGAGGAAGATGATGGCATTTCACAGCTTCTACATGATGTGCATGGGGGATTCCTTAGTGCTTCACAATTGAAAAACCTGGAGATGATGAGAAAGGATGCAAAAACATCAATGTATCTGGGCTGCCCAATAAGCAAACTGGAAGCCAACATCATGCTATTGGAGTTCAAATCAACGAATGGGGAGTGATAAAGGCTTCGATTACTTGTTAGGTATACTACATAAACTGTTCCCGAAGGGTACCGAGTTAGCAGAAAAGACTTACCTTGCGAAGCAAATGATTTGCCCAATTGACCTCGAGGTTGAGAAAATCCACGCGTGTTTCAACGACTGCATATTGTACCGTGGAGAGAAATACAAAGACTTGGATGCATGTCCCAAGTGTAAAACTCCCCGATACAAGTAAGGGCCATCAAATGATGGAATCAAGACCGGAGGAGGACCCGTAAAGTCCGTGTGGTATATTCATATAGCTCCACGAGTGCATAGGTTGTTTGCAAATGCAAAGTCAGCCAAGCTGTTGCGTTGGCACCGCGAAGAGCGAAAGAAAGATTCAATGATGAGGCACCCGCCGATGGGTCGGACTGGAGGACTATCAATACTATGTTCTATAAGAACATCGGTAGAGAGGTAAGGCATATGTGGTTAGCTTTGAACACGGATGGGATGAACCTGTTTGACCAGGTGAGAACGAATCATAGCACTTGGCCAGTGACGCTATGTATATACAACCTTCCACCCTGTCTTTGTATGAAACGGTCATACTTCCAGATGCCATTACTAATCTAAGGACCAAAACAACCTGGTAATGATATTGATGTGCTTCTAGAACCATTGATCGATGAACTACTATAGATGTGGGAGACGAGTGTGAATGATGTTTGGGATGAGTACAAAAAAGAACATATCAGGGTAAAGGTTGTACTTATCGTTACAATTAGCGACCTACCAGGGCGAGGTTCCTTGTCTAGAGAGAAGACAAAAGGATACACTGGGTGTGTCGAGTGCTTGGACGAGACTGATGCTACACATCTACCAGAAAATAGGAAGATGGTCTACGTGAGACACCGTAGGTTCCTACGTCGTGATCACCCTTACCGTAGGAATACAAAATATTTTAATGGGACTACTGAGAAACGTGGACCTCCAAAGTATCGAGACGGGAAACAGATGCTTCAACAATTAAGCAAACTCACAAATGTTGTCCTTGGGAAGGGGGCAGGGGTAGTAGCAGCTCCAACCGATAGTATCTGGAAGAAAAAATCAATCTTCTGGAAACTACCTTATTGGTCACTTTTGAGTGTACGTCGCTGTCTTGATCCAATGCACATAACTAAAAACATGTGCGGTAACACACTTAACACGTTGATGAACACCGGGGGAACAAACAAGGATTCTCTCGCGACACGCTTGGACATGCAACACCTGGGCCTCAGGAAGGAGTTGCACCCAGTAACTCTTGAGAATGGTCACTTGAAACTTCCGGTGGCATCATGGACACTGAAAAAGGAGGAAAAAGAAATGCTTATTTCTTTCATCAACGATCTCAAAGTACCAAGTGGCTACTGTGGGAACCTGAAGAGGCTAGTTAACATGAGAGAAGAACCGGTTTGTAAGAAGAACCGACAGTGATGTGCTCGACTATATAACGAAAGGGCGCGGTCTGAAAAATTTAGACTCGCGCTCGTTCCACACTTAGCCGCTCGACGCTGCCCGCGCTCTCGCCAGTGCACGCCGCCGCCGCTCGACGCAGGAGCTCCGACGTGCTCCAGCCTGACGCCTTCCCGCGCGATGCCTTCCCGCCGACACTCGAGCTCGCCGCGCTCCAGCCGACGCTGCCGCACCAGCCCGACGCCGCAGCAGGAGCCCGACGTTGCACCAGTCCGACGCCGCTTCCTGACGCCGTCGTGCCCTACCACGAGCTCGCCAGCACATAGGAGTGCACAGGAGCACATAGGAGCGCCTCACGTCGCTGACGTCGCCACACCCCTGTTTTGGTGAGTTGCCCACCACATGTTCGACAGAATGCCCATAAGGAGCTCTGCTTGGAAGAGGAGAGGAGAGGAGCTAGAGCCCCTGTTTTCTTTTTAATTTTTATCAAAGCATTTTCATCCTTAGATGATGGTTCATCCTTAGAGAGAGATAGATACATAGGTAGATAGAGAGATAGATACATAGATAGAGAGAGAGATAGATACATAGGTAGATAGAGAGATAGATACATAGGTAGATAGAGAGATAGATACATTGATAGCTAGATGGTTCATCCTTGTATATATGCATGATGAGCAATATACTTTGATCAAAATTTGCGAGAGATAGAGATAGAGAGATAGTTAGTGATTAGATAGAGAGATAGATAGAGATAAATAGAGAGATATGTTATATCATGAAGCATGACTTATAGATAGAGAGATGACTTATAGCATGACTTATATATATGATGATTCGCTTATGATAGAGAGATAGAGAGAGATATAGAGGGATAGAGATGTAAAACATGACTTTGCACATTTCATATAATATATACACATGGCTTTAGAGAGATAGAGATAGAGAGATATGTAGTGATTATGGTATACATGACATATTGATATTGATGCTTGTAGATATATAGATAGATAGAGATAGAGATAGATGGAGAGATCTATAACATGACTTGTCTATATACTTATCTATATTTTGTGGAGACACATTTTGTGGCGATGCATGACTTGTCTATATACTTATCTATATCATCGAAATTCATGTCCAGAAACATGACAATTAAGCGCCGATTCACCACCCGTCGCCCTGCGACTGAAGTGCCGGTGGAGCCAACTAGTGGTGGCGGTGCTGAACGTGACCAAGGAGCCAATGACAACCAGCAAGGGTATCAAAGACCTTGGAGCCCTAGCCATATGCTAAACCTAGAAGAGGGCTAAGGAGACGAGGTAAGCGTGGTGCCCTAGCCATATGCTAAACCTAGAAGGGGATCAAAGACTTATTTATAAATTTTGAAGCAGGTTCCGCCGGAAGGTCCAAGTACTGGTGAGAGTTCCAGAAGGACTAAGCGTGGTGCAACAAAGCTCCCTCAGACAACTAGACACTGACACATTTCTCAGTTCGACCAACTAGGGGAGTCCGTTGAGCCTATTAAAGCATTGGGCCCATACAAGAGTACCATCGAGGCACATGTAAGGGACTTCATCCCGATCAAATACAGGAAGTGGAATGGCAGTGAGCAAGACCCGTGGAGGGTTCCAAAAGTGGAGAAGGAACTAGTTTGGAACAAGCTCAGAGGGTATTTCACTTTCCCTAATGATTGTGATGAAGCGACAGTCAAGAAGAGGGCCAAGGAAATCATGGGTCACTCCTTCAAGAATTTCAAGGGAAAGTTGCACAAGCTAATCAAGGAGGAAAAAGAACCGAATTTTGTGGGAGCTGAACTCAGCAAGCAGAGGGACTTCTGGGAGGAGTTCAAGGCTTACAAGCTATCCGAAGAGGCCAAGGCATCAAGCGAAAGAAACAAAGCAAACTCGCTTAGGTCAAATAATCCTCACCGCCTAGGATCGCGTGGGTACGTAAGGAAGATTCCAGATTGGGATGGCCAAGTCGAAGCACTAGAGTGGAGCGGCGTTATGCCTCAGACAAGTGATTGGCAGCCCAGATCAGTGAACTACCTACTCGCAAGGGGGCACGATAAAATCCTAGCGGGAGCCGTTCCGCCAGCGCTGAACCCGTCACCGATCTCCTCCACAAGATTTCCACGCTCACTGAGGAAGTGCATAGAGGGCCCCACAAGTCTGATAGAGAAAATGATGTGCTCACGCAAGCACTTAGAACCAAGGAGCACCCCGGTCGCACTAGAGGAGCTGGGGTAATTCCTTGGGAGAAAGCATTTGAAGGTGAATCCGCTTCCTATATGAGCCGAGTGAGGGCTAGAACGCAAAGAGAACAGGAGTTCCAAAGGATGCGAGAGGAGCTAGAATAGAGCATGGAAGCACGGATAGCTTCTCAAGTGGCGAGCGTTATGCAAACCATGTGTTCGAGTCAAGAGCTGCATGCAATCCCGGCTTTGAATAGCCCAGTGCCCGGCAAGGGCCGCAGTAGCTGTGGCTCAACCCCTATGCCTGACAACGAAGAGGTCAATGCTCCTCATCCGGTGGACGACATCACAAAACCTATGAATGTCAGGTTGTACATCTTTCAGCAGTGGACCAAAGACAAGATGGCGGTTGGGCAAGCATTTTCTAGAGGAGAGAACGTCATTCATGGCAAGCCAGTGTCACTCGGGTATGCCAGGGTCAGCATTGATTAGATCTTGGACAAGAAGTACAATAAGATAAATATTGATTTCCCAGTGGAGGAAGATAGGCCGCGTCTAGTTCACAACTTGGGCACTCATGTCACCTGGCGCAAACGCTTCATCAAGCTAGATGAGCAACCATCTTCGGATGATGAGGATGACAGTGAATCATCTCGGTCGCCTCCGCGAAGAGGTTTCTCTCCTCGTCAAGATCCACCGACACCTCCTCCTTCTCCACGCCAAAGGAGAAGACTCCTCCTCCTCCACCAGCTTCAAAGTCCTCAGGACTGGGATCTCGATGGCCTAGCTCTAGATCAGGTTCAACTTCGCAACACAGGAGGTCATCAACTTCGGTTGGTAAAGATCCCAAGATGACAAGTAAAAGGTGGAGGCCAGCGCCGACTAAGGACGATATTCTACGAGCTTAGATTGCAGAAAAGGCCACCAAACTTGCCTTGTATGAACGATTGGCTTATATACCTGAGAAAAAGAGCCAATTTGAAAGGCAAAGCAAAAATCCGGGTAATCAAGAAATATCTAGAGAAATACACACCTTTCAGCAGCTAGAGATACAAACCTTGGTCGCAGACCTGAACATAAGCATGAAGGATGCCGAGAATCTCTATTTTGAAAAAAACCGAATTTGAAAACGCCAAAGTTGCATACAAGTTTCAACTAGGCAAAGCCTATAGTCGCCAGCGAAGAAGAGTATAGAAAATTTCCAACAAACATGTGAGAGTTGCATGATTATTACATCATAGATAGTAATAGCAACAAAGATAAGATAACAACCTTTGAAGTATGCATCCCGTCCTGTTTTATTTTTAATCATCCTGAAGAAGTTGTGCATACTATTCATTATGAAGACCTCTTTCAACTCTTTCAACGATGCTCGCTGGATGTGCAGATTGTGATGTTAAGGACTCTGTAAGTACCATACCCTAACAATGTTATAATAAACTATGTGATCTACATTTGAATATATCCATGCATGTTTATTTTGCAGGTCTGTAGCAAAATTTTGCCTTCAAAAACGAAATAGCAATTTTGACTTCTTGGACCCCATCTATGTAAATGAGACAACATGCACTGCCGGTCTCTAAGATCCGTATGCATCACAAAGTTTGAAGATTGAGTTTGAAAGAATGTTCTCAGTCCAGAAAACAAACGCACTGCTAACCTACAATTGCGAGTATGTGTTCTCGACCCTTACTTAAGTGTTTTTTCTTGATATATCATTGAATAACATGAACTTTGTGATTGCAGCAACCATTATGTCCTCGTAGATATAAGTCTTAACAATTCAACTATCGAGGTGTGGGACTCAAAAAAGAAGTCACTTAAACATATTGAACCCCTAGTCAAAGTGCTAAATATGTAAGTGAACTCAATATCACCTCACTTTTTAATCACATATGATATTGTAATTAATGTCCTCAGCCTTCACACTTCATTTATATTGTCACATAGGATGAAAGCGTTACCGGATTGGAGAAACGTGGAGCCTAAGATGCAAAAGAAATGGAGAGCCCCATTCAGAGTGGAGTATATGAAGAAGGTTAAGACCCTAGATCAACCAATGGGGAACAACGAATGCGGGTTCTATGTGATGTGGGCAATGCTTTGCTACTTTGGCGCAAAACTAGGATTAGGAGATGACATGGTACGTACGCGTCTCATTTTAATTCTATTGTAATATCATCTTGTATCAATTTACAGCGCAAAGATCAGAACCACAACAGGTTGCTAGAATTTGAGATAAAAGGATTTCAAGAGGAGATAGCGGCTCTTATTCTGAACGAGATAGTGTATAGAAAAGGATGTCTATCCATTGTGAAGAGTGAGAAATTCAAGAAGGACTACGGAAAAGACCGTCTCGAAAGGCTATTGTAATGCGACATTTAATTCGATACTTTAAGTTTTGTTTTGATGTTTTGTAATAATTATTATAAATGTGTGATGGGTTTGTATTGTCGCCGGTCCACAACCACCTTCAATTCACATCGATATCAAATGGTTCGATAGCAAACACCTCCACGATCTCCCACCCCGCCACCTCTACCCTAAACCAGAAACCCCAAATAAAATAAAACAATTAAAAAATACAATTTAAAAAAAATAATATCACTATCGGTTGGTGTGCCAAACCGGTAGCACTATCGGTGATGGCTCAAACATCACTGCCGGTTGGTAACACGAACCGGCAGTAATACTTGAGCCATCACTGCCGGTTTGGCATAACCGACAGTGATGGCTTGGGCTCATCATTGTCGAAGTGCCAGTGTCGGTTCAAAAATCGCCACTGAAGATGAGTTTTAAACCGGCACAGATTACACTTTCTGTAGTAGTGTAAAAACGACTTGTTCAATTTTCATGTTTGTGCTGACGTACAATAGATCATTTTGAACATGTATGAACATCTTAAACCTCTTACTCCTATAAATTAATGAAAACCTTTTGACACTGTGGGGATCTCCCTCACAGTTTTTGCCGTCAAAAAATAGATCATTTTGAACTACTAAGACTGACCGATTTGATAAAAATTATGCCTATGGTTGTGGTGTGAACAGATTTTTTAGAACTACGGAGACTGACCGGATCCGGAAACACGCAGGTCATATCATTTATTAGCACTTCTTAACACTTAAATTAAACTACTACAAAACTATTGGACATTCATGAGCTGGCAGAGAGAACAGAACAATGCAGGTTCATGAATCTTGCTTCCTTTTTTGCCCTGTACCCACCGTGTCAGGTTGCATTTACTTTGCGTTGAATAATAATTAGGTATGAAAACTGACTTGGACCAGAGGCTAGTGGTTCCATGATTCTTCAAAGTTATATAAATAGTTCCCTTTCAAAGAGAAAAAAAACATATACGAATGGTTAGTAAAATACTTCCCTGTTCCAAATAAATATCGGTTTTGATTTTCGTGACTTAAGTTTAACTAGATTGGTATAAAATATTACTATTATGAAAATAAATTTAACGATCTATCTAATGATATTAGTTATGTACTATAAATATCAGTTTTTTAATATAAAATTAATTAAAGTTATTTTTTTCGAAGCGAGATTGACACTTATTTAGAGAGGAAGGGGTATGGATTATGGAAGTTGATTTAGTAGTTGCTTCATTGGGATCCTACGGCGTGTGGAGGACCGTGGAGCCGTGTTGAAGACAAATCTAAACTCGGAGTATACCGCGTGGCAATGTTGGTGGTCAGCCTGTTTTAAACAAATGCATGCAATCCTCAAAGCGGCTTTGCCAAAACCGCTGCAAGTCTGCAACCCTAAGCAAATAGTATCCTAAATCTCCGGTCTTGTTTTTTATCGGTTGGTTCATGTTCGACACAGTGGTAGGGACGCGTCACAGGTTTCCATAGAGTTACTCCACCACATCTTCTCTCTCATGTCACTTGCATGGAACGTCAAGCCAAGCAAGCATCCTTCAGTATGTGGTTTATTGATGCCTGAGTATGTGACCCAATAAGAGGAAGTAAAAAGTTTACTGGCCAACGTCTCTATGAGTAGGTTAAAATATTACTGTTGGTGTTGCCCTCAATTACTTCATCCATATAGGAATTAGTGACGTTTTGGACAAACTTTTGTTGGATTTAATTGGATTTAACCAATTATATTTAGCAATTAAATCAAAAGAAATTTCAAGGCTAGAATTAATGCTAGGTGAAACTCATGACGTGTTAGTCCATCAGTGGAATATTTCAAGATAAGTTAGTGGTTGTTTAGTAAGTTACTAGTAACGGATAATTGATTTGTCGGTTATTGGTTACTAATATAGTCCTAATGCCATTATCAACCATGTTGATTAGTGAGTTACTAGTAACGGACAATTTAATTGTCAGTTACTAGTGACATAAATGATGTTTATGACTATTAACGATCACTTGTCTTTTTATGTCCTTCGAGGCTATATAAAGAGAGCTCTTATCTTGACCGCTAACGCATGACACAACATATTTCACCAAATCTACTGTTGAGTTGCAATGCGAATACTTCCCGTCTCGTTCTTTCGTGCGTACGAGAGATCGAGAGAGCAGGTGGCTCCGGAACCGACGCCGCCTTGAGAACCTTGCACGGGGTGTGCGGCGATTAGGTTTTTGGGGAGCGATCCGCGACCGCTCGCTTTCATCCGTCAGCGTCCGCTGACAGGAAGCTGTCCACCGGCGAGAAGCTGTTCATCAGCGAGTTCGTATTCTTCCCGGTGTTCGCCTGCTGACGTTATTCTTCCCGGAGCCGGAAGCTGTTTGAGTTCGTCTTCTTCTTGAAGGCCGTTCGAGGGACTGCACTGCGAACATCTTCCTGCACCGACTGTGATCCGCTACTTTAAGCAACACACTATGTCGACTAGTGCGAATGGAGCCTCCTATGTCTTCGGCATGAGCCCCTCCTCCTGGTATAATTTGATATATCTAATAAACGTGTTCTTCATATTCATATTTATTGTTTTTGTAATGATCAGTATGATTTACTTTTTGCTAGTGTTATATACATGCACATATATGTAATCATATTTCTGCTATTTAATTTCTAGATTAAATTGATATGGAAATTGCCTATTTTTTTCAACACCTTTAAACCAAACATGGGGAATATAAATCAACAATAACTCTTAAGACGCTGAGATCACAAATGTGAAAATTATATGAATAGATTTATCTTAAAAAATGCTTCCATAAAATTATACATATATCATTATTCCATAAATATTTTTATAAAATAAGATGTGAAAGTTGTGTTTAGGAGACCGTATTATTTTCTCAAACATCATCTAATTTTTATACGAAAGAAGTACATGTTTATCCACCTATGAAGAAGGGGTCTCCTCCATCACGCAACAAATAGCAGTCACTCTACAAAATAATTGGAGTGTCGTCAATTTGGCCTGAGTCGCCAGGCCTCAAGTGTTCCCGCACACGAAAACTATTAGCACAGGGACGCGCTCCGCTGCGCTGCTTCTTGCTAAATGTTTGTTGCGAGTGATAAAGAAAGTTATTTTTTTATATACTGAATCAGTATATCTACTATAGTATAGATAAAGACTCAAAATTGTTATTATGGTCCTGTAACAGCGCAATATAAAGATGGTAGAAATATTATAAACTTTTTATTGGTATGATTGATATAAATCACCATACTACACGCACTTTATAACGTGTGTTCGCTTCATATATAAAGCAAAAGATAAAAAAATAAATCAGAAAAAAGAATAAAAAAACTTAAATAAATTTGAAACTAAAATAATAAATTTTTTAAAAAGTAAAAACTAAAAAAAGTTAAAACAAAAGAGGCATGTAACAGTTCAATATAAAGCTATACTTGTCTGATAGAAACTTTATTATTATAATTGATATACACTACCACACTACATGCAATCCGCTGCGTGACAAAAGATAAAAAGTAGAAATACTACATACTCTTTATCGCTTGCTTCGATTGATGTAGATCACACTATATGCACTCCGCTAAATATGGTCATGTATAAAAAAAAGTAAATAAATAAATAATATAATATAAAGTAAAAAATAAATAAAATTATAAATAAAAAAGAAAATAAAAAAATTTAAAAAATAAATTAAAAAACAAACATAAAAAAATTAAACATAAAAAAAATTAAAAATTAAAAATTAAAAATTAAAAAATTAAAAATGTTGCGTCGATGAAAAGTGCCTAATGGCCTAGGAGGCCAGCGATTTATGCAGGGTTGAATGAGTATCATATAATATCATCTATCTCAACTCAGATGCATATTTCACTTAGTCACATGCATCTAAAAAATGAATATAATAAGAAGATTATAAATAGTTGCTTTGTTTATAATTCATTTGTGCCTAGTTCATAACTTAGTATTTCCTAAGATTTAAGTTGGCTAAAATATATGATCATAGACCTTGAAACTCTTGGGTTACAAAAGCATAATTCGTTTCTAACTTGTTGCGATTTAAGATATGATAATAGAGTTTGCCATCACCTTGTTCTAAGAGAAGCTTGACATCTAAAGAATTTTAATTTCAAAATATTAAAATACGAAAGTTCCTTAATGGTTATGAATTTCTACCAGAGCCATATGACATGATTTAAATTTCAAAACTTTAGTCATATGTTTCTTGTATTTATATTGAGCTTTGTCAAATTGTTTGTGACCCTCGTTGAGGTTCTTGTCATGCACCCATGATCAAGATTCACATACACCCACAAATAATATGCTGACTCTTTACACTGTGGGGCCATTTGGATCCTTTCATTTGGTGGAATTGAAATCTACTTAATTAATTGTGTCATTTGGCTTGGATTGTGACATTCCACCACTTTCCAAAGTTCACATATAATGCTACCTCAAATTCATAGGGTGGGAGATACAATTTGATTTGTATAGATCACCATGTTATGATTCTACTTTGTAACTTATATAGCACACTCTTCGACTCACTCCCCTACAGTAGAAATACAACACATAACTATTTCTCTCGTATAGCCAACAATAATATACAAATATAATCCATATACAACCATATTAACTTAATTAATATGTGTCTAAATTATGATTATTAAAATGAATTCAATTCCAAGGATCCAAACAGGTCCTGAGAGTTAAGCAAAAACATGTATTTTTCATCTACCAAAAATATTACTCCAATTATTTGTCATAGGTCTTTCTCTTTAAGATTTTCGTGTGCCAGAAAAAGAGAGAATGAATTCATGCAAAGAGCATGAAGGAAAAAACGAAAGAAAGAAAAAATTGCATGCCATCGAGCATGAGAATAAGAGAAACAAATAATAGCCTCTACTTTCAAAGGTACTCATTAGAAAAGATAAAACCATAGTCAAAGGACTATTGAAAAAGATTTAAATTTCACACATCTACACTTCTTGATCAAAGTCTAAGACTTGTTTCTCCTTGAGGTCCAGTTTTTTACTTAACAATATTATATAGTGCAAATATGTTTATTGATACCTACCCAAAACTCTACTAAATAGCCTTTAGAGATAGGATTAAAAGAGAGAAACATTCAAGTGCCTTGGTAAGGATCATACACATTGAGTGAATGAGTCAATCATTTGTGGAACTTACTCTTTGTTTGCAAAATATAAAAACTCCAAATAGATAGATGATCAAAGAATAATTGGTTAAGGATTTTGTTAAACCATTCTATTTTGCAACCACCTAAGATATTGAAAAAGCAAATGCCTAACTTATTCGAAATGAGGAAGAATTTTTTTTATAAGCATGGCACATGTAAATTGCATGGTGTTGATGTTTCTTAGAGCAAACGAGTAAATTAATTATCCGCAAGCGCACAGATAAACAAGGATGTAGCACTTCACCGAGATAACCCAGTTTTAAATATCGAACCCAAAGGAACGGTGTATGAGGATGAATAAGTCTATATTAACTTAACCTGTTTCACAACCAAGTATAGATAACTATTGATAAGAGGAGAAAGAACCAATGACTTTCTAGTTCTAGTCAGGAGGTAAGCTTTATCTTTTATGATCTTTAAGGACGATGACTTAAATAAGAGCAGAAAACAAAGTTCTCTCCTACTAAGCACCTATATGTCTGTTGAACCTATTACGGGAAACAGACTACGGAGGAATCAACGTAGCTATAAGAGTCACCTACGCGAGCTACCGTTATCCAGAAAATTAGGGGACAAATGCAAGCAAACTTAGCCTAGGCACCATGCCTACACTAGGCATTACTACTTCAATCAAGTAATGACCAAGATCAAAGCACTCCGAAGAATTACAAACATAAAGAACAATAAGAGTAAATGCTTACTTGAACAAGAATTCGAATACCAGGGTATCTTAGAATACAGATACTGGGCGAGAGGAATCTTATCCCAAAGAATACAGCGATGAAGAAGCACCGATAGGCCGGAACTTCTCCACAACTCTACTCTCCAACTCTAAATCTTTAATCTCTAAATAGAACTAGATCTACATGGATCTAATCTCTCTTGAATTGCTGGCCTAGATCTACTAGATAGAAATTAGGGTTTGAGCTCTTGAGCTTCTGATCTAGCTTGGCTCTAGGGGGTACATGCCTTTATTTATAGCCCGGTGGGATGCACGACAGCCGTTGGATCAAACCGACTTAACGTAGGGCCTAGATGACTCCTCATAGGCGGTGGAGGAAGCTTCTAGAAGGCGGGGTAAGTGGGCTCTGGGGGGTGCTGGGCGGCATGGGCCCAGGCCGGTCGGCCCACTAAGTCAGCCTCTCGGGCCCCGCTTCCTTCGGGTGCCCTCTGGGTCCTTCCTGAGTCCAATGGACACTATTTCCCTTGCGGATTTATTGTGATATATCTTCTGATTTGCTTTCCTTTATATGCTTTTCTGGAATAGTTCCTGGAAAATAATGAAACACCAAAAGTTATGGAATTTGTTAGATAACCCCCTATATTTCTATTGTTTTATTTGTGATTGATCCATTTATATTGTTTAAAATTGTATAAAAAGTTGACGCTAACGATCGTCAACACATGGGAATAGAAACTATAGGGATATGGGGAAACTACGCTAGCCGGAAAACGAAAACTTCAACCCCATAAACCAGGAACTACTGCTAGTTATAGATCACGTGATTACCACTAGATACACAGGTGCAGCAGAATCGACTCGACGTAGTCGTACGCGTCATGACAATGTCATGTAGTTGCGAGGTCGTCCGTCCCCTTGGTGCGGTTCGTCCTTGTGCTCCAGATGCAACACCTCCGAGGTATCCCACACATATAAAGAGGAAGCATTGCGCCTACGGACGGCTAGGTCCGCGAGGAGCAGTAGGCACGAGCGTGGGGGGCGACGGCGGCTGCCAAAAGGTGTGAGATTAATCTCTCCCCATGCCCACCCCTTGCTTATATAGGCGTCCTAATGAGCTCCCACGTTGGAGGCCCATTAGTAACCCTAAACCTAGTCTATTTTGGGTCCAACCCGAATTAGGCTTCCAGCCCATTAAGTGTGCGACTGAAAGATCTTTATTGTTTTGGGTAATTGATGAAACCTAAGTACTAACCTAGCTCTAAGTGGTTGAGTAGGTTAAGTACACAAGAGAAGAAAAGGTGACAAGTGATGGAGCATAGGAGGCTAAGGAGAAAGCTAGCAAAGGTTCCACACTTGAAGAAAAAGAGAAGAAGGAGGAGACCCTAAGCTATTCAAGGCAAAGGTATTGCTAAGGCTTTTCCATTTGAGTGATCAAGATACCTAGTGGGTGTGATCACATTTAGGATAGGTAACCGTACTATGAATAGGGGAAAATAGTTAGTGGTTACAACTATCGAGTGCCATTAGGTTGATCATAATTGCATTGCATCTAAAACATAATGAGCAACCCTTGTAAAACTTGTTAAAATATGCCACTCACATGCACAAGTTAATGAAACACTTGGTGGTGGCACATGAGATCAAGGGAAGCAAAGAGAAGAGAAATCATCTCAAGACAGAAGCGTCGGACCAGTGTGTCTGGGAGCTCCGGACCATAGCAAGTGGTCCGACGGCCTGTTCCTAGCACTGGCTGACAACCGAGAAGCGTCGGACCAGCGGCGAAAAGAGGCTCCGGACCATAGACGAGTGGTCCGGTGGCTTGGTCAGAATTTCAGTAGAAGACCAAGACATGCGTTGGACCAGATTGCATGGTCTGACGGCATGGTCCGACGGTCAGGTCCAAAGCCCGGGTGCTCCCTGCGTGAAAACTTCAAGACTCAGAGGAGGCGTCGGACTACCCTGCATAGTCCGGTGGACTAATCCGGAGGTAAGGTCTGGAGGTCAGGTGCTTACTGTGTTGAGACTGAAGCAGAGGCGAAGGCGTCGGACGAGGCGTCAGCCAGCCCTCCGGACCAATGGAGGTGGTCCGACGGTGGCCATTTCTGCGTGCCAACGGTCAAATTACAAAGCGTCGGACCAGACGCTATGGTCCGGCGGTGGTGACAAGTGGTCCGACGCTCACGCTTTTCAACAGTCCAAGAGCAATAACGGCTAGTTTCTTTGAGGAGGCTATTTAAGGGTGTATGGCTGGTTCAAGGAGTCTCTCTTGCACATTTGGCTATTGCATACTCTTGTGAGCAAAACACACACACTCCCACTCATCTCTTAGTTGATTGTTCATCCATTTGAGAGATTAGAGTGATCAAGTGCATTGCATGAAGTGATTCATCTTAGTGGCACTTGGGAGTTGATACCGCTGTTGTGTTCTTGTTACTCTTGGTGATTGCCATCACCTAGATGGTTTGGAGCAAGCGGTGTGGATTCGAGAAGCTTGGTGATTGTGCTTCGTCGACCACAAGTGGTGATTGTGAGGGGTTCTTGCGCCTTCCCCGCGAGAGATCGCAAAGGTAACTCTAGTGGTTTGCGCGTGTCATTGAGTGCCCTCTCTTGTGTTGGTTGTGCGGCACCCGGTGACGGGTTTGGCGTGTGATGCCAATTAGCTCATGAACCCCCAAGTGAGTGGGCTGACACAACGAGGACATAGCTAGTTGGGAAACTAGTGAACCTCGAGAGAAAAACCAAGTGTCAACACTTTGTCTCCCTTGTGATTGATTGGTATTTTTGGAGTTCCCAATTTGATTGGATCAATCCTCTACACGGCGGTATAATCACTCAACCTATCTCTTTCATACTTGCAAGTAGTATATTAGGTTGTGCCTAGAGGGCTTCTAGAATCGCATAGGCATTGGTTGTGCTTAGAGCTATATTAGGCTAGCATTGTTGGGTAGGAGGCTTCACAAACCCCCATTAGGCTAGCGCAACATTTGCTTCGCCATCTTGCTATCTAACTTGTTGTTGAGTTTGTTTTTAGAATTTTAGTTTAGGCTATTCACCCCCCCCCCTCTAGCCTTGGATAGGACCTTTCAACTATGGGCTCATGCACACATAGACATGGCTCGAGTACTCTTACTCGACCAATAGTTGATAGTGTCCTCTAGCAAGACGTGTTAACTCCTATGCATACGTAAAGATCAAATTAGGTGAACCACCACAAACCACATACATGTTATTCCCTTGCCTCACGATATTTGGTCCAATTCGTAGGTTAACACTTAACCTGAGTATGGCCATGAATTTCTTGATCCAATCATTTGAGTGGTCCAGTGATATCTCTCTCATATGGAGAGTGGCAAATTCCATCTTAAGTGACTATGTCTATGTTGGTATTTCTTAGAGCACACGAGTAAATTAATTATCCGCAAGCGCACAGATAAATACTGATTATAGCACTTCATCAAGATAACCCAATTTTAAATATCGAACCCAAAGGAACGGTGTATGAGGAAGACTAAGTCCATAAACTTCACCCGTTTAGAGCTAGCTCTACATGGAACTAGTCTCTCTTGATTGCTGGCCTAGATCTACTAGATAGGAATTAGGGCTTCGTGCTTTTGAGCTTCTAATCTGGCTTGGCTCCAGGGGGGTATAGGCCTCTATTTATAGTCGTCGAGCCAGAGCCCCAGGTTGGTCTCCTCGAAGTACCGAACAACATTGGTTGGTTGTTGGAGGCGTCGCGGGAATGGGGCGAGATGGATAGCGCGGATGTAGGCCAAAGGCCCTGTCGGCTCTGGGCTTGGAGACCGATCCTCTTTGCTGTTGTACCATCCACCCTGGCATACGTGATAGCCCTAGCTCGTGTCGTCTTGCTTGGCGTGCTTTCACGCTTCGAGGGTGTCGTGAACGTCACGCTTGTCGCCCCAGCGGTCACGGAATGCAGGGAGCCGACGCCCGTCGGGCGCGGGGGCCTAATGAACCGAGCCCTCGCGATCCTTGGGTGTCGGGCAGCCTGCTGGCTGGAGTTGAGCCTGTGTCTCCATGATGCGGAGCTCTCAGCCTGCTGGACTGCGGCACGCTCCAGGAGAGTCTTCAGTTCCTCATGAGCCTGCTTTCCCTCAGGAGTATCTGGAACAGGGAAAGAGCGGAGCAGAACAGCCACCGTTGTGACATTCTGGCTCGCTGGCGCAAACTGCGGTGTCCCATGTTCATTGTGGATGATGTGTTGATATACTGTTCGGGCTTCTCTACGAGCGCGGGGCTCCTCGGGTGCTCGGGTTGTCTCACGCTCGAGCCTTTCCCGCTCGAACGTTACGCGACGCTGGCCGTCCTCAAGCTGTCTCTCCATGTCGCGGAGGTCCTGCAGGTGCCATTTCGGAGAGTCGTCGGGTTGCAGGGCGCGCTACGGTGAAGGCACGGAAGGTCCCGCTCTGTCTGTGGGCGTGTGGTCCCCGTCCCCCTCTCGATCCTCAAGGATGGTCACGTTGGTGGGCACTCCATGATGCGGCGGGTCGCACATGAAACACTCGCGTCCACAACTAATGCTTCTATCGCTGGAGTTGGACCTGAGCAGGTAGTCGCTGGAGTGCAGGAAACCATAAAACTTGGGCGGCGATGTGGAATATAAGTGAGAGACGTCCTAGGGATGGAGGCGACCAGAGGGAGGCACCCACAACTTGGGTTTAAGGCCCGACTCGCGATACATGACCAAGTTGGCCCAAAATAGGAGGCGACCAGGGGGAGGCGCCCACAACTTGGGCTTAAGGCCCGACTCGCGATACATGGCCAAGTTGGCCCAAAATAGGTGACGCAGCACCGGAACAGATTCAGGACGCTGACTTGTTTCGATGTTTTCAGATGACTCAGACGGAATTTGGACGTCAAAACAACGCCATTGGTTTCCTTATGAAATTATCTTTCCATCCGTGGGTGAATCATCGAAAACGGAGTCCGTATGCATCCTGGGCGTCTGTTTTACTTCTTGTTAGTCCTGGACTCCGAAACATACTCGAAATCGACGTGGCAGCTGAGTTGGAGATGAGTTGCAACTTGGAAAAGACGATGGCGTAGACGTGTCCAGCGTGGTGATGTCCTCATCAAGAGGGAAGGGAGTTCCCATGTCTCGTGCGTGAGTGGATGTGTGCGTATTGGTTCTGGTGAGTGTTCGAGTGTCCGAGGGTTCGGATGTCGAAGTGCTCGAGAGAGTTTTCATGAATCTGTTGCGTGTGCAGAGAGAGAGAGAGCTTGAGGATCCCCTATCTCCCTTGATACCACATAGGGAGAGAGGCCAGAGTATATTCTTCAGAAGGATAGAGAGAGAGGTGCAAAATGATCACTACAGGGGCGCGGGGAGCCTTTGTCCGTCTTCCTTCTCGGGCAAGTTGCCAGGGCTCGCGTCGATGATACGTCGTGGGTCTGTTCGTCCTTCAGGTGTACTGTAGCCATGCGTCTTCCGGTCATGTGCTTCCTGTTTCCTGATTTGGGGATGGGCGAAGGTTGGCAAAACAGAGCCAAGCACCCCCCACATCCCGTCGTATAGTGTCGAGTACATGCCTGCCCCTAGTCGCGTCCCCAGTACGCACCTTGCCTAGGTATGGCGAGTCTCAATCGGAGAGTAGGCAGCATGGGTGTCGTACCATGAGTCCAAACAGGTCCCGTGGCGAGCCATACCTAGGTGGTCCCACTTCCTTGGCGGAGGGGACGTTCAGTGATGTACGCCCTCGAGCGGGGGTGACATTATCCTTGGGCGGGCGAGGCGAAGTGCCTCTCGGGGGGACGATGACGTTGACACTGACGCCACCCCGGTCGGGTGAGGCGGAGTGCCTCCCGGGGGCGATGACGTCGGTGATGACGTCACCCCCGGTCGGACGAGGCGGAGCGCCCCCGGGGGGTGATGACGTCGATGATGACGTCACCCCCGGTCGGACGAGGCGGAGTGCCTGATGGGTGTGTTGGGAGCTCGTTCGGCCTTTGGGCCGAGCCTTTTCCAAGGCTAGGTGAAAGGAGAATCGGGACGGGTCTGGCATGGGTGGTTTTTGTTTTTTCGAAATATGGTGTCGGGGTACCCCGTTTTCAGGTATCCGACAATTCGCATTAAATATGTTGCCATATAGGTATTTTTGATGACATGACAGTGTATTTATGAAGAGAGAAGAAATGAGTGTCATGGGGATGACACTCTCTTGACACGAATACAACTCTCTATGAGTTATGAAATTAAATGTCTATGAAACTATAGAATGAAACTCTCCACTGAGAATGGGTGTTTCATCCGAGTTTCATTTCATTTTGTATGACATGGCAGTCTTGGAAACAACGTCATGAAACTCTCTATTGAAACTGATCTTAGGGCATGTACAGCCCACAGACAAGGATCCGTCTGCAAGTTCTTGGAATTCACAATATAGACATATAAACAGACAACTCATACAACCCATAGACAAGAATAGTCAACTTGACTATCTACAAGTTATTTAATGCTTGTATGTAACGTGATCAATAGTGGCATCATTTCGATGTACCAATGTATAACTATTTGATAGTACAAAACAAATCATTCAATATAAGGGACATTCAGTCATACAGTACCGGGTAAATGAGATGATCGCTGCACACAACTACAGGTACTACTTGGCATCATTCAGTTCACTAGTAGAAATAAACAAAACTTCCATTTCACATTCAGAGTCACACTACCGGGTAACATTTCACACTGTCATTTTTAGGATCCAATAGATACACTAGTTCAGAGAACAGATATCAATATGTCTCACAGATAGAGGTAACATTCTACACAGTTAATGAATCACGATGACAGGAATACAGTCATGATAAGAACAACTGATCTATTGGTTCATCAGGAACTTATAACTGCAGAGAAGAAGGCATCACTGAAAAAAGCATAATTTTCATAACGGATGTCCTTTGACAATAACTGAATTCAGAAAAGTAGCCACTTGCAAAATCAGTATCACAGACATTTAGATTTCAGAACAATTGCAATTAAAAATTGCCAAAAAAAAAATCATAAGCTCACTGAACATCAGCACAATTTCTACAAGCAGCAATGAAATGACTGAAAGAACAAGTAATTCTCAAAGATAAATACGAGCAACATGATTACAATATTTTTATCAACGACTTTTGTCTAATTTCTTTTGTTTCCAAAGCGTTGTCATACGTGCTTGATTAGATCCTTCTAGAGTTTCCTATGTGTTGGTCGAACTTTGATAGCATAATTTCTATGAAGCACCTCTGCGGAGCATGGATTAGGATTTTCACGAGTACGCACTTAGTGGGAGCACTATTGTTGTTCCGGTAGCCTATCGCTATCGCTAATATATTTCATTCTTATAGGTTGCCATATCCTCCTAGCTACTGGCTGCCTACTGCCCATCGCTACAATCTGGAGCGGTCAGGTTGACTTTTCTTATAAAATGTTCACATGCATTTCAAATTTGTCTGCCGGCATAATAAAAAGTAATGAAAGGAGCTAAATAGAAAACTAAGCACATGATCGGTTGAGCAAGCAACAAATAAACTATCTAAAAAAAAACTACACCATTGTATTTGCCCCTTCAATTCCTCCTTCGTCCTTCCGCTACACCCATGGCTCCCTCTCACCGTGCAATGCTCCCACTGTTCTGTATCCTCGTCTTCTCCATCTCCACAGCGGTGGCTGACGGAGAGGGCGGCGGTGGCCACGTCGGGCGCCCGACACACCTGCGCTTCTACTTCCACGAGAACTTCTCAGGCGGCCCCAACAGCACATCCGTGGAGGTGTCCAAGGTGCGCGGCGGCAGCAATAACAGCTCCTTCTTCGGCGGTGTCTTTGTCGTCGACGACATGCTCCGGGAGGGCGCCGACCCGGCGTCCCAACTCCTCGGCCGCGCGCAGGGGCTCACCGTCGGCGCGTCCCTCTCCGACGGCGCGCTCCTAACGGTGTTTAACTTCGTGTTCACGGAGGGGACCTACAGCGGCAGCTCCCTGGTGCTACTCGGCCGCGCGCTTCTGGGCACGGTCATGGAGCGGCCCATCCTCGGCGGCACGGGAGTGTTCCGGATGGCGCGCGGATACACACTCAGCAAGATGGTTGAGTCGCCTGACCCCATCAATCTGCTTGTCCTCGAGTACGACGCATACATTTGGCACTAGGAGCCGATTCGTTCTGCCTTGTGGTGTCGTCTGAATTCTCGAATGTGTGTAATTGTGTCTGAGTGACCGTGAATAAACTTCATTGTGATGTGAATTGCAAAGATTTATGCTTCTATATATATTGTATATTTTGGATTTGTTCGGCTAATCCGCTCCCCAAAAGAGGGTAGGGAAGAGATCGCTGGTGGGTGTCCGTTTAGCCAGCTGAAGTCTAAAATGCGACTCCTTTCTACCGGCTCCAGTTTATATTCATTGTTATACAAGTGATTTTTATTTTTCCTCTTTTTTTTTCTGTCACAGAGCACACAGAGTTAGTGGGAGCAAGACAAGTTTCCGCATTGGTGCACTGTGTTGGATTTGTTCATGCCTGAGCTAGTGTGCAATGGCTACTAGGCGTCAGTTGGGCATTGGGTCAGGTCCAAAAATTCGGATCATTCTCTTCAGGCTTCAAAAAGTTGTTTGCAAATTAATAACCGAAATTTAGCGCCACATCCCACACCATAACCTATGCCGGCGACCAGTCACCTGGTTCATCATGACTGCACCGTTCACATATGTGGACTGCCACTGTTATCATAAGCTGGTGCCCGGCCACTATTTTCTGGGCTGCAAACGAACTTAGAGTTGCTGCTAAGGCTCTGTTTCGATGTAATTTATTTTTAAACTATTGGTGAAATACTATGATTTTACAAAATTCTTTAGTTTTTAAAAGCTACATGATGTTTGAATGCAATAAATCTTGTGTAGTCTCTAAAACAATGCTTTTTTTTTCAAAACTGAAGTTTTTTTTTTGAAGTTTAGAAACCCCACTCATAGCTTTATTTTTCTAAACCATGATTTTGTATCCCTTTGGCTTATAAAACTACATTATGTGATACTACAGTTTTCAAAAACCACATCATCCACACAGGACCCAAACCACTTGCAACCATTAGGCTAGATTCTATTTCGCCTAAAAAAGGCTTGAAAAAATGCTCAAATATATAAGTTCCCAAGTTTGACTCAGCTTGGTGGTGCTCACAGTTACTGAACGGTATAGTTCGTCAACATCAAAATTTGATGTTAGAAAAAAAAGCTACTGCTATATATTCATATTGAGATATTTTATCATGGTTGGAGAGACGATGAGATATGATATGTGCGTCTATGATTGGTAGGCTTAATTAGAACATGAGAAAGCGACGAGAGACGATGAGAGACGTTATATGTGTCTATGCTCGGTGGACCCATATATGTTACATCGCCTTCTATTGCATTCAAAATCGAGAAAATTAGGACCCCAAATAGAGGGGTGATAATTCTTTTTTCATATTTTGTTTAGTAAAGGGTTTAAAACGGCAAATGTATAATTACAAACTAAATATATGAGGTCCTGTCTGAAGAGCATTCCAGATTGCATGCATTATTTGTAATTTGTATGTTCAGAATACAAAAGTTTAAAGTAGATGGCTGGTCTAAACAGTCTCACACGACATGTCTCTGCAGAATACAAGGTGACTATTTTGACAGCTAGTTTTCTCTGTACAAACACATGACCAAGGACAAATAAATTGTACAAGTTCACAGTCGTTGGTGCCAGATAACTGTATCAAGGAACCGTAGCGAAGCATCTTCTCCGGTGCAATAGATCGATGTCATTCTCCTGCCGGAGTTGTACGGCACGACACGGCTCTATTCGCGGCACCATAATCCAACGAATTGCACTTGCCATTGAAATATATTGCTAATGCGTAATCAGAAGCTCACGCTACATTCAGACACAAAAGGCTCGACGGCTGGCCACGCTAATCGAGTCCGGCACTATTTGCTTACAGGGTTGCGGTGTGAGAGGACTGTGCGATAACGATGTTGTCCTTATGTGAACAAAATAATAAAAAAAATAGTTATTTTATGGAGGCGTTGGTAGATGATAGGAAACGATTTCAATCATTATAGAAAGTCTCATTTACATTTTTTTAGGTATAAAACGATAAACTACTGGGTGGCAGAACGGCAGTGATAGATAAAGGGAAAGAGAGGCGGCAGCCGGAAGGAATCGAAGACTAGACAAGATCCCCTCACCCCGCACGCCCGCAGCCCACTCCACTCACCCGACTCACACAAACACTCCACTCCACTCGCCCGACTCACACACGCGTCCGCCATTTCTGCCTCTACCCTTTCGCTTTCTAGCTATGGCCCCCTCCATCGCTAGCTAGCCCACCTATCTCATCATTGCCCAGCGCTCCACGCTGCACTGCTCTGCTTTGCTCGACTCGACTACGCGCCAACAATAATGGAGAGGTGTGCTTCGGCGTCGGCAGTGCGAGAAAGGCCAAAGGTGGCGGTATGGCCAACCGTCCTTCTCGTCGACGCTGCTTGACGCCATCGGCGACTCCCACACCCATGCCTGGGAGCGCCAAGAAAGAAGCAGCAGCAGGCGCCCCTGCATTACTAACTACTACAAGCGGACTCTGGCCACCGAACAGCGCCAGCGGACTCTGGCCGTGGCTACTTCTCGTCGTCCGAGGTCGAGTACTCCCTCCGCCGCCACGATCCCCTCCGCACCTGCTCAATGCCTCCCGCGGAGAAGCAACAGCTGGCCCCGCCTCGCATGGCGAGGAGGGCCCGGAAGCTCCCACAGGGCACAGCTAGCTCGCCAGCCTGCTCAATGCCATCTTCTCCGGCAAGCGGAATTCCACGTGGCAGCACTCGGCTCCAGCGCGTCGTAGAACGTGCGAGGTCGATCTTCCAGTTTACGAGACGACTAGAGCTGGGCATGGGCACAACATTGGACGTACTTGTCCGTCGCCGCCCGTTTGGGTACGTCAGCCATGGTCGGAGCTGCAGAGGTTTGTTTGATTTCAAATAGGTAGAGAGGGTGATGAATTGTAAAGTTGTAATTTGTTTCTCCTTTTTTTTTGGTTACATTTTGTTCTCCATTTCAGGACTCTGGAAGAAGCTATATGTATTTGCTGCTATAAAATGGTCTGGTGATAAATGTATAACATTAAATGGTTTCCTTTCCTGTCCTGGCTTACATTTACAAGAAGAGGAGTTAGTATGTTTTCTGAAATTTTGAATGCCGGCCACGCCATATAGTTTCCATTCCACCGTGAAGAAATGCAAAAACTTTGTTCAAAACAAAGAAATGCCACAAAAGTTACCTCAGTTAATGTCACTGGAAGTAGAAGGTGCCTATCACATTCGGAGAAATGAACATTTTAGAAACGAAATCGCGGTATTCGAATTGGAATAGATGTCCATGTGGCCATGAAACAGCCATTTTTAATTGGCTCAGCAGCATGCAAACGCAGCGAAAGTATCTTTCTGACCTGATCAGTTTGATTGCACGGGGATTTGAAATTCTGAAATTGTTTCAGGGTACGAAAATGATACGACTTTTCACACCGAGTAAACATAGGAGAGGGATCAGAACAATAAATAAAGTAATCCCTTCACTCCATAAAAAAAATCTTACAATATTTAAAATCTGTTCCACAAAGGAACATAAGTTAATACTCCATCCATTTTAAATTATAAATCTTTCTTAGAATCTTGAAAAGTGTATTCATATCAAGTTTGACTAAAATTATAAAGATAAACATAGATTTATAACATCAAATAGATATATTATAAAAAATAAAACTAAGGAAAAATCTAATGATACTTAATTAGTACCATGAACATTATTATCTTAGTATATAAATTTGATCGAACCTGAAAATTTGACTTTATAATACTCTTGGAATGAGTTATAATTTAGAAGTATTTATCACTGTCCGTGAGACCGCTGGTACTTTTGAAGTCGTTTTGGTTCATGGTTAATTGTGATACAAATGCTACCTTATATTATTCTTGTATTCTATACGTGGTACGCAAAGTTAAGTTGAATTGACGTGCTAGTGCTACGCAAAATTGGATTGGCCATGCTGCTAGAGCGCTACATAATCACCGCAAGCTGGGTAGCACAAGTAGTAGAGTAGTATGACACAGCGTGCCAGTACCTACTACAAAAGTGAAAAAGGGAAGCAAAGAAAGCTAAGCAGCGTCGTCGTCGTTGTCTGCTGCTGGCACGAGCGAGAGCGCATCATCACGGGGATCACCATGGGAGCTTGCCATGCTCTGCCGTGACAACCGACGACTTGCGAACCAAGGGAAATGATGCCATGGCATCCATCATCACCAAACCCTTTTGGCACCACGAGTAGGAATTGGTGAGTTGAGCAGAGCAGAGCAAAGCGGTGTTCTCTGCTCCTGCTCCTGCTCCTCATTGCTGTGCCATGCCGCCCATAGGGATGGACGTTTTAACGGGGTAATAATAAACCGAACAGATCGAGATGCCAAAAGTCTCGGGCTAGTGAGACCCTGCTTAGTTCATTATGGGATCCAAAATATTTTAGGTTTTGACTCTTTATTTTGTAAAATGGAACTAAGCATCACATAATTTTTTTAGCAAAAGGTGATTGATTCTTCATTTTGGATTTTGGACTCGAGATGCCAAAATAAATCAAATTTTACATTGATTTGTGTGCTACCTTTACAATCCCCATCATGGGAATCTAAAATAAGTCAAATTTTAGTTGAAACTAAATAGTCTACTAAAATATTTTGCATTCTGAATTTTAGAGTCTAAAATAGTTAGGATTTTGAATTTTGGATTTATGATGGAACTAAACAGAGCATGAACTGCAATGGAAGAAACAAAACTAGCGACGTGAAGAGTGACTGTGTTTAGATGCTGAAAAACGATGGGTTTTTGGTGAAAAAAATCATGTAACATTTTTTATTTGTATTTGACAATTAGTGTCCAATCATGGACTAATTAAGCTTAAAAGATTCGTCTCGTAAAATTAAAGTAAACTGTGCAATTAGTTATTAATTTCGTCTACATTTAGTATTTCATGCCTATACCGCAAGTTTGATGCGACACAATGCAATTCGCGCACCATTCTCGTGAGAGGACGGACACACCACCCGCAGAGAGGCAGTCTCAGTTTTATTTTATTTTTGTCGACGATCAATACTGTACGTACGAGTTGGCATGGATCTCGAGAATGAAGACAGACAAGCCAGAAAGCAAAAGGGATCCGACGAGTATCGATCGATCGAAAGCCCCTGACGTTTCCTTCTTTCCCTCGCACCAAGAACCTCAACCCGCCTGCTTTCGATCGGTCACCCATCGGCAGATCACGCCCAAGGCCGACGGCGCCGATCCCCAGCCATCTGCTCCTGCTACGGCCGCCATTGCTGCCCCTGCCCCTCGGCTTTCTAGCTAGCTTCCTTGTCCCCTCCTAGCTAGCCCGCCTATATCATCATTGGCCTGCGCCGCACGCTGCACTGCTTTGCTCGACTCGACTCGACTCGACTCGACTGGCGGCAAACAAAACAATGGAGAGGTGTTCGTCAGTGTCGGCGATGCGAGAAAGACCGAGGCGGCGGCCTGGCCAACCGTCATTCTCGTCGACGCTGCTTGATGCCATCTGCGACTCCTTGGACGAGCAGGCCGGCGGCCACGGAGCAACGGCGGAGCGTGCCGCGGCACCAACGCCTGGGAATCAGCAGCAGCCGGCCCTGCATTACTGCTACTACTACAAGTCCTCCTTGGCCGCCAGCCAACGGGAGCCGCGCGCGGCGCCGGCGCCCGCTGACGATTGCTCCTCCGGCCGTGGCTACTTCTCGTCGTCCGAGGTCGAGTACTCCCTCCGCCGCCTCCGCCCCATCCGCACCTCTGGCGGCGTCTCGGTGGCTCCCGCGGAGAAGCAGCAGCCGGCCCCACCTGGCACTGCGAGGAGGGCATCCGCCGCCCCTCCCAGCGGCGGGTGCCGCAGGCCGGCCTCTCCCGGCGCGCGACTCGCCAGCCTGCTCAACGCCATCTTCTCCGGCAAACGGAATTCCGCGCGGCAGCACCCGGCGTGCTCGACGGCGCCATCCAGCGCGCGCCCCTGCCTCGCCAAGATGCCGAGGGCGCGGGCGACCCACGGCCGGAGTAGGACCGTGCGGTTCTTGGACATTGAAGGCGATGTGGCTGTGGCCGCGGCCGTCGCTGGCTGCAGGCGATTCCCGGTGGTCGAAGTGGAGGGCAGCGACGGCGGCGAGGAGAGCAGCGACGCGAGCTCGGACTTGTTCGAGCTGGAGAACCTCGCAGCGCTTGCTCCGGCGAACGGAGGCTCCGGTTGCCGTAGAACGTGCGAGGACGAGCTCCCGGTGTACGGGACGACTAGAGCTGGGCTTGGGCACGTTCGTCGCCGCCCGTTTGAGTACGTCAGCCATGGTCGGAGTTGCAGAGGCTTGTTTGATTTCAGATAGGTAGAGGGGATGAATTGTAAAGTTGTCTTTCTTTCCTTCCTTCTTTTTTGGTTGCATTTTGATTTACTTTTCAGTACTTTGGAAGAAGCTGTGTATTTGCTGCTATAAAATGCTCTGGTGATAAATGTATCACTATCACTTTAAATGGTTTTCTTTCCTGTATTGCCTTACATTTACAAAAATAGGATTTAGTAACTTTTGTGAAATTTTGAATGCCCACCATATAGTTTCCACCAAAGAAATGCAATTTTTTTGTTCAAATGCCACAAATGTTACCTCAGCGAATCTGACTAGAAGCTGCGTGTCACATTCAGAGAAATGAAAATTTTAGAAAATAAATAGAGGTATTCGATTTTAATTGGGTCAGCAGCATGCAAACATGAAACGATTGGACACCATTCAGCATCATTTATCACTGTCCGCGCTAGTACTGTGTTACATGATCACCGCTAAGCTGGGTAGGAAGTAGAGTACCACACACCGTGCCACCAAAGTGAAAAGAAAGCTAAGCAGTGTCGGCGTAGTAGACTCACTCCATAGCAGTACTACTACCTATGCCTTTAAAACATTGCAATTCTTTTCTGAAATAGTGTTATAATTTAATAGTTTAATGTACCAAGTTTGATCAATTATAGATTAAAAAATATAAATAGTTTTTGTGCCAAATAAATATCATTAGAATAATTACGAAATGCATGTTGATAATAAAATGATTTAGAGCTACAAATAAAATATTATTTACTGGAAACATGATCAAATATGAAGCACTTTAAATGGCACGTGTAACCTATAGTTTTTTTTCCCACGACGGAGGCAGTAGGAGTGGAGGGCGGGGTGTCTGCTGCTCCTCCTGCTGCATCATCACGGGGATCAGCATGGGAGCTTGCCATGCTCTGCCTCGACAGCCGACGACTTGCGAACCAAGGGAAATGATGCCATGGCATCATCCATCATCACGAAACCCTTTTGGCACCACGAGAGGAATTGGTGAGTCGAGCAGAGCAGAGCAAAGCGGTGCTCTCTGCCTCCGGCTCCGCTCTGCTGTGCGCAGGGGACAGCATATACGTGTATTTTGTTGGAGAAAAAACTTACCAGGAGAAAGCTTGCCCTCGCCTGCACCTGACGGCCACCGACTCGCATGCAATGGACCGCGCGCTTAGTGGTCACGTGGACGAGAGCCCCACACGGCCAGGAGGCCATGAAGCCACAGTGTTCCCTTCGATCACGTCTTACAGAAACCCACAACACATTGTCGTGTGACCGCCCGCCGCTGTGATGCCCTAAGCCTATTCCTCGTCTGATCATCCACGCCATGTCGCCAAGGCACATGCTCACACAGGAAATGGAGGCAAGCACGTGCCACTTCGCCACACACCGGTATGAAACCTCGTCGATTGGGCAGTCGCTACTGTTTTGGATTTGATTGATAAGATTTAATCTTTTTCTCCTCAGTTTTTTTTGCTCTTGTCGTCTTATAGAAAATTTGTGTCTACTTAATTTCTTTTGTTATTTACTAATGTCACATCTAGATTGGAGATTTGCCCCAACGTGAAAGACCTAGATTGATATCATGTCATCAGTGTTTGTCTAGTTACATGTGTGAAAATTCGATCTGTAAGAGAACAATCTGTTTAATTATTTGGCACTGTATTTTTTATAGTATTATAAAGAGAGGAGAGAGCGAGGAACATGAACATTGCATCTTTTTCTCAGAAGCATACATGAAGAAAGGTGTCGGCTAGTTGCTTTAAATCCTTCCCCTAATTGTAAGTCTCTTGCTTTCTTTTATGTCTATATTATATAATTGAATTATTTATATTATATTATTTGTGGATCTTTTCAACTTAATCACTGAATTTAATACTAATCTTGTTATTTAGTGGTAATGTACTAAATTATAATAATAATTTCGGTTGTTACCGTATTGTCAAATGATTTAACCGAATTCAAATATAAAAATTTTTGGACGGCATACCCTGAACTAAAATCTTAGATCCGGACATGCGACCAGCAGAGCTAAGGTACCGATGGATGGAGATGGTCAGTGTCCAACCTTTCAACAGAGTAATTCATAAATACTTACTGTAGTAAGGGCCTTTTTGGATTGGGGGTAAAACTTTTGCCCCCGTCACATTGAATCTCCCATGCCTAGTTTCATCTATTTAAAATGTACTAAGTAAAAAAATAATTTGTCAGCCAAAGGCAAATTCGTGAGACGAATCTTTTGAGCCTATTTAGTTCATGTTTTGACAATGTTGTGCTACAATAAACATTTGTTAATTATAGATTAACTTAGCTTAATAGAATCATCTTGTTAAGTCCCGCAGGGCATGTAATTAGTTTTATAAGTAGTCTATTTTTAATACACTAAACTAGTGCCGAAAGATTCGATTTGACACGACAAAACATTTGCCGCTCCATCCATCTATCCAAACGGTTTCACGCACACAACTCTAGAAAAAAAAGTAGAGCTGTGAGAGCACCTACTCCAAAAAACCTAGAGTTCGTGGAGTTTGTGGAGCAGAGTTGGTATAGGAGTCTCAAATAGACCCTAAGAAACAGAGCACGGCGCGTCGCTGCTCAAAATAAAGTGATGCCAAAAGAAGGCGGCTCTCGGTCTCGGGCTACTGCTGAATTGAAATGGAAGAAACAAAACTGGCGACGTCAACAGTGACGTTGAACTGAGCATGCAATGCAACGCGCTCACCTTTCTCGTGAGATAATTGGATACACCACCCGCACCGCAGACGGTGGCATCGATCTCGAGAATGAAGGCAGACAACCGAGAAAGCAAAAGGGATCGACGAGTATCGATCGATCGAAAGGCCCTGACGTTTCCTTCTTTCCCTTGCACCAAGGAGGCTGCTCAACCTCAACCCGCCTTCGATCGGTCACCCATCGGCAGTTCACGCCCAAGGCCGACGGCGCAGATCCCCAGTCTCCTGCTCCTGCTCCTGCTCCTGCTCGATCGGCCGCTGCTGCCGGCGGACAAGAATACGACTAGTAGTACTGCTCCCATCCTACCTGGGAGTTCACGCGTCTCTCCTTGTCTCCTTGCTCGCTCCCCTCCACCCTGTGTCTGTGTGTGATCCAAGGCCCAAAGGGTCTCGTCTCACGCATGTTCCCAATGACTATCCGCCTGCGTTTCGGCGTCACCTCGCTATTGGATGATTGGTTGGCGGGCGTTGCTTCCGGTGTGGATCCAGTATTTTTTTATTTTTCGACTATCAAATAAAATAAAACTTGTATGAAACACTCTCTCTACATAAAATTTTATTCTAAAGTTTTATAGACATTTAATTCAAAAAATAGCTAAGATTAATTTCAATGCAATGTTTCCCTATACGCTTTTCTAGTTGTATGAAACTTAACATAAAATAAATCTCTCTTTCAATGCATAGTTTTATGCGGTTATCAGTGTCTCTCTTTCTTTTCTCTCTCATCTCCACCATACATTTGCTTTGCATGTATCCCATGAAATTAGGAAAGGCTCTCAGCGGGGATTTCGCATGGTTTCCAACGTTTTAGAAACAATGCTATATAGTTTTATCACCATGAAACATTTCCCTTCTCTCTCCTCATCGTTTCATGCAAAAGTGTGTAAACAAGATCATGGTCCTAACGACAACATCGCCATATCAGACGGAACTTCCGCACAAGGATACCTTCTCATGACCGTGTGTAAACAAGATCATGGTCCAGTATCATATAAGCATTCCCCTAGATCGGCAGTGTATCCGACCATGCTCTCACAACTCTCACTTACACAGACATAGTGGCAATTTGATCCACACATTACCACTCAAGTGAATGACACCCATACAATTTCAACATGTATGGACAAGTAAATAGAAATATGATGCGCAACCCCCAAGTCAATACTTAGATAAGCCACCTAGATCCTATTGGACATAAGAGACGCGACTACTAGCACACTCTTAATTTTGTGAAATTATATTTTTAAATACCCATATGAACGGTAACCGTTGAACCAAGGCTCTGATGTCAGTTGTAACAAAACCGCCCAAATTACAAAAACTTAAGTCCAAAAACCCATCGTCGGTGCCATAAATTTTCGTCCTTAGGCCTTCATAACCCTGGTAGTCCGTGAAACCACGACGGATTTCATACCTTGCTCATCTTTAGCCGAGAATTGCTTTAGTTCAACAGACCATTCATACGTTACATAAAGTTCAAATACGAATTACATCAAATTACGAATTTAAAAGTTATTACATAACCAAATCTCTTGCAACTGAAATAGTTTTGAAACCAACTCACACACTTAGTTCATTACAATGCTAGCAATAAGTCGTTTCTCACAAAAGCATAGAAAAGGCTTCAGAAGCGACCATAGCCCATGGTCCTAGTTGTCGTCCATAGCTGGGTAGAGACAGTTGGTGCAGTATCCGTAGTACATCTGCTCATCTGCAACAACATTGGGAATGAAGCCTTGAGTACTCGAATGTACTCAGCTAGACTTACCCGTCTTAAACTAAAATAAAGACACCAAGGGTAATGCAAGCTTTTGTGGTAGTAGATGATCAGACCCTCTTTTGCGGAAAGCATGTATAGAGTAGTACTTGAGGATATGGAGCTAGGCTTTTAATAGTATTACTGTTGACGCCAAAAATGGGGCTTCTGATGTCAGCACTGCGTAGGGCCTGCGGAGACCATGCAGCAGCAGAGCTTGATCTCTTGTACCCCTTAAGCGGCTTAAGCCACTTCGATGATTGATTCCAGGCGTGCCAGTCAATTTGACATATAATTGACAAGGAGATGAAACATTAAATTATGGAACCTACCGGTTGTTGTCAGACAGTTCCATGAGTATGCAACTCTCATATAGCTGATGAGTGTAGGAGATTGACTAAAGAGTCAACTCCGAATAGGATTAGATATAACAATGGCGCACGAACGACTGTCACAAGATATCAAGCGAACGACTGTCACAAGATATCAAGCGAACGACTGTCACAAGCCGATCATGCGGTGATATTAAGGTAAAGATGTGATGCATGCAACATTATCGTCATCGAACTACCAAATCTACTAAGTATACCAGATAAAGATTAACCATCAACAGAGGTGTGTTCCCATGCAGCCATGATGACAATTAACCCGATAACCTGACCAATCTACTAGCATTGGGGTGTTTCCATGTAGCCATAAAAGTAAATGAATCAAGCCACATCCAGTATACTTAGATCTAATAGATCGGAACAACAAAGCACACGCATCGTATGATTGAAGCATAACTAGATCAGCTACGTTAGCCGATATGAGATCCATGAAGCTTGAACAAGATCCATGTATTCGACACCGGACAGATCTAAGTCTGAATAGACATAACTCAACACATATGACATTGGGGTTCGTAAGATGCAACCGTACCACATATGTTGAGCCAGATCCAACCACACTCAAATCAATCTAATGACCGAATACATGTCTCGAACCCGCAACACGTAACAACCGCAACTAATGAATTAGCTGATATGATCTTAGATCTATCACCTCTCTGAATGTAAAGAAAGAATGCAACAGAGGCAAATAGATCTAGACAGAAATAAAGCGCGGGCCAATTCATTAGATGAGATTGGGCATGATATTGTAGCAATAGATTAAACAAAACATAACAGACAATATCGATAACTTGATGAATCCATTATATCACCAATCTAATAGAGCCGATAACTAGCTTGAAGCCACGATTCATGTGAGATTGAAGCAATACAACACCATGAACAATAGATTCAAACCGATAACTAGCTCATACCGAGCTTGCACGAGTTACACAATATAGCCGTACAAACGAGACATGAACCAAGGCTAGACTTACAGGCAAAACCGGAGGTCGATCCAGTCGATGCAGCCCAATTCGTCAAATTTTCACCAAAATCTACTCTACTCCTACTCCTAGGGGTGGCCGAAGGCCGGAAACTAAGGACTATGTGGTATGTTTGATTGATTGGATGTCTCTCTCTTTTCCTAACCCTTGCTATTTATAGACCACATAGCATAACCCTAGCAAAAAACCGGCCGCTGGCCGAAATAAGGAAACCTGGATGTCTTGGGCCTCAATCATCGGCGCAGCCCACCGAACGTATCTCAATAGTCGATACACACCATCTCCTCCGAGTCAGTTTCCTTAGCTAGCCTCCCCGTCTTCGATCCTTACCGTATTCATCTAGTCGTGCCAAAATACGGTGTTAACAATTACCTGTCATCTAAGTGAGCACCTATACTAATCAATACACTTGTTTAAGCAGAGAGTGACCAGTTTTCCCTTCTGGTCTCATCATATCATTTCATCGTAACCATTCAAGTAATTAATTGTTCCCACGCCAGTGTTGCAATTGTCAAGTTCTCACTAACGGGGAGAGACCACGATTTGAATCGAATTCCTATCCAGCTGGAGGGTTTATTCCTCACCCAAACCTCGCAGCCCTTGAACGAGGGCGCGACAGTCACCTAACAAACCTTTCAAACCAATATCGACTCCTAATCTCGACGAACAAGCCCAGGGACCGCCCGACACCAGGGTGCTCTGGCTAAGGATCAGTTAGCTGGCCATTGGACTTACACTCCGCGTCCTCGCTAACCCGCACCGGCTTGCGATTAGGTTCGTTCTTGCTTCTGCCAGTAGGTAGGTTTCGCGGCTCGAACGAGTTATCTTGCCAGCTAAGGGTTGAGGCATGCGTTCAACATGACAAGCGGGACACCATCTGATCGGCTCGAAAGCGGGCACGTCTGTAAAATACCGGCCTAGGGCGCACAGCTCGCCTAGATGTTGCCAGTATCAGGCGTCTGGACAATTTATCAACCTTCCTAGTTGCCTTTCCACTTTATGATATTTTTCATACCACCGGCTTGCCACGTAGAGCAACACGTGACTTGTGTTCACCGGGGAGTCATATTAGTTTAGCAGGGCTAAGCATCTATCTGTACTATACTAACAGGGTAACAATGATATATGGATATCAAAAGCAAGGAGGATAATATGCAACAATTAGGTTCACCCAACTCCTATACTTAATGAAACAACCATATATAACATAGTAGATTAATATCATAAAGTAGGGTTAAGATACACCAGGGTTTGCCTTTTATCAAAAGAGATATGTTGGTGATCGGGCCACTCTTGGAGTTCCTCTTCGGGTTCCTCGTTCACGGGCCCTTCGTTGACTCCGTGCTGACTGGCTTCTTCTTGCTCCTGGGTGAGGTCGTACTGTGCTTCCTCCTACGATCATGTATGATGTCTATGTGCGAATGGTATGAGACAAGGTAAACCATCAACTTGTGCAAGACAATGAATATGACGAGATATGCAATGCTCATGATGTTCTTTTCTTTAATGCTTTATAGTAGGTGCAAATCCCTTCGCTTTTAGTTAGTTATTACAAGTGTTATCGAGCAAATCAGTTTATCACACAAGTGACCTATTACTAACAACAAGGTACAATTTCAGATTGCTACCATAGCCTAGTAAATTGGTGCTTGAAAGATACACCAAAGCAATCTAAACCAATTAACCTTCCTTAAGCAATTTACTTAGACTAGAAAATAGCACAATACAAGACACCCTACGAAAATAGTTCAAAAACTTCTACAAAAATTACAGTATCTTGAACAGAGGTAATTTAGCATACTTAATGTTTTCCAAGTTAGCAGGAACAGTATTTTGCTCTGCACAAAATTAACAAGTTTAAAGCTTAAAAGCACTTAAAAATACTTAGTACAGTGAAAGTAGTGAACTGACCAAATTAACATTTTTCATAGGTACTAATACTTACTGGAAAGCTACACAAAAAGTTACAACGCTTTTTATTTAGTAGCCTATTTATTAAAAATACTACAAGTTATCAGCCAAAACACATTTTACTTGTTTATAATTTATTTTTCTACAGAATCCACTCAAAATGTATTTTTCCTAGCATTCGTATATTCCTAGTGACTTAATGAAATAGGAACCACATTTTTATCACAAGACTAAAACAACTTAATCAATTAAGGTAGTTTTAACCATTATTAGCATTTAATTAAATCTACATAGGAAAATAGCACAAAAAATGCTTGCAATATTTTTACAGAGTATATCCATTTATAAAAAACACCCGAAATTTTTTTCAGGATTTATAGATCATTTCTCCTTGAGTTACAAATTTTACAAGTATTAACTATTTCTGAAAAAGAATAAAACAAAAGGCTTTAAGCCTTTCGGCCCATTTGGTCTGCTCAGCCGAGGCAGCCCCGTCCCAAAGGGGACGCAGGTGCCTGACAGCGGGGGCCCACTTGAGGGGGACCCCACGCGTCGATGTCACGCGCCGAGCCGAGGCTCTCGCCGACGATTTCTCGCCGTCGGCGAGGTCTCCAGCGGAGGGGGTGGCACTCGGGTGTTCCCCGTTGCAAGGCGAGTCCAGCGCACCCCTAACCGCGGGCTAGAGTGGACGAATCGAAGCTCGCCTGCGCCAATGGCAGCACGGCGGCTCGGTCGCGCGGTGGCTGGCCGGCGTGGTGTGCTACAGCTACAACTGAGCGGCTCTAGGGTTTTGCGGGGTCAAGGCGAGTGCGGTGCTCACGCTAGCAAGGGCTAAGGACGGTCGGAGTGGCACGGTCCACGATAAGGTTGCGCGGTGGAGCCGACACGGAGCTCGGCGAGGTTGCGCGGGGAAGGAGAGGGGGCCTTACCGAGGCTCATCGGGTGTTGTTGCGGGCTCGGGGAGGCGAGGTGGAGCTCAAGACAGGATGGAGGTAGCGGCGGGGACTTGGGGAGGCCGGAACGACGACAATGCTGCGTGGTGGCGTTGCGCTGTGGTGTGCGCGAGAGCGAGAGCGAGGCAGAGAGGGGAGAGCGCGCGCTCGGTCAGGGGAGATAGAATGGAGGGAGGGAGGTGTTGGTGGCGCCCCGTTTAGGGTCAAGCCCGACTCGGGCAGGAGAGCGCGTCCACGTGGAGCTCGTCGACGGGCATGGCGGCCACGCGGCGCACAACGTCTGCGCGCGGTCGACGCACGCGCGTCGCGCGTGAGCGCGTAGGCGGGAGCGCGCTGAGGTAGGCGCGCGGCGGGGCCAGTCCGGCTTGCTCAGCTAGGCCGGATGGTTTGCGGACGGCCTGCTAAGGTGATCCCCCTCTTTTCTTTTTCTTTTTCTTTTTCATTTTTATTTATTGTTTTTGATTTGTTTCTTTTCAAAAGTGTTTTAAAAACTCCAAACCAGACTTTGGGGTGAACACCAAAGTTGTTCCAAATATTTTGAACCATACTTTTGTTTAAAAGGGCCATGTCAAATTCTTCATAGATGTTGAATTAGGATTTAAAACCTAAATTGGAGCCTTTCCTTTAATTAAGCAATCAATTTTCAAAATGATTTTAAATCCTTATTTCTTGTAGGGAAACCTAGGGTTAAAAACAAGATTAAATATGCTTAGTGTTTTTAAGACTTAATGCAAACACACATTTTTATAAACTAATTCACCTCAACATTCCTAAGCAATTCAAATTGAATTCAATTTCAACATGAAATGACATGATGCTTAGACAATGAATGCTTTGCAAATGACCATGTGGATTAGGCAATGCTTAACACTAGGGTGTTATAAAAAGTACAAATTTGCTGACGTAACACCCTATTTAATGTGCATGGAACCCTCTATGAAACCCCATTGAGCATTGATTTTCCGTACACACAGTCCATTTTAAGAAATAAAATTCCCGCTCAATTAGTTTTTTCCTTTTATAGTAAATGTTGCTTTCACTCCACGCTAACTAGTTGCCCCGTCACAGTTTCCTGTATCGTGTGTGTCATCTCATTTTCCTGTATCGTGTGTGTCATCTCATCTGCTCAAACTTGCTATGTTATCCCGCTTAATAAAAAAATTAATTAAATTGCTAGGCCTAAACACTGTTACGCTAACAGGCCTTCATTGGTAATGCACACACACATATTAAAAAGGAAGGAAAAGTAATTACGCATCATTGCGAAAGGATCTCAAAGTACATACTTTGTGTACAAAACTGTCTATGGTCAACCTAATCTATAATTCTTTGTAGTCCATGTTATGCTATTGCACACATATCTCCAGCCATAACATCATTCATTATCCTGGTAAAAAAATACATTTTTTTTTTGTGAAAACATATGGATTACAACAACACATTAGGTATCATTCAGTACATTAGGCATCATCAGGCAGGTCTGCACAAAGAGCGTCACATCACATATCTTTGAATTCCACAATCAGAAAGTGGGGTAAATTAGAATTGCATATGAAAAAATACTGTAGTCACATAAGCTTCCATGCTAAATACTTGATATTTGCTTCCTACGCATGACTTGCACTGGAGTCACAAAAAAGACTATAATCAGATAACATTAGTACAAGCTAATTGAAAACACATCATGATTAGAAAAAAATCAGTTTTGGGGAAAATGCATGTAAAGATCAAAAAAATTTACACCAAGACCAAAAAAGTACTATTGATTTAAGTCGTTATAGAACTCGGTGCGTATAAACACATTTGACTGTATGTAGAACAATAATATTAGTTAGAAGAGAAAAGCTACTAACTTATTAGACTAGATTGGAACACCAATATTCTTGTTGCCACTATTATCAAGTAGTCCAACTAATTGTTATCGCGACTATGATTAGTCTTCCTAGTCAGATGGCCTTTTTGATTAGTAAGAAAAGACTAAATTGCATATTCATGTGTATATTGTTGCCTAACAAATGACACTTAAATTGTCAAAGAAAATGCGAAGGTGCTAACATGGGGCTACAAGGAAAATAAGTGACACCAGATTGGTCAACTTCGTGTGTTGTCATCCGCCTTTTCGCTTGACCATGGATGTTGATGCTTGCTGGCGAAGATCAGCTCGTCGCTTGCTGCCACAGCTCCACTCAAAACGTGGCTCTGCCCGCCTTAGCTTTGCCCAACATCTGACAAGGAGGAGGCGCAGAGGACGATGATTAACTATTCCGAGCAATTGGAAGTCAACACAAACTACAGATGAATGATCTTGTTCAATTGATAAAGCCCAAGGGCATACCACTAATCTTCAGTTGATGCAGCAACTGAAAATTGTCTAAAATGTGCTAGGGATGTTCCTAGAGTCTCTATTGGTGATGAGCAGGTTGCTGCTAGTAATGCTGTAGTGGATTATATTATCTTAGGAAATTTAAGTGCCATTCATTAGGCAATATTGTCTTCCTAAATTGGAAATTTATATATTATGAAAAAGCAAGAACAGTGTTTATGTTTATTTGCAACCCACAATCCCACCCTACCCCTGATTTATTTGCAATAAAATCAAATAGAGACAAGGCGATGATGAAAAAATAACTAGTTTTGTGTCAAAAAATAGACATTTCAAATTGGGCTGCTATGGTACATATATATATATATTAGAGAACAATAGGAAATTTCAACACTTGTACAACATAATGCTTTTAAGCATTAATTACAAGAAACCATTACAAAACTCACTGATAATCATTTAACAAATTATAACACTAAGGTTGAACATGTTCTAAAACACAATCTAACTGCAAATCTGTAACAAAAGGCTAAATTGTCTATTTAAGAGCACATAATTGCCTAACAAATGACACTTCAATTGCCTAACAAAATGGTTCTGTTTTTCTTTTGCACGTGTAATCATACCTTGTTCCTGCCATTGGACGTTGGAGCACACACTCATTGAAACCCCTACCCTCTAGGCATTGTATGAAGAACTATCCTTGTGAGTTATCAGGAATTTAAAAACTATGGTGCCAGTTCACCGGTGTAGAGTTACTGAGATATATGAGTTCATCACTCTAAATGTTTTGTACCCCAAATATATCGGCTATCTGTTCATCACAAATAACCAGAGGCATAAATCTACTAGCTTATTTTCATCATAGGCTTAAAAGGATTAATACACAAAACTAAAGCTCACCATTTGCGAACACATGGTGGATAAGTACCCATGCATGTTCAGCTTTGATGATGAGTGATTGACCAACACCTGAGTGTTTCAGTTTGAGCGGTTTATTCTAACTCTTTGCGAAAGCAAATGTGTGCATGTTTATCGGCTTGTGGTGTGCAGGTGCTATGTCTAGTGAAAGCAGTCAATGGCGTGGAAAAGGTCGAGTAGAGGCTTGCCGTGCCGATGGATTGAGAGCGATGAAGGGCGGAAGCGGGGCTCAGACTGAGGGACTAAGGGCACTGGCGGACTAGCTGTGGTGACTAGTACTTGGCACCGGCGAGTGCGAGAAGAGATGGAGGTAGACCGAGTCGACCGAGTCAAGACGGTGGACGAGCAGGTCGAGCGGAGGCTCATGGGACTCGGAGTCCGACCGGGCGAGGACAAGGTGGCTCGAGTCGAGCGGTTTGGTGGTTTGGGCCTCAAAACCATCCGAGGACGGTTTCTGAGTTTGGGCCTCAAAACTCGGGGTTTGGTAGTTGAGCCCGATGCTACCGGTGGCGGGTTTCCTGGGTTTGGGCCTCAAAACCTAGGCAGAGCTTCCGAGGAAGCGGGGATGGCACGCAGAGAAATTCTGGAGGTTGCGTCAAGGTGACGGCAACTCCCGGCAGGAAGCGGGGCCGTCCATTGAAATCAAGGAAGATATTTTCCGGAGCTTGGACTGCAATGCTTAGGCTAGGTAGTTCACTCATGTATCTAAGAGGGTCTTTGGGAAATAGCCAAAGTCCTGTTAAATAGGGGATGAAGGGGTATCCTCATCTGATCTCTTGAACCCTAATCATTTGCCCCAACTCTCTCTCTCTACCCTCTCTCTAGTTCATGAGATCCCTAGGTTGTTTCCACCAACCTTTGTAAGAACTTGGTTTTGCTGAAATCGGAGAAATGAGAGCTCACCGACAGTGGAGATAAACTCACCAGAAACTCCAAAACATAGGTTCTCAACCCTAGGGAAAAGAGGCAAGAACCTAGGCAAAACAGGCGAAAACAATAACCAACAGAGAGCTCCGGGCCAGTTTGTCAGCACCTCCGGACCATAGCAAAAGGTCCAGAGCCTTGGTCCGGCGCTTGTGCAAGTGACCGTCAGACTGGTCCGACACTCACACTTGGTGGCCCGGTGCTCACATAGAAACCATGAAGGGAGTGCCGAAGCTCCGGACAGCTGGTCTGACGCTCACCGTCAGACTATGAGAAGTAGTCCGGTGCTCACTCCAGCCTCTGCGCAAAACAACACAGGAAGCTTCCTAGCTCCAGACTTTGGTCCGACGCTCACCGTTGGACTAAAGCACTTGGTCCGACGCGTAGAGAAACACCCACGACAGAGCCATCGGACCAATGGTCGATGGTCCGGAGCTCAAAACAGAGGGGTCTGGAGGGTGGTCCGACGCCTTTGGCTGCTTGGCTGTCTTACTGGTCAAGACCACCGGACCACTTGCAATGGTCCGAAGCTAATGCCAAGTAGTCGGAAGGGTAGTCCAGAGCTCAGGAATAGAAAAGCTGAAGCCCGCGAAAATCGATTCTACTCCGCCAAATCTTCCTAAAACTCAACCAAATCATCACCAACTGCAACCAAACTTTGTAGGCATGATCCTAGTACAGTTGGGGGGCTATCTCGAAGAAATCATCGCTCAATTTGGCTTAGATCAAAGGTAGGAGAAGAGATTTGGGGAAAAGCTCAAGAACGAAGAACTCCGCAAAGAAATCACCCAATCTACGCACTCGTGAGGTTTGAGGTGAATTCCTTCGGTGCAAAGAAGCTCCTCACGAATACAAACAACTTGGTTCAAACGGATTTGCAAGAGCTACTCCCTACAAAGAGAAATCATCTCGGTAAAATGAGGGAGTAAAAGCAAAATGCGAAGAACACAAGCAAAACGGGGACACGATCAAGAAATCGAAGCCACCATGTCTTACGGAGGTTACGGCCTCCGATTCAGCAAAACCAAGTTCTTACAAAGGTTGGTGGAAACAACCTATGGATCTCATGAACTAGAGAGAGGGTAGAGAGAGAGAGAGTTGGGGCAAATGATTAGGGTTCAAGAGATAGGATGAGGATACCCCTTCATCCCCTATTTAACAGGGCTTTGGCTATTTCCCAAAGACCCCCCTTGATACATGAGTGAACTACCTAGCCTAAGCATTTCAGTCCAAGCTCCGAAAAATATCTTCCTCGATTTGAATGGACGGCCCCGCTTCCTGCCAGGAGTTTTCGTCGCCTCGACGCAATCTCCAGGATCCCACCACGTGCCATCCCCGCTTCCTCGGAAGCTCCGCCTAGGTTTTGAGGCCCAAACCCAGAAAACCCGCCACCGGTAGTTTTGGGCTCAACTACCGAATCCCGAGTTTTGAGGCACAAACTAGGAAACCGTCCTCGGATGGTTTTGAGGCCGAAACCACCAAACCGCTCAACTCGAGCCATCTTGTCTTCGCCCGGTCGGACTTCCAGTCCCATGAGCCTCTGCTCGACCCGCTCGTCCACCGTCTTGACTCGGTCGACTCGGTCTACCTCCATGTCTTCTCGCACTCACCGGTGCCAAGCACTATCCACCAAAGCTAGTCCACCGACGTCCATGGTCCCTCAGTCCGAGCCTCGCTTCCACCCTTCACCGCTCTCAGTCCATCGGCACGACAAGCCTCTACTCGACCTTCTCCACGCCATTGACCACTGTCACTAGGCATAGCTGCGAACACATGGTGGATAAGTACCCATGTATGTTCAACTTTGATGATGAGTGATTGACCAACACTTGAGTGTTTCAGTTTGAGTGGCTTACCCTAACCCTTTGTGAAAGAAAATGTGTGCCTGTCTATCGGCTTGTGGTGTGCAGGTGCTATGCCTAGTGACGGTGGTCAATGGCATGGAGAAGGTCGATTAGAGGCTTGCCATGCCGATAGATTGAGAGCGGTGAAGGGAAGAAGCGGGGCCCGGACTGAGGGACCATGGGCGCCGGCGGACTAGCTGTGGTGGCTAGTACTTGGCACCGGCAAGTGCGAGAAGACATGGATGTAGACCGAGTCGGCCGAGTCAAGACGGTGGACGCGTGAGTTGAGCAGAGGCTCAGGGGACTCGGAGTTCGACCGAGCGAAGACAAGGTGGCTCGCGTCGAGTGGTTTGGTGGTTTGGGCCTCAAAACCATCCGCGTCGATTTCCGAGTTTGGGCCGCAAAACTTGGGGTTCGGTAGTTTAGCCGAAAGCTATCGGTGGCGGGTTTCCTGGGTTTGGGCCTCAAAACCTAGGTGGAGCTTCCGAGGAAGCGGGGATGGCACGTGGCGGAATCCTGGAGGTTGCGTTGAGGCGACTACAACTGCCGGCAGGAAGCGGGGCCGTCCATTCAAAATGCGGGAGATAGTTTCCGGAGTTTGGACTGCAATGCTTAGGCTAGAGAGTTCACTCAATGTATCTAGGGGGGGTCTTTGGGAAATAGCCAAAGCCCGATAAGTAGGGGGTGAAGGGGTATCCCTCATCCCATCTCTTTTACCCTAATCATTTGCCCCAACTCTCTCTCTCTACCCTCTCTCTAGTTCATGAGATCCCTAGGTTGATTTCACCAACCTCTGTAAGAACTCAAATCTTTTGGTGGGAATCGGAGGCCCGACTCTCCGAGTGCCATGGCACGGTTAGCTTCTTGATCGAGTCTCCCTGGTTGCTTGTGTTCTTCGCATTTTGCTTTTACTCTCTCTTTTTCCCGAGTTGATTTCTCTTTGTTGAGAGTAGCTTTGCAAAATCCACTTGAACCAAGTTGTTCATATTCATGAGGAGCATCTTTTCACCCAAGGAATTCAGCTCAAACCTCACGAGTGCGTAGATCGGGCGATTTCTTTGCGGCGTTCTTCGTTTTGCCTTTTCCCCCAAATCGAGTGTTCCCGTTTATCCTCTCCAAATGGAGCGATGATTTCTTTGGGATAGCTCCCCAACTACACAAGGATCATGCCTACAAAGTTTGGTTGCAGTTGGAGTTCATTTGGTTGAGTTTTGGGATGATTTGGCGGAGTGAAATAGGTTTTCGCGGGTTTTCTGCGCTCAGTTCGTGAGCACCGGACCACCCTCCGGACCATACCTCCGACCATAGCGAGTGGTCCTGTGCTCTTGCCAAAACTTAACAGCACAACCCCTAGCACCGGACCACTTGCATTGGTCCTGTGGTACCACCGGACCACTAGTCCGGAGCTTGGGTGCATACTGTTTGGTTTTTTTTCCGTCGGACTACCCTCCGGACCACCCACCGGACCATAGCACCGGACCATTTCAAGTAGTCCTGTGGTGTGGCCGAAAAACTATAGCAAGGACCCTAGCTTCGGACCATACCACCGGACCACTTGCATTGGTCCTGTGGTACCTTCGGGCCACTAGTCCTGTGGTCACTGTTGATCGCTGTTTTGGCCATTTCTCTCTCGTCCAGACTCCGAATCAAGTTCTGTTTGTTGCGTTGGATTCATATTCAATTGGTATCAGAGCCGTTTAAGGATCAATCCACCTTACACGGTTCTTGATCCGCGAAGGCGACATCGAGCGAGGTGCTGGCAAACCTCCTTTCTTTGATGGAACAAACTTCGCCTGTTGGAAGGTGCGTATGTCCGTCCGCTTACCTCCAAGGGCTTGATACGAAGTATTGGGAGATTTGTGAGAGTGCTGACTACGTGGTTCTTGGCGCTCGGATTAATGAGCTGCAAATCACGCAACATGCGTCAAACGCAAGAGCCCGTAGCATCCTCTTCTCGAGTTTGTCTCTTCCTGAGTTTGAGAGAGTTTCGAGTCTCACTACCGCACGGGAGATCTGGCAAACACTTGTGCGATATCATGAGGGTGACACTCAAATCAAGTCCAGACTCTTCGACATGTACCGTAGAGAGTACGAGAACTTTTCTCAGTTGGGCGGCGAATCTGTTGACGGGATGTTCACTCGCTTCCAATCTATCGTCAACAAGATGCATGCTAATCGAGCCAACTTGCCTTATGATGATCATGAGATGGCTATCAAGCTTTTGCATGCTGTTGATCGAAAGGTGTGGGAGATGAAGGTGGCTGCCATTCAGGAGTCACCGGGCTATGATGCCTGACTGTGGACGAGCTGTTCAGCAAGCTCAAGTCCTCGGAGATTGACTACCAGACCTGGGTCAAGCTTGAAAACCCGTCGAAACCATCTATGGCGTTGGTTTCTGGCCCCGGCGGTATGTCTTCTTCCTCCTATGACCCTTCACACTCTTTGTTCGCTTTGTCTTTGATTTCTGTGATAGAGGATCAAGTGGAGGCTCTTGGAGATGATGAGCTGGCTTTGGTCATCACCAAGTTCTCACGATTTCACAACAACCGTTTGAACCTTCGGCGTGGTGGCTCAGCCAAGGGGTGCTACCGTTGCGGTGATGAGGATCACTTCATCGCAAACTGCCCCAAGAAAGCTGCGGGTGACTTCACCAAGCGCAAGGACAAGCGTGAGCACCACTTCGAGGACAAGCACAATCCCAAGGGTGGCTACCACCGAAGGTCCTCCAAGAAGGTGATCGACAAGGTGAAGGCCAAGCACCGAGCCTTCCTCGCCTCCCTCAGCGACATCGATGCCTCCTCCGACGGAGGTGCTTCTTCGAGTGATGATGAGTCCAAGGGAAAGGTTGAGGACAAGCTCAACGGCCTATGCTTCTACGCCAACGCCAAGCACAGTGGCTTTTGCACCATGGCGATTGAAGAAGGCAAGGTTGGGAAGCGCAAGGATGGCCCCGACTACGACTACGAATCCGACACACCCGAGGTACCACCCACCATCGCATCCCTCTCTCTCTCGAGATTGAGTCTTTGAACGACACCTTGATGAGTCAGGATGCTTTGCTCAAGCGTGCCGCGTGCGAGAGGAACGATTTCAAGGCTAAGTATCTTAGCACGCTGCATGCGCTAGATTTTGCTAAGGCGTCAGTGGTGGTTACTGAGGAGGTAGAGTGTGATGCTTGTGCCATCCACATGTCTAGTCTTGTCACTCTCCAGGATAAGTATGGCACACTACTTGAGGAGGTCAGTGAGCTGAAGGCTAGGCCTAGCTTACTTGGTGCGTGCAAGTCTTGCTTAGGCTTGCGTTCTGAGCTGGCACAAAGAGATGCTAGGATTGCTATGCTAGAGAAGGTCAGTTCAGATAGCACTAGAGAGTCGGAACGCTTTGAGGCTTTGGAGCTTGAGATCGCGTCGAGCAGACACGACAAGATGCATACCGAGGAAGAAAACACATACCTTCGGTCCATCTTGAGCTGGGTGTCTTGCCGAGAGCCGCAGTTGGGGATGATGCTCAGCTAATGCAAAAGGGCTGGTAGCACGGGAGTAGTCTTTGCTATAGGTGGGAAGGACGATAGCATGTTCGGTAAGATCGGTGAGTGCAGTGGTTTGAGCGAGAATGAGAAACCCACCACACCTCCCAAGCTTACCAAGATCACTCCACCTAAGCCTACCGACCCCTCTGAGTTTCCTGTGAGAGATGGTGTGTTTGAAGAGCCACCCAAAACCACTCCACAGAAGCAAGTGTGGATTGCAAAACCGAACCATCTTCGCAACCCACTTGACACACTGCCAGACATCTCTAGTGATCTCCTTCCTTAGAAATCTAGAGCCACCCAACCCAACAAGAGAGTGCCTACCAAGAGTGTGGTGAGGTACCATTGTGAGTATTGTGAGCGGGATGGGCACTTGGCTGAGTTTTGCTATAGGAGGAAGAGAGATGATCGGAGGCAGGTTGAGTTGAACAACCGGGACATGTACCACCCACGATTTGGGGTGCGTGAACCGGAAGTTCAGAGGCGCGCTTCTAGGCCTAGAGGTACAATGCCTCAAGGTGCTAGGCCTCGGGAGGCGAGACCACGCGGTGGTCGTGCCCGGCGGGGTACCGGTCGTGACCCATACGACTACGGGCCTCGTGGCGGTGGCTTTACTCCATCCTTCTCTAGCGGACCACGTTTTCCCTATCGTGGTGATAGCTATTCCCCCGTGGGGCTGGAGATGTTTGGTTTTTCTCCTAACCCATTCTTTGGGCAAGTGGGACAACACTGGTATCCTTCACAGTTTACTAACCCCAGTGTTGGTCCGTTTGCTCACCCTATGTCTTTCTATTGATGTAGGAAGGAGGACTGGAGGAGACTTGGGTTGTGGATTCCAGATGTTCACGCCATATGACCAGAAGTTCCAAGTGGTTTTCCAGCCTCGACCCCGTGCACCACACCGAGTACATTACATTCGGGAACAAGAGTAAAGGTAAGGTTGTCTCCCGGGGGTCCATCCGAGTCAACTCTTCTTTTGTCCTCAAGGATGTTGCTTTGGTTGCGAATTTGCATTTTAACCTTCTTTCGGTTTTGCAACTCCTTGATGACGGTTTTGAAGTGAGTTTCAAGCCTAATCTCTCTCGGATTTTGGACTCTTCTGGTGAGCTTGTTTGCTGGATTTTACCCTTCGGGAAGGTTTTTCGTGCGGATTTTTCTATCTCTTCCGGACCTTCTCGTTGTCTTCTTGCCGGTTCTTCTTCCGAGCTTTGGAAGTGGCATATGAGATTGGGACATTTGAGTTTTGACTTGCTTGCAAGGCTTAGCTCAATGGACCTTATCCAAGGATTGCCAAAGCTAAAGTTCGAGAAGGATTTGGTTTGCCATCCTTGTAGGCATGGCAAGATGGTTGCCGCTTCCCATCCTCCTATGACGAAGATCATGAACACTAGACCCGATGAGCTCTTACACATGGACACAGTTGGTCCAGCTCTGGTTAGGTAAGAGGGAGGGAAGTGGTATGTGGTTGTAGTCGTTGATGACTACTCGAGGTACTCTTGGGTGTTCTTTTTGGAGAGTAAGGATGATGCTTTTCCACTTGTTTGAGATCTGATTTTGAGATTGGAAAATGAGCTACCTAAGAATGCCATGAGAGCTATCCGCAGTGACAATGGCACAGAATTCAAGAATGCTCACTTTGCAACTCTTTGCTCTTCTTTGGGTCTCGATCACCAGTTTTCCTCACCTCACACTCCCCAGCAGAACGGTGTTGTTGAGCGTAAGAATCAGACCCTTGTTGAGATGGCCAGGACGATGCTCGATGAGCATAGGACTCCTAGGCGGTATTGGGCCGAGGCACTCAGTTCTGCTTGCTATGTTTCCAATCGCATTTTCCTCCGAGCTTTCAAGAAGAAGACTTCTTATGAGTTGCAATTTGGGAGACCACCCGAGGTAAGTCACCTATGACTGTTTGGGTGCATGTGCTTCATCCTCAAAAAGGGCGGTAAGTTGGATAAATTTGAATCACAATCTTCTGACAGTATCTTTCTTGGTTATTCTACTCACTCTCGTGCTTATCGTGCACTTAACCTTGAAACTAACCGAGTGATGGAGACTTGTGAGATTACCTTCAATGAGACTATGCCATGTGTTTCCACTGCTTTTGAGCTTGCAGGTGATGACGAGGTGAACACCAGCATTTTTGTGGAGGAGGAGCAGGATGATGCCGATTGGGGTGATCCCGAGCCAACTCCATTGGCTGCTCCCGTCGACCCTGCGACGTCCACTTCGGCTCACGGTCCCGATCCGACTACTTCCTCTACATGGGGACCGTTCGAGCAACTTCCTCAGTCGGTGCCCGTTGCACCTGAGGGAGCTCCAGCTACTGTTGAGGGGGAGGCTAGTTCGTCCAGGCAGGCTCCCCGGCACATCCAGCGGCAGCACCCGCCGGAGAACATCATCGGCGACATTGACCGTCGAGTCACGCGGTCCAGGTCCTATCTCTCTCACTTTTCTCATTCGGCTTTTGTCGCGTCTTTGAAGCCTCGAGATGTTGGACACACTTTGATGGATCCGGATTGGGTTAATGCCATGCATGAGGAGTTAGAAAACTTTGAGCGAAACCGCGTTTAGGTCTTAATTCCTCCACCACCTAGTGGCCACCCCATAGGTACCAAATGGGTTTTAAAAAATAAACAGAGTGAAGATGGGGTGATAGTACGCAATAAGGCTAGGTTGGTAGCTCAAGACTTTTGTCAAAAGGAGGGAATAGACTATGAGGAAACCTTTGCTCCCGTAGCTCGTTTAGAAGCCATTAGAATCCTTCTAGCTTTTGTGGCTTCTAAGGGGTTTAAACTTTTTCAAATGGACGTTAAAAGTGCTTTCTTAAACGGCTACATAGAGGAGGAAGTTTATGTTAAAAAACCTCCTGGTTTCGAAAATCCCAAGTTTCCAAACCATGTTTTTAAACTTCACAAAGCTTTGTATGGTTTGAAACAAGCACCTAGAGCACGGTATGATAGGCTAAAAACATTTTTTTCTTGCTAAGGGCATTAAAATGGGATCGGTAGATAAAATGTTGTTTCTCCTCAAGCAAAGCAAAGACACTCTCCTTGTCCAAATATACGTGGATGATACCATCTTTGGTGGTTCTTCTCATGCTCTTGTTGCCAAGTTTGAAGATCTTATGAGCAGGTAATTTGAGATGAGCATGATGGGAGAGTTGACTTTCTTTCTCGGATTGCAAATCAAGCAAACCCGGGAAGGGACGTTTGTGCACCAAGGCAAGTACACGAAGGATATCTTGAAGAAGTTTGACATGGGCGAGGCAAAACCCCTCTCAACGCCTATGTCAACCACTACTGCCTTGGATGCGGACGACGAAGGAGAGGCGGTGGACCAGACCGAGTACTGAAGCATGATCGGGTCGCTTCTGTACCTGACAGCGACCCGGCCGGACATTCAGTTCGTCGTTTGCTTGTGTGCACGTTTTCAGGCGTCCCCACGGACTTCGCACAAGCAAGCGGTGAAACGCATAATGAGGTACCTGCGATTCACTCCAGAATTTGGTCTCTGGTTTTCCACCTCTTCCTCTCTTGTGCTTTGTGGTTACTGTGACGCTGATTTTGCCGGATGCCGTCTTCATCGGAAGTCCACTTCTTGAACTTGCCGATTTCTCAGGTCTTCTTTGGTTTCTTGGTCTTCTCACAAGCAATCTAGCGTGGCACAGCCAACGTGCGAGGCGGAGTATGTTGCCGTGGCTAGTGGTTGCTCTCAGTTGATTTGGATGATAGCCACTTTGAGAGATTTCGGTCTTGAGCTTACTAAGGTAGTGCTTTGTGATAGCACGAGTGCAATTAGTGTGGCTAAATATCCCGTGCTTCATTTGAAGACCAAGCACATTGAAGTCCGCTTTCACTTTTTGCGTGATCATTACGAGAAGGGCGACATTGACCTCCGGCATGTCGAGACCCAAAACCAGCTTGTGGATATTCTCACTAAGCCTTTGGATCAAGCTGCGTTTTCTCGCCTTCGGGGCGAGTTGGGTGTTTGCTTTCGTTTTTAGAGGAGGAAAGTTTTGTGTATCATAGTTCTTTCTGGTTCTTTTTGTCTTTTCTTTTTCCTTCTTCTCTCTTGGTGTCTTGTTTGTGTTAGTTGGTGTCATTGCATTTTGCATCTCATTTGCATTTGTGACATAGTTCATTTTAAGCTTCATATCTATAGCCAATATAATGAATCTATGCTCTGTTTGAGGTGTTTTATGTGTCTATGGTGTTGTCTAACTTAGACTCTTTTTGATCTGTATGATATGCAATAGAGCTAAGTTTGAAAAGCTTTAAAACTGAATTTAAATTCCCCATGTCACCTCTGAAATGGCACTAGCATGTGTAGGCCTTTGAAGATCCTTCTTGGCTGCCTTGTATATAGCTTGTAACTATGGCTCTTCAATGTTTCATTCACTACCTTTGAGCACCATGATTAATATCTAAAACAAAATTGCTCTCTGTTTTGTGAATTGGAAAGATCGAGTTGGGTCTGCATTGTGAGCACTTCACCGTGTGTTCGAGACTGCTTGCCATATGTGTCGATACTTGAGCGGTGTCATGTATGACCAAAACCGGTCTGTCAAGTCCTTTGACTTCTCCCGGTTGGTAAGCAGTGGCATCACTTTGCTTACAACCACTCGCATACAACTTAAATGTGCCTAAAACTGAAAATTGGCTGCAAAACTCTGAAATTTGAAAAATTCATTCAGTTGGGTCATTGGCTTGTTGTATGAACTTTGCTCGGGATAGTTTTACTTGCTACATGAGATTGCTTTGAGATAGATCATATCATGTTTGCCATGTCTAGTTGTCTCTAGGAGGTGATACCCATTCCTTGCTCTCACATGACTTGCTCTCTAAAATAGCTTCTAAAGTGATCTTAATCTCAACTTGAGTCTTTGTTGGGCACATAACTTTTCCTATTCTCACAGGATCACATCACTTAGAGCATCTATTCATTGTCTTAGCTCTAAGTATGAAGCTTTCACACTTATTTTGCATTTCATTGCATTTGTAGCCGGACCTTGAGTTGTTGTTGTTTGATGAGCCTCATATGTCAACAAGCGGGAGAGATGTGCATTTCATTATTTTCATTCCATTTTCAGCCATCTACTTCCTAGGGGGAGCAAATGTGCTTGTTGAGCTTAATTGGTATCTCTTTGACTTGGCTTTTTTCACCACTTCTTGGTATCTTGAGAATGCTAGTTCCCAGGGGAAGTTTTTGCTAGATGTGTTGAGCCTTTGCCTCTTCTGGAGGATCTAGCTTGTTTTGTTGACTTCGACAGGTTTCGATTGCTTCTTGAGCTTTAGGGGACGTAAGTGGTTTCAATTGGTATCTTGGACTTGCTAGCGGTGTTGAGTCAGTTTCTGCCTCTTCTTGAGGGCTAGCTTTGCTTTGCTTGGTTGCGTCGAGCCGTTGCCCATGTCTTTGGGAACCAAGTTTTGGACTCGTTTTGCTTCTCTCAAGTGACCCTGTTTTGGCTTTCTTAGCTTTTTGGTCATTTGGAGAGCTTTACTTTGTGGCTCAAATCTGAAATGCACTTGTGTTGACAATGCACTCATCAAGGGGGAGATTGCGAACACATGGTGGATAAGTTCCCATGTTTGTTCAGCTTTGATGATCTCTGATTGACCAACAATTGAGTGTTTCAGTTTGAGTGGCATACCCTAACCCTTTGCGAAAGAAAATGTGTGCCTGTCTATCGGCTTGTAGTGTGCAGGTGATATGCCTAGTGACAGTGGTCAATGGCGTGGAGAAGGTCGAGTAGAGGCTTGCCGTGCTGATGGACTGAGAGCGGTGAAGGGCGGAAGCGGGGCTCGGACTGAGGGACCATGGGTGCCGGAGGACTAGCTGTGGTGGCTAGTACTTGGCACCGGCAAGTGCGAGAAGACATGGAGGTAGACCGAGTCGGCCGAGTCAAGACGGTGGATGCGTGAGTCGAGCAGAGGCTTAGGGGACTCGGAGTCCGACCGGGCGAAGACAAGGTGGCTCGCGTCGAGTGGTTTGGTGGTTTGGGCCTCAAAACCATCCGCGTCGGTTTCCGAGTTTGGGCCACAAAACTCGGGGTTCGGTAGTTGAACCCAAAGCTACCGGTGGCGGGTTTCCTGGGTTTGGGACTCAAAACCTAGGCGGAGCTTCTGAGGAAGTGGGGATGGCACGTGGCGGAATTCTGGAGGTTGCGTCGAGGCGACGGCAACTCCCGGCAGGAAGCGGGGTCGTCCACTCAAAATGCGGGAGATATTTTCCGGAGCTTGGACTGCAATGCTTAGACTAGGTAGTTCACTCAATGTATCTAGGGGGGTCTTTGGGAAATAGCCAAAGCCCGATAAGTAGGGGGTGAAGGGGTATCCCTCATCCCATCTCTTGAACCCTAATCATTTGCCCCAACTCTCTCTCTCTCTCTACCCTCTCTCTAGTTCATGAGATCCCTAGGTTGATTTCACCAACCTCTGTAAGAACTCGAATCTTTTGGTGGGAATCAGAGGCCCGACTCTCTGAGTGCCATGGCACGGTTAGTTTCTTGATCGAGTCTCCCTGGTTGCTTGTGTTCTTCGTGTTTTTCTTTTTCTCTCCCTTTTTCCCGAGTTGATTTCTCTTTGTTGAGAGTAGCTTTGCAAAATCCACTTGAACCAAGTTGTTCGTATTCGTGAGGAGCATCTTTGCACTGAAGGAATTCATCTCAAACCTCACGAGTGCGTAGATCGGGCGATTTCTTTGCGACGTTCTTCGTTTGGCCTTTTCTCCCCCAAATCCGAGTGTTCCCGTTTATCCCCTCCAAATTGAGTGATGATTTCTTCGGGATAGCTCCCCAATTGCACAAGGATCATGCCTACAAAGTTTGGTTGCAGTTGGAGTTCATTTGGTTGAGTTTTGGGAAGATTTGGTGGAGTGAAATAGGTTTTTGCGGGTTTTCTATGCTCAGTCGTGAGCACCGGACCACCCTCCGGACCATACCTCCGACCATAGCGAGTGGTCCTGTGCTCTTGCCAAAACTTAACAGCATAGCCCCTAGCACCGAACCATACCACCAGACCACTTGCATTGGTCCTATGGTACCACCGGACCACTAGTCCGGAGCTTGGGTGCATACTGTTTGGTTGTTTTTTTTTCCGTCGGACTACCCTCCGGACCACCCACCGGACCATAGCACCGGACCATTGCAAGTAGTCCTGTGGTGTGATCGAAAAACTACAGCAAGGACCCTAGCTTTGAACCATACCACCGGACCACTTGCAAATGTTTTGTGGTACCTTCGGACCACTAGTCGTGTGGTCACTGTTGATCGCTGTTTTGGTTGTTTCTCTCTCATCCGGACTCCGAATCAAGTTCCGTTTGTTGCGTTGGATTCGTATTCACGTAAGGAACATGATCAGGTACTTTTGAGACCAGTTATAATAAGTAATTTTGGGTGTTCTCTTGCCTCTTCTCTCTAGGGGTTGAGAGTACCTCTCTCGGTGTATCTGTTTCGAGTTTGTGGCTTCGATTGTTCTCCATCTTCTCCGACCGCTCCGCTGCACCTTTGGGGCTATTCCTAAGGTGTCCAACTACTTGTTAGGTCATGTGCAAGTTGGTTCTTCTGAGGTCAAGTTTTGGGTGTGAGTTTGGGACAAGGGCCAAGTCTTTGAGTTGAATTTTATTTGGCTCCCATTCACCCCCCCTCTGGTCGCCGTTCTTGGTCCTTCAATAGCACCTGCACACGACAAGCCGATAGACAGACACTCACATGCTTTCACAAGAGGTTAGTATAACCGCTCAAACTAAAATACTCAAGTGTTAGGCAATCACTCATCACAAAACTGAACTACATGGGTACTTATCCACCATGTGTTCGCAAGGAGAAAGTGGAGGCCCTTGGAGATGACGAGTTGGCCCTTGTCATCACTAGGTTCTCACGGTTTCACAACAACCGTTTGAACCGACAACGTGGTGGCTCGGCCAAGGGGTGCTACCGTTGCGGTGATGAGGATCACTTCATCGCAAACTGCCCCAAGAAAGCTGCGGGCGACTTCACCAAGCGCAAGAACAAGCGCGAGCACCACTTCGAGGACAAGCACAAGTCCAAGGGTGGCTACCACCGAAGGTCCTCCAGAAGGTGATCGACAAGGTGAAGGCCAAGCACCGAGCCTTCCTCGCCTCCATTAGCGACATCGATGCCTCCTCCGACGGAGGTGCTTCTTCAAGCGATGATGAGTCGAAGGGAAAGGTTGAGGACAAGCTCAACGGCCTATGCTTCTACGCCGACGCCAAGCACGATCGCTTTTGCACCATGGAGATTGAAGAAGGAAAGGTCGGCAAGCGCAAGGATGGCATCTACTACGACTACGACTCTGACACTCCCGAGGTATCACCCACCGTCGAGTCCCTCTCTCTCGAGCTTGAGTCTCTGAACGACACCTTGATGAGTCAGGATGTGTTGCTCAAGCGTGCCTCTTGTGAGAGGAACGACTTTAAGGCGAAGTACCTTAGCGCGCTTCATGAGCTAGATTTTGCTAAGGCGTCAGTGGTGGATACCGGGGAGGTAGAGTGTGATGCTTGCGCCATTCACATGTCTGATCTTGTCACTCTCCAAGACAAGTATGACACTCTACTTGAGGAGGTCAGTGAGCTGAAGGCTAGGCCTAGCTTACTTGGTGCGTGCAAGTCTTGCTTAGGCTTGCGTTCTGAGCTAGCACAGAAGGATGCTAGGATCACTTTGTTAGAGAAGGTCAACTTAGATAGAACTAGAGAGTCGGACTTCTTTGAGGCTTTGGAGCTTGATATTGCGTCGTGCAGACACGACAAGATGCATACCGAGGAAGAAAACACATACCTTCGGTCCATCTTGAGCTGGGTGTCTTGCGAGAGCCGCAGTTGGGAATGTTGCTTAGCCAATGCAAAAGGGCTGGCAGCACAGGTGTAGGCTTTGCTATAGGTGGGAAGGATGATAGCTTGTTTGGTAAGATCGATGAGTGCAGTGGGTTGTGCGAGAGTGAAAAACCCACCACATCACCCAAGCTTACCAAGATCACACCACCTAAGCCTACCGACCCCTCTAAGTTTCCTATGAGAGATGGTGTGTTTGAAGAGCCACCCAAAACCACTCCATAGAAGCAAGTGTGGATTGCAAAACCGAATCATCTTCGCAACCCACTTGACACACTGCTAGACATCTCTAGTGATCCCCTTCCTAAGAAAGCTAGTCATCCAACCCAACAAGTGAGTGCCTACCAAGAGTGCGGTGAGGTACCATTGTGAGTATTGTGAGTGGGATGGGCACTTGGCTGAGTTTTGCTATAGGAGGAAGAGAGATGATCGGAGGCAGTTTGAGTTGAACAACCGGGACATGTACCACCCACGAGTTAGGGTGCGTGAACCGGAAGTTCAGAGGTGCACTTCTAGGCCTAGAGGTACAATGCCTCAACGTGCTAGGCCTCATGAGGCGAGACCACGTGGTGGTCATGCCCGGCGTGGTACCGGTCGTGACCCATACGACTACGGGCCTCGTGGCGGTGGTTTTACTCCACCCTTCTCTAGCGGACCACGTTTTCCCCATCGTGGTGATCGCTATCCTCCCATGGGACAGGAGGTGTTTGGGTTTTCTCCTAACCCATTCTTTCGGCAAATGGGACAACACTGGTATCCTTCACAGTTTACTAACCCCAGTGTTGCACCGTTTGCTCACCCTATGTCTTTTTATTGATGTAGGAACGAGGACTGGAGGAGACTTGGCTTGTGGATTCCGGATGCTCACGCCATATGACAGGAAGTGCCAAGTGGTTCTCCAGCCTCGACCCCGTGCACCACACCGAGTATATCACATTCGGGGACAAGAGTAAAGGTAAGGTTGTCTCCCGAGGGTCGATCCGAGTGAACTCTTCTTTTGTCTTCAAGGATGTTGCTTTGGTTGCGAATTTGCATTTTAACCTTCTTTCGGTTTCGCAACTCCTTGATGACGGTTTTGAAGTGAGTTTCAAGCCTAACCTCTCTCGGATTTTGGACTCTCGTGGTGAGCTTGTTTTCCGGATTTTACCCTTCGGGAAGGTTTTTCGTGCGGATTTTTCTATCTCTTCCGGACCTTCTCGTTGTCTTCTTGCCGGTTCTTCTTCCGAGCTTTGGAAGTGGCATAGGAGATTGGGACATTTGAGTTTTGACTTGCTTGCAAGGCTTAGCTCAATGGACCTTATCCAAGGATTGCCAAAGCTGAATTTCAAGAAGGATTTGGTTTGCGATCCTTGCAGACATGGGAAGATGGTTGCCGCTTCCCATCCTCCTGTGACTGAGATCATGACCACTCGACCCAGTGAGCTCTTACACATGGACACAGCTGGTCCAGCTCGGGTTAGGTCGGAAGGAGGGAAGTGGTATGTGGTTGTAGTCGTTGATGACTACTCGAGATACTCTTGGGTGTTCTTTTTGGAGAGTAAGGATGAGGATTTTCCACTTGTTCGAGATCTGATCTTGAGATTGCAAAATGAGCTACCTAAGAATGCCATGAGAGCTATCCGTAGTGACAATGGCACAGAATTCAAGAATGCTTACTTTGCAACTCTTTGTTCTTCTTTGGGTCTCGATCACCAGTTTTCCTCACCTCACACTCCCCAGCAGAACGGTGTTGTTGAGCGCATGAATCGGACCCTTGTTGAGATGGCTAGGACGATGCTCGATGAGCATAGGACTCCTAGGCGGTATTGGGCCGAAGCACTCAGTTCTTCTTGCTAGATTTCCAATCACATTTTTCTCCGAGCTTTCAAGAAAAAGACCTCTTATGAGCTGCGATTTGGGAGACCACCCAAGGTAAGTCACCTACGGGTGTTCGGGTGTAGGTGCTTCATCCTCAAAAAGGGCGGTAAGTTGGACAAGTTTGAGTCACGGTCTTCTAACGATATCTTTCTTGGTTATTCTACTCTCTCATGCTTATCGTGCACTTAACCTTGAAACTAACCGAGTGATGGAGACTTGTGAGATTACTTTCGATGAAACTATGCCCTGTGTTTCCACTGCTTTTGAGCTTGTAGGTGATGATGAGGTGAACACCAACATTTTTGTGGAGGAGGAGCAGGATGATGCCGATTGGAGTGATCCCAAGCCAACTCCATTGGTTGCCCCCGTCGACCCTGCGACATCCACTTCGGCTCACGGTCCCGATCCGACTACTTCCTCTACATGGGGACCGTTCGAGAAGCTTCCTCAGTCGGTGCCCGTTGCACCTGAGGGAGCTCCAGCTGCTGTTAAGGGGGAGGCCACTTCGTCCAGGCAGGCTCCCCGGCACATCTAGCGGCAGCACCCGCCGGAGAACATCATCGGCAACATTGACCGTCGAGTCACGCGGTCCAGGTCCTATCTCTCTCACTTTGCTCATTCGGCTTTTGTCGCGTCTTTGGAGCCCCGAGATGTTGGACACGCTTTGATGGATCCGGATTGGGTTAATGCCATGCATGAGGAGTTAGAAAACTTTGAGCGAAACCGCGTTTGGGTCTTAGTTCCTCCACCACCAAGTTTCCAACCCATAGGTACCAAATGGGTTTTAAAAAATAAACAGAGTGAAGATGGGGTGGTAGTGCGCAACAAGGCTAGGTTGGTAGCTCAAGGCTTTTGTCAAAAGGAGGGAATAGACTATGAGGAAACCTTTGCTCCTGTAGCTCGTTTAGAAGCCATTAGAATCCTTCTAGCTTTTGCGGCTTCTAAGGGTTTTAAACTTTTTCAAATTCACATTAAAAGTGTTTTCTTAAACGGCTACATAGAGGAGGAAGTTTATGTTAAACAACTTCCCGGTTTCGAAAATCCCAAGTTTCCAAACCATGTTTTTAAACTTCACAAAGCTTTGTATGGTTTGAAACAATCCTCTAGAGCATGGTATGATAGATTGCGAACCTTCTTGCTAGCTAAGGGTTTTAAAATGGGATCTATAGATAAGACGTTGTTTCTCCTCCAGCAAGGCAAAGACACTCTCCTTGTCCAAATATACGTGGATGATATCATCTTTGGTGGTTGTTCTCATGCTCTTGTTGCCAAGTTTGCAGATCTTATGAGCAGGGAATTTGAGATGAGCATGATGGGAGAGTTGACTTTCTTTCTTGGGTTGCAAATCAAGCAAACCCGGGAAGGGACGTTTGTGCACCAAGGCAAGTATACGAAGGATATCTTGAAGAAGTTTGACATGGGTGAGGCAAAGCCTCTTTCGACGCCCATGTCGACTACGACTGCCTTGGATGCGGATGAGGAAGGAGAGGCGGTTGACCAGACGGAGTACCGAAGCATGATCGGGTCGCTTCTGTACTTGACAACGACTCGGCCGGACATTCAGTTCGCCGTCTGCTTGTGTGCGCACTTTCAGGCGTCTCCACGGACTACGCACAAGCAGGCGGTGAAACGCATCATGAGGTACTTGCGCTTCACTCCCTAATTTGGTCTTTGGTTTTCCACCTCCTCCTCTCTTGTGCTTTGCGGTTATTCTGATGCCGACTTTGCCGGTTGCCGTCTTGATCGGAAGTCCACTTCTGGGACTTGCCAGTTTCTCAGGTCTTCTCTTGTGTCTTTGTAGGGTTATGAGGTTGCTACGCTAGCGAGAAAATTTTTCGACCCCATAAACCAGGAACTAGTGCTAGTTATAGATCACGGGGTTACCACTAGACGCGCAGGTGCAGCGGAAGCGACTTGATGTAGTCGTGCGCGTCGCAGCAGTGCCATGTAGTTGCGAGGTCGTCCGTCTCAACGTCTCTTACTCGCGGTTCGTCCTTGTGCTCCAGATGCAGCACCTCCGAGGAATCCCACACGTGCAGGGAAGAAGCGTCACGCCTCTGGACTGCTAGGTCCGCGAGGAGTACTAGGCGCGAGCGTGGGGAGGGCGACGGCGGCTGCCAAAGGACGTGAGTATCTCGCCCCGCGCCCACCCCTTGCTTATATAGGCGTCCTAATGACCTCCCACGTTGGAGGCTCATTAGCATCCCTAAACCTAGTCTAATTCGGGTCCAACCCGAATTAGGCTTCCAGCCCCTTAAGCGTGCGACCCTATGGGCTCACGCACACATAGACATGGCCCAAGTACTCTTACTTGACCAATAGTTGATAGCGGCCTCTAGCAAGGCGTGTCAACTCCTATTCATACGCTATGATCATATCAGACGAACCACCACAATTCAATATACATGTTATTCCTTTGCCTCATGATATTTGGTTCAACTCGTGGGTTAACACTTAACCCAAGCACGGCCATGCATTTCATGATCTAATCATTTGAGTGATCCAGTGATATCTCTCTCATATGGAGAGTGGAAAATTCCATCTTGATTGACTATGTCTCACAACATGTTTTCTGACAAACCCGAAAGCTACCTTTATGACTACCCAGTCACGGAGTAGAGTTTGGTAGTCCTAGGGTAGGTCGTTTCACATCTTGAGTACATACGACAATCTCAGGTCTAAGGACATAACATACACGATGTGTATAGAGACAATCTCATGTCGGGTCTGTCCAGCACCATGTCCTACATGTGCCCACATTATTAGTTTGACATCTCATGTCCATGACTTGTGAAACATAGTCATCAACTAATAATGTGCTGATCTAATATTCATGTGCATTCTTGCACGAACTCCGATCAGGGACAACTTTTATAATAACCATACAAGTAAAAGAGTTTCACAAGCAATTCACATAATTGCTAATCGATACAAGTTGTCTTTAATGGATATTCATAACATGTCATGGATACAAGGAATACATCATCTCTATGATTACCTCTAGGGCATATTCCCAACAGTCTTGGTCTTCTCGCAAACAGTCTAGCGTGGCACAATCGACGTGCGAAGCTGAGTACGTTGCCACGGCTAGCTGTTGTTCGTAGTTGATTTGGATGATTGCAACTTTGAAGGATTTCAGTCTTGAGCTTACTAAGGTGCCTCTGCTTTGTGATAGTACGAGTGCAATTAGTGTGGCCAAAAATCCAGTGCTTCACTCTAAGACCAAGCACATTGATGTTCGCTTTCACTTTTTGCGAGATCACTACGAGAAGGGCGACATTGACCTCTGGCATGTCGAGACCCAAAACCAGCTTGTGGATATTCTCATAAAACCTTTGGATCAAGCTACGTTTTCCCGCCTTCGGGGCGAGTTGGGTGTGTTTTTCCCCTTTTGGTTGAGGGAAGCTCTTTGTGTATCATAGTTCTTTTTGGTTCTTATTTGTCTTTTCTTTCTTTTCTTTAGTGTCTTTTTAGTGTTAAGTGGTGTCAATGCATTGTGCATCTCATTTTCATTTGTGACATAGTTCATTTTAAACTTCATACCTATAGCCGATATAATGAATCTATGCTCTGTTTGAGGTTCTTTATGTGTCTATGGTGTTGCCTAACTTAGAATCTCTTTGATCTCATGATATGCAATAGAGCTAAGTTAGAAAAGCTTTAAAACTGAATTTAATTTCCCATGTCACCTTTCAAATGGCACTAGCATATGTAGGTTTTTAAAGATCCTTCTTGGCTACCTTGTATATAGCTTGTAACTATGACTCTTCATTGTTTCATTCACTTCCATTGAGCACCATGCTTAAATTGATCTAAAATGAAATTGCTCTCAGAATTGTGAATTGGAAAGATCGAGTTGGGTCTCCTTTGTGAGCACTTCACCGTGTGTTCGAGACTGCTTCCCATATGGGTTGATACTTGAGCGGTGTCATGTATAACCGAAACCGGTGTGTTAAGTCCTTTGACTTCGCCCGGTTGGTAAGCAGTGGCATCACTTGGCTTACAACCACTCGCATACAACTTGAAATGTGCCTAAAACTGAAATTTTGGCTGCAAAACTCTGAAAATTGAAAAATTCATTCAGTTGGGTACTTGGCTTGTTGTATGAACTGTGCTAGAGATAGTTTTACTTGCTATACATGAGATTGCTTTGAGATAGATCCTATCTTGTTTGCCATATCTAGTTGTCTCTAGGAGGTGATACCCTTTCTCTGCTCTCACATGTAATGCTCTCTAAAATAGTTTCTAAAAGTGATCTTAAGCTCAACTTGAGTCTTTGTTGGGCATGTAGAGCTTTCCCTATTCTCACAGGATCACATCACTTAGAGCATCTATTCATTGTCTTAGCTCTAAGTATGAAGTTTTTTGCATTCATCTTGCATATCATGGCATTTGAGGCTGGTTCATGAGTTCTGAGCTTTGATGATTTGCATGTATCAACAAGGGGGAGAAGGTGTGCATCCTCACATCCATACAAGGGGGAGTTTTTGCTCAAGGGGGAGAAATTGGAATTTGTGTCCTTTTGAGCTTTGGTAAGCCTTGATCCTTCAATTGGTATCTCTTATTTCCTTTGACGTTTCAATTGGTATCTCTCTTGCGTACTTGTCTCTTTTCACCCTCCCTTGGTATCTTGAGAATGCTTGTTCCCAGGGGGAGCCTTTGCTAGATGTGTTGAACCTTTTCCTCTTCTGGAGGGTCTAGCTTGCTTTGTTGGCTTCGACAAGTTTTGATTGCTTCTTGAGCATTAGGAGACTTAAGTGGTTTTAATTGGTATCTTTTGAGCTCCCTTAGCGTTTAAATTGGAAGTCTGAGCTTTGAGAGCTATCTTGGACTTGCTAGCGGTGTTGAGCCCGTTTTTTGCCTCTTCTTGAGGGCTAGCTCTGTTTTGCTTGGTTGCGCTGAGCCATTGCCCATGTCTTTGGGAATCATGTTTTGGAATCGCTTTGCTTCTCTCAAGTGACCCGTTTTGGCTTTCTTAGCTTTTGGTCATTTGGCAAGCTTTACCTTGTGGCTCAAATCTGAAATGCACTTGTGTTGACAATGCACTCATCAAGGGGGAGATTGCGAACACATGGTGGATAAGTACCCATGCATGTTCAGCTTTGATGATGAGTGATTGACCAACACCTGAGTGTTTCAGTTTGAGCGGTTTATTCTAACCCTTTGCGAAAGCAAATGTGTGCATGTTTATCGGCTTGTGGTGTGCAGGTGCTATGCCTAGTAACAACGGTCAATGGCGTGGAGAAGGTCGAGTAGAGGCTTGCCGTGCCGATGGACTGAGAGTGGTGAAAGGTGGAAGCAGGGCTCAGACTAAGGGACCATAGGCGCCGGCGGACTAGTTGTGGTGGCTAGTACTTGGCACCGGCGAGTGCGAGAAGACATGGAGGTAGACCGAGTCGACCGAGTCAAGACGGTGGACGAGCAGGTCGAGCGGAGGCTCATGGGACTCGGAGTCTGACCGGGTGAGGACAACGTGGCTCGAGTCGAGCGGTTTGGTGGTTTGGGCCTCAAAACCATCCGAGGACGGTTTCCGAGTTTGGGCCTCAAAACTCGGGGTTCGGTAGTTGAGCCCAAAGCTACCGGTGGCGGGTTTCCTAGGTTTGGGCCTCAAAACCTAGGCAGAGCTTCTGAGGAAGCGGGGATGACACGTGGCGAAATCCTGGAGGTTGCGTCAAGACGACGACAACTCCCGGCAGGAAGCGGGGTCGTCCATTCAAATCGAGGAAGATATTTTCCGAAGCCTTGACTGCAATGCTTAGGCTAGGTAGTTCACTCATGTATCTAAGGGGGTCTTTGGGAAATAGCCAAAGCCCTGTTAAATAGGGGATGAAGGGGTATCCTCATCCGATCTCTTGAACCCTAATCATTTGCCCCAACTCTCTCTCTCTACCCTCTCTCTAGTTCATGAGATCCCTAGGTTGTTTCCACCAACCTTTGTAAGAACTTGGTTTTGTTGCGAGGAATCAGAGGTTGTAACCTCCGTAAGTCATGGTGGCTTCGATTTCTTGATCGTGTCCCCATTTTTCTTGTGTTCTTTGCGTTTTGCTTTTACTCCCTCTTTTTACCGAGATGATTTCTCTTTGTAGGGAGTAGCTCTTGCAAATCCGTTTGAACCAAGTTGTTCGTATTCGTGAGGAGCTTCTTTGCACCAAAGGAATTCACCTCAAACCTCACTAGTGCGTAGATCGGGTGATTTCTTTGCGGAGTTCTTCGTTCTTGAGCTTTTCCCCAAATCTCTTCTCATCCCTTTGATTGAAGCCAAATTGAGCGATGATTTCTTTGGGATAGCTCCCCAACTGTACTAGGATCATGTCTACAAAGTTTGGTTGCAGTTGGTGATCATTTGGTTGAGTTTTGAGAAGATTTGGCGGAGTGGAATCGATTTTCGCAGGCTTCAGCTTTTCTGTTCGTGAGCTCCGGACTACCCTTCGGACTACTTGGCATTAGCTCCGAACCAGTGCAAGTGGTCCGGTGGTCTTGACCAGTAAGACAGCCAAGCAGCGGAAGGTGTCAGACCACCCTCCGGACCCCTCTGTTTTGAGCTCCGGACGATTGACCATTGGTCCAGTGGCTCTATCGTGGGTGCTGCTCTACGCGTCGGACCAGGTGCTTTAGTCCGATGGTGAGCGTCGGACCAAAGTCCGGAGCTAGGGAGCTTTCTGTGTTGTTTTGCGCAGAGGCTGGAGTGAGCACCGGACTACTTGCCATAGTCCGACGGTGAGCGTCGGACCAGCTGTCCGGAGTTTCGGCACTCCCTGCGTGGTTTTTATGTGAGCACCGGGCCACCAAGTGTGAGCGTTGGACCAGTCCGACGGCCTACAGAAGCGTCGGACCAAGGCTCCGGACCTTGTGCTATGGTCCGGAGGTCCTGACAAACTGGTCCGAAGCTCTCTGTTGGTTGTTGTTTTCGCCTTTTTTGCCTAGGTTCTTGTCTCTTTTCCCTAGGGGTTGAGAACTTGTGTTTTGAGGTTTCTGGTGAGTTTCTCTCCACTGCCGGTGAGCTCTCATTTCTCCGATTTCGCCTTTTCTGGTGAGCACCCATCAACTGGGTTTGGCTTTTGGGAAGAGTGGCCCAAATATTTTGAGAGAAATTTGAGGCTCCCATTCACCCCCCTCTGGTCGCCGTTCTCGGTCCTTCACCATTTGAAAGACCTTCTGCTTGCCTGCCATTTGCTGCAGCAGCATCTTCATCTCTATCTACTCCTTTGTTAATTAAACAATATCGAAATGGTGGGCATGAGTTGTTGCTACCGCTGCTGTCAACACAATATCAAAATCATACTAGCTGACAAATAGCTAGTAACTGGATTAAATAAAAAAGTAGTTGATCTGAAAAAAGTTAATCGATAATAGAATAGAACAACCTTCTGGGATAACTACAGATAGCATACATATAAGCACACATGCTAGAAGCAATTACAAGCCAAAAGAAAATGATTCATAGGAAGATTAAAATCTCATAACAACGATTATTTCACTATTCTCTAAAAGTAACACTTCCCCAACTCAAGATGTTCACTGAACTTTATTTGAGTTCATCAGCTTGGTTGGATGTTTACACGAAAAAACTTCTGCTGCTAGCCAAACCGAGAAATGAAAGGTCAAAGCTCCTACACCAGTTACTACTAGTGTTCCCTCCTTTTTTTGGACCATGTACAACCGAGGATAAGTTGATTGTCTGCTTCAATGACTTGTTATTTCTTGCTGGCATCAAACAACAACCGACTAAACTAAGCCTCAGTTGAACGGTGAGCAAACTTGAATGCCAGCTTTTGTTAATATAATATTACAATTAGTTTGTTATGTTTTATTGACATAGTCCTTGTTTGGATGCCAATAAACAAAGGCATTTTGTAGATAAAAATCTTTCTTTCCAACATCTGGCCACCTTTTTTACTAATGGAAAGGGTATAATAAAGGTACCATAGCAAACTTTACTACATCTTTTATGCTGGCTCTTACTGATGTGCATACTTATTTGTTTTAATACCCTTTTGTCTGATGTCTTTTACATTCTCTAGATGTTTAATCTCCGATGGCAGCGCTGACAGTTGACACAGAGGATCTCCAGGGGCACAAAAGATAAGCATCGGATTAAAAGATTTCACATATTATTAATTCTATTTTATCCATGGCCTTAGCTTGGTCTATTTTCCCTCTATAAATTCATATATACCTTTATACATATTTTGATAGGCAATTAGTTGGTTCAGCTTGGTGTGCTTGGTTGGTTCTAGATGTTCTTTTGCTTAAACAGACATTATCAAACATGAATATTTATGCATACTCCTTTGTTTTAATACCCTTTTGGTCTGAGCTTGGTCTTTTCCCCCTATAAAGATAGGCTATTAGTTGGTAACAATTGGTGTGCTTGGTTGATTCTAGATATTTTTGTGTTGTATCATAACAAAATCATAAATAGTGATCATGCAAATATGTAGACATATTGAACTGTTTTGAGCTCACTAAAATATACATACTGTTTTTAATCTCCAGGTGTTTAATCTCGGCTAGCTACTCTAAGTTGATACAGAGGAACTCCAGGGCACAAAAAGATAAGTCTCGAATTAGTTTCTAGATGTTCTAATACATGTATATATAGGCTATTAGTTGCATACTCTCATTGGTGTGCTTGAATGGTTCTAGATGTTCTTGTGTTGTACACATACACAAACATGGATAGATGATCATGATATTATTCAGATATATATGCTGAGTTTTCCAATCACTAATTTGAACATGACATGGTTTTACGTTGTAGGACAACAGTTTTTGAGTATAATAGACAATTTACCTATTCATTTCTTTACTAAACTGTGACTTGGATGTGTCTTTTTTGTAAGACATTTTTTAATTGGCTGCCCATAAAAAGATGTTTTAATTTCACTGTATGATTCAATGATCTAGTATAGTAGATATGAAAGCTAACTTTATATTTTTATTTATGTTATCAGAGAGTTGCCGATAGTTGTATGTGGCTAGCTGGGAAGTTGGATTTGTATCTGATATGAGCTAAAACTATATTATATTGGTTTTACACATGATGGCCAGCAATGACATTGATGACTTGAAAGTATATTATGCAGATAAGTTCACAATCTATTTATTTATAGAATATTATTTTGTATAAGTTTAAAACATCAATTTTTTATATTTAAATGTAAATGTGTAAACAATCCATGGATTAATAGTAAATGTGTAGTTCATTCACTCAATGCACTGAAAATAGTTTAGTTATATAATTGCAAAAGGATATACAATTCAAAAAATAGAAACAAACATGGATAATACTTTATTTCGTTCATTGTCAAATATTTATGTATAACTATATTATTTTTTTGTGCTACATATATTTTAGTGTGATATACTACACACATATACATATGTTTTAGTGTGATATACTACACACATATAATTATAAAACGCTAATAGTGGTTGGCTTATGGCCGCCAGTGACTGGCTGCTTGCCTTTGTGAGCTGGCTTATAATTGGCCTGGGCCGGATGTTGGCCGGCCTGGGCCTTGTATTAGAGTGATTTTTCAGGATAGTTTGTATGTGTTCATGTGTCTATGATGCTAGGATAGTTTTTCTTTCTTCAACCATGGAGCCATTCACCAAACACAATCTCATCTATTTCTGTTACATTTCTTCTGATCTCTGCCATGCAATCTAAGAACTATCAAAGACATTGCAAAATCAATCAAGTTCGGGAAATCATTGTCCCATATATTTTTCAATAAAACATAACAAACAATGTAAGCATGTCTTTCTTATGATTTGAGCCAACTCAATCAGAAAACTACTATAGGGAAAACTTAGTCAAAAAGTTGGTTACCTTTCAGAATCCGCTCATGGTAGTTGTCTTAGGGGACACCTCTTCCTATCGCAGCCCGAGAGGAACGGTAGCCGTTGTGCTTCTTTCTCCCAGCGGTTAGGATGGGTACATGCGATGAGGAAGACTGCAGAGGGGAGGGGTTCCTATCGCATCCCGAGAGGAACGGTAGCCGTCTTGCTTCTTTCTCCCAGCGGTTAGGAAGGGAAAAGGCGAGGAGGAAAAATGCATATGGCTTGGGCATTGGTGAAGAATTTCCTTCCTAGCGTGATTCTGAAACCCTTAGTGTGATATATGGCGTCTAATTAACCTACCATATCTGCAGCCCGTGGTGGCGTGATGCACTTGAGTGATTGCTTCCCTTTTGAATGCTTGGTTGATTGACCCCAAAGATGCAATGATTGATTGCTTCCCTTTTTAATGCTTGGTGGATTGATTTGTCCCTGGTAGAATCTCCCACAACTAAAAAGCACAAAAGGAAGACAATTCTGTGGTGGCGTCTAATTAACCTACCATATCTGCAGCCCGTGGTGGCGTGATGTACTTGAGTGATTGCTTCCCTTTTGAATGCTTGGTTGATTGACCCCCAAAGATGCAATGATTGATTGCTTCCTTTTTTAATGCTTGGTGGATTGATTTGTCCCTGGTAGAATCTCCCACAACTAAAAAGCACAAAAGGAAGACAATGCTGTGGTGCGGCTTTTTTTGTCCTCGAGGGAGTCCGGCGTGTGACCTGTGGATAAAAGGAAAGAAAACACGACAGAAGGAAAGAAAATGTGATAGAAGGAAAAAAAACACGATAGACCCGCGACGTGCGACGGAAACTCCCCATGCGAAAATAAAAAAGGAAAACTCCTGCCTTCACGCTGCGATCCACGCCCTCCTTCCTCTGCGATCCCCGCGTACAGGTACGGGCGCCCTCCCCCCTCTGCGACAGGGTTTACCCTACCGTTTTGCCGTCGGGAACCGGTGGCCGGCGGTTTGCCGGTTACCGACGGTAACCGCCCAAACCGGGCTCAAACCGAACGGTTTCCATTTTGAATTCAAATGGCGTAGTTCATACGGCCAGCAACCGGTTACCGGTCGGTTAGGGTCGGTTACCGTCTTTTTTCTTTTTTTTTTTTCAAACTTGTACACGTCAAAATAAATAGAAAACGAACTCCAATTTGAAAAATTTGTACACCATTCGACTCTATAAATCATGAACTATTTTTAGGAATTTTTTTAGCATTTTTCATTTTTTAAAATTCAAATTTGAAATTTGAATTCAAACCGGTACCGAAACCGAACCGGTGGTGGGCGTAAGTTCGGTAACCGCGGTAACCGACCGGTTACCGAACGGTTCCGTGAACCCTGCCGCAGTGCGATCCCCACCGCCCAGGGTTTTCAAAACCGGTCGGTAACCGCGGTTACCGACAAACCGCCCCCGGGCGGTTCGGTTTCGGTTCCGGTTTGAATTTAAATTTCAAATTTGAAAAAAAAATTGAAAATGCTGAAAAAATTCCTAAAAATAGTTCATGATTTATAGAGTCGAATGGTGTACAAATTTTTCAAATTGGAGTTCGTTTGCTATTTATTTTGACGTGTACAAGTTTGAAAAAAAAAGAAAAAGGATCTTTTCTATTTTTTTCCAAACTTGTACGCGTCAAAATAAATAGCAAACGAACTCCAATTTAAAAAAAATTTGCACCATTCGACTCTACAAATCATGAACTATTTTTAGGAATTTTTCAGCATTTTTGATTTTTTTTTCAAATTTGAAATTTGGTTTAGGCGGCACCGTCGGTAACCGCCTAAACCGGTCGGTAACCGCCCAAACCGGTCGGTAACCGGCCCTAACCGACCGGTTACCGGTCTCAAACCGTTTGAACTACGCCGTTTGAATTCAAAATGCGAACCGTTCGAATTTGGGACGGTTTGGAGCGGTTACCGCGGTTACGGGCAAACCGCCAGCGGGCGGTTCCCGGCCACCGGTCGGTAACAAAAACCCTGCCGCCGCCTCCCCCCGGCCTGCTACACCAAAGATCGATAGGGGCGGACTCCAAATCCGCCCCTGCCGCCTCCTCTCTCCCCTTTCCTGCCCATGACCTCCACCGACGCCGCCAAGCCCGCGACCCCGCCCGCCGACGACCCCATGGACGCCGACCCGTCGCCACCCGCGGGGAAGGAGGAGGCCACGCCGCAAAAACAGCAGCAACAGCAGCAGCCGGAGAAGTAGCGGGGCGGATGGAGGATGCAGGGCGAGACGGCCGCCGCCGCTGCCGAGAAGAAGACGCCGCCGTCCAAGAAGTCGGCCGGCTCCCGGGTCGAGGGCTGCCTTCACGCGACCGCGACAGGTGCTCGACGAAACGCCCCACAAGAACGTGGTCTCGTGGACCACGCTCTGTTGCCTCGCTGGCACGGGCCGGCCGGCGACACGACGCACTCCGCCGCTTCGCCGAAATGCGGGTCTTCTCAAACCTGGATCAGCTGGACCTCCGTGGTTGGTAGTGCCATCACCATTACCCATCATACTGCAGTACCTAGACTTCTCGCATGCCAGCACCTCAAGGAAGTGAGGGCACAAGAGGCAGGGCGATGGTATGGCGTTCAATCCAATTCTCCCTGTAGGACAATATCCTTCAGATGAACTAGCTAGACCTGAAATCCTGAAACTTGCTCATGGTCGTAGGATGGAGTTATTTGATCAGAAGATTGGTATTTTGTTCTGTTTTTTTGTTGTTGTTGGCTGAATTCGGAACTCATTGATATTGGTATGTCGTATTATACATTCTTCCAGGACTTGAAGCTCCAAGGAACAGCATGGAGTTCGCCTTGGAGGCTTCTCACAGCTATGGCGTCTTTCAAGAAGATGTTCCGGTGAGTCTTCCTTCTGTATTACTGCCAGTACACTACTGTGTCAGAGTAATTCCTTCCATCTCCTGTCTGTCCCCATAGCATTAGCAGGCACGTTGCTGTTCTGTTTTCAGACAACGAAGTAGTACCTCTGTTGTCACTACAAACACCACATCACTAAATAGTTCATTCATTTTGACCTTTATTGAGACTTGAGGTTGCATGTCTCGGTAACTTTGTTGCCAGCTCCTATAGTCATCCTAGCTGGAAACTGATTGTAGTTACGTGAGAGGACTGGACACAACAGAGAATGCGCACCAATAATGGTGTTAAGCAGTACAGTAGCCTCCACTGTTGCTGCATCTACGTCAAAAAAATAGTGCTTTTGTTGGAGGGAGCAATGTCGAGATATGATCTTCAAAAAAATTTCATCATTTTATTTTGATGTGCATAAGTTAACAAGCACTGAATTATGATCTGATTTTATTTTGCTGTGCAATAGCTAACAAGAGCTAACATCATTTTATTTTTAGCAGTATTCCTGCAACATGAGGCAGTACCCAAAATCAGGGCTCAACAACCCAGTCAAGAAGCTGATCCAGGAGGATATCTCCTTCAGAACAAACGAAGGGCAGAAGAAACCCGGCGTCATCGCCAAATTGATGGGCATGGAATCACCTCCACTGAACGCAACCACTGAATCCATCAGCTTTTTGTGTTGGAAGAAGAAGAAGAATAAAGTGGGCCGCTGTGGTCAGATTTTTTGTGAGCTCAATGTGCCCATGCTTCATCAGTTCTGTTGTACCTGATCGATCTAACATATGTAGCTGATGTCTGCAGCGTTTGGATAATAACTGGTGTGCCACACATTGGTTCGTTCCTGCAGTGCCATGAATGCTACTTGGGATAGCTCAATAGACGATGTAGTTGTATGTTCTTCTTGTTGCTCGGGATGTCTCTGTTGTAGTAGTATGGATCACCTCAGGTAGGATTTGAATTGAATAATTCGTTAATCACAACACATGTTGGATATGTATAAAGTCCATGTTCGAGAAAAAGGGATGGAACAAAGTTGTGGAGTTTATAGCCTTATTAGTTTTTATTACAGGCAGGAGGCAGGAAGCATGGAGCCGGCTTGAATCTGTCTGTCCCAACTCCCCTGATGAATTGCGAAGCATTTAAGGAAAAATGGAGATCTTAGAGTGTTAACAAAAGCTCATTGAAATGTTTTTTAATCATATGCTGCCTGACTGAGTTTGTTTTGCTTCTTTGATTACCAGAGATACTAAGACCCACAATTGATGTCTATATTTTTTTACAGTTGCCCAACGACTCTCAAAATCAAGCATCTGCCACCTTTCTACACATTCAGGTATGCAAAATCTCTCTAATTCCTTTGTGTTGTTTTACCACAACATTTGGTAGTATTTGCTTTTCTTAAGTGTCTGCTTGTGGTTACGTTCACATATGATTCATGTGATTTTGATACACTATGAGGGTTACAAATATGGCAACCTGAATTTAGAAATGGAAGGCCAAAGTTTTCTAGAACAGTTATATCTTCTGTTTTTTACAGATGTAATTCCAGCTTTTTTACAAAGCTCAAAGTTTCAATCTTCTGATTCTTCATGAAGCTGTAGTGCCAGCAGAAGTACATATACAATGGCCCTTACTTCTGGAGTACGTGTCTAGAATGACTATTATCAAACTACTCGTATTTCTTTCTTACAAACTAATACTGAATCAAACAAATAAGATTGCTTGTGTATCGATCAATGCCTCTTAGGAATTAATTTGGTCTGGGTTGTTATTATGGCCGCAACCTATGTGTGCCATGATGTTAATGTTTAGGCCTTTTCCATGTGAGAAACTGGAAGCAATGATACACCATCCTTCTCTTTGGAAAACAAATTGATACCTCATGCCTCTGAAGTCAAAAGCTTACTCCCTCTATCCCTAAATAACTATCATCGTTGGTGTCCGTGTCACAAGTTTCACTCAATTTATATAAAATACGGAAAATATTTATATCTTCAAATAAATTTATTAAAAACTAGATTTAAAGATTTTTCTAATGATATTAATTATGTAGCAAAAATATGTATTTTTTTATTTCTATATTTAGTCAGATGTTTTTTGGGAACCACAAACGACAAATATTTAGGGATTGAGGGAGTAGGTACCAGCACATGAACTTGAATTACTCGATTCTTGTAATTGATTGATTTTATATTGTTTTAAGGTAATCAATTTTATACCCATAGGTACCACTGTATCATAATATTGTTCAAGTATACATATATATGCCGTCATTATCGGAATGGTGGCGAGCGGCATCAGAAATGCGCATTTTAGCTTTCCTCTATGTAGAAATGAATAGGAGAAGTATTGTATCACCAATCTCCTCATGTATATTGATTAATTAAAGTTTTAGTTATTGTTATTACACTTTTTTCCTGCATTATAGTCGGAGTGACTACTACTGATTTCAACGAATTGGTATTCAGTCCTACATGTAATTAGGCGCAAGACTTTTAAGGTGAGATTCTTTTGGAGTAATTCATTGGATTAATTTATTGACTATAGCACTGATCTAAAGTTTTTTTTTGTTTACAGACCTATCTGCTTGTTGATGAAGCCGGACGTGGCTGAGTTTAAGAATTTGCTTAGGAAACTGTGTCATCTCATAGATTTAGGGAATTAAATAATATTGAGATTATTTACACGCTTGGGATATGCACTTTGAATATATGATGGACATGAATTTATTTCAATATAGCAGTCACTCATATTTGACATGCACTTATATGTTTTCTTTTAAAAAGAAAGACGTACTTTCAAGGTGTCCACCTAAACAAGTGTCATGCATTCGGTGTCCATGCCCCGTAAACCGCAACTTCTCCTTTTGTGTCCACACTGTGAAGAATCATGGAACCTTGTGTTTAGGCGATTAACGACAATACTAGGTCACTATGATTAACGTGTGTTTTGCAGAGGCAAAGTCATTTGTGTTAGGTCATTAGTGATGTATTTTGAATGGGCTTAATGGATATTCATGCCCCCAAGATGGAAATCGTTTTCGTTGCAAAGGATGATGAAACAAGTTGAAGACTAGGCTAGTTCTTAGTGCCATAAGGTTGAGAAGGGCACTAAGTATAGCTAGGATTTTGTTTTTCCCTTGACCGTACTATAAAGGGGGTATGAGATTAGTAGCTTGACCTAGGAGAGTTTAGGAGAGTGGGTATATGCACACTTGTCACAACTAGTCCTAGAGACCTTGCTTTCAGCCCTTGGTAAACTCTAGAAATGGTAGGAGCAAAATTCTTTGAGAAACCTCAGCGAAAACAGTTGAAATAGGGGGAGAAAGAGGCTCCGGACCAGTTTGCCAAGTAGGCGTCGGACCATAGGAGAGTGGTCCGACGGTCCCTGATTTAGGCAAAATCTCAGCTCGAGGAGCTCCGGACCACCTGTCTGGAAAGCGTCGGACCATAGGAGAGTGGTCCGATGGCTTGTGTCAGAGAGAGAAGGCTCCGGACTAGTCCGACGGTGAGTCCGACGCCTCAAGACAGAAGTTTGGTTTCACTCAGTGAGCACCCTGGCTCCGGACCAGAGCGTCGGACCAGGGCTCCGGACCAAGGAGAGTGGTCCGGTGGTTTGAAAACGAGAGGAAGTTTTTCACTCAGAGAGCACCCTGGCTCCGGACCAGTGCGTCGGACCAGTGCGTCGGACCAAGCAGAGTAGTCCGACGGTGCCTGAGTTGAAAGTCAGAGTGAGCTCCGGACCAGTGTGCTTGGTCTGGTGGTATAAGCTCCGGACTAGTCCGGTGGCTTCGCAGAGAGAAGAAAAAGTAAAAAACGGCTAGTTTTGGAGGTGGGGACTATTTATAGTTGCCCCCTTCGTCCTTAGAGTCACTCTTGGCCATTGTTTTAGCTGGTGACACCTTGAGAAATCCTTTGGAGAGTCAAGAGGCTAGTGAGGGAGAGATTAGAGAGAGTTCATCTTGTTCTTCCCTCCTAGAGTGATTAGGAGTGACTTGTGTGCATCCATCCACCTTCCTAGCCTTGAGTTGGTCAAGTGAAGGTCTTGTGCTTGTTACTCTTGGTGTTCGACAGCACCTAGACGGTTTGGTGGTGTTCGGAGGAAGTGATCGTCGGAAGATTGTTGGCGGCTCTTCTCCAAGCTTCTGTGATCGGTTGTGGGCGATTCACCGAGCCGGAGTGGCGAAGAATCAGCCCGTAGAGAGCACTCTACCCTTGCATGGGTAGAGGGGGAGCGATACCTTGCGAGGTGCTCCAACGAGGACTAGGGGGGTGTGTCGACACTTCGATACCTCGGGAAAAAAAATCGCTGCGTCACTAAGAATTTCTTTTCCCTAGCTCTTTACATTTCCGCATTACTTTCCGTCTTGTTTTTATCTTATCTACTAGAATTGTTTAGGTTGCTTTTAATTTCCATGAACTGCTACCGCTTTCTAGCTAGGACACACAGATCGTAAGCACTAGGGGGTGATTGGCATTTGATAGGTTTTCATATTTGCTTTAGAAATTTAAAACAAGCCCAATTCACCCCTCCGTCTTGGGCATCTCGATCCTTTCAATTGGTATCAGAGCCTTGTTACTCTAAATTAGGCTTCACCGCCTAGAGCAAGATGTCCCATGGGGATGGACCGCCACCCATGTTCGTTGGGGATGACTTTCCGTATTGGAAAGTGCGGATGGAGGCCTACCTTGAGGCCGTGGACGTCGGCGTTCACAAAGCCGCCACCCAAGGTGGATCGGTGTTCGTCGAGGATCCATACTTTGAGAAGAACAATGCTAAGGCAAAGAACATTCTTTTCCGTGGCATTTGCAAGGATGTGTTCAACCGTGTGCGGAATTGCAAAACCGCGCATGAGATTTGGACAAACATGTGTGCTCTACACGAGGGCATTAAATGTGAAAGAGAAGAGCGTTATCACCTCATCATTGCTAAGTTAAATGCTTTCACCATGCTATCTCATGAAAATGCTAATGAAATGTACTCTCATTTGAATGTGCTTGTAGAGGAGTTGAATGGCCTTGGGCTCTCTCAAATGACACCGGCCGATGTGGTGCGCAAGATACTTTGTGTCCTACCAATAGACAAGTATAGCCACATCGTCATAGTTCTTCATCAAGGAGATCTCTCCGCAACTACACCAACGCAAGTGTTGGGCAAGATCAATGCTCATGAGATGTACATGAAGATCAATGATGGAACTTCATCCTCCTCCAAGAAGAAAGAGAAGGAGGAGAAGAAGGACTTGGCTCTCAAGGCATCTTCCAAAGAGAAGTGCAAGATTCAATATGTCCTTGAGAGTACAAGTGATGATGATGAAGAAGACAACATCGCTCTCATGGTGAAGAAGACTGCCAAGATGTTGAAGAGGCTAAACAAGAATGGAGTCAAGTTTGACTCAAAGAAGAAGAAATTCTTCACAAGCTCTTCAAGAAAGCCAATCTCCCAAATGAAGTGCTACAATTGCGGCACTCTTGGTCATCTAGCCCATGCATGTCCCGAAGAGAAGAAAGATAAGTTCAAGAACAACAAGTTCAAGAACTTCAAGAAGAACAAGGGCGACAATGATGACTCAAGTGATGATGACAAGAAGAAAGACAAGCCATATAAGAAGAAGAAGAACTTCAACTTCCACAAGAAGAAGGATGGCAAGGCTTACATTGTGGGTGATTGGCTCACCGATATTGATGATTCAAGTGACTCCTCCGATGATGAGAGTGAAGAAGAGAAGATGGCCGCTTTGGTGATTGGTTCTTCGATTCCACCGCCACTTCCTCCTTCATCGCCGGGCTCATCCTCTACACACCTATGCCTTATGGCTAAAGGTGACAAGAAGGTACAAAAAGAGGATGATGGTGATGACCTCTCTAGTGATGATAGTGATGATGAAGAAGCACCTTCCTATGATGAGCTAATTAAAATTTGCAACAAGTACACTAGCATCATAAGGAAGTACAAGAGTAAAAATGACAAACTTCTTGAAATCAAAGAAAACTTGCATGATAAGCTTGACAACTTGTCTAGTGCTAATGATGATTTGAAGCTTGAGATTAACTCTCTCACATCTAGCACTAGGGAGCTCAAAGCCTCTCTTAAGCAAGCCAATGAGAAACATGATACGCTTGAGAGGTCATCCCAAGAGCTCCTCATAAGGTTTAACTTGCTAAAAGATGACTACAATAAAGTGAAAAATGATCATGGCACACTAGTGGTAGCAAATGAATTGCTTACTCAAGATCTTACACATGTTGCTACTAACCCGTGTGCTAAGTGTGCAAGTGCTACCTCTTGTGAAATCGAGCTTGATGATGTGGCTCTTGAGCAAAGTGCCAAGTGCAAGGGCAAGAGAGTTGTAGAAGCCGACAAGTATGATGATTATATGAAGATGATGGAAGAGAACTCAAAGCTCAAGGAAGAGCTAATCAACCTCAAGGCAAACAAGCCCTTCACCATCAAGCCGGCTCAAGAAGAAGACAAAGATGCTATCACTTTGATCAACTCTCTTCGAGAAGAAATTGCCAAGCTCAAGAATGACAAGACCAAGCTTACAAGTGACCTTGAAAAGTTCACCAAGGGCCATAATCTCCAAAGTGAGCTTCTAATGAGCACCGTCATGAAGAATGACAAGACCGGTATTGGGTACAAGGAAAACCAAGTGATGAAGGCCAAGGTCAAGATTGAAGCCAAGAACTACTACAAGAACAAGTACAATGGCTACAATCAAGAGAAGCCAAAACCCAAGCCTAAGAGGTGTTTTGGATATGCACAAATTGGTCATCTCTCATTTCAATGCAAGACTCCACTTCCCAAGACCTTGCCCAAGCACACTAGGCCATTTGCTCATGATGCTCACTATGTCATCAACAAAGATTCCAAGGGTAGATCACTTGTGGTGTTTCTTGGACCACCAATGAAGAACAAGCCTAGGGTTCTTTGGGTTGCTAAGGAGTTGGTTGACAAGGCAATGGGACCCCACACTAAGGGGGTTCCCAAACAACAAGCTTAACTCCAAGTTGCGTGTGTGTAGGTGAACTACAAGACCGGTGGGAGCCATTGGGTAATTGATAGTGGTTGCACTCAACACATGACCGGCGACCCCCGGATGTTCACCACACTTGATGAGGATTGTGCAAATCAAGACAAGATTACTTTTGGGGATAATTCAAAAGGAAAAGTTCAAGGCTTAGGCAAAGTGGCTATCTCCCAAGATCAATCAATTTCCAATGTCTTGCTAGTACAATCATTGAGCTTCAACTTGCTATCGGTTGGTCAACTTTGTGATCTCGGGTTTCATTGTCTCTTCACTCCAAATGAGGTGATTGTGACCAAGATTGAAGATTCATCAATGATATTCAAAGGGTTCTGGCACAACAACCTCTACTTAGTGGACTTCACTTCAAATGAAGCTAACTTGCAAGCTTGTCTATTCTCCAAGAATTCTTTGGGTTGGCTATGGCATAGAAGATTAGCACATGTGGGCATGTCAACCTTGAAGAAGCTTGTCAAGAAAGAAATGGTTAAAGGAATCAAGGATGTGGTGTTTGAGAAGGATAAACTTTGTAGTGCATGTCAAGCCGGCAAGCAAGTGGTAAACACTCATCCAACCAAAGCTTTCATGTCAACCTCAAGAGTCCTAGAGTTGCTACACATGGATCTATTTGGCCCTACCACCTATGCTAGTCTTGGAGGAAATCTCTATTGCTTAGTGGTAGTGGATGACTACTCTCGGTACACTTGGGTGTTCTTTCTTCAAGACAAGGGAGAGACACAAGGCATCTTCAAGAAGTTTGCTACAAGAGCTCAAAATGAATTTGATGTGAAGATCAAGAAGATTAGAAGTGACAATGGCACCGAATTTGTGAACACAAAGATTGAAGATTATTGTGATGAAGTTGGGATCAAGCATGAGGTGTCCGCGACATATACTCCACAACAAAATGGTGTCATAGAGAGGAAGAACCGGGCGCTCATAACTCTAGCAAGGTCTATGCTTGATGAGTACAACACTCCCGAGAAGTTTTGGGCGGAGGCAATCAACACCGCTTGCTATGCGGCAAACCGTCTCTTCGTCCAAAGGCTATTAAAGAATACCCACTATGAGCTTGTCAACGGGAAGAAGCCGGATATTTCGTTCTTCCGGCTGTTTAGTTGCAAGGTGTACATCTACAATAAGTGCCAACACTTGGGTAAATTCTAACGGTGGTGTGACATTGGTTTCCTTGTTGGATATTCACTTAAATCCAAGTCATACCGTGTATTTAACAAAGCCATCGGCTTAGTTGAAGAAACGTATGACTTGGAGTTTGATGAAACTAATGGCTCCCAAGGAGCGCTTGAGGATATTGATATAGGTGATGAACCCTTGAGGGAGGCAATGAAGAATATGCCAATTGGTGCTATCAACCCGCAAGAGGTGGAAGAAGTTGAAGATGAAGCAAATCAAGATCCTTCTCCACCCCACACGCCTCAAGTTGATGAAGAAGATCAAGTGAGGGAAGCTCAAGAAGACACTCATATTCCTCAAGATCAAGCCGAGGCCGAAGCAAGTAATGTTGAAGCACCGCATCCTCCTCCTCAAGAGATAAATAGAAGATCAACATCTATCCTTCAAGCTCACCCCCATGATCAAATCATAGGGAGTCCATCAAAGGGAGTAATGACTCGCTCTAGACTTGCATCTTATGTTGAACATCACTCGTTTGTTTCCTTTGTTGAGCCTACTAGTGTAGAAGAAGCACTTGCGGATCCGGATTGGGTGAATGTCATGCATGAAGAACTCAACAACTTCACCCGAAACCAAGTGTGGACACTTGAAGAGAAGCCAAAGGATGCAAGAATCATTGGCACCAAGTGGGTGTTTAGGAACAAGCAAGATGATCAAGGCGTGGTTGTGAGGAACAAAGCAAGATTGGTGGCAAAGGGGTTCTCTCAAGTAGAAGGACTCGATTTTGGAGAGACCTTTGCTCCGGTTGCAAGACTTGAAGCCATCCGTATCCTTTTGGCGTATGCTTCACATCACAAAATGAAACTTTTTCAAATGGATGTGAAGAGCGCTTTCTTAAATGGTTTCATAAATGAACTTGTCTATGTCTCACAACCTCCCGGGTTTGAAGACCCAAACTTGCCTAATCATGTGTATAGGTTGTCCAAGGCACTCTACGGATTGAAGCAAGCTTCAAGAGCTTGGTATGAGAGGCTAAGGGACTTCCTAATCAAGAAGGGCTTCAAGATCGGGATCGTCGACATTACATTATTCACCAAGAAGCTTAATGGAGAGATCTTTGTTTGCCAAGTATATGTCGATGACATTATATTTGGGTCAACAAACCAAGACCATTGCAAGGAGTTTGGTGACTTGATGTCCAAGGAGTTCGAGATGTCAATTATCGGCGAGCTAACTTTCTTCCTTGGCTTTCAAGTAAAGCAAATGAGAGAAGGGACCTTCATCTCTCAAAAAAAGTACACTTATGATCTACTTAAGAAGTTCAAGATGGAGGATTGCAAGCCAATCAAGACCCCAATGCCGACTAATGGGCATCTCGATCTCGATGAGGGAGGTAAACCGATTGACCAAACCCTTTATCACTCTATGATCGGTAGTTTACTTTACCTCACCGCATCTAGGCCGGATATCATGTTTAGTGTGTGCATGTGTGCTAGGTTTCAAGCAAACCCTAAGGAGTCGCATTTTTGTGCGGTTAAAAGAATCCTTAGGTACATAAGGCACACCCCTAGCATGGGTCTTTGGTATCCCAAAGGAGCTCCCTTCCAACTAGTTGGCTATTCCGATTCGGATTATGCCGGGTGTAAGGTTGATAGGAAGAGTACCTCCGGCGGGTGCCACATGCTAGGAAGATCACTTGTTTCTTGGTCCTCAAAGAAGCAAAACAGTGTGGCATTGTCAACCGCCGAAGCGGAATACATTGCCATGGGAGCAAGTTGTGCACAAATCTTATACATGACCCAAACACTCTTTGATTACGACGTGTTTTTAAAAGAAGTTCCACTTTTGTGTGATAATGAAAGCGCAGTAAAGCTTGCTAACAACCTGGTTCAACACTCTCGCACCAAGCACATAGATATTCGCCATCACTTTCTTAGAGATCATGTGGCTAGGAAAGACATCACACTAGTTGGAGTTAAGAGCGAAGATCAATTGGCGGATATCTTCACTAAACCACTCGATGAAACAACCTTTTGTAGGTTGAGAAGCGAGTTAAATGTGCTTGATCACTCTAACTTCACTAAAAGATGAGTTTGTGTGAACCATGCATTCATATGTAATATAACATGTTTAATTTGGTAATGCACATAGGCTTGGCTAACGCGGTTAAGATAACCGCCCTCAAAGCGTGTGACAAAGCTTAACCGCGGTTTAAACTTGCAAGCAACCTAGATTCAAATTCCGTTTTGCATTGCATATGCATGAGTGTTGCTTCTTCGTTTCTTTTCGGTTAAGTTTTTTGGTCATCATTAGGTCCAACACTTAGGGGGAGCAATTCAACGCTCTAGCTTCAGCTAATACCCCTCTTGTGCCCCTATGGTGACCCTTGGAGCCTTATTGAACTATTTTCTTAAGAAAACTAATCCTAGCCTATGGCAAACTATTTCTAAAATTGAGGGTTTGAGAGATGGTTCTTATGTTAAGTCCAACAAGTGCTCCTCTTTGCTCTTTTGTGTTGGTACTTGGCTAAGAGAAAAGATTGGAGAGAAAAATAGGAAAATTCAGAGCAAATTTAATCACCGGACCACCCTCCGGACCACTCTGCATGGTCCGACGCTAGTGGTCCGACGCTCTGTCCCTCACTGCATAAAAATTCTCCAGCCACAAAATCCGTCGGACCACAGTCCGACGCTCCTCCGGACCAATGGCAAGTAGTCCGGTGCCTCTGTCAGTTTTATCTATGCACCGTCGGACCAGTCCGGTGAGTAGGCCGACGCCTTGGTCCGGTGGTCGGGTGCTCACTGGTTTCCTTTTCTGGTACCGTCAGACCACCCGTCGGACCAGCCTCAGGACCAAGCAGAATGGTCCGACGCTTTGAAATTTTGCGGATAACCCCCCGCGGGCGGCTCTATTTCGGCAGTAGCTTTTCTTCCAGTCGTCCGTACGCCGCGCCGCTCACCGCCACCGCTCTACCATAGCTCAGTCGCCCACCTGTGTCTGCGCCATTGCCGCCGGTGAACTTTCTCCGGTGCGCCGCCGCCTCTCCGCCACCACTCCTCGTCGCGCAGCAGCAGTGCCGCCTCCCACCATCGCCGCCGCCTGCCGTCCAGCGCCCTTCGCCACCAAGGATCCCACCTCGCCAGCGGCCAAGCTCTCCGACCAAGCTCCAAGCCTCCTCCCTGCCCTGCTAGTGCATCCCTAGGGTTTCCCTTGGCATTGGAATTGCAAAGAGGCCTTTCCCCCTTAGGGTTTGCCCTAACCCTAGGGTTGGTTTCGACGTCTTCGTCCGTGACCGAACTCGATTCCGTCGTCATCGACTTCACCTCTTTGTCGCTAGGGTATGGCTTTCATCTACGATATCGCGTTTTGTCGAGTCTAGATAGAGTCATGTCCTAGATTATTCCTTGCAAATCTCTTATCCATATTCAATTCAATTCTAAATGATAATTGCCAATTGTAATTCACAGCTGGAAAATCTCTGTTGGAGTGTCATTTGGTACTTGAATTGCTCTGATTAGATACGCTATCTTACCTCAAGTATCATGACAGATTTCATTCTACCACTTATCTAGATGCTTGCTTCTATACGGATTCTTATCTCTAGATTTTATATATGCTTATATATACCCTGTCTATTCTTTCTAGCAGCAGTCAGTGGCAGTTTAAACTCGGGGCAAAGCTCGCGAGTAAGGATTGAGGCAAAGCCTCAGGAGGTTCAGTCCAGTGGCTTGCAGGCCCCTCTGTCAGTTGTGTTTCGATTGTTCAATTGGCAGTTGATTGTGACAGAGATCAGTGGTTCTGACAGTTGGCAGTGGCTCTTGTGTTTGTTAGTGGGCAGTGGTTCTTTGTTTGATCAGTGATGACTCGCAGCTCTCGTGCTCGTGTTACTGGGTCAGGTGATGACATGCCTCCTCCTCCACGTCCTTCCAAAGACAAGGGCAAGAAGCAGGTTGTTGAGAAGGCAAAGAAAAAGAAACGAAAGCTCACAGAGGCTGAGAAAGTAGAAGCAGTAGCAGATGCAGCTGACCGTGCAAAGCGAGGCGGTCACCGAGGCACAGTGAGACTTGGCACCCCTCCACGAGATCTACCTCCTACTCCTCCTACTTGGTCACAGACAGAGGATACTCCAGAGGAGCAGGAGCTTGTCACGGAGGCCCTGGGTATACCGTTGGCCCCTCGTTCCTGGGGGCGATCTACTCGTTCCCAGTCAGCTCAGTCACCTCAGAGTGCCTCAGCAGCTCCCACAGTAGCTTCAGCTTCAGTTCACCTCGATCTAAGGAATCTCACAGCTAAGCAGGTCAAGAAACTTTGTTTTGTCGCTCTTGAGAAGTGGTGCCCGGATCAGCATGACCCCAGAGCCTCACCAGGTTGGCACACCCCTCTCATGGAGGATTTCTATAGAGCAGCTCAGCTTACCAGCATACAGATCTGACCGCACAGGGTTTGCTCCTTAGAGAGCATAGTTGAGCTAGCTGGTGAGGAGATCAGACCGTTCATCACTTACCTTCCGGGACTCGCCGATCTACTTGGTCATTCAAGAAACTACATTGAGAGATGGGTCAGAGAGTTCTATGCCTCAGTATGGGTTGATCCAGAGCACAAGTTTCTACAATATACCTTCAGGGGCGAGCGATACAGGCTATACTTGACTCGGCTCAGAGAGATCTTTCACCTCCATCAGACAGGTGGCGAGCTTGATCTTCATTATGATTGCTATAGAGGAGCTTCTGTGCCTCGCCGAGCTCGAGATGGTCGTACGCTGTCAGTTCAGGAGGTGGCTCCTCTCTTCAAGCCACCTTTCTCAGAGGGCTCCGTCGTAGCCCCGTAGAGCTCCGACCCACCGTTCACCGGTTGAACGAGGTCCTACGTCGTACCTTGCTGCCTCGCATAGGTTACAAGGAAGGATTGACCAACATGCAGCAGCTACTCCTTCAGGCCCTAGTATCTCAGACACCGTTCGACATCGCCGACTTTCTTGTGTCAGAGATTGAGGACGTGATAGCAGATGGTATGAGGGCACGGCGTCAATTTCCCTATGCTCATTGGATTTCATCGATCATAGCTATTGAGCTTGAGGGAGCCAACCCTGGACTCTGCGCCCTGCTGGATTAGTCACCGACTTCTTTCCCGGCCTACAGGGTCCTTGGTTCGTTTGACAGCCGGTTTGGGAACCGTGTGCTCCGTCTTGTCAGAGAGAGGACTGCTCCAGCTGACAGAGCTGATGTTGATGCTCAGGATGAGGCGATCCACAGTGTTGAGAAGCAGGAGCTCCATGGATTAGACACTGGAGCTGATGTGACTCCTGAGGACACCTCTTCAGATAGCTCAGATGCCGACTTCCAGCCGTTCCACCTATGCCCCCACGGGCTCACGACACTGAGGCTGGCGGCTCTGCCTCTGCCACTGAGACTATGATGTTGAAGATCCTTGACCGTCTCAATGAGCAGCAGAGTTCTCTAGTCACTGCAGTTACACAGGTCCAGCAGCGACAGGATGAGATGCAGCGACAGTCTAAGGAGCGCCATTTTGAGATGCAGCAACAAATGCTAGCTATGCAGCTAGAGTCACAGCGCCTACAGCTTCAGTCTCAGCAGCTTCAGCAGCAGAACATGGCCTTCATGGCCCACATGATGAAATGGATAGGCGCCCCTCCTCTTGAGTTTCCTGCAGCTCCTCAGATACAGATGATGAGCACCTCACAGCCCTCTCAGTCAGTTGGGCAGATAGGAGGCCCACAGTTCTCAGTTGGACCCTCAGTTGGCCCTTCAGTGGCCCCTACGAGCTCCGCCGGTCAGACAGTCACTCCCACCCCAGCCGGACAGTCCAGTGGACTTCAGGGTGCCGGATTGACCACCCCGTTCCAGTCATCGACGACTCAGGTGACACAGTGGTTGGACACCTTTGGCCCCACTCAGCAGTTCACCCCTCTCACTACTGGTTTCACGCCGCTTACTGCTACGATGGGTGCTACTGTTCGAGATCTCTCTGCGTTGTTCAGCGACATTACCGGGTAGCCGTCCCCCACTGGTCCTCAGATAGCAGCGGAGGTTGAGGCCGAGCTTGTTGCACCGACAGCTGATCAGCATCACTCCTCAGTAGCTTCCTCAGAGGCTACACACGACAGTCGGGCTCTAGCCGTGTCTACTCCACCCACAGCTGCAGTTGCTACCGATGCTATAGTGGTCACTTCCACTCCAGTACAGCCTCCACAGTCTCCGGTCCTTCAGACTCCCGTCGAGTCCGTGCATGAGGCACAACCGGATACCGCAGATCCTGAGGCTCCCGCAGCGACCCTGGCACCGGTTTCTGATTCTACTGCTACCCCAGCTACTGCTCCAGAGTCTTCGACCGCAGCGATAGCAGGCCTGTCAGCTACCGACCCCCAGACCGCTTCACTTCCAGCGTCAGATACTCAGGGGGAGGACTCAGATGATGAGACCTATCTGGCAGCGTTCAGGGTGCTCGACCGCTCCACGGCTGCTTCCACTCCGTCTCCAGACGCCTAGTTTTGGTGCTTCGACGCCAAAGAGGGAGAGGGAGAGTCGAGTAGATGGGCTAGCTTCAGGGGGAGCTAGTAGGATTCGTTCTTTTGATGTGTATAAACTTTATCGCATCATGCATCGCGTTTACCGTCTTTATGCATTGTATGATATGTGTGTTGTTTGAGACTTGATGGTTGTGTGACATGTGTGGACATTTATCTATATATATCATGTCACTTGTTTATGCTATATTGCTTCCACGCTAATCTCTAATCTTTTGGCTATAGTTCCTTTATGAAATCAAGTACTATGCTCAATTCATATCTATTGTGCTTGTCATGGCTTGAATGGTTAGGCATGTTCTTGTCCTTCTTATCACTAACCCATGCCTATCTCATGTCAAGTCATGTTTTCTCTTATCAAAATTCACTCATTATTCTCTACTCGAGCTTGTATTGTCGTCAATCACCTAAAAGGGGGAGATTGAAGAATCATGGACCCTTGTGTTTAGGCGATTAACGACAATACTAGGTCACTATGACTAACGTGTGATGATGAAACAAGTCGAAGACTAGGCTAGTTCTTAGTGCCATAAGGTTGAGAAGGGCACTAAGTATAGCTAGGATTTTGTTTTTCCCTTGACCGTACTATAAAGGGGGGGTATGAGATTAGTAGCTTGACCTAGGAGAGTTTAGGAGAGTGGGTATATGCACACTTGTCACAACTAGTCCTAGAGACCTTGCTTTCAGCCCTTGGTAAACCCTAGAAATGGTAGGAGAAAAATCCCTTTAGAAACCTCAGCGAAAACAGTTGAAATAGGGGGAGAAAGAGGCTCCGGACCACTCTGCCAAGTAGGCGTCGGACCATAGGAGAGTGGTCCGACGGTCCCTGACTTAGGCAAAATCTCAGCTCGAGGAGCTCCGGACCACCTGTCTGGAAAGCGTCGGACCATAGGAGAGTGGTCCGATGGCTTGTGTCAGAGAGAGAGAAGGCTCCGGACTAGTCCGACGGTGAGTCCGACGGCTAGTCCGACGCCTCAAGACAGGAGTTTGGTTTCACTTAGTGAGCACCCTGGCTCCGGACCAGAGCGTCGGACCAGGGCTCCGGACCAAGGAGAGTGGTCCGGTGGTTTGAAAACGAGAGGAAGTTTTTCACTCAGAGAGCACCCTGGCTCCGGACCAGTGCGTCGGACCAAGCAAAGTAGTCCGACGGTGCCTGAGTTGAAAGTCAGAGTGAGCTCCGGACCAGTGTGCTTGGTCCGGTGGTATAAGCTCCGGACTAGTCCGGTGGCTTCGCAGAAAGAAGAAAAAGTAAAAAACGGCTAGTTTTGGAGGTGGGGACTATTTATAGTTGCCCCCTTCGTCCTTAGAGTCACTCTTGGCCATTGTTTCAGCTGGTGACACCTTGAGAAATCCTTTGGAGAGTCAAGAGGCTAGTGAGGGAGAGATTAGAGAGAGTTCATCTTGTTCTTCCCTCCTAGAGTGATTAGGAGTGACTTGTGTGCATCCATCCACCTTCCTAGCCTTGAGTTGGTCAAGTGAAGGTCTTGTGCTTGTTACTCTTGGTGTTCGACAGCACCTAGACGGTTTGGTGGTGTTCGGAGGAAGTGATCGCCGGAAGATTGTTGACGGCTCTTCTCCAAGCTTCTGTGATCGGTTGTGGGCGATTCACCAAGCCGGAGTGGCGAAGAATCAGCCCGTAGAGAGCACTCTACCCTTGCGCGGGTAGAGGGGGAGCGATACCTTGCGAGGTGCTCCAACGAGGACTAGGGGGGGTGTCGACACCTCGATACCTTGGGAAAAAAATCGCTGCGTCACTAAGAATTTCTTTTCCCTAGCTCTTTAGATTTCCGCATTACTTTCCGTCTTGTTTTTATCTTATCTACTAGAATTGCTTAGGTTGTTTTTAATTTCCATGAACTGCTACCGCTTTCTAGCTAGGACACACGGATCATAAGCACTAGGGGTGATTGGCATTTGATAGGTTTTCATATTTGCTTTAGAAATTTAAAACAAGCCCAATTCACCCCCCTCTTGGGCATCTTGATCCTTTCACACTGTTGTCTCCCTCACCGTGGTTATGGTTGTCTCCTTTCAGACATTGATCATCTTTCCATCGCTCGTGGTCATAACCCAGAGTGCCGGAGGTGTCGCGAGCTAGCTGTCAACGCGGTTCTAGAGGTGATATGGAGGGTGGGACCTGGTGCCGCCACTAGAGGTAAGTTGCAAGGGCAGCGGTTGTGGCTTGTCAGAAGGATGGACCGACGGTATCCGCTGTATTTTTTGATTTGTCACTTTAATAACTATATAATATTTAATTTTACACATTGTAATATAAAATTTTGTCGTCCCGTAGCAACGCACTAGCATGGACAACTATGGTACCACATTATTTGTACATGTTTGATTCTAATGTCAACAATTGACATGTAACACGTTTATATTTACACGAATCAATGATGTCTACTCTTATGGAAAACATTGTTATATTAACCGTGCGATCTATGTCTTTTTAATACAAATAAGTTATCCCGTAGCAATGCACGAGCATTCAACTAGTGCTTCTTAAAATTTAGGAAATAACATGATTAAGAAATTCATCCTTTTTATGACTCACAAATAATACTTAAAATAACAATTAACTTTATATTTTTAATTAAATAAATATATCATGGGGTTAGACCATGATTGATAGTGTGTGTTCTATTTCCTACTCAAGCATTCGGTTGCATGCGAATAATACTATGTATAAATAATTGTACATACAAATTAATTAAATTTTTGTTTGTATTTATATTTAATCTAATCCAAATATATTTTTTTGTTTAATTTTTTTAATACTTTATTCAAAACTGATGGTAATTCGGCCTACTTGGATAATTGATGCTTGCATAATTGATTACAACTCAAAATTATTTATTTAATAACCACAACATATTTAGATGCTTTCATAGTATCCTGCTCATACTGTGGCATGAGATAATAAAACTGTACTACTAAAAAACACTTAGATCGAACGTTAATATAATATTTACTAATTTACATTATAAAAAGTGACAAAGCTAAAAAGCAACTTAAAGTTCGATTCTTGAACATAGTAATGGATAACACAGCGGCGTAGCCGGCTACGCATTCTATTTTATAGGTCTTTCAATGATGCAGCTAAGATAATGTTTTATATTTGCAGGAAGAAATCTTCGATATCCATTGATCTCGTGTGCGAATAAATCCACAAATAAATGTTGTCGTAGTTCCGTAACATCCTGTAAACAAGTTTAATAATTGGAGAAATTAGTATTAGTTAATGACACATGGGTAAAAATAACATACAAAAGTATGTTCCACTCACCGTACACAAAAAGGTGTGTCTTTGGGTCTATTCCACACTCTCATATACTGGAGAACAAGGAGTCCACTTAAGTTTTTTTAAAGGAATTCAGTATTAGCAACATATATAATTAGATTAATGCATAATTCATATGAGTTAAAAATTACTCATCTATGTCATGAACAACGTTAGTTTCACGGATGAATTTCCAAGTAAAGACATTCCGGATCCATCCTGGTATGTTCATTTACCGCGTTCATATAGTCACGGTTAAATCCAAGGGTTTGCTTGGCATACGTCAAAATTGGGTTGTCTTTATGCCATTCATGAACAGGTATAGGGTCATAGCGTCTTCTTTTCTTGATAAAAAAACATGAAGCATATGCTTTCTATAGCTGCGCCATGGCACAAGAAACTGTAAATATGGTAGCAATTAGTATTATATCAAGGATTGTTTCTATAGAAAGCTATGTATAGAAACATGCTAGGTTTATGCCCGTGTGTTGCTACGGGACACAGCTAAATTTTCGTACTAAAAATATTTGAATTGCATGATAAGATAACAATACTATGAAATTAAATATCGATGTTAAAGTAGCATTTAATCCAAAAATCAAAGTTGATGAAATTACCACAGTCAGCGAGAGCTTGGCGTTGTGGGGTCATAAACTCTACTATATAAACTTTTCCGTGACAAGGCTAAGATCGGTAGGAAGAAATCTCTGATATCTATTTCCTTCATACACCAATAAATCTATAATCTATAAATAATTAAAAGTCTCTGCGTTTCAACAGAAAAATAATATCACAATAACATATATACGAACGTACTCCCTCCGTCCCTAAATAAGTGTCGTTTGCGCTTCCCAAAAACATTTTAATTAATTATATATTAAAAAGTATTAATATTTATGTTATATAATTAGTATCATTAGAAAGATCTTTGAATCTAGTTTTTTAATAAATTTAGTTGGAGATACAAATATTGTACGTATTTTCTACAAATCAAATCAAAGTTGTAGCATGGACACCAACGACGACAGTTATTTAGGGACGGAGGGAGTATGTTGTATTGTTACCTGTGTGTTCAGAACATCAATATTACAATCTGATTGTACAAAGCTAAAAGCTAAGAGGACAATTCTATCCTAAGTGTATCCTCTGACAAACCTAAATGTCACACCTTCTTAACAAGATCACAAGGGCATCGACACAGCAAGCACAAACAGTCAATTAGTCATTTAGTCCTTCTTAACAACATCACAAGGGCATCGACGCAGCAAGCACAAATAGTCAATTAGTCATTGGAGTTCTCCTATGTTGGAAGAACCCTACATATACTTAGTTGTATATTAATTTTTAAAGCAAAAGTGTCATTTACTATCTCATGGAGTTAATCCTGCATATTACCTCTTTTACATAGTTAGTACTATTCTTATGCAGATTTTTTAGATTAAGATCTGATAGTGAATAGATGGCTATTACGCAGTACACATTAATGCAAATGAGCTCAAAAAATTTGTGCCTGTAATAGTGAACTATTATCAGAATTTCATATTTCTGTGACCAAAAGAAATAGTGTGGGTATATGAAATCACATGGCCTGTCTTCCAGCAAGTTACATCGGTCTCTCCACTTCAACAACACTGAGTTGTTCAGACCAGTAGAAACACATGAGTTTTCAGTAGCCATAGTTTGTCGAGGGCGAGTATCCCTTGATGTTTGCCTAAAATCCTAGCTATGAAGAGGTATTAAACTATGCAGCACTCGATAGGGTAAGAATATGGTAGCTAGTCAATTTCTGATATTACAAGTAAGTGCCATAGTAAAAGACTTTATTTGAACGTCAAATCAATTTAAGTTACTTTCATTTCTATCTACATTTAGATATCTTCTAAAGAAAATATTAAATGATCTTTTTTTTCGAATTAGGGGCTTCCCCATTTCCATTGCAAATGAACGGAAATACATCCGAGTTTAGACAGTTTAGAACAAGTCTAGGACCAGGAAAATACGAGGTTTAGACCCAACAGATGGTGACACACACTACTACATAAAATGTAATCAGTGCCGGTTCAAAACCCCTCATCACTGCCGGATTTTGAACCGGCACAACCACTTCGGTAGTGATGAGGGGTAACATCACTGTCGGTTATGCCAAACCGGCAGTGATGATCCGCATCACTACCGGTTCGTTATGAACCCGCAGTGATGGATGTCCAGAAGAAATCGTGTTTTTAGAATCGAAAAAAAAAATTTAAATTCTGGGAGAGACCACCAGGAACCGCCCGTCCGTCTCCGTAAAGTTGACTTTTTTATTTTTGTAAACGACTTCGGATGGAAAAACTTTCTACATGAAAGTTGTAGATCTCGAAAAGTTATGAAACTTTGTAGTTCACAACTTTTTCATTTGAAATCATCTTGTCATCCAAAAATACATTCGAATGTGTCAAATTTGAAATTCAAATTTTTGTGAACGACCTCGGATGAAAAAACTTTGTACATGAAAGTTGTAGATCTCGAAAAGTTATGAAACTTTGTAGTTTACAACCTTTTCATTTTAATTTGTTTAGTGGCTCAAACAATCAATTTACACTCGGTTTTTCGAGAGAGGCTTCATTGATTTTTCAATTTACGAACCAGCAGTGATGAGAACCTTCACTGTCGGTTCGTGACTGGAACCGGCACTGAAAGACATCACTGTCGGACCAAACAAAACCGGCAGTGATTGCCTATTCTGTAGTAGTGACAGCGCCAGAGCGAAAGCCAAAAGACAGAAACAAGAAAGAGCAAAGCGTTCTCTGTGAACTACGACGCGTGGAAACACACATCCCACTCAACGACATGGTCTTGCTCGGCATCAGCATCGGTAGAGGTATCAGGAAACATATCATCCTGGACGGCAGCCTGTCTCTCCTTGGAAAGCAGTTGTATTGTATCGCTATCTTGAACATCGCATCCACGCCCTTGACCATGATCTCTCTGTCATTAAATGATCTTTTGCCATCCACTAACTAAAAAAATGAAGATTGCGTACAAAGTTTCGGCAAAGGTCAGTTACCAACATTGTCATAAAAAAGTCAACCTCATTCTTTCCGGGCAATATTGGCTTCCCATTGAGAAGTTCTTCCAAAATACAGCATCCTGACCACATGTCAACGGCTGGACCATATTTTGTGCTTCCAAGTAGCAACTCTGGAGGTCTGCAGCCACATCCAGGAAAATAATAAGAAGATTATGATAACAACTGTAAATATGATAAACAAACTATATAAATGTAAACAATACCTATACCACAAAGTGATCACACGGTTAGTAGGTTTTCCATTGTGATCACTCGAGAATGATCTTGCAAAGCCAAAATCAGCAAGCTTCAGGAGTTCAGGTTGCCCTCATTGTCTACCAAAAGGTTAGATCCTACAAACGAAGTATGGAATACATATGCTGTTAGCTGAACAAAACACAAATAATAGGAATAAGGAAAAAAAATAAAAACCCAACCGCGAGATATGTGCAGTTAAGATCTTTGATGCAGAACTTGGTTGACATGAGTAGTTGTCTCATGAGACACTGGAACAACTTCATCAGTGATAAACCATGACACATCCAAAGCATGGCACTGCCATTTACTTGAATATATTGGTGATTATACCTTAATCTGTGGCACAGTGAACCGCATTCCCTGGGCGATCAGCAAGCCCGGTGAAGTACGTGGTGAGGTCATGGTCAATATATATACTCGAAAACCATGTAAATGCTCCCCTTGTGCTTGTTACCTTCAACTAATTCAAAACCACAACAGTCTGTGCCATCCATTACTAGTGCTCTAACTTAACCTCAAAAAACAAAGCAGTGGAAACAAGAATAGAGCTCGCCACACTGGGTCGCACAAAACGGTGTCTACCTTTTACTATTTTTAGTTGTGAGAACATATGACATGCAATAGTTGCTTTTATTCAGACTTCAGAGGCTAGCTCGGATTATGAAGCAAGCACAAATTGGTAGGATATACCTCATGAGCAGCTCCAGGGAGGTGATCATGGACGTGGATATGGCCACGGCGGTGAGAGACTGTGTAGTTGCTCTTGCAGCATGAACCTAGCATGTTTGGATTGTTTCTATAATACATAGATTTCTAGATATCATGTACTGATATAACATTTGGATTCACTGAAAAAATTGATATATGCCTAAGCTTTTACATAGTCAGCTCTAAGCATTTTGACAAGCATTTTCATTTGGTTAGAACAGGAAGTTACCGCTGTCCAAAATGCTGTTTATGGCGACACTGAATAGATGTCCAAACCCTGCGAAAAAATTATATAATTTAGATCTTTATAAGTACCCAAAACAGCTATTTAGAAAACACAAGATAAAATTTCATCGGTGTTTACCAAAAACCTAGTGTTGAGACTGGATATCATTAGATAAGACATTCACAAAACAGAATTGATGATTTCAGGGAGCCGCCCTCGCTGCCACCAGGTGTGCCAACCCCATATATACCCGAAATCTCCTATATTCTTTCATAGATTTCTATCATATATTCCCTAAACCCCCTATATTGACTTGACTATGAAAATGGAACCTATATTGACTTGACTATCTGGGAGAGGTTTGTCATTCTGCTGTAAATTGATTGCAAGTTATATGGTGTAACTATGTAATCGACACCTTGTTACACCTTGTTGCAGTGTATCAATCACAACCCAAATGTAACTATCTATCCCATTCTGCTAAAACTATGAATTTGTGTTTAACTTGGCTAGAATAGTAAGTTCATGTTCATCTGCTTGATGTAAATTGATTGCAAACATTTAATAACTAGTGATGTGGTTCAATGACCTCCCTGACTACAAAATTCGACTGATTACACCTGACCAATTTGTGGTGCGATGTAGGTGCTTGTTTGAAGTAATTTTCAATAACACATATGCAAAAGGTCCGTGCGTCCATAAAGGCAAGTGAACCCTAACTAAATCCATCTAGCCTCGGCTTGTGTATCATAATCTATATATTTCATCTGTGAAAGGTGTGAAGTCAGAAAATGTGGATGGATCTGTGAAAGGTTTACTAAGAAGAGCACCTCAGAAGTGAAACAGGTGCATGCCCGTTTACTACTAGAGAAGAGGACGTGAAAAATAAAACAATTACATACTTGATATGTTTCTCCATCACTTTGGCAAGCTAACATCGAAGAGCTGAGGAGATTAGTAGAAAGCCCGACACTTACAACGGTTTGCCGCACTTCGATGGAAGAGCTTGCCGCCCGGATGATTGACAGCAGCGATGGAGAAGAGTCTACGAAGAAAAAAAATCCAATGATGGCTGGTTTGCCTGTTTGTAACCGAAGTGCTCTGTAATATTTGTTTGGTATTTGTCCTCCTGTAATATCAGTTTCCAATGGCACTTGAAGCTATGCCTCTACAATGGTTTGACAAGCTGAAACCATGATCAATCAAATATTAGGAAGACTTGCAAGAAGTTTTCTGCAACAACTTCGCAGGAATAATAACACATCTCATGACAGCGGCAGAATTGAAAAACGTAAAGCAAAGAAAAGGAGAGACCCTAAGGAAATATTATCGAAGGTTTGGAGAACTCAGAGCTCAAATACATGACATCACCGACAGAGAAGTAATAGAGACATTTACAGATGGAATCCTAGCAAATTGGCAATTCAAGGATTATTTCAATGAAAACCCAAGATCCAATGAAGATTTCAAAAGAGCTGTTGAGAAAATGATATCGTCAGAAGAAAGAACTCGACACAGATTCACCCGAGATTTTCATGAAAATAGAAGACCAGAGTTTAGACCACAAGACAAAAGACCGAGACAAGACAACATGGTAGCAGCAACGGACAACAAGAGAAGATACAACGACAATGACAAAGGAGGGTACAACAACATTATAACAACAACAGAAACGCAAACCAAAATAATAGATACTCAAACAACAACTATCAGGGTAACAACTACACAAGGAAGCCAGCAGAGAGGATAGAAAACCTACCCTACCATATACATTCTCACGCAGGACACAAGCTAGTCGAGTGCGACATCTTTCAACGAAGATTCACAAAAAAAGAAGAGACGCGAGCTTGAGACGCAAGCTACTCGGAACAAAGGACAGACGAATCCGGAAATGATACAAAGAAAACAGAAGGAAATTATCAAGAACCCCAACGACAAATATCAGTAATCTTTTCTGGAGCATCATATACAAGAAGTAAAAGACAGGAAAAGCTAGCACATAGAACCATCATGGCAGCAGAACCAGCTACCCCAAGATATTTAGATTGGTCAGAATACCCAATTCAGTTCACAAGAGAAGACCAATGGAGAAGCACAACAAATGTTGGCTACTATCCCTTAGTAATGGGACCAACAATAGCAGGAGTGGCAGTATCCAAAGTGCTCATTGTTGGAGGAGCAGGATTAAACATAATCTTCGCAGACACCCTAAGGAAGATGAATTTAGACTATGAAGGCATGATCATACCAACAAGTATTCCCTTCTATGGGATAGTACCCGGAAGAGCTTCTATATCATTGGGACAGATTACCTTACCAGTCACCTTTGGAACGACGGACAAATATTGAACAAAGTTCATTAAATTTGAAGTAGCTGATTTCGAATCATGTTACCATGCAATCCTCGGAAGACCAACACTCACAAGATACATGGCAGTACCCCACTATCCATACCTATTGCTCAAAATGCCAACAACAAAAGGAGTCCTATCATTAAGAGGAGATCTAAAGAAAGTTTATGACTGTGATGCGCAAGCCATACAAATATTTGAAAAGTTACAAGACTACAAAGAAAAAAAAGACATTGCGAAGAAGGTCGAGGAAATGAATCCGAATGAAATTCAAATACCGGCAAAGAAGCCAAACAACTTTACACCTCCAAACGAAGCCGCCACAATTACCAAAGGAAGCCGGCAATTACCAAAAGTAGTATGGGGCCTAAGAACCCAAATCAGCAGAGCAACAGGATACTCACCGTTCTTCTTGGTATAAGGATCAGAAGCCATATTACCAGTCGACCTAATATGGCAGTCACCAAGAATAGAACAATACGACGAAGGAGAAGCCGAAGAAACAAGACGACTAGAGATTGACACAATTGAAGAGAGAAGAGACGGTTCAGTAATACAAAATGCAAGATACCTACAAGGCCTACGAATACATTATGACAGAAACATGCATCCGAGAACAATAAAACCAGGAGACCTGGTACTACGACTGATTCAAAAGAAAGAAGGAAGACACAAACTACTCAGCCCACGGGAGGACCCTTTTATCATCAAGACAACAATACAACCCGGAACGTATGAGCTAATGACAGAAGACGGAATACAATTAAGCAACACTTGGCAAATCAGACAACTCAAGAAATTCTACAATTGAAGACGCAAAAAAGATACAAGGCTTCAAGAACAAACGATCTATAAGTCAACCATTTCGTGAGACGGCATGACAAGCCAGCAGCTTTGCACCATGAGCGGCACTGTCTGGCATTCTAAGTCAATTGCTTCGAGAAGCAACATGACAAACCGAATGCTTTGCACCATGAGCGGCACAGTTTGGTTCGTATATATAAGTCTACCGTTTCGTGAGACGGTATGACAAGCCGACAGCTTTGCACCATGAGCGGCACTGTCTGGCATTCTAAGTCAATTGCTTTGTGAAGCAACATGACAAACCGACTGCTTTGCACCATGAGCGGCACATTCTGGTTCATATATATAAGTCTACCATTTCGTGAGACGGTATGACAAGACGACAACTTTGCACCATGAGCGACACTGTCTGGCATTCCAAGTCAATTGCTTCGTGAAACAACATGACAAACTAACCGACTGCTTTGCACCATGAGCGACATAGTCTGGTTACAAGTCAACCGTTTTGTGAGATGGCGTGACAAACAACAAACTACTCGGCATAATGAGAGGATCAGTCTACCTCGACGACATCAAAGACAATCACTGTACAAAGTGACACAACGCATATAAGCAACTGCTTGAAGTGCAGCATAACTCAGTGCAATAACAGCTACAAGCTGAATACTACCACGTCATAAAGTGACATTGAATACTCCAACATTGGAAACCACTCGACAAGCTCAATAGTACTACCCCAAAACAACTTAGAGGTCACTATACAAAAGATAAATAAAAGTGCAAGGATGAAGATCTACAAAGCCTAACTCAGAGGCATAAAGATATAAGGCATTGCGTGAGCAACAATATTTTTAGTATAGTCATCAAGACACAAAGACCGATAATACTACTATAAAAGAACTCGGAGAAAACAGACGAATCTACAAAAGCTAATACAGAGGCACAATACTACAAACATCAGTCAGAAGAACTCGACATGGCTCACAAGATCTGGAAAACAAAGTATTCATTAGAGTGACAAGTAAGTCGATCAGAAGGAAACCTACGTAGACAAGACAAGTACATATCTCAAAATTAAGAGACCACAATATCTGGAGGAAACCCAATGATATATCAAGAGCAAAAGTATTATCCAGAGTATATTACAGAACCATCATTCAAGGACAAAAAAATGTTTTTTATCAAGGAGAAGGGGGAAACACTTTCATCTGACCAAGTATCTCACTACAAAGCCCCTCAACCTCAGGCTTCGATTGCTCCCACTTAGTCAAGAGATCGGCATCCATAGGATCTTCAAGAATCCGGTTCAAGGGAATCTCAGGAGCAAGAGCCCAAACAAAGGAAACAACTTTATTAATACATCGTTCAAACCCACTCTGCACAAACTCACGGAATCGTGAAGACAACACTGGGATTATCTATCTACACTAGCACTGTCATCTCCAGGATGACAAACAACAGCAATAATAGGCTTCACAGCCTCAAGCAGAGATCTAAGTTGCGCTCGGGCAAAATTCAACTTCTCTTGCAAAATCTGAACCAATTGTAAAGCCTGGACAAGGTCACGATTGTTGGCACAAATTACAATCAACATTTACATAGCTAAAATGTTGCCACCAACCTCAGGATCAAGGATAAACAAACACAACATAGGCATATTTTATCAAATAACCAGTTCCACATGTCCATGAGTGTTTGAATGCAGAAATGAAGAAATGGAGCAAAGGAGAGCCAGTGGGGCCCATATAGGGGGTCGACCGACCATCCTATGGGCCCACCTGGCTCCCCTCTCGGCCATGATCCAAGAGAAGCATCCCAGAGTGATTTCCAACCCTTGGATCACTCTGTGCTTTCTCTCAATGGCTCATAAAGATAGCACATGGATCCATGGGCCCACACCAAGGAGATAAACGTGACAACCACCTCGGAACCGACAAACAACCTCAATGACAAGTGGGGCCAGCACCAGGGAGGAAGAGGTGGGCCAGTGACCCCCAGGGGGGGTTAGCCAACCTCCCATTGGGACCACCTGGCCCTCACTTAGTCCCTGACCAGTGGGGCCACACCCAGAAGATCAAGAGGTGGCCCACTGGCCATAGGGGGGGTCGGCCGACCACCCCCTAGGTCGGTTTGGCCCCTCCAACCGACATACCTCTTGGCACATGCTGGAAATCACCACCATCCACCCTTGGTCGGTTGGATCCAAGGGACAAGAATGGAAGGCCCTGGATCGCTGACGTGGCGATGAAGTAGCCCCTACTCCATCCCCCACTATAAATAGAGGGTCACACCCCCCCCTCTCTACACATGGTGAAGAAGCCTACAAGATCTATTCCTTAGATTGTTCTAGGAGTTAGTCTAGAGTGAGAGTTAGAGTTGAGTCGAGCTGCGCTCGGGATTTCCGGAGTTGTCTTCTAGAAGTCTGGTATAGCTCTTGTATCTTTCCTTCTTTGTAAGACTTTACCTTTATCAATATATTATCTTTTCTCTCTACTTTACTTAGTATTACTTTGAGCATTACTATACTAGATATAGTCTTGCTATATGCTTTTGCTCTTTAATAGCCTTTACATCAATAGTCTGTGATCCTTGTGGCCTTTCCCGTATGCGATCATTGCCTGTCATAGGGTGCTTTCATTATAGATCATAGTCAAAGTAGTAATTTGTGTGTAAGCGTGGTGCTTATACATTATCTTATCCTTGGTTACCGCTTGTTGCACGGATTGTTTGTGGTAGCTAGCAAGAGGCGACAACCTTGTCTAGTCTTTGTATTCCACCACGTGTTCTTAGGCAAGTTCTTAAAAGGTAAGGCCCCTGTAAGAAGAGGGTGCGGTCCGGTAGGATTTTTGTCCTCATGTGTATCTATCCCCTCACCTAGCATACTTGTATTTAGGAGACAAACTATAGTGTTTAGAATAGTTAATTAGCTAAGTATATTGAAGTAGAGTGAAGTACATAGGAGTCCCTATACTCTCTCGTTGTCCTCCCACCTAGCTAGTCTTTCTAGTCCATTCTAAGTTTCTTTTACCTTGGATTGTTCATTCATCAACCCTTCCTATCACATATATCGTTTACCACCTATACTAGTTGGTACTAAGTTGAGGTGCTCTCTAGGATCTTTATCCAATTATAATTTCTAGCCCAACTTTCCCTTGGGAAAATATAAATTATGATACCTTGGAATACTCCTAGGTGAAGTGCTACAACGGTATAATCTGTGCGCTTGCGGATTTATCCAATAGTCATAAGAAATACAAACAACGATCAACACTAGCTCGAATCAACTGAGCTTTAGCTAGCAAATCTTGAGCCTTTTTTTAAAGTATCATCGACAGATTCACTTACGTGCTCAGTCTTATTTTCAGAAGACCGGAGGGTCTCAGTCATTACCTCCCGATCTTTTTTCCAAACCTCACATTGGCGTTCAACATCTGACAAATGACGAACAAATAAATAAGGGAATACAACAAAAATCAAAGACAAAAAGTGCAAAGCAAATAATACTAGCAAGTCTGGACTTCAGATCAGCAATCTCATCAGAAGCTTGGGAAGCAGCGGACTCCTGAATCTCTTTCATTCGAGCCAACTCAGCTTTAACACGAGACAACTCGGCCTCAGCTTTCCCAAGTCTACCCTGAGTAAGGTTAGCAGACCTCTCTTCCTGAGGACCAAACAGAACATCTTGATCTTGATGAAAAGCCTGTTAACACGAATAAAGATAAGTGGAAAATAACAAGGAGACAAACACACGAACAAAGATTATCAGAAATACCTTGAGCTCTGCACCATATTCTGAAGAGAAAGATTCTCAAGTTGAAAGCAACCTACCAATTCGCTTAGACCGAGCAGACAAAGGAACACAATGATCAACCGCAGAAGGAACTTGGGTAACAGGTTGGGAAGCTACAACACTGGGAACCGCCAAAACACCTACAACAAAGAGTTCAACACAGAGATACATGAAAGATAAGGCCAGGAAAAGATAGGAAACAAACCAACCTTCAGAAGACAATTTCAAGTCTATGACAGCTTTGGAAGAAGATGGGTTATCTAAAGGAATACTGCAATAAAAAACATCACAATTTTTTACAAGAAACTCATCAAAGATCAAAAAGAGAAGAAAAAGAAAGAAAATATACCTAGAAGACTTCTTGATTTGAGCCACAGTTTGAGAGAAGGATAACTTTGGAATAGCAAAATCAAAACCGCCATCAAAAGATGGTAGGATAGAAGAAGAAGGAACAACAGAACTAGAAGCAAAGGGAGCTTCATCATACACCCGACTACATTAGAGGACCAAGCATCAGCATGCATCATAAAGATAAAAGCACATAAAAAGGGAAAAAGAAGAAAAAAGACTCACCTAGAAGGACTCAAAGGGTCACCGATTCATCTTCAGTCAAAAGAAACGAATGCCCATCTACAAATCAGAAAACAAAATCAAGAGACAAAAGACAGAAAGGAGAAAGCAAGAAAGAACTCGGTATAAAGATAACCTGATAAAGAATCCTGACGGACAGTTGTGCCTATCAAGCCAGATTGCTTTAAAAAACTAAGACGATCAATCAAAGGCTAATCACATAGGGACAAAGAAGGAAAGACATTCTTGTGACCCTACCTAGATTGAATCATACAGTAGCCACAACTAGGAACCTTCGATCTACCAGTAAAACAAACCCGAAAGAAATAGCGGTAGAACAAGGGGCAAGGAGGAATTCCTATGAAAACCTCACAAAGATGCACGAAGCAGGAAAGGAAGAGGATAGCATTAGGAACACGATGGTGAAGTTGGAGACCATAGAAATTAAGGAACTGAATTAAGAAGTCAGATGGTGGAAAACAAAGTCCAGATCTGACATAGGAAACAAAAAGAAGAGATTGATCAGGAGATGGATTTGGGAAGAATTGGTCTCCAGGAAACTCACAGGTAGAAAAAACAGATCTTGAAAGAAGACCCTGGCAACCAGGAGATCAAGATCACCTTGCGGAACAGAAGACTTCGGAATTCCTTTGCCCTTCATTGCAAAACTATCCAAGGAAGAATGGCAGAAGAAGATTAAGCCGAAAACAAAGGACATAAATTTCTCGATTAGATAGAAGAAAGACACAGTAACAAAAGGAAAAGAGGTTTATATAAGGCAAAACAAAAAGATCGATTCCCAAAAATAACCGTTGCATAGAAGCGACAATTACAGAAAAACATTGGAACGTTTACCAAAACCGTTGTTTCCTAGAATCGTGCATCAGAAAAGGGAAAAACAATGGTCCGATTAAGTCAACTATAGTTGAGTACCACAAACAATCACACCCTGCAGAGTACAATATGACAAAGAAGCAGCTAGTCGGAAATGAAAAACAGCTTGGCAGGACATAAGATACACAGATTAAAGAAAGTCCTTTATTAAGAAATGTCAGCACAATAGCCGAATTACATCGGAATACAATGTCTCAACAGATACAAAAGTACCCCGATAAGCAGGGAATAGTAGAATTAGAAGTAAAAATTACACAAACCGGAACCGGTAATTGTCGTGCAGGAAAAAAACAGCTCGGAAGTGCTTGATTTCGGACGAGAGGAAGTTCATCCTTGCTGACTGAAGGCAGTAGAACCAAGAGATCGTCCAAGACGAGCATCATCAAGGGCAGCGAATCCAGAACAACCCGGAAGGAAGCACAAACAAATGACTGAAGGGTCCATGATAGTACACACCAATACCATCACAAGGCCTACACCATTTGCTTTGATTCTGAAGGACCGAGAACGGAGACCAGAGGGGGGGGTGAATGGGAGCCAAATAAAATCCAACTCAAAGACTTGGCCCTTGTCCCAAACTCACACCCAAAACTTGACCTCATAAGAACTGACTCGCACACAACCTAACAAGTAGGTGGACACCTTAGGAAGATCCCTAAAGGTGCAGCGGAGCGGTCGGAGAATATGGAGAACGATCGAAGCCACGAACTCGAAACCGATACACCGAGAGCGGTACTCTCAACCCCTAGAGAGAAGAGGCAAGAACACACCCAAAAATACTTATGAAAAATGGTCTCAAAAGTACCTAATCATGTTCCTTACGTGAATACAAATCCAACGCAACAAACGGAACTTGATTCGGAGTCCGGACGAGAGAGAAATGAGCACATGACTACTTCTGTCAGTGACCACAGGACCAGTGACGAGTGGTCCGAAGCTAAGGTCCGGAGCTAGGGGTTGTACTGTTATCTTTTAGCAAGACCACAGGACCACTCGCTATGGTCCGGAGGGTGGTCCGAAGGGTAGTCCGACGGAAAAATCAGCCAACTCAGTGAGCTCCCAACCTCCGGACTAGTGGTCCGATGGTACCACAGGACTATGCCAAGTGGTCCGGAGGTATGGTCCGGAGCTAGGGGTTGTGCTGTTATGTTTTGGTAAGACCACAGGACCACTCGCTATGATCCGGAGGTATGGTCCGGAGGGTGGTCTGGTGCTCACAAACAGAGCGCAGAAAACCCGAGAAAACCGATTTCACTCCGCCAAATCTTCCCAAAAACTCAACCAAATGAACTCCAACTGCAAACAAACTTTGTAGGCATGATCCTTGTATAGTTGGGGAGCTATCCCGAAGAAATCATCTCTCAATTTGGCTTAGAGCAACGGGAGGAGAAGAGATTTGGGAAAGACTCAAGAAAAAAGAACACTGCAAAGAAATTGCCCGATCTACATACTCGTGAGGTTTGAGGAGAAATCCTTCAGTGTAAAAATGCTCCTCATGATTACAAACAACTTGGTTCAAACGGATTTGCAAGAGCTACTCCCTACTAAGAGAACTCATCTCGGGAACAAAGAAGGAGCAAAAACAAAAACGTGAAGAACACAAGCAAAACGAGAACACGATCAAGTCGAAGCCACCATGGCTTACGGAGGTTACTGTTAGGAATATGCCCTAGAGCTAATCATGTAGATGATTATATTCCGATTGTATCCATGATTAATAAAGTGTTCTTTGAATATCCATTATAGAAACTAGTATTGATTGACGATTATGTGAATTGTTTGTGGAACTCAATTACCTGAATGGTTATTCTAAAAGTTGTCCCTGGTCGGCATTCTTGTAAGAGCACACTTGAATATTAGACCAGCACATGTATTAGTTGATGGCTATGTTTCACAAGTCATAGACATGGAGATGTCAAACTAATAATGTGGGCACATGTGAGACATGTAGGCTGGACTGACCCAACAAGAGAAAGTCTCTATTCATGTCATGTACGTTATGTCCTTAGACCTGAGATTGTGGTATGTACTCAAGATGTGAAACGATCTACTTAGGGACTATCAAATGTTACTCCGTTATTGGGTAGTTATAAAGGTGGTCATTGGGTGGTCGGGAAACATGCTATGAGACATAGACAATCAAGATGGAATTTGCCCCTCTCTTCGTGAGAGAGATATCACTGGATCACTCATGTGATTGGATCAACAAATGCATGGCCGTGCTTGGGTTAAGTGTTAACCCACGAGTTGAACCATATATCGAGTGGCGAAGGGAATAACTTGTACATGGTCATAGTGGTTCGTCTGATATGATCATAGCGTATGCATAGGAGTTGACACGCCTTGCTAGAGGCCGCTATCAACTATTGGTCGAGTAAGAGTACTTGGGCCATGTCTATGTATGCGTGAGTCCATAGGGTCGCATGCTTAAAGGGCTGGAAGCCTAATTAGGTTTAGGGTTACTAATGGGCCTCCAACGTGGGAGCTCGTCAGGACGCCTATATAAGAAAGGGGTGGGCGCGGGGCGAGTTTGATCCACGCCTTTTGGCAGCCGCCGTCGCCTCCCCACGCTCGCGCCTTTTGCTCCTCGTGGACCTAGCAGTCCGGAGGCGCAACGCTTCCTCCCTGTACGTGTGGGATTCCTCGGAGGTGCTGCATCTAGAGCACAAGGACGAACCGCGCGAAGGGGACGTTGAGACGGACGACCACGCAACTGCACTGTCTGCTGCGACGCGCACGACTACATCAAGTCGTCTTCCGCTGCACCTGCGCGTCTAGTGGTAATCCCGTAACCTATAACTAGCAGTAGATCCTGGTTTATGAGGTCGAAAAGTTTTATTTTCCGGCTAGCGTAGCAACCTCGTATTCCTACAGTTACGGCCTCCGATTCCTCGCAAAAAACTCAAGTTCTTACAGAGGTTGGTGAAATCAACCTAGGGATCTCATGAACTAGAGAGAGGGTAGAGAGAGAGTTGGGGCAAATGATTAGAGTTCAAGAGATAGGATGAGGGATACCCCTTCACCCCCTACTTATCGGGCTTTGGCTATTTCCCAAAGACCCCACTAGATACATTGAGTGAACTACCTAGCCTAAGAATTGCAGTCCAAGCTCCGGAAAATATCTCCCGCATTTTGAATGGACGGCCCCGCTTCCTGCCAGGAGTTGTCGTCGCCTCGACGCAACCTCCAGGATTCCGCCACGTGCCATCCCCGCTTCCTCGAAAGCTCCGCCTAGGTTTTGAGGCCCAAACCCAGGAAACCCACCACTGGTAGCTTTGGGCTCAACTACCGAACTCCGAGTTTTGAGGCCCAAACTCGAAAACCGTCCTCGGATGGTTTTGAGGCCCAAACAACCAAACCTCTCGACTCAAGCCACCTTGTCCTCGCCCGGTCGGACTCCGAGTCCCATGAGCCTCCGCTCGACCCGCTCGTCCACCGTGTTGACTTCGTCGACTCGGTACCCCTTGAGCGGCTTGAGCTACTTCCATGATCGATTCCAGGCGTGCCAGTCAATTTGACCTACAATTGACAAGGAGATGAAACATCAAATTATGGAACCTGCCGGTTGTTGCCAGACAGTTTCATGAGTGTGCGGCTCTCATATAGCCGATAAATGTAGGAGATTGACTAAAGAGTCAGCTCCGAACAGAGTAAGACATAACAATGGTGCACGAACGGCTGTCACAAGATATCAGATGCACGATGCGTAAATAGCCGATCGTACGGTAATATTAAAGTAAAGATGTTATGCATACAACATTATCGTCATCGAACTACCAAATCTACTGAGTATACCGGATAAAGATTAACCATCAACAGAGGTGTGTTCCCATGCAGCCATGATGACAATTAACCCGATAACCTAACCAATCTACTAGCATTGGGGTGTTTTCATGCAGCCATAAAAGTAAACAAATCAAGCCACGTCCAGTATACTTAATAGATCTAACAGACCAGAATGACAAAGTGCATGCACCGTATGATTGAAGCATAACCAGATCAGCTATGTTAGCCAATATGGGACCCATGAAGCTTGAACAAGATCCATGTATCCGACACCGGACGGATCTAAGTCTAAGCAGACATGAATCAACACATACAGCATTGGGATTCGTAAGATGCAGCTGTATCGTATATGTTGAACCAGATCCAACCACACTCAAACTAATCTAATGACTAGGTACATGTCTCGAACCCGCAACATGTAACAACCACAACTAATGAATTAGCCGATATGATCTTAGATCTATAGCCTCTCTGACAGTAAATAAAGGATGCGATAGAGGCAAATAGATCTAGATGGAAATAAAGCACTGACCAATTCATTAGATGAGATTGGGCAAGATATTGTAGCAATAGATTAAACAAAGCATAATAGACAATATCGATAACTTAATGAATCTATTAGATCGCCAATCTAATAGAGCCGATAACTAGCTTGAAGCCACGGTTCATGTGAGATTGAAGCAATACAACCCCATGAACAACAGATTCAAACCGATAAATAGCTCATACCGAGCTTGCACGAGTTACACAATACAGCCGTACAAACAAGACATGAACCAAGGCTAGACTTACAAGCAAAATCGGAGGTCGATCTAGTCGATGCAGCCCAATCTGTCGAAGGTTCACCGAAATCCACTCTACTCCTACTCCTAGGGGTGGCCGAAGGCCGGAAACTAAGGACTATGTTGTATGTTTGATTGATTGGATGTCTTTCTCGTTTCCCAACCTTTGCTATTTATAGACCACATAGCATCACCCTAGCGCAAAGCCGGCCGCTGGCCGAAATAAGGAAACTCGTATGTCTTGGACCTCAATCATAGGTGTAGCCCACCAAACGTATCTCAACAGTCGATACGCGTTATCTCCTCCAAGTCGGTTACCTTAACCAGTCTTCTGGGTCCACCTGCGTGCAACACATCTTCCGTCCTCGACCCTCATTTGTATCTATCTGATCATACCAAAATATGGTGTTAACACAACTGTTGCTACAAGAAATAAGAACAACAATAGTAGAAGGAGGAAGAGTAACGCTCAACAACCAAGAGAAGACCCAGATGATCAGCATTATTGATTTAGGGTATGGCCAACTCCTTCTATCACCATATCTCACTAAGCTGGATGATCCAAGAGTACCTACCATTGATTGCAAGATCAAAGAAAATACATTCTATAAGATATTCTGCAATATTGGATCAAGCGACAACATAAGGTCTAAGGTAACATATCAACATTTATATGGCAATAGACCTCTGTACCAGACATATGTGTAGCTGGTAGACCAATCATTCCGATTTTCGGAGGGAATAACTCCATGATCAAGATCACTATGTTCCCGCCGACTTCATGGTTCTATATATGGGAGATAAAGATGAGGACCTTTCCTCAACACCACTAGCGCAATCATCTACATGAAATCAAGAGAGGACCACTTCCAATTTCCTGAAGAGAAGACATATTGTTACTTCAATAAACATCGCTCTCAACAAGCCACCAAGGATAGATGGGCAGACTATCTAGGAGAAAGTCAAGATATGAAGATCAATTCAATAATGAAGATAAAAGATCTCCTAAGGAAGAAAGTTGTACCACCAACAGAGGATGTATCACTTGCTACAGAGAGCAAAGCAGAAGAAAAACCTCAAAACAGTGAATCAAAGGAAGTGAGACCTCGGACTAAGAAAGGGTGGAAGAAGAAAGAGACTTCATCAAAACATCAACACAAGGTGAGCAAACATCCAAGTCCTCATCAGGATTGGACAACGCTCCTAAAGATATTTGAACCAGAAGAGATGTCCGGTTCGATGAACCTAAATCTCTGAACCTTGACCGAAAGGTAAACTCGGTAAGTTATTTGCATATTTACTTCAGCATTGCATTAGTTGCATTCTAGCATATCACTTATAGGTATTTATAGCATTGTTCTCATTCCTCATATCATCCATTACATAAGAATCTTAATCATAGCATCTCCGCATTTTTGCATTGCATCATAAAAAAATATTAAGCCCCATGTGAGAGAACTTATGGTAACACCACAAGGGAATTTACTGTGGTGGCATAAAAATAATTTTATTTCTCTTGCATTATAAAATAGAAAATTCTAAAAAGAAATGAGATATTTAATTCCTGCTAGAATCTATTAAAGTTTAAATTAGCTCATAAGAATATTCAATTACTCTTTTGGCAGACCGCTAACCTCTTATCATAAGCCTTGAGTTTTGTTTGTTCTTGTGAGAGTATAACCATGTAGGGTTAAAAGCACCATAAAAGAGTGAGTCCAATTAGGAGGCTACTACTGAGAAGCTAACTCCAAGGATCATTCAATTTAACCATAGCAAAATCAAGCTTGGGGGAGGGCACCCCCAGTTATCAGGTAAGTATACCTATGCGATTATTAAGTCTATCTTATGGTCATAAAAATATCAAAAATATGTGACTACATGAAGGTTCACCATAGTATCATAAGAAAACTTAAAATTGCCAAAAATATGTGGGCACATGAAGGCCCATGTCTGTCAAGTCTTAAGAGTCCTAAATAAAGATATGTCTTAGTTAGGGTGTGTGTTTAATTTGCTTAGAGTCAATAAAAGCCAGGAACAATAATTTTGTCTTGGAGATGATGAATAGTTGCTCTACCGTAATCCCTTACAAGTACCTAGTTTTCCAACTTAAATTCTCCTGAGTTTTGGTTAGAACTGCTTTGATATAAGAATTTACTATGAAACTTGTGGAGGCATATACTTAAACTAAGTCTAAGTGGTTGGGAGATATGACATGAAAGTATAGCTGCTATTTATCTTACTCCTAGCAATACTAAGATCTGGTGATTTATCTTTTGAAAATTTAAAATCTTACATGATGAGCTCTTGTATGACATAGTTTAAATTCCTACCAAAGCCATACATTTGTATACATTTAGATTAGGAAGACTCATTCATGCAACTTGTCTTTGTATTGAGTGTTGTCAACCTTAGACCGTGTGAAGAGTCTCATCATGCTTTTAAAATCAAGATCACGTACACACTACCCAAATATGCACTACTCTACACTGGAGTAGGTGCAACAACATGCCATTTCATCCACCAGAAAAAGGTCTTACTCTTACACTAAGAGTAGCCACCACCAAAAATATTCATTCCATCTTTCATTCAATAAATGCTCCAAAGTTCTTGTTATAATCTCTTAGTATTTTTCTTGGTGATGGAGGTATGAGCTATGCAAAAGCTATTCGAAAAAAGAAGAGAGAAGAAAAAAAATATAAGAGAGGAGTTAAAAATGGACAATTGTCCAGTGCACCTCTCAGAAAAATAAATAAAGAATAAGATAGCTCCTACTCTCTAGCCATGTTGTTCAAAATGTCAAAATTCCAAAAGAGAGATTCATTTCAAGGAGCAAAGTAGAATTATGTTTTCACCACCAACATCATCACCACCATATATCCACCATATCCACACACATGCACATCTTGATTTGATTGTATGACTTGACTCTATGTGGATCTATTGTTTGACTTTACAATATATACAAAGTAAGTAGTCTAACCTTGTTAAGCCATTCCTATGAACTCCACTTAATTTACTAGTATAGGAGGGCATGACATTATTAATGCCTCAGTGAGATCCACAAATACTACATACATAAGAGACTTGAGGGTATCATACAATTAAGCTCTGAGTTTTATTTCGAAAACATTGCAAAACCCAGAATTTTAGTAGAGTGAAGAGTTTGAGACATAGTGCCTGATTTGATTAATCTGCCTTTCGATTGCTCAAGACCCAAGTGATAGTTAAAGCCCCATGATTAAAGGTGTGAGTGAGTTCAAAAGTTAGAACAAAATTTTCTAATTCTTAGAAGAATTTTTTGTTTGAAACCCTATGAACTTTTAAGGTATGAAAGCATTGTAGCAACTCCTGATCCAAGTTTATTAGATAGGCTTTGCTAGGGACTAGCAAAGGGTAAGCTTGGTGGAGCTTGTTGACGGTCGTTAGCGTCAACTTTTAATACAATTATAAACATAATAAATGGATCAATCACATATAAAATCTAGAAATATAGGGCTTTATCTAACAAATTCCATGAGTTTTGGTATTCTATAATTTTCCAGGGACTATTCCAGAAAAGCATATAAAGAGAATCAAATCAGAATAAATATAGAAAAATCGCGAGGAGATATAGATACCATTCAACTCACGGAGGATCCCCAAGACACCGGAGCGAAGCAGGGCCCGAGATACTGACATGTGGGGACGACCGACATGGGATGGGGCCGGCGCGGCACCCCCCTGGGCCCACTGCCTACCTTCTTCTGGAAGCTTCCTCCACCGCTTTTGAGGAGTCATCTCGGCCCTACGTTAAGTCGGTTTGATCCAACGGTCGTCGTTCATCCCACCGGGGTATAAATAGAGGTATGTACCCCCCTGGACCCAAGACAGATCTAAAGCTCAAGAGCATGAAGCCATAACTCCTATCTAGAAGATCTAGGCCAGCAATCAAGAGAGACTAGTTCCATGTAGAGCTAGCTCTATTTAAAGATTAGAGATATAGAATTGGAGAGTAGAGTTCTGGAGGAGTTCCAGCCTGTCGGTGCTTCTTCATAGTTGTATTCTTTGGGATCAGATCCTCTCTCTAGGATCTGTATTATGAGATACCCTGGTATTCGACTTCTGGTTCAAGTAAGCAACATCATTCTTATTGTTCTTTATTGTTTGCAACTCTTCTTGAGTGTTTTGATCTTGATAACTTCTTGATTAAAGTAGTAATTCATAGTGTAGGTGTGGTGCCTAGGCTAGGGTTTACTTGTGATTGTCCCCTTTTCTGGACAACAGTAGCTCGCGTAGGTGACTTTTATAGCTACGTTTGACAGGCATAAAGGTGCTTGGTAGGAGAGAACTTTGTTTCTGCTCCTATTTAAGTCATCGCCCTTAAAGATCATAAAAGATAAAAGCTTACCCAGTAACCAGAACTAGATAGTACTTGGTTTTTTCTCCTCTTATCGATAGTTATCTATACTTGGTTGTGAAACGGGTTAAGTTTATAGACTTAGTCTTCCTTATAACACTGTTCCTTTGGGTTCGATATTTAAGACTGGGTTATCTCGGTGAAGTGCTACATCGGTCTCTTTTATCATACAATCTCATGTGAACTAATATCCTGTGTATATCACTCAAACACATATTAGTTCACCTAGGTTGTCACTAAATTACCAAAATCACATAGGGTCCTTTCAGAGGGTCACGGTTGTACTGCCACCTACCCTCCGGACCATCTCCATTGGTCCGGACCATTATGTACACTAGAGTCCAGAGCACATTTAAGGCTCCCAATCACTCCCAATTTAGAAAATTTGTGAATGAGAGTTGCTCTATTTCATCCAAGGGTTGTTTATAGGCTACCAAGAGGTAGGTTTGACAAGTGTGCACCACATCTATAACATTGGCCTCTCCTACGTCAAGCTACTACATCATACCCCCCCCCCCCTTAATAGTAGGGCCAAAGAAAAAATAAAGATCCTAGAGCTACTTAAATGTCTCTCCAGCTCCGATCGACACTTGAACCTAGTCTACTCTTCATCTTGTATCCAATCCTTTGAAAATCAAAACGATTTCATCAGTAGAGGCATAAATACCATTGATCGCCTAATCAATCTCCATTATCATTTTAATTTGTCTCTACAAAACACACGTTAATCATAATAATCTTGTATTGTCGTTAATCACCGAAACTCTAGGGTATAGATGCTTTCAGTTTTGATGTTGCAGTACATGATCTTTTACATATTGCATTAGGCAATTTGTGATGTTACGTAAGATGATTCTGTATGCTGCAAATACTTCCTTTTTTCTCCTTTTCTTTATTTGCAGATTGAACGAGACACCATATCCAATTTGGTGGCAATGTTTCGGTAGATAGAAGTTTTTTTTTTACATTTGAAGATTATTAACATACGTAACATATCATTAATGTTTTGCAGGGAAGTAAACTATCCAGGGCGCTGGAGCTTCCTTAAAGAAAAACGATTTTAAGCTAGGCAGAAGCCAGTAGCTATCCACCCACTATTTAGAAGAGTATTTACATCTAACTGACGTTAGTTACATCTGATCCACTTAGTCTACAGTCTCGACGTCTCGGACTCGCGCTATTGTCTGTATAGACTTTAGAGGTTTGATTGACATATGTTGTCGCACATTGGTCATATGGACAAGCTAGAGAGTGACTTCGCTGCGTCATTATCACCGTCTAGCTGTGATTTAATATATTTCAGTTTACAAGAACAAAAGGGCCTCGATGCTCAAGCTGAGAGCTCAAGTAGTCAATATCACTTGATCTGTTTCTTTTTTATATACTCCGTACTTAATAAGTTAATACAAACAAAGGATCCTTCCATGCATTTTGTCCTTCCCACAATGCTGTCACACCATCTGTCCTGTATTCTTCTAATAGTCCTTTTTTTTTACTTTTCACAATACACCCATCCTCGTACAAGTTAGAACAACTTATATCTACCAATAGTAGAGTTAGATTCCAAGACATTCGATTTCAAGACATATTATAACAAATCAGGGGGGGGGGGGGGGGGGGGGGGGGGAGCTGCAGCAGCTGTGGCTGTTTATCTCATGCCTGGAGTATTGTTACCAGTATACTGCAGATAAAACATGAAAAGCGACTGCGACTTGAAGCTCAAGCGAATAAATGTCTAAGCCATAAATTGTTCAAATCACCATGCAACTAATTATTGAGTCCAGGCAACATATGTACATGTTTGCTAGTAACTCTCATTTGCTACGCCATGGGCGCTTTATGCCAGGTAAGAATTACCGACATACTACAATGGTCTCGCGTACTCTAAATTAAAATTACGTCTAACCACAATTGACATACTTGGCCAATACAAAATTTATACTTCAAGAAAATCATGATACTTTTGTGTCTTTACCACTATACTTTTGTTGTCTCTCATCTTTATAATATGAACTTTGGCGGACCTATGAAACTTATGAAATGTCCTGGTCAGGGATAAGGAAAAATACCACATATATATATTCCAGTTTTAGTAATATAAAGGACTTCATAATGATGGCTAAAGAGAATGGATCTGAGATTTGACAGCAACCTATAAGAGCATCTCCAACAGATGTGGTAAAATAAATAGCTAAATTACATAGTTTAGCTCTTTTGTAAAATATAGAAATCTTAAAAAAATAAGAGTTTTCTAATAGACTTGCTATTTCTCATCTTGTATATTAAAAAATTGTCATGTCACCAACTACCAAGGACCTATTCCACCTGCCGATTGAAATTTTTTACGATCTGTTCTGTTGGAGCCGTCGGCAGCAACCGTCCTGGCGGCGGCTGAGCTCCTTCGCGTTTACGTGCTCCGCGTGTGCGTCACGAGCACAAGAAGCTAATCCTGGTGGCGACCGCTGTGCTCCTTCGTGTGTGCGTCACCAGCACAAGAAGCTAATCCTAGTGGCGACGAGTTGCTGCTACCTGTACGTGTTCAGGCAAGTCATTGTGTATTATTTTCTTTAGGCGACGTTATCGAATCAGTAGATCGACACATCTTCTTTCTTTAATCCTGGTTATTAGGTGTTCAAGCAGATTCCTAGACCCTCCTAATCAAAGGTTCATAATGGAATTTGAAGAGCTAGTTAATGAACTGGTGGATTTTTCGTCGTCGTCGTCAGATGATGACAATGAGGTATATACTGAAGCAGAGCATATAGTACTATCAGACATTGTCAATCCAGCATGCCATCATGGATCCGTAGAGGGACATCGTGTTGTGAATCGTGATTGATAGACAGTCGGGACACTGCAAATTATATGAAGATTATTTCTCAAATAATCCTACGTATGGACCGAGTTATTTCAGGCGCAGGTTAATTCTCTCAAATCTTATTGATTTATGTTTAGTGTATGCATTGAGGTCTGAATAATTTTTTTTAATATGATGTCATAGGTTTCGAATGCGGCGTCATGTGTTTATCCGCATAATGAATGCCGTTGAGAAATATGATGACTATTTCGTGCAGAAGAGGAATATAATGCATCTGGAACCCTAGGACTATCTTGTTTGCAGAAGGTGGTGGCAGCATTCCGGATGTTAGCTTATGGAGTAGCAGCTGATGCTATGGACGACTATATCCGTATTGGAGAGAGCACTGCTCTAGAAAGTCTTAGAAAGTTTGTCAAAGCTATTGTTGAAGTGTTTGGACATGAATACTTGAGGTTGCCCAATGAGGATGATACAGCCAGATTACTTGTAATTGGTGAGAGTAGAGGTTTTCCTGGCATGTTTGGTTCCATTGATTGTATGCACTGGACCTGGAAGAATTGTCCTTATGAATGACAAGGTATGTATAGGGGACATAAAAAGGAGCCTACAATTATTCTTGAACTGTTGCTTCTAAAGATCTTTGGATTTGGCATGTTTTTTTTGGGATGTCAGGTTCACACAATGATAAAAATGTTCTTCACAGATCTCCTATATTTGCAAGGCTTGCTGAAGGACAAGAGCCACATGTAAATTATAGTATCAATGAGAATGATTATACTATGGGTTACTATCTAGCAAATGGTATATATCTATCTTGGGCCACATTCGTGAAGACCATACCTGAGCCACGGGGTAATAAGAACAAATATTTTGCAAAAGCACAAGAAGCTTGTAGGAAGGATGTCGAGCGAGCATTTGGGGTTTGACAAGCTCGCTTTGTCATTGTTAGATCGCCGGCACGTGTGGGATGAGGATACAATTCAACTTGTCATGACAGCTTATATCATTATGCACAATATGATTGTTGAAGACGAGGGAGTTGATGAAAAAGATTTCAGATATGATGACGTGGGAGAAAATGTGACTGTATCACACGATGCAACACCTGAGTTCGATGCATTTATGCAGAATTACAAGAAGATCAAGGACAAGGAGACACACACAGCTTCAAGCCGACCTTATCGAGCACTTGTGGCATCATTTTTCAGATTTATATACAAATATTACTGTTGATTAATTTCATTTAGTATCACAACACCAAGACATTATGTATTAATTTCCAGACCTACGTTCTTTGTTTGATTTACTAGATACTGTAATAGTTCAAGGCATATTTTTTATTGGTGACAGTAGCGGAATAAATTAATCTGCTATGCTGCTATGAAGAGGACCTGAGGGCAGTGTCCATCCTGCACTTCTATCAAACAGACTACACTTCTATCAAACAGACTACACTACAGTAGGTTCCTGAGAGCAAATACAGTGCCAAATATATTTGTGATGGTGCAAACGTCAAAAAACAGCTCCTTAACATAATAATCTAGATAAAAAGGTTCATGCAGAAACATTAATCAATCTGCTATGTCTTGAACTAAAATGTTTTCAGAAAATTAAACATGTCTCACACTATGCCCAAATATAAAAAATTCGAAATCATGGTTGTACTAATTTCCAAGCCGTCTTGCAAGTATTTTCTTCTGTTGATCATCATAGAACTGTTGCTGTCTGGTTGACATGGTGCTCATATCAATATTTATAATTCTTTCTTCTTGTTCATCCTGCTCAAAATCAAATCTTTTTTTGTCAAGTTTTAACCTTTCTTCCTGCAAGGCAAGGGCCTTTTGGCAAATCTCCTCTTTCTTCAACTCCCTCTCCTCTTTTTTCAACTCCTTCTCAGCATCGACCTCTTTCTTTTTTGTAAATAAATAATCCAAAGCTTCAATGCTTGAACGCTGTTTTAATTTCAGCTTTTCCTTCTTAGTCCCTGTAGGCCTCGGCACTGTGGTTATTGTGGTTTCAGTCGCAGCTACAGTACCAATTACAGAGTCTGATGCATCAATAGCAGGAGTTGAATCAGCACTGGTCTTTTGCCTTTTGCTTAATGGTTTATGAGGTCCAGTTGGTTGGCGCCTATTCGTCCACTTCGGATGATCTTTCAATTTTTTCCAGCAATGTATGTACTGGAAAGTCCTCTGTAATGTGTCGTCATTCTTATACATAGTTAATGCATTTGCTTGGTACAACGGGAAACAAAGATAACACATGAGATTCAGCTAAAAGCCTAAAACATATAGAAAATTAGCATGTGAAGGTATGTCATCTAACCTTGCCATCAACAGATGCACCACTCTGATTTCGGGCCTCTACCTTCGAAACACAACCGGAAAATATGTTGCAGTCATGTAGTATACTAGACCACCGACTCATTAGAGAACTTTGTGTGCGATCAGATTCAAAATCCTTGTTTGAGTGAAAGTAATCATGTATTCTTTTCCAATAGGTATCTTTTGATTGATTGGCTCCTCTCACAGGATCCAAACTCACATTTAGCCACGCTGACACCAACATCTCGTCCTCTTTAATAGTGAAATTTTTGGACCTTCTTTTATTTCCTTTGACCGCAGCATGGACCTCATCGCGTGCTTGTATTTCATTATGAGGTGAGATATTGTCAGACACTCCACCTGGAGGAAAACCTTCCATAATCATGTCGGTCAAAGATCTTCCTGAATCCATTTCGGCTGTAAAAACAAATAGCGACAAAACTTAGCTACAGAATGTTAGCAATTTAGCCTGTTGCTTTGAATGAGTAGGCTACTGCCTACAGATACAGCTTTGGACATTCAGTTAGCTAGCCTACTCTAAAATTCTGAGACTCTACCAACTTAGTCAGATGAACATAAAACTGATACTCCCTCGTTCCAAATTATAAGATGTTCCAAAAATCTTGGAGAGTCAAACTATCTTAACTTTGACCAAAGTTATATGGCAATATAATAACATTTATGACGTCAACTAAGTTTTATTAGATTCATTATCAATTATATTTTCATAACATGTCTATTTAATATCATAAATATTTATAGTTTTTTCTATAATTATTGGTAACTTTGACCAAAGTTATATGGCAATATAATAACATTTATGACGTCAACTAAGTTTTATTAGATTCATTATCAATTATATTTTCATAACATGTCTATTTAATATCATAAATATTTATAGTTTTTTCTATAATTATTGGTCAAACTTGAGATGCTTTGACTCTCCAAGATTCTTGGAACGTCTTATAATTTGGGACGGAGGGAGTATTTGACAAAAAAAAAAGACAATATATCTTCAACATGAACCTAGCAGTCAGATGAACATAAATTTCTTGGGATGCAAACCAAAACTACAGAATAATTTAGCCTGCTGCCGGATAAGTACAGTAGGCTAGGTATTTCAGTTTCCATTCAGTTAGTGTTTCAGGCATTCAGATAGTGTCTTCCACATAGTGCCTTTTCTACATACATTTGTCAAGATCTATTACAATGAAGTGAACAAAATCGAGTGCCCATGACTGAACATTGTTAAGTCAACTCACTGCAATTTTCAAAGGTAGGCCACGAAGGAATATTTAGGCCAAAAACACGTCAGGAGTGCAGGACAGCTCCATATCACCAATTATATGAAGGTGCTGACGAACTCCCTGCCAACTATAAGACATTAACAGAGGCACGTAATTATCATCCTCCATCATCAGTCACGAGTCACTACTAGCACTTTGATATCACCTCATATTGTCACCCAACAAAAACTTCAAGCGTCATGTGTGCCCACTCAATTCACTGAATACAACTGAACATTGGCAGATGGAAAATTGGTACTACGGTTTCCACAGTAGCGATAGAAAATTGGGGGAAACAATAATGGATGTACTGAACAACGGTGAGAGAGGTCCACTGAAAATTAAACTCACCGGAGCAGACGTCGAGGAATGGATTCGATGCCGTAGCAGTAGCACTGTTGGGTGGAAGGACTCGTCGTCGCTGCGCCGTATTCTCCAACCACGGAAGCACCAGGGAGTCCTGCTGCAGTTGGGATTTCCCATCCGCCTGCTGCTCCCATCCAAACTGCCGCTCCCATCCGCCTGATGCTGCACCAATCCGCCTGGCACTTCCTTCCGCCTGTTGTTGGAATAAAAGGGCAGCATAGTTGGGATCTCCCATCTCAGACGGCAGAGCCTGTCCGTGAGGATGCTGCGACATCACGGTGAATAAGGAAAAGGCGATTCAGATGGCCAGCGAGCAGCAGCTGGTGCGTCGGCGGCAAGGCCGGCGAAGGGGAGGAGGCGATGGACGAGCTTGGGAGTTGGGAATCGTCGAATGGAGTGGGCTGGGCCTGGATCCCCGCGATGGGAGAGTTCAGTGCGCTGGCGGGAAGCGTTTCTTGCGCGCGGGAAGGTTCGCGCGCGTGGGGGACGTCCACCGTGGCGTGGCTTTTTTCACAAGATAGCGAGCAGGTTTGTTTGCTATATATGCCCAACAAAATTTCAGAGATAGCATTGTTACTATTATACAAAACCAAATAGAAGATCTGTTGGAGTTTATTTTTTTCTTAAAAACTCTAAATATATCATACATAACAAGGATAGCATGTCTCTTGGAGATGCTCTAAGAATATAGTCTACTTCAATACTTGGGGCAAAAATAAAAAAAACAAAAAAAATATGGTGGAATGAATATTAGCACCCATTGAATCAACAAGGATGGGTTATAGTTATCACCGACCTATCAAATCCTCTAAGTTCACTACCGCGGCATCTCTATTTGTTACCAAAGCAAACCTAGGCAATTCATCGAGACAAATAAGATGGCTGAAGGTGCTGCGTCAAGAACTGAGCAGAGTGAACATGACGAAGAGATGAGGGCATTCCGATGTTTGACATGTCAACATCTGGTACTTCTCTGAAATTTCCTCAGTCGTGAAAGGAATGCTGCAATTGCAATTGGAAATTAGGAAGGACCGACTAGATGTAAGTTTTGAATGCATGAATCATACAAAGATTAAGACAGACCAATATACAAGTTCATGAACTAAAGCTCCAGGGACAACTAACCTTAAGTCGTCATCTAGAAGAAATGAATCAGATACAGGATTTTGCATGTCATTACTCACCATGTCCCTCATTCTGGCAACAACCTGCAAAGAACACACTGAGTTGGCTGAAAGCAAGAAACATGACTGCATGTCACAAAAGAGAAAATGAGAATGTACCTCAGCTGATACACTATGAGTACCATATTTATCGTCCCAGTACATTGTACATAGACGATATATCTGTCTCACACTTAATGCCTAGAAGAAATCATTGAATCAAGACAAGGTTTTTTAATTGGAAGGATAATTCTATCAATGCCTAACCTGTACCATGTAGGAATAGCATTATTGAAATTTGTCCATACCGGGCAAATATTTTTCTTAATTTGCTCAAGGGTCTTTTTGCTTTTCTGTGGAATGATCTGCAGTACATGTAGTGTATGAGAAGAAAACATAAAAAAAACAACAAAATCTAGCTATCTAGAATGAATGAATTGTTACTAAGTTTTACCAGAAAGTTAACCGCTTGCCTGATGAACTGCAGCTCATCCCAAGCTGCACCTGCATGCTACAACGTACCAAAGAATAGGTGCACTGTTGAATGCTGATCAAGATACAATTGAGAGAAAGACCTGCTGCAAACCTCTTCAGTGTCCACAATCCATTTCTCCAGCACACAAAGTCCAGATTTCACATATTCTCCATTTGAAAATGTGCAACATTCTCGTCGTAGGAGCATACTGCAGATTAGAAAAAGGAAAACTAAATCACAAATTTGTAAATCTGAATGTTTTTTTTCTGAAATATAATTGATATGCACAGCCTGACCTATTGAACAACTGCACATTAATGAAGGAGAAAACTTGAGTTACTAGCTTGCGGGTGAAAAAAGAAGGCACCTGTATGAAGATTTGATCTGAAGATCAGTTAAGAGTGAATAGATCATAAAGAATACAGACTACTGAGTCAAGAACTGTGGGTTTCCTAAATATAACAGCAATGGACAGGTGCAAAAGAGGCCGTTAAGTTCAAATGAAACATTGGACCCAAGCTTCTCTAGCATTTTGCTTCCACACAATCAGCCCTGCTTAGATACGGGTCCTTAAAATTCATTGGTGTAAGGAAAATGGACCCTTGGCCCATTTAGTTTGGATTTTGGTGTTTGATGATCAACATAACCAAGTTGGACTAATGAATTTGCAAGTGCTTATTTTATAGTTCAATAGGATGCATGGCGGACTTGGACTAAGATTGGAACGTGAAGAATATGATTAACACTCAAAGGAAGACGCTAAGGGATGTGATCAACCTTGAAGTGAATATAGGAGTCGAAGACACAAAGAAGTAAGAAGATAAAGCCCGAAGCAATGAAGTCGAAGACACGAAGAAGAACGAGCAGCCGCAGCAGTGCACCGGACGGACATGGTGAACCTGACAGGGCACACACAGAAGATGCAGCGTGAGTTTGAGCAGCCAGTTGCACCAGATGATGTAGGTGTGCACCGGACAGAGCACTCAGAGGGTTGCAGCAAGAATGGAGAAGCCCATAGGGCACGGGACATGTCAGGTGATCACACCGGACATGAGGCACCAGACAGGAGGTCTTCAATGGTCAGTTTGTAAGAGCCCAACGGCTAGCTGATGTGGACTCACTGGACATGTCGGTGTGGTGTGCGCAGGAACTGCAGCAGCCTCCAACGGCTTGTTTTGGAATGGGAGCCTATATATATGACCCCAACCGGTCATTTGTGACGTGTAGAGCTGAGGAACATACCAAGGGAGGTGATACTCCCTTCTAGTGCTCTTGCCCACATAAGTGCTTAAGGAATCACTCGGTGATTAGTGCAGGTGCTTTGTGAAGTGCTTAGGTTAATTAGACCACGGTTATGCACTTGCTCTAGGCTTAGGCTTAGTAGTTTGTGAGGTTTGCATACCTTGAAAGAAGAAAGTGCTTGTGTGCACCATGTTTGTACTTGGCGGGGCTTATAGTCTTGCGAGATCACACCAACTGTGTTTATGGTGTGTCCACCACCATGTATCAGAGGGAACAAGGCATGCAGCGTTTTGACCAGAAGCTTGATAGTGGAGATGGCAGGGAGCATCCAGGAAAGGCTCGCTGGAAGGCACATCAGAGACCCACTTCTGCGTGGGGTAGGCGCAAGCCTATTTGAAAGAGAATATAATTGGTGGAATATTGGATATATTGCATTAGGCTTCATGGGCTGATTATATAGGTACATAGGACTAACACCTCTTGTGGCTACACAATATGGTACTATTCCTATAACTCTAACATCCCCGCAGTCATAACAGTCGATGTGTTGCGTATGCTATGGCTGGAGAAGACGCCGATGAGTCCTCATGCAAGATGATAGCCCCTTAGTGCCGAAGTAGCCAAGGTCGAGGTGGACGTGGTCGAAGCCGTGGAGGAGGTAAGGATCCTAGGCGTCAATAGAGGCACACGAGTGCAAAATCAACAGCTTCTTGCTGACATGTTCAGCAGGACGATGAGCCAAATAGATGGCGAAGGTAGATGGTGCAGCTTGGACGTGTCAACAAACGCACATGCATCTTCCTTCAGCAACACCAGTGGCGGTTGTCCGCGAGCTTGTGGCAGTGGGCGCAAACTTGGATCGAGAGCCAGCGTGACGAGGACCGGCAGAACAGGTGGAGCTACCGTCTGAAAAGGGCGGCGACACCAGCGGTGATGGCGTGACCACGAGCGTCGACACTGCAACCTGGGAGGGCGCAACGACAACCTCATCCTCAGGAGTGTTGACGACGATGCAGCAACAAACGACAGGGCGACGCAATCCGATCTCTGATCGGGAAAAGAAAAATCCATGCGACGAAGATCAGGTAGGTTTCGACGACGACAACCTGGCGACGAACCCGGGAACGTGGCGGCGGCGGCCCGACGACGAACCCGGGAACGTGGCGGCAGCGGCCTGACGACGAGCCTGGGGATGTGGCGGCGGTGGCCCGACGACAAACCGGGACGAGGCGATGACGACGATGGGAGATCCCGATCTGTTGCGCGACGACGACGATGGCAGCTGGATCAATAGGATCGGGCGCCTAAACAGGGGCGTTGCCCCCGGCGGAGATCGATCCCTCCCCGAGGGCGCGCGGCGGAAGCAGCGGCGGCTAGGGTTAGGATATAAACCTAGGCGAAAGATACCATGAAAGAGAATATAATTGGTGGAATATTGGATATATTGCATTGGGCCTCATGGGCTGATTATATATGTACATAGGACTAACACCTCTTGTGGCTACACAATATGGTACTATTCCTATTACTCTAACACTATCCACGGAGTTACCCAACCAGGCTTCTTTGCAAGGGGCTCCAACAAGGACTAGGAGAAAGTTTGTATGCTTCTTGATACCTCGGTAAAAATAGTAGAGCCATCGACAGTTCGCATTTCTACCTCACTTAAGCTTCCACATTTATATTGTTACCTTGGTTGTGTGTGTTACCTTTCCTAACTTAGTTGATAGGCTAGTTCGAGAAAAAAAAATTCCTTCCACACTTCATGGGGTTTTGAAAAGCACATATTTTGTTCATTCAACAGACATTAATCAAATGGACCACCTTTTTTATTGCCAAAAAGACAAATCGGCAAGAAACCCTCAAAATAGATAGCGGACCAGAATACAACCAGATTGGATTTTTTTTTCTTACAGTTTATTTTCTTAGGATGGAAATTTTGCTCTAGATCATGCATGCTGAACCCTTGGACTTAAGTTCCAGATAGCATAAGATATTGAAACACATTAGAATTCTATCTATTAAATGGAAAATCTTGATTGGACAATCATGTGAACATACTCAGAGCATACACAAGAACTAAACATACTTCATAGTCATATGTATGGACTACTAACTATCTACTAGCTACTTCAAAGGATATAGGAGTTACTTAAGTATCAACTCCCAAGTACACTATGACTATGAAGTTATGAATTTGGAAAAACCATGTAACATTAGTTGCCACCAATGGAATTTGCTGATAGAATGTTTGCAAGTTTGTATGAAGTAACTCACAAAATTTTTATGTAGTCTATCCATCAATGAGTCCAAAAATTTTACAATCCGATCCCAATGAGTACTTATCGGTTGCTGAAATGCTACATCAGGTGACCTCGACCTCCTTCCACTGCCTCCTCGAGCAAGTTTTGGTGCCTTTTTATCAAGATAAAAGAATGTTGAAGCCATTGGTTCCCAATATGAACTGATCAAAATTGTGCAGCCTCCAGCATAGAACTTCCATAAAGTTTGTGCTGGATGAAATCAGCAAGAAACTGGAGCTGTTAGATCACATACCTGAATGCAAAGGCTTAAAAGAGGTGATATCTCTTTCTTTAGATTGTCACGAATTAAGCCAAAGATCTTCTCCAAGGAAGCAGTTAGTTGTTGCTTAAATAGCATGGCTGGGTATCGAGCATCAATGTGTGACATGCTTGTTTGTTGTCCAAAGGCTCTTAAAGGAGACTGGAATGCCTGTAAGAATGTTTACAAAATCAATTATAGATAGCCATGGTATGTGTTTTATGAGACAAGTGTATTCTATAAAAAACCCAAGGTCCACCATTGACTCTGTTGAATTCAGGTTTCTTCTGGGAACTGCTAGACACAGCTGCAACTTTCAAAGATCTCGTTTGACAAAAAGTAAGCTACTATGGGCGTGTTTGGTAGAACTCTGTGGGATCTGATTCTCTAAGAGAAACTAAAAATGTTTGTCTATGATTCTCTAGGATACAATGGCTATGCGAAGCTACTTTTTCAGCTCCCAGACTCCTAGTTCATTTAAGAGATTCAATTCACAGAACCAGCTCAGTAAGCTGTTTGGCAGAGCTCAGTAAGCTGCTCTGGGAGCTCTGCCAAACAGGAAGTCACATCATACTGACCAGGACCAATGTAAACCTGTTACCGCTACTCTGTTAGAGATAAATTGAATCTTGAATCCAAATGCACGGACAAAATAGACCTGTGAAGTGCAAACTGAAAAGTGAATACATTCAATGGGTTGGAACTCACTTCGTTTGCCTTTTCACTTAAGTGAGTATCTGAAGACGATCGAGAGGGTGCCATGATGAATCCTTTTGACCTTAAGTTTCTTTGCAACATGCATAGAAGGGCAGAAGCATTGGCTAGCCAGTAGGGCAAAATATCATTCTCGTTTTCTGCCTGAAACGCAAAATGTTGATACCAATAATGAGTGCACCTCAGTCACATGGTTAAGGAAAAATAATAGGATCCTAACCTTCAGAGTGGTATTGATTGTGTGAATTATGAAGTCAAAAATAGTTGTTCTTTCAGCTTCAAATACTCTCCAATGGAGAAGGCATTTGTAAATGATACAGGCTGCAGCTGGTTTTCCCTTCTTGAATCCCATATCATCTTTGATGCACCGTTGGATCACATCATGGTAATCCTGAAAGTGCAAAGAAAGAAAACTTGAGTACGCTTAACTTCATACGAAAGAAATCATCCTGGAGATGACTAATATCTAGAAAGAACATGTACATAAAACGATGTTCTTTTTAATATTTATAGAAAGATATATTCAACCTCATATCTATCAGAATTCATCCTCGACCTTCTTGATTCCGTCTGGTTATGTGGGAGAGGTGCAAGTTTCACAGGTGAAGATTCCTGAAGGGAGACGAAATTTCATTTATCATAACCGAGATGGATTTACAATGAAAATAACAGTGAGGTCGCATGTCTTACAAAGAATGGTCTTGGGCTGCATGGTGAAGAACCGCAATGATAATTCTATGAACAAATATAAGAGCATTCATTACATAATAATTCTGAACTGAACAGGCTACATGATTATTTTATATAGGACACTAGAAGAAAAAGATGTCTTTCTAGAATGAATAAGATATACCCCAGTTCGGCTGTGCCTAGGAGATAAATTCAAGGCCTTCTGTCTCAATAAATGATTCTCATCTTCTAAATTTGAGATCTTATCCTCCAAGCTGGAAAAAAGTGTGCAAATTATTAGTAAAAACTATGGAGCTTTGTGACATTACAGTGAAAAAAAAACATACTTTTTCAAGTTATCCGGAGATGCCCATAGTTCTTTTCCACATTGTGCAGCTTGTCCATATTATCATGGCTACATTTTTGAGCTTTTAAGAGCTCTTGTTCCATTTCTGTGTTCTTTGCCTGCATTACAGAAAAGGTTTGACAAATCTAGAACACAGATTTAATCAACGTATCAAAACTAACATAATAGACTCTGGAATTCATTAAGGATCGCTTAGACCAAGCACAAACAAAGACAAACCACAAACTAGAATACCATTATAGCAGAGTACTGATGAGAGATAAAATATGAGAGGCATAAACATAATATTTTGAAAATGGCATGGAATATTGAATCCAAGTTTAACTCAAAGTAGGGATAGTGGACCAAATTTAAAATTTACAGGCGGGGAACACCTTCAGTAAAATATTCTCCCTCTTCACTTCTTCTATCTGAGAAAGGCTATTTTGCTGAGCTTCTTGATCCTTGGATGATAAATCTAGCTGATGTTGGAGTGAGGCAATTTTCTTGCAACTATTTTTATTTTCTTCATTTGATGCCTCTAATTCTGACTTCACTGAATCCAATATTTTGAGAAGCTTAGATATCTCCAATGCCTTCGACTCTTCAGTAGCAAGCTGTGTACACACACAAAATTATATAACTGATACTGAAACAAAAATCAATTAATATACAAATAATTGGGTGCTCAACTGGCTGTTGAAAAGGATGGAGAAAACATATAGATGATGTTAAACTACTTTAGATGCATTTCTGCTAATTGTTCCCCACTAAACCCTTATAGAGTGAATGTCCTTCAAGGTCATACTAGATAAGGAAAAGCACTTCATCTTCAGATGTGTGTTTGATGGGGTTCAGCCTAGCCTTAATAGGATTTTAGCTACAATTAAGGAGGAACTTCATTTTTGGAGTCTGGCTGGAGCTCGAGGAGTCTCCCATCTCATTGCTCTAGAACAAGACAATGGATTAATTTTACTCCTACTAGAGGTCAAGGGTCAGGTCCTTGTCTTGAAAGAGACGGTTTGTGCCTTGTGAAGTGTGTTGGGGTGTCTTGGTGTTGTAAGGGGTTTCTAAACCCCCGTTTTTTCTTCTTAATATAATGATACGCTGCGTGTTTGAGAAAAAAAAAGATCCATATCATACAGAAGCATACCCTTTGCCTCCTCTCTAACGTGAATCGCAAAGTAAGATCTTCTAAGCTCTTCTCAAGTTTGCCTTTAGCTTCACGTAAAGCTCCAGTTTCATAAGCAGCCTTGAAAATGAAGAAGTTCAGTACTTGAAGCAAATTGAACTAAAATATCAACATACTATGTAATTAGAATACCAATACACTACCTAATTACACTGCATGACATGTGAATTATCAATAGTTTACACTGCATGACATGTGAATCATCAATAGTACAAGATGCATTTATCACAAGAAAGATAAATGTGGTGAACTATGGAATAGTGTACCAGAAGAATTCCTTTCGAATTTAATCATACAGAAAATTAACTTATTGAGTCTGAGTTCCATGCACCAACCATCTTACTTATATTCTTTATCTGTGGAGGAAAGATATAACATACAACACTGCTAGTTACCAAGTCATATCAAGTCTTCATCAAAGTTGAAGCAAGCTGTCATAACTATTTATTTAGAAGAAAATTGTGTTAGGCAATACTATAATTCAAGAACTTTGGCTCTAATACCACACTGAGATTCATGCATCAACCAGTAACCAAAACCTAGAGCTTTTGGTGAACAGTGTGCAACATACTTCACAAGATTGTAGACTAATGAAATGTTAACAAATGTGTTATATCACATTCAGGACATACAAAATGAGATAGTTACAGTGTAGTCACTGGCAATGGAAAGGATTTGTATTAAGCATGCAGAAATTGGCATCATCATATGCAAAATTTCAGGTTGGGACTTCCTAAATGGAACAAGACAGGAATCATCAGTTCACCACTTCATTCCTTATAGAACTATTTATGGCAGTAAATAGCAATATCAGGCAAAGAACAAGGGAAATGAATATATTCAATTTTTGAAATTGATTGCCCACCGTTTGTTGGAACCTGATGCTTACCTCTAGCAGCAACCAAACTATCAACAGGTAAAATTTACGAAGACATCTTTTTATTTAGAACAAAATTTAGGAATCTTCCAAAAATTTAGTTGTTATTAGGGTTCAAATTGGATGCTTTAAGTTTAAGATACATTGAACTGCAGATAGTTGCTGTTGTTAATACATGTTTAAGGTTCCGCAATGCCCTTATAGCAAGCTTCTGTCTCCAACAACACTGGATGAGAACTGTTGCCCGTCGATATTGCTGATGGAAATAATGGAGCTTCTGCATCCTCCACCAAGCCTATATATTAAATTAACAGTGTTAGTCAGTATAGATCATCTTTATGAACAAAGATCAAACCAGAAAAGTTTATAGAGACAATATTACTTGAGATTTACAAGCGACAATTACAATCTCGATCCAATGTAACAATTCCATGAATTGACAAGTTAAAACTAATCACACACACACACACACACAGAGAGAGAGAGAGATTAAGAAACAAAGAGTTTACAAGAATCAAAGATGAGAAAGACCTGGATAACAGTAGAAGCTTTAGCATTCTTCAAGTGCAGCAACCTCTGAACTGCTAAGATATAACGAATCCCAGACTGGATCACAAGAGAAGCAGAACGAAGATGCAAATATGCACAACGACACAACCATCTTCTAGCATATCTTTCAACTGAAACAGCTGCAGCTATCTGTCTCTTAGCTTCAAGCAAATTTCGTGCTAAACACCCTGCAGAACAGCAAGTCAGTAGTCAAAGCCAATGACCATTATTTTAAGCATCAAAGTGCAATTTATAGTGCATAATGTAAGTTGGGAATAATAAATTTATTATAGAGGTGTACAAGTATATATAGGAGTGAGTAGGGGCGGCTTATGGAAACAGAATCATGCTCTGATACTAGCCTAATATAATTCAATCTACAGGTGTGCTAGATTAGGGCTCCAAGGCAACACGTATGTGGGCTGGCTGGCCATGATATAGGCTCATGGGCCAGGACAATCTATACGCAAAACTATATGTGTAACATGCCCCCAGCAGTTGGATCATCAATGGGTCGAATGTTCTCCGTGAACACCGCAGATGGCAGCTCTTTGGCACCTGTTGAATTGTATAAGTGGATTGCCCCACCTCTTCCCAAATCCCAATGGCTTAAGCTTTTGGGTTCATTTGGTTTGGTGCATGAAACCTAACACGGTATTAAAGCCAGAGGTCTCGAGTTCCAATCCTGGTAGAGGCATCATTTAAGTCCTTCGCTCCTTTATTTCCACATTTGCGCCTTGTACGTGGCTGCACGTGAGTGGGAGTGTTAAAGTGTATAACTGGATTGCCCACCTCTGCCCAATAACTTAAACTTTTGGGTTCCTCTGGTTGGTGTATGAAACCTAACAGCACCAAGAGCAACATGCTTGTGAACAAAATGAAGATCGATCTCCACATGTTTGGTTCTTGGTGCTGAACGGGATTCGAAGACATGTCAATAGTACTGCCAGTGTAGCTCAGCGCAAGGGAGTATGCAGCTTGAGCAAGGGTTGTCATCAACAGCATTTGCAACAGCACAGTACTCTTCCTCCATGTTTTCAGGACGTCCGATTAATCGCGATTAATCGTCCTGGACGGTTTAAGCTACTCGACCAGGGCCTCCGACTCGTCCAGGCCGTCCAGAAACCTGGTCGTCCGATTAGTCGTCGTCCAGTCGCGATTAATCGTCCGTCCAGGCTGTCTGGTCGTCCAGCCAAAGAGTGGGCTGCATCTCAGAGTTGGGCCTAACTAGCGGTCATATGTTCTGGCCCAAGCCCATTAGGGTTTCTCTTCTTTCCTATCCCTCACTCCCTCAGCCTCTCACTCACTCAGCAGAACACAAGCACTCTTCTCTTCCCAACTCTCTCGTCCAGCTGCAGCAGCCGTCTCCAATGTTGCAAAGTTCTGCAGCTCCCTCTCCTCTCCTCCTTTCCAGTTCACAGCTGCTCCTCCCTTCCTTCCAGCTGCCCTCCCTCTGTTCCTTGCGACTGCTGCTGTGCTGCAGGTGCGCAGGCCTGCAGATCCAGTGGGTATATATGGTGTATATCAGTCCCCCATATGTAGGGGACGATAGGACGACCAGGGGACTCGTCCAGGGTCGATTAATCGCCCTGGACGACGACTAATCGTCCTGGACGCCCTGGACGGTCTCCAGACGACCAGGTTCGACCAGCCGTCTTGAAAACATGGTTCCTCAACGCTGGAACCAGAAACAGTTGTAGCCCGATGTGGACTTGTGTCAAAGACTGAACGAAGTATGTCACCAAGTCACACTGATAGCAAGGTCACACAGCCAGTCCCAAATTTAGAGGGTCGTGGACGTAACAAAGTTTGTGCTACAGAGCTGCAAGGTGTAGCTCCCTTGGATCATGCCAGGGGCAAATCTTAGTTCAGACAAAGGTGGGCCATGGCCCCTCCTGTCAAACATGATTTTCACTGAGTAAACAGTAAATGTGATACTGTTAATTGTTGTTTCCAGCATAATTACAAAGACTGCCCCCTCCTGATTTCTTGATCAAGCTCCGCCTCTAGATCATGCATATGAAGACAGGCCGGTTAGATGGTGTATAGTAAAGGTGAGATATCGCAGAGCACCAGCAAGGTCAGGAATGGCCTCGAACGTTGAAGATGCATACCAATGACAGCATACATCTTGTTCAAGCTGTGGATGAGGTTGAGAACGAGGGTAAGGTCCTACACAGGCTTGCCAAGATCGCCAAGGGTACAGCACGGGTCTGGGTGAGCTGAGGGCATCCCGCATGCGAGCGTCGGTGGCATCCCTGAGCTGCAGCAGCAAGGGTGACCTCGCATTCAACAGTCTCAACTTTCTCCAGCGCATCCGCACGGGTCTAGATAGCCGTGGCAGCGGCATCAGAAAGGGCAGAGGCGGCGCCACAAGCCTCTCCTTGGCGGTGGCAGTGGCAGCGGCTGCGTGCTCTTTAGCAACAGCGGCCTTGGCTTGGCTGGTGGTTCCCAAAGAGGCAGAGAGCCTCCAAGGCACGCCAGTCATCCTCGTACAGCGCGTCGCCATACCGGATGGCTTCCCGGAGCCCACGGGCCTGGAGCTTCACCTTCATCAACAGGCTCCATTCGTGGTAGTTGGAGCGGGTGAGCTGCAGCTACGATCCGCTGGCATCGCGTTAGACCTGCACAACCGGGGAGCGCCCGCAACGACCGCGGCGACGCTCCAGAGACGACGAGATCCGACGACGCTGTGGGCTCCCTCCAATCGATCCCTCCGCCTCCTCCTCCTTCATCTCCGCGTGAATCGCTGCGACTGCAGTCACCGCGGTCTCGGCCACGGCTGTTGTTGCCTGCGCTGCTTGAGCCACCTACTCCGCTGCCGCCAGCGAGACGCGCCGCGTGGCTCCTCGGATCGACGGGCCTCCCGTCACCCTTGGAACCCGCATGGCTCTTGCTCTTGCCCTTCATGGCCGCGGTTGCTCCGGCGCCGGCTGCTCGCTCTGCAGTGGTGGAGGCCATGGGGTGGGTGACGGCGGCAGCTGGGGAAAAGGATACCAATTGTTGCCCAAACATCACAAGCAAAGGTAAGAACGCCCAGAGCTCAGCTTGACCAAAGGGCCGCTTGGATTAAATCTTAAGGTTGCAAAACTGCTTATATAGAGCAGAGCCTCTATCTACCACCTGAGCATAATCCTGCATAAAGCAAGATGCTCTCTAGGCTCCTTAAGAGCCAAGACACCTCTACTTGTATCAAAGTAAAGTGCATAAAAGTAAGATACATATGCTAGATTAACCTAACAGTAATAGATAGAGATGCTATTTTTGTCAGCGCATTTTGGAAACAGTTATTCAAACTGTATCGAGTCAATCTTACACTATCCACATCCTATCATCCTCAAACAGATGGTCAAACGGAAAGACTCCAAATGTACTTGCGGTGCTCAGTGCAAGACTCTCCAAGGACATGGCATACTTGGTTATCACTTGCGGAGTTATGGTACAATTCTTCCTTTCACAGTTTTCTGGGATGTTCACCATTCAAAGCTTTATATATTTATGACCCAAATCTGGGAGCACAACCACTCACTACCAATGAAGCTTCTTCATCAATCATTGATATCATTGCTGACAGAACTGCATTTACAACTACTCAAGTAAAGGTTGGAATAGGCCCAAAACAGAATGAAGATTCCAGCAAGAAGAGAACTGACCTGCACTTTTCAGTGGATGATCAGGTTCTTCTAAAACTTCAACCATATACAAAATCTTCAGTGGCTAACCGCCCCTTTCCAAAGCTATCATACAAGTTCTTTGGACCATTCAAGGTGATCGAGAGAATTTGGGTTGTTGCTTATAAACTTGATTTGCCACCTCAGAGTCAGATCCATAATGTCTTCAACATTTCTCAGCTGAAACAGTTCCACCAAGACCACACACGAGTCTTTTCCACCCTCCTATGCTAACTGATTTGCAGGCATCTGAATCACAGCCCGAAGCAATCTTGGATCATCGCTTGGTTAAGAAAGGAAACTCGGCAATTACACAATGCAAGTCTCCTGGAGTGGACTTCCACCAACACCCACCACCTTGGAGGATTACCATGTTCTGCGAGTATGTTTTCCTAAAGCACCTGCTTGGGGACAAGCAGGTTCTTCGGCGGGAGGAGGTATCACACCACAAGGCTAATACTGATGCCAGCAGCAAGAGAATACGTCTACAAGACTCGAGAACGTTTATTTCTTGTGGCATGTGGGTCCAGAGAACCAGCAGACTGAGGCCATATTTATGTACTGTGCCGTGTAAGGGAAGGACATCGAATATTGCTAAGTAAAAGAACGCGTGAGACAGAGGCGACCTCTGCTCCGTTCCCAACTCTGGCGATGTGTACTTGTCTCTCACGTCTCCGGTGATCGCCGGTAGGCCACGGGTGTTACAATCAAATTGATCCGGTCTCTTTGATATCATGTAACTTGGGAATAGTAGATTGATTATTTAGGTGTACAAGGTACAAGTATATATATATATATAGGTGTGGCGGCTGATGTAAATAGAACCGTACTCAGATACTCCTAGCCTAATTACAACTGAATCTACAGGTGTGCCGGATTAGGACTCTATGGCAACATGTATGTGGGCTGGCCGGCTATGATATAAGCGCATGGGCCAGGCCAAATCTATACCCAAAACTATGAGCGTGTTTTGTTACTGGCGATCATACGCCAACACACATGTGCAGCATCGTCGCAGCTGAGATGCCAAAAATGGACGCCACACTCTTTGGCGTGAATCCAATCTGTTTATGTTGCAATCTTGGCTGCCTAAGTAGTCTTATCAACCAAACAGAAGCTTATGTTTTTGTGGTGTAGCCACAGTTTATGGCGTGTTGTGGCTGGGAACCAAACACATCCTAAATGTCTAACACACCCTTTAACCCTACTGGGTCCTTGGAATATTAGTTGACTATGCACAAGATAAAGTAACAAGCTATCGATCGATTCTACGCAATAATATTTTGTTAAAGTATTGATCAATAAGATTTCTCCTAACATATCTTAAAAACCTCACAAAAAAAAACATAACATGATACTGCAGATTAGTTATGACACAAAAAAGCATATCCGTGAACATGATACTGCAGGTTAGTTATGACACAAAAAAGCATATCCGTGCGAAAAGCAGAGGTTAGACTCAAGAAAAAATTTAGGACCTGTTTGTCCCCCCCCCCCCCCCCCCCCCCGAACTAATATTTAAATGGAAAGTATTAAAACCACAGAAAGATCCAACATACCTCGGCAGAATATTTGGATAGAAATACAAGCTTTCCTTGTTGAAAGAAATTTCTTGCGAACAGTAAAGGCACGAAAGTGACCCTGCACAATCCTGGAAGCATTGTCCAGAATCTCACCACGTCTGGAGTCCAACACAGCTATCTGACCAGCCCGGAGAAAAACTTTTGTTCTGCCAAGCTGAAGAATACAATCAGACACAAGATACACCATTAAATTGTAAGAATGAAACTAGTTCATAATAATGCCCTTTCCAAGAGGTATTTCTGTGCTTCACCATCACAATAGGGTTGCACAAATTTTAATGCCATTGAAGGGGCAAGAATAAACTAGCCTTCAGTTTAGCTTCAAATTTTAAAACTCTAAAACATCAAAAACATAGAAGCACTTCTCATCATATTCAACCTGTGCAACATTTTTTTTAGCAGCAAAAACTGGGGGGATATGCTGTATAACAATTGACTGGTAGAGATCTACATTTTTTTTTTGAAAGAAGTAGAGATCTACATTTCTTTTTGGTGATGACTAGTTTCAAGACATGAGCAGTAACTTATGTCCTTAAGATCTTAGCTAAACAATACACAAAGTCAAAAATAGAGAAAGCAATAACACAAAAAAAATGGCAACCAGAGAACTCATAAGTTCTAGTTGAATGCGTGAATGCAGTTGAATGTTCTTATCTTAGTGTTAAAATAAACTCAACACAAAAGAGGTACCCGATAGTTAACAAGATTGCTGACAAGTTGCCTAGTTGGGAAATGGCCATGATGCATCTAGCTGGGAGGGCTACCCTTGTCAGTGCAATGTTCACGCCAATACCTATTTATCAGCTCATTGCCTTGGAATTTTATAAATGGGTTGTTAAAGAAATTGACAAGATTCAAAGAACTTTTCTTGGAAAGGTTGCAAAGAGGTGAATGGAGGCCATTTCCTTATAGCTTGGGGACGGATCGAAAGACCAATTGATCTTGGAAGACTGGGAATTCTTGATCTAGAAGTGATTAGATGGCCATTGATAGAGGTGGTTATGGCTTAAAAAGACCCAACCTGATCGCATATGGGCTGGACTTAGTATCATAGGATTGTTCTCCATCTCAGTAATGTCTACTGCACGGGATGGAGCAGAACACTATTTGTAGAATGATAGAATTGGTGTATAATGCGATGGATGTATTAGCATGAGCCTTGGGGCTTTATATATAGGAGTACATGACTTGGAGGGCAAGGGGCCTCTCCTATAGATATGGTAGGATACGGATGCAATCCTAATCTACCTAATATAAACATCTCCCCGCAGTCACAGCGGGAGCGTCGCAGACGGTGAGACTGGAGAGAAGTCGGCAAGCCGTCATCCCCCCGCAGTCACAACGGTCAGTGCTTCGCAGATGCTGTGGCTGGAGTGGAAACCCACAAGGTTGCTCAAGTAGATGGTAGCCCTTTGTGCCATGTCGGGGTAGACCAAGAGTGAGGGCGAATAGCCATAGTCGAAGATGCCGTGCATAGGATAGCCGTGGTCGACGTAGTAGTCGAGGACGCCGAAGTCGAGGTAGCCGTATAAGCCGCGGGCGCACAAGATGGCGTCGTAGAGGAAGACGGTGACACATCAGGCAGTTGTTGGGGGAGAAGGTCGATGCCGATGATGCAGTCAAGGCCGCCATGGCGAGACATGCGCCGGGTTTGCCAGGTCCAGCGAACGCCTCGGGGACGAAGGCACGCACCGGTTTTGCCAATACCAGACGTGCAAGGGAGAATGCACAACCACATGCGTCATTGTCTGAGGGACTAGCAGAGGAGGCCTCCATGGCAGTCGTAGGTGCAGAAGAACGATGAGGTAGAAGGTGTCGATGCAACCTGCTTGCCGAAGTAGACGTAGTAGACGGGGATGAGACGGCGACGTTGGCGACGTGGTTGTGCTAGACGAAGCAAGGAGGTGTGGATGATCCCGGCACACGACAAGGTCATCCGTGGGGTAGCGGCAGCAGTACTAAGACGACGCTGAACTCAAACAACTTGATGAAGACCATGCGCGTGGGGCGCAGCAACACATTGTCGACGACGAGGTCGTGGACGTGGTTGGCGGCGGTGAGGTTGCAACGGCTGAGGAGACCATGGCCGGTGCCATGTTGCTGCCAGAAGAGGCGAAGCAGCGGCAACCCTCTGTACTCGGTGAAGTTGTGCGCAGTACGAGGACGGACGTCACTGGAACTGGGTGGATCACGCACATCGGCTGATCAGACCGAGTATGCGTGAGGCGAGACGACGGTGGACGAAATCGGTGGAGACGTCCTAATTGGTGGAGGCGACGAAGAGCCGGCGAGGGACGATGTGCAGGTGATCGACGAGGAGGGCAGTGCAGATGGGCGTCCCCTGGAGCACCATCCATGTCATCATGCTGCACATTCGAAGACGAGGAAGGAGCCGGTGAAGTCGACACCGACGTACAGGCCCCGGGTCGATGGGCGGTGGGCGACGCAATCCCAATCTCTGATCGGACGAAACAAAAAAAAAGATACAACAACATGTTGTCATCGACGGCGTCCATGGCGGATGGCGAGGTACGCTGCGATCTGCTGCTGCTTGACGCTGGACGGGGATGGCGAGTGGATCAATGGGATCCGCTACTGAAAACGAGGGCGCTGCCCCCGGCAGAGATCATGGAGCGATCTCCCCGGGGGCGCGCTGGACGCGTGCCGTGGGAGATGGTTGGATGGGCGAGACGCAGTGGTGCGGCGAGAGGCAGCGGAAGGATTGGCCTAGGATCTCAAAAGCCTAAACTCGTGATACCATGTAGAATGATAGAATTGGTGTATAATGCGATGGATGTATTAGCCTGAGCCTTGGGGCTGTATATATAGGAGTACATGACTTGGAGGGCAAGGGGCCTCTCCTACAGATATGGTAGGATACGGATGCAATCCTAATCTACCTAATAAAGAGATATTCCTAATATACTGTAACACTATTTCAGCATGAAAATGATTGCATGGGAAATCATTGCCCATCTTCCTCCATCTATATGCATACGACGAGAGATTGTCAACTGAAGAACAGACAATGAGGCACAAACAAATAACACTCAGATCCGTGATATTAAAGATGGCTCATCAACAGAGGCTTTATTTGAATATCTTCAGCTATGGATATGGGATATGTTATCAGCGGTTGACCTCACCCTTGGAGTGGAAGAGCACTTATGGCCTTATGGGTGTCCATGACAAGATCAGCCTATCATCGTTTCAATGTGGGAGCTGTTAAATTTGAGCCATGGAAGGAAATTTGAAGAAGTTGGACTCCACCTCACTGCCAATTTTTTGTTCGGTTAGCCTCCCAAAAGTTTTGGACTTCTGATTTTTTAGCCCATCGAGGTCATGATCATCCTAAGCAATCCCACTATGTGATCAGGAGTAAATTGTACAACATTTACGCAGTGGTGCTGTTGGCTTGGGAGATATGAATGATGCATAGGAATGAATGTATTTTTGAAGGGGCTGTATGCCGGGGGGGGGGGGGGGGGGGGAGGCCTCAATAATATTTAGCCATAGGAGTTGTGTATGTATGTTGCTGGTTGTAATTTACTTTAGTGATTGGTAAATCCTCTTGTACTAAACCATGGCTTGATGGACTTGTATTAGACTCCTCTCTCTTCTTCTTATGATGTGAACCTGTGCGGTGCATTTGAGAAAAAAAATGGTTCAAGTCTGGATAAACTTAGGAAACTTTACTTGAAAGTTCTCCAGGTTTATTTGTGTTAGGATCCTCTGTGTCAGTGATCTCTCATCAAATCTGCAATAGTGAAAAAAAGTACATGGTAATCTTTTACTCTATAATTATGTGATAGTAAAAGTTTCAAAGAGAAATATGACTGCAGTACATTTATACTACTGAGAGATGCCATATTCTGACATTCTAAAGTACTCAACAATATTGTTAACATATGACCTTTCATCCATATGTTCTGGCACAAGAAGTCCAAAGCGATTGATGAATTCAGAGTATGTTCTCCTTGTGGGATAACCAGCAAGACTTATCCTAATAGCTTCAAGTACACCCTCTAACGAAACCAAATAAATAAACTAAGCACAATGATTCCAACTGTAATGCATATCAAGACAAGATGAGTTAAACAGAATGGAGAAATCATTAATATGAATCAAACTTCAAAAGACTGCCACATTAGGGTATGAGAGCAGAAAATCAATGGAACTAACCCCACTCCGCAGTTGCTGTAGTACGCTGCTATTTTCAAACTTCTGAGGGCAATTCATAGAATTTGGTTTTATGCAGCGGATGTAATGAGGCTCCTTGGAGCTAAGTGTCTCCATTAGTGCTTGGAGTTGTTGCTGTTGGGATTAGATAACTGACCATATCATGAGTATAATCAAATACAAATAAAATTGTAATTAGCATGCATTATTCTTGAGGGCTTTCAAGAAAGAATTACTCTCCACACAACACACAGGGAGAGAGGAGGCCGAAAGAGTGTCAAGGGCGTTAACCCCTAGGGTAGCTGGCCCTCGACTACGGAGCTCATAGTCTCGGTCCGTCCTCTCTGGTGAGGTTTTTCCCCTCTCCCGTAGGCTTGGTTAGAGAATAGAGGAGATTAGATGGGAAATATCTTTCTTAATTCAATCAACATAGGGTTACATGAATATATATAGCCTAAGGCCTCAACCAATCTTTCCTAAACTTAAGGAACTAAAATAGGAAACTAATCTAAACTTCCTCTCCTAGCCGCTGGCAGCCGGCTCGGCCTGCGCCTGAGCCATGCGCTCTGCGCGCTCAGCAGCCCTGCGCACGTCGCAGGCGCACGTGCGCCTGGTATAGGCCTGGCGCCACATGACATCTCTCCCCCTAGAAATCCAGCTCGTCCTCGAGCTGAAATTCTGGATACTTCTCTTGAAAATCATCGAGGCCCTCCCAAGTAGCTTCTGTATCTGGTTCCCATCCACCAATGGACGAGTACTTGTCGAACGCCACGTGCCACTCGATCCTTGTCAACACGGAGCAGTTCAGGGGTCACCACGCCGTGGTGGATCCCGATGAACTTCTTTAGGACGCCGATGTGGAACACATAGTGGAGACGAAGCGAGGTTTGAGCTTCCTAGTAGTGGTCAGCAGCATTAAAGTTGCGGCGCGCCGGCGGAGTCAAAGCAGTGCCCAGTCGTCGACTTGATAGGACACCGGACGATGCTGTCGGTCGTAGTGGCGCTTCTGGGACAGCTGGGCCTGCTCTAGGCGATAGCAGACATCGGCCAGGAAAGCTTCCCGGGCTGCCATGTCCTGCGTGACTGCGGCCACCCGTGTCTCATCAGGCTCGTAAGAGCGAATCGTTGGTGGGTCATGACCATACACCACACGAAATGGTGTGTCCCGGAGCGACGTCTGGTACGTCGTGTTGTAGACGTACTCAGCCCAACGCAGCCATCGCAACCACTGACGGGGACGGTCGCCGGTGAAGCAGCGCAGGTACATCACGATGACGCGATTGGCGGCCTCCGTCTAACCGTCGGACTATGGGTGGAACACCGAAGACATGCGCAGCTTCGTGCCCATTAGGCGCATGAGCTCGCGCCAGAACGTCGAGGTGAAGACCGGGTCACGGTCAGACACCATGGACTGCGGCATGACATGGAGGCGGACGATGTCGGTGAAGAATGATTGCGCCCCAGACTCGGTGGTGTACATGTATGCCAGGGGAATGAAGTGGCAATACTTGCTAAGGCGGTCGACGACGGAGAGGATGATCGACTTGTCGTTCACCCGCGGCAGTGCTTCCACAAAGTCAAGGCCGATGTCCGCCCAGACAGCAGTTGGAACGAGCAGCGGCATAAGGAGGCCCGCTAGGTCAAGGTGTTCGGACTTGTACTGCTGGTAGGTGGCACACGCCCGCACAAAATCCTGGACCATCCGACGCATGTTGGGGAAGTGGAAATCGCGGTGGATGCGGTGAACGGTGCGTTGGACACCTTCGTGGCCATCCTCATGAACGACAGCCATGATCTCCTACAAAAGGGGTGAGGCCGGAGGAATATAGAGGCACCTGTAATAAGAGACCATGTCGTCAATAACCGCCCAGGGAGCGGTGTGTGTGCCGGCGCGGACCTCGTCGTGGATGGCGACCAGAGCCGGGTCCCTAGCTTGGGTGCTCAGAGGCGGCCGATGAAGTCGAAGCGGGGTCCCGAGATCGCCAGAAGGGTACCCTCATCGGTGTCGCAACGTGAGAGGGCGTTGGCCACTGTATTTGTCGCCCCGGACTTGTACTCGACGACGAAGTCGAAGCCAAGCAGCTTGCCCACACAATGATGTTGCAGGATTGTGGCGAGGTGCTGGTCGAGGAGGTACTTAAGGCTGTAGTGATCGGTCTTGACGAGGAAACGCCGACCCCAGAGATATGGTCGCTAATGCCGGACAACGTGGATGAGGTCGATGAGCTCCCGCTTGTAGGTGGCGAGGGAGCGATGGCGTGGAGCGATCGGGCAGCTGAAGTACACGATCGGATGCCTGTCCTGGATGAGGACCGCGCCGAGGCCGTACGTGGACACGTCGCATTCCACGACGAAAGGTTTGTCGAATTCCGGCAATACAAGTACAGGGGCGGACGTCACAACCCCCTTGAGGGCGCTGAGTTGTCGCGGTGTCGTTCCATGTTAACCCCTCCTTCAGAAGAGTCGTGACGGGGGCGGCGATGGCACCGTAGTTGTGGACGAACTTCCTATAGTAGCCCGCGACACGAGGAAACCGCGCATTGCCCTTGCTGAGTCGTGGATGGCCTGCACCTTGGCCGGATCCATGGCCACACCCACCGCAGAGATGATGTGGCCGAGGTAGGAGACAGAGTCGACGCCGAACGAGCACTTGGAGCGCTTGACGAAGAGGCGGTGGTGACGCAGAGCGGTGAAAACAATACGGAGGTGGCGTTGGTGATCCACCATGAAGTGTTGTAGATCAGGATGTCGTCAAAGAATAGGAGCACAAACCGGCGAAGATAGGCGCGCAACACGTCGTTCATGAGGGCCAGGAATGTAGCCGGGGCGTTGCATAGCTCGAACGGCATGACCAATAATTCGTAGAGGCCATCATGTGTACGGAATGTTGTCTTGGCGTCATCCTCCAGCTTCATGCGGACTTGGTGGTAGCCGGAGCGGAGGTTGAGCTTGGTGAAGAAACGGGCGCCGTGCAGTTCATCCAGCAGCTCATCGACCACCGGGATGGGGAAAACATCCTTGATGGTGATAGCATTCAGCACGCGGTAGTCGACGCATAAATGCCATGATCCGTCGGCCTTCTTGACGAGGAGGACCGGCGAAGAGAACGCTGAGGAGCTACGTTGAATAAGCCCTTGGTCCAGCATGGCCGCACACTAACACTCCAGCTCATCCTTATGGAGGGCTGGGTAGCGGTATGGCCATACTACCACGGGAGACAACCTCGACACCAAGGTGACGCTGTGGTCCCGGCTGCGTGGGGGAGGTAGGCCGTGGGGTTCGCTGAAAACGTGATCGAACTCGCCCAGTAGCTTGTCCAAGAGTGTGCTGGTGGTCGTAGTGGTGCTCATGGCCGGTGCTCGGGGAGCCGCGAGGCCTTGCCAACAGCAGCTGCGGCCCTGGTGCGTGAAGGAGATGGCTCAGGTGCTGAAATCCTAGACAATAGGGCCCAATGCAGCGAGCCACTGGGTTCCCATGACCACGTCGTAACCCGCGAGGGGCATTAAAAAGAGGTCAGCCAGAACGGATTGCCTCCCACAGTCAGTGGTGCGCCCCGGATGACGCTAACGCAGGAGAGACGCTCGCCGTTGGTGACCATGGCCGTGAGGCGTGGTCGGCGTTGAAGAGGTAGCCTTGAGCGGTGAGCGGCGAGATGAAGTTGTGGGTGTTGCGCGAGTCGAGGAGAGCGACGAGGGATGCTGGGCCGAGCGTGACCGGGATTTGCATAGTGTCAGTGAAGGAGACCCTGGCCAGGGCTTGGAGGGAGAACACTAGAGCGTCCTCAGTCCTCGCGTCCTAGAGAGCCGCTCGTGGCAGTTGTAGCACAGCCCAAGGCGACGATGCTCTTCCTGTCCAGCCTGGGTGAGGCGCTTGATCGGGCGGCCTTCCACGGAGATCGTCGCGGGGGCGGGCGTCTAGGCACCTGGTGGCGCCGATAGGGCTAGGCGTGCGGCTGGCCTAGGCAGCAGGGGGCGCAACTCAAACTTGCAGGCCAAACTCATGGTGGCGACTAGGGTTTGTGGGTTCTGGATCCTCAGGTCGATGCTTTGCAGTGGAAGGAGCCCGCCTGTGAATAGTTGTACCTACTGCGTCTCGTCGAGGTGCCCAACACGGGTAGAAGGGCATGGAAGGGATCCTGATAGTCGGCGATCGTGCCTGGTCGGCAGAGCCAACTCGGCCAGGGGGGCCGAGCGCAACAGCGGTTCGTAGCACAGATTGAGGAGCTGCATGAACCGGCGCCATGACAGAGTCCCCTCGTCCGTTTGGACTTGGATATACCACATCTGTGCCCCGTGACCCCATCCTCAGGGTTGTAGGATGCCATCCACACCTTTTCTTCTTCCATGATCCTTTGCTGGTGGAAGTACGACTCGCAGCAGTTGATGAAGATGAGGAGGTCGGTCGTGCCATCATATCGCGGAAAGTCCAGCTTCTAGAACCGTGGCGGTCGGTCGTTGGGATGTTTGCTGGTCGGTTGCTTGTTAGCCGATGATGATGACCGCTCGGTGGACAGGGCCTAGATGGCCTTGGCGTTGGCCTCTGTTGTGGACGAGGAGCGATGAAGTCGGCGGGAACCATGACGAGTCAGCGACGAGGGCAGTCCCCGAGATTGTAGTTGACGACGAGGAGCGACGAGGTTGGCATGAGCCATGGCGAGGAGCGACGAAGTCGGCGGGAACCGTGATGAGTCAGCCACAAGGAGCGACGAGGCCGGTGTGAACCGTGACGAGGAGCGACGAAGTCGGTGGGAACCGGGACGAGTCAGCGACGAGGGGCGACGAGGTCGGCATGAGCCGTGGCGAGGAGCGACGAAGTCGGCGTGAACCGTGACGAGGAACGACGAAGTTAGTGTGAACCTTGACGAGTTGATGTCGAGGGCAGTCCCCGAAACTGTAGTTGGCGACATAAGTGCTCGTAGGGGATCTCGACATGTTTGCTGCGGGACAACGGTATGTTGTATCTCGGATACAAGTATTCGGACGTGTAAGTGAAAACTACAAAGCTGTAATATATCTGGGGCGGTGAGCTTTTGTTTCACTTGTATGTCCTGTCGTGCCTACTAATTCGTGAGCCGTAGCGATCAATCGTTCTGCCTTGGGTCTCAAATGGTCCAGGTTGTAGGGCTAGCGCCACTTCACGCGTAGGATACATAAGGACTCCCAAGGCGGCACGCTACTGGCAATCCGCAGCGCAGAGGGCGAACAACTCATGCACGCTTTAGATGATACCAATGACAGGTCCTTTTTCCGAGAGGATCAATCGTGGCATGACTAGGGCCTGTGGAGACCGTTCCTGCAGATGCTGGGCGCAAAGTCATGCTGCTTGTAGAGTCGTCGACCGTACCGTGGTCGTATACATATTCTGGGTGCATAGCCTCATGGCTCCCGACCTAACTGACACCGCCCGGTTGATGGGGAAGTATCACTTAGGAGGTCTGTCAACGTGGTCGTAGTGCTTAGGGTAGCTACTTCTATTCACTATGACCCGTTGATAGACCAGCTTCAGGGGCTTTCTGGTTATGGCCAGGCTATTTGGAGAACGCCGCGATGCATTTGGAGAGGTCGTTGAACACTGTGGGAGTGTTTTGGAGAAGTCGTCGAACGCCGTAGGCGTTTTGTAGAGGTTGTCGAATATCATGACGAGTTGGCGATGAGGGCTGTCGACGATGTTGGCGATGAGGGTCGTGCTGTGTCGTTGATGAGCGATGACGAGGGGCGAGGCGTGTTGTCGACGAGGCCGGTTGCGGGGCGAACCATGGCCGAGAAATGATGAAGTCATTGGTGAGGCGAGTCATGGCGACGAGGTCGGTGGCGAAGAACAATGAGGGCCACCAACGTGGTCGGCGGTGAAAAAAGGACGAGGATCGTCGGCTATTTCAGCCTTACTGCAACAATACTCTGAAGTCTTTCAGGAGCCCACTACACTCCCTCCTCACCGTGATATTGACCATGCCATTCCATTGCAAGAGGGAGTAACGACGGAATCAGTGGCGAAGGACGACGAGGGCCACCAATGTGGTAGGCAGCGAAGGATGACGAGGGATGCCAACGACATTGACGGAGAAGAACGGCGAGGCTCACCAACGTGGTCGGCGGCGGAGAACGGCGAGGGCTGCCAATGGCGTCGGCGGCGAAGAACGTTGATGGCGAAGAACGACGAGGGCCACCAACGTGGTCGGCGGCGGAGAACGGCGAGGGCCACCAACGTGGTCGGCGGTGAAAAAAACGACGAGGACCGTCAACGGGATCAGCTGTGGCGTGGTCGAGGAGGGCCTCCAACGGCATCGGCGGCGAAGGACGGCGAGGGCCACCAACGTGGTCGGCGGCGGAGAACGACGAGGGCCGCCCACGGCGTCAGCGGTGAAGAACGTCGACGGCGAAGAACGACGAGGGCCACCAACGTGGTCGGCGTCGGAGAATGGCGAGGGCCACCAACGTGGTCGGCAGTGAAAAAACGACGAGGACCGTCAACGGGATCAACGGCGGCGTGGTCGGCGAGGGCCGCCAACGAGGTCGGAGGCGAAGAACGATAAGGGCCGCCGACGGGGCTGACGGCGAGGGGCGATGAAGAGAGCCATTGCGAGTTGATGACGATCTCCGAGGCAAGGACGGTGCCGCCGCTGATCTAGATCATAGATCCGATCTAGTCACGACGAGGTCGGCGGCAACGAACCGTTGGCGAGGGCGACGACGAGGGGACGTCGACGAGATCCGTCGATGAGGGCCGTCGACGGGGAAGATGATTGCTTGACGAGCCATGACGTCGTTGCACACACCCGCTACCTGGCGCGCCAACTGTCGACGAAATATACGTCACAGTCTATCTACGGGGTACCCTACGGTAGTAGATTGTAGGTGGAGGCGTGGCGACAACGGTCAATCATAACACGGAGAGCATAAACACAACGATTAGACAGGTTCAGGACGGGAAATCGCCGTAATACCCTATGTCCTGTGTTCCGGTGGCTGTATTGATCTGAGATATAGATTACAAGATGTGATGAGATCGTGTTTTGGGGGGTCCCCTGTCCCTCCTTATATATGCCGAAGGAACAGGGTTACAAGTAAAGTAGCCAATATGGTAGTATTCGTGCGGTGCATGTCGTGTGCCGTACGTCTACGTCTTGTGGGTCGGCCCACCTCCTAGTCGGGAGGCCCATATAGGTTCCTGGGGATATGCCGAGGTAATATCCCCAACAAGCTCGGACGAGGCGGAGGATCCTCCGAGGGAGTGCCGTTGCCTTAGCCGGTTTGGGTGGGAAGCCCCCGAGGGTAGATGGCAACACGGATGACGTCGCCCTGGCTCGGGCGAGGCGGAGGAGCCCCCGAGGATGATTTTGTTTTTGCAAAGTGTGATGTTAGGGTACCATATTCTCAGGTATCCGATAGTAGCCCCCGAGCCTGCGATGTAGTGATGAACTATACCGGAGGCTTCCAAGAGTGCTTATGGTGTTTGGTTGAGTTTTTGGATTCCGGTGGGTGCGCGCGAGCGCACCCGCCGGGTGTAGCCCCCGAGGTTTTTCTCCTAAGGGCTTATTCGGTCGAGCCTACAGTGTTTGGCCCTTCGCTCCTCTCAAGAGGTGGGGAGCAGAAGAAGACTTCCCCGTATGCGTGGAGTCAGAAACGTGCTTGCACGCGAGCCCTTCCACGGGGTGCACTGTTGTTCTCGGGCTGACGCGCTCTGAAAAGACAAATCGGGATTGGGCAGTGTTGTCTTTCAGTCTGAGTGTCTTTCTGGCCAGTCGATGTTGGATCAGCATCGGCCTGGTCTGACTGTGCCTCTCTTGAACCAAAAGTGGGTGCACCGTGTTCTCCCATTTGAGGGCGCTGCGAAAGCACCGCCCTCGTGTGGTCAAACTTTCGAACGGCGCACCCTGAGCCTGTCATCTGCTTGGCCATTTATGGCTCCGCTGCACCCCCTCTGAAATGGACACTGGCGCGCAGTGCAGTTTAATTGGGGGAGGCAGAGCGTTGTAGCTTCACGGGCCGGCCGCCGTGCGGGTGCCCTGGCGGGCTATAAATAGGGGCTGCCCTCTGCGAGATAAAAAACACGATCCCACAACATGACTTGCCCTACTTTCTTCCTCCGAGGCCTCATCGGAGATACCCTTGAGCCGCCCTGGCGGGCGGCCTTTGAGAGTACACCGAGCTCAGGGGAAGTTATGCGTTAGAGGTCCTGGTGTCCCGTTTCGCCCGGTGGCAGAACTCAGCGGAAGCTCTACGAGATGTGCATAGCTTCCGCTTGTCCTAACCACTGGTAGGGCAAGCGGTTGTCACCACACCCTGCACGAATCGCTCCCTGGGGTGGAAGGTGTGGAGTCCATCCTTTCGCCGGATGGATCCTGCACTCCGCTCCCGAGGAGCGGTGGTGTGCTATCATTCCTCAGAGTTGGCTCATTCTTGGCTGTTGGTTGATGGCGATATCGCCGTTGGCGGGATCGGCGGTCTCGGGGCTGCCAATGCATGGCTGAAGGACCGAGAACGGCGACCAGAGGGGGGGGGGGTGAATGGGAGCCTCAAATTTCTCTCGAAATATTCAGACGAAAACGGAGAAATGAGAGCTCACCAGCAGTGGAGAGAAACTCGCCGGAAACCCCAAAACGCAGGTTCTCAACCCCTAGGGAAAAGAGGCAAGAACCTAGGCAAAACGGGCAGAAACAGCAACCGTCGGACCACTTGAACAGGATCTCCGGACCATAGCACAGGTTCCGGAGACTTGGTCCGACGCTGCTTCAGCAGACCGTCGGACTGGTCCGACGCTCTTCTTCGCCTCACAAAAAACACGCAGGCTTCGGACTAGTCCGGTGCTAGCTTCGGACCAAGGGTGAATGGTCTGGTGCTATCCCTCGAGTCTGCCAAAATCACACAGTAAGCGCCCTTGCTTCGGATGCTTGGTCCGACACCACCGTCGGAATATGATGACTGGTCCGACGCGTGGAGCAACTCTGCTGTCCTCCTGAGCAAGACCTCCGGACCAATGGTTGATGGTCCGACGCCCTGGCAAGGTGGTCCATAGCCTGGTCCGATGGTCACGAGCAGAGCGCAGGAACCCTACGAAAACAGTCTCAATTCTGCAAAATCTTCCCAAAACTCAACCAAATGATCACCAACTGCAACCAAACTTTGTAGGTATGATCCTAGTACAGTTGGGGAGCTATCCCGAAGAAATCATCGCTCAATTTGGCTTAGAGCAACGTGGAGAGAAGAGATTTGGGGAAAAGCTCAAGAACGAAGAACTCCACAAAGAAATCACCCAATCTACGCACTCGTGAGGTTTGAGGAGAATTCCTTTAGTGCAAAGATGCTCCTCACGAATACGAACAACTTGGTTCAAACAGATTTGCAAGAGCTACTCCCTACAAAGAGAAATCATCTCGGGAAAAAGTGGGAGCAAAAGCAAAACGCGAAGAACACAAGCAAAATGGGGACACAATCACGAAATCGAAGCCACCATGGCTTACGGAGGTTACGGCCTCCGATTCCTCGCAACAAACTCAAGTTCTTACAGAGGTTGGTGGAAACAACCTAGGGATCTCATGAACTAGAGAGAGGGTAGAGAGAGAGAGTTGGGGCAAATGATTAGGGTTCAAGAGATAGGATGACGATACCCCTTCATCCCCTATTTAACAGGTCTTTGGCTATTTCCCAAAGACCCCCTAGATACATTGAGTGAACTACCTAGCCTAAGCATTGCAGTCCAAGCTCCAAAAAATATCTCCCGCATTTTGAATGGACGGCCCCACTTCCTGGCAGGAGTTGTCGTCGCCTCGACACAACCTCCAGGATTCCGCCACGTGCCATCCCCGCTTCCTCAGAAGCTCCGCCTAGGTTTTGAGGCCCAAACCCAGGAAACCCGCCACCGGTAGCTTTGGGCTCAACTACCGAACCCCGAGTTTTGAGGCCCAAACTCGGAAACCATCCTCGGATGGTTTTGAGGCCCAAACCACCAAACCGCTCAACTCGAGCCACCTTGTCCTCGCCCGGTCGGACCCTGAGTCGCATGAGCCTCTGCTCGTCCGCCGTATTGACTTGGTCAACTCGGTCTACCTCCATGTATTCTCGCACTCGCCGATGCTAAGCACTAGCCACCACAGCTAGTCCACCGACGCCCATGGTCCCTCGGTCCGAGCCCCGCTTCCGCCCTTCACCACTCTCAGTCCATCGGCACGGCAAGCCTCTACTCGACCTTCTCCACGCCATAAACCACTGTCACTAGGCATAGCACCTGCACACCACAAGCTGATAGACTAGGGTGCTAACATCGGACATTGCTAAAAAAAGTGCATCGGTGGATCCTGATCATCAAGTGGCCGAGCATGACGTCGGAAAGTTTGCCGATGACAAGAAGAGAATTGCCGATAAAGGTGCCTGTGTCAGTAGGGCTCCTGGCATAGTAATCACGCACAAGGTACCAAGGCGGAACTATCGGCAATCACGAGATGAACGATATTGGCAGGAAGAGAAAGAACATCGGGAGTGGCTTCGTCGGAAAAATCATTGGAAGTGTCCCTTCTTCATTCACTGTTGGGAAGAAGGCATTAAGCTACCCACTGCCGATAACTGTCCTGAATGCAACAGGTATCACACTGCCGATCAGTCAAGTAAGCCTTGTTTGGATGATCGGGCATCTAGGTGCGCCAAGCCGCTCAGAGAGAGGAGATCGATATATGGCCAACTGGGGGGCAAGCTTACTGCCCATAGCAGGCTTGGCGGGCAGGTTAATCAAGGGGAGAACAAGGAACGGGCCAAGACAAAAATACCCGATGAAGAAGTGCTCTCCAGAAATTCAAACATCGGAGGAAATGCCGATGTAAGTAATGAAAGGCAGCACCAACCTGTCTGGAAAACCAAACTCTCTCAGTGGTGCCCTAAGGGTTTAACAAAAACCCAGAAAAGAATAATTCAGCGCCAACACCACAATGACCTGTACGGTGATGCAGAACTCTCAAAGGAGAGGTAGTGGAGGCCAAAGCGCAAGGATGGAGATCTATCGGCAGACAGCAATATTGTGCCGATGGTTTGATCGAGGTCAATCTTGGACCTACGGGCTTGGGGGCTGCAATTGGCAAATTGATGGTTTCAATTATTATGCTTGGGGACACCTACCAATGGTTTGTGTATGGGACACTGTACTACTGATAGGTTCGTTAACTGCCAGGAGATGATCGTAAGAATAATTCTGCCGCGTTTGTACATGATAACTCAGTGTGTGTTGCACGTATTCTGGAAGTTGCTCCTCGTGCTCTTTGGTGGGTCTGTCGGCATTATCCTAAATCTGATCCGATGGAAGTATGAAGCCTCGTTGCCGATTATTGTTACAGTCGGGCTAAGTGCCAGGGTCTGTTAATAAGTTGGGACTAATCAGGATTTTAGCCGACTTGATGAATTATGGTATCGGTGATGGTTGCCGATGACTGGGTGAGCGAGTTCGCCGATAGTACTCTGGCATGGAAATTGATTTTACCGATCAGAATTGGATTCTAGGTATGGGAGTGGTTTCCTAATCAAGTTCCTATCGGATAAGACAGTCTGCCTCCAGCAAAGCATACATTCCAGAAACTCTCGAAGGAATTGACACATGACGTGCCCATTTGGATGCCGATGAAAAGGAATTGTAATACATCGGTTAAAAACATGTAAACGTTTTATTACAAGGCCCAGAGTCAAGTATCAGAGGTACATTGTTGCCGATACATAAATTACAGCAAGGATTGAATGACTGATATCGCACGCAGGAGAATCTGTTCTATCTCGTCTATCTCCTTGGCATCAGCATCGGCAGAGCCCTCAACCGGCTTGATCTTCTTCTTCCACAAGATGGCTTGCCGAGCGTGCTGGTCCCTTTCTTGCCGCAGGATATTGATGGAGTCGGATAGTTGGGTTCTCTGTTGGTTGGCTGCAGTCAGATCCCCTCAACCTTCTGTAACTCCGCAAGCAGCTTCTCCTTCTTTGCCGATAGTCGGGAAATTTCTCGATCAAGGTTGCCGATGGAGACTTCTGCTTGGCCGATGCCTTTATGCTTCTCATCGGCAAGATGTTTAAATTTGAGCTTCTCTTCTTCGCTCTTGGCTTGAGCGGCCCTATCGGCAATACGACGGGCAAGCCTCTAGTACTGGATCTGTTTGACATCGATAGAGGCTGCCTGAAGGAGGATTTCTGCCATATCGGTAGGGAGATGATTTTGGATGTCTTTGAAAGCAATCCTTGCTGCCGATGAGTCTTGAATGAGCTGGGATGTGTCTTGTAGCAGCAAGGAAAGCAGTGCCTCAAGCTTGGTCTTGATCTCTGCCGATAGAGTTGGGACAGAGCTCTCTTCCTCCTCGTCATCGGGTATCTCAACCGGGAAGGAAAATAGGCTGTCTGCTTGGAGGGGGCCTTGGCATCTATCTTCATCCTGCGGGTTGAGGCTGAAGGAGAAAAGGCTATCTGGGGAATCTTGGGCCTGAAACAAAAGGTTTATAATATGCCGATCGAATGATTATACTAGAAATCTCAGGTGATTAACTTACCATTTGAAGCGGATTTCTTGCCCAGGACTTGGCATTCTAGATGGCCCAGCCTCGTCTTGGACATCGGCAGCGGTTGCCGATGAATGAGCTTCTGCCAGAGGGGCAATCGACGCCGTTAGTGATGGTAGTGTTGTCGCTGGCGTTGCTTCTGGCATGATACTTGGTTGTGGCGGTGATGCCGCTCTTTCATCGGAATCTTCGGATGGTACCGATGCCGATGTTACTTTTGCCGCTACGACGGGCGGAGCTGTCTCATCAGCAACTTCGATTGACGGCACCGATGCTGATGTTGCTTCAGCTGCTGCCGTGGGTGCGGTCGCCTCATCAGGGATATCGGCTGATGTCGCCGATGCCGATACCGCCTCCGCCTCTGCAACGGATGGAGCTGCCTCCTGACCAAGGACGTCGTCCATCGGCTGATCTAGGATAGGAGCCGTTGGAGTTTCTGCCGATGACGTGCCGACAGTTGGTGGTGCGATTTGTGCCGATGATGAAGATGGGCTAGCTAGCCTCAAACGCCTCCTCTTCCTTGGCGTGGCAGCGGAAGAAGATCCGGCCCGTTTCGACGAGGACTGGGGGGCATCGGCAGCCGAACTTGGAGGTGCTTGTTTGCTTGGGGCAGTTGCCGATGACCTCATCGCCTAAAAAGATTCAATGCAAGTTATATGAAGTAAATGTTGCCGATTAAACAGTATATAATTGGTATGAGTGAAGATGAGTTTACTGCAAACACCCGTGTCAGGGCAGCAGCAGCGACCGATGTAGCCTTGGCTTTTGCAGGTGTCGGTGTGGGTACCTGTCGTGGGATGAAGGCAGCTAACGAGGGAGACTTATGGCCGATGAGTGATACGGGACTCATTATTCGAAGTTTGAAGGGCTTTCCGCTCTTGCTCATCGGAGGAATCGGGTCATCAACCTGTCAAACGCAAGAAAGTTAAGTACCGATGGCAAAGATAAAAGTAAAGAATGCATCGGAATGAGGACTTACTGCGTCGTCGGGGATGATATGATCGGCATCGATCATGTGCCGATAGTAGTGCGACGATTTGGCGAACAGTTGACACCTCCATTCTTGCCACCAGGACTTGTACTCGTTTGTGATAAAGGAGGTTGGTGACCAGGAGGATAAGTCAAGATCTGATACATCGGCATCGGCAGGGAGGTTGACAACCTTGTTCCAGTCCAGAGCACTGGAGAATGTTTGCCTGGGCTGCACTACCTTGGAGTAACAAAGCTTGATCGGCAGTTGGCCGAACACCAGTTGTCTTGCCGCTACCGATGGGTAGTAAAACTCAAATGATGGAGGGGCGTTCTTTCCCGATCCAAATATGTTCACTGGGATAGCTTGAGGAGTGATGCTGGCCTTTATCATTATCTGGTTTTCAGGTACATTCCCATCGGTAAGATTAAATAGCAATGGAAACTGGTTATCTACATCGGCATATGGCCACCAGAGCCGTTCTGTGGCAGGAATTCCATTGTAAAACTTCTGAAAGAAGAGACCGAATTGCTTCGCACCGGCATCGGTCCCTGGCAGCACAATAGTGGCCTCTCCAAAGTTGAGTGGAGGGCGAGTTGCCGATTCATCTTCCCCACACTGGTGGTCTTCTGGTATGTCTCTCGGGAAACGTTGGGCGAACAAGTCAAGTTGGAGTACTTTCTGCATATGTGCGTTCAGCCACATGTTGATGAACCACCAGGGGCCTCCAAGATTGCCGATATGCTCACCTAGCAGTAACTTCTGGGATACTTGGTGGAGGAGACGGTATACCGATCCTAGAAGATATCTGCCCAAGGGAAGCCTTGTCCCATCGGCAAGTAGCTCAACTGCTGGGAGGTACATGGTAGTGGGTCCAACTGCCCTGCCGCAGAAGATGAATTTGTCTAGCCACATGTTCAGGAAAGTGGCATGCTCTCTCTGGTTTACCGATCCCGTTTTCTGGTATTCCTGAATGTAACCCGTCCAACCGCCGATGTTCCGGGTATTTACTCTGTGCTCGGCTTTCCTATTGAATAAGGTGAAGGTATCGGCAGAAGAGATGTCTGGGCCGGTCAGCATGTGGACATCGGCAAGAGTGGGGGTGGCCGGTCCATGTCGGAATAAGAAGGCATTCAAGGTGTCTGACCAAAAGTAAGAAGCAGCTATCAACATGTTCTCGTTCTTCTCTATATCGGCAATGGAAAGCCTGATACATTGGTCCAAGCTGCGCTCTTGCCAGTAAACTTGTTGTGCCCCAGCAACCCTAAGGTACCAGTTTTTCCATCCCTTAGTAGGCTTGGGCCATGATCGGAAAGTGTCCTTCCACAACCCTAAATTGAAACATTCAGATCTGAATGAGATCCGATTAGTCTCTGCGTTGATTATATAACTGGGATCCGGATTCCCCATGGGGCCTAGGCAACTGAAGGTGGAACCAGCGAGTGGAATCACTACCTTGTCATACAGTTCCTAGGGTTCGAAGGAAAAACGGGGAATAATCAGAAGAGGGACGGAGATAAATCCAGATTCGCGCGAGGAAAAACTAGCGGGAGGCTGGAGTGAGAAGAGAATAAGTCTTACCTTTGGGATGTCGACCTGGATCGCCATTGGAGTCGAGGGAGTGCTTGCAGTTCGTCCTTAGATTGCGAAAGAGTACTATTGCTCAGGTTCGTGTTCTTCAGAGCGACTGGAGGTTGAAGACGATGGCAAGGAGATGAAAGTGAAAGTGGACTCAGGGTGAAAAGTAGTGTGGACCCCGGTAACTTTTTATAAGCCTGCTCAGGGGCATTTTGGGGTTCTGTTTCACATTCTGCAGGAATGTGGAGAAGCCCGCGCTAGATACGCGCGGTGATCGAGGTGGTCTGCAACTGTTTTTGCTACAATCGAGGGATTTTATTATTAAATTGCAGTTCCACACGCGGGGATCGAGGAAACCGTGCACCTATCTCGAGGGTAACGGCTACAGCAACGGCTACAGTGGAGAGAATTTCGGCACGTAAAGTTATACGCTCCGAAACTGGGGGGCATGTGTTGACACCATTTTTCGACACGTGTCAAATGGACTGAGCTGGTCAATGGTCGTTTTCCATCGGCATTGGTAAAGTATGAGCCAATGTGGCCGATGGAAGAGTGCTGTGAGAAGACCAAGGGTGTTGCCGATGAAGGCTGGGTGATCTTTGCCGACAAAGGTTAATAAGTGGTCTTGCTGAGGCTAATTGCCGATGAGGAGTCATTGCCGATTGCCGATGGTCATTGCCGATTGTCGATAAGCTGCTATTGCCGATTGCCGATGAAGGGTCCTTGCCGATTGCCGATGAAGGGATGCCGCCGATTGCCGATCGGGAAAGTGTTGCCGATGCCGATGGGCGTGACTTAGCACTTGGCGGCAGCGGAGGATTACGAGTGGCCAAAGAAGGAAGGTGCGGATTGAAGGGATCTGCCGATGGAAAGTTCCGTCGAAAGGAAGTATAAAGAAACTGGTGTCTTGTACCAGTATTATTATAGTAGTTTGAGTCCGACTCTTGCATGAGTCGTTTATTTTCCTTTAAAATAGGTGTGTTTGTTTAGGAAATAAATATTGTTATCCGGCTCCTGCGCGAGTCAGTTTCCTTTAAAGTAGGAGTTTGTTTTAGGAAGGGTATGTATCGTGTCTTTGTACAACTCTCCATGCGAGAATTATAAATATGTGCCCGAGGGCTATGGAATAGAAAAAAAATCCAATTAAAAAACAAACCAATTCTACTTTTTATCCTACTTTTATCGCAATTTACCCTTTCTTATGCATTAGTTATAGCTTTAACGAGTTCTTCAAGCTTTCGACGGGCTGCATCACCTTGGTCTCCGTCAAATCCTTGCTAGTTCCGCTTGGGAGTACCTCTAGGCTTTGGCAATCCGGGCGCATCGCTGTTTGCCTCGTCTAACTCTGCTCTAGTTATCCTTGATCAATCTGAGCCTTGACGTCCGGGCGCATCGCTGTCGTCTCGTTCAGTTTGTCATAGTTATCATCCTTGTCAATTGATTGGTCAAATCGACTGGCACGCCCTCGACATCGAGATTTTGGTAATAGCCCGAGGTGTTCACAGATCTGACGCTTTTTGTGTCAACAGGAGGATGCAGCGGTGGTGACCGCGGCGAGCGAGGCCGATGAGGGTGGCCTTGACGGCACGGTCAGGGTAGCGGACACCGCAGCCACGACGTCAGAGGGCGAGGTGGAGGCGACCGGGGCGAGCGAGGAGGGGCCCGTGGACAATCCCCTTCCTCCCAACATGCCGGCTTGGGACACGGTGGGCCCCCGGTCCTTCACCGAGGAGGAGGTGGCGGCTGTAACACCCTCGGTGTTTATCCCGGGCTAAAAAGTGATTAAGGCTAATTATATGGGATCAACTGATAATCAAAGACTATAGTTCATACATCGAAAATTATGATAAGGTATTTATTCTACATGCCTTCTATCTATTTCCATCTATATGAACTATTGGAGAAGTTTCGTAAACTTTGGAATTAAAACGTCACATGGAATGACGACTTTTATAATTACCCGGTTTATTTTATAAAGCGGAAATAATTATACGAGTTCAACCAAGTCTCCCAACCTTGTCCGAATACTCCAGTTGAACTCTGCAACAAAAGTCATGAAAGGTTTGTGTTGCCCGGAAATAGAGAAAATGCTCGGAAAATATTCCGAGCCCTGACCCGAGCGCAACCGACTACATTTTTGACCGTCGTTGACCGATAATTTGGAGATCTCGCATGTCGACGCAATATAAAGATAAGATGTAGATCGGATCGAGACGAATAAAACTCGTTCAACCGCCGAGACCTGAATCAAAGCCGAAAATAGCGAAACAGATGCCTGAAGATTGTCGGATTGCCAGTTTTCGGTACCCGCGAGATTTTCTCCGGAAACTCGTAATTCGCAAACCGTTTGGAATTTGACCGTGGCGTTTAAAGTAAATTTCTCTATTCGTCGAGACCTTCGCATTGGTACCTTCGGATTCGTGATCGGACGAACGATTTAAAAAGTGGAAAATGCGACAGTGGCAATTAATGGATTTGGTGGAGAAGGAAAAAGGAAAGAAATAAAATATCGGCCGACAGGGCCACCGTCCTTCCTGCCGCGTGGCGCCCTGCCCCAGCGCTCCCGCGCCACCTGCCCGGCGTCTCCTGCCTCGGCAGAAAAAGGGGGCCGAGCCCTCCTTTGTCCCACTCGGCCTCCCTCCTGCTTCCTTCCTCCTCTCCTCTGTCGAACAGGAGCAGAGCTCCCTCTCCCCTCCACTCGCCTCGCCTCCCATGGCGGGAGCTCCAGGCCGCCATCGCCCCAGCCAGGCCGCCGGCCCCGCAGCGCGCGAGGGCACACCACTGCCGCGCCCCACGCAGGGCCCCGCCGTCGCCTAGACGCGCCCCGCGCGCGCGTGCGCGCCTGCGCGAGGCTAGTGCCTGCTCGCCGCGTCCCTCGAGCGTCCGCCCGGGCCAAGCTGCTGCCGGCGCGCCCTCGTGCGGCGCTGCTGCCGCGGCTCTTGCCGCCGAGCCCCGCTGGCCGCGTGCCCCTGCGCGCCAGCCTGGCTCGCCCCGGTGTCGCCGGACCAGAGACCGGGAGAGCTCCCCCGCGCGCGCCTCCCTCCACGGCCCAAGCCTCGAGGCCCCCTCGCGCCCCTGCGCGTGGCTGGTGCAGCCCTCCGGCTGCTGCTGGCCATGGCCAGGAGGCCCTGCTGGTCCTCATCGACCACCACATCGCCATCCCGGTCGCCGAGCCCTCGTTCCGGCCGGTTCCCCGTCGATCCGTCGTCGTCTCCGTGAAGCTTCCTTGAAACCATGCAGAAAGGGCATGGTTGCTAATAGAAGTTTTATTCTATTTCACATTGCATATTTTACATGACTCATTGATTTGCGTATATATCCTTGATTAGTTTTGTGAATATGCAGGGTGCCTGATGCAAATAGTTTTTCCCGTAATTATTTTACTTTGTATGCAGCGACCTTTGGAAAATCGTGGTAAATCGTAGAAAAATCGCATGGATGCAATTTAGGACTTTTCGGAATCCTTATAAAATTCTATACGCACTAGATCAGTTGCATGTTAGGTTTGAGTTGGTTTTAATTGCTGTAAAAATGATTCTTGTGCTGCTGTTCTAGAAGCTTAAGTGTGTTAATTAAATATTTTTTGCTGTTAAGGAATGCTCCAAAAATCATGAAATAATTATGATGTGTTTCTTATATGATGTATGATGTCTGGTTAAAGTTTCATAACTGCTTGTTGAGTGGTTTGTGAGTTATAAAAATAACAAGTTTGTTATCTTGCTGTTTTGGGTGCATGCATAGGTTTTAGGAAATGAATTTTATCATGTGTTAAATTGTGTTTTCTGTTGGCGTGGTGAATACCAAAGTTGTATATAATATTACTATCTAGATTGTACTAAACTTTGGTGGCCATATCCCCATTAGTTTGGGAGATATGCATTTTGCAAGTTGGTATTGAAATCTGTCCAAACCTCTGGACAGATCTAAGCCAAAGTGCTTTTTGACTAACTTGAAATGTGAATCATGAATTGCTAGTGTTGAATGAATTGTAGAACTTTTCTTAATACTTCTAGATTGTCTTAATTCATATTTTTAGGAGGTATATAACTTGAGTTATAGCATTTTTAAGAAGGGATGCCAAATCTGTCCACCTTTTGGACAGAGTTGCCTTCTTCTTTTAATTCGAGTTATTTAACTATTAAATCATCCTTGCATGATATTAAGAAAGTTGTAGACAACTTAATAATCTTTACAAATATGTAAGAACCATGTTTGTTTGATTAGTATAAGTCTCGTTATGATTAAAACCGTAACTGCATGTTGCTGTCCCAAAGTTGCTTATATGAGTTAATTATGTTAACATGTTCTTGCTAGTTAAATATGTTAAGTAAACTTAATGGATGAATGTTTGCCATGATTTGACTTGAATTAAATAGTATATCGTGCTTGATGTGCTTTCTACCTTCTATGTTAAGTTGAGTGATAATTAGCTAACTAGATGAATAACCTTAAGTGTATATGTATGTCTAGTATGATATTGTGATCGTCTTGAATGTGTGTGTTTGTATCTTGTGTTACCATTTCCCCGCATTCATGCACATGCATCGGCATTTCATTTAGGTACGATAAGTACAGGCATGAAGGACGTGATGCTTGGAGCTAACCTGAAGGTGGTGTTGATGGACAGATGGAAATGCCTTCGAAGGTGCTCGCCAAGCGAGTGACCTCTAACAAACACTGACTTAGTGTTGGTCCCAGGCAAGCCCCGGAGCATCCTAACTCCTTATTTTATGATATCCATTTACTATGTTATACTATGTTGTTGCATTAAGTATAGGAGTTGAGTGAACCTAATTGATGCATATCACCCTCCTTGTTATTGATATACCTATATCCTTGTTAACCTGATAGTATAGCAAAAGATAGATGCTTAGCATTGCTAAATTAATATGGAACCTCGGTGACCCCCTGTCACGTAAAACCCTACGTGGCACACCGATGGGTTGAATGATATCATGAAATGGAAAGGCAACCGGGAAGGTTGGTAAATTGTCCGTACGTCTCATACTGGCAACATCTAGGTGAGCTGTGCGCCCTAGGCCGGTATTTTGCGTATGTATCTGCCTTTTTGGCGGGCCGATCGGGTGGTGTCTGAAAGGATCAAGATGCCCAAGAGGGGGGGGGGGTGAATTGGGCTTGTTTTCAATTTCTAAAGAAAATATAAAAACCTATCAAATGCCAATCACCCCCTAGTGCCTACCGTCCGTGTGTCCTAACTAGAAAGCGGTAGCAGTTCATAGAAATTAAAGACAACCTAAGCAATTCTAGTAGGAAATGTAAAAACAAGACGGAAATGTAAAGAGCTAGGGAAAAGAGAATCTCATAGACGCAGCGATTTTTTCTCGAGGTATCGAGGTGTCGACACACCCCCCTAGTCCTCGTTGGAGCACCTCGCAAGGTATCGCTCCCCCTCTACCCGCGCAAGGATAGAGTGCTCTCTACGGGCCGATTCTTCGCCACTCCGGCTCGGTGAATCGCCCACAACCGATCACAAGAGCTTGGAGAAGAGCCGCCAACAATCTCCCGGCGGTCACTTCCTCCGAACACCACCAAACCGTCTAGGTGCTGTCGAACACCAAGAGTAACAAGCACAAGACCTTCACTTGACCCACTCAAGGCTAGGAAGGTGGATGGATGCACACAAGTCACTCCTAATCACTCTAGGAGGGAAGAACAAGATGAACTCTCTCTAATCTCTCCCTCACTAGACTCTTGGCTCTCCAAAAGATTTCTCAAGGTGTCACCAGCTGAAACAATGGCCAAGAAGACCTCTAAGGACCAAGGGGGCAACTATAAATAGTCCCCACCTCCAAAACTAGCCGTTTTTTCACTTTTTCTTCTCTCTGCGTACACACCACCGGACCATGCACACTGGTCCGGAGCTCACTCAGGTTTCAAACTCAGGCACCGTCGGACAACTCTGCTTGGTCCGACGCACTGGTCCGACGCTCTGGTCCGGAGCCTCGGTGCTCTCTGAGTGAAAACCTAACTCTCTTTTACACACCACCGGACCACTCTCCTTGGTCCGGTGCCCTGGTCCGACGCTCTGGTCCGGAGCCAGGGAGCTCTCTGCATAGATCAAACTTCCTGTCTTGAGGCGTCGGACTAGCCGTCGGACACACCGTCGGACTAGTCCGGAGCCTTCTGACTCTCTGAACCAAGCCACCGGACCACTCTCCTATGGTCCGGTGCTTTCCAGACAGGTGGTCCGGAGCTCCTTGAGCTGAGAATCTGCCTTAGTGAGGGACCATCGGACTACTCTCCTTGGTCCAGTGCCTACTTAGCAGAGTGGTCCGGAGCCTCTTTCTCCCTCTCTATCAACCGTTTTCGCTGAGGTTTCTCAAGGGATTTTGCTCCTACCACTTCTAGGGTTTATCAAGGGCTGAAAGCAAGGTCTCTAGGACTAGTTGTGACAAGTGTGCATATACCCACTTTCCTAAACTCTCCTAGGTCAAGCTACTAACCTCATACCCCTCTTTATAGTACGGTCAAAGGAAAAACAAAAGCCCTAGCTATACTTAGTGCCCTTCTCAACCTTATGGCACTAAGAACTAGCCTAGTCTTCGTCGAGTATCTCCATCCTTTGCAACTGAAATGTTTTCCATCTTGGGGGCATGAACATCCATTAAGCCCATTCAAAATACATCACTCATGACCTAACATATATGACTTTGACTCTGCAAAACACACGTTAGTCATAGTGATCTAGTATTGTCGTTAATCGCCTAAACACAAGGGTCCATGATTCTACAATCTCCCCCTTTTAGGTGATTGACGACAATACAAGCTCAAGTAGAGAATAATGAGTGAATTTTGATAAGAGAAGACATGACTTGACATGACATAGGCATGGGTTAGTAATAAGAAAGACAAGTACATGCCTAACCATTCAAGCCATGACAAGCACAATAGATATGAAATGAAAATAGTACTTGATTTCAAAAGGATATGCTATAGCCAAAAGATCAGAGATTAGCGCGGAAGCAATATAGCATAACCAAGTGACATGAGATATATAAAAAGGGATGTCCACACATGTCACACAACCATCAAGTCTTAACCATCACACATATCATACAATGCAATAAGACGGTAAACGTGATGCATGATGCAATAGAGTTTATACACAACAAAAGAACGAGTCCTACTAGCTCCCCCTAAAGCTAGCCCATCTACTCGACTCTCCCTCTCCCCTTTGGCGTCGAAACACCTAAACTAAGCGTCTGGAGGTGGAGTGGAAGCAGCCGTGGAGCGATCGAGGACCCTGAAAGCTGCCAGATAGGTCTCATCATCGGAATCCTCCCCCTGAGTGTCGGTAGCTGGTAGTGAAGTGGTATGGGGGTCGGAAGCTGACAGGTCTGCTGCGGTCGAAGACTCTGGAGCAGTAGCTGGGGAAGCAGTAGGAGCGGTAACTGGTGCTGGTGTCTCTGCTAGAGCCTCTGGAGCTGCTGTGACCGGTGGTGCCTCATGCACTGACTCGTCTGGAGTCTGAAGAACCGGAGACGGCTGAGGCTGGACTGGAGTGGAGGAGACAACCGTAGCATCGGTAGCGACTGCAGCTGTCGGAGGGGTAGATACGGCTGGAGCCCGACTGTCATGGGTAGCCTCTGAGGAAGCTACTAAGGATCGGTGCTGATCAGCTGTCGGTGCTACAAGCTCGGCCTCGACCTCTGCTGCAATCTGAGGACCAGTGGGGGACGGCTGACCTGTGATATCACTGAAAGAGGCTGACAGATCTCTAGCAGTAGCACCCAGTGTAGCGGTAAGAGGAGTGAAACCTGTAGTAAGCGGGGTGAACTGCTGAGTAGGTCCAAATGTGTCCAACCACTGAGTCACCTGAGTCGCCAGTGACTGGAATGGGGTGGTCAATCCAGCACCCTGAAGTCCACTGGACTGTATGGCTGGGGTGGGAGTGACTGTCTGACCGGCTGAGCTGACAGGGGCCACTGAGGGGCCAACTGAAGGTCCTACTGAGAACTGAGGCCCTCCAAGCTGCCCGACTGACTGAGAGGGTTGTGAAGTGCTCATCATCTGAATCTGAGGAGCTGCAGGGAACTCTAGAGGAGGAGCGCCAGTACACTTCATCACGTGAGCCATGAATGCCATGTTCTGCTGCTGCAGCTGCTGGGACTGTAACTGAAGGCGCTGAGACTCTAGCTACATAGCAAGCATCTGTCGCTGCATCTCGAAGTGGCGCTCCTCTGACTGTCGCTGCATCTCGTCCTGACGCTGCTTTAACTGAGTGACTGCAGTGACTAGAGAACTCTGCTGCTCATTCATTCTGTCAAGGATCTTGAGCATCATCGTCTCTGTGGCAGAGGCAGAACCGCCAGCCTCAGTGTCGTGCGCCCGTGGGGGCATCTGTGGAACCGGCTGGAAGTCTGCATCGGAGCTGTCTGATGTATCCTCTGGAGTCACATCCGCTCCTGTATCTAGACCATGGAGCTCCTGCTGCTCAACACTCCGAATGGCCTCATCCTGAGCATCAACATCTGCCCTGTCAGCTGGTGCTGTCCTCTCTCTGACAAGACGGAGGACCCGGTTTCCAAACCGGCTATCAAACGACCCCAAGACTCTGTACTCTGGGAAAGAAGAAGGCGACTGATCCAATAGAGCACGGAGTCCAGGGTGTGCTCCCTCTAGCTCAATAGCAATAATCGCAGAGATCCAGTGAGCATAGGGAAACTGTCGTCGGGCCCTCATGCCATCTGCTATCACATCCTCTATCTCTGACACTAGAAAGTCTGCAATATCAAATGGTGTCTGAGATACCAGGGTCTGAAGGAGAAGCTGCTGCATGTTGGTCAATCCTTCCTTGTAGCCCGTGCGAGGTAGCAGAGTACGACGGAGCACCTCGTTCAATCTATGAACGGTAGGCCTGAGCTCAGTTGGAGTGCGCCTGGAGCCCTCTGAGAAAGGTGGCTTGAACAGAGGGGCCACCTCCTGAACTGACAAAGTACGACCTCCTCGAGCTCTGCGAGGCACTGAAGCTCCTCGGTAACACTCGTTGTGCAGGTCAAACTCACCACCCTCCTGACGGAAGCGAAAGATCTCTCTGAGTCTGGTCAAGTACAGCCTGTACCTCTCGCCTTGGAAGGTGTACTGCACAAACTTGTGCTCCGGATCTACCCAAACTGATGCATAGAACTCTCTGACCCATCGCTCGATATAGTTACCGGAACGCCCGAACAAATCGGCGAGTCCCGGCTGGTAAGTCAGGAACGGACGGATCTCCTCACCTGCTAGCTCAACAATGCTCTCTAAGGAGCAAACCCTGTGTGGTCGAATCGGAATACTGGTCAACTGAGCTGCTCGATAGAAATCCTCCATGAGAGGTGTATGCCAACCAGGTGAAGCTCTGGGGTCTCTCTGATCCGGACACCACTTCTCTAAAGTGACGAACCTGAGCTTCTTCACTTGCTTCGCTGTAAGGTTCCTCAGGTCAAGGTGAACTGAAGCTGAAGCTGTTGTGGGAGCCGCTGACTGCGGTGACTGAGCAGACTGGGAGCGGGTGGAGCGCCCCCAGGAAGAAGGTGCCAACGGTGTACCCAAGGCCTTTGTAACAAGCTCTGGCTCCTGAGGTGCGTCCTCAGTATGTGACCCAGCTGGAGGAGAAGTGGGAAGATCCCGCGGAGGGGTGCCGAGTCTCACGGTACCTCAGCGACCGCCTCGCTTTGCGCGGTCCGCTGCATCGGCCACTGCCTCGGCTTTCTCAGCCTCTGTAAGCTTGCGCTTCTTCTTCTTAGCTTTCTCAATCACTGGCTTCTTGCCCTTGTCTCTGGAAGGACGTGGAGGAGGAGGAGCATCACCACCAGACCCAGCTGCCTGAGCACGAGTGCTGCGAGTCATACTGAAACAATCATAGAATCACTGCCCATTGACAAGCAACCACTGAGAGATCACAAGAAAACTGCCTCAAGAATCACTGATCTCTGTCACAGGAACCACTGATCGCTGCAAGTAACAACTGTCAACTGATCAGACGAAGTACCACTAACAGAGGGGCCTCCAAGCCACTGGACTGAACCTCTTGAGGCTTTGCCTCAATCCTTACTTGCGAGCTTTGCCCCGAGTTCAACTACCACTGACTGCTGCTGGATAGAATAGACAGGGTATACATAAGCATATATAACATCTAGAGATAAGAAACCGTATGGAAGCAAGCATCTAGATGAGTGATAGAATGAAATGCTGACAAAATACCTGAGGTAAGAGAGCGTAACTATTCAGAGCAATCTCAAGTACCAAAGCACTCTCCGAACGGGATATACCAGCTGCGAATTACAATTGGCAATTGAATTTAGTGGATTGGATTGAATATGGATTTTCAAGGAATAACTCTAGGGCATAATTCAATCTCGACTCGACAAAACGTGAAATCGAAAACCGAAACCATACCCTAGAAGCGAAATGACGGAATCGACGTCGACGAAACAGTCGCGGACGAAGTCGACGAAGATGACAGGAGGCCGGTCGAGGACGAACGCGTCGAAGATGGATTCGTTCGAAGGCGAACGTCGAAACCCCGAACCCTAGGGTTAGGGCAAACCCTAAGACTTGATTAGGCAGGGCAATGGAGTGAGGGTTGAAACCCTAGGTGGCTTGCGCTCGAGCTAGGTAGGCAGGGAGGTGAAGCAGTGCAGTCCGCCGGCGGCGAGGTGGAGGACGGCGGCGCAGCGGCGGCAGGCAGCGGTGCAGAGTGGGGGCGAAGTGGCGCGGCGAGGAGTGGTGGTGGAGTGGCGGCGGCGCTGCGAGGAGGACTTCACCGGCGGCAATGGCGTGGCGGCGAAGCTAGGGCAGAGCTGCGGCGACGGCGGCGTGATGGCGTACGGTCGGCTGAACAAAGAGAGTGGAGAAACAGACGCGCACGCGGGGGGGTTATCGCAAAATTTCGAAGCGTCGGACCACTCCGCTTGGTCCGGTGGCTTGTCCGATGGGTGGTCCGACGGTACCAGATAAGGAAATCCAGTGAGCAATCGACCACCGGACAACTGCACCGAACGACTCACCGGACTAGTCCGATGGTAGCACCAGACTGGTCCGACGGTGAAGAGATCAGAATGACAGAGGCACCGGACAACTTGACATTGGTCCGGTGCAGCGTCGGACACTGGTCCGACGGATTCTTTGGCTGGAGATGATTTATGTAGTGAGGGACAGGGCGTCGGACCACTGCGTCGGACCAATGCAGAGTGGTCCGGAGGGTGGTCTGGTGCTTAATATTGCTCTGAATTTTCCTATTTTTCTCTCCAATCTTTTCTCTTAGCCAAGTACCAACACAAAAGAGCAAAGAGGAACACTTGTTGGGCTTAACATAAGAACCATCTCTCAAACCCTCAATTTTAGAAGTAGTTTGCCATAGGCTAGAATTAGTTTTCATAAGAAAATAGTTCAATAAAGCTCCAAGTGTCACCTTAGGGGCACTAGAGGGGTATTAGCTAAAGCTAGAGCGTTGAATTGCTCCCCCTAAGTGTTGAACCTAATGATGACCAACAAACTTAACCGAAAAGAAATGAAGAAGCAACACTTATGCATATGCAATGCAAAACGGAATTTGAATCTAGGTTGCTTGCAAGTTTAAACCGCGGTTAAGCTTTGTCACACGCTTTGAGGGCGGTTATCTTAACCGCGTTAGCCAAGCCTATGTGCATTACCAAATTAAACAAGTTATGTTACATATGAATGCATGATTCACACAAGCTCATCTTTTAGTGAAGTTAGAGTGATCAAGCACATTCAACTCGCTTCTCAACCTACAAAAGGTTGTTTCATCGAGTGGTTTAGTGAAGATATCCGCCAATTGATCTTCGCTCTTAACTCCAACTAGTGTGATGTCTTTCCTAGCCACATGATCTCTAAGAAAGTGATGGCGAATATCAATGTGCTTGGTGCGAGAGTGTTGAACCGGGTTGTTAGCAAGCTTTACGGCTCTTTCATTATCACACAAAAGTGGAACTTCTTTTAAAAACACGCCGTAATCAAAGAGTGTTTGGGTCATGTATAAGATTTGTGCACAACTTGCTCCCATGGCAATGTATTCCGCCTCGGCGGTTGACAATGCCACACTGATTTGCTTCTTTGAGGACCAAGAAACAAGTGATCTTCCTAGCATGTGGCACCCGCCGGAGGTACTCTTCCTATCAACCTTACACCCGGCATAATCCGAATCGGAATAGCCAACTAGTTGGAAGGGAGCTCCTTTGGGATACCAAAGACCCATGCTAGGGGTGTGCCTTAAGTACCTAAGGATTCTTTTAACCGCACAAAGATGCGACTCCTTAGGGTTTGCTTGAAACCTAGCACACATACACACACTAAACATGATATCCGGCCTAGAAGCGGTGAGGTAAAGTAAACTACCGATCATAGAGCGATAAAGTGTTTGGTCGATCGGTTTACCTCCCTCATCGAGATCGAGATGCCCATTAGTAGGCATTGGGGTCTTGATTGTCTTGCAATCCTCCATCTTGAACTTCTTAAGTAGATCATAAGTGTACTTTTCTTGAGAGATGAAGGTCCCTTCTCTCATTTGCTTCACTTGAAAGCCGAGGAAGAAGGTTAGCTCGCCAATCATTGACATCTCGAACTCCTTGGACATCAAGTCACCAAACTCCTTGCAATGGTCTTGGTTTGTTGACCCAAATATAATGTCATCGACATATACTTGGCAAACAAAGATCTCTCCATTAAGCTTCTTGGTGAATAGTGTAGTGTCGACGATCCCGATCTTGAAGCCCTTCTTGATTAGGATGTCCCTTAGCCTCTCATACCAAGCTCTTGGAGCTTGCTTCAAACCGTAGAGTGCCTTGGACAACCTATACACATGATTAGGCAAGTTTGGGTCTTCAAACCCGGGAGGTTGTGAGACATAAACAAGTTCATTAATGAAACCATTTAAGAAGGCGCTCTTCACATCCATTTGAAAGAGTTTCATTTTGTGATGTGAAGCATACGCCAAAAGGATACGGATGGCTTCAAGTCTTGCAACCGGAGCAAAAGTCTCTCCAAAATCAAGTCCTTCTACTTGAGAGAACCCTTTTGCCACCAATATTGCTTTGTTCCTCACAACCACGCCTTGATCATCTTGCTTGTTCCTAAACACCCACTTGGTGCCTATGATTCTTGCATCCTTTGGCTTCTCTTCAAGTGTCCACACTTGGTTCCGGGTGAAGTTGTTGAGTTCTTCATGCATGGCATTCACCCAATCCGGATCCGCAAGTGCTTCTTCTACACTAGTAGGTTCAACAAAGGAAACAAACGAGTGATGTTCAACATAAGATGCAAGTCTAGAGCGAGTCATTACTCCCTTTGATGGACTCCCTATGATTTGATCATGGGGGTGAGCTTGAAGGATGGATGTTGATTTTCTATTTGTTTCTTGAGGAGGAGGATGTGGTGCTTCAACATTGCTTGCTTCGGCCTCGGCTTGATCTTGAGGAATGTGAGTGTCTTCTTGAGCTTCCCTCACTTGATCTCCTTCATCAAATTGAGGCGTGTGAGGTGGTGAAGGATCTTGATTTGCTTCATCTTCAACTTCTTCCACCTCTTGCGGGTTGATAGCACCAATTGGCATATTCTTCATGGCCTCCCTCAAGGGTTCATCACCTACATCAATATCCTCAAGCGCTCCTTGGGAGCCATTAGTTTCATCAAACTCCAAGTCATACATTTCTTCAACTAAGCCGGTGGCTTTGTTAAACACACGGTATGCCTTGGATTTAAGTGAATAACCAACAAGGAAACCAATGTCACACCGCCGTTGGAATTTACCCAAGTGTTGGCGCTTCTTGTAGATGTACACCTTGCAACCAAACACCCGAAAGAATGAAATATCCGGCTTCTTCCCATTGACAAGCTCATAGGGGGTCTTCTTTAATAGCCTTTGGACGAAGAGACGGTTTGCCGCATAGCAAGCGGTGTTGATTGCCTCCGCCCAAAACTTCTCGGGAGTGTTGTACTCATCAAGCATAGACCTTGCTAGAGTTATGAGTGTCTGGTTCTTCCTCTCTACGACACCATTTTGTTGTGGAGTATATGTGGCGGACACCTCATGCTTGATCCCAACTTCATCACAATAATCTTCAATCTTTGTGTTCACAAACTCGGTGCCATTATCACTTCTAATCTTCTTGATCTTCACATCAAATTCATTTTGAGCTCTTGTAGCAAACTTCTTGAAGATGCCTTGTGTCTCTCCCTTATCTTGAAGAAAGAATACCCAAGTGTACCGAGAGTAGTCATCCACTACCACTAAGCAATAGAGATTTCCTCCAAGACTTGCATAGGTGGTAGGGCCAAATAGATCCATGTGTAGCAACTCTAGTACTCTTGAGGTTGACATGAAAGCCTTGGTTGGATGAGTGTTTGCCACTTGCTTGCCGGCTTGACATGCACTACAAAGTTTGTCCTTCTCAAACACCACATCCTTGATTCCTCTAACCATTTCCTTCTTGACTAGCTTCTTCAAGGTTGACATGCCCACATGAGCTAATCTTCTATGCCATAGCCAACCCAAAGAATTCTTGGAGAATAGATGCGCTTGCAAGTTTGCTTCATTGGAAGTGAAGTCCACTAAGTAGAGGTTGTTGTGCCGAAACCCTTTGAATATCATTGATGAATCTTCAATCTTGGTCACAATCACCTCATTTGGTGTGAAGAGACAATGAAACCCGAGATCACAAAGTTGACCAACCGATAGCAAGTTGAAGCTCAATGATTGTACTAGCAAGACATTTGAGATTGATTGATCTTGGGAGATAGCCACTTTGCCTAAGCCTTGAACTTTGCCCTTTGAATTATCCCCAAAAGTAATCTTGTCTTGATTTGCACAATCCTCATCAAGTGTGGTGAACATCCGGGGGTCGCCGGTCATGTGTTGAGTGCAACCACTATCAATTACCCAATGGCTCCCACCGGTGTTGTAGTTCACCTACACACAAGCAACTTGGGGTTAAGCTTGTTGTTTGGGAACCCCTTAGTGCGGGCCCCCATTGCCTTGTCAACCAACTCCTTAGCAACCCAAAGAACCCTAGGCTTGTTCTTCATTGGTGGTCCAAGAAACACCACAAGTGGTCTACCCTTGGAATCTTTGTTGATGACATAGTGAGCATCATGAGCAAATGGCCTAGTGTGCTTGGGCAAGGTCTTGGGAAGTGGAGTCTTGCATTGAAATGATAGATGACCAATTTGTCCACATCCAAAGCACCTCTTAGGCTTCGGCTTTGGCTTCTCTTGATTGTAGCCATTGTACTTGTTCTTGTAGTAGTTCTTGGCTTCAATCTTGACCTTGGCCTTCATCACTTGGTTCTCCTTGTACCCAATACCGGTCTTGTCACTCTTCATGACGGTGCTCATTAGAAGCTCACTTTGGAGATTATGGCCCTTGGTGAACTTTTCAAGGCCACTTGTAAGCTTGGTCTTGTCATTCTTGAGCTTGGCAATTTCTTCTCGAAGAGAGTTGATCAAGGTGATAGCATCTTTGTCTTCTTCTTGAGCCGGCTTGATGGTGAAGGGCTTGTTTGCCTTGAGGTTGATTAGCTCTTCCTTGAGCTTTGAGTTCTCTTCACTCATCTTCACATAATCATCATACTTGTCGGCTTCTACAACTCTCTTGCCCTTGCACTTTGCACTTTTCTCAAGAGCCACATCATCAAGCTCGATATCACAAGAGGTGGCACTTGCACACTTAGCACACGGGTTAGTAGCAACATGTGTAAGATCTTGAGTAAGTAATTCATTTGCTACCACTAGTGTGCCATGATCACTTTTCACTTGATTGTAGTCATCTTTTAGCAAGTTAAACCTTGTGAGGAGCTCTTGGGATGACCTCTCAAGCTTATCATGTTTCTCATTGGCTTGCTTAAGAGAGGCTTTGAGCTCCCTAGTGCTAGATGTGAGAGAGTTAATCTCAAGCTTCAAATCATCATTAGCACTAGACAAGTTATCAAGCTTATCATGCAAGTTTTCCTTGATTTCAAGAAGTTTGTCATTTTTACTCTTGTACTTCCTTATGATGCTAGCATATTTGTTGCAAATTTTAATTAGTTCATCATAGGAAGGTGCTTCTTCATCATCACTATCATCACTAGAGAGGTCATCACCATCATCCTCTTTTTGTACCTTCTTGTCACCTTTAGCCATAAGGCATAGGTGTGTAGAGGATGAGCCCGGCGATGAAGGAGGAGGTGGCGGTGGAATCGAAGAACCAATCACCAAAGCGGCCACCTTCTCTTCTTCACTCTCATCATCGGAGGAGTCGCTTGAATCATCAATGTCGGTGAGCCAATCACCCACAATGTAAGCCTTGCCATCGTTCTTCTTCTTGTGGAAGTTGAAGTTCTTCTTCTTCTTGTATGGCTTGTCTTGCTTCTTGTTATCATCACTTGAGTCATCATTGTAGCCATTGCTCTTCTTGAAGTTCTTGAACTTGTTGTTCTTGAACTTGTCTTTCTTCTCTTCGGGACATGCATGGGCTAGATGACCAAGAGTGTCGCAATTGTAGCACTTCATTTGGGAGATTGGCTTCCTTGAAGAGCTTGTGAAGAATTTCTTCTTCTTTGAGTCAAACTTTACTCCATTCTTGTTTAGCCTCTTCAACATCTTGGCGGTCTTCTTCACCATGAGAGCGATGTTGTCTTCATCATCATCATCACTTGTGCTCTCAACAACATATTGAATCTTGCACTTCTCCTTGGAAGATGCCTTGAGAGCCAAGTCCTTCTTTTCTTCCTTCTCCTTCTTCTTGGAGGATGATGAAGTTCCATCATTGATCTTCATGTACATCTCATGAGCATTGATCTTGCCCAACACTTGCGTTGGTGTAGTTGCGGAGAGATCGCCTTGATGAAGAACCGTGACGATGTGGATATACTTGTCTATTAGAAGGACACAAAGTATCTTGCGCACCACATCGGCCGGTGTCATTTGAGAGAGTCCAAGGCCATTCAACTCCTCTACAAGTACATTCAAGCGAGAGTACATTTCATTAGCATTTTCATGAGATAGCATGGTGAAAGCATTTAACTTAGCAATGATAAGGTGATAGCGCTCTTCTCTTTCACATTTAGTGCCCTCGTGTAGAGCACAAATGTTTGTCCAAATCTCATGCACGGTTTTGCAATTCCGCACATGGTTGAACACATCCTTGCAAATGCCACGGAAAAGAATATTCTTTGCCTTGGCATTGTTCTTCTCAAAGTATGGGTCCTCGGCGAACACCGATCCACCTTGGGTGGCGGCTTTGTGAACGCCGACATCCACGGCCTCAAGGTATGCCTCCATCCGCACTTTCCAATACGGAAAGTCATCCCCATCGAACATGGGTGGCGGTCCATCCCCATGGGACATCTTGCTCTAGGCGGTGAAGCCTAATTTAGAGCAACAAGGCTCTGATACCAATTGAAAGGATCAAGATGCCCAAGAGGGGGGGGGTGAATTGGGCTTGTTTTAAATTTCTAAAGCAAATATAAAAACCTATCAAATGCCAATCACCCCCTAGTGCCTACCGTCCATGTGTCCTAACTAGAAAGCGGTAGCAGTTCATAGAAATTAAAGACAACCTAAGCAATTCTAGTAGGAAATGTAAAAAACAAGACGGAAATGTAAAGAGCTAGGGAAAAGAGAATCTCATAGACGCAGCGATTTTTTCTCGAGGTATCGAGGTGTCGACACACCCCCCTAGTCCTCGTTGGAGCACCTCGCAAGGTATCGCTCCCCCTCTACCCGCGCAAGGGTAGAGTGCTCTCTACGGGCCGATTCTTCGCCACTCCGGCTCGGTGAATCGCCCACAACCGATCACAAGAGCTTGGAGAAGAGCCGCCAAGAATCTCCCGGCGGTCACTTCCTCCGAACACCACCAAACCGTCTAGGTGCTGTCGAACACCAAGAGTAACAAGCACAAGACCTTCACTTGACCCACTCAAGGCTAGGAAGGTGGATGGATGCACACAAGTCACTCCTAATCACTCTAGGAGGGAAGAACAAGATGAACTCTCTCTAATCTCTCCCTCACTAGACTCTTGGCTCTCCAAAAGATTTCTCAAGGTGTCACCAGCTGAAACAATGGCCAAGAAGACCTCTAAGGACCAAGGGGGCAACTATAAATAGTCCCCACCTCCAAAACTAGCCGTTTTTCACTTTTTCTTCTCTCTGCGTAGCCACCGGACTAGTCCGGAGCTCACACCACCGGACCATGCACACTGGTCCGGAGCTCACTCAGGTTTCAAACTCAGGCACCGTCGGACAACTCTGCTTGGTCCGATGCACTGGTCCGACGCTCTGGTCCGGAGCCTCGGTGCTCTCTAAGTGAAAACCTAACTCTCTTTTACACACCACCGGACCACTCTCCTTGGTCCGGTGCCCTGGTCCGACGCTCTGGTCCGGAGCCAGGGAGCTCTCTACATAGATCAAACTTCCTGTCTTGAGGCGTCGAACTAGCCGTCGGACACACCGTCGGACTAGTCCGGAGCCTTCTGACTCTCTGAACCAAGCCACCGGACCACTCTCCTATGGTCCGGTGCTTTCCAGACAGGTGGTCCGGAGCTCCTTGAGCTGAGAATCTGCCTAAGTGAGGGACCACCGGACTACTCTCCTTGGTCCGGTGCCTACTTAGCAGAGTGGTCTGGAGCCTCTTTCTCCCTCTCTATCAACCGTTTTCGCTGAGGTTTCTCAAGGGATTTTGCTCCTACCACTTCTAGGGTTTATCAAGGGCTGAAAGCAAGGTCTCTAGGACTAGTTGTGACAAGTGTGCATATACCCACTTTCCTAAACTCTCCTAGGTCAATCTACTAACCTCATACCCCTCTTTATAGTACGATCAAAGGAAAAACAAAAGCCCTAGCTATACTTAGTGCCCTTCTCAACCTTATGGCACTAAGAACTAGCCTAGTCTTCGTCGAGTATCTCCATCCTTTGCAACCGAAACGTTTTCCATCTTGGGGGCATGAACATCCATTAAGCCCATTCGAAATACATCACTCATGACCTAACATATATGACTTTGACTCTGCAAAACACACGTTAGTCATAGTGATCTAGTATTGTCGTTAATCGCCTAAACACAAGGGTCCATGATTCTACAGTGTCGCTCTTATCATGTTGAACGCATGCCTCAACCCTTAGCAGGCAAGATAACTCGTTCGAGCCGCGAAACCTACCTACTGGCCGAACCAAGGACGAACATAACCGCAATTTTGTGCGGGTTGACGGGGACGCGGAGAGTAAGGCCGGGCCGGCTAGCTGATCCCTAGTCGGAGGATTTACCGGGTGCCGGGCGGTCCTCGGTTTTGTTCAGGGGTTATGGGAAGCATTCTTGGTTTGAAAGGTAGACTAGGCGACTACGCGTCCCTTGGTATAGGGGCTGTGAGGTTTGGGTGAGGAATAAACCCTCCATCTGGATAGGAATTCGATACGAATCGCGGTCTCTCCCCGTTAGTGAGAACTTGACAATTGCTACACTGGCGTGGGAACAAATAATCTACTTGAATGGTTCCGATGGAAATGATATGATGGGCCAGAAGGGTGAACTGGTTACTATTGCTTGTTAGTCAAGTGTATTACTAAGTACAGGTGCTAATCTAGATATCAGGTAATTATTACTAAAATATGGCAGAGCTCCAATGAAGTACTTACATGTTATATTAATGCTTTTATGCAAAAGAGAGTCCAAGCTACTCTACCACCATAAAGCCTGCATAATCCTTGGTGTCATTTATTTCTGATTTATGACGAGTAAGTCTAGCTGAGTACATTCGAGTACTCAGGGTTTATCCCACCTTGTTGCAGGTGAAGGGCTCATGCTGCTGAAGGTGTGGCTAACCACAGGTGGGCACGATGATTCTATATTATCTATCATCTCTATTCTGTTGTTGGAGGATGTGAATAAAGCTGGCAATGTATTTCAACTTATCTTATTACAATCATTTCAAAGCTATGTTCTTCTACTAAATGATTTTTGAACTCAGACTTGTACTATTTAATTGTAAACTCAAATGTGATTTTATTCCGCTGCAAACTCTGAGCTTAGTGATTTGTATTTACTTGATCTAGCAATTCTTGGGTGTGATGTTAATTGACCGAGGTCTTTCGGGACACTCGGCAGACTACCGGGATTATGAAAGCCTAAGGACGAAGGTTGTCGCGTTGGCGATGATTTTTGGACTTAAGTTTTTATAATTTGGGCGGTTTTGTTACAGCGGCTGCCCGCGCATCGAAGGCCGTCCTCTCCCAGTCCAGCGCGACCTCGCCGGGCATGGCGACCGGTGCTGGGGGAACATTGCCCCTGGGGCGCTGGGTCGGCTGGGTCCCGACCACCGCGCATTCGGGGAAAGCGACCCAATCGCTTGGGTCAACCAGGGGAACCAGGAGGAGCCGGTGTTCATGTTGGATGACCAACGCGAACTCCGGCACTGGAATCGTGTCGCCGCCTCCTGTCAGGAGCATGATCACCTCGTGGCGCGTGCAGTGGAGTTGATCTAGAGGGCGGTCGCGGCGCTCTGCGAGGACTTCTCCAAACATGGCAACGTAGGAGGCCGTCCAACCGTAAGTGTTGCTTGTTCTTTGTTGTCGATTGCCTGACATTTCCATCTGTGCAGATCCTGATGGCGATGATTGCCGGGAAGTCCGAGTTCCTCGGTCGCGAACTCGGGCGGTGGGACCCTGGGTCGTGGTCGTTCGCCGGGGAAGCCGACGTTGCCGAGGAGCTCGTGGCGACTCGCCGCCGTGCAGAGGAGCTACAGGAGCAGTTGGCTGCCTTAGAATCAAGGGTGGCGGCCGCCCAAGCGCTAGTGCGCCAGAGTGTCGCTGACGCCGAGAGGATTGAGCAAGAACGGGGCCAGGCCTGTGCCGACGCCGAGGCGGTCCGCAAGATGCTGGTGGATGAGCACGTGGCGCGTCAGGATGAAGTTGAGCGCCTGACGGCCGAGCGCAACGGTGAGGCAGAAGTGCAACACCGGGCCGTCTCGGCGCTAGACTCCATGGAGGAGGAGCGCAACACCATGTGGCGCCAGCGCGACGTCAACCGCCGAGAGCGTGATGATGCCGTGGCCCGTCTCAAGGACACTTCAGACCGGGCATGCGAACGCGGCGCCGATGCTGATCGCAGGATCTTGGCGTTCTCCAATTAGGTTGGCGAGTCGGTTCACCTCTCAGCTCCGCGTGACGATCCACGACCTAGAGGGGGACAACGCAGGTACGTTGCCTTCCTCTGCGCGTTTGTCTTGGTATTACTCAAACTTTTGTTTGGGGTTGAGATCCCCTTCTTGTTGCTTCAGAGCTGCAGGCCAGTGCGCAGGAGTCGCAGGCGCTGCATGAGGCCGTGCATGGGGTGTGCGATCTTTTCTGTGTGCCAGTTGTCGGGGATGGGCCTGATGCGGCCATGACCCATGTCGGCCTGCTCTGGGAGCGGGGCCAAGCCAGGATCCGGGAGACCTGCATATCGGGATTCATCGCACGATGGCCATCGCCGCCTGCCTCTACGACGCGGTGAATCCCACGCTTGTTAGCGACGGCTACCCCAGGACGCCCCGGAGGAGCTGCTGGACCAGATTGAAGCTGTCGCGGAGGAGCCCGCCGCCGTTTTGGCCGCCAATCTTGATGACGAAGTATTCCCGCCGTCGGAAGAGTGGCCATGTGTGGTCAGTGATCAGGGCCGAGGGCCCTTGTAAAAAAAAGTTTAAGTTATCCTTTGGAACGACGCGCCCTGAAGGGCTTTGGACAAGTTTTATTGGTCCTTAGTGAGCTCGTTTTTAGTTTTCTTGTTTTCTAGTTTCCACATCTTTTCCGTTTCGATCTAATTGCTTTGCTTTTCCTAATAATGGATTTGATCTGCTCGGATGGGTAGTCGGGTGGAAGCACTTGGCTCCGGGGAGTCGGAGCACCCCGCGGCCCGTTGCTGGGGTCCGCTGAGATTTTCTCCCTTGGCGGGAGGAAGTGCGGATCTTTTGCGCGAAAAGCTTTTTGGAGAGAGAAACAGGGGGTTCCCGCCTTCCAGCCCCCGAGCGAGGTGTGCTCTGGCACGTGCCGTGAGTGCACCTTGCTAAGTGATTGGTCCGAGAGTTCCCTAGTTTTTATACCTCGAACTTTTTGCTTAAAGGAGATTACATGCGTATTTACAATGCGGTAGAGTACTTAATAAAAGTAGATAAACGACATAGCTGTTGGTGCTCTGGGCGTCCGAGTTCTTCGCGCTCTAGGGGTCGACGTCCATCTTGTCAGCGGCCTCGATCTCCGCCACCAGCTCCTGGTTGTGCACTTCGGCCATGGCATTCTCGTAGCAGTCCACCTCGCACTGGTATGCCACCTTGAGGTCGGAGGTGACTGTGATGATGTTGCATGGCCCCGGCATCTTGAGCTTGAGGTAAGTGTAGTTGGGGACGGCCATGAACTTCGCGTAGCACGGCCTTCCCAACACCACGTGGTAAGTCCCTCGATAAGCCACGACTTCGAAGGTAAGGACCTCACTTCGGAAGTTGTCCGGCTCCCCGAACGTGATGGGCAGGTCGATCTGTCCCAGGGGTATCGTTTGCCTTCTGGGGACGATTCCCTGGAAGGCAACCCCCGAGGATCGGAGTTTCTCCCTGCGTTGGCCGAGGGCCTCGAAAGCGTTGAAGTACATGATGTTGAGGTTGCTGCCCCCGTCCATCAGCACCTTGGTGAAGCGCACATCCCCTATGACTGGGTCCACGACGAGTGGATAGCGACCCAGGTGGGGGATGTGGCTCGGGTGTTCATCGCGGCCGAACATGATGTCGGACTCCGACCAGTTGAGGAAATCCGGAGTTGCTGGGGCGACTGCGAAGACCTCGCGCCGCTCCTTCTTCTGCCGGCGCTTGCAGCCGTAGGCCTCCGAGCCTCCTGAAGGACCGAGAACGGCGACCAGAGGGGGGGTGTGAATGGGAGCCAAATAAAAATTCCTTTCGGAAACTTCTATAGCTTGACCCTTGTCCCAAAATCACACCCAAAGAGCCACTTTGAAAACTTCAACTAGCTCACGACCTAACGAGTAGGTGGACACCTTAGGAGTGGTCCTAAAGGTGCAGCGGAGCGGTTGAAAAACCTTGACGAACAAGCCACGGAAGAAACAAAGCAAATCAGCAAAAACTGCTACTTCTCGGACTGTCCGGCCTTTGGTCCCGGACTGTCTGCTGTACACGACTTCACAAAGCCGGACTGTCCGAGGTTACAAGGGCGGACTGTTTGCCTTTGAACCAAGAGAAAACACAAGTTTCTGGACAGCTCCCTGGTCTGGTCTTAGACTGTCCGCGCTAGGGTGCCGGACTGTCCGCGCTCGGTAACAGGGGAGGCTCAGAATGTCCGCCGGCCAAAACCCAAAAACAACATTGTTTCTGGACAGAAATTGACGAGCTACAAGGAGCTCGCGGACTATCCGCGAGTTGGCTTTGGACTGTCTGCGGTCAGCTCAATCGAAACAGCCAGCAGCCTCTATCCCAAGCCCGACCCTCGGACTGTCCGGGAGAAGGGCGCAGACTGTCTGCAAATGCCTAGACAGAGACAAACAATGCGCGATTTCAAATCGCCTTCCCCAAAAACTCCATGGATTCTCAACCAAAACTTCACCAATAGCCACCAAAATTTGTGGGCATGATCCCAAGGCTATGGAGGAGCTATCTCTAAGAGATCATGACTCAATTTGGATCGAATCAATGAGGGGAAAAGAAATTCGTGAAAAACTCCAAAACGAAGAACACGAAATAGAAATTGCCCGATCTATGTGCTTAAGATGTCTGGGATGAAGCCCTTCGGTGCAAAACTTCTACTCGTGATCCCGCACAACTTGGTTCAAATGGAATCACAAAACTCACTCTCAATCAAGAGAAATCATCGCATGAACAAAGAGGATTAAGAGGAGCAAAAACGTGATTAGCGAAGAACACAAGAAAAGTAGACTCAATCACAAAATCAAAGCCGTCATGGCTTACGGAGGGTAAGGCCTCCAATTCCCACTTAATATCAAAGTGCAAATCCTTACACTAGGGATCTCATGAACCAGAGAGAGAAGCTAGAGAGAGAGAGAGAAGTGGTTCAAATGACTAGGGTTCAAGAGGTGGGATGAGGGATATCCCTTCACCCCTACTTATCGGGCTTTGGCTATTTCCCAAAGACCCCCTTAGATACATGACCGAATTACCTACCCCTAAGACATTGTAATCCAAGTCGATAACTCTCAGCCACTCGTTTGAATGGACGGCCCCGCTTCCTGCCGAGAGTTGTCGTCGCCTCGACGCAACATCCCGGATTTTGCCACGTGCCATCCCCTCTTCCTCGGAAGCTCTGCCTAGGTTTTGAGGCTCAAACCCAGGAAACCCGCCACCGGTAGCTTTGGGCTCAACTACCGAACCCCGAGTTTTGAGGCCCAAACTCGGAAATCGTCCACCGGTGGTTTTGCGGCCCAAACCACCAAACCACTCGACTCGAGCCACCGTGTCCTTGCCTGATCAGACTCCGAGTCCCGTGAGCCTCCCGCTCGACCCGCTCGTCCGCCGTCTTGACTTGGTCAACTCGGTCTACCTCCATGTCTTGTCGCACTCGCCGGTGCCAAGCACTAGCCACCACAGCTAGTCCGCTGGCGCCCATGGTCCCTCGGTCCGAGCCCCGCTTCCGTCCTTCACCACTCTCATTCCATCGGCACGACAAGCCTCTACTCGACCTTCTCCATGCCATTGACCACTGTCACTAGGCATAGCACCTGCACACCACAAGCCGATAGACAGACACACACTTGGTTTCGCAAGGATTAGAAGTAAGCCACTCAAACTGAAACACTCAAGTGTTGGACAATCACTCATCACAAAACTAAACTACATGGGTACTTATCCACCATGTGTTCTCAATCTCCCCCTTGATGAGTGCATTGTCAACACAAGTGCATTTCTGATTTGAGCCACTAGGTAAAGCTCTCCAAATGACCAAAAAGCTAAGAAGGCCAAAACGGGGTCACTTGAGAGAAGCAAAACGAGTCCAAAACTTGGTTCCCAAAGACATGGGCAACGGCTCGACGCAACCAAGCAAAACAAAGCTAGCCCTCAAGAAGAGGCACAAAATGGGCTCAACACCGCTAGCAAGCCAAGATACCAAGCACAGCTCTCAACTCTCAGAAACCAAGTGAAGCACCAAGAGAAGCTCAAAGATACCAATAAAACCAAATATGACTCAAGAGGCCATTCAAAATATGTCGGAGCCAACAAGGCAAGCTAGACCCTCCAGAAGAGACAAAGGCTCAACACATCTAGCAAAAGCTCCCCCTGGGCAAAAGCACACTCAAGATACGAAGAGGGGTGAGACGAGCCAAGACGCAAAAGAGAAACCAATGGAAGGGCAAAAGCGAACCAAAGCTCAAAAGGCCACAATTTCCAATTTCTCCTCCTTGACTAATGCAAGTATGAAAATGCACCATTTTTGCCCCCTTGGTTGAATATGAATGAAATGCACATTTCTCCCCCTTGTTGACACATGAAGCTCATCAAAACTCAAAACTCAAGATTTCGGCCACAAATGCCATGAAATGCAAAATGAAGGACCGAGAACGGCGACCAGAGGGGGGCGGTGAATGGGAGCCAAATAAAATTCAACTCAAAGCCTTGGCCCTTGTCCCAAACTCACACCCAAAACTTGACCTCGGAAGAACCGACTCACACACGAACTAACAAGTAGGTGGACACCTTAGGAAGACCCCTAAAGGTGCAGCGGAGTGGTCGGAGAAGATGGAGAACAATCGAAGCCACGAACTCGAAACCGATACACCGAGAGAGGTACTCTCAACCCCTAGAGAGAAGAGGCAAGAGAACACCCAAAACTACTTATGAGAACTGGTCTCAAAAGTACCCAATCATGTTCCTTACGTGAATATGAATCCAACGCAACAAACGGAACTTGATTCGGAGTCCGGACGAGGGAGAAACGGCCAAAACAGCGATCAAAAGTGACCACAGGACTACTTTGAAAGTGGTCTGAAGGTACCACAGGACCAATGCAAGTGGTCTGGTGGTATGGTCCAAAGCTAGGGTCCTTGCTGTAGTTTTTCGGCCACACCACAGGACCACCTTCTATGGTCCGATGCTATGGTCCGATGGGTGGTCCGGAGGGTAGTCCGACGGAAAAATCAGCCAAACAGTATGCACCCAAGCTCCGGACTAGTGGTCCGAAGGTACCACAGGACCAATGCAAGTGGTCCGGTGGTATGGTCCGGTGCTAGGGGCTGTGCTGTTAAGTTTTTTCAAGAGCACAGGACCACTCGCTATGGTCGGAGGTATGGTCCGGAGGGTGGTCCGGTGCTCACGAACAGAGCGCAGAAAACCCGCGAAAACCTATTTCACTCCGCCAAATCTAACCAAAACTCAACCAAATGAACTCGAACTGCAACCAAACTTTGTAGGCATGATCCTTGTGCAGTTGGGGAGCTATCCCGAAGAAATCATCGCTCAATTTGTAGAGGATAAACGAGAACACTCGGATTTGGGGGAGAAAAGGCAAAACAAAGAACGCCACAAAGAAATCGCCCGATCTACGCACTCATGAGGTTTGAGGTGAATTCCTTTGGTGCAAAGATTCTCCACACGAATACGAACAACTTGGTTCAAGAGGATTTTGCAAAGCTACTCTCAACAAAGAGAAATCAACTCGGGAAAAGAGAGAGCAAAAGCAAAACGCGAAGAACACAAGCAATCGGGGAGACTCGATCAAGAAACTAACCGTTCCATGGCACTCGGAGAGTCGGGCCTCCGATTCCCACCAAAAGATTCGAGTTCTTACAGAGGTTGGTGGAATCAACCTAGGGATCTCATGAACTAGAGAGCGGGTAGAGAGAGAGAGAGAGTTGGGGCAAATGATTAGGGTTCAAGAGATAGGATGAGGGATACCCCTTCACCCCCTACTTATCGGGCTTTGGCTATTTCCCAAAGACCCCCTAAATACAATGAGTGAACTACCTAGCCTAAGCATTGCAGTCCAAGCTCCGGAAAATATATCCCGCATTTTGAATGGACGACCCTGCTTCCTGCCGGGAGTTGCCGTCGCCTCGACGCAACCTCCAGGATTCCGCCACATGCCATCCCCGCTTCCTCAGAAGCTCCGCCTAGGTTTTGAGGCCCAAACCCAGGAAACCCGCCACCGGTAGGTTTGGGCTCAACTACCGAACCCCGAGTTTTGCGGCCCAAACTCGGAAACCAACGCAGATGGTTTTGAGGCCCAAACCACCAAACCACTCGACGCGAGCCACCTTGTCTTCGCCCGGTCGGACTTCGAGTCCCCTGAGCCTCCGCTCGACTCGCGTGTCCACCGTCTTGACTCAGCCGACTCGGTCTACCTCCATGTCTTCTCGCACTCGCCGGTGCCAAGTACTAGCCATCACAGCTAGTCCGTCGGCGCCCATAGTCCCTCAGTCCGAGCCTTGCTTCCGCCCTTCACCGCTCTCAGTCCATCGGCACGGCAAACCTCTACTCGACCTTCTCCACGCCATTGACCACTGTCACTAGGCATAGCACCACCACAAGCCGATAGATAGGCACACATTTGCTTTCGCAAAGGGTTAGAATAAACCGCTCAAACTGAAACACTCATGTGTTGGTCAATCACTCATCATCAAAGCTGAACATACATGGGTACTTATCCACCATGTGTTCGCACAAAATGAGTGCAAAAGCTTCATACATAGAGCTAAGACAATGAATAGATGCTCTAAGTGATGTGATCCTGTGAAAATAGGAAAAGCACTTCGTGCCCAACAAAGACTCAGGTTGAGCTAAAGATCACATTAGAAGCCATTTTATAGAGCATTACATGTGTGAGCAAGGAATGGGTATCACCTCCTAGAGACAACTAGACATGGCAAACAAGATAGGATCTATCTCAAAGAAATCTCATGTATAGCAAGTAAAACTATCCCTAGCAAAGTTCATACAACAAGCCAATGACCCAACTGAATGAATTTTTCAAATTTCAGAGTTTTGCAGCCAAATTTCAGTTTTAGGCACATTTAAGTTATATGCGAGTGGTTGTAAGCAAAATGATGCCACTACTTACCAACCGGGCGAAGTCAAAGGACTTGACACACCGGTTTTGGTCATACACGACACCGCTCAAGTATCAACCCATATGGGAAGCATTCTCGAACACACGGTGAAGTGCTCACAATGCAAACCCAACTCGATCTTTCCAATTCACAAAACATAGAGCAATTTCATTTTAGATATTAATCATGGTACCTTAGTCACACTAATTACACTCATGCTATCACAAAGCAGAGGCACCTTAGTAATCTCAAGACCGAAATCTCTCAAAGTGGCTATCATCCAAATCAACTGAGAACAACAACTAGCCGCGGCAACATACTCAGCTTCGCACGTCGACTGTACCATGCTAGATTGTTTGCGAGAAGACCAAGAAACCAAAGAGGACCCGAGAAACTGGCAAGTCCCAGAAGTGGACTTCCGATCAAGTCGGTAACCAGCAAAGTCAGCGCCAGAGTAACCGCAAAGCACAAGAGAGGAAGAGGTGGAAAACCAAAGACCAAATTCAGGAGTGAATCGCAGGTACCTCATGATGCGATTCACCGCCTGCTTGTGCGGAGTCCGTGGGGACGCCTGAAAATGTGCACACAAGCAAACCGCGAACTGAATGTCCGAACGGGTCGCCGTCAGGTACAAAAGCGACCCGATCATGCTTCGGTACTCCGTCTGGTCCACCGCCTCTCCTTCCTCGTACACATCCAAGGCAGTCGTAGTTGACATAGGCGTCGAGAGGGGCTTTGCCTCGCCCATGTCAAACTTCTTCAAGATATCCTTCGTGTACTTGCCTTGGTGCACAATCGTCCCTTCCCGGGTTTGCTTGATTTGCAACCCGAGAAAGAAGGTCAACTCTCCCATCATGCTCATCTCAAATTCCCTGCTCATAAGATCTACAAACTTGGCAACAAGATCATGAGAAGAACCACCAAAGATGATATCATCCACGTATATTTGGACAAGGATAGTGTCTTTGCCTTGCTTGAGGAGAAACAACGTTTTATCTATCGATCCCATTTTAAAACCCTTAGCAAGCAAAAAGGTTTTTAGCCTATCATACCATGCTCTAGGTGCTTGTTTCAAACCATACAAAGCTTTGTGAAGTTTAAAAACATGGTTTGGAAACTTGGGATTTTCGAAACTGGGAGGTTGTCTCACATAGACTTCCTCCTCTATGTAGTCGTTTAAGAAAGCACTTTTAACGTCCATTTGAAAAAGTTTAAAACCCTTAGAAGCCGCAAAAGCTAGAAGGATTCTAATGGCTTCTAAATGATCTACGAGAGCACAGGTTTCCTCATAGTTTATTCCCTCCTTTTGACAAAAGACTTGAGCTACCAACCTAGCCTTGTTGCGCACTACCACCCCATCCTCACTTTGTTTATTTTTGAAAACCCATTTGGTACCTATGGGGTGGCAACTAGGTGGTGGAGGAACTAAGACCCAAACGCGGTTTTGCTCAAAGTTTTCTAACTCCTCATGCATGGCATTAACCCAATCCGGATCCATCAAAGCGTGTCCAACATCCCGGGTCTCAAAAGAAGCGACAAAAGCCGAATGAGCAAAGTGAGAGAGATAGGACCTAGACCGCATGACTCGACGGTCGATGTCGCCGATGATGTTCTCCGGTGGGTGCTGGCACTGGATATACCGGGGAGCCTGCCTGGATGAAGTGGCCTCCACCTCAACAGCAGCTGGAGCTCCCTCAGGTGCAACGGGCACGGACTGAGGAAGCTGCTCGAACGGCCCCCATGTAGAGGAAGTAGTCGGGTCGGGGCCATGAGCCGAAGTAGATGTCGCAGGGTCGATGGGTGCAGCCGGTGGAGTCGGCTCGGGATCACCCCAATCGGCATCGTCTTGCTCCTCCTCCACAAAAATGCTGGTGTTCACCTCATCATCACATGCAAGCTCAAAAGCGGTGGAAACACAGGGCATAGTCTCATCGAAAGTAATCTTGCAAGTCTCCATCACTCGGTTAGTCTCAAGGTTAAGTGCACAATAAGCATGAGAGTGAGTAGAATAACCAAGAAAGATACCGTCAGAAGACCGAGACTCAAATTTGTCCAACTTACCACCCTTCTTGAGGATGAAACACTTGCACCCAAACACCCGTAGGTGACTTACCTTGGGTGGTCTCCCAAATCGCAACTCATAAGAAGTCTTTTTCTTGAAGGCTCGGAGAAAAATGCGATTGGAAACATAGCAAGCAGAACTGAGTGCTTCGACCCAATACCGCCTAGGAGTCCTATGCTCATCGAGCATTGTCCTAGCCATCTCAACAAGGGTCCGATTCTTGATCTCAACAACACCGTTCTGCTGGGGAGTGTGAGGTGAGGAAAACTGGTGATCGAGACCCAAAGAAGAGCAAAGAGTTGCAAAGTGAGCATTCTTGAATTCTGTGCCATTGTCACTACAGATAGCTCTTAGGCATTCTTAGGTAGCTCATTTTGCAATCTCAAAATCAGATCTCGAACAAGTGGAAAAGCCTCATCCTTACTCTCCAAAAACAACACCCAAGAGTATCTCTAGTAGTCATCAACGACTACAACCACATACCACTTCCCTCCTTCCGACCTGACCCGAGCTGGACCAACTGTGTCCATGTGTAAGAGCTCTCCGGGTCGAGTGGTCATGACCTCAGTCACAGGAGGATGGGAAGTGACAACCATCTTGCCATGCCTGCAAGGATGGCAAACCAAATCCTTCTCAAACTTCAGCTTTGGCAATCCTAGGATAAGGACCATTGAGCTAAGCCTTGCAAGCAAGTCAAAACTCAAATGTCCCAATCTCCTATGCCAGTTCCAAAGCTCGGAAGAAGAACGGCAAGAAGACAACGAGAAGGTCTGGAAGAGATAGTAAAATCCGCACGAAAAACCTTCCCGAAGGGTAAAATCCGGCAAACAAGCTCACCACGAGAGTCCAAAATCCGAGAGAGATTAGGCTTGAAACTCACTTCAAAACCGTCATCAAGGAGTTGCGAAACCGAAAGAAGGTTAAAATGCAAATTCGCAACCAAAGCAACATCCTTGAGGACAAAAGAAGAGTTCACTCGGATCGACCCTCGGGAGACAACCTTACCTTTACTCTTGTCCCGAATGTGATGTACTCGGTGTGGCGCACGGGGTCGAGGCTGGTGAGCCACTTGGCACTTCTGGTCATATGGCGTGAGCATCCGGAATCCACAAGCCATGCCTCCTCCAGTCCTCCTTCCTACATCAATAAAAAGACATAGGGTGAGCAAAAGGTGCAACACGGGGGTTAGTAAACTATGAAGGATACCAGTGTTGTCCCATTTGCTCAAATAATGGGTTAGGAGAAAAACCAAACATCTCCTGCCCCATGGAGGGATAGCGATCACCACAATAGGGAAAACGTGGTCCGCTAGAGAAGGTGGAGTGAAGCCACCGCCACAAGGCCCATAGCCATATGGCTCACGACCGGTACCTCGCCTAGCACCTTGAGGCATTATACCTCTAGGCCTAGTAGTGCGCCTCTGAACTTCCAGTTCACGCACCCCAACTGGTGGGTGGTACATGTCCTGGTTGTTCAACTCAAACTGCCTTCGATCATCTCTATTCCTCCTATAGCAAAACTCAGCCAAATGCCCATCCCGCTCACAATACTCACAATGGTACTTCACCACACTATTGGTAGGCACTCTCTTGTTGGGTTGGGTGGCTCTAGCTTTCTTAGGAAGGGGATCACTAGAGATGTCGGGCATTGTGTCAAGTGGGTTGCGAAGATGGTTCAGTTTAGCAATCCACACTTGCTTCTATGGAGTTGTTTTGGGTGGCTCTTCAAACACACCATCTTTCACAGGAAACTCAGAGGGGTTGGTAGGCTTAGGTGGAGTTATCTTGGTAAGCTTGGGAGTTGTGGTGGGTTTCTCACTCTCACTCAAACCACTGCACTCACCGATCTTACCGAACATGCTATCGTCCTTCCCACCTACAACAAAGCCTACTCCAGTGCTGTCAGCCCTTTTGCATTGGCTGAGCATCATCCCCAACTGCGGTTCTCAGCAAGACACCTAGATCAAGATGGACCAAAGGTATGTGTTTTCTTCCTCGGTACGCATCTTGTCGTGTCTGCACGATGCGATCTCAAGCTCAAAATCCTCAAAGCGATCCGACTCTCTAGTGCTATCTGAGCTGACCTTCTCTAGCACAGCAATCCTAGCATCTCTCTGTGCCAGCTCATTCAGTGGTAGCCGCCCTTGGGCTTGTCCTTGTCCTTGAAGTCATGCTCGCGCTTGTCCTTGCGCTTGGTGAAGTCGCCCGAAACTTTGTTGGGGCAGTTTGCGATGAAGTGATCCTCATCACCGCAACGGTAGCACCCCTTGGTTGAGCCACCACGTCGTCGGTTCAAGCGGTTGTTGTGGAACCGTGAGAAACTAGTGATGACCAAAGCCAACTCGTCATCTCCAAGAGCCTCCACTTTCTCCTCTGTCACAAAAATCAAAGACAAAGAGAACAAAGAGTGTGAAGGGTCAGAGGAGGAAGAAGACGTACTGTCGGGGCCAGAAACCAACGCCATAGATGGTTTCGATGGGTTTTCAAGCTTGACCCTAACTGTAGGACTATGCCAAGTGATTTCTTCAGGATAGCTCCCCAACTGTACTAGGATCATGCCTACAAAGTTTGGTTGCAGCTGGAGTTCATTTGGTTGAGTTTTGGGAAGATTTGGCGGAGTGAAATCGATTTTCGCGGGTTTTCTACGCTCTGTTCGGGACCTCCGGACCACCCTCCGGACTACCGTGTACAGGCTCCGGACCATAGGCCATCGGTCCGGTGGTCTGGCCAAATTCCAGTAGAACAGCCCCTAGCTCTGGACCATACCGTCGAACCACTTGGCATAGTCCTACGGTACCGTCGGACCACTTGTCCGGAGCACGGGTGCGTACTATGTTGTCTGTTTTTCCGTCGGACCACCCGTCGGACCACCCTCCGGACCATAGCTCCGGACCATAGCGAGTGGTCCTGAGGTGCTCCGGACTAGTCCTGAGGTGCTCCGGACTAGTCCTGAGGTGCTAAGGACCATAGCGTCGGACCACTGCATTGGTCCTACGGTCCTGACAGAAGTGGTCCTAAGCTCGTTTCTCCCTCATCCGGACTCCGAATTGGGTTCTGTTTGTTGCGTTGGTTTCGTAATCATGTAGAGAACTTGATGAAGCACTTGTGAGACCAGTTCTCATAAGTATTTTTGGGTGAGCCCTCTTCTCTTCTCTCTAGGGTTTGAGAGCCTCACTTTCGGTGTCTCGGTTTTGAGTCTTTGGTTTTCGGAAGATCCGCTGTACCTCTTGGTCATCACCAAAGGTATCCACCCTTGCTAGGGCCGTGATCTTGCTGGTGGAGTAAGCTTGCTTGCTGGGGTTGTTTTTGGGAAGTGTGGCCCAAATATTTCGAGAGAAATTTGAGGTCCCATTCACCCCCCTCTAGTCGTCGTTCTCGGTCCTTCAGAAGCGGATTCCCAGGTCTCGTGCATATGATGTTCGAGGTTCGTGGTGAGAGCTCACGTGAATGCGAGTATGAGTGTGTGTGAATGAGTTGAAAGAGTTCAGAGAGTGGGATTGGAGGTCCATTCTCCCCCTTTATATGTAGGGAGATATGGAGGAGTACAGTAGTGGGAGAGAGGAAACATGGGCCCAGCATGGGCTGCTGACTTGGGGGACGCTTCTGGCTCCTGTTCGCCTTCCTTCCCAGGGAAGACCGCTCCTGTTGGCACGCCGCCTGGGTCCTGTTCGTCCTTGGCGCAACTCTAGCCACACGCCTTGTAATCGATGACGTCCTAGTTTCCATATTTGGGCATGGGCATAGGTTGGCAGGACAGGACTAGGTACCCCGGCGTTCCGTCGTACAGGAGCGTGTATGCCCTAATCCCTGTTCAGTCGTCCGTCGGAGGGATGGCGAGTGTCAATCGATAGTCTGGTCAGTACTGGAGCTTGCACCACAAGGACTCTATAGGGGTAGGAATGGCGCTCCATGCCTTTAACCCCCATCCCCTAGGACGAATCAGTACTGTGGACCTTTTGACTATTGGGTAAAGTGCACCTCGGGTCGGTGAGGCCTCCGAGGGCGGGTGATGTCACGGATGACGTCACCCTAGCTCGGATGAGGCGGAGGATCCTCCGAGGGAGTGTCGCTGCCTTAGCCGGTTTGGGCGGGAAGCCCCCAAGGGTAGATGGCATCACGGATGACGTCGCCCTGGCTCGGGCGAGGCGCAGGAGCCCCCGGGGATGATTTTGTTTTTGCGAAGTGTGATGTTAGGGTACCCTATTCTCAGGTATCCGACACATTCATCTTCCCTCTCTCTCTCTCTCTCTCTCGCTGATTGCTCCGGCCCACATGTTAGCGCCACTGTTGACATCTCTTATGACACTTAAGCTAGGTTGTCATCCCCAGCATGCCAAAGAGGTGTGGTATTGAAATATGCAATTGCTCTAATGAAATATAAATGTGTTTCTCCAAGCGCACATATTATACCGATGTAGCATTTTAACTAGGAGTATTACAGGTATCGTTATTTATATTTTTACCACTGGGAAGGGATACTAAGGGAATAAATGAGGAATGGATAAAGATGATTAATTAGTATCACTGCATGTGTAATGGAGAGTTTTCATCTATCTCACTCAGTACAAGATAAGTGTCACATAAGATATATATAATGAATGAATAGTGACAAAGGATAAATACTGATCAGCATGTAGCCACATAAGATAATGATAAGCACCTCAACAGATATTCTAGTAAGTCATTAGCATAGAATTAGAACAAACTACAAAGATATTTCCTAAGTCATTCTTAACTATACAGTCTAGCATACTATGATTAGTGCAATTACACTTGGCAATCATGGCAAGATAAGAGATGTTCATGTGTAGTGAGTATTACTAAGGAAGATGAAGAACATAGCAATCACTTCCCCGTAATAGTACTGCTCTGCCTGCCCTACAAACGGGAGGAGGACTACAAAGGACTCAACAGGACTGTCACTCTCGCGAACTACCTCACGATCCGGAATGTAGGGTACAATCGCAGATAAATACGGTCTAGGCACCACGCCTACACAATATCTATCATTTACCCATAGTACTGGTGGATAAATGATATACGATCCTAAACATGGATATGATTCAGATCTAACTAAGCCAAGTATATAATCATAATAGACTAAGAACAATATAACTAAGAACATAAACAAATAGAGTAAAGTCATAAACAACATAATGAAGTAGAGCAAAGTCATATTCATAATATTGAAGAACAAATGATAAACAATGAAGAACTAGAGAGAGAATTACAAATAATCCTCTTGATAGATCCATAAACCAATCGAAGATTGACTCAGTCTAGTTCTAATCCTATATAGCTATGCTAAACTAGAGATCTAGTTGATGTGGTGGCTCTAGGGCTTGATCAGGGGCTTCTCCTCTTGAGATGGATGATGAATAATGAATTAGGTCAGAGAGGCTCTCCTCCTCAGGGGCAGGGGGCCTTCCTTATATAGGCTCCTCAAATGAACGTCGGCCGTCGGATCAAACCGACCTTAATGGAGGGCTTAGATGTGATCTCAAAGGCGGTGGAGAGATGGTCCCACGAGCAGAGGCCCATTGGGCTTAACCCTAGGTCGGCCGCCCTAAGGGGTAGGGTGGGCGCCCTACCCCTGGGCCCGCTCGGCCTCTGGTTCCTTCCCGCGCCTTCTTGACCCTTCTAGAGTATTCTTGATTCTGCGAATGGTGTTGATCTCTATGTAATCATGACATGTGGGCCTTTCCTCCATATTTCCTGATATCCCCCTGCAGAAATAGACATTCACCAAAACTCATGGAATTTTGTGAGTATAAACCCTATTTCTAGGTATTGGTTTCATATAGATCCTTTTCCTTGTCTAGTTGACGGTTGGATTTGGTACTTAAGGACCGTCAACAGCCACCTTCCTCCTCCCTTTCTTCTCCAGCTCAGACTCGACCAAGCAGAGTCGGACTTCGCTCTGGCTCCTTGTCATTTTGTCATGGGACACACGCCATCTGCCCCATAAATAGTGAAGTCGTGACTCCTCCATCCTCTCCTAAACCCTAGGTTCACACCACCACCTCTCCTTGAGCCCTAGCTGTCCCGTTTGAATCTCGCCGTGACAAAGCCGTTGCCGACGAGCTTGTCTGCTTCCTTGCCACCACCATAAGGTCTGTGAAATTGTTGAGCCTCTTCTCTCCCTCTTTCATGTTGCGTGTTGATCACATGTGCTCACCATCATGTAGGGAGTGCTAAGTGGCCTTGGCTTTAGTCAAGTATGAGGAATCTTACTAGCATGATAATAGTTCATGAAAGGTACCATTGTCGAGCTAGTTGTAGGGTATAGCCTTGGTGGTTACCTCCACATGTGTGTGCCATCGTTTATGAGGAGGTCCTAGATACCCCTTGCCCTTGGATTTGTAGTGTCTATTACATGTTAGGAAGACTTTTGAAGGACTTCATAGTGTACCCTACTGCATTTCCTTGGAAGAGATGATATGGGTCTTGCAAACCTTAACATATGGGAAACACGCCTCATGGGTAAAGTGCATAACCTCTACAAAGTGTAAAACTATTATAATAGTCGTGCTCACGGTTACGAGTGGCCTGGAAAACTCACAATTTAATTGCTCACGATGTTCAATTATTTATGATGTTAATTTGATTAATATGTTGTTTCGTTGCTGATTATGTGGCTGTTAACTAAGTTAAGCATAACTTAAGCTAATTGTTGTTAAAACTTGACCAAGTGAAAAGCAACCACAGTAAGTCTATGTTAGCCTTTTGAGCCTCATAACTGTCACACTCCAAAATTTCTATTTTGGGTTGTGAATAGAAAACACTAGATAAAACAAAGGATTTATGATTTTCCTAAAAATTATAAGATTTAATTAGGTTCTTAGTAACAAAAAATATGCAAAATATAAATTTTAAAGTTCTTTGAAATAGAATTTGAATGGGGTGTTGCATTCATGCCTTTGCATTTAATTTTATTGAGTGAAAAACAATTCTGAAAACTCGGTTTTGGTCCAAAGCAATTTTGATCTATTTATAAAATAAATAAAGGTTTAAAAGTTTTTATTAAAAACAAGTTCAAAGTTCCATTTTCAAAACTCAGAAAATGAATTATAAAGTATTTCAAATTATTTGATTTCAAAAGGTTTTGAGTTTGGTTTTCAAATGAATTTCCAAAAGCAAAACAAAAAGAAAAGAAAAGGAAAAGGGAAATTCCAATCTCTCTCCCCCCTCTTTCACCTTTCTGGCCCAATCCCAGAACCAGCCCAGCTGCATCCCCCCTCTCTCCCGCACTCCACCCCGGCCCAGCTCGCACCTCTCGGCCCAGCACCCCGAGGCCCACGCGGCCACACTCCCACACCTGCAACCCCTCCCTCGCCCTCACTGCGCAGCAGGCCCCACCTGTCGGCGCCAACACTCAGCACTGCTCGCCCACACGCACCTGCCCTCTCACTCTCACACTCACTGACCTGCGGGTCCACCCTGTCGGCACCAAGCAGTAGCACCACACGACCCTCCCTCTCTCACCTACACGCGGGCCCGAGCTGTCGGCGCCAATGCTCCGCGCCGCTCGCACACACGCGCTTACTCTCTCTCTCTCTGTCCATGGGTCCCACCTGTCGGCGCCTACAAAACCGCCTCACCCCTTCTCTCTCTGCACCGCGTCCCCGCCTGTCACCCCTTCCTTCCCTCTTCATCGGTGAAGCGGAGATGCCGCTCGGCATCACCGCCGCTCCTCCTGTCAATCTGGTTGATGGCAATTGACGAACGCCCCGCATTGATGCCTCTGCCGGCAAGCCCCGCGATCACCGCTCTCCTCCGCCCTATAAAGCCCCGCGAGCTCTCCCTCTCTCCTCTGTTTCGCTCTCACCTCCCGCACCCACTGCCACCATCGTTCTCGCCGTTTGGAGCCCCGCTGCGCGACTTCGAGCACCCAGGGGGCTTCACATCGACGTCTCAGCCCCGTGGCGCTCCTCACCGTGCGTCTCCACCCCGTCGTTCGCTACACCGACGCGCACCGGCGGCTTCCTCTTCGTAGAATGCCGCCGCATGCCGTCGAGCTCGTGGAGCCCCCCCGAACGTCGCGAATCCCTTCGTCGACTCCGCGGTATACACGTCTTCCTCCCTGTACCCTTGTCTCCTTCAATTCTGTGTAGTAGCCCTGTATCCACACGATACAGAGGCCGCCGGCAATGTCGCCGCCGCAGACAGTCCTCTGCGTCGCAAAATCGCTTCACCCGAGCACTTCTAAGCACTCGCACGACCACTCCACACCTTCCCATACCCTCAATTTGTGTCGTAGCACCCTTTAGCCGCTGTTCCGCACACACCGACCGCTCCGGCCATGGCGCCGCCATGGACACGCCGATCTGGCCGGCAATCGCACTACCCGAACCCACCCTCGCACTCGCGCGAACACGCTGAGCCTTCCTGTGCTCTTGGTTGAGTCTGAGGTGGTCGGGAACGTCCTTCCGACGTGATCCGGCGAGCTCGGGTCGCCAGCAGTCATGGCGCTGCCATGCCTTCTCTGTGCCGCGGCAAGGGAAAGCTTCCCCCTTTGCCCTCCATGGTTGGATCGGATCTGATCGACTCAGATTAGAACTTACCCCTTCAGGGTAAGGTCGGTCCACCGTGGACCAGCTGGCCACTCGCCCACGTCAGCGCACCCACGCGCCGCGCGGTGCACCACACCTGTCACACGCTGCCACGTGGCAGCTGACGTCAGCAACGACCAAGTCAGCCCCGACAGCAATGCATGTTTTGCGCCTAGGCCCCTCTGTTTCTCTGTAACCAACCCTCGCACCTATCCAGTTCTAATTCAATTCTTTTCAGTCCTGTTTTCTTCAGATCTAGCCCCTGAGATTTTGACAAATTGTACCCGCACCGCAGAGCCTTTTTCTTTTCAGTTTTATTTATTTAAAAATCCGAAAATGAGTTCCTTTATTTACAGTTTTGCCCCTAAACTTCAAATGCTTATAACTTCTTCGTTTTAACTCCGTTTTGAGTCATTCAAATTGCGTTAGATTCATAAATATATAATCTATAGTTTAGAATCCTTTAAAACTATGTTAATAGCCCTGTAATTTCATGGTAAACCCCTAACTTGATTAAATACTATGCAACTTGCTTTATAAATAAAATGTGAGTAGTTCTACTTTAGTTTTTCAAATTCAAATATAATTTTGACTTAATCCAATTTAGGTATTTCTCTGGAGTACCTTGTTCGTCCTTTTGTATAGCTAAAAGTAATAAATCCCTTAAGTTCTCTTTCTAAAGTTAATCTTCCGTTAGTTGTATCTTGCAAACCGTAGCTCCGTTTTAGGTGGTTTTTGCGCTCACGAGTTCGTAGCGATGCGTAGAATACGTTAGTTACCTTTATAATATGCTTTTGTAATGTATGGTGTACTTTTTTTAGGTTCTTTTTTTATGCTTGTGACATTAGAAGTGGAGCTTTGCAAAGATGATCTAAAAGGAAAGTTGGAAAGTTTGAGCAAGCATATGGAAGGCAAGTATAGCATGGGACTCTCCTTGTTACCTATACATTTTAATGTCACTTAATTCATATGCATGTGTCTACCTTGTTAACCCTAAGGACTTCCTAGATATTTGTTATCTTGTACCTTGTCACCTTTTGGGATGCATATGGGTAGCTTGTGCTAGTGCTCATAAAGAATAACCATGATCTTGTAACTTGATTAATGATATATGCAATGATGATAAAATATGACTTTTTAGCAACGTGTACTATAGGTGGAACATTAGGAACTCACACCTGTGTTCTCACTCATAGGGGTATCTCTGTAAGCGGTCACCCATGAAAACTGTGCTACCCCGAGTGTTATATGGCTCTGACTTTAATTCGGCACCTAGTATGTCTCTAGCTTGTTAGAGGTTACCATTTACTGGCGCATGAGGGGAGGGTCGAGGGATGTATGGCGCTTTTCCTTTCTTGGAGGCGTACATGGTGCTGCGTCACATGTGATGCCACTTGAAGGAGAATACCCATGCATACTTGACATTAGCCTCGCGGTCCTAACTTGTTAGAGTATACTGGCGAAAGGTTATGTAGTGAACCCTGCCGACCTACCTTGGTAGTGGGTTAAGAGGCTGATCACCTCGGGCGAAAGGGCAAATCACGGCTTGGGATAAAGATGTACAACCTCTGCAGAGTGTAAAACTATCATGATAGCCGTGCTCGTGGTTACGAGCGGTCTGGATCATTAACATTGTGATGTCCTTATGTCATAGCTCATCAGCTGTTATTTTGTCATTGATTATTATTATTTGTTCATATAAGCATTATATCTTGTTCACTTGATCATGCAGTTATTTGGGCTTATGTTGATCTTGATGCTACTCAAATGCTAAAATTATGACTTACTAAAAGCAAACGCAGTTAAACCCGTGTCTATCCTTTTTGATCCTCATAAACCCCATAGTTATACTTGCTGAGCATGGTGAGCTGATACTTGTTGTCATCACCTTTATATGAAAATCCCGGATGGGTACCAGATGGTGGTTCAAGTAAGGTGTTACCAAAGGAGTACTAGGCGAGTGTACCCCCAGTCAACTGTCCCTGTGGAGTATGGAGACCCGAAGACTAGAAATATAGACTAGCTTCCGCGATGCTTTGTTATAGATGTAAGTCTTGTTGTAAATATGTTTTGATATTGTTGACACAAAAAGCGTCTGATCTGCGAACACCTCGGGCTTATACCCGAACTCGATATCCAAAGGTGTGCCAGTCGATTTGACCAGTTAATCGACAAGGACGATAACTAGAATAAGCTTGAACGAGACGACAGCGATGCGCCTGGACGTCAAAGCTCAACTTGATCAAAACGCGGAACTTGCAAGGACGACGGAGATCTTGTAGATGCATCCCGTCGAGACGTCGTAAGAACTCGTAGATAAACTTATAGCTAATGCGAAAAAGTAGATGCTAGAAAAATAGGACAAAAATAATAGATTTGTTTGATTGTATTGTATTGTATATCTTGATACATCGCCCCTGGGTACATATTTCTACTCCGGTAACAGGAGTTGCAAACAGACACGACTCATACCTAAACAGAACTCCTATTTTTAAGGAAATAAAATGGCTCGTGCAAGAGTCGGACTCAAACAACGACAATAACACTGGTGTAAAATCACCAGCTTCCTTATTCGTTTCCTTTACGATGAAACTTTCCATCGGCAGACTCCTTCCAATCTGCAACCTTGCCCTTATTGCCATCGACAACTTTCTGCTGACGTCAGCCACATCTTTCGTCCATCAGCAATACCCTTCCTATCGGCAATATTCTTCTACTTTCATCGGCAACATTTTCTCATCGGCAAATGAAACCGCTAGCCCCTTGATGCCGATGAGGAACCCCTTTACCGATCAATACACTTGGTTTAATATTGACTTGTTACAAAAAACGGCGTCAACACATGCCCCCCAATTTCGTAGTATAAAATATCTTATGTGCCAAAATTTGCTCTTTTTCCTCCAAAACGCGCAATCATCTTGATTACCGCGCCTGAAAACTGCAAATTACCAACAACTCCCTCAACAGTAGCATCAGTAGTTACAATCCCTCGATTACCGCGTGAATCACTGCAATATCCTCCTATATTCCCGTTCAGCCAGAAAGAAAAAAAACTCCAAAATGCTCTTTGACCTAGGCCTATAAAGATCACCATCCATTCCCCTTTTTACCCTGAGTCCACACTTTCGTCTTCCTCTCAGAGCATTATTCAGTGGCGGTCTTCTTCCTCCATCAGAAAGCACAATCTTCGCAAGAAATTCCTGATGGCAATCAACGTCGACGTCCCGACGGTAATTTCTTCCTTCTTCGTTTCATCCTTTGTAATTCCTTTCTCATACTGCTTTGCAACTTCTTTCCACATCCGCCTCGTAATTTCTTTTCCTCTTTCTATTTCTGAATCTAGGAAATACGTGATAGAGTAGTAATTCCAACTAACCAAGCATACCTTTGTTGTTTGGGTCCGATGGGTAATCCCGACCCAACCGATCTTATCAACGCAGAAACCAATCGCATCCCTTTCAGATCTGAATGCTTCAACCTAGGGTTATGGACAGATACCTTCTGCTCATGGCCCAAACCCACCAAAGGATGGAAGAACTGGTATCTTAGAATGGTTAGGTCACAGGAGGTCTATTGGTCATAACACAGTATAGACCATTGCATCAGGCTATCATTTGCCGATATGGCAAAAAATGAAAATATGATGATAGCCGCTTCTTACTTCTGGTCCGATACAATGAATGCATTCATATTCAGACATGGACCAGCCACTCCAACACTTGCCGATGTATACATGCTTACTGGCCTTGATATTTCTTCTGCCGATACTATCGCTCCTTTCTAGAGGAAGGCCGAACATTGGGTAAACACCCGCAACATCGGTGGTTGGACTGGGTATATCAAGGAATACCAACAGACTGGATCGGTAGGCCAAAGGGAGCATGCCATTTTCTTGAACATGTGGCTGGAGAAGTTTGTCTTTTGCGGCAAAACAGTTGGACTTACAAGCATGTATCTTTCCGCAGCAGAAGTTTTGACCCACGGGAGTCTTCCTCTTGGCTGATATCTCCTTGGCTCAGTCTATCACCTTCTGCATCAAGTATCCAAAAAACTGCTATTGGACGAACCTATCGGCAACCTCGGAGGTCCTTGGTGGTTTGTCAATTTATGGCTAAACGCCCATATGCACAAGTGTCTTCACTTCGACTTATTCAGTCAACAATTCCCGAGAGAATTATCCGAAGATTACGTGCTTCCTGAGGATGAATCGGCAACCCGTTCTCCACTCAACTTTGGGGAAGCTTTATAGTTTTGCCGGGAACCGATGCCAATAGAGGTCAATTCGGTTTGTTTTTCCAAAGATTTTACTGTGGAATCCCTGCCGCAGAGCGAGCCTGGTGGCCTTACATTGATGAGGATAACCGATTCCCCCTTTCCTTCAACATTACCGATGGGAATATACCTCAGAATTACGGACTTATGAAGGCTGCAATCACTTCTCGAGCCATCCCAGTCAACATCTTCAGGACTAGAAAGAATACCTCTCCGACTTATGAATTTTACTACCCATCGAAAGCAGCAAAACAACTAGCCTTTGGTCAATTGCCGATCAAATTCAGCTATGCCAGGGTGATAAAGCCGAGAGAGACTTTCTCCAGTGCCATAGACTGGAACAAAATCGTCAATCTCCCTCCTCATGCCGATATAACGAATATTGACCTATCTTCTTGGGGACCGATATCCTTCATGACTGAAATATACAAGTCCTGGTGGCAAGAATGGAAAGATTAACTATTCGCAATATCATCGCATTATTATCGGCACCAGATTGATGATGACTATGTAATTCCTGATGATGCGGTAAGTTTTATTTTTAGTAATTTTCTTATTATTTCTCCATAATGTACTTCGTAACCAATTCCCTTGCCAATAGGTTAACGATCTAATCCCCAGAAAGAGCATGAGTGGCAAACACTTCCACTTGCGACTGATGAACCCTACATCGATAATCGCCAGCAAGGCTCCTTCATTCGCCGCTACCATGTATCCAAAGACAACCAAGGTTACCTTTAACTCCAAATGTGGGCATGGGATAGCAGAATGGACAGAGGAGGAAGAAGGACCGTCGCAGCGCATGCTCGTGCGGTTGGCGATGGCGGCGTTAGCCTCAAAACTAACTGAACTTGACGAATGCTAGTTTCGGTTAACACTAGCAACTTTCGATGGTATTTCATGTGATGAAGCTTTTTTAGTGGTTTTTCTGATTTTGATGATCTTTTCGATGCTACAAACCATTTTCCCTTTGTAGTAATACCTTCATTTACCGATTATCAAATATTCATCGGTAATACTTATTTGTACTTTCAACTTACATCAACCGTTCTTTTCTGTAGCCAGCAAATGTATTGGTAGCTATTTCAAATTATACAAGCTTCTCAAATGCTGATGCCCCCAATCACAAAGTTGAAGCGTCAAGGCTCTTCAAGTGACCTTCCTTGACCGAAAAGTAAGGAAACATCGGATCCTCAACATCGACGGCTGGAACTCTTCAACCTCTAGCGATGTACCACAGAATCCGCATCGGGGGCTATCCCCGATCAGCCATAGGCTGAAATCCCTATCTAGGAGACAGTACCATCGCCGCCGAGCCAGCTGCAACAACATCGACATCGACACCAACTTCTAGCATCAGACGAAATCCCTGACAAGGGACATCACCATTGCTACAAGAACCAGCTTACAACAACAGAAAGCAACACCAGCACCACGCCAACTTCTTCTCCTGCTGAAGGAAGTGCATCGGCAATGTTTGCGATCTTCAAGATGTAGCTATGCCATCGCTCCGCCAAGCCGAGGCAAGAGTTCCTCCTGAAGATGGTAAACTAACTATCAAAAAACTGCACAATTTTTTGATTTGGCGAACTCTATTTTCTTCGCTATCAACCTGCAGATGACGACGAAGAAGAAGAAAGTTCTGCCCTCCATCAGCTGCTATATCGGCAGAAATGAAATCCAAGCTTGAAACACTGCTATCTTTATTGCAGCAAAACACCTCGAACTAGTTCAAGACTCTAAGCAGTAGGATAGCCTTCAAGGAAATTCAAGGTCATTCTGCCTGCGATTGTCGAAGAAATTCTATTCCAAGCAGCGTTCCTCGAGGAGCGACAACTTCAATATCAACGAGCTTCACACCGCATTGCCGTTAGGGCCGCTCAATCAAAGCTTGAACAGTGATGCTTCCAGTTCAAGCAATTAGCCGATGAAAAATCACAAGGACATCAGCCGCTTGGAAGCTTCCAGTATTGAGCTTGAACAAGAAATCACCCGCTTATCGGCACAAAGAGAGACACTGCTTACCGAGCTGAAGAAGGGTAGATGAAGCTCTTAATTCGGCTAGCCAGAAGAAGACTCAACTGGCCGTGCTGCTAAAACTCTTCAACAAGAAAGAGATGTCAATGCTCGTGAAGCTCTCCTGTTAAAGAGGAGATCAAGACCAATTGAGGGTTCCGCGTGACGATGCTAGGGAAATTGTTGACATGTTTTTCGGGATATGTCAAATGATCTAAGACTTGCATTGGTTGGTAGCCGTTTTTCTATCGGCATCAGAAGGTCATCGGTTGAGATACGATGAGAGTGAATGCAGCAAATGAGATAAGTTGTTGCCGATGGAAACTGGACGATTTTTGCCGTATAAGTTGGTGGTAAAAGCAGGTTCATGAGTGAAGAGTTACGATTGAAGCATTATTGCGGATGAGGGGACGTTTGCCGATGGAGTAATAAGGGAACTGATGTCAGTAGAAGACTACGATGGCGTTTAGAAGGAGTTGCGGATTAATGATCTGCCGATGTAAGGTTTCGTCGAAAAAAGATAGATAAGGAAAACTAGTGTTATTATACCAGTATTGTGATAGGAGTTTGAGTCCGACTTTTGTATGAGTCGTTTTATTCCTTAATAATTAGAAAGAGTTGTTTGGAAAAGATTATTATTATTTGGGTCTGACTCCTGCGCGAGTCAATTATTTCCCTAAGAATTTTGAGTGTGTTGTTTAGGAAGGTATGAGTCGTATCCATTGTACAAACTCCCCATACCGGAGTTAAAATATGTGCCCAGGGCCACATAAAAAAAGACAATCATATATCAAACAAATTTATTACTCTTATTTACTTTTCCAGCAATTTACTTTTATTGCATTAGATTCTAGCCTTTCTACGAGTTCTTCAAGCTTCGACGGGTTTTTTATCTCCTCGATCTCGTCAACCCTTGCAAGTTCCGCGTTTGAGCAACCTGAGTCTTGACGTCCGGGCGCATCGCTGTCGTCTGTTCAGCTCTACTCTAGTTATCTTGATCAAGTTTGAGCCTTGACATCCGGGCACATCGCCGTTGTCTCGTCAGATCTTGTTCTATTTATCGTCCTTGTCGATTAACGGGTCAAATCGACTGGGCACACCTTTGGACATCGAATTCGGGTTATAAGCATTGAGGTGTTCGCAGATCCTGATGCTTTTTGTGTCAACACCTCTTTTGCACACCTGGTGGGACAAATTATACATCTATCATGGGTGATAATACGAGTCAATCTGAGGAACGTCATTGAAGTCTCCAAAGCCGATCTGAAAGATGATCGAAGTTGGTATGGAGCGGGCTATGGAGGAGTACAAGCAGTTATATCTGAAGTCCTTCAGCCTCAGCAGGAGCGGCGAAGCCATTCAGAAGCAAGATCCGTCGTTGCCACGGCAGCACTTTCGACGCCAATCCTGGTAAATTGCAAGAGATGGTTAATTCTGCTTTAAATCAAGCATTAGTTAGTCACTCCAATGTGTTGTCCAAATGTATACAATGCCTCAAGGTAGTCTAATTATTGATTGCTCCAGAATACAGGAGCAAACATGCTTAGTTAGCTATCAGCCATCGGTGAATTATATGCGTATGACTTACAATCCTGATTGGACTGTCCACCACCAATTCGATCAGGTGGTACCAACCCGGGTATCAATACTTGGCAAACGCTCAGGGTGGAGCATTCAGTACAGAAACCGATGAAATGTAATGCCATAGATAATCCAGTGAGTGTGCAAAGTTACCCATCGGCCAATCAGCTGATTCATAATGTTCAGATGATGGTACTACGCATGCACCAATTACTTCAAGCGCTTTGCACCAAGACCGAAGGGGCGCATCAGCCGGCTCCGCCGATCGACGTCCAACCAATGAGTCGGCAAGAACAGGATGCATACTGGGCGATAAGATTGCCGAAGTGATGAAGGAACAATTGGCATTAAACCAAGGTTAACACATACTCTTATTGGACTCCATACCCTCCGGGATACGATTTAATCCCTCTTCCAAATCGATACAAGGTTGTCGGATTTCACCAGTTCTCTGGCCAAGATGACACTGTCAACGATGGAGCACATCAAACGCTTCATTATCAGTGTGGAGAAGTTGCCAGGCAGAGAAGAGTTAAGGGTGAGATTGTTCTCATCATCATTGTCTGGATCGGCGTTCATGTGGTTCATTTCACTGCCTCGGAACACTATAATCCATGGGCCGATCTGGAGAGGTCAGTTTCATAAATTTCTTCGCTGGCGTGCATGAGAAGCTTACCGATTTAGTAAGCTGAGGCAGCGTAATGATGAATCGGTGGGAAAGCTTTGTTCAGAGGTTGCGAGGACGTTAAGAACAAGTGCTATAGCCTGGTACTTGATGATCGACAACTAGCAGATTTGGCTTTCCAGGGACTACTGCCGCATATCAAAGATAAGTATGCGTCTCAAGAATTTGAAAGCCTAAGTCATCTGGTGCAGAGGATTGCCTATCAAGATGTTAAAATTTTTGAGCCCAGGAAGCTTGGAACAAGAAGGTGGCCTTCATTGGGCAAGAAGAGGATTCTGAGTCAGATGAAGAGCTAAGCATTGGCGTTGCTGAATGGGTGAAAGATAGAAGTCGGTATCCTGTCCGTTTGGCCAGAGGAAGCTGAGAGGTTCACCTTTGACATTACAAAGACCGATAGGATGTTTGATCTATTGCTTCAGAAGGGTGGATCAAGTTGGGCCTAACACGTAATTCCATCGCCGAGAGCTCAGAAGGATCAGGTATTGCAAGTGGCCACAATGAACTTCACCAGCACTAATGACTGCAAAGTCTTTAGGCAGCAGTTTGCAATCAAAAATTGAATCTGGGTGAATCTCATTTGGAAATACTAAAGCCAGAAGCCGATGAAGATTGACCAGCATCCGTTTCCAAATACATGGTGGAAACTACTGAAAAAAACTAAAGTGTTAACATCGGAAGCTGCCAGGAAGAATGCATCGGTGGATCCAAACATCAGGTAGCTGAGCGCGATGTGAAGAAGTTTGCGATGACAGAAAAGGCAAGAGAGTTGCCGATGAAAGCAGTAATGCCAAGAGGGCTCCTGGTGTTATAATCACGCATAGGCGGCCAAGACAAGATTATCGGCAATCGCAGGAGAATGATATCGGCGGCAGGAGGAGAGGGCGTCAAGAGTGGCTTCGGCTTAAAGACATTGGGGTGTCCTTCTTCGTTCATTATGGGAAGAAGGTATTAAATTACTACTACGATAATTGCCCTGAATGCAATGGATATTATCTGCCAATCGGTCAGAAAGAAACCCTGCTTTGATGATCGGCGTCAAGCTATCGCCGCCGATCAAAGAGAAGAAATCAGCGCATGATCGGTAGGGGGCAAACTCAGCGCACATGACAGACTTGGTAGGCGCGTTAGTCAGAAGGAGCTTGGGGAAATGGCCAATGCAAGAGTACCTGATGAGGAGATATTCTCTAGAGATCCAAACATAAGGGTGGTGCGATACAAGCGGTGAAAAAACAGTCCAGCCTGTTTGGAAAACTAAGCTTCTCAATGGTGCCCCAAAGGTCTAACAAAGACTCAGAAAAGAAGGATTCAGCGCAAACACCAAGTATATGGAGTGAAATCTTCAAGGGATAAGTCTCCAGTCAAGCAGTGGAGGCCAAAGCGCAAGGATAGAGATCCATCGGCAGAAATCAATATGGTCGTATATTGCCGATGGAATTCATGGCACTGTTGATGTGAGGAAGAAGATGCTGAGATGGCACAGTTGGTGTTAGATCCGATGACAGCTGTCTTTGAGAAGCCTGCGATGATGAAGGATCACTTAAGATCTCTGTTCATCAAAGGTAAAGTAGATGGGCAGCCCATGACGAAGATGCTGGTGGACGGTGGGGCATCAATCAATATAATGCCATATGTCATGTCAGGAAACTTAGGAAAGGTGACCCAAGACTTAGTCAAGACGGAACATGAAACTTAAAGATTTTGAAGGCAATGTGTCGCCAGCTATGGGAGCCATATGTGTTGAATTAACCATTGGCAGTAAAACTTTGCGACAAGTTTTTGTGATCAGTGGCAAAGGTACCTACAACTTGCTCCTAGGAAGGGATTGGATCATGCTAATTGCTGCATTCCTTCTACAATGCACCAAAGCTGTGCAATGAGTTGGAGACAAGATTGAAGTCGTCTAGAGTGAAACTCGTCAATTGTTGCATCGGCAGAATCGGAAAACTTATGAGCAAACCAGGTGCATATCAGGTGAAGCTTGGGATGCGGAGTTCCTCAAAGTTGCCGATTACCGCATTACACCGATCCAAGCAGTCGGTCCTGAAGAAGAGTTTTATGGATCGATTCGCGATGATGGAAAACTAGGGCAGGGGTTCACATCCGCCGATGATTTACTAGAGATAGATATCGGGATGGCAGTAGGCCCAGACCAACTTTCATTAGTGCTATGTTAGATTCCCAATGTAAACAATAGTTGAGTGATTTATTAAAGAAATATTAAGATTGTTTTGCTTAGGATTATACAGAGATGCCTGGTTTGGACCGATCAATAGTTGAACATCGGTTACCTATTAAGTCTAATTTCCAAAATTATCAGCAACCAGGCACGCCGATGCAACCCTATTATCTTACTCGACATTAAAGTTGAGATTACAAAGTTAATTGAAGCTGGATTTATTCGGCAATGCCGATTGCTGAATGGATTTCTTAATGTGGTTCTATGTATAAGAAAAATGGAAAACTACGTGTTTGCATTGATTTAGGAATTCAATAGGCTACACGATGGATGGTTATCCGATGCCCGTTGCCGATCTGCTGGTTGATGCTCTGCTTGGACATCAAATCATTAGTTTCCATGGATGGTAATGCTGGATATAATGAATATTCATGGTGAAGAAGACATATTCAAGACTGTTTAGATGTCCAGGTCATGTCGGTTTATTTGAGTGGGTTTTGTTAATGACTTTTGGCTTGAAGAATGCCGGTGCCACTTACCAGAGAGCAATGAATTTTATTTTTCATAAGTACATTGGCACATAGTTGAATTTATATTGATGATGTGGTGGTAAGTCTGGAAATTTTGAGAAGCATCTTGGCCGATTTACGAAAGATCTAGAATGCCAGGAAAACATGGGTTAAAGATGAATCCTAATAAGTGTGCGTTTGGAGTATCGACATGTCAATTTCTGGGTTTCAGGTACATCAGAGAGGTATAGGATCGGCAGGGGAATCTATTGATGCAATAAAAAGTAGTTGCTCTTACCATAAGACTGAGCTGCAATCTTTGATCAGCAAATTAATTTTATCAGGAGATTTCATATCCAATTGTCTGGTAAAATTAAGTCTTTTAGCCCGTTGTTAAAGCTGAAAGTTGATCAAGAGTTTTAGTGGAAAGAGGAACAACGTTAGCCTTGGAAGAGATTAAGAAATATTTGGTAAACCCTCCGGTCTTAGTTCTACTCAACACGGGAAGCCTTTTAGGTTGTATTTGTCTACCGATGACGGCGTTATGGATCAGCCTTAATCCAAGAATTTGAGGGAAAGAGCGTGTTGATTTATTTATTTGAGCAAAGGCTGGGTAGATGCTGAAACCAGGTATTCGGCCATAGAAAGATTATGTTTATGCTTATATTTCTTTGCATAAAATTAAGGCATTATTTATTGTCGGCCGAATGCACTGTTATCTGCAAAGATGGTGTGGTTAAGTATATGCTGTCGATGCCGATATTAAGTGGGAGAATCGGCAAATGGATTCTAGCACTTTCAGAATTTGATCTAAGGTATGAATCGGCTAAGCAGTTAAAGGTCGGTGGTATGGCGATTTTGTTACTCAGCATGCAATGTGATAAGTCTTATAGAGATTGCTCCTTGGACTTTGTTCTTTGATAGGTCTACATGCAAAGAAGGGGCAGGTATCGATGTTCTCTTAATTTTCACCCCGGAGGACAAAAATATGAAGTTTCGTTGCCGATTGTTGCTACGTCGACAAACAATCAGGTGGTATCAGGCTTTAATAAAAGGGTTGGAGTTACTCAGGGAAGTGCGTGTCGATGCCGTCGAAGTCTTTGGTGACTCTATGTTGGTGATCAATCAATTAATTGGGGTATATGAATGCCGAAGTGAAATGTTAATTGACACCATGAGAGGTGTTTACAGTTATTAAAAGAATTCAAAGAATACCGCTTGAGCATATTCCCAGGTTGCATAATGAAGAGGCTAATCGGTTAGCGCAGAACGCTTCAGGGTATCAGCCAATTCAAGAAGTCATAACATCGGTGATGGTCACCGATGATGGAGAAAAGAAATTGCCAATTACTTAAGAGATCCGTTAAAAAAGTTGAAAGGCGTCTAAGGTTTCAAGCTACCAAGTATGTGCTCCTTGATGATGATTGTATTATCGGACAATAGATGGAGTTTTGCTCAGATGCCTTGCCAAAGAAGAGTCAGAAGAATTGATGAGTTGAAATTCATGAAGGGGTATGTGGAGCGCATCAATCGGCATTCAAGATGAAGTGGATGATTAGACGGAATGGGTATTACTGGCCGACAATTCTTGAGGATTGCTTCAAATACTTCAAGGGTGTCAAGATTGTCAGAAATTTGGTAATGTTCAGAGGGTACCTACATCGGCAATGAATCCTATAATCAAGCTTGGCCGTTTAGAGGATGGGCTATTGATTCATCTGTCAAATTTATCCACATCAAGCAAAAGGGCATAAGTTTATACTTGTTGCTACTGATTTATTTCACGAAGTGTGTTGAAGCCATTCGTTGAAGAAAGTGACATCGACAAACATGATAGATTTGTGAAAGAGCATATTGTTTACCAATTTGGTATCCTCAGACTATACTAACGATCAAGGAACTATGTTCAGTCGCGGAGAGTTTGATGGTTTGCTACTGGTATGGGTTTCAAGGTATTAAACTCTCCTTATTATGCTCAGTAATGGTCAGGCTGAAGAAACTAATAAAGGGTTATTAACTTATCAAACGCCAAGATTCAAGAAAACCTAGAAGGTGGCAATATGGTGTTGAATGAAGCTCTATGGTCATATCGGATGGCATGTCATGGTGCAACTAAGGTTTCGCCGTATCGTTGGTTTATAGGCATGTGCTGTCTTCCTTGGGAGATTAAAACTGGTTCTAGGCGATTGTCTTCTCAAAATCAGTTGACGGCCGATTGAGTATGGTTCTCTTATGAAGAATGAGTTAGGATCTGGTGAGTCATCGGTTGAGAGCTTTGATTAGTATTGAAGAGAATAAGAAAAGGAGTTGTCAGATGGTATGACAAAAAGTCAAGGTAAAAGAGTTTGCCAATGGTGATTGGTGTGGAAGCTGATTTTGCCGATTGGGACTAGAGTTCTAGTTTGGAAAAATGGTCTCCCTATTGGGAGGGTCCGTTTCGGATAAATCGGTCGGTTTTGTAATGCCTATCTTTTGGAGGACCCTCGAAGGGGTTGCGTTTCCAGAGCAATTCAACGGTAAATATTTAAAGAAGTATTATCATAGTATTTGGGTGGATGCATGAAGCAACACAAAGTATAAGTGCCGATAAGATAAACAATTCATACAGATATCGGCAGAAGGCGGTGTTAACGTTATATTACATGCAAAATCAAATGTCAAGGTTTGCAAATTGCCGACATGACGGGTTACAATAGATTACAACAAGGATTGGATGGTGATATCGCACGCAGGCGAGTCTGGTCCACTTCCTCCAGTTCCTTGGCGTCGTCATCGGCAGTACTTCTACTGGTTTGCTTTCTTCCTCAACTTCAGAGCCTCGCGAGCAGCAGCATCTCTCTCTTGTTGCAAGATCTTGGTGGCGACGGGAAGTTGTGTTTTTTTGGTTGCTGAACTTAGAGCTTCATCAACTTGTTTCAGCTCTGCCAATAGATTCTCCTTCTTTGCAATAGATGGGAAATTTCTTATTCAAGGTCAATGCTGGAGCTTCTAGACGGCGATGTCCTTGTGCCTTTTCATTAGGACTTGTTTGAACTTGAGTATTTCTTCTTCAAATCCGCCGGACAGCTCTTTCGGCAATGTGACATGAAGCCCTTCGGTATTGGAGCTGCCGGACTCTCGAGGGAATGCCGCTTGGAAGAGTGTTTCTTCAATATCGGCAGGCAGTTGGTCTTGTTTTCTTGAGGCTGCTTTTGTTGTGCTGGATCTTGGGACTAATTGCGAAGTATCTTGTTGCAGTAGAAGAGCAATGCTTCAAGTTTGGCCTTCAATTCTGCTGATACCGTGATTGAGGTTTGAGTGGAATCTCTTCTTCACCATCTTTGGGATGTCGACGGTGAAGGAGAACAGATGTTCGGAGAGTCTTAAGCCTGAAAAGAAAAGGATTAGGGTTTGTCGATCCCAAATTTGTATTATAAGTTAAGTGGCTTTACCATCTTCATACGGATCTCTCGCATTGGTTCGGCGAAGTAGCTTGTGCAGCAGCATCTCCTCGGTAGCAGTTGCTGGTGGTACCCTCTTCCATAGTAGTAGCTATGGTATGCTGGAACGATGGACATGTTTGTTGCTATGGTAGCTGGATCATGTGACATGGTTCCGCCTCTTGAGCTAGGATTCCAACCAATGCCATATCAAGACCAGGGGTTGTCTCTTGCAGTGGGGTATCCGCGGAAGCTGATGGAGCCGGTTGTGGAGCAGAAACCGATGCAGAAGTTGATGGAATCGATGGTGCAGCCGTCTCTTGCAACAGTGGTATCGCCCCTTGGTCAAGAGTTTCATCTAGCGCTGTATGGGTACTGATGCCGATGTTGTTCCTATTGTTTCACCTAACTCATGTGGTGACGTATTGTTCCCTGGTCGGGAATTCAGCGATGGTTGATCAGGGGTAGTCGCCGATGTTGATTCTGGGTGTTGGAGTATCAACAGGGATGGGTGACAACGGGAGTAGCCAGTTTCAAGCGCTTCTTTTTCTTCTTGGGGACAACATTTGGTGACCAGCGCGTTTCAGTTGCGAAAACTTGGGGGGCATCGGTGGCACGAGTCGGAGAAGCTTGTATATCTGGAGCATCTGCCAATGAGCTGCTGCCTGCAAAATATTTGTTGGTGTAAGTTAGATAAAATGAACATTGCGATGAGGGTTTGTAATCGGTTATAAATGAAATAAGAACTTACTGCGAAGCTTGCGCCAAGGTTGGGCGGGGCAGCGGCCGAGGAGTAGCGGTGGTCCTAGCTGGTGTCGGCCTGGGCTTGAGGGTGACCTTGGGTTGCCCTTTAAGGGGGGTGAAAGCGCCAACGTAGGAGCCTGTTGTCGATGATTGATAGGGGGTCATCATTCGAAGATTTGAAGTGCTTGCCGCTCTTGCTCGTTCGAGGGATTGGATCGTCGACCTGTTAGTAAAAAAGTCGATGCTGATAGTAGAAGTAAATAGTAAGAAACGCATTTAGAATGAAGAACTTATTGGATCATGGGAATGATGTGATCGGCGTCGATCAAATGCCGATAATATGCGACGACTTGGGGAAATAGTTGATTTTTCCCTTCTTGCCACGGGATTTTGTATGACTCCATGATGAGGATGTTGGTGCCCAAGAAGATAAATCAATGTTTGATGTATCGGGATGGGGAGAGAGATTGACGATCCTATTCCAGTCCATGGCACTGGAAATGATTTCTCTTGGTTTGATTAATTAGCGTAGCTGAACTTGATCGGCAATTGGCCGAATGCTAATTGTTGGCTTGCTGCCGGGGATAGTAAACTCATAAGATGCAGGAGAGTTTTCCGGTTCAAAATGTTGGCTGGAATGGCCCGGGGGATAATGGTGGCCTTCATGATTATTTCATTCTTGGGATATTTCCATCGGTGAGGTTGAAGGAGAGTGGAAATCGGTTATGTTCATCAAATTAGGGCCACCAAACCCGTTCTGTAGCCGGGATCCCACAGTAGAATCTTTGGAAGAACATGCCAAATTGACCTACGTTGGCATCGGTCCTTGGCAGCACTATCACAGCCTCCCCGAAGTTGAGTGGGAGACGGGTTGTCCGATTCATCATCATCAAACTCATATTCTTCGATATGTCTCTTGGGAATTGTTGGCTGAATAAGTCAAACTGGAGGTCTTATGCGTATGGGCATTCAAAACCCCATGTGATAAACCACCCAAGGACCTCCAAGGTTGCCGATGGGTTCGCCTAACAATGCTTCTTGATACCTGGTGAAGGAGGTGGTAGACTGAGCCTAGGAGTATCGGCCAAGGGGAAGTCTTGATCCATCGGCTAAGAGCTCTGCTAAAGGGGAGGTATGTAGTGGTAGGTCCAACTGTTCTGCCGCAGAAGATGAACTTTTCTAGCCACTATATTCAGGAAATGGCATGTTCCCTCTGGCCTACCGATCCAGTCTTTGGTTTTCTTGGATGTATCCAGTCCAACCGCAATGTTTGGGTGATTACCGATGATCAGGCTTTTGCGGAAGAGATTGGAAGGATCGGCAGTGAAGACGTCGAGGCCAGTAAGCATATGCACATCGTCAAGTGTGGGAGTGGCTGGTCTGTGTCTAAATAAGAACACGTTCATTGTATCGGATCAGAAATAAGAAGCGGCCATCATCATGTTTTCATCTTTGTCATATCGGCAATAGAAAGCCTAATGCATTGTTCTTGATTGTGCTTGCCCAGTAAACTTGCTGTGTTTTGATCCATTCTGAGGTACCAGTTCTTCCCCCTTGGTGGGTTTGGACCATGAACGAAAAGCATCTTTCCACACCCTGGACTGAAACACTCAGATCTGAAAGGATGTGATTGGTCTCTACATTGATCAAATTGGTGGGATTACGTTTCCCATTGGACCCAGACAGTGGAAATTGTGATTGATCAAGGGGGATCCTATCTTGTTGCGCAGTTCCTGGGTTCAAACAGTAAAAAGGGAAGGAAAGAAAAAATTACGGAGCGGCGGAAGGAAAACATGGGAGGAGATTGAGAAGGGAAAAGATTTACCGCGAGAAAGTCAAAGTTGATCGCCATTGGAGCAGAAGGAGTTATTGCAGGAATTACGCCTTCCAAAGGGAGAAGAAGCTGCCGTTGATCGTCGGATTCTTGAGGACGCTTGGGAGGAGTCTTGGGAGCCCCGGAGAAGGTTTGAAGACGGGGTAAAATGAATGCGAGCTCGGAGTGAAAGGAGATTGAATGGTGGTAACTTTTATAAGCCCAGTTAGAGTCGTGGGGTTCTGTTAACTTGCCAATTTTCGCGCGCGGGAATCGAGAAATTCACCAGGTGCCTTAGAGGAGAAGATTGCGACACAGAGAATTTCGGCGCGTAAAATATTTTACGCTCCAAAATTGGGGGGCATGTGTTGACACCGTTTTTCGGCATTGTCAAATGAGCTAAGACTTCCATTGGTGGTAGCCGTTTTCTACGGCATCAGAAGGTATCGGTGAGATTACCGATGAGAGCGAATGCTACAAATGAGATAAGTTTGTTGCCGATGGAAACTGGACAATTTTTGCCGATAAGTTGGTTGGTTAAAGCAGGGTTCAAGAGTGAAGAGTTACCAATTGAAGCATATTGGCGATGAGGAGACGTTGCCGATGGAAGTAGAATAAGGGAACTGATGTCAGTAGAAGACTACCGATGGCGTTAGAAGAAAGTTGCAGATTAAATGAATCTACGATGGAAGGTTTCGTTCGAAAAGATAGATAAGGAAACTGGTGTTTATTATACAGTATTGTGATAGGAGTTTGAGTCGACTTTTGTACAAGTCGTTTTATTTCCTTATAATAGAAGAGTTGTTTAGAAAAGATTATTATTATTTGGTCCGACTCCTGCGCGAGTCAGTTATTTCCCTAAGAATAGGTGTTTGTTTAGGAAGGTATGAGTCGTATCCATGTACAACTCCCCTACCGGAGTTATAAATATGTGCCCAAGGGCCACGTAAAAAAAGACCATCATATATCAAACAAAATTTATTACTCTTATTTATTTTTCCAGCAATTTACTTTTATTGTATTAGATCTAGCTTACTACGAGTTCTTCAAGCTTCGACAGGCTGCATCTCCTCGATCTCCATCAACCTTGCAAGTTCCGCGTTTGAGGAAACCTGAGCCTTGACGTCAGGGCGCATCGCTGTCATCTCGTTCAGCTCTACTCTAGTTATCTTGATCAAGTTTGAGCCTTGACATCTAGGCGCATCGCGTTTGTTCTCGTTAGATCTGTTCTATTTATCGTCCTTGTGATTAACTGGTCAAATCGACTGGCACCTTTGGACATCGAATTCGGGTTAAGCCCGAGGTGTTCGTAGTAATCCTGATGCTTTTTGTGTCAACAGAAATAGAGGAGACGAATCAAATTCACTCTGTGCGATTCATCCATCCAATCCCTGTTGTAATTTGTATTGACAACTATGAACCTGAGACTGATCTCGCCTGTAATATAATATTAACTGTTTTCTGTCGATGTTTTGCATGAAATCTCTTCCATCGGCATTTATGCTTATATTATGCATCTATCCAAATGGTGGGGTTAGTTCTCTTTAAATATTTACCGTTTGACCGCCCTACAGAATGCATGCCTTCAAGTGTTTCCAAATATAAGCATTACCAGGAGCGGACTGACTTATCCGAAAAAGGACCTTCCAATTAGGAGACCATTTTCCAAACCTCGAATTTAGTCTCGATCGGTTTAAAATTAGCTTCCATACCAGATCACCATCAGCAAACTCTTTAACTTTTACTTTCTTGTTATACCACCTGGCAACCTATTCTTATTCTCTTCGACATTGATTAAAGCCTTCACCGATGACCTGCTAGATCTTCTAATTCATCTTTCATAAGAATGTCTTACTCATCGGTTGTCAATTGGTCTTGGGAAAATTATCGCCTAGAACCGTTTTAATTTTCGAAGGCAGAACAGCATCGTGTCCATACACCAATTGATATGGCAAAAACCTTAGTAGCACCATGACACACCATCCGATATGGCCCACAGAGCTTCATTCAATACCATATGCCATTTTCTAGGGTTCTCTTCAATCTTACGCTTGATGAGCTTAAATATCCCCTTATTAGTTGCTTCAGCTGACCATTAGCTTGAGCATAATAAGGAGATGAATTCAAAACTTTAAAACCCATACTGGTGGCAAATTCGTCAAAAACTCCCCGATGTAACATGGTTCCTTGATCGGTTGTAATAGTTGAGGAATACCAAATCGGTAAACAATGTGTTCTTTCACAAAATCTATCATGTTTGTAGATGTCACATTCTTTAAGGGGATAGCTTCAACCCACTTTGTGAAATAATCGGTAGCAACAAGTATTGAACTTATGCCCTTTATTCGATGACGGATAAATTTGACCGATGAGATCGATGGCTATCCTCTAAAACGACAAGGCTTGATTATAGGATTCATCACCGGCGCAGGCGCCCTCTGGACATTGCCAAATTTCTGACAATCTTGACACCCTTTGAAGTACTTAAAAAGTCTCAAGAATTGTCGGCCAATAATACCCATTTCACCTAATCATCCACTTCATCTTAATACCGATTGATGTGCCCACATTACCCCTCGTGAATTTCACCCATCACCTCTTTGACTCTTCTCCGTCAATACATTGGAGCAAAAACTCCATCAATCGTCGACAATACAATTCGCCATCAAGGAGCACTACTTGGTAGCTTGAAACCTTAACCACCCTTTCAACTTTCCTAGACGGATCTCTTTAGTAATCGGCAATCTCTCTTCTCAGTCATTGGTAACGTTACGATTGTCATCACCTCTTGAATCGGCTGATACCCGAAGCATGTTGCGCCAATCAGTGGCTTCTTCGTTGTGCAACCTGGGAATGTGCTCAAGACGGTACTCTATGAATTCCTTCAACAATTGCAAACCTTTCCATGGTACTCAATCAAAATTCACTTCGGATTATATGTTCCAATTCAACTGATTGATTACCAAATGAATCGCAAAGACCTCAACGACTTCGGCACGTACATCTCTGAGCAAACTCCACCCTTCAGCAATGCCTGGTATTCAGCCTGATTATTCGTCGATTGTAGCAACAATCGGCAATGAGATTTCATATTTTTTCCCTCGGGGGGAAACCAAACAACGCCAATACCCGCTCCTTCCTTACATGTGGAACCATCAAGAATAGAGTCAAGGACAATTTCTCGGAATTGAGCGCCCACAAGTTGAGTAACAAAATCAGCCTCACCTGTCCTTTTAAAAACTGCTTAGTGATTATACCTTAGATCAAATTTTGATATGTCAAAATCCATTTGCGATCTCCCGCTCAAAATTGGCATTGACAGATTCTTAACCACATCATCCTTACACATGACGGTGCATTCGGCCGATAGCAAAAAAATGCCTTAATTGGTACAAGAGAAGTACAAACATAAACAAATCTCTCAACGGCCAATACCTGGTTTCAGGTCCACCAACCTCCTACTCAAAAAATAAATCACAGTTCTTTCCCTCAAATTCTTGAACCAAGGCCGACCAATAACACCGTCTCGGCAGCAATACAATCGAAGGTTTCCCCCATGTTGGGCGGAACTAAACCGGGTTTCCCAGATATTTTTTAATTTCTTCCAAAGCCAATTGCTTCTCCTCTCTCCATTCAAATTTTGACCAGCTTTTGCTTCAAAATGGGATAAAGATTTAATCTTCCCAGACAAATTAGTATAAATCTTTGATAAAATTATTCTTGCCGACAAAGATTGCAACTCAGTTGGTTCGTGGAGCAAACACCTTGTTAATCGCATCAAATGGATTTTTTTGCGTTCTATACCCCTTTGATGACCTGAACCCAGGAAAAACTTGCCGATACGCCAACGCACACTTATTCGGATTATTTAAGTCCTGCTCCCTTGTGCATTCCAAATTTTTTGTAGATCGGCAAGATGTTTTGAAAGTCTTGGTTTTCACCAACATCTCAATATAGTTTTGACCAAGTGCGATAAACTTAGAAAGATAAAATTCATTGCTGTTTGATAAGTAGCACCGGATTCTTCAAGCCGAAAGTCATCACGTCCTTAAATAAACCAAGTGGCCTGGACATTAAAAGCAGTTTTGGATATATCTTCTTCAACCATGAAATTTTGATTATACCGCGTTACCTCCATAAAACTGATAATCTTATGTCCAGCAGAGGATCAATTAGTAGATCGGCAAACAGATTGGTAGCCTCCATCGGTAGTTTATTGGATTCCGAAATCAATACAAACACGAATTTTTCCATTCTTTTTTTTATACAGGAACCCTTTAGAAATCCTTCGGATACGCATTGGTCGAATAAATCGCTTCGATTTAATTTTGTTTAAATTTTAGTTTAATATAGGCTTTACATTAGGATTGCTCGGCGCGGGCTGCGATGTGGTTGAAAAACTTGATTAATTGGTAATTGATGTTCAACATTTGATCGGTCCCCAAAAACCCGGCATTTCTGTATGTCCCCCAAACAAAACAATCTTTATATTCCTTTAACAAATCAGTTAACTGTTTCTTGCATTGGGAATCTAACTTAGCACTAATAAAAGTCGGCAAGGTTTACTACCCCGCTGATATCTTTTCTGCAAGTCATCGGCTGATGTGAACCCCTGTCCAAGTTTTTCATCATCGGCGAATGATCCATTAAACCTTTCTTCGAACCGACTGCTTGAATCGGTGTAATTTGGTAATCGGCCACCTTGAGGAATTCTGTATCCAAAGCTTCAGGATTGCATTAGTCTGCTCAAAGGTCTGATCTTACCGATTGCAACAATTGACGGGACTTCGGGCTTCGGACGATTCATCCTGTCTCCAACCCATTGCACAAGGTTTAGTGCATCTAGAAGGGATGCAGCGTGGCTGAATCCATCCCTTCCCAAAAGCAAATTGTTGGTCCCCTTGTGCTAATCACAAAAAAACGTTGTTGGAAAGTTTTTGCCGATAGTCAATTTGACACTAGGCTCCCCTAGTAGTGACACATTGCCTTCAAAAATCTTTCAGTTTCTGTCGTCTTTTACTAAGTCTTGGTACCTTTCCCAGTTCTTGAACATGACATACGGCATTATATTAATCGACGCTCCACCATCGTAACATCTTTGCACAGTTTCCCATCGGATTTGCCCTTGACAAAAAAGTCTCAAATTGCTGCCTTTCATTATCGGTAGGTTTTTAAGCAGCTGCCACGATCTGCCTAATGGTATATTAGCGCTTCTTCCCGCATCGTGGTTGCCATGAACTCCTCGGCAACATAAAACCCTATTGACTTCTAAAAAAAGATGGGACTCCTTTCCTGATCTTTTGGTTCCACTCCCAAAGGAAATCTCCCTTGAAGGGTTTCACCATACGTAGATCATTCGGCGTTCAGCTGGATCCTCCTTTCTGAGTCTTCGTAGACCCTTGGGACACCATTGAGGAATCTTAGTCTTCCAATGGTTGGTACCGCTTCTCATCGTCCCGGCTTTGCGTCGCCCTTATATTTGGATCTTAGAGAATATTCCTTCCGGGTACCTTGCATTGCCTTTCTTCAAGGATCCTCGCGGATACGCTTGTAATCCTTCATGCACACTGAGCTTGCTCCCCAACGATCATGACTGATCCCTTTCCCCTGATGGCCGCCCATAATCCGGTCTTGGCTTTCAAAGCAGGACCTTTTTTCTAACCGATGGCGGGATAACATCCATTGCATTCAGGACAATTTGGCAGTAGGAGCTTATGCCTCTTCCCAAAAATGAATGAAGAAAGGGAAATTTCCCAAATGATCCTTATGTGTGCCATTCTGGTTCCTTTCTTCCTCCGTTTGCCAATATTGTCCTTTGGAGCGCCGATATTCTGTTGGGGGTGCCTGTGCGTGATCATGACGCCTTTATCCCGAGATTCTCCGTTTCGTTACTCTGTCGCCCCGCTTGGTCGTTTATCTCGGCATGCTTCTTCCCCTTCAAACACGCCATTATCTGGCTTGGGGTCCACCGATGTATTCCTCTTGGCGGGGCTTCCGACGTCAGGACTTTAACCTTTTCGCTAGATTCCACCATATTGTTTGGGAACGGGTTGTTGGTCGTCTTCATCGGCTTATGGGTTTTTTAGAGTTGTCAAATTTGATTTTTCCCAGGCCCCGATCTCTGACTGCAAGCTGTCTAAAGACCTTGCAATCATTAGTGGTGTGTGAGGTCGCATCATGCCATTTGAATCCTCATTCTTCTGGTCTTCAGCCGATGGAATTACTTGTTAGGGCCAACTTAATTTGCCCTTCTTGAAGCAGGAGATCAAAATTCCATGGTTTAGTGTGTCAAAAGTGAACCTCTCAGCCTCCTTCTGTCCGAAGGACACGTATCTGTCTTGTCTTTTACCCCTCTGGCCCCGAATCGGTCCCTTCATCTGATTCAGTTTCTTCTTCAACGAAGGTCTTTCTTGTTCAGGTCTTCCTGGTTCGAAAAGCTTTGTTTTTGATCGGCGACCTATGTACAAGATGATAGGCTTTCGAATTCTTGAGACGATACCTGTTTTGATGGTGGCAGTATCCTTGGAAGGCAAATCTGCCAATGCCAATCGTCGAGCCCAGGCATAGAATTGTTTCTTCACTCCCGAAGCCTTTGCTGAAGCCTCCACCGTTTTGTCTTCGTTGCTTCACTTGACTAAATTGGTAATTCTTTTTCATGCCGCTAGAAAAGAAGTATCGGTGAAACTGCTTCTCAGATCGGCCCAGGTAATCCCCCAAAGAGTTTGGAGGAAGCGGATGAACCACGTAAATGTGATCCAGACAAGGGTGATGAAAACATCTCACCCTTAGTTCATCTCTGGTGGTGCCTCTCCACATTGGATTGAAAAGGTTGATATGCTCCATTGCGACGTGTTTCTTGGCCAAAAATTTATGAAATCTGGTCCTTTATCGATTCGGAAGGGGGAATCAAGTGTTGCCGGAGGATTTTTGGCGTCTGTAAGAATACGTTTAACCTTAGGTTGATATGAATGTTCTTTTCACTTCGGCGATTTATCGGCCCCAGTATGTATCTTGATCCTGCCGATGCGCGGGCTGGACATTATCGGCTGGGGGGTAGTTGACACACCCCCTCTTGCCTTTGTTTGTGGGTAAGTGGCCCCTTGGCGCAGGGTAACACCCCTTACTGAATATTATGCATCGGCTGACTTGCCGATGTTTTCCTTGGGCACCAATGGGTGTTATTGGGGACACCGTTGGCGATACACCGATGTTCTTTCTAAACGGATGGCGGGTAAGGGTATTGCTGTGCCCCCCGTCATCTGGTCCCAGATTGCATACCTGTTGTTGAATGGGACCGGCCCAACAGGGTTGTGGGTTATCGGCATGTGTCCTACCGATGTTGGCAACTGCCCGGCGTTTGGTTCCTGCATCCTGGAATAGTCGCGAATGGGCCCTTGTGTCTGAATCCCCGTTGGAGGGGGTTTGCCATCTATAGGATAGTTTATAACGTCCTTTGTTTGGGATCGACAACGCATTTGCTGATGGGTGCCCGTTAAGCTCTTGGGTTGCCTTCACAATCCCCGGCGGCCCTGCATGTTTGCAGCAGAGCAGCTTGATGCATCATGGCTCATGGTTGTGCCGGGGATGTTGCCAACCACAGGAGCTTTTCCCCCCCCGCATTGTCTTGGATCAACTTGGATCGACAGACGAATCTGGAGGCATACCATACCCCACCGTTAGCGGGAGTGACCGGTTCGGGACCCATGTCCTGATGCTGTTGACACTGCTGGATCGGTGCTTAGCCGAACGACGCTTGCAGGGGCTTGATTTGTAGTGTAACTTCATCGGCAGAAGGATTTACAGGCTGGAAGCTGAACCGCTGATGAAATTGTAGCAGATGCCAATCAGGTTGATGATCGCTGGACCGAATACTTGGTGGCTGCCCTTCGGATTGGCATCGAAGGGACCTGCCCGGCACGGTGGATCTTGTTTGTACTGCATCGACTCCTGTTTTGGCTGAAGGATTTCGTACAATATTTGTACTCCTCCTAGCCTGCTCCTAGCCCGCTTCTAATCATTTTCGATCTGCTTCGGAGATTCGATGACGTTCCTTGGATTGATGGCTTGAATCACCCATGTTAATCAAGAGATATATCTAGGGTCCCACCGGGTTTTTGCCAAAGAGGTGTTGACACAAAAAGCGTCTGATCTGCGAACAGCTCGGGCTTATACCCGAACTCGATATCCAAGGTGTGCCGCGATTTGCCCCAGTTAATCGACGGACGTAACTAGAACAACTTGAACAAGACGACAACGATGCCCCGGATTCAAAGCTCAACTTGATCAAAAGCGGGAAATGCGAAGACGACGGAGTCTTGCGATGCCCCATCGAGACGTCGAAGAACTCTGTAAACTTATGCTAATGCGAAAAAGTAGATGCTAAAAAGTAGGCGAAAATAATAGTTTATTTGATTGTTTGTATTGTTATTTGTACATCGCCCCTGGGTAATATTTTACTCGGTAAAGGAGTTGCGAAACAGACCGAATCTTAAAAGAACTCCTTTTTTTAAGGAAATAAAAATGGTCGTACAAGAGTCTACTAAACAACGCAATAACACTGGTTTAAAATCACCAGTTTCCTTATTCGTTTCCTTTACGTGAAATTTCCACGGCGATCTTTCCAATCTGCAAACCTTGCCCTTATTGCCATCGGAACTTTCTGCTGACGTCAGCCACATCCTTCGTCCATCAGCAATACCCTTCCTATCGGCAATATTTTCTCTTTATCGGCAACATTTTCTCATCGGAAAGTCTTTTCCTTTTCTCCCTTGACGTTTTTCTTAATCTCCTCGGCGATTCTTTGTTCCTCGGTTAATAAAAACGTGCCCCTTGATGCCGATGAGGAACCCCTTTACCGATCAATACACTTGGTTTAATATTGACCTATTACAAAAAAAAAGGTAAAGATATATAATAAAGATTGACTTTGTAATTCCATAATTGTAATTGTTTATTGTTTTGTGGGACATCCTGGGCACCTATATTGTATTCGGTTTTCTTCGGGAAAACCAGGTGTCAATAATCGATCTTGTATATTGTTGGTATTTATGTGCTCACCTTTTTTTTTACCAACCAAAACATTGGCTTTGAAGATTACCAGTTGATGTCCCTATTGAAATGGAGCCTCTAGAGAGAATTATCTTTATTTTCTGTTGTTTTTGTGTATGCTTGTTTTGTTATGAATAAGTCTCATGATGGTACAATTTAAACATTTGTCGACTTATGTGTGAGATGATTTTGGCCAATAAGAGTGTCTGGGTTCGCATTACAGGGTAAAATTTCAGTAGAAAACATGGATGCAGTGCACCTGGCAAGGTTTTGGACTACCCAATGTGACACCAGATAGGTACACCATCCTATTTGAGCGGAGGATGTTTAGGTGTCACGTTTGGTTTGGTGCCCGGCAGGGTTAAAACTAATTTTTCTGCTTGAAGTAGCTATTTCGGCACCTAGATAGTTTAGTGTTGTTTCCAAGCTATGTTACGTGTCGGTGTAAGCGTAGAGGTTGCGTTTTAGCCTAAGATGGTTTATCCCTTGGGTCTATAAAAGGAAGTGGGGTTGGCTTGGCTGGTGCTGAGCACCTTGTGGGATGTTGTTGTCCAGTTCTTATGTTAACTTGGGGCATTACTCAAAAAACAATTTGCTATAGTTTATCAAATTGTGGGAGAGTGATTCCTAGTCATTGAATTGAGGATTACAAGGTGTGGTGCTAGGTGATGAGTTGCAAGCTAGTGGTGCTTGTTATTACTCTTGGAGGTTACCCTCATAGATGGCTTGGTGACTTATGGTCCTGTTGTGAAGCCCACCCAAAAAGCTTTGTGTGGCTTTAGAGAAGGCTTTTATGGGGATGTTAGCTCATCCCCGATAAAACACGAAGTCAACTCTTTTGAAGCAAGGTGTGAAAAGCAAAAGTGGTATGGTTAGATCAAAAGTAGAGCTTGTTGTGAGCATCCAAGTGGGAGAGTGTGGCTTGGAGGCCACCATAGCTGGAGGATCATACAAAAACCTTGGGCTTTTCTCAACAGGGATTAATTTGTTGCCAAAACCAAAACCTTGGATAAAAATCACCATTACATTTCCCATTGGTTTGCGGTCTTCATACACAAGTTTGTATTTACTTGTTATTACTTGTGCTTGTGTGTTTTCTTGTGTAATTTTGGTTGTTTATCTTGTAGTTGTTGACACCAAGAAAGACACACTTTTAGATAACCAAAATTTGTCAACAACCCGGGATCAAGGATAAACAATCACATCATGAGAATATTTTATAAAATAACAAGTTCCCCCCATGTCCATGAAGTGTTTGATGAGAATTAGAAGAAATGGAGCAAGGAGAGCCAGGGAACCCACATAGTGGGTTGGGATTCATCATGGGGCCCACCAGCTCTCTACTCTGGCCTGATCCAGGAGAAGCACTCCCAATGATCCCTCCCCTTGGATCAACTTGTGCTTCCTCCCACCGGTCAAATGAACTACATGGATCCATGGGCCCACATAAGGAGATAAGTGACAAAACTAGGAGAACCAACAAGGGACAGAAAGTGGGGAAACTTTGGAAGGCCGAGGTGGGCCCCAGACCCCTTAAGGGTCGACCGTCTCCTACCAGGGGCACCCCCCCCCCATTGGTCCTGACCAATGGGGCATGTTCTAGAAGGGCAAGGCAGGGCCATAGCCCATAGGGGGTCGGCAATCACCCCCTAGGCGGTGCTGCACCTGGTGACCTCCCATCAATTAAACATGTTGAAGATCAAGACCACTAACTCTAAGTCGGTTTAGAGGGGTGGATCCAAAGGTGGGAGAACTGAAGCTTCCTGGATCGATGACGTGGGAGGAGTAGCCCCTCTCCCTCTGGAGTCTCCCATGTGTTTTGGTTTTAAGTAATTGATGAAACCACTTAAGTACTAACCTTGGATCTCTAAGTGGGAATATGAGATAGGTTGGTACATGAATGTGAGGAGCAAGGTGGATCAGTGGGATGGCAAAGGCTATGATGGTGGTGGAAAGGAAAATGGTGTGAAGGCAAAGGTGAAAGCTAGGAACAATTTTCGGTTTGGTGATCAAGAAATATAAAGGATGTGTCACATTTAGGTGTTTTTTAGTCGTATATCAGGAGGGAGTCTTAAGTTGATTAAGTTTCATGTGACTGGTTCATTGCTTGCATTTAAAATCAATTGAACCAAGTGAAACAAAAACTTAATCCAAGATAATTTTTGAACTAAAAGTAACACCGTGCACAAGTGTTGAGATCCTTAGTGTTAGCTCTTGGAAGCTTGGAGAAGTTGGAGAAGTGTTGGGCAACTCAAAAGAGTTCGGACTGGGTCCGGACGCTGGGTTTTGGGTTGTTGTTTTCGGACCTTGCGTTGTGCGTCCGATACAACCTAGGTGGTGGCTAAGGAGAGGGAAACCGGAGCTGTTCGCGGTCCGGACGCAAAGGATCCGGGGCGCGTCCGGATGACCTGCCTCCCTGTTGCTTAGGATGGAGCAACCGGACGTGATGTGGCCCCGTTGGAGGAACGGTCGAGCATCGGGGTGGGAGGTTACTGGACCCTCTCTGTTTTGGGGTCCGGTCGTGAAAGTTTGGTTGGTCCGCACTATTGCGGCGTCCGGACCTGTGGCGCGCTGCGGTCGAAGGGGGAAAGTGGCTGCTTGATCGGGCAATGCGACCGGCACTGGCGCGTTGGTCGGACCGCGTGGTGGTGCCGCCGGAGGCCGCATCCGGAGTGAAACAGGGAGGTTCTCTGCTATGTGGGGGCTCCGGACACGTTGATGGTCCAGAACCCCCCACTGTTTTTTAGTCCGGGGTACGCAGAGAGCCTGTTTTGAGGCCAAAAGGTGTTGTTGTGGAGGGCTATAAAAAACGATTGGCGGGGCCTTTGGGGCATCTCTTGCACTTCACTTCACTCACACATTGTGCTTGTTGAGAAGTTCACCTTTTTCATCCCCCTAAAAATTTGACATATTTAAAGAGATAAAGTGAATCCAAGTGCTTGTTTGTGTTGATACAAGTGGTTGGTGATCGTGTATCGTGGAGCTTTTTTTCTTGGAGTTGTCATCTCTAGAGGCTTGGTGCGAGAGAATCGTTGACGGAGGAAGGTGATTGTCTCCGGTTGTCGGTGGTTTTGTGAGGGGTTTTGAACCTACCCCGCAGGGATTTGCGAAGGCATCTCTAGTGGATGCGAGCTTGGGGATCCCCATCTTGTGTTGGTTGTGCGGCACCCTTGAACGGTTTTTTGGCTTTGATTGCCAATTAGGGTGAACCCAAGTGGGTGTACGCTACAACGAGGACTAGCTTTTTTGGCAAAAAGTGAACCTGGTAAAAAAATCTTTTGTAATTTTCTTACCGAGGATTTCATATTGTGATTGATTGGTTTCTTATTGTACTTTCCACGTCGGGTTTAACCTTCCTAACTCTAGCTTTGATTTTCTTTTACATTCTTGCAAAGTAGGGTTGCTTAGTTGTGTGCTTAGCAAGTTTCTTTAGTTATCTAGCTCTTGTGTGTGACATAGAATATATTTGCTGTAATAGAATTGGTAGGTGGCTTGCCTAACTTAGGCTAGAGAAAACTTTCTTAAGTCGTGTTTTTTCTAACAAGTTTGCTTAAGTGTTGTTGTAAAAATTTATTAGGCTTTCACCCCCCCTCTAGCCTACCTGACCTTTCAAGTGGTTATCAGAGCTTGTACACCCTACTCAAAGGGTTAACAACCCCGGTGTTAAAATGGCTCAAAATCAACCCAAGAGGGAACTAAGTTTGATGGCAAAATTATAGCTATTGGAAGGCCTGAGACCCCTATCTTAAATCAATCAACCGGAAGATAGGTTGGTGGTCAACAAGAAAAAATTTGAGGTGGTAAATGAAGAGGCACCCACCTCGGCCGAAGGGAGAAGTCCAAAAAAAATGTTTGCCTTGAGTGCAATAATGAGGCAATCTCCAAGGAGTCTTTGAGCAAATCAAAAATTTGGAGAGTTTATGGTTTGAAGAAGTGAAGAGTCTATGAAGGGACTCAATCCGAAGGGCAAGGCCTTTCTTGAAGGAGAAGTTTGCAGTTCAAGTGAAGGAGATGGAAACGGTCAAGAGTTCAAAGGCTTGAGGTGGCTTGTCAATACATGAGGTGTTGATGTTTCTCAAGAAGAGCAAGAAGGGAGGCTCAATGTTTTCACTTGGGATAGTGATTCAAGTGAAGATGAGACTAAAGGTGATGAGAGAGAGATCAGCAAGAAGAAGGTCTTGTAGCATTGTTATTAAGAAAAGATCTCTCTTTGAACTCCATCGCTGCTTCATGGGTAGGCCAACTAAGGTCAATCCAATGTGATTGTGATTTCTAGTGTGTGTGATGTGAACCCACTAAATATGAAAAAAATTGCAATGTTGGAAGATATCTTAAATATGAACTCACTTCTTCCTCCAAAAAAGGAGTGCAAAGCATTGCGGGAAAAAAAGAATCACTCTCTCAAGCAATCCTTTGATGAGTTCAACCTTATCTGAGAGGAAAAGGTTTCCTGAGAAGCTTGGCAAAGCTCACTCTAAGTTAAAAAAAAACTCACTCTAAGCTTGAAAAGGCTCATTACTTCTTTTGGCAAATGAGAAAAAGCATGTTTAACAAGTAACATGGGAATAAATTGTGATATAATTAATGAATCTTTCTATGAACCCATCATCATCCCCAACTAACCCTTCCTTAGCACATCTAACTCTACCTCTTCTATAGTGAATTGTCACTTGTGACCTCACTAATGGTGAGAATGAGCCCTTAAGAAGGGGTTGGTAAGCTCCTTAGATTAGGCAAGCCTATGGTGGAGACGCCCGCTTGCTTAAGTGCTTGGGTAGCCAAAGGTTCTCTTTTGCAAAGAGGGGACTTCGCTATACCCCAAGAAAGGCAAGGCGGCCTTTGCAACTCCAAAGCCTCCTTTGTGAAGAGCAAATGGTGGTTTTGCATAGTTGCAAGCAAGTGGGGGCTTGATGAGCATATTGCAAACTAAACCAAAGAAAAAATAAAATTTCCCTGCATTATTCGCTTGATTCTGTTAATGCTACCAAGGGCAAGAAAGGTGTGATGTAAGTACATGGGTCACCCAATGGAGCTCAAAGAAAAAAGTATTTGGGTCTAAGTCCTTAGTCGCTAACTTTGGAGGACCCAAGCAAGTATGGGTATCTAAGAAGAATTGAATTGTTTTGAGGTCAATTATAAAGTGGGGGAGGTTTGGGGCTTGATGTGGGTGCACTCAACATATGCCGGGAGATTCAAGAATGTTCAATCGATCAAGCCAAATGATTGCAATGGGATTGAATCTATCACATTTGGTGCAATGGCAAAGGGAAAGTCAAGGGCTTGGTAAGTTGTATATCAAATGACATGAGCTATCCAATGTGTTGCTGTGAGAGTTTGAACTTCAACTTGTATCCATAGTCAATTTTTGTGATCTAGGCTTTAAATGATCTTTGGAGTTGATGATGTAGAGATCTAAGTTAGATGGCTTAACTTGATATTTAAAGGATTTAGATATGAGAACCTAACTTAGTTGATTTCAATGCTAAAGAAATCAATTGTCAACTTGCTTGCTTCCAAATTGCATGGGTTGGTTATGGTAGAAGACTTGGTCATGTTGGAATGAGGGCATTAAACAAATTAGTCAAGCATTGATTGTTAGGGTTGAAAGATGTGGTCTTTGAGAAAGATAAGATGTAGCTTTGTCAAGCGGAAAACAAGTTGGAATACTCACCCTGTAAGGCTGATGATACTTTCAAACCATTTGAGCTCTTGCCAGGGGGACTTGTTTGGACAGCCTACCTGCATTTGGTGGAAACAATATGGCTTTGTTTATAGTTGATGATTTACAGTATCATGAGTATTCTTCTTGGTGAAAGAGTGAAACATTTTAAAATTCAAGGTCTTTGTCAAGAGATGCCAAAATGAATTTGAAAAACTATCAAAATAGTAAGAAGGACAATGGTAGGAGTTTCAAGAACACAATGTTGATGAGCTTTGTGATGAAATAGAATCAAACATCAATTCTCGGCCAAAGTATACCCTCAACAAAATGGACTTGTTGAGAGGAAGATGGAATTTGTTGGTAAGATCTATGCTTAGTGAATACAATGTGAGTGATTCTTTTTGGGCTGAAGCTATCAAAACGGCTTGCTATTATAGCAACCGACTCTATTGCCACAAGATGCTTGAGAAGACACCTTATGAGCTATTGAATGGAGAAAGCCAAATATTGCATACTTTTGAGTATTTGGATGCAAATGCTATATCTTAAAGAAAGGTGCAAGATTGAGCAAATTTGAGAAGAAATGTGATGAAGGCTTCCTACTTGGTACTCAACTACAAGCAAAGCTTATAGAGTATGGAATCTTACACATGGCATAGTTGAGGAGGTACATGATGTGGAGTTTGATGAAACAAATGGATCTCAAGATGAGAATATCAACAATGAGGATGTGAGAGGTGAACCATTGGCCAATGCAATGAAGAATATGGATATTGGGGACATTCGGCCCAAAGGAAAATGGTGATGAGCTAGATATTGAAGATCAAGTGAATCCTCCCTCCAAAGTGCAACTCAATGACAATCAAGCTGTTCATCCTCTCCAACTCAAGATCAAGAAGCTAGTTCATCTACTCAACCCAATGATCAACCAACTACAAGCCATCAACTTCCAATACTCCAACCTACATCTATTGCAAGAGATCATCCTATAGATTATTATTGGAGATATCACTAGTGGTGTACAAACAAGATCAAGATTGGCTTCATTTTGTGAGCACTATTCTTTTGTATCATCCATTGAGCCAACCAAGATTGAAGAGGATTTGCAAGATGTCGATTGGGTGAATGCTATGCATGAAAGAACTCAACACCTTCACTAGAAATCAAGTTTGGGAGCTAGTTGAGGGGACCCAAAGAACCACAATGTCATTGGCACTAGATGGGTCTTTTCGCAACAAGCAAGATCAAGATGGAATAGTGGTGAGAAACAAAGCAAGACTAGTTGCAAAGGTTTCACTCAAGTAGAGGGTCTTGACTTTGGAGAAACATATGCACGGGTGGCAAGGCTAGAAGCAATAAGGATTCTATTGGTTATTCTTGTGCTCACAACATAAAGCTCTATAAATGGATGTGAAGAGTGCATTTCTCAATGGGTACATCAATGAATTAGTATTTGTTGGCAACCACCTGGTTTTGAAGATGACAAAAACCCAACCATGTGTACAAGCTAAGGAAGGAATTATATGGCTTGAAGCAAGCTCCAGAGCATGGTATGAGAGGTTGAGAGATTTTCTCCTCTCTAAGGGATTAATTATGGGTAAAGTTGATACTACCCTATTCACAAGAAGATTGGGAAGGACTTGTTTATGTTGCAAATCTATGTGGATGAATTATCTTGGGGTCAACCAATCAGAGTTCTGTGAAGAGTTTTGGCAATATGATGGCAAATGAATTTGAGATGTCTATGCTTGGAGAGCTTAGTTACTTCCTTGGTCTTCAAGTCAAACAATTGAAGAATGGGACTTTTGTTAGTAAAGGCAAGTACATCAAGGACATGTCAAGAAGTTCAATCTAGATGAAGCAAATTCTATTAGTACACCAATGGGAACAAATGGAAATTTGGTGGTGATGCTTAGTGGCAACTTGGTAGATCAAAATATATATAGATCAAGGGATTGGTAGCTTGCTCTATGTAACCGCATCAAGACCGGATGTCATGTTTAGTGTATGCATGTGTGCAAGGTTTCAAGCATCTCCTAGAGAGAGTCATTTAAAAAGCCAAAAAGAGGATATTGAGATATTTGAAGCATACACCTAATGTTGGGTTTGTGGTATCCTAAAGGATCAAACTTTGAGTTACTTGGATACCCCGACTAGGACTATGCGGGTTGCAAGATAGAAAGGAAAAAGCACACCGGGCACTTGTCAATTGCTTGGAAGATCATAGTCTCATGTTCATAAAAGAAACAAAATAGTGTGGCATCTCTACGGCCGAAGCGAGTATATTAGTGCGGGGAGTTGTTGTGCACAAATACTTTGGATGAGAGCTACATTGAATGACTTTGGAGTCAAATTCAGCAAGTGCCTTTGCTATGTGACAATGAAGGCAATCAAGCTCACAAACAATCGGCTCAACACTCAAGAACAAAGCATATTGTTGTCCTCCACCATTTCATTAGAGATCATCAATAGAAAGGGGACATTTCTATCACTAGTATTGGCCCCGAAGATCAATTGGCGATATCTTTACCAAGCCACTAGATGAGAAAAGGTTTTGCAAGCTAAGGAATGAGTTGAATATACTTGATTTCTCCAACATGAGTTGATGCACCCCCACTTCCCATGACATGCCTCTACTCCAACAATGCAAGGCAAAAGTTGATTTGAGAGCATTCATGCATACCTTGTTAGGACTTGTGTAGAGCATATAGACATAACTCATGCTTCTAGGCTCATTCATGAAAACTAAAATGTCTTTGATGCTTATATGGTACCACTATAGTTTTCTATGAGTTGATATAAAACTAGTGGTGGCATATGACATGTTGATGTGCTTGCAATCCTAGTATTTGATCTATGTCTATGAACTCAAAATGTTTAATTAACATAGGCAAGATAACCGTCTTAGCGTGTGTGAACAAGCTTGTCTATGGTTTAAACAAATTAAATATCTTGGGCAAGTAGCTTAGTTAAAATCAAAGTTGAAAACAACTTTCACCCTATCTCACATTAGGGGGAGCTAAAACTTGAATATCTATAATTGGTCCCACCTTTTTGTGTCAATTGGATGACAAAAGGGGGAGAAATTATGTGAAAATTATAAAACTTGACCAAATGGGGAAAAACAAAGTATATGGGGGATTGTCTAAAAGGGGGGGAAAATGAAAAATCTTTTTGAAATGAGAACAAAAATAGGGGTAGCAAGCTCATGAAAACCCCTTTTTGCATTTGAATGTTGCATCCTCATATGTATTGTTGACAAGTACTTAAAATAATATTTCATGCTTTTGTGGTGTTTGTAGTGAATCTAAATGTGTGATTGATCAAAATAGCAGATAAGTTGATTAGCTCTAACCCATGGGAACTTTTAAGTGATTTTGGTTTTAAGTGGTGTCTAGCTAATCATGGTGCTAAGGGTGACTATAAATTCCGCCTCCGATGGTAACACGCTTCAAAGGTTACTCTTACACCTTAGCATCATTTGGTAGATATTTCCTCTCCTACAATTCCTATCTATACTTTTGTGCAAAACTTGAACCAAACTCATGAAGATTTTTATGGGGGAGCTAATAACTACCAAAAGAAATTGAGCAACTTGTCCCCAAAACTTGAATCTTTGATTAAAATGATTGGACAAGCAATCAAATTCAAAATGATTATATTTTTTATTTTTATGGAAGGGTTGTCATCAATTACCAAAAAGGGAGAGATTGAGAGTCTCCCATGTGTTTTGGTTTTGAGTAATTGATGAAAAACCCCCTTAAGTCTAACCTTGGATCTCTAAGTGTGAATCATGAGATGGTTGGTACAGCCATGTGATGGAAAAAGGGGGATCATGTGAGGATGGCACAACCTAGCATGGTGGTGGAAAGGAAATGGTTGTGAAGGCAAAAGGTGAAAGTAGGAACCATTTTCGGTTTGGTGACAAGACATCATAGGGATGTGATCACATTTAGGATTGATGTGTACTTAAGGAGGGACTTAAGTATGATTACGGTTATCATGTGCCACTAGGTTATATGCATTGCATTAAAATCCCAAATTTAACCAAGTGAAACACCAACTTATCCCAAAATAATTGTGAACTAAAAGCAACCCCCGTGCACAAGTGTTGGATCACTTGTGTTACTTTGGAATTTTGGGGAATTGGAGAAGTTTGGGGCTAAAAAGATTCGGACTGAGGTCCGGGCGCTAGGGTTTGGGTGTGCCCCGGCCCCTTGGTGGTTGGACCACACCCTGGTGGTCGGCTGGGAGGGAGAGGCGCTGTTCGCTTCGGACGAAGATCCGAATGGCACCAATGACCCCTCCTGTTGCTCTCTGGATGGGGCAATTTCGGAGCTGAGATGGTGGTTGGAGGAAGGGGACAAGCAGGGGATGGGGCTTAGGCCCTTCTATTTTGGGGTCCGGTGTGAAGTTGGGGACCGATATTGCACCCCCCATCCAGTGGGCGCTGCGGTGGAGTGGGAAAGTGATGTTTAATCGGCATGAAAACGGCGCTGGCGTGGTTTGGTCCGGACCGGGGTTTTTGTGCGAACCGGGGGCCGGGTGGGTAAAACGAGGAGGCTTCTTGTTGGGGACTGGACGCTGTGGGGCCCCAGCCCCCCCTTTTTTTTGGCCGGAGGGGGGGAGACCTTTTTGGGGCAAAAGGCTGAGTTGTGTGGGGCATATGGTAGGCCACCCTTTGGGGCATCTTTGCATTATTTCCCCACTAAATTTTTGGCTTGTTGATAATTTCCCCCCACTACCTTAAAAATTTGACTATTCTGAGAGTAATTGAATCCAAGTGCATTTTTTTGTTTTTTGATATTGTGGCATTGGTGACGTCGTCACGGGAGCTTTGTTATTCTTGGAGTTTCCCACCCGTAGGGGGGTTGGTGCACGAGGATCGTTGGCGGGGAAGGTGTTTTTGGCTCCTCGGTGGTTTGTGGGGGTTTTGAACCCCCCCCCGGGGGAAAAGTTCGCAAAAGGTATTGAGTGGATTCCCGTAGCTTGGGGTCCCATTTTTGTTTGGTTTGTGCGGCACCCTTTAATTTTGGGTTTTTTGTTTTCCTTTTCGCGTGAACTCCAATGGGGTATCGCTAAAAGAGGATAGTTTTGGCAAAAAGTGAACCCGGTAAAAAAATCTTTTGGCCCCATTTCTTCCCCGGGATTTATTTTTGTTTGGGTTTTGGTTTTTTTTTGCTACTCTCCCCTCGGTAAACCTTCCAACTCTGTTTTTCTTTACATTTTTTAATTTTGCAAATGGGCCCCTTTGCTTGCTTGGTGCTTGATGTTTTTTAGTTATCTACCCCCTTTGTGGACATAGAAAATATATTGCTAGTAACTAAAAATTGGAGGTGGCTTCCCCAACCTTGAGTGGGGCAAAATTTCTTAAACCCCTTTTGTTTTATTTTAACTGTTTGCTTTGTTTTGTAGAAAATTTAATTAGGCTTTCACCCCCCCCCCCTCTGCCAACCCAGACCTTTCAACCTCCACATAAAAAAAGGGGCCATACCCCCCCCCCCTTATACAGGGTTTTAAAAAACCTACAAATCTTTCCTTAGATTGTTTTAGTGTTGTTGGGGGAAGTTGAGTTGAAGATTGCATCCGGTTTCCGAAGCGTTTCAAAAAAACTGGTTTTTGTTTGTATTTTCCTTTTTGTAAATTTTCTTTTTCAATATTTTATTTTTTCTACTTTATTGTTTTTATTTGGCTTACTTATTGTTATGTTTTTTATTGTTTTCCTTTTATAGTTTTCATCAAGTCTGTGATCCTTTGGCCTTTCCCGTATCGTATTCGCAGGGGGCTTTGGTTTTTATCATAGTCAAAGTAGAAGTTGGTGTAAGCGTGGGTTTTTAAAATTTTCCCTTGGGTTTCGTTTTCCGGGTTTTTGTGGTACTAGCAAAGATGAAACCTTTTTGTCTTTATATTCCCCGTGTTCTTTGGAAATTTTAAAAGGAAAGGGCCCCATAAAAAAAGAGCGCGGCCGGGAGGGTTTTGCCCCCCCGGATATACCCTGCCTAGTTTGTATGGGGGGAAAATAATGTTTTGGGAAATTAATTTAGTATATGAAAAAAATGAATTACATAGGAGTCCCCTTTACTCTTCGTTGTCCTCCCCCTAGCTTTACTCATAGTTAAACTTAATTATCTTTTTCCCTTGGCTTATTCTTTTCCCCTTCCATCCTTTATTCGATTTCCCCCCTTTCTAGTTGGTACTAAATTGAGGGCTTTTAATTCCACACTTTTTCTGGTTAGTGCCCAAAAAATTAGTTTTAGAAAAATACTATTCACCCCTCTATCCGCCATCTCAAACTATCAACCTCCTCCCATGTTGATGTGCACCCAACTCCATAAATTTTAGAGGAGGAGCTCTGCCTGGCATCTGCCATGGGTGCCGCCTGCGTCTCTCCCTACCCCTACCTCTCCCAGACCTTTGGACTACATAATCATCTTTCAATTTAACCTTACCCTCTTGGATTGCCCTCACCGTTGCTAAGCCTTCAATGTTTGGGGAGGGCGAGGGTCGTGTAGTTCCTGCATGAGTACTTCCCCCCAACGCATTACCCACCGCATGCAGAACCCTATGATTGCTTTTTGTTTAAAAACTTCCGCGATGAGGTGTCCCCAATGTTTTGTCACTACTCCCCTTTGTGCGCGCCTAAGCCCCCTTACCCCCTTGGCCATGTTTGCTTCCTTGAAATTGCTCCTCCTGGTGCCCCCATGCCACCCCTTTCCCAAATGATGACGCCCACAACATCGGAACACTATAAGTGGGGGTCAGTGATCACATGGATGCAGAGGCAATGGATTGTCCTATGGGCTGAATTATTTACCCTGAAAACCCACGAAGCGGGATGGGAGATCGATGCCCCTTTTCTATTTTCGCCAAGGCTGGACCTCGGGGCTATGCTTAACCTCACCCTTGGCCAAGCCAGTAACAAAACAAGTTTGACCCAACTATCCCATTTTGGGGTGTTTAAAGGGAAAACCATATGTTTTTATCTCTTGATCTTCTACAAACTAAAAATAAGTTGAGATTTAAATAGTACTCAGAAAACTTTTACGAATAGCTAGTGTTGTTGATTAGGAAATTACACCTAAGAATGGTGTCCCAAAACAATGCCTATATATAGATCCCTTAATTGACCAGGGGCCACTCTTTTCCCAAAGTGAGGAGGGATAAAAAAATTTGACCGATGATAGATGGGTAACAAGTGAGTAGGGCCTAGAAAACACCCATAAAATTTTCTGATCAACTTGATAAATTTAAATTTTTAAAGGGATATAGGACTTCCTATTAAAATAGGTTGTTCAAAAGTGCTCTCCTATTCTTCCATCAAATATTTTGTTTTTTGGTATTTGGGTTCTTTTTCCCCTCTTCTACAAACTAAACTAAGTTGAGTTTACAATAGTACTTAGAAAACCCACTATGAATAGCTAACGTTTTTGGGATTAGGCAATTACCCCTAAAAAACAATGTCCCACAAAAATTTGCCTATATATAGGTCCCTTAGCAAAACCATGGCCCTCTCTTGGCCAAAGAGGGAGGGAAAAAAAAATAGATCTTGAGGGAAATGAGTAAAAAGTGAGTAGGGCCTAATAGAACGTCCATGAATTTTCTTATCAATTTTATGAATTAATTTTTTCTATAGGAAATTTTCTATTAGAATAGGTTGTTCGAAGGGATCTTTATTTTTCCATCAAATATTCCTTTTTGGGTACTTTTTGGGTTTAAATACCCATGCTTTTTTATTTGTTTACTGATTCATATAATTCCAACAATAAAAGTTTTTTTGAAGCCTCTTTTTAAACTCTCTTTTAAAGGGGGGCTATTTTTTAACATTTCTTTTTGAAACCCCAAAAACCAAAAGGGAAAATTTTTTAAAAATTTGCCCCAAAATTTTATTCGTGGGGGTTTTTTTTAAGGATTGAATACCATACCCCAAAGGTTTTCAAACTTGCAAAAAAGGGTAATTTTGCCTTTTGTTTTTTTTTTTTTTAAAAAAAGACCCCCCTTTTTCCCCTTTTTCTTTCGGTACTTTATCCCCAAACCCCTTTTAATTTAAAATTTCCCGGGAAAAAAATTTTTACAAAAACCATTATGAAAAAAGGGGAAACCCCCAAAAAATTTTGCACGAAACCCCCCTTTTCCCCCGGGGGGAAAAAGGCAAAGGGTTTTCCCCATCTGAAACCCCAAATTTTGGGTTTTTTTGGGTTTAAATTTATGAAACAAGGACCAAACCCCCAAGGGTTAGCATGTGTTTTTGTTTGGGGGGGATCCAAAATTGACAATTTTCCCCAGATGAAAGGTATGATGAAACAAATGCCCTTAAAAGGAAAAAAGGGGAAAAAGAAAAAACAAAATTGGGTCAAAAAAAGGGTTTAAAAAAAAGGGCCCAAAATTTTGGGGTTTTTTTTTTCAAGACAAATTTTTAAAAGGGGTTTTGATCCCCTTTTGGGGTAGATAGTTTATATCAAAAAGGGGGAAAAAAAATTTTTCGATTGGGGGTTTCTTTTGCCATTGGTTTGCTTTTTCATTAAATAAAAACAAAAATAAGTGACAAAACCCTGATTTAAAAACCAAAAAAATTAAAAGAAAAAAGGGAAACATGAGCACAATTTTTGGATCACTGGTTTTAAAAAAATGGAAGTTGGAGAAAAGAGGCGGTCGGAAGGGGAAACCGGGGAAAAATCGGGGTGTAGGCCGGAATGGGGCAAAATTTTTTCCCCCCAAACCAAGGGGAGGGACCCGGGGGATCCCCCCCCTTAGGTATCACGGGGAAAAGGAAAAAGGCCCCGGGCGGATAGAGTCCGAAGGCCCGGATTTTTTGGGGCTTTCTGGGATCCCTTTTTCATAGAGTTGGATCTAAGGGGTTTTTTCCCCCATGTGGGGGCTCCGGAAAACCCCTCTGGGCCTGGGGGGCTATCGGGGTTGATTTTGGGGGAGGGTTTTTCCCCCAACCCAAAAAGGGGGGATGGCCGGGCCCCCAAAATATTCCCAGGCCCCAAGGGCCCAGGATTAAACTCCAGGGGGGCCCGGACACGTAGCTGATGGTCCGGACCCCCCCCCATGAGATAGCGTCCGGGAAAGTGGGCATATAGCTGAGGAAAAGGGCAAAACGGTTTACCCGGGTTTTTGGTTTGGCAAAAATTATGTTTTTCCCGGCTCCTGGGGTTTCCTTTTGGGACCCCCCCCTTCATTTCACTAAGGGGTGCTTGTTGAGAAGGCCCCAACTCATCCTCTTTGCTTTGCTTGCTAATTCATGAGTTTTTTTGAGTAAACCCAAAGGCTTGATTTGCATTGATTTTAAGTGGCATTTGGGGTCATGTCATCGTCCGGGGGGATTTCTTGTTTTTTTTGGTTTTTGCCAACCCTAGGGGTTTGGGGCAATTGAGGAAGCTTCGATGCGTTTTGGTGATTGTTTCCCCGGCCCGGGTTTGACGTTTGTGAGGGGGGCATGTACCCCCCTGGCGGAGCCCCCAAAAAGGTTTAACTCAAGTGGATTGCTTTTATTTTGTTTTTTTTTTGGAAGTTACTCTCATTTGGGGGGATTCTATGGGCACCCGGGTAGGGGGTTTAAACCCCCCGGGGGGTTAAAAAACAAAATTTAAAAAAATTGATCTTTGTCTTTCATATGAAATTAAGCATCATTCTTTTTGTTTAAAAACCCGGGATATCTTTTAAACTAAAATGATTTACTTCCAATGTTTGATCAATTGTTTGATTCAGGTCATCTTTTAAAAATTTTTAAATTTAAAATTTAAACCCAAAACCCATATCCCAGGGGGGGGAAAAAACCCCTAAACATGTTTAAAAAAAAATAAAAAAATTTTTGGGTTATAGTTGTTTAAGAAAAGTTGTAGATAAAAAAATTTTTTGAGCATCTTTCGTTTGTTTAAAAGTTTTTCTAAAAAAACCCTGAAGGGGAGCCATTTTGCAAAATGTCCAGGGGCTTTTCAGTCTTTTAGTCAACCCAGTTGCATGGCGGGTTTTAAAACTCGACCCCAAACCCCTGTCCGGCCGCCCCGGGCCCACCTTTCGACCCCAACCGTGTGACCCCTGTCAGGACTCACGTCTTTTGTGTGCTTTAGGACATCGCAGAAAATTTTGCCGTTTTTTTAAAAAAGGACCCCAGGTCCACTCTGTCCCCCTTTCCCACCCCCCCATCGCTCTGTTTTGTCCCCCGAGCGTCCACCTTCATTGCCCGAACTCGCCCAAGCTTGTTAGCAACTTCCAACCATTCAACCCATCCCATTTCTTCCCCCCCCCCCTTAAACCTTGCGCCCCTTTTAGGGGAGTTGGTTGGATCGCCCGACCTGCATTCGTTCGGCGCGGCTCCGTTTTCCCTAAGCCAAACCCGGCCCGTCGTCGCTCTGGCCCAGTCCCCCGACCGGGCTACGCAGGGGCCCGTTGTCTTTTTTATCTTGTTTTCTTGCCCCTTTTTTCACCCTTAAATTCTTGTAAATTTACCCTTTTTTCCCAAATGGGGACCATAGCCCCGGGGAACATTTTCGTTCCCGGCTTGTTCTTCGTTCCCCCGGCACGTTTCCAGTGGGGACTTAATTCTGCTTATCCCCGGGGCCACGTTGCTAGCACTTCGTGACCGGGTGAGCTCCTCGCCTTTCCGCTTTTACTCTTTTAACCTTGGATCGGGGCCCTCGAGCCCCGCCCTTAAACCCACCCCCGTTGTTCATGTTCGGCGCGGCGGTTGTTCATCGTTACCCTTGTAGAAATCTTTTTCTGACCCAAGCCTTGCGCTAGTTTGTCTAGCCGTCCTGGTTTTTCGACGCGAAGTTTCCCCTCGGAGTCCCGTGCCCTTCTCCGGCGATTCGCCCCAATCCCCCCCGGGCCCGCCATGGCCCGAAAAGGGAAAGGGTTGCGTTTAGTTTGGGATTTTGTCTCTTTCGCTTTTTCGCGTTTTTTTGGGGGCCCTAATTGCAGAGTTGTTGTTGACCGACGGGGCCCTGTGTTCCCCGGTATGTGGGGTTTTCCGAGCCGGGTCGCCGCCTTTCCCAATCGACGAGGTTTCGGGGTTTGGGTTTTTAAAGCCTCGATCGTTGACGTTTTGCTTGGGGGTTTCCCTGAGTGTTATGAGGCCTAATTTTTTTCGATAAAGGGCCTGTTTTTCCCGATGGGGCCTAGTTTCTTGTTAAAGGGTCGGGTGCTCAAAGGGCGCACAAAGGGTTCGAGCTCCAGCCGATCGTCATCCCCCGTCATGAGGTGTCTCTGGGGTTTTTTTTGGTCGGGGCAAAATTTCTTTGGGGTTCGGCTCGGCGAGAAAAGCGGGTTAAAGGGGTAGCCGTTCGGTTTGGCCCACCCGACGGCGTTTTGCGCCCCCGTTTTTTGGTCGTCGGCGCCCTTAGCGCCTGTGGACCGCCCGTGGGTTTGGTAAAGGTTTTTTTTTTTTTCCTTTTTTGCCCCTGTGGGTTGCTCCAAAAATTCAAAAATTTTTTGTGTAAGCTTTGAAACTCTGTTCCCTTTTGATGACAAAAATTTTTGGGAGTTTTTGAATGAGCTTTTTTTACATGGCTATTGTTTAATTGTTAAAAAAAATTTTAAAAAACCCTAATGATTTTAGGTTTTGGTGTTTTTTGGATTATTTGATACGAAGGGTCTTTTTCCGGTAAACAAACACAATTTGGGGACAGCTGATATAATTTTTTTGCTTTTTTTTTGGGTTTAAAATTAAATTAAAATTAGAAAATTTCAAGAAAAACGGGGTTTTAAAATTTAAATTTTTGTTTTAAAACCCAGTTTTGGGTTTCCCTTCATAAAGGGGAGGGGGAATCAAGGTGTAATTTTTTTAAATCTTCTCTTAAGAGCATGTTTGTTTGTGTTGAGCATCGGGTTTACTATTCAAGAATCATTTTAAAACTTGTCTTGTTTTTTTAATTGTTCTTTGGGTTTGGGGTTGGTACCCCCAGTGAAGGGGTTTTTCTTTTTGAATCTGGGGCCTGAGTTTTTTTGCCCCCAAACCCAAGGCAACCCCGGTGATTTAAAATTTCCCTTTGTTTTTAAAAGATTGTTTTAAAAATGTTTGTTTAAACTATTGCTTACGGTACTTTATTAAATTTTTTCATAAAGCATAGTTTTTTATCCTTTACAATTTGTACCTTTAACCTTCCCATTTTTTTAAAGTTGCAAATTTTTCCCGCAAAAATGTTAGTATGCTTAAAAAACTTTTTTGGGGTAGGGGGGGTTTTTGGGTTTCCCCTACGCTTAGCGAATTGCTTCGGCAAATGGTATGTTTTCTAAAAAGGGGGTTTTTGTTGTTGCAATTAATAATCGGGAGCCCGGGCAAAGCACGGGGTTGGGGGGGCATCAGGGGGGTTGTCTGGGTGAGCTTTTTCCCTTCCCGCCTGTGTCGTTTGGGGAACCGGGGTAAAGCATGACTAGGGTTGTGATTTTGGATATTTTCACATACCAGGGAATGGACTCTGGCTATTTCGTTGAAGAAGGGTTTAACCCACGGGTTTGGGGAGAAAATGGCGAAGTAGTGTGAAACCCCCCAAGTTGGGCGAACTGGATGGGGGGTACTTTGCTCTCTTTTTGGGGGAAACCCCGGGTATTGGCGAAAGGAACCGGGGAAAGGTAGTCATATGCTGTTTTAAAGGGGCTTTATATGTGTGTTTGGGGAACCCCTAGCGGGGGAAAAACCCGGGATAAAATGTGTTTTCCCCTTTTTGGAAACATGCCTTTTTCTTCTTCTTTATTTTAATAAAACTTAAACTGGATACTTGTTGGACCCCTTTTTAGGGATGGTTTTTAAACCTTTTTAAACAACTTTAAAATCTAGATCGTTTACTTAGTAATTTTTGGGGATAAAAATAAATGATTTCAATTTTTTTAAAAAATGCTAAATTATGCAAATCTTGATTTTTTGCAAACCACCCCTTGAACCCTTGACTTGATACTGTTTTTTTCCCCCAAATTTTTTTCTTTGTCGGAAAAAGTCTTTTTTGAGTACCCCCGTACTCGGGGTTTTTTTTAAACCCCCCTGTTGCAGAAAAGGGGGCAAAACCCCGGTTTGTGGGGGGTTTTGCTGCATGCCCCTTTGGCCCAATTTAGAGAAGTTTTTTAAGGGAATTTAAACATTTCTTTGCTTGACTTTTGGGGGCAAGAGTCCCTGGGTTGTTTTTTATACCTATCAGCAGTTTGTTTGTATTATTAACGTATACACTTTTTTTATTTTTTAAAAACTTAGGGTTTAAATAATATGACAAATATTTCCGTACTTTTGTAATAAAAAAAATTTCGTTTACTTCTTAAGATTGTAAGAGGTGACCCCGTTCGGAAAGAGGTTGGAAAAGCCCCCTTTCAAAGTGGCGACCCCTTTGACGGACAAATTAAAAATTTGAATCATCTTTTGGGATTAAGTGGTTTAAATCCTACAAGGGGGGCCCTTTTCTTAAGGGGTTTTGCCCACAGTGGTTTTCAAAGTCCCCTTTACCCCCAAATCTTGCATTTGGGAAAAATTTTAAAAAATTTTTTGGGATTTTAAAAATAAAAGGGTAAATTTGAGTCTAAAAATTTTTTTAAAATTAAATTCTTTTTTTCCCCTTTCCCAAAGTTTAGGAAGTAGATTTTTGGGGATATCAAGCTGATGGTTTGACAAGGTTTATATGTTTCCCTATTTTTTAAATTTTTAAAGTAAATATTACGTATTATAGGGGATTTTCCCTTCCCCAAAAATTATAAATTTGGGGAAAGGGGTTTTTTAAAATTTTGTTTTTAAGTCCAAAAATTTTGACATGTTATTACTTTTTCCTTTTAAAACTTGTCTATAGGAGGCCCCGAACTAAGCGCACTACTCGCAAGTCTCCCCCTCGGGGGGGTTCCTCGCCACAGGCTTTGGGGGCCCTGGGGGAAATGTGGGTGGACAGTCAGCAGGGGCCGTTTCTGTGTCGCCCCAAGGGAAAAACGAAACACTTGGTCTTGAGCTGGGTTTTGGGTTTACAAAAAAAGGGAAAGATTGGTTGCAGTGTTGACACCTTAAGGTTAAGATTGGGGGGGAAAGGGGGTGAGTTGCAGGAGTGTCCCGGACACTGGCAGCCAGGCGACGGGGGGTGATATCGTGAGGGGGCCCATGTACAGGCGATGGGAAAAGGAATGAAGGCCCGGGGAAAGAGAACATTCTGTCCAGATGTACCCAAACCCCTTTGGGGGACTATGTGGGCAATCTTGAGGTGTCAACAATGGTCTTCATGAGGAGGTGCATTTCCTCCACAACATGTGAAAACCCAAGGGAAACCCGGGAAGGCTATGGAAAAGGGGCCTTGGGGGGGTTGTTAGTTTGAAACCCTTCGTTGCACCAAAAAAAATAAAGGGGCAGGGTGGAGCTGCACCCCAGCCAGAGCCAGTGGTGATCGTCGAGGACGAGCAGGGGTTTATCCCCTTTGTGAAGACGAAGATCATGTTTCACCCACATCTATTCGATGCAAGTAGTGGATCTTGTTTAACATAATTTACCTTTATCCGCTTTCAGAAATCTTTTATTTCAGCAAAAGTAATTTTTGGGTTGTCATGTAAATTTTGGTTGTCACTTTGGTACTTTTAAAGCTTGTTAATAAAAGTATGTTTTTTGCAAACAGATGGCTGAACCAAAAAATGCTGGGGCTCAAGCTGGTAATTACCTGAACCACCAAAACCCTTTAAAACAAGCTTTGGAGCATTGATCAGTGTTTTTGAGACAATTCTCGTCTTTTGAAAGGTTAACTCAACATCCCCCACAAGGCGGCAATGAAAAGTCGTGGTCGCAATAAACCCGGAAACGATTATGTCGATTTTACGACACGCGTCCCCCCGGTGTTTACCCCAAGGGAGAGAAACCTTTGGAAATGATGATTGGCTCCCCCCATGGAGCAAAAGTTCGGGGTGATTAATTGCACGAAAATTTCGAAACCCCTCTTTGGAGTCAAACTGGGGGCAGCAGGGGGCCTAGTGGTCCCACCTTTACAGTATGCAGCCAACAGGTCATCGTGCCACCCGGAAGGGTTTCGTGAGGTTTTTCCCTGCGCACTATATTTGTGGTTTCTGGGGAAACTAAATTAGAAGGTTTTTTGAGTTTGGAAACAGGGGGGTTCCCTGTTATGCGTACGTGGGGGGTTTAACCATCTTTCCCCTATTTGTTTGGGAAAATGTCAAAACTGATGCAAAAAAAAGAGGGGTTTTTCTCAAAGGGGGGTTCCCAAATAAGCTCACACCATGCTCAATCAAACCCAAAAACTACCCATCATAGGTTGTGGCATGGCTAACCCCTACTGAAATTCTTTGCGGATCCCTAGGGAGGCAAAAAAAAAGAAGAAATCGTTTGGGTGGATTTCTGTGGTAATCGAAAAAGGGAAAGATCATCTACCCCCTCAGAACCACAACCCGTTTCTGGGGGCGTCCCCCTCAGCACAACAGAATTTTTTGGGCAGAGTTCTCTGGGGGGTTTCAGTTTCCTAGGCAAAAAAATGCTTTTCCCAAAAACAAAATGGTTTTCCCCAAACAAACCAGAATGCCGTTTCAATGTGGAAAAAGGGGGGGCATTTTTCCAATTTTATGTCCCCCTTCCGAAGGTATAACCCCCAAGTTTGCGGGGGGAAACAGCCCCAAAGAAGCAGAGTGGGGAAAGCTGGGGTTCAAAAGAAACCCAAGAAAAGAGCAAAGATGGGCGGGGGTTTTAAACCCCGGGTTTAAGGGGGGTAAAGGAGAACCTGTTTGCAGGGGATGTTTTCCCTTAACAATTTAAACTGCAGTTAAACCTTTTTAAATTTTGGGGCATCACAATTTTTCATTGTAAGTCAATTTTTGCTCAAGCATAGTATTCCTTTGACTGAGTTAAAAAAGGACCTTTTTATTTGCAAACCCCCTGGTGGTCGAATCTCAACTAAAAAATTGGTGAAACAATTTTCTTTTATCTGGGGGGGCATATTTTTTCCCCGCTTCGTAGTGTTCCTAACCCGGGTTTTGATGTGAACCTAGGGATGAAATTTGGTTTTCAGCACACCAAATTGATGGGGTGTAAAAGAAAATATTTAAGGTAATGTGCCCAAAAATAAAAACTAGCTCTTGATTTTAACTTTTGGTGCCAAAACGGGGAAATAGGAAGAGTTGTCTACCGTTGCAGTTGGGGGATGGATATTCCAAAAGTGCGGGGTTTTTCCCGCTCTTTCCCGGGACTTCCTGGCTTTTCCCCCTGATAGAGAAATTTTAAATTTTTTTTAGAGCTAAAGCCTGGGAACCCCCACCTTTCTTTGAAGGGAAACGGATACCCCCTAAAGGCCCAGGCGAGTTTTAAGAATCCGTTAAATGAGTTGCTCGGGTAAAAATTTTTATTTTAACCCAGTTCATGCCATGGGGGTTTTCCTGCAAATTTTTATAAAGAAGAAGGATCATCCCTTTGCATGTGCGTTGGGCTTTGTTTCCTTGAACGAGGTGACCATCAAACAAGTACCCCCTTTCCGCGGATAATTTCTCTTTTATAATTCCCTAGAGTAGGGGTTTTTTTTAAGATCGACTTTCGATCAGGTACCAAGTTTAAGATTCGATGAAGATGTCCCCAAAAATGGGTTTACCACTAATAAGGGGTTTATTTAATATTGGTAATTTTTTTGTTGACTTTAAAGCACCGGGGTACTTCATGTATCTGATGAACTTGTTCATGCCCGGGGCTGGACAAGTTTTTTGTTGTCTTTTTTGAGTATTTCTATTATTTTAAGAAAGAAAAGAGCAGCCCCCCCCCCCCTTTAATCCCTCTTAACTCGATTGCGGGGACACCGCTTTTGCTAAGTTCAGCAAAAGTAGTTTTGGCCCGAAAAGGAAATGAATTTCCCAGGGGAAAGGTTTTTTCCCTGGAGGGTGGAGTTTTAAATTTGTAGGGAAGGAAATTTGGATTGGAAGCCCCCAAAAAGTTTTATGGTTCGAATTTTCCCCGGTAGGGGTGGTTATTATGCCCGGGTTTATTCAGACTTTTCTTAGTTTTAAGCCAATTACCCGTTACTTTAAGAACCCCGACCCAAATTCGTATGGTCTGCAAATGCGAAGATGTTTTCGGTTTAAAGAAATTAAAAAAAACTCCCGTATTTCTAAAACCCAAATTGAGGAAACCCCTTTTATGTATATTGTGATGCATTTTGGTATTGGGATTGGGTGTGTCTTGATGCAAGAAGGAAGGGTCATTGTTATTTCTAAAAAAGTTTTTAAAAAGCAGAAGAAATATCCAACCATGATCTGGAGGTTTGCGGCAGTTTTCCCCTCTTTGAAGATTTGGGAATTATTTTTTTGGGAACCTTTTTCCATATCTATTTCTGATATAAGAAATTTTTAAGTATATATACTCAGTCGATTGAATTTTTAGGCCCCCGACATGGTTAGAGCTTATTTAAAGATTATGATCTTAAATGCTTACCCCCAGGTTTGGGAAATGTTGAGTGATGCCTTTAAATCTAAGGTTTTTGCAATTTTTCGGAGCCAAGGGCGGTAAAAATTTCCCCCCAAATTTGTTTAGTTAGAAAGGGTAGGGATATTTTTGGTTCAGGGAAGGCGTTTTTTAACATACTATGGAACCCCAAAATTCGTGATCAAGTTACGAGGTCAAGAACCAATATAGGGAAGCACATCTTAAAGCAAAGGGGAAATCTAGAAAGCCCACTTGTTTTTTTTTTAGATTAAATGATGTACTTTGGGTTTAAGGACCCTCTGTGGTACCCAAAGTTCCCGAGTTTTTTTTTTTTTTTTTTTTTTTTTTTTTTTTTTTTTTTTTTTTTTTGAAAGCTATTCTTGATGAAGGGTATATTCCGTTTGTCATTCACCCTAGAAAACAACAAAAAGTAAACCAAAGGGTTTGAAAGGGAAAATTTGGGGGGACAAAGAGAAAAAAGAATAGCCCGGGTTTTTTTTTTTGGCAAAAATTACCTTGTCAAAAGTGGGAAAACATACGTTTGAAAAGGGGGGTCAACTTCAAACCCTTGGGTGTTTCCCGTTTTTGGGAAAAAGGGGAAGGGGGAAACAGTAGGAAATTAAGTAGGTTTTCCCCAAAAATCGAGAATGGTTTTTGATTCATCGGGTCATTGTTGTTTCTTACCAAATCTGCACTTTTTACCAAATCAAGATTAAAACCCCCGGTTTGCCCAAATTGTTTTTTGGGAAGAAAATAAGTCTTTTGGCCCTTCCAAGACCATCATATTGAACGTGGGGGTAGGGTTTTTTTAGTTTTGGGGGAAACTCCTGAATCTTTGGGCACTAAATTTTGTACACATTTGGGACCAAACCTCCCAAACCCATGGTTGACTGAACAGTAATCAAGTTTTTTAAGATTTGGGTTGGGTGTTGTGTTCTTAAATTTTGCAGAGAAGTGGGTAAAAATTTTTCCCCTTTTGGAGAGTTCTCTTAAAAAAAAATTACCAAAAGAGCATAAAATTTTCACCTTCGAAGCTTTGATGGTCGTGGTTTTCAGAAATCCCCTTAATTGGTTAGAACCCCAGGAACGTGAGTTTTTTGGTTTGACTTTGTTAAAAAAGTGGAGATAAAGTTAAAAGATTCGCATCAATTGGTCAAGGAAAAAAAGTTGGGTGATAAAAGAAAAGGCCCTTCAAAAACAAAGGGGGAAAAAAGTGTATTTTAAAGTTTCCCCCAATGAAATGAATCCCCTCGTTTGGATGAAAGGAAGTTGCACCCGTTTTGTCGGGCCATTCCTAGTTCGGGAAGTATGGGAAGGTGGCTTTTTCCCCTTTTAAATTGCCCGACATTTCTCCGCCTTTTTGTGTTTTTTACGTACACAATTGAAGAAGTGTTTTTTGATTAAAGAAAAGGGTTGGGAAATTGAAGGAGTAAGTTTGAAAACCCGAAGTGTTTCTTATATCCCCGAAAAAGGTTTTCGATCAAAAAGGGTCAAATTTCTGTGCAAAACCACAAAATTTACAAGGTGCAGTGGGGTCAGCACTTTTTAAAAAGAAGAAAGGGAATTGAAGATTTCTTTAAAAAAAAATTTCCCAAATTTTATTCTTCTATCGTTTGAGTGTTTTTTAAAACCCGGTCATAGTTGTAACAAGGGTTTAAAGTGAAAAAAAAAAGTTCTTGCCCTTTCCTTTTCCCTTCTTTGTTTCAAATCCTAAAATTTTGGGGCAGTTTTTTTAAGGGGGGGAAAATTTTAAAACCCCCGGGGGTTTAAAATTAATTAAAAATTGATATGCATCATATGCATTAAGATATTCATTTGTTTAAAAAAACCCGGGTTGCCCTTAACTAAAATGAGGGGTTTCTTTAAAAATGTTTGATCAATTGTTTTAAATTTCAGGTCATCTTTTCAAATTTCAAAAAATTTTAAAATTTTAAACAAACCCTATTTCCCCGAGGGGAGGGATAAAACCTAAAAAGATTTTAAAAAAACTAAAAGGTTTTCGTTATGGGTTTTTTTAAGCAAAGTTTGGGGAAAATTTTAAATTTTTAGCATCTTTCGTGTTAAAGTTTTTTTCCGAAAACCCCCAGAAGCTTGAGCATTTTTCCAAAAAAAAGTCCCCAGGGGCATTCATTTTTTTTGTCAAGAGTTGCATTTGGGGGGGGTTGAACTCGACGCCGACACCCGCCGGCCCCCCGGCCCCCCTGCGACACCCGGTACCCCGTTATGGACCAAGTCTTTCGGTGCATGGGACATAGCAGGGAACCCTTGCCGTCTTTAAAAGGGGCCCCCGTCCCCTTTCTCCCCTTTTCCCGCCACTCCATCGGTTTCTTTGCTCCCCCGAGGGGCTCCACCCCTTGACGAAAATCGTCCGAGCTTTGTTTGATTCCAAACTAAAAATGATTGTTTGCCTTTATTGGGATTCCCGGGGGGGTTTTGGGTTGGGTTCCCAGTGCATTGTTTGGACGGTTGTCTTCCTACTGACGAGACCCTCTCGCTTGGGCTTCCCTTTACCCGGGTAGAGGAACCAGTTGTTTTTTTCTTTGTTTTTTCTCCCTTTTTATCTTGATTTTGTCGGTTTTTCCCTTTTGCAAAAGGGGACCCCCCCCTAGCTCCCGGGGGTTTTTCGTTGGTTGTTTTTGTTGGGAGTTTTCCCCCGGGTGTTTTTCTTCATCTTTCCCTAAGGGTCGGTAAAGGAAAGTTGCCCTTTTTTCTTTGTTTGCTCCCTGCGGTTTTGCATTGTTTTGGGGCTGCTAAGCTTTCTAGAAATTTTTTTTAGTTGAGCCGATCGGGCCCGTGTTCAGGTATGTGCGGCGAGCTGGGTGGCCCTTGCCATCGACGAGGTTTTTGGGGAGGTTTTTTGCCCGATTTTGTTGAGCGTTTTGTTGTAGGGGGTTTTGAGTCTTATCGAGGCCTAATTTCTTCGATCAGGCCTTTTGCTTTTTTTATCGAGGGCCCGCTTCTCTGATCAGGTCCCGTGCTCGCGGCGCCATCGGTCGAGCTTTCCCGGGGCCTAACATTTACCGTCATGAGGGTCCCCCTGGGGTTTGTTTTGGTGGCACAAACCCCGTTGGGGCGGCTCGGCGAGGAAACAGGTTCGAGGGGTTTGCCGTTCGGGTTTTGGGCACCGACGGGGATGCGCCACCGTGGGGTTTTTGGTGTCGGGGCCGCTCGAGGTTGTGGGGGCCCTCGTGGGTTTGGTAAAAGGGTTTTTTTTTCCCTTTTTTTTTTGCTTGAAAGGTTTTCCTTCCAAAAAAATTTTAAAAAATTTTTTTGTAAGTTTTTACTTGTTACCTTATGTACAAAAAAATTTTTGGGGGTTTTTTAAAGGCTTTTATAATGGAAATTTTTTAATTAGTTATAAAATGTTTAGAAACCCAATATTTTAGGGGTTTTTAGTGATTTTTTGGTTATTTGATAGAATGGTCCCTTTTAGTGGGAAAAACAATTGGGAAAGCTTGTGTAATGTTGTTTGCTCATTTTTTGGAAAGTAATTATTAACTTAGATAATCAAGATAAAAGGGTTTTAAAAATTTAATTTTCCTTTTTAAAAATAGTGTTTTCTTTCCTTTATGAAGGGAAAGGGGGATCAAGGGGTAAAATTTTCTTAATCTT